>CM077080.1:190175084-191464771 GCA_039513925.1 Platanthera zijinensis | reverse complement strand
ACTTAAGTCCTATTTCGACTGTATGAAATAGAAATTTCATCATTTTAATCTATTACAAATGAGAAAATTGTATTTAGAGAAAGAATTATATACATTACCATGGGTTGAGTTTTTTTAACTATGGATAGGCAACTCACAAAAAAATGAAAATCAATGCAACCATAATAGCATCTGTAAGAAAGTTAAACTCCCCTCCTGTATAAATTCTACTTTTGCATTGAATAGGCTAGATGCTGCTAGACGTAGAATTAGGAAACTGAAAAGTATTAACTCAAAATTACGTTTAGAAAACAACCTCTTAAGAGCGTGTAAATGTAGAATCTACCGCTGTCGTACCTAATTCTCATGCATGTTCTTTAGATAACAACTCTATACCTTATATAGATTGTAAAAATCAAATAAAACACATAAGGTTTGCGAAAAAAAAACTTCTCTATGCAAAAGAACAAAATAGAAACTCTATCTAGAAGAATCATCGTTAAAAGGAGATTGTGCTAGATATAATTATATAAAATGAATTAAGGAAATGGATGAGACGTTGACGAATTCAGAGTAGGTATGAAGCCCATATTGAATCGATCGTCTCCACTCTTAAGAATAGCACAATCGCGTACATTTGAGTAGACAAAATCTCAAAATAAAAAACAAAGAATTAATTGCAAAAATTAACGTGCTTAAGAAATTATGTTGAAAGACTCACAACACACAACTCCTAAGTTTCAAGTAAAACCCGAAAGCATGTTGAATATGAACGGTCCATATAATAACTGAGTCAATCAACGGAGTAGAAAACCCCCTAGCTCAAGCAGGTGAAGCTCCTAAACATACAAAAT
Source organism: Platanthera zijinensis (assembly GCA_039513925.1). Taxonomy (NCBI): domain Eukaryota; kingdom Viridiplantae; phylum Streptophyta; class Magnoliopsida; order Asparagales; family Orchidaceae; genus Platanthera; species Platanthera zijinensis. The sequence goes on along the minus strand of CM077080.1, from coordinate 191,463,938 downwards.
CACCTCTACCTGCAAAACAAATTACTCCCTTCTTAAAATCGAATGAACGTAAATTCACTTCTAAAAACTACTACTCTTTGAGACCCTATGTTAAGCGTAATAATGTTAACTTGAAGAGCAATTACAATATATGTAAACCTCCAATGCAATATTATTCAATTAAAGATCGTCACAGAAAGACTCATAGAAATCTAAATGAAAGTTTGCAACATAAGAATAACATTAAACCAAAATATGAATGGAGACTCATCATTCAGAATAGAACCGTCACTTCACGATATGCCTACTAGGTTGTCTTGTTTTTCTTCTTCCTTTTCTTATTTTCATAAATAGTTTATCGTAGTGCGCTATTTTTTGTTTTTGTTCTATGTTTTTGAACTATAATGATGGATAGTATCACGAGAATAAGAAGAATAATAATAGCCATGATAAGCAGAGGTGTTGACACAAATCCAATCAACGGAAAAAGCTAATTCCATAACTGATATTAACCAATGACAAGACAGTTCAACCTGCTTTATTACAGAATAAAATATATAAATAAAATGAAGAAAGCTACTCCTCTGAAGAAGTGGGAGATATGTTGAACTTGCTCATGATCTTCTTGATCATCTTCTTCAGCCCTTTCACCTCCCTCGCTATCTGCCTGATCTCCTGGCCATGTTCCTCCACCATGCTGTAGATGTCCGGGCTGGTTTCCCTGAGAGGACCCTGTACAGTGTAACGGAGGATATAATGTATGTGGTCGCACTCGTGAGGAAGTAGAAATCTCACCTACTTTGTAGATTGGTGGGCAGCTATCGACAGGGTATGCCAACAAGTCGATGGCAGGGTAGTTCTCCATCAGGATGCTCTGGATCACACCGCCCAAAGGCAGTGTGTTCATCCGCTGGCGCTCAGGGGATTTGAGGAGATAGGTATATCGCATTATGGAGAGGATGAGATCTGAGACACTGAAGGCTTTCTCAGCCAGGATACAGTATGTCACCATTGAGAGCTGGGCCGTTATTTTCTTAGTGTCTCCGGCCCTGAACATTAGAGAGTGACGTAGGACATCCTGGATGATGCGGGCATCAGGAGTGAGTGTATCCACCTCATTGATGAGATCTGTACGCCCTTCCACACCATGGAGAACCTTGTTTATATCTCTTCAGTTCCGACTGGTTTTGAAGGACTCCACGATGTCGATGTATGGAGAGTTGGGTGTCCATACATATTTCCTCTCGATATACGAGTGCATATCGTCACTAATTTAGTCCCGATACAGGACTTCACACCTCCACCTAGTTGCGTGTGAGCGGGATCTCTAAGATTATTGTAGAACTCCTGAGTGAGAACAGAGGAAAATGGAGCACCAGAATAGATCATAGAGAGCACGCCCGAATTCTCCAAGTTTCCATAAATATAGCATACCGATCATCGATATCGATGATCATTGGCATGCTCACTGTTGCCTCATCAATATTGGGAAAGGTCGATGCAGGCACTCAAGAACGTTTTGATAAACTGCGGTAAGGAGGTTGGGAGCTTGACTAAGCCATAACCTGAGGAGAAAACATAAAATTATTCAGTCAAAATGGGGGGGGGGAGAAAAATTAATTTTAGATCCTACCGCAAAGCAATAATCTGTTACTGCCGCACGATAGCGTGGCGGACTGCAACCCGTCTTCCTCCACCGGATTCTTCCAAAAACTCCATTTTTTCACAAATTCTACTCAAAAATGGGTAGAGGAGATAGATCTATGCTCATGCAAAGTAGATCGGGGAAAACAAATGAGATCCGTGAAGGGAATTCGCAAATAAACAATGGAAAATACTTGAAATCTCTCCAAACAATATTCCAATTCCAGATCTCACAAAAAACTCAATTTTTAAGAAGACTATTCACTTGAAAACATCAAGGATGCGAGTTCCAAGCTTTAACAAGCTAGATCTGTGAAAAAGGCCATGACCCGTAGCAAAAATTAACAAATCAAAGGTAAAATCATCGTGAAACTGCAGCGGATCGAGTCCAAAATAACTTTAAATCTATAATCTACACTTCCAAAACTCATCGCACTAGAAATTAAAGGGAAAAAGGAGAAGAACCTACCTAGATCTTGGAAGTACTAGTGAAATAATATAGTTGGAGGAGTGAGAGCAAGCGAGCAAAAGTGATGAATTGGGTCAAAACGCGGCATATATATCCTGAAGCAACCGTGTCGTGATAACTATACCGCTGACTGTAGCACTCGTTTTCGTATTATTTCCTAACTATTAGCCCCAGTATCTTCATTACTGTTGGGTACATTGGTAATTATACCAGATTTGGAGAAGCCTCACTTAAATCAATGGCATACATCATCTTGTATTTGATGTCTATTTAAGTTTATTTGTGCAGGCTAAGTAATGCAAAAATTTGTCTAAGTATAAAAGCGTCGAGACACTCGGTCAGTGTCAATGCTTGTGAAGAAGCTGTGTCGAGAACAAGAGCAAAACTGTGTTGACACGCAAGACTTGTTCGATACACAGAAGTTTAGTCTACACCAGCTGTGTCGACACAGGACTTGTGTCGACACACAAATTTCAGACAATACAAGCTTTGGCGACTTGAATGATCACAACCGACATCCTGAATGCTTAGTCAAAGATCAACTGTGTAGACACTCGGGACTAGTTTCGACACACTCTGACTAGTTGTGCTGACAGTAAGCTAAAGCTGATATGTCAACACCCAGGACTTGGGTTGACAAATGTTTTGAAGAAAAACTGTGTCGACACTAAGGAAGTTGTGTTGACACATTCTACATTATCTGTTTCGAGACTATAAAGAAAAGCTGTGTCGACAGACATTGAAGTCTGTCGACTACATCAAGGCAATGTGTCGACATCCTGATAGCTGAGTCCACACATTCATAATCTATGTCGACACATTTTGAAATCAGTGTCAACACATTGTGAAGTAAATCTGTCTCGACGCTGTCTGCTGTTTTGAAGACCAAGTTGCAGATTTCCAGATCTAAGAAGTGACAGCTGGCATAACTGTCAAAGTTGTCAGATGTCAGAACTGTCAGATGCCAGCCAGCTATCGGTTCAGCCGGTTACCTCTTCTGTGTTTCTATAAATAGAACAGTTCTATCAAAGAAGATAACACACAGAAAATATACAACACAATAACACAGAGTCGAAGAAGGAGAAATCTGTAATAAGGAGTAGAAGGAAGGTGATTCAAGATCACCTCCATCTGCTCAAGAGAATTCAACCTAGTTCTCTATTTTCAAGAAGCTTTGAAGAAGCTAAGTAAGATTGAATCAGATCCAAAGCTGCAAGGATTAGAAGAAGACCAATCACTCAAGATTTGGTCAAGAACACTTTACCCCATTCTCTCTCTCTCTCTGGGTAAAGAAATTCTTAAAACATTGTAATCACAACTGTAGGATCTATATTGATCTGAGTGTAGGAAAGTATATCTTTCTGAGTGGTAAGCCTGTAATTATAAGGGCTGAGGTAGGGCATGTTGCCTAAGGTAGGAGTTGGAAAATTCTGAGGTAGGGTTCTTGGAAGAATCTGAGTTATAGGATCTGGAAGGATCTGAGCTGTAGGACTTGAAGAAGTCTGAGTTTTAGGAACCTGGAAGGGTTCTGAGTTGTAAGATTTTGTGATCTGAGAAAAATGGAAGTTGGGCCGAATCTAGTTCATTGCTAGATAGGCGAAGGGGGAAGTGGATGTACCCAAATATTGGGGAACCACTATAAATTTGTGTGTCTCTGTGCTATGTTTTCTTACTCTGAATGTTTGTGATGCTTGTATGGTTGGATAACTTGATTTGCTATTTAGAAATCCTAAAACTGTCTATTATAAAGAATTAAACATATTCACCCCCCCCTCTAGGTGATTAGTTGTTCATTATTGAATTCTTTCAATTGGTATCATAGGGAGGTTGCTCAAAATTTGACTTAACAGTCAGAGCTTATCTCCAAGGCAGTTACAGATATTCAAAATGGGGTCAAGTGAGAATCAGAAAGTGCTTGGTTCAATGAAACTTCCCATATGCAGAAAAAAAAAATTTTGGTATCTGGAAAGAAAGTCTCAGATTGTTCATGGAGGCATTTGATCCAAGAATTTATATTACAGTTCAAGAAGGTCCCTTTATACCTATGAAAACATCAGTTCTTGATGCCAATAAATCCACTCCTAAGAGCTATGAAGAAATGACTAAGGATGAGATCATCTTGGCTACTATAGACAAAAGTGCACAAAACATAATAGTTAGTGTCATAGATGATTTTAACTTTTCAGATTCTGGTCCATTGCAAAACATCAAAAGAAATGTGGGACACACTGGTTGTCTATATGGAAGGAACTGAAGAGGTTAGAGATGACATAAATTCTATGCTCAATCAGGAGTATGAGAGCTTTAGAAAGGCCAAGACTGATAGCATTGCAGAATGCTATAAGAAATTCTTTAGGATAGTGAATGAACTAATGACTTATGGAAGGGTATTCAGTACATATGAGCTAAATGACAAATTCCTCAGGTCATTAACCAAAGATTGGGATACTAAGATTTGTGACATAAGAGAAGTGGCCAGATTAGCTTATACACCTCCACCTCCACTGTTTGGTAAACGTTTGTCCTATGAAATGCAGTTGACAGCAAGGAAAGAGGAGGAGAAATGCAATAAGTATTCAATCAAGGAAAAGTCTGTGGCTTTCAAAGTTGAGGCCACAAGAAAGGGTAGGAGAATGTCTCCTTCTCCTCCTAGGAAGGTTGCTGAGACATAAACTGAAAGCTCAGACACCAGCACATCAGATGGTCACAATTCTAATGAAGACTTTGCTGCTTTCACCAGACAGTTCTAGAGATTTGTAAAGAAAAAGAGCTGGAGAAGCAGTCCATCCACATCTTCCTACCCCAATGATGATTACAACAAAGGAAAGAAGAAATCCTCTAAAGAGAACATGCATGGCTCAAAAACTAGTAAACAAACTTCTTCTAAAATAATTTGTTGTTGCTGAAGCAAACCAGGACATGTCATAGCTGACTGTCCTGTGAAAAGAAAGGAATCAAAAGATAAGAAGAAGCGCCATAAGGCAAGAAAGAAAAGTCCTTTGTTGCCCAGAAAGAAAAAGTTGGACTGATGCATCTTCATCAGAATTAGAAAGAGAAGATGATGTTGAGGCCAATATTGGACTATATTCAGCAGAAGTAGATTCTGTGGAAATTAAATTCCTGCAGATGCTGGATGACATCAATTCAAGGACAAAAGACAGTCATTGCTTTTGTCTGTTGAAAGTTGATGAGGAAGGAGATAGCCAAGATCATCCTGGTCCTAGTAAGGTACATTCCTCACCATCTGGATCTGTATATATAACTAGTCTAGAATCAGAAGCATCAACTCAAAAAGGTGATGATGATTCTGAATCTAAGGAAGACATCAATCAACTGATTAATGATTATGGTGAGCTCCTAAAAGCATTTAAGGAAAGCAGGATCCTAGCCAAAAAGTTGGCAAAGGAGAATGCTTCTCTGAAATTGGCTGCTTCAGACTCAACAAAAGTGATGGATCTGAAGATAAAAGAAGCTAGTAAACTGAAGAACATAACTGTTATTCAGATGGGTACTATTACTTTCAAGAATGATAATATCAGGAATCTTGAAAGCAGACTTCAAAAGGAGAGGGAATTAGTGGCTAAATTTTCCAAACCTAGTACAGTTTTACCTTTACTAGATTCCTTCTTCATCCAAAAGGGTAAGAAGGGACTAGGTTATAAAGGTAGAACTAGAGTTACCAAATCTAAAAGTAAAGGCAAAGCTTCAGTACAGTCACTAGCCTCAATTCCCCCCATATCTTTTAAGAAGATTGATCAGCCATCAAATAGGTATGACCATGAATGCATTTATGGTCACTGTGAGAGTGAGAGCGGAAAGGGTGCAAGTGACTATATGGAAGCTCACCAGAAAACTCAACTTGCCCATTCTGGACAATTTGTGTTTGGTGTCCCAGCCCCATCACTCAAACAAAAAAGGCAGTTCACTTCCAAGGTCTTACAGACAAGAACTAGACAAAGGGGAAGTCTGATAACAGGACTAATATTGGTATTACTGAAGCAATCAAGAGCATTTACTCTGAAAAGAAGAATGCTGCTGCTAAGACTCAGGATATCCCAAGTACATCTGCTGCTAGACCAATTCCCAAGAAGGCTTTGATTGATAGACTAGGAAAAGGAACTGTTATACCATCAGATTTAAGAACTAAAGACAGCAATGCTGTCAGATCAGTACTTAAGAGGAGGTATAATAAGTATAAGTGTTGGTGCTGTGGCAAGGTGGGTCACTTTGCCATTGACTGCTGGTTCAATGATAGTGTCAAGAGGGATAGTCTACCTATCAGTAAAGCTGCAGGTAGGCAGATGCATTTTCAGTCTAACTAATGCCTAGGACCCAATAAAAATTGGGGCCCTAACGTTAGATAGTCTTGTTCTATGCAGGTGAGTCCAAGTACTCATAGCCCTATATGGTACTTAGATAATGGTTGTTACAGGTACATGACTGGAACAAAGAGGATGCTAAAGGACTATACTCCAACTAACAATGGACCCAAAGTCATCTTTGGAGGTTCAGAAAGTGGGATTATAAAAGGTTTTGGTAAGATTATAAATGGTCTAGTCACTATAACACAAGTGGCCTATGTGAAAGGTTTGAAACATAATATGATAAGCATAAGTCAATTAAGTGAACTTGGCTATGATATTTCTTTCCTCAAAGATAAGTGTCAAATAAGAAATTCTAATGACCAAGGGGTCATCTTATCTAGCACTAGGAGATGAAATGTTTATTGTCTAGATTTTGAATGTATGAGAAGAGATTCTCCTATTTGTCTAGTTGCAGATGAGAAAGCCACTCACTGTGTACAATGGCACAAGAGGCTAGCTCATCTAAACTACAAGACAATAGGAGAACTCTTTAGTGGTGATCTAGTCAGGAATGGTCCTAAAGTCAAGTGTGTCAAGGAGAGTATCTGTTCAGCATATCAAAAGGGAAAGCAGACCATATCCTCTTATAAAAGCCTTGATACCAGAGATTCAGTGAGGTGTCTTTACCTTATGCATATTGATTTGTTTGGTCCTATGCCAGTTCATAGTCTAGGTAGGAAAGCTTATATATTGGTTATAGTAGATGACTTTTCCAGGTTTGCATGGGTGTTCTTCTTAAGGAAGAAATCTGAAACACCTGATATTTTCCAGACCTTTTTAAGCAGATACAGAATGAATTTAACAGTACAGTGGTCAAAATCCGAAGTGACCATGAGACTGAATTTCAGTCTGAATGCATGAAAAAGTTCTGTGAAAGTTCTGGGATTCATCAGGAGTTCTCATCACCTAGAACACCTCAATAAGTTGTAGAAGAATCTGTCCATGTAGTTTTTGATGAATCCATGCTTATTAACAATGAGTTGCCTAGCATTTCATCTAGTTCTGCAGGTCTAAAGGATAAATTGGAGAAGCTATCCATTAAAGAAGTCAAGACAGCAGAAGAAAATATAGAAGATAATGGATGCTGTCATGGTGGAGCTCTAGAACAGCAAGCTTATAATATTCCACAAATGGAAGTTGAAGACACTGAAGAACAGACTACTGAAGAAAGGATGCCTCAAGCAATGAGATATCTAAAAGATCATCTAGCTCACTAAATCATTGGTGATGCTAGACATGGTGTAATGACAAGGAGCAAGAGTATGAACACAGCACTATGTTCAAGCTTTCTGTCCCAGGTGGAACCTATGAAGTTTGAGGAAGCTATTAAGGATTCTCACTGGATAGGTGCCATGCAAGAAGAACTGAACTAGTTCAAGAGATGCAAAGTATGGAAACTTGTTCCTAGACCAGAAGGATACAATGTCATTGGAACAAAATTGATCTACAGGAATAAGTTGGATGAGAATGGAATCATAATAAAAAATAAGGCAAGACTGGTAGCTAAAGGTTACATGCAGGAAGAAGGGATAGACTTTGACCAAACTTTTGCTCCTGTAGCAAGGTTGGAGGCCATAAGACTATTCCTTTCCTATGCAGCCTATCAAGGATTCTATGTCTACCAGATGGATGTCAAGTCAGCATTTCTGAATGGAGACTTGAAGGAAGAAGTATATGTAGAACAACCATCAGGTTTTGTTGATTCTCATTTTCCAAACTATGTCTATAGACTTAAGAAAGCCCTTTATGGGTTGAAAAAGGCTCCTAGGGCTTGGTATGAGTCATTGTCTACCTTCCTCATTGAGAATAAATTTTCAAGGGGAAAATAGGCAATATTCCTTAGGGAATCCAAAGGCAAGATCATACTAGTTCAGATTTATGTTGATGACATAATCTTTGGACTTACTGAAAACAATCTTTGTAGGAAGTTTGCTAAACTTATGCAAGGGAAATTTGAAATGAGCAATATGGGTGAGCTAAAGTTCTTTCTAGGGCTTCAAATAAAACAGACTGATGATGGCTTGCCCATATCACAGTCTAAGTTCACCAAGAAGTTGATAAAGAAATATGGTATGGATACAGCATCCACCATGAAAACTCCAATGGGGTCAAGCATTCCTATATGCAAAGATGAAGCAGGAAAACCTGATGATGAGACTTTGTATAGAGGGATAATTGGCTCCCTCCTCTACTTGACTGCTAGTAGGCCTGACATCATGTATACAACATGTGTATGTGCTAGATATCAAGAATTCCCTAAAGATTCACATTATTCTGTTATAAAAAGAATTCTGAGATATCTTAAGGGCACACCAGATCTAGGTCTAAGGTACCCTAGGAATAGAGATTTCCTATTAACTGGATTTTCAGATGCAGATTTTGCAGGATGCAAAGAAGATAGGAAAAGTACTACAGGTACTTGTCAGTTCTTAGGTGGAAGATTGGTGTCATGGAGCAGCAAAAAGAAAACAAGTGTTGCAATTTCTACTGCTGAGTCAGAGTATATTGATGCAGGAAGTTGCTGTGCACAACTATTGTGTATGAAACATCAGTTAGAAGATTATGAAATCAAGCTAAGTAAAACACATTTATATTGTGACTCGACAAGTGCTATTTCCATTGCTAGAAATCCTATTTCACATAGTAGAACAAAACATATTGAAATTAGGTATCACTTTATGAGAGAACATGTAGAGAAAAATGACATCTGTTTAGAATTTGTCACTACAGATAGACAAATAGCTGACATATTCACTAAGCCTCTGGATGAAACTAAGTTTAATAACTTTAAGATTGAGCTAGGAATGCTAGATATTGAGTAAGTCAATTTATAAACTCATTAAAGGAAAAAAATCCTCAGATATTGGCTAAGTGAAGAATTCATGTTGACATCAACAATAAGTTGGTCGACATTAATTGTTGTTAGTGTCGACATTAAAAGGAAAGTGTCGACACTACCAGAGCTTAGTGTCAACATTAAAAGGAAAGTGTCAACACAATGTTGTCGACATCTTACATCTATGTGTTGACATACTTCTGTCAATACCTTAAATAAAGGTGTCGACATAACAATGTCAAGTCTTATATGTCGACTCCTATAGAGTGGTGTCGACATATAATAGTGTTGGATCCCTATCATTTGTGTCGAGATGTTAACTTCTGTGTCGACACAAGGTGTCAACACACAATATTTGGTCACGTCATTTGACCTTCTAAATTTAAAACCCTATAAATAGGTTAAAACGAGAATTAGTCGACCACGCGACTTAGCTTTCTATAGACATTGAACTTTTGTGTCGAGAGCTAGATCTTCTCTCAACCATCCTCAATCTCTCTTCCTTCAACATTCAATGGCGCCAAAGTTGGAAGAAAACATCAACGAGGGTTACGAACTGGTTCGTAACGCCTTCAATGATGCTTCTCAAGAAATTCAGAAAGTCATCACACTAGTCACTAACGCTGGACTAGAATTTATGATCTCAGAACCAACCAAGATATGGAAGAAAGAAGTAATTGAATTCTTCTCCAACGCAAAGCTGGATTCAACTGGAAACAAGATTAGGTCAACATTTCTTCGGACGAAGATAAAGCTTACTTCTAAAAGTCTGAGCAAGGTACTCCAACTATCGTCGCTCAAAGAAGAAGATGAGGTTGATTCTGACAAGATAGAAGAGGGAATTCAATGGTGTGGTCTGAATGCAACCACGAAGATTGGATCCTCTATGAACAGAAAAGGGATGAATTCCCAAGGGAAATTTCTTTCTGAAGTGGTTGGAAAGGTTATACTATGCAAGACAGGGGGACATGATAAGATATCTTCCTTCATGTTCAGCCTAATGATAAGATTAATATTCAATCTCAAGACTGACTGGTTGACAGTAGTCTTTAACAGGATCAAGGAAGGGATCAAGAAGCCTAACCTATACAGGATCCTGAGTTTGTATCTAGTCTCAGCAAAGCTAGAGATACTAAATCAAGCTGAAGGAGCTAAAATCAATCATATGAGGAGAATTGACACTAGAATCTTGTCAAGATGGGATAGGGTACTGACCAAGGAGACTCCAGCTCCTGTGCAACATCAAAAAGAACTAAATAAAAAGAAATCAGCAGCAAAGATTGTGGAATCATCTAGTGATTCAGAAGAGATTGTGGTTTTCAATTTTGATGAGGATGTAAATGAAGTACAATCTCAAAGGGAAGATGATTCAGTGCCACATTCTCAAGTGTCCTCAGTTCCAGGGGGAGACTTCACAGAGACTATCATGGAGAGTGAAGCAGCTCATCATACTTTCCTTGAGGTTCTCAAGGATATCAACAAGGATGTTGCTATGGTAGATAAGCCTGAAGCACAAACTGAGCTTGTTCAACTTGCTGAGAAAAAGACTTTTGTTTCAGAAGCTGATGTACAGGGGGAGAAGATTGGGGCTACTGAGGACAATGTTCCTCCTTCTGATACTTTGCCAGATGTCTAGAAGGACAACCAGGACATACTTCAAGAAGATGCACAAATTGAGGGGGAGGTACCAGACCTAGATTCAATACATTTTCCTGATAACCAGCCTCATGCTGTGGATGTAGCCAGTTTCTCTGAATCAGAAGCTAAACAAGAAGCCTCAGAGCTAAAGAAGAGAAAACTAATGGAAATAAGGAAGAAAAGCATAGGCTATAAGAAGGCCTTGCAGACTGCCCCACCAACACCAGCTCCTGTAGTTGACTACAGTTCACTTTTGGTGAAACTGTAAGAGAAGATGGATGAGCAAAGGACTACTCTTGAAAAATATGTGGATGAGACCCACAAGGACCTGCAATTTTAGCTGGCACAGGATATAAAATCCATCAGATTTTAAGTCAATCAGAATAAAAAAGAGATGACAGATTGCTTCCATAAAGGAGGTAATGTTGTAGTTTACTTGGCACAACAACAATAGGAGATTAAGACTGCAGTAGAGACAATTACAGTCAAACAAGGTTATGTACTGGAAAATCAACTAAGAATGAATGAAAATCTGGTAGAATCTCATAATGCTATTCTAACAAGCTTGATAATAGTGTCACTGCTATAAAGACCGAAGTGTCCAAGCAAATAAAGGAAGATTTAGCAGTTGTCCAAACAACAATTCAGGCATCTCAGACAGCTATTTCTGATTAACTCAAGAAGTTCAAGACCTATTACAATGAAGGAACAAATTATCTGGCTGATCAGGTAAGGTTTCAAAAGGATGATCTAAGAGATCATGTAGAAATAGAAGTCATAAAGGGGGAGAGAGTATTAGTAAAAGCAAGCTCAGATCATAATAAATGGATATCAAATAGCATTAGAGCAACTCTTGGGTATCCACCCCTTTGTGATAATGACAACACTGCTTAATCTGGAATTCAATCTGCTTATTTTGAAGGGGTTCAGCAGGAAGTAGCTCAAGATATTTATCCTCCTTCTGATTTTGAAGAGATCCAACAGGCAGTTCACCAAATGTATAGCCCTCCACAGGAGGCACAAAATGTTATTCTTGAAAAAGTTGATATGCCTACAGCTGTAGTTCAAAGAGAAAAAGAAGCTCAGTTGTTCTAGAAAAGGTTCAGAGAATAGGCAGAATTAAAGCCTGATTTTGAATAATGATGTCCAACCTCTAGAAATATTATTCTGACTGCTTGGAAAGTTGTGAAAGACAATATGCATGATAGAGGCAAATGGTATTCTGAACAAAAATGAAGTAAATATCAGGAGCGACAAGATGTCATATTTCAGTTCAGAAGAGATCTTAAAGCTGGGAAAATACCTGCTAACTCGGTGGAGCCTAGCAAGTATTTCCCAAAGCCTTTTCATTACTTTGAAAGGCAAAAGATCAAGGTTGAAGAGCTTAAGAAGAAGGATCAGAAAGGAAAGAAGCTGGTTGATGATTCAGAATCTAATGTACAAGCTAGGATTCAACCTGGCAAAGGAATTGTGATCAAGGAACTAAAACTGACTTAGAGTCTTTTATGTCTTAAAATTTAGAACTATGCAATAATGTTGTTCTTTCTAGACATTCTTGAATTTTATAAGTCAGATATAATTTGAATTGATGGGATAATTTCTTAGTTGAGTAAATCTGTTTGATTCTATCTGTTTATATGTTATATGTTTCTGTGATGGATATGCTTAACTTGTAACATATATATTTTCCGCCTATTGATTAACCTTATCTGTGTTTGTTAGTACATCATTAATTTTACTGGTTATTATAATGGTGTATATCATTGACTTATGGTTAAGACTTCTCCAAATAGGGGGAGATTGTTGGGTATATTGGTAATTATACCAGATTTGGAGAAGCCTCACTTAAATCAATGACATAAATCATCTTGTATTTGATGTCTATTTAAGTTTATTTGTGCAAGATAAGTAATGCAGAAATTTGTCTAAGTATAAAAGCATCGAGACACTCGGTCAGTGTCAACGCTTGTGAAGAAGCTGTGTCGAGAACAAGAGCAAAACTGCGTCGACACACAGGACCTTTATCGACACACAGAAGTTCATTCTACACCAGCTGTGTCGACACACAGGACTTGTTTCGACACACAGATATCAGACAACACAAGTTGTGTTGACTTCAATGATCACAGTCGACATCCTGAATACTGAGTCAAAGATCAACTGTGTCGACACTCGGGACTAGTGTCGACACACTATGACTAGTAGTGCTGACAGTAAGTTGAAGCTGATATGTCAACACCCAGGACTTTGGTTGACAAATGTTTTGAAGAAAAGCTGTATCGACACTAAGGAAGTTGTGTCGACACATTCTATATTATCTGTGTCGAGACTATGAAGAAAAGCTGTGTCGACAGAGATTGAAGTTTGTCGACTACATCAAGGAAATGTGTCAACATCCTGATAGCTGTGTCGACACATTCATAATCTGTGTCGACACATTTTGAAATTAGTGTCAATACATTGTGAAGTAGATCTGTCTCAACGCTGTCTGCTATTTTGAAGACCAAGTTGCAGATTTCCAGATCTAAGAAGTGACAGCTAACATAACTGTCAAAGTTGTCAGATGTCAGAACTGTCAAATGCCAGTTAGCTACCAGTTCAGCCGGTTACCTCTGTTGTGTTTCTATAAATAGAACAGTGTTATCAAAGAAGATAACACACAGAAAATATACAACACAATAACACAGAGTAAAAGAAGGAGAAATTTGTAATAAAAAGAAGGAGAAGAAGGAAGCTGATTCAAGATCACCTCCATCTGCTCAAGAGAGATTCAACCTAGTTCTCTATTTTCAAGAAGCTTTGAAGAAGCTAAGTAAGGTTGAATCAGATCCAAAGCTGCAAGGATCAGAAGAAGACCAATCACTCAAGATTTGGTAAAAAACACTTTACCCCATTCTCTCTCTCTAGGTAAAGAAATTTTTAAAACATTGTAATCACAACTGTAGGATCTATATTGATCTAAGTGTAGGAAAGTCTATCTTTCTGAGTGGTAAGCCTGTAATTATAAGGGCTGAGGTAGGGCATGTTTCCTGAGGTAGGAGTTGGAAAATTCTGAGGTAGGGTTCTTGAGAAGAATCTAAGTTGTAGGATCTGGAAGGATCTGAGCTGTAGGACTTGAAGAATTCTGAGTTGTAGGAACCTGGAAGGGTTCTAAGTGGTAAGATCTGTGGATCTGAGAAAAGTGGAAGTCTGGCCGAATCTAGTTCATTGCTTGATAGGCGAAGGGGAAAGTGGATGTACCCAAATATTTGGGAACCACTATAAATTTGTGTGTTTCTGTGCTATGTTTGCTTACTCTGAATGTTTGTGATGCTTGTATGGTTGGATAACTAGATTTGCTATTTAGAAATCCTAAATCTGCCTATTATAAAGAATTGAACCTATTCACCCCCCCCCCCCCCCCCCCCCCTCTAGGTGATTAGTTGTTCATTTTTGAATTCTTTCAATTACTTTGTTAATTTAAATTTCAACACAAGACTCACTATGGTGTGTTTCACAATAGCGGGGCCATAGGTGTATCGTCATTAGGATCTCTAACCTATAATCCACGTTTTGTCCTTAACCGGGAAGGGGTTCTAGTGGGTCCTTGTGTGACGATGGGGAAAAGAGTGTTAGGTTGTCCTACGACACTTGTGCAGCTCCTCATTCCCATCCGTCACTTAGTATAGGGGCTAGAGTGATGGCACATTGCTTGGGTCAAGTGTGCTTTGAGCATTCTCATGGGTGCTCCTTCATAGCACGAAAGTTATTTCATGCTTATTAGTATTTAGTCTCATGCATAATACTCTATCGTGTTGTCCTATTTTTTTTGCATTTGTTTTTCGTTTATTTTGCTTGATTTGATTAATCATTTTAAAAAAAAATTATTATTACTAAACTAAAAATATTTATATATATATAAATCTAAAACTAAAAAAAACTATGGATTGATCATTCTTATGACACACATGGCTAGAAATTAGAGCATAACGATTACGTACAATATTAGACTTAGGCATGTTAATCCTTGTAAACATTTTCTATATATATCATGTTGTGTCGAATCTATAAGTGCCTCATGACTGAGTGCGACTAGATATGTTAGTGGTCGTTTAATATGTCTCTAGGTATATGTGAGGATTTAGGTAGCGGAATGAATTTACATGGTTCACACATCCCTAGACGGAGCACTCTTATAGAAAGTATATGCTTACATGCTATAACTCGTGATATTGTGTCTGCCACGTTAGAACTAACTTGAAGAATCAATGTCACGATACATATGCGTTTTTATAAAGGGTAGAATTCTAGGGAAAATCTCTAGTAGTCAAGTCATGTATATACAAGTTAAAGTGTATATATCTATGTGGGTAGATTTCGATTGATTTAAGGTCTTTGAAATCAAAACAAAACAATTTTTTTTAATTTGATAGCTTAACGCGTATAAATCACAAACAATGAAAGTTATTAAGCCTTGAGTCAATGATACCCCCCAAGCACTACTCACTCCTCCTGATAAGTCTTTATGAGCATTGTGAGAAAGAGCACCTTGGTCCAAAAATCATTTCAATCTTGTGCGCATACTAGTACCTTAAGCTTATGTCCCCTAGTTCTAGTCTTGATATCTCGTAGATAGCACCATGACGTAATTTTCACCTTATTTATCTCACGATAGAATTTTTACTTACTAAGATAAACCATGTAATGAATGTTCACTCTACTTGGTGTTTGTCTTCTGATGCTACATGCTCGCACATCATTGCTCTATCTAATGCTTCCATGCATAAGAATTGGACTGACACGGCACTATATATATATATAGCACGCAAGTTCGAGCACGTGATTTCTATTCATGACTTGTACAATATTCCTCTACATTAATTCTATAACTCTTGTAGCATTGTACTCTACATCGTTATGTTCTTAGTCTACATGTGTTGTCCAATCTTTTGTAACTCTGAACAGTTATTTAAAACTATTTCTACGTACTACATTCATCCGTTTGTCCTCTATGCTAACTATTCTCTGATTTCATGTTTGGTCACCCCTATTGTTTTCGTCTCTCGTTTCACTTTCTATAGCGTGCACTATTTACTTTCTTTCTCATGCTCATTATATACTGCATTCCATTTCTCATGTGCATGCATATGTTTGTTTATGTTCTAGCCCATCCTCTTTCAATAATATCAAAGGGGGAGAATAGATGGTTCATGAGTCATGGGTAAGTGTATATCACATGTAAGGGGAGCTTAGTTCACTGTGTGCACGTAGATAGGGGGAGTATGTAGAACACATATATAGGGAGAGCGTGTGTGTAGGGGAGCTATATAGAACCTGAAACCTAAGCTTTCAAGATTATCTCTTATATATATACGCTATATCATGCACTTCATTACTATATCTCATGAACGAGACTTGATATTATCAAAAAGGGGAGATTTTTGGAGCCAACGGTTCACATATCCTTAGTTTGATAATATCAAATCCCATGTTGTATTTGATTACATCTTGTGTTTGGTAGAGTGTGTAGGTTTACAGGTCTAAGAAATACAAGGAGCTCTCCTCAGGAACCTACCGCCGAGCGGTAGTAGCTAATGTCTGGCGGTAGCCTGAATTAAATGGACAAAGCGCTCGGTAATCTACTGCGCCGCGCTAGTTCTACCGCCCGTGCTAGTCCTACCTCCCGTGCTAGATCGAGGAATTAATTCATCCAGGCTCTCGGGAACATACCACGCTAGGCGCTAGTTTTGTATTGCACCGCGCTATCCTAGGAGACGCTTGACCTATCGTCAGGCAATACCATTACTACCGCTGGGCGATAGAATTATACCGCGCCGCAGTAACACACTCAGTGATCGTCGAGATAGAAGTGTTGAGACAACTGAACTACCGTTGGGCGCTAGCTTGGTACCGTACTACGGTATCACACTCAACAATCGTCGAGACAAAAACATCGAGATGACTGGACTATCGGCGGGCGCTACCTTCCTACCGCTCTGTGCTGGCATTGGAAAAAGGAAAATATTCATTTTGAATATTTTTCCAAATTTGGAGGATAATTGTCAACATGAAGTGCGTGAACCTATCGCCGGCGGTAGCCTATTTTTACAAAGACGTATAAAAAGGCGCCTCATTTTGTGTTCCTTACCAAGACAAAAAGAGACTCAGATCTACGAATCCAAAGGTTCGATCGCCTCTCTGTGGTCTATTCCGCCGTCTCCGTCGAAGGAAAAGGAAGCCGCCTCCCTCCCGTTCGTGCACGAAGAACTCAGACGACCCAAGAACTATATCGACTACATAGAGACGACCGGTTGCAAGCATACGAAGATTTCAAGCACCGACCGCAAATTGCTCGACGGAGAAATCGTCAAGTGGGAGATTTTAATCTTTTAAATCTGAAAGTTCACCTAGTGTCAACTACCTTCACCTATGGGGGGGGGGGGAATAGGTGACTTGCAACGTATTTGCGGAATTAAAAGTGTACCTGCAGAATCAAAACAAAACACACAGCACAGAGAATAACACAGGCAATTTATAGTGGTTCCCCGATTTGGGTACGTCCACTTTCCCCCTTCGACCTATCTCCCAATCTAGGGACGACTCGGTCACTTCACCAACAGGATTGAAATCCAATCCTTGCACTATCGGAAGGAACCCTTCCACACGTAGGAGTCAACACTCCCACAACACGGGTTGCACCCAACCCTACAACTAGGAACCAAATGTTCCTTTACAATGAAAACGAAATCAGAGTGTATAAGAAATACAAACAACTTGAAGATCTAGGTGTCCCTTTTCGTTAGTATACTTGTTCTAGTAGGCAACGAAAAGTCCACAGCCCTAGATCTTTCTTGGAGAGAATCTCCCCGAGACCGGCGGCGGCGACGAGCGGCGGCAAGGCTCTCGGTGTTGGCGGCGGCAACTGAAGACAGCAGCAAAGTACTGGAGATTCAATCTTCTTAGCGAAGTCGGCAAGGTCTTCCAACGGTCACACTAGGATCGATCGTCTCGATCGATTCAGACGGGGATGGATTTCCCTATCTCAAATCAAGAGATAAAAGATCTCTGGTTAGACACGTGAGACGCTATGCAAGACTTGGCTTCTATCACCGTGGATCTGGAGAAGATCGTGATCAGCAATGGTGATCACTGTACGAGCGGCGGCGATAGAGAAGGTTCGCGAGATTAGGGTTTTACGGCCGCTTCCTTTCGTATTCTGTATATCGTGATTTACTGTACACCAATACTTGTGTATTTATACACTAGGTCATAAAGATGACCGTTGTGGGCCCCACCAAAGCAAAGACCGAAGTCCGGTTCGAAATACCGCTTGAAACCTGGACCGGTCCAGGAAATGTCCGAAATTTTCCCAAGTCAAATTCGGCGAGAATCGAATGTGATTCTCGACGAATCGGCGAGAATCACTTACGATTCTCGCCGAATTCTACTTGACATATTCTGGCATCACAGGTTATACAGGCCGGGAGAGTCAGCGGGAATCACATTAGATTCTTGCCGAATCGTCGAGAATGCAAGGACATTCTCGACGAATCGGCGAGAATCACTTAGTGATTCTCGACGATTCTGCCTTAGAGAATTTTCTGGCGGCGTTGAGTCAGCTGGCCTCAACCGGCGAGAATCATCTAGTGATTCTCGACGACTCGTCGAGAATCACAAGTGATTCTCGACGAATCGGCGAGAATCACTTAGTGATTCTCGACGATTTACACTTGGACGATCTATCCTCTTTCAACCCGTGAGCTGGTCTTTGGCCCATCCTTGCTCCTTGTCTGCTCTTGCTTTATCATAGCCCTGTACTTGAAATTAAGTACACCCCAATAGAGAGAGTACACGTAGGCCAACACACTGATCTGCTCAACGAGGGATTACATCGCGCAGATCCGTGTATATTGACCCACTGCACCCTGACATTGGTGTGTACTTAGCGTGGAATAACTGCAAGCACAACTTAAAAGATTTCATCAAACAAATTATCTATTTACCTTAGCTTGTTCAGGGGCTTCTTCAAATCAGGTATATTGTGGATACAATACCCAACAATCTCCCCCTATTTGAAGAAGCCTAAACCCTATAAGCTAAGGTGAATAGAGCAAATAGGAATGAAACTCATAAACTTAAAATTGAGTTGAGAGAGATATTCATTACCAATTACTTGAGAGCAAACTTGGATCCACCTTAGCCTTAGCCGAGTGGGTAATCTCCCCCTTTTCGTCTTCTACAAATCGGGGTCTGGTGCATATGACCCCATGCTCCCCCTCAGTTCTTGCACCTATGCTTACACTTGAGTGCCTGGCAGATGCTCCCCCTAGATGCACGAGCCATGAGCTTCTGTAGTCTTCATTCCTCATAGTTGAGCATCCCCAATTCAGTTTTGAAGAGACTGAACTTGGCCTCGTCTAAGGGCTTAGTGAAAATATCTGCAATCTGCTTGTCCGTGGGGACATAGCAGAGAGAGATGTCCTTGTTCTCTACGTGCTCCCGAATGAAGTGGTAGCGTACTTCAATATGCTTCGTTCTGCTATGCGATACCGGATTGTTGGCAATAGCAATTGCACTTGAGAAGTCGCAATACATTGGTACTTCCTTGAACTGGAGGTCATAGTCGGCTAACTGGTTTCTTATCCATAGGAGTTGTGCGCAACAGCTGCCAGCCGAGATGTACTCAGACTCTGTAGTGGAGGTTGCTACACAATTCTGCTTCTTGTTGTTCCATGAAATTACCCTTCTTCCGAGGAATTGACACGTCCCGGAGGTGCTTTTCCTGTCATCCCTACTTCCTGCAAAATCAGCATCTGAAAACCCTATTAGCTCGACATCATTGCTTCTCGGGTACCATAAGCCAAGATTAGGGGTACCTTTAAGGTATCTGAGAATTCGCTTTGCAGTGTCATAATGAGATTCCTTAGTGTTCACCTGATATCTGGCACAAACACATGTGGAGAACATGATATCCGGTCTACTCGCAGTAAGATAGAGCAGAGATCCAATGATGCTTCTGTATTTGGTTTCATCAAAAGGTTTCCCTTTCTCATCCTTATCCAGAGACATGGTGGATCCCATTGGAGTCCTCATAGAGGTTGCATTCTCCATTCCGAATTTCTTGAGGAGTTCATTTGTGAACTTCGTCTGAGAAATGAAGATTCCTTCCTCAGACTGTTTCACTTGAAGTCCCAAGAAATACTTCAGCTCTCCCATACTGCTCATTTCAAACTTTCCTTGCATAAGTTTGGAAAACTTTTTGCAAAGATTGTTGTCCGTTGAGCCGAATATAATGTCATCAACATAGATTTGCACCAGCAAAATCTTACCTTTGACTTCCCTGAGAAACAATGTCTTATCTATTTTTCCTCTAGAGAACTTGTTCTCAAGAAGAAAACTAGACAATGTCTCATACCAAGCTCGAGGAGCTTGTTTTAGGCCATATAGCGCTTTATTAAGAAAATATACATGATTAGGATAAGTAGGATTGACAAAACCTGGAGGTTGAGCAACGTATACTTCCTCTTTCAAATCTCCATTCAAGAAAGCCGATTTCACGTCCATCTGATAGACTGTGAATCCTTTGTGAGAGGTATAGGCTAGGAATAGCCGGATTGCCTCGAGCCGTGCAATTAGTGCAAACGTCTGGTCAAAGTCAATCCTCTCCTCCTGTCTGTATCCTTGAGCCACCAGTCTGGCTTTGTTCTTGATGATGACTCCATGTTCATCCAACTTGTTTCTGAAGATCCACTTGGTGCCAATCACATTTTGCGTCTTCGGTCTGGGAACCAGCGTCCAGACTTTGCATCTTTCGAATTGATGCAGCTCATCTTGCATGGCCAAAATCCATGATGCGTCTTTGTTCGCTTCGTCGAACTTCTTTGGCTCCACCTGCGACAGAAAGCTAAGATGCAAGATCTCGTTAAGAGTACCTCGGCGAGTTCTGACACCGTCTCGGGGATCTCCAATGATTTGATTTCTGGGATGATCCCTCACGTGTCTGAGCTCTAGAAGTCTTGCATCAGGAGCTTCGACTACTTCTTGGGCATCTCCTTCTTCTAAAGGATTTGCCTCATTTTGATCTTCAACTTCTCCGATCGGCATTGATGTGGAGACCTTGACATATTTTGGAGTTGCATCTTTCTCGGGATCATCCAGTTGTAACTTTTTGAGTCTGGCACCTGCAGCTTCAGGAAGATAACTAGAAGTCTTGCAATTAAGCAAGCTTCCTTCATCAAATACAATATTTATTGATTCCTCTACCACTAGGGTTTTCTTGTTGAAAACTCTATAAGTCCGGCTGTGGCTACTATAGCCCATGAATATGCCTTCGAAGCATTTTTCACCAAACTTAGTACGAGGGTACTTCCCATTATTCAGTACATAACAATTGCAGCCAAAGATCCTCAGATAGGACATGGTTGGTTTTTTGCCTTTCAGTAGCTCATAAGGAGTCTTACGATGGCTCTTGTTGATTAACGCCCGGTTTTATACATGACAAGCCGTATTGACAGCCTCAGCCCAGAAGTATTCTGGAAGAGAAGCGGCATTCAACATTGTCGTGCAAGCCTCAATGAGTGTTCTATTCCTCCTCTCTGCCACTCCATTTTGTTGAGGAGTGCGAGGGGAGGAGAACTCATGAAAGATACCAAGCTCTTCACAGAACTCTATCATAGCCCCAGACTCAAACTTTGTTCCGTGGTCACTTCTTATTTTGACCACTGAGCAGTTAAGTTCGTTCTGTATCTGCTTGACAAAACTGGTGAAGATGTCAAACGTATCAGACTTGCGCTTTAAAAAGAACACCCACGAAAAAGAGAGTGATCATCTACAATTACTAGCGTATACGACTTCCCTCCTAAGCTATGAACTTGCATTGGACCAAACAGGTCCATATGCAGAAGATAAAGACATCTGGAGGAGTCTTTGTCTGGGATGCCCTTAAAGGTAGCCCGAGTCTGCTTGCCCATCTGACATGCAGGACATGGACTATCTTTAATGCACTTAATAATGGGAGCATCCCTTACTAAGTTTTTGGAAAACAGCATATTAATTGTCTTGTAATTAATGTGTGCCAATCTCTTGTGCCATTGTTCACAAAGAGATGCACTGCCTTTAGCAACGAGGCATACTGGGGTAGAAGAATCTAAACTAAGAAAATCTAAACAGAAAATATTTCTGCTCCTAATGCCAGTTAATACAGTTTCCGAAGAATCACATGATATTATCAGGCATTTATCCTTGCAGAACTTAACGTCATACCCTTTATCACATAATTGGCTTACGCTGATCAGGTTATGATTTAATCCTTCAACATAAGCTACGTTAGTGATAGAGAGTATACCGTTGGAAATCGTACCGTAACCTCTGGTGATTCCCCGATCAGATCTCCCAAATATGACTTTGGGTCCATTCTCGACTGGAGAGTACTCCCTCAGCAGGCTTCTTGTCCCGGTCATGTGACGGGAGCATCCACTGTCCAAATACCAAATAGGAGTTTTGTTGGCCTTTGGACATTCCTGCAAAACAGAATTAATTTGCCTTAGGAACCCAATCGAACTTGGGTCCTAGATTCCTTGTTAGCATACTTCCCCTCGATTGGTTAACTCTACGAGTGGTCGGCCTCGCATTGCTAACATAAGGAGTCTCGTTATACCTTGGATTAAACCAACAATCCACGGCAAAGTGACCAATTTTGCCACAGCACCAGCAGTCAAACCTGTTATACTTCCTCTTGGGCGCCTGCTTTACCCTTGAAACGTTGGGTTCAGCCGGGGCCGAAGACCTGGAGGTGGAGGCAACATGATGACCACAGTCACATGACTTCTTCACCTCTTGGCTTTTCAGTGTAACAGGCTTGGCCTTAGGTGCCTGCTTCCTATTATGGCCGCTAGATAATTGACCATAATTTCCCAAGTGGATTTACTCATAAGGTGCCTTGAAGACACTCTCACTGAAGTTACGGGGAAAGGTCCACCCATCATACCGGCTCTTCGGCTTTGCAACCGAGGGCCTGAAGTGATGCCCATATGTTGACTCAAAGTCATGTTGGTTACAGGGAAAGCTAGGCTTTCTGAACTCAACAGGTCTGAGTGGGGCCTTTCCTTTCTCATCAGCAGAGGCTTTCTTGGCAGCCTTATTCTTCCTCTTGTTCCTGTTTCTCCTGGATGAGGAGTTAGATACCCCTACATGCCCCAAGCCAGCTCCTTTGGCTTGAGCAGAGAAGGTATCAACTAATGGAAGAACAGTTTTTGGCATAGAGAAGCTCTTGACGATCTTCCTTTCTGCCGCAAGTAGTTCTTCCAACTTGTCGACTTCCTCCTGCTTAAGATCAAGGAGCTTAAGAGACTCTGAATGCTTTGAAGTCAGGTCCAAGTGCTCCTGTCGGAGCGAGATCAAACTGGTGATCTCTTCCCTCAGGGATACACTCTCACCTTTAAGGAATTTAACTTCCTTTTTCTCAGCCTTCAGTTTCTTTCGACATTTCAGGAAAGTATTGAGCAGAAGCTCATACTTATCGAGGAGCTCAGCTTCAAGGGCAGAAGGGCTATCCTCAGGGTCATCATCCTGAGACTCAGGATCAGAGTCAGAGTCGGAGAGAGGGGTGTGAGCTTTTACCTTCCCAGTAAATGGGGGGCATTCTCCTTCTGAGTCAGAGCGACCCATTAGCCCAAAGTAGGCTTCCTCATCATCGCTGGTGTCTGATGTGTCAGATTCACTCAGCGTCTTTGGCTTCTTTGCGATATAACTCCTCTCCTTCTTCTTGTCTTTTGAGGACCTGTGCTCCTCTCCCTTTCCCTTTTCCCTCTTGCCTTGATGGCAGTCGGCCACGACGTGTCCTGGCTTGTTGCAACCAAAGCATATAATGTCAGAAGAGCGGTGTTTGTTCGGTTTGGAAACATACCTGTCAGAGGAATAGTTCTTCTTCTGATCCCTTGAGGAGGAGCTGTTTCTCTTTCTCTGATTCCTCAGCTTGAGGAACTTCTTGAATTCCCGTGTGATAAGGGATAAATCTTCCTCTGACAATTCTGAGCCGGAGGAGCTTGGCTCAGAGTCTTCCTCTTCATCCCTCTTCCACGCACGGGAAGAAGCGGCACCCTTGCCCTTTCTGGATTGAATGGCTTTCAGGGCCACCGTCTTTTCCTTGGCCGCGGCATTCTCTCCTTCCTCTTCAGCCTTCCTTGTGTTCAACTGAAGCTCATAGGACATGAGCTTCCCGAAAAGAATCTGTGGATAAGTTTCCGCAAGTCTGCCAAACTCGCGGATGGCGCAGATCTTTGTGTCCCATTCCTTAGTGAGGGACCTAAGGAACTTATCATTGAGTTCACCGTCAGTGAACACTCTTCCATATCCTTTGAGTGCATTGACGATCTTGAGGAAGTTTTCGAAGGTAACTCCGATCTCCTCCTTTGGCCCTTGCCTGAAGGCCTCATATTTCTGATTGAGGAGGGATCTCCGATCGTCCCTCACTTCATCTGTGCCCTCCATTAGGACAATCAGATAGCTCCAGGGATCCCTGGCTGTCCTGCAGTTGCTGAAGTTCTGCATCATAGAGTCGTCAACTGCGCTTACTAGGATGTTCTGAGCTTTCTTGTCGAGTCCGAACAGCACCATTTCGTCCTTGTCCATTTCCGAAAGTTTCTTGGGCACTTTCCTGGTTGGATCAATGGTGGAGGCCTTGGTGGGAATGTAAGGTCCCTCCTCCACTATCATGAAGAGCCGGGGGTCGACTGCTTCCATGTAGAATCTGATTCTTTCCTTCCAGATAGGAAAGTTCAGTTTGGTGCATACTGGGATTTTGCTGGAGTGCTTGAGTCCGTCCATGGAAGATATCGGTCTTCTTCTTGACACTGGTGGCAGGATTCTACTCAAGGTGTGAACCTTTTTGATGAGTAACCTCCCTCTGATATCACTTGAAAGTTCACCTAGTGTCAACTACCTTCACCTATGGGGGGGGGGAATAGGTGACTTGCAGCGTATTTGCAGAATTAAAAGTGTACATGCAGAATCAAAACAAAACACACAGCACAGAGAATAACACAGGCAATTTATAGTGGTTCCCCGATTTGGGTACGTCCACTTTCCCCCTTCGACCTATCTCCCATTCCAGGGACGACTCGGTCACTTCACCAACAGGATTGAAATCCAATCCTTGCACTATCGGAAGGAACCCTTCCACACGTAGGAGTCAACACTCCCACAACACGGGTTGCACCCAACCCTACAACTAGGAACCAAATATTCCTTTACAATGAAAACGAAATCAGAGTGTATAAGAAATACAAACAACTTGAAGATCTAGGTGTCCCTTTTCGTTAGTCTACTTGTTCTAGTAGGCAACGAAAAGTCCACAACCCTAGATCTTTTTTGGAGAGAATCTCCCCGAGACCGGCGGCGGCGACGAGCGGCGGCAAGGCTCTCGGTGTTGGCGGCGGCAACTGAAGACAGCAGCAAAGCACTGGAGATTCAATCTTCTTAGCGAAGTCGGCAAGGTCTTCCAACGGTCACACTAGGATCGATCGTCTCGATCGATTCGGACGGGGATGGATTTCCCTATCTCAAATCAAGAGACAAAAGATCTCTGGTTAGACACGTGATACGCTATGCAAGACTTGGCTTCTATCACCGTGGATCTGGAGAAGATCGAGATCAGCAATGGTGATCACTGTACGAGCGGCGGCGACGGAGAAGGTTCGCGAGATTAGGGTTTTACGGCCGCTTCCTTTCGTATTCTGTATATCGTGATTTACTGTACACCAATACTTGTGTATTTATACACTAGGTCATAAAGATGACCGTTGTGGGCCCCACCAAAGCAAAGACCGAAGTCTGGTTCGAAATACCGCTTGAAACCCTGACCGGTCCAGGAAATGTCCGAAATTTGCCCAAGTCAAATTCGGCGAGAATCGAATGTAATTCTCGACGAATCGGCGAGAATCACTTACGATTCTCGCCAAATTCTACTTGACATATTCTGGCATCACAGGTTATACAGGCCGGGGAGAGTCGGCGGGAATCACATTAGATTCTCGCCAAATCGTCGAGAATGCAAGGACATTCTCGACGAATCGGCGAGAATCACTTAGTGATTCTCGACGTTTCTGCCTTAGAGAATTTTCTGGCGGCGTTGAGTCAGCTGGCCTCAACCGGCGAGAATCATCTAGTGATTCTCGACGACTCGTCGAGAATCACAAGTGATTCTCGACGAATCGGCGAGAATCACTTAGTGATTCTCGACGATTTACACTTGGACGATCTCTCCTCTTTCAACCCGTGAGCTGGTCTTTGGCCCATCCTTGCTCCTTGTCTGCTCTTGCTTTATCATAGCCCTGTACTTGAAATTAAGTACACCCCAATAGAGAGAGTACACGTAGGCCAACACACTGATCTGCTCAATGAGGGATTACGTCGCGCAGATCCGTGTATATTGACCCACTGCACCCTGACATTGGTGTGTACTTAGCGTGGAATAATTGCAAGCACAACTTAAAAGATTTCATCAAACACATTGTCTATTTACCTTAGCTTGTTCAGGGGCTTCTTCAAATCAGGTATATATTGGATACAATACCCAACAAAATCCTTTAAACTTTTGTTGTAATCTTTCTCGTTTCTATATATTCTTGTGGTGAGGGAAATTTACCGGGGAAGGTCGTCGGAATCCGGGGAGGATTCCATGAGAAATCGTCCTGGGAAAGGGACATCTTGATCGGGTGATCTAGCGGGGCTCTATGACCCTTCCTTGCGTGGAGGTGAAGATCCGGCTCGAAGAACTTTCTTGGAGGGAAAGGGAGAGAGCCAACTAGTCCGGGGAGAGGGTCGATATAGAAAACAAAAAAGCTTTTTTCACTCACCGCCTTTGATCTCCGACGTCACGGAGATCAAGATTTTGAAATTGTTAAAACAGTTGTTGATTTAGTTTTTTGCAATGAAATTCATTTCTTGCTTCTTTACTTGCGTGTACTACTGCGAATGTTAGTTTGTGTTGTCCTGAAGAGTGCATAGATCTCCAAGGGAGAATCTGCCCAGAAAAACGAGTTATGAGACATACCGCCGCGCATTAGATACCTAACTCCCCGCGGTAGTTTCCTGAACTAGTTTTTTCTTGGAACGAAATAATTCGAATTTTTGATAAATGACGCAAACTTTATTCACCACCCTCTAAGGTTGGAACCACGATCCAACAAACTCCTCTCAACAAGAATTTTTGAGGACTTTTTGACACTAAGTGAATTGATCTCTAGAACTTTGATGAATTCTTGTTAGAGAAAATTTCAAGGATTATAAGCCTTTAATCCAAATGATTTCTTATTCTCTACTGAATCTGTTGCAACACTTGATGAGCTCTAAAGAAAAAGAAGAACTGACTCTCTACTCAGATTCAGGAATAGAATGATGATCGACTGATATTTGGAAGAACTTCTATTGCAACAAATGAATGATCCTCTTCCTAATCTTCTTTGTTATTCAAAACTGAAAAAATGTCTAAGTTGTCTACCTAAATCACCTAGAGGGGGTGAATAGGTGAGTTGTTCGTCTTTTTACGGAATAAAAACTTTAGTGATCTAAGCACAAGAAATAAGCATACAAATACAGAGGACACCAGATCTATAGTGGTTCCCCAACCTTGGGTACGTCCACTCTCCACCTCACCAACCAACTAGCAACACGCTAGACTCGGCTACTTCACTATTTCCTCGGATTGAAAACCAATCCTACAACTCGGAGCAACGCCCCTACAACTCGA
The DNA here is from genome assembly GCA_039513925.1 of Platanthera zijinensis. NCBI lineage: Eukaryota > Viridiplantae > Streptophyta > Magnoliopsida > Asparagales > Orchidaceae > Platanthera > Platanthera zijinensis. The sequence continues at coordinate 191,436,282 of CM077080.1, read as the reverse complement.
TCCACAAAAATGGATCTACACTCGGAAGAGAAACTTCCTACAAACTCAGAGATAAAATCTCCTACAAGTATAAAATGATTTACAAATAATTATACAAACTGAATATCTCAGATCTGGAAAATTAAGACTTTCTTCTTCTTTGAACTTTGAAGCTTTCTCAGAAAATAGATTGAAGAAGACAAGCCTAACTTTTCTTGATCTGAAAACCTAGACCAACACGATCAAGAAAATTAGTCTATCAAGGAAGAACGTCTTGATCTATTGAAACTTTCTTGGTCTGAATCGCTTGGATCGGAGAAGATTAGCGGTGAGGAAGACGAGTCTCGCCGGCGGCGATGGCTTCCCAATTTTGACGTTAGAGAATAATTCAGAAAAATACTTCTTAGTTTGTTGATTATGACAAGAACTTTTATAGACCTTTCCCAATGGTCTAATTAGCATTAATTGTAATCCACGTGGACCAATCACGGGTTAATGAAATTTGAAATCCACGCCGTCTGGTACTTAGCGAAATTCAGAAATCTTATTCTGCAGTTCTCGAGTGAAAGAATGGCTACTCGAGAACAGCTTCTACTTCTCGAGAAAACAACTACAAAGTTCTCGAGAATAAGTACTTAGGAAGAATTTCGATCTGGCTTCTCGAGACTAAGGGAACATTACTCGAGAACTAGCTTCTATTACTCGAGAACAAGTAAAGACTTTTCGAGAACAAACTGGACTTCTTGAGAGGAGAAGTCTAGATTGCGTTGAGAAAAGTCTCTGCTTCTCGAGTACTAACTTAGCTTCTCGAGTACTTAGCTTCTCGAGTACAACAAGTCTTACTCGAGAGCTACTTCTGCTACTCGAGAACTACTTCTGCTACTTGAGTACTACTTCTGCTACTCGAGTATTAGCTTCTGCTACTCGAGTACAACAATTCTTACTCGAGAATTACTTACTTAGAAAGATTTTTGATACTTAAACATTTATTACTCGAGAAGTAGAGAAGGTCTACTCGAGTGCTGGACTTGGCTTCTCGAGTGCTAGATATAAGATACTCGAGAACCACTTCCATACTCGAATTATAGACTAGATCTACTCGCGTGCTTATAAGGTTTCTACTCGAGTACTAGAACTTCACTCGAGTAAAACACTTAGAATTCTTCATTCCAAACAACATCAAGTTTTCCTTCATTAGTCCAAGTGCTTGAAAAAGAAGTGTATCCCAATAGAGAGGATACACATGAGTCAACACCATGGATCACACAATGAGGAATTACATTGTACGGTCCTGTTTTTGATGACCCACTGTAGACTGACATTGGTCTACACTTGACAATAATTCATGCAAGTACATCTAAACAAGCACCATCAAATACAACTACAATTCACCTTAGTTTTAGGGGGACTTCTTCAAATCAAGGTTATTGTGATAACAGAACCCAACAAAAAACTTCCAAATCACTCTATGTTCATGTGTGTATAGATTGTTTTCTATTTAAAAAATTTCTTGAATAAAGTCTGAATTAATCCCCAAAATATTCTCGTTCAAAACTTTAATCGACATAACGTCGATTTCATATAGTAATTGCGTCGAACTCTGGCTTAATTATGATTGACTGTCGATTTCACTCTGTAATCGACGTTACATCGACAACATATCGAAGTATGTGTCGATATAAATCTTGAAGAAAGGTCTACTAATCTTATTTTGTTGCTCTGACTGCTAATCGAAGTAACATTGACATTAAGTCGAAGTTGTGTCGACTTCTAGTCGACGCATGTTAGTTTTTTTTTATTTTCCTCTAAAATTCAGTGTGCTCTTCTCATGACCATTACTCTACTGATATCTTATGACTTTTAAGACCATATTATCCTCTATATATATCATGAGTAATAAACATAGGATGTAAAATCACTCAAAAATATAATTTGTTAAGGTTAATCATAAGGGTTTTTTCCAACAATATGTTGTGGGCCCCTGACTAGACCCATGTTATATACTATTTACAGGCCAGAGCTGTTATAATTGGTATCAGAGTTATTTAGGTTTCGTGATCCGTGGTTTTAGGTTCGTGGTCGAACCCTCTTAAGGGATGGTGAGCACATGTGGTGCAAACACCCAAATGACCAAAAACTTTGTACAATGTCCACTTTGGAATGAACAAAATTTTCTTGTTCATTTGTCCATATTTGGGAATTTGAGCACTCCATGCTTGGTGTATTTTCACTATTTTGACTGCTAGATCTTATGTTTCACACGTGTAAGCATTAGGGTTGGGTGACTAAAGTGCTCCGTAGTCTTCATTACTCCAAGCAGAGCTCCGTTGGACAACGGATTTACTAGTTACTTGTAAAAGCATATATTGTTAAGTGAGTGGAAATTATGATTTGAGTGTTACCAAAGCATAAAAGATGATCGTCTTAGGTTTTTCGTTAAGTGTTATGAGCCCTCGTGGCTATACTTATATGTAAACAACTAATTTGATGAAAAGTCGTGGCCTTTAAGATGTGTGATTCGTTGAAGTCCATCACCTGGTATTATAGTGGATGAAGTTTTATGATGCCAAATCTATGACACCCTATTGGATGACATCATTAGATTACAAATGTCTTCGTGTGAAATTATTTTTAATGTGTCAAAAAGGAGGTTAGGATTTAAGATTACTTCAGTTAACCGTAGGCCTTGTGGTGTGACTCCGATATGCATAAATGAACACATGAATTCATATTTAAGGTTGATGATTGGGTATTTTGATAACGGTTGTGAATTTGATTCATGAAAGGTGGTGTTAAATTTGAATTTGATTCATTAAAGTTGGTGAATTTTGATTCATGAAAGGTGGTGTTAAATTTTGATAAACTCCCCGTAGTGGAATGTACTGGCATGATTGGTGTATTGACTGAATATTTGGAAATATCATCTGCAATATGTGATGACATGATTTATTAAGTGAATCAATATGAAAAATAGTATTGTTTATGTGGAGAATTACCCCTATATGAAGGATATTGATATTATTGTGTTGATTTTAGAATGTGGAATCAAATAGACATGAATAATCTTAATATAAGATGAAATTGATGAATCCTTGTAACTGATTGCAAATATCTTATAACTTAAATGCACATGGTGAAGCTACTCATGTGATGTAGAGTTTGAATTTGATTGGGGTGGTGTGTTACATATCTGACTCAATGCATGTGTGATCTTGTAAGATCCTTTTAAGAATGATTAGCTCTCTACCTAGAGTGTGTAGAAGACTTTATGGTTATATATTGTGTGTGGTTACATATATGCTTATGGTTGAAATCAACGTGAACAAGGTAAGGTGAGGCACATCTGTGTCATGTAGTACGGCAGGAAAAATCGAATCCCTTAGTTTGCCCGTCGTGGATTTTGGTAGGAAAAGTCAGATCTAATGGAACGGTCATCATTTACACGATGATCTATACAACATACTGGTGTTAAATCGAATCGACAATTGTTCAATTACGTTTTTGGGGTTCGTAGATCCTATGATTTGTCTTGGGTGCCATGTGTGCACTATATTTTCAGTAGGGCTGACGTCTAGCCTTAGGACTGTAGTTCTTACATTCAAATTGGGCACAAGTGAACACGACCTAAGATATAAGCATATTTCACCACACCTGTAGCTTTGTAGTTCAACATGAAAATAACTTTTGAGTATGACATGTCATTTGCATAGCGAGAGAACGCCAACATGCGTTTTGTTGTTGCTTGTGTTTTACGTCAAAGAGTTTAACTTGTGCCACTTGATGTGAGGAGCGCATTTGGAGTGATGTTTTGGTGATTGTTATAATTTAGTATCTTAGGACATATTAGTCCGCTACTTTTATCGCAGTTGGCACAAATATGTCAAGCCTACTCGTAACATTATGGCTGTATTACGGGCAAAGGTGATGAGTTGAGTTTTTGGTATCAAAATAACGAACTCTTGTGAGTGTGTGCATGCGATCTCATTTGATCATACTTCTTTGGATGAATATCTATGTCATGAACATTTGATGTTGCTCTATGTTGAAATTATCGAAAGTTAAGTATATGGGGTTAAAAATTCACATGGTATTAAACCCGTAAGGTGAATCGTCCACCTATGATGAATCTTGTTGAGGATGACCTTGTTGAAAATAGAGGTTTTGGGCACAAGAATAAGAATATTCACCTTTGTGGATATTTGGATCTTGTTTCGTTATTTGGAATATTGAAACATTGGATCGAAAACTCACTTAGAAATTATTTGAGTTGGTGAGCGAAGATTTATTATTTAAATGTTGTATATGTGCGACGTACTGAACATATGTATAAGAGATCGTGTGCTCGACATGTGGTTCAAGATGCAATGTGGGTCTGAAAATTGATAAATTGAAAATTAGCCGAAGGACTTTGCAGTTTGCACATAAATAATTTGGTTCTACATAGCTGGAATCCTTAATGGTAGAACGAGTCCATGTTAGATGATTACTTAAAACTTTGTGATAAACCCTTTGTGGGGTTATTGTGAGTTTGTAAGGCAAATCAAGAAATGATCTGGTTGGAGACCGGTCTCTTATGTCTTGAGTAATTTATTGGGAATTGTGTACTCAATTTGAAAACGCTTGATGTGGCGCAGCACTAGAAATTATACTTAAATAGAGAATTCACGTTAATATAAGGGTGTTGTTATTAGCAAATTTTGAATGGCTGTTAGCAAACCCAAAAAAATCTGGTTCATCTTTTTTGATATTTTTTTTCAATCCTAAAAATTACTACTAGCAAATCATATTTCTCCCCGCCATCTACATTATGTGCAATCAGGGGCGGATCTAAGGGGGGGCCGACGGGGGCCCGGGCCCCCCCAAGGATTTTGGTAAAATAGATGATGAATTTGTGTTCCTCTCGTCGAGCTAATGGATTTTGACTACTTATACGTCAAAAACGGTGTCCGAATAAGGAGAAAAGAGCTCAGAAAGATGAAGACATTTAATTTTTTTTTCGTTGAAAGATGAGAAAGTTGACATGAGATGTAACTGGTTAAATTAATTTTTATGCAGATAACATATATAAATTTAGTTAAGATAGCTGCAAACAATTTTTACCCCGCGAAGTCCACCTTTTTCTTTACTCATAACTTTTTTGAAATCTCTGAAAAAATACTATCGTCATCTTCAGCACGATATAACACGATGTCTTCTTTACTTAACTTCCGTAATCTTATTTTATTTCTTAGTGTCTCCTTTATTACACCCTAAGAATACACGAGTTCAAAGCCAATGAATTTGGACTACGTGTTTCTTTAACTTTTTGAATAGTTTGGGCCCCCCGTGTTAAAATTCTCATTCTCTGCAGGAGCATGCGTCCACACTTTTACTTTGAGATCATTTTAATATAAACTTCTCTTACTTTAAAGAGGAACTTTCATAAGTTCTTAGGGGTGTTGACGAATGATGACGATAATGTGGCCAGTCGAATGTTTAAATAATAATAATAATACTTTACACTTTTATTGCAACTCATACTTTATAGCAATGAACTCATCTTAAATATTTTCATTGTAATCAACATATTTTTTGGGGGATTTATTTACTTCATCACACAAATATTTAACCCGAACACCTGAACAAATAATTCAAATTTAAATTGTTAATACTTTTTAAATTACCACATCTTAAATTATTGAAAAGTTATTTTATGTATACTGCAACAAAGATCAGACCAGCATCACACAATATTCCAATTTTCTAATAACTGATAAAAGACTGAGCTCAGATGTCTCTAAATAGATAAGTTACAATAAAAAAATAATTCTTTTTTATGACCCAATTGTGATATCTCGACATGTGCAAATTTAGGTATAGACATCGATCATAAAAAAAATTCTTTGCCTTTTGATTGGGCCCCCCTAATCAAATTTCCTGGATCCGCCCCTGTGTGCAATGTCACTGCCACGCTCGTGATTCCCAACACCATTGTACCGCTATTAAGCTCAATGTGTTTTGTCTGGTGCCGTAATACACACTGCATGGCATTGCTGAAAGATTGACGATGTATGGCTCATGGAGTTTTTCTACGACCTATCGCCAGAGAGCATGAAGGTAAAATCAAACTAGGGTACTACAGAGCCACGTTGCTGGCCACGACTGCGAAGCCAAATGTTTCTGGAACTGTACTTATGCTTGATGTTGGCTGGTGGGAGGTCTTCAACTTGGGATACTTTTTTTTGTGTAGGAACTATGCTGGATGAAGGGGAAGTGGGGACTTCACTAAGGCTCATTTTGGGAGGACTTATTTGTTGGGGTTCAGCCCCTAAAAGTTAAATATGTATGCAGAACTCTAGGGGTTGCAACCTGGTTTTTGGGGTTACAACTTTTTTCCTGCTGTTTTTTGCTCTTGAACCGTTTTTGGGAGGAGCAATTTTTTATTAAAAACTGTGAGCAGTTTTTTTTTAAATAGTGTGGCTTTTAATACTCCCCTCCTCCTCCCGATATTAAAAAGAGGTTAGGGTTAAGAAAGCCGCTGAAGCAAACCCCAGCCCGCGCCTACCGCCGTCCGCCATCCTCGTGCCCACGCCGACCGCCGTCCGCCATCCCCGCGCCCGCGCCGTCCGCCAGCCTCCATTCGTCCCGCTGTTGCAAGGGATTTTGTCGTTGCTGTAGGCGGGAGTTCGCTGCTTGGTGGAGGTGTTTCCTCTGTGCTGAAGGAGTTTTTCTCTACCGTTTCAAGGGCTTCTTCGTCTACGGTTTCAGGTGTACCCTTTCTTGTCTTCGTTTGCTATTGTGCTTGAAGAGAGAGTAGGATTTTATCATGTTGTAGATAAGTTGTGGTTTGTCTTGGTGGTAGAGAGGAGTGGATTTGTGTGTCAAATCCGGGGGGCTTTCTAGGTTTGGGCAAACCTAGATAAATTTTTGTAATCCTTATTTATTATAGTGGATTTTTGTTATGACATGCCCCGTGGTTTTCGACCTTCAAGTGGTGAAGGTTTTCCACGTATATCTCTGTGTTCACTTGTGTTGTTGGTTTTGTTTCTTATTATTGCTTGGGCTCTATTGATCGGTGGGAGTTGCCGTTATCTTCGGACACCCTTTTCTTAACAAGTGGTATCAGAGGCGAGGTTCTTTGGCTATTCGTTTTTATTTCTCAGTTTCTAACTTGGTGCGGTAGGTGACGACCATCGGTCCGCTCCCTATCCTCTCTTGTTAATCCCTTGAAATAAATCGACTTGTGGACCGTAATAGAGTTACTTGTTTGAGAAAGCAATGGAATAGAACACAAGGATGGTCAGTATGAATGACAAGAATTGGAGCATATGGAAGCCTCGGATGGAGGATCTCTTATATTGTAAAGATCTCCATGCACCGTTGATGGGGGGGACCTGCTTCACTTAAGGATGATGAAGAGTGGAAGAAAATGGATCGAAAGGTAGTAGGGTTCATTAGACAGTGGCTCGATGACTCTGTTTTTCATTATGTTTCCACGGAGACCTCGGCTCAGGCCTTATGGAAAAAGCTTGAAGCCTTGTACGAGCGGAAGACTGCAGGTAACAAGGCATTTCTGATTAGGAAGCTTGTCAATTTGAAGTACCGGGAAGGTTCCCAGATGACTGAGCATCTGAACCTTGCTCAAAATATTATTAATCAGTTGGTGTCCATGAAGATCACTTTGGAAGATGAACTCCAAGCTCTGATGATCCTTAGTTCTTTACCCGAGAGTTGGGAGACTCTAGTAGTGTCGTTGAGCAACTCAGTACCTGATGGCGTGGTAACCATGGAGATGGTGTCTGGTTGTCTCCTGAACGAAGAGCTGAGAAGGAAGGATTCTGGATCTTCCACTTTGGGTGTTTTTCTCATGGAGGGAAGAGGTCGGTCTGTGAAGAAGGATGTGAAGCACAGGGACAGTTCCAGGAGTAAGTCCAGGGGAAAGTCTAAGAAGGAAATCGAGTGCTACTATTGTAAGAAGAAGGGTCATTTCAAGAAGAATTGCTTCCAAATGAATAGAGACCTGAAGGGAAAGACCAAGGAGATAGTAGAATCTACTAGTGATGCGACGACTTCGATTGTGGAGGCTGAGCCATTATGCTTGCAGTGCAGTGGGTCGTCTTGCTAGGACTGCGTTGACATAGACTGGATCGTTAACGGAGGTGCATCCTATCATTGCGCTCCTCACAGAGATTACTTCTAACACCTATTCTACGGGAGATCTTGTGTGATCCGGATGGCAAATTCCGGTGAGTCGTTTATGTTGGCAGTGGTGATGATCATCTTGAGACTGATTTGGGGAAGATTGTTCTCAAGGGCGTCAGGCATATTCCTAACTTGAGAATGAATCTGATTTACGTTGGTAGGCTTGATGATGGTGGTTTCACGAGCATTGAAGGTGCAGGGACCTGGAGGTTGTTGAAGGGCTCTTTGGTGGTAGCCAGAGGAAGGAAGTGTTGTGGCCTTTATCGTACTAAAGCCAAGATCTGTGGTCCAAGTTTGAATGTGGGCAAGAGCGACTCTATGGAGTTATGGCATCGCAGACTTGGGCATATCAGTGAGAAGAACTTGAAGATCTTGGTAAAGAACAAGGTCCTTCCGGAGCTATTAGGAGGGCTTCCTGATACGTGTGCGCACTGCTTGGCCGGTAAGCAGAAACGTGTTTCCTTTGCTTATTCTGAACCAAAGAGGAAGGCGGAGTTACTATACTTGATACACACTGATGTGTGTGGTCCTATTGAGCCCAAGTCTATGGGCGGAGCCGCTTACTTTATCACGTTCATTGACGATCACTCCAGGAAAGTCTGGGCATATTCTATGAAGCAGAAGAGTGATGTTCTTGCAAAGTTTGAAGAGTTCAGAGCGAAGGTGGAGAAGATGACCGGGAAAGAAATAAAGCGAGTTCGATCTGACAACGGGGGAGAGTACACTGGTTCCTTCGACATTTACTGTAGAAGGCATGGCATAGTACATGAAAGGACAATCCCAAGGACGCCGCAACAGAATGGGTTAGCAGAAAGGATGAACAGGATGATTATTGAGAAGATCAAATGTATGATTTCTCAAGTTGGCATTAGTAAACAGTTTTGGGCTGAGGCTGTGCAAACTACTACACATCTGATAAATCTGTCTCCTTCTGCACCTCTGAATGGTGATATTCCAGAGCGTGTTTGGTCCGGGAAGGAAGTGTCGTACGGACATGTGCGGGTGTTTGGGTGCAAAGTCCACGTTTATGTTCCCAAGGAAGAGAGATCGAAGCTTTATGAGAAGTCCCGGGAGTGCATCTTGATGGGATTTCCCCATGAGGAGTTTGGCTATAGACTCTGGGATCCTGTGAACAAGAAAATGATCAGAAGCAGAGATGTGATCTTTATTGAAGATCAAGCGATTGGTGAGCAGAATCCTGCAGAGTCACAGGTTCCACAGTTTCCACCTACGGAGGAGAGACTTTATGTTGATGATGGGCCAGTAGAGACTGTTGCTGATGATGGGCATGCTGAGGAGGAAGTTGGTGAGCTTATTCCTGATGAGGAGATTATTCCGGATGCAGGGGAGCTCTGCCAGTTGATGTACCACCTGTGGTGGAGGTTCCTCTTGTCAGATCTGAGAGAGTCAGAAGGCCCAATACCAGGTATTCCCCTCATGAGTATATTTTGCTTACAGATTGTGGAGAGCCTGAGTCCTATGTGGAGGCTCAGAGTGCTAAAGATCGTGTGGCTTGGACAACTGCTATGGAAGAGGAGTTGTACTCCCTTCAGAAGAACGAGACGTATGATTTAGTCTCATTGCCTAAAGGGAAGAGAGCTTTGAAGAACAAGTGGGTCTTCAAGCTAAAGTTGGATGAAAATCGTTCTCAGCCAAGGTATAAGGCAAGACTTGTGGTGAAAGGTTTCAGTCAGAAACAAGGTGTCGATTTCGACGAGATTTTTTCCCCAGTGGTGAAAATGTCCTCTATCAGACTTGTGTTGGGTATGGCTGCCTCCATGGATCTTGAAGTCGAGCAGATGGATGTCAAGACGGCATTTCTGCATGGTGATTTGGAGGAAGAGCTATATATGGAGCAGCCTGAAGGCTTTGTGGCTAAGGGGAAGCATCATCTGGTCTGCCGGCTCAAGAAGAGCCTTTATGGGTTGAAGCAGGCACCCAGGCAGTGGTATAGGAAATTTGAATCTTTCATAATGAAGAGAAAATTCCAACGGACTAGGGCTGATCACTGTGTGTATGTGAAGAGGACTAATAAGATGTTCACTATTCTGTTGTTGTACGTAGATGATATGCTGATTGTTGGGGATGACAAGGCCAGCATAGCTGAGTTGAAGAAGGAGCTCAGTGAGTCCTTTGAAATGAAAGATTTGGGACCGGCAAGGAAGATCCTTGGAATGAAAATTATCAGGGACAGGAGTGCTGGTCAACTATGGCTGTCTCAGTCTGAGTATGTAGAGAAAGTGCTGAAGAGGTTCATGATGGAGAAGGTAAAACCCGTTGCTACTCCTCTGGCCGGGCACTTCAAACTTTCCAGTTCTCAAAGCCCCTCATCTGAGAAGGTGGAAGAGATGAGCAAAATTCCTTATGCATCCGCAGTGGGGAGCCTGATGTATGTTATGGTCTGCACTAGGCCAGACATAGCTCATGCTGTGGGGTCTGTGAGCCGTTACTTGGCAAACCCAGGGAAAGTCCACTGGAGTGCTATGAAATGGATACTCCGCTATCTCCGAGGTACCTCAGACCTTTGTTTACAGTTTGGTGGAGGTCCACCAGAACTCATTGGGTACTCGGATTCGGATATGTCAGGAGATGTTGACACGAGGAGATCCACTTCTGGATTCGTGGTCACTTTTGGAGGGGGAGCAGTGTCATGGCAGTCAAGGCTTCAGAAGTGCGTGGCATTGTCGACGACGGAGGCTGAATATATTGCGTTGACTGAGGCGTCAAATGAGCTTATTTGGATGAAGAAGTTCATGCTAGAGCTTGATCTCCGACAGGACGTGTACACAGTTTTCTGTGACAGTCAGAGTGCTATATTTTTGGCCAAGAATCCCGCCTTTCACTCCAGGACGAAGTACATTGACGTGAAGTATCACTGGATTCAGGATGCTGTGGAGGAGAAGCTGTTGGATGTGGAGAAGATCCACACGGATGAAAATCCTTTGGACATGATGACAAAGGTCGTCCCAAGGGAAAAGCTTGATTTCTGCCGGCGTTTGATCGGCATGATCCCCACCTGAAGGAGTCAAGGTGGGATACTCCCCTTTATGGTCTGAAGGGGGAGTTTTTTGGGATTCAGCCCCTAAAGGTTAAATATGTGTGCAAAAATCTAGGGGTTGCAACCTGATTTTTGGGGTTACAACCTTTTTCCTGCTGTTTTTGCTCTTGAATCGGTTTTGGGAGGAGCAGTTTTTTATTAAAAACTGTGAGCAGTTTTTTTTAAATAGTGTGGCTTTTAATACTCCTCCTCCCGATATTAAAAAGAGGTTAGGGTTAAGAAAGCCGCTGAAGCCAACCCCAGCCCGCGCTGACCGCCGTCCGCCATCCCCGCGCCCGCGCCGACCGCCGTCCGCCATCCCCGCGCACGCGCCGTCTGCCGGCCGCCATTCGTCCCGCTGTTGCAAGGGATTTTGCCGCTGCTGTGGGCGGGAGTTCGCTGCTTGGTGGAGGTGTTTCCTCTGTGCTGAAGAAGGAGTTTTTCTCTACCGTTTCAAGGGCTTCTTCGTCTACGGTTTCAGGTGTATCCTTTCTTGTCTTCGTTTGCTATTGTGCTTGAAGAGAGAGTAGGATTTTATCCTGTTGTAGAGAAGTTGTGGTTTGTCTTGGTGGTAGAGAGGAGTGGATTTGTGTGTCAAATCCGGAGGGCTTTCTAAGTTTGGGCAAACCTAGATAAATTTTTGTAATCCTTATTTATTATAGTGGATTTTCATTGTGCCGTGCCCCGTGATTTTTGACCTTCAAGTGGTGAAGATTTTCCACGTATATCTCTGTGTTCACTTGTGTTGTTAGTTTTTTTTTCTTATTATTGCTTGAGCTCTATTGATCGGTGGGAGTTGCCGTTATCTTCGGACATCCTTTTCTTAACATTATTTTCACCGATCAAGTGATTACGATCGCATGAACTGAACCTTAATTAAGGCCCGATTCATCCGATGGTAACCGCTTGACCGGTGAAAATAAGTCCCCCCAAAGGAAGCCTAAATCGGCATCAGCATGCGACTTTAGTTAGTACGCTGGAAATTAATCTTAGCAAAAAAAAACTTAGATTTGTGAATTAAAATCCAATTTTCTTATTGGTGAGGTCTTTCTTCATTCAATTTCTTTAGTTGTTTAAATCTTTTTTTTGCAAGCATCTGTGCATCTTTGTTGAAACCCGATGATCTCCGCTAAGATGACGAGGACAATGGAACTGGGGTGAATTTGAAGGAGATTGCGGGCGAGATTGATGGATACGTTCACGTGCTGCAACTCATATCGGCGATGTGGAAGTCAAGGAAGAAGATGGTGGCGATGACATTGTGAATTAATGGTATTTTTACATTTTTCTAGTGATTTGTCAGTAGTCAAATGATTTTCAAATAATCATTTTTGAATATAGTGGTTTGTTATTAGTAATAATTTGCTAGAAGCATAAATGTGTTTGATAATAATGAACACCCTAATATAATCATCGTTGAGGTGTTGGTTATAAACAGGCCAAATTGTATAATTGTTGGAATTGCTAAAAGATTTGTAAATGGCCGACTCATTGTCACGAGTTGTCATGGGATTTATGATGCGTTTAAAGTTAGGAAGGGTTACCCTAGGACGCAAAATTATGAAGGTTATGATGATAAGCAACTCGCTAATTAAAAATCTTATTCGTATTGTGAACTTCTAAATTGATGATGCCCATTGGCTTGGTACATGATCTGCGATAAGGTTTTAAAATATCAGAACCTATGCAAATGTGATTTGAGATAATTGTTATATCTCGTGTGTGATCCACTTGTGAAAATCTAAGACTTCGTTCCTTTCGTAGAAATTGAAATGAGAATTAGTATGCATATAAGAAATTTTTTATCCGAGCGCGTATTTTCGGCTCCGCGCTTTTTTCGTCCGGCCTCGCATTTTTCCGCCCGGACTCGCATTTTTCCGCCCGGGCTCGCATTTTTCCGACCGGACTTGCATTTTTCCACACGGGCTCGCATTTTTTGCCCGTGCGCGTATTTTTCCGCCCGAGCTGACATTTTTCCGCCCGGGCGCACATTAATCGCTGGAAATTTTCGCTCGGGCGCGATTTTTTCGCTCGGACTAGTTTTTTTTCGCTCGAGCTTGGTTTTTTCGTCCGGGCAAATTTTTTCACCCGGGCGAATTTTTTTGCTCGGGTGCGATTTTTTCGCCCGGGAGCAATTTTTTCCTCCGGACGCGATTTTTTCTCCCGACTCGATTTTATCGCCCTGACGTGAATTTATCGCTCGTGCGCGAATTTTTTCCCTAGCCGCGAATTTGTCACGTCCGGGCGAAAAATTCGCGCCCTAGAAAAAAAATGCTCCCGGGTAAAAAAATCGCGCCTCGACGAAAAAGTCACACCCGTGTTAAAAAACATGCCCCGGCGAAAAAAACACGCCCGAGTGAAAAAACACGGTCGGACGATAAAAGTACGGTGGGGCGAAAAAATTGCGGCCGGGCGAAAAAATCGCGTCAGGGCAAAAAATTCGCGGTCGGGCGAAAAAATTGCGGTATTGCGAAAAATTCGCGGTTGGACGGAAAAATTCAGACCCGCACGAAAAACTCGCGCATTGGCAAAAAATTCATGTCCGGGCAAAAAATTTGTGCCCAAGTGAAAAATTCGCTCCCTGGAGAAAAAACGCACCAGAGCGAGAAACATGTCTAGGCAAAAAACTCGCGACAGGGCGAAAAATCACAGACAAGCGAAAATATCGCGACTGGACGAAAAATTCGTGGGCGGGCAAAAAAATTCACGCTCGGTAAAAAAAAAACGTGCCAAAGTAGGCCTGCGAGCGGTGCGGTTTGGAGGCAATCCTAAACCGTATCGCAGGGGTGTGATTTTCGGCCGCCCAAAACCACACTGCACCAAAACCGTGCGGTGTGGTTTGGTTTCAGTGGATTTGGTGTTGGTTTGTGCGGTGTGGTTTCGATTTTTTAACAGTGTTTTAGATCTTTTACAAAACAATCAATCAAGACAAATAATACAAGACAATTTATTTGATATATTTGTTCCTAAATGATATAAAATATACATCAATTTTGCACTTTCTTTCATAGACTCATTTAATATTTTAAGTCACCAAAATATATGAAATAGATAACCCGATGTTCATCGGGATCAAAGATGTTGAAGCCAAAATTTGATCTCAACGAAAGTTCGAAAACAGAGGTGTAGCCAACACCTACTTCTCCCAAGCTCCGACCTCTGACTGGCAGTAAAAAGGTCCAGAAACTGACCCAAAGTCTCAGCTGGGAGGTCTCACCTCTTACCCGGAAGATCTCAGAGCGTTTTCTCTCCAAAGCCAAATGTTGAGCTAGCAGCTCCTCAGAAAGCACTAGAAGATCTTAGGAAAATATGAAAGCTTGCTTTCTGAGGAGCCCCTATGGGTCCATTTATAGCCTTTACTGACCTGAAATTACTAAATTCCCCCTAGCTTGTCTGCCAACAACCAAACTCCGCTGTTATGAGGAGCTAAATGCAGGCCCTGGGGGTATACAGGTAATTCTACCTTAGGGCATCTAGGTAATTTCACCCTGGGCCTTACCCGACGGAAGCCTTCCTACCGAAAACTGAAGGCTCTCGCGCTTACTACTTGCCGAGAACTCTCCCGCCCTCACCAGGCGGGAGCTGAAAGTACATTAATGAGTGCTACAGGCTGTGCCTGCTCCCGCCCTCACGAGGCCTGAGCCTTCTCGCCCGCCTCTTGGCGGGAGTATGCCTCGGCCGAAGCCCGACCTGTCTTGACGAGAGTCGAGCTCTGCTCGACGAACTGCCTACCTGAGCGCGAGCGCTCTCGCCTACTCTTATGCGAGAGCTCTTCTGTTCCAAACCTGTTCGACGATTGTCGAGCTCCGCTCGACGAGGCCTGAGCAGAGCTCGGCGAAATTCTAATAGAGGCGTTGAGTCAAGCTCCACCCTGACTGGGCGAGAGCAGTTTTTATTCACCCGAGGCTAGCCCAAAGCTAGCCCAAACCTGGCCCTTGGTGTTTTTGGGTCCCACTCAGCGAATATGGGGTTGTACACAATCCCCACTCTTTTTGATCTAGCCATGCTCTTGAAAAGACACGTCCAACCCTTTATATTCGCTGAGCACGTGCTTCCCTGAAAAGGAATCTTTTGGTGTGCCACCCCACAACTATATATATATATCTGCTGATAGTCACAAATCCATCCCTGCCACTGTCGCCCCCCTTTTGAGTCCTCGCACGATCTCGAAATGCGCCCTCAACGCACCGAGAAGCCGCTCTCGCAAGGCCTGCAAGACCGTATCAACGCGGCATAGGCGCGAGCCCGTGCCAGCAGCTCCTTGGTGGCCCCTTGGCTGGCGAGAAAGGCGCCGACTATAGAGCCCCCCCCCCCAGCTTAAGAAAAGGAAGAAGAAGAAGGCGAAGTCGGTCAGGTGAGACCTTTTGAGCGAGAACCGGGGCTCGCTTACCCCCACCCCAAACCGTGCGGATAATCCTTCTCCCCCGCAGAAGGTATGTCTTCCCGATTCGCTGTCTATCGAGAACTGTGAACTGTTGTAGAAAAAGAAAGATCGATGACTGATATGTCGTACTTCTCGTAGGAGGCAATTCAAGATGCCGTCACCGGGTCCCCGCTAGTGCCCCTAGAGTCGGCGCCTCTCCTCCCTAGGGATCACCACGGGTCCCGGAGGCCACTCCTCCGGCTGACCCTCCGAGAACCCCACGTAACCCTTTACTCCCATTTTGTCCAACTTTCATTCCAGTCAATTTGTTCTACTGCTAAATTGATTTCTTGCAGCGCCCGCTCCCGCAAGCCCGGGTTTCGCCACCCGGGGAAACGAAATCATACTCGTCAACCCTGTCACCCTGGAGGCTGATCTCGCCCTCCCGGCGGGAGGAGTGGCCATCAGATCCCTCGCGCCTTCACAGGAGGCTCGTCCTCCCGCGGGGGAGAACATCTCCACCCCTTCTCCTGGCCAGGACGAGATTGTCACGCGTAAGACATTCCGCCCGAGGAGAGGCAAGCCGCTCCACCTCCTCTTCAGAAAGGAACCCGAGGGGGAGCTAGGACCCTCTCGCCCATCATCGGTCGATGGCTCTCGCCATGCTGCAGGTGTAACACCCTGAAACTCAAAAGAGGGACGGGTGATGTTTTAAGCCCAGTCTGAATTTTGGAGCAGGTGTCACGGGCGTGACACGGGCGTGTCACGGGCGTGACACGGGCGTGTCACGGGCGTGACACAGGCGTGTTTGGCCACGGCCGTGCGGTCAACGCTTTGGCAATCGATGATCATCGAGTTGTAGAACACGGCCTAGGACACGGGCGTGTCCCAGGCCGTGTCACTCTAGGGAATCTGCAAGTGTGGTACACGGGTCGTGACACGGGCACAAACACGGGCGTGTCAAATTTGACACGGGCGTGTCTGATGCCGTGTCACAAGGCCGTGTACCTCTCTGACTGCGAAGTGTTGGTCGATTGCACACGGGGGGCGTGACACGGGTCCCGACACGGGCGTGTCGCAGGTGACACGGGCGTGTCGGAGGCCGTGTCAAAGGCCGTGTGCTGGTTTTCCGAATCGATCGAGATGGCGAATGGGTGACACGGCCAGGCACACGGCCGTGTTGCAACCCGTGTTCGGCCCAGATTTTATGATTTCAGATCTAATCTTGGTCGTTCGTTTCCTTGACTTTGGATCCGACGGTGTGGGGCTGCTCCTGGGTGGTTTTAGCCGGGATTTAGGGTTGGGAATCCTCATTTCCCTTAGCCATTCTCTGTCTAAGAGTTTAGAGGGAAGGGAGAGCAAGGAGGAAGGAGGAGTCCAAGATCCGGCCGCCGGAGGAGCTTCGGAGCTCCGAATCGCGATCCGAGTCCAGATCCGCGGAGGTGACGCCGTTGCGGTGCTTTCCAACCGCATAGTTTTCGATGGCGCCGCGGAAGAACGCAAGGGTAACGATTTCTCATCCTTGGGCATGTGAAGCCCTTTTTCCCTTTGCATAGGAAGCCCTCTCTCGCGAGTGAGCGAAGAGTTGGAGCGTTCCTTGGGGTAGATATGTAAAGTACCCCTTGTGTAGAGTCCGTATGCGAAAACGGACATAGGCATTGTGTGTGAAGCCTATCCGGACAAGTAGAGCCGGATCGGTGATGTTGCATTGCTTATGAACCGGGGAAGACTCCGGGTGTTTGGGCGTTTTTCGGGTTTTCTACGTGGTAGATTGCATCAGGGAGCCTTGGAGATTAACTCCAAGGTGCACCCGGAAAACTGGGCAAAAGCGAGTTTTGCCAACACGATGGCCGAGGAGCCAACGTGAACATAACCGGGTTATGTGATTATTGTGGTGGAAACGGGACTCGGTGAGTCTTGACCTGCGCATATGGCTTAAATTGCCGTTGCGGTGTGAGCACGGGTCAGGCGGAACCGTACCCGGTCTATATCGTTCGGTAGGACCGTTGGCATGGATGAGGGTCTTCGGCGGTCTATGGCTTAAATTGTCGTGACCAAGGCCAGGAAGGCAAAATGCTCATATGGTTGGCCGTCCAAGAGACGGTGGTGGAACGGGAACGTCTATGGCTTGAATTGACGTGACGTTGGCCGGTTCGCCGTGAATGTGCCCTGTGTGCACGAGGTGTGTGGCCGTGCGAGCCTACGCCTGTGATGATGTGTGTTCACACAAATATATTGCCTATACTAATAAAGTGCAGGGAAAGAGCATCGCCACCCCGATATTGGGGGCGGGATCGTTATAATTTGGTCAGTATAGCTGACCGTTGCTTGTGTTTGCCCCCGGCGGTGGTTTGTGCTTGCAGGTGCTGCAGAGCCGAGCGGAAAATAGCGGGCTAAAGCCCATGTTGCGGTGCTGGTCCTCGAAGGCCTAACCCTTTTATGCTTTCCGTTTATTTCATGTATGGCCGGCCTGCGAGCCGAAGTATGTAAGACATGTTTTGTTAAGCAAACCTTGTAAGGCCATAAGGCCGGTACTTTTGTATTTTTCATTCCTATTGTTATTTCTGTAGTGGACATTCTTGCTTGGTAGGGTTCTTGTCTTTGTGCAACTTAATAAATTGCTTCCGCTAGAATGACTCTGTGTAGGACGTTGGTGATTGGTTGTATGGTTTCAACGCGTAACCAACCGGTCTGTCCGTAGTATATGGCGTCGGGCCCCGGCCCGACCTACTGCTATATGTTATACGACGGATAGGGGTGTTACAAATTGGTATCAGACTACTGGTTTCGGTCAAACTTAAATGAATTCGTGGACGAATTCACTTTAAGGGGTGGTGAGCACATGTGTGCGTCA
Organism: Platanthera zijinensis; assembly: GCA_039513925.1. NCBI lineage: Eukaryota > Viridiplantae > Streptophyta > Magnoliopsida > Asparagales > Orchidaceae > Platanthera > Platanthera zijinensis. The sequence goes on along the minus strand of CM077080.1, from coordinate 191,417,868 downwards.
TCGTTATAACATGAAAAGAACCCATGAATGTCCACTTAGGAATGAAAATACACATGTTTGAGGAACCTGCGTGTTCCTATAATTACTGTTTGCAGTAATTTTTGGTCGCTTATCGGTGTTTTGCACGATTATAGGTGACCAGGAGTGGTGTTGGGCCGTCAAAACGGCCAGGTTCTGAGGCAAGCAGTGCGCCAAGTGAAGCGCCTGCAACACCTCCGTCTGCCGAGACCATTAGATTGGTGGCAGAAGCTGTCTTTGCTATGATTAATGTGCAACCTGCAAGACAGGTGCAGCAGCCTGCTCCTGCGGGGGAGCAAGTGCCGCTCCAAGCGGCGGAGCCTAGAAGGGTTGAGCAGGTGGCGGTGGAGCCGGAGTTACCTCGGAGAGCAACTGAAAGACAGTTGAAGCATGTGATGGGCTTCCACCCACCGGTATTCTCGGGAACGGGAACCCCGACCCAGGCTGAGGATTGGCTCTCAAGAGTCAATAGGGTGATGACAGCTACTGAAACGGAAGAGTGGCAGAAGACCACGATAGCGACGTTCCTTTTGGATGGGGATGCAAGGTTATGGTGGGAAGGCCTAGAGCTACACCAGTTGAGGGGAAGGCCGTTGGCCGAAGTTCCTATGGCGGAGTTTGCAAGATTGTTCATGGCTCGATACCTCCCCTCAGCGCAGAGGATCGCTTTGGAGAACGAGTTCCAAAGGTTGGTGCAAGGAGATAGCACTGTAGACGAGTACCTCCACGAGTTTACTCGGTTGGGGAGATATGCTAGCACCACCTTTGCCGACGAGGAGCGAAAGACCAACCGCTTCTACGAAGGGTTAAGAGATGAGCTGAGGTTGCTACTGTCAGGGCCCATGGCGCAGGGTTTCCTAACCTTGGTCAACTCGGCCCGGTCCTTGGAGAAGGACATGAGAAATGTGCAAGCTAAGAAGGATTCTGGCGGGAATAAATCGGAGTTCAAAGCGCCGACTACGTCGAAGTCGGGCTATCGAAAATTCTTCAACAAGGCTAGGACGTCAGGTCCAGCTTCTTCTACGGGTGCCTCGGGGGCAACTACTAATCGAACCCCGGGCGTTTGTTTCACGTGTGAAAAGACGGGGCACTTTGCCCGCGATTGCTAGAGCGGACGCCCAAAGTTCGAGAGAAAGCAAGGAGCTACTTACGAAGAGAAGGGCAAGGCGGTGGAGTCAACCGCGTCCCACTATGCTCCGACTCAGCCTAGAGTCTATAACTTGGGCCAGCAAGAGGCCATCAAATAAGCTGACGTGGTGACGGGTACAAATTAATTTACAGCAAGTTAACTTCATACACTGTTGTCTATTGCTTGTTAGCCTAATATTGTTTGTATAGGCTTTGTTGTGATTGGTGATAGTCCGGCACGGGCACTGTTCGACACGGGAGCTTCACACTCCTTCTTGTTCGAAAATTTATATCGCGCATCGGAGTCCCTTCTTCGATGGCGAAGGACAAGTTGGATGTGCTGCTACCGAATGGGTGCTCGATGCGTGCGGACAGAGTGTGCGCCGTAAAGGTTCACATTGGGAGCCAAGAGTTCGACTTGCTAGCATCATTGCTGCCGCTAGTAGAGTTCGACGTGATCTTTGGAATGGATTGGCTTTCGGAGCAGAAAGCTTGGATTGACTGTGACCGGAAGGAGGTCAAGCTGGGTGTTGGGCGGGGGACAACATTCGAGGGACTCAAGGGGTTGAGCAAGACGCTGATGTCTGCTCTTCAGGTGGTAAAGGCAGTTCGTGCTGGTGCAGAGCTGTTCTTCGCAATAGTTGGGGCTGTGGAGCCAAAGTTCACGTTGGATAGCATCCCGGTTGTTTGTGAATACCCTGATGTGTTCCCGGATAGTCTTCCCGGAGCCCCACCGCAGCGGGAGATTGATTTCACCATCGAGCTCGTACCGGGGGCCAAACCGGTGTCACGTGCTCCGTATAGGTTGGCGCCTAAGGAGATGGCGGAGTTGAAAGTTCAGCTAGAGGAGCTGATGGAGCAAGGTTATGTGTGTCCAAGCTCGTCGCCTTGGAGCGCACCGGTCCTCTTCGTTAAGAAGAATGATGGTAGTATGCGGTTGTGTATCGACTACAGGGAGTTGAACAAGCTGACGGAAAAGAACAAGTACCCGATCCCGAGGATTGATGATCTCTTTGATCAGTTAGTCGGATCGTCGGTATATTCTAAGTTGGACTTGAAGTCGGGGTACTATCAGTTGAGGATAAGGGAATGTGATATCCCGAAGACGGCGTTCAACACAAGATATGGGCATTTCGAGTTCACGGTCATGCTGTTTGGACTGACGAATGCGCCATCAGTGTTTATGGACTTGATGAACAGGACGTTCCGAGATTTCCTGGATCGCTTTGTGATCGTCTTTATTGACGATATATTGGTGTACTCGCAGTGCGAAGAAGATCACTTCAAGCACTTGCATCTGGTGTTGGAGACTTTGAGGAGGAATGAGCTTTATGCGAAATTCTCCAAGTGCGAGTTCTGGCTACCCTCAGTAGCGTTCCTTGGTCACATTGTTAGTGGGGAAGGTATAATGGTGGATTCGGCGAAGATCGTTGCGATACGGGAGTGGCCTGCGTTGGCTTCTGTCGCGGAAGTCCGTAGTTTTCTCGGGCTTGCCGGATATTACAGGCGCTTTATAGAAAACTTCTCGCGGATAGCGCTACCTCTCACGAAGTTGACAAGGAAAGATCAGAGATTCTTGTGGACGCAGGAGTGCGTGCAAGCGTTTGAGGAGCTGAAGAGACGGTTGACCACGGCGCCAGTACTTAGTTCGCCGAGTGGGACCGAGGGCTTCGAGGTATATAGTGACGCCTCGGGTAGTGGTTTGGGCTGCGTGTTGTTGCAGCATGGGAGCGTCATAGCTTATGGATCGCGTCAGCTGAAAGTGCATGAAAGGAACTATCCAGTCCACGACTTGGAGTTGGCGGCCGTGATATTTGCACTTAAGCTATGGAGGCATTACCTATACGGCGTAAGGGTCGATATTTATACCGACCACAAGAGCCTGAAGTACTTGTTGGATCAGAAGGATCTTAACATGAGGCAGAGGAGGTGGATGGAGTTCCTGGGGGACTACACCTTCAAGATTCATTATGTACCCGGGAAGGGCAATACGGTTGCTGATGCGTTGAGTCGCAGGGCTCCCGCCCAAGCCAACTGGTTGTCGGTGCATGATGAGCGGCTGATACGGGAGTTGGAGGAGCTTGAGATCTGTTGCGTTGACAAGCAGACGAGCGCTAAAGCAATGTTGAACTGGACAGAGGTCCAGTATGACCTAGCTGATCGAGTTCGGCAGGCATTAGAGTTAGATGACTCTATGAAGGAGCTTATGGAGGCAGCATTGGATGGGTCAAATTCCCAGTTTTCAGTGGAAGATGGGTTGCTAAGGAAGGATCATCGGTTGTGCGTCCCAAGCGGGAGTAACCTACGGGCGGAGTTGATGTACGAGGCTCATCATACCAAGTACTCGATCCACCCAGGGAGCACAAAGATGTACCGTGACCTCAAGAAGCTGTTTTGGTGGCCGGTGCTTAAGAAAGATGTGGCGTTGTTTGTGGCTAAGTGCCAAACGTGCGCCTTGGTGAAGGCCGAGTGCCAAAAGCCGGGAGGATTTCTGAAGTCCTTTCCTATACCGGAGTGGAAGTTCGACGACATATCTATGGACTTTGTGCATGGGTTGCCAAGGTCGCAGAAAGGGAATGACGCCATCTGGGTGATCGTAGACCGGCTAACAAAGGTGTCACACTTCATTCCGCGTAGGAAGGATGATCCAGTGGAGAAATTGACAAAATTGTATGTTGACAATATAGTTATACTGCATGGTGTGCCTCGCAGCATTGTGAGTGATCGCGATGGGCGTTTCACCTCCAATGATTGGAGGTTGGTGCAGCAGATGCTGGGGACCAAGTTGAAGTTCAGCACAGCCTTCCATCCGCAGACGGATGGGCAGACCGAGAGAGTCAATAGAACGATGGAGGACATGCTCCGCATGTGTGTCCTAGACTTCGGGAAGCATTGAGAGGACCACCTGTATTTGGTGGAGTTTGCGTACAACAATGGCTACCAAGCGAGTATAAAAATGGCACACTTCGAGGCCCTGTATGGTAGGAAGTGTCGCACGCCGTTATCGTGGCTTGAAACGGGTGAGGCAAGGTTGTACAAGAAGCAGGAGGTGGAGAGTGCTACCTCGTTGGTGCGGATCATTCGGGAGCGCTTGTTGATCGCTCAGGACAGGCAGGCGAAGTATTACAATGCCAAGCACCGGAACGTGGAGTTCGTGGTAGGCGATTGGGTATACTTGAAAGTGAAGCCGTTCAAGGGGGTTTCGCGGGTGAGACGCTTGAAGAAGCTGAGCCCAAGATACCTTGGACCCTTTGAGATTCTGGAGCGAGTCGGCGAAGCTGCATACCGTTTGAAGTTATCGGTAGAGTTAAGTGGACTACACGATGTGTTCCACATCTCTGTATTGCGGAAGGCGGTGCAAGAGCCTTCGCAGGTGATCGCAGTTGATCAAGTACTGGTGGACGAAGGGTTGACGACTAAGGTCAAGCCCGTTTGTATTGAAGATGCAGAGGTCAAGAGGCTCCGTAACAAGGGGATCCGGATGGTTAAAGTCCGGTGGGATAATTGCGGTCGGGAGGAGCTCTCTTGGGAAAGGGAGCAAACCATGCAGGAGGAGTACCCGGAGTTATTCCGCTCAGGTACCGTTAAAAGTTTTAAGTTCCTATGGTTTTCCTTTAGTAAATTTCGTGGGCGAAATTCTTTTAAGGGGGAGAGAGTTGTAATACCCCGAAACTCAAAAGAGGGACGGGTGATGTTTTAAGCCCAGTCTGAATTTTGGAGCAGGTGTCACGGGCGTGACACGGCCGTGTCACGGGCATGACACGGGCGTGTCACGGGCGTGACACAGGCGTGTTTGGCCACGGTCGTGCGGTCGACGCTTTGGCGGTCGACGATCATCGAGTTGTAGAACACGGCCTAGGACACGGGCGTGTCCCAGGCCGTGTCACTCCAGGGAATCTGCAAGTGTAGTACACGGGTCGTGACACGGGCACAAACACGGGCGTGTCAAATTTGACACGGGTGTGTCTGATGCCGTGTCACAAGGCCGTGTACATATCTGACTGCGAAGTGTTGGTCGATTGCACACGGGGGGCGTGACACGGGTCCCGACACGGGCGTGTCGCAGGTGACACGGGCGTGTCGGAGGCCATGTCAAAGGCCGTGTGCTGGTTTTTCGAATCGATCGAGGCAGCGAATGGGTGACACGGCCAGGAACACGGCCGTGTTGCAACCCGTGTTCGGCCCAGATTTTATGATTTCAGATCTAATCTTGGCCGTTCGTTTCCTTGACTTTGGATCTGACGGTGGGGGGCTGCTCCTGGGTGGTTTTAGCCGGGATTTAGGGTTGGGAATCCTCATTTCCCTTAGCCATTCTCTCTCTAAGAGTTTAGAGAGAAGGGAGAGCAAGGAGGAAGGAGGAGTCCAAGATCCGGCCGCCGGAGGAGCTTCGGAGCTCCGAATCGCGATCCGAGTCCAGATCCGCGGAGGTGACGCCGTTGCGGTGCTTTCCAACCGCATAGTTTTCGATGGAGCCGCGGAAGAACGCAAGGGTAACGATTTCTCATCCTTGGGCATGTGAAACCCTTTTTCCCTTTGCATAGGAAGCCCTCTCTCGCGAGTGAGCGAAGAGTTGGAGCGTTCCTTGGGGTAGATATGTAAAGTCCCCCTTGTGTAGAGTCTGTATGCGAAAACGGACATAGGCATTGTGTGTGAAGCCTATCCGGACAAGTAGAGCCGGATCGGTGATGTTGCATTGCTTATAAACCGGGGAAGACTCCGGGTGTTTGGGCGTTTTTCGGGTTTTCTACATGGTAGATTGCATCAGGGTGCCTTGGAGATTAACTCCAAGATGCACCCGGAAAACTGGGCAAAAGCGAGTTTTGCCAACACGATGGTCGGGGAGCCAACGTGAACATAACCGGGTTATGTGATTATTGTGGTGGAAACGGGACTCGGTGAGTCTTGACCTGCGCATATGGCTTAAATTGCCGTTGCGGTGTGAGCACGGGTCAGGCGGAACCGTACCCGGTCTATGTCGTTCGGTAGGACCGTTGGCATGGATGAGGGTCTTCGGCGGTCTATGGCTTAAATTGTCGTTACCAAGGCCAGGAAGGCAAAATGCTCATATGGTTGGCCGTCCAAGAGGTGGTGGTGGAACGGGAACGTCTATGGCTTGAATTGACGTGATGTTTGCCGGTTCGCCGTGAATGTGCCCTGTGTGCACGAGGTGTGTGGCTGTGCGAGCCTACGCCTGTGATGATGTGTGTTCACACTAATATATTTCCTATACTAATAAAGTGCAGGGAAAGAGCATCGCCGCCCCGATATTGGGGGCGGGATCGTTATAATTTAGTCAGCATAGCTGACCGTTGCTTGTGTTTGCCACCGGGCGGTGGTTTGTGCTTGCAGGTGCTGCGGAGCCGAGCGGAAAATAGCGGGCTAAAGCCCATGTTGCGGTGCTGGTCCTCGAAGGCCTAACCCTTTTATGCTTTCCGTTTATTTCATGTATGGCCGGCCTGCGAGCCGAAGTATGTAAGACATGTTTTGTTAAGCAAACCTTGTAAGGCCATAAGGCCGGTACTTTTGTATTTTTCATTCCTATTGTTATTTCTGCAGTGGAGATTCTTGCTTGGCAGGGTTCTTGTCTTTGTGCAACTTAATAAATTGCTTCCGCTAGAATGACTCTGTGTAGGACGTTGGTGATTGGTTGTATGGTTTCAATGCATAACCAACCGGTCTGTCCGTAGTATATGGCGTCGGGCCCCGACCGGACCTACTGCTATATGCTATACGACGGATAGGGGTGTTACAGCAGGTACGCGAGAAATTACCACTTTCTCTGCTTCCTTTATAATGACTGGAACCATCTTTCTTTTGCCAGGGGTTAAGGAGCCCGGGGCGGGAGCTGAAGAGGAGGGAGATGAAGACAAAGAGGAGGTTAGAGAAGAGGAAAAGGAAGACGCCGAGATCTCCCCCTTCCCCTCTTTCGACGAGATGGAAGAGTTTCTGGACGCCGTCGGGAACGGTAGGAATCAGCGAAAGAGGGTGGCGGCGCTCTGTCGAAGCTCGTGCGACAGGAGCGGGCCAATGCCTCTGTAGTGAAGGAAATCTGCGGGATGGTGGAGCAGAGAATGGCGGTCATGGAGCGGGACTATTCCCACCTCACCGGCGAGACGGAGCGACATGATACACTTACCGCCGATACATCGTCGGGTCGGCATGTCGCACAAATTCGTGACCAAGCGCGCCTGATTACCCTCGAGTGCACCGCCATGACATCCAACTTCAACCCACGTGTGCCTCCAAGGACGGGAAGGCGAGGCCGATGACGATGGCGCTGGGAGCAGTATTGAACTATGGCGTCTCGCCCCTTCTTCTCACCACCTCTTGGCCTACCCTTCTCGCTATGTACCCCATCTTGAATTGTTTGTCGGACAATAACTTGAATGCTTGACTATTATTATTATTATTATTTTTATTTTTATTATGCGGCTCTTGGCCCGCAAGAGCCCCTTTTTCACTTCTGCATTGCCTTCCACTATTTTGCTTCATGCTTTATTTTTGTGGTGCTTGCGCGAATACTATCTTCCTGTCTGCTAATCACCATCTTATCTCTGGGTCGGGGTCTCGCCTAGGGTTCCCCCCCTGCTGGCTTAGGCAACCAAGGCGTGTTAGAGCGGAAAGCGAGGCGCCGACTCCTCGGGACTTGACGATCGTACCTCCGCCGTCTTTTTGGAAAAAACATCATTACCACGATTTTCTATAAATAGGCTGATCCACCTACCACATTTATTTCTCTGATCCGAAACTCTTGCCTCCTTCCTTGTCGCTCTCGCACCTCTCTGTAACTTCGCTTGCTTTCACCACTTTCTCTCGTTCTCGCCCTCTTCCTGGCAGTTCTCGCCTTGGACTTCTCATTCACGATGTCGGGCGAGAGAGAAGGTCGTTCTAACTGCGTGCAAGCCTTCCTAAAACACAAGTTCTCTCCTTGCCGCCTGACCCTAGACGAATATCATCTGATAACCACCACCTACATCCCCACCGGGTTCACTGTGAGAAACCCGGGCAACAATGACAGGGTCAATCTCGCGCGAGAGGGGGAGCTCACCATCCCCCAGGAATACTTTGAGGTGGGCTTCCACCTCCCCCTCTGGACGGAGATGCGCCAAGCTCTCCGATATTACGGGGTGGTTCCCGTACAACTCAATCCCAACTCGGTCTCCATCCTAGTAGCATTCATCTGCTACATACGGTCCGAGCGGATAGAATTCAGCCTGCCCATTTTCCGGAAGCTATTCATCTTCCGGTCAAAGAGCGGAGGGATAGTCTTCTTCTCGGGGCACCTACTCAAGACCTGCGGCCTCGCCAACAAGGACCATCACTGGAGCGAGAAGTTAGTCTACGTCTCAGGCGACTTCGACAACGTCCCTCTCGCGCCCGTCCAGTACGATTATGCGGCCTACAAGCTGCCCGCTCTTGTGTCGCGCGAGAGAGCCATCCTCGAGTTCTTTGGGACCAAGGACTTCGACGTCCAGTTCCTCAGGCGGGAAATCGACTCCCTTCAGCCCGTACCTCCCGACGAAGGTATGATCTCGCCTTTACCATGTGATTCTATACTTTAAGATGTAGAATTAACTGTTGTTGATCTCGCAGGTGAGCGAGAAATCCCCCTACACCAGCTGTTTGACGTGACCAGGGTTGTGACCGACCCCCTGGCCATCGCGAATCCGCAGCTCTCGCCTGCCGAGATGAGTCGGCTCCTCCCTTCGAGTCCGACGCCGGAAGCGAAAGTCCATCGCCTTCTCCTCCGCCCCTGTAACGCCCCCGATTTTTCGATGATTTTATTTAAATGAGCAACATCATATTTGTGACGTCGTGGCGTTACTTTTAACGTCGAGTTGACGGCGCAATGCCGTTAAGACATTTTCGCGTCCGTGCGGTCGAGTCGGCCGAATTCTTGTTGTTATGGGAAAATTATGCTTTTTGGAATTTAAGTTGGACTTGCTCGTCAAGTTCCGTCGCAATCCGAGCATTTTTGGAGTCTTGGCGCGCGATTGAAGTTTTGGATTATTTATGTTAGCCGTATACTTTGAAGATTAATATTTCGGGAATGACTTGTTGGATTTTGATTTTGACTTCGTCGTTGTGTTCGTAGCGTCAGTGTTCGCCTACGGTGCGAATTTCGTTTGATTCGGCGCGCGTTCGGGCATTCCTTTGTGATCTCGTATTTCCTTGTTCAAAAATATAAAATATAAATATTTTAAAATATTAAAGTACTATTCAAAAATGTCTTTTACTATTCATTCATATAGTTTGATAAAAATGATATATTTGTAAAAAAATTGTTCTATAGGCAAATTTTTTTTGTGATCTACAATAATCTTACTCGAGTACTGCTATGCTTCTCGAGAACTTCTGTACGAGTACTCGTGTGGTGATTTCTTCTTACTTGAGAACTCCGACTCTTCCTGGAAATTTCTGAAATAGTACTCGAGAACTTTAAAATATTGTTCTCGAGTAATCATTTTCACTTCTCGAGAAGTCCTATGCTGCTCTCGAGAAGTCCTATGCTGCTCTCGAGAAGTCCTATGCTGCACTCGAGAGGTCCGTTTCGGCCTGCGTTCGGGCGTCATTTTGAGGGTCAAAACGGTGTCGTATGAAAAAATGGTCAACATAAAATTTGTTCGTCTCGACGAGATCTACAACTTTTATGTTGGACACTTGTCGATTTGGATCCATCCTAGACCTCTATTTTTAATTCCCGCGAAACCGCTCGTAATGACCCGTTTTTGACAAAAAAAATTATATACATAAATAAATAAATATATATATACTAGCATCTTCGAACGGGCTTCGCCCGTTCTCGATGTGTCGCTACGGGCTTCGCCCGTTCTCGATGTGTCGCTACGGGCTTCGCCCGTAACCAAGCGGGCTTCGCCCTCATGGCAATGACATTGGTCGTGGGCGGCAACATGTGTCGTGGGCGGCGATATTGGTCGTGGGGGCGATAATGGTCGTGGGGGAGACATTGGTCGTGGATGGCGACATTTGTCGTAAGCGGTGATATTATTCGTGGGCGGCGCCATTGTTCGTGGGAGGCGCCATTGTTCATCGGCGTCGATATTGTTCGTTGGCGGTGACATTGTTCGGGGGCGGTGACATTGTTAGGGGGCGGCGACATTGTTTGGGGGCGGCAACATTATTCGGGACTGCCCGTTTTCGATGCGGCGTTGCGGGTTGCACCCTCATCCAAGTGAGTTTCACCCGCAAACCAAAGGCATTGGTCGTGGAAGGCAACATTTGTTGTGGGCGGCGTTATTGGTCGTGGAGGCGACATTGGTCGTGGACGGCGACATTGGTTGTGGACGGCGACATTAGTCGTGGGCGGCGATGCAAATCGTGGGCTACGATGCAAATCATGGGAGGTGATGCAAATCGTGGGCGGCGATACTGTTCGTGGGCGGCGATAATCGGAGGGAGCGGGGGGGGGGGGGGGGCAACCATTGGGCTTCACCTGCAACCAAGTAGGTATAAAGCCATATCAAATTTACTAAAACAATTTAAACGAAGAAAACTACATATTACTAAATCATGTAAAAAATCATAAACGAATTGACACAAACTAAATCAGGTATAAGTTCCATATGCATAACAAATAAGATACATTTTACTAAATCATAAACTATATTGACACAAACTAACCTACATGGTGTCTAACATTAATTAAATGAAATATATTTCATGTGCATAATGGAACATCATGTTACATTTTTTTGATAAAGTTACCTAAAACAAATTTCCCTCACTAAACTTAAAGTTCTGTTTGATTTCGCCATTCATGCAGTAAATCAACAAACAACTGCAGTGAGACGGTGTCTAACATAACTTAAGTGACTTGTTAAAGATTAATAGATAAAAATAAAATATAAAGAGAAACGAAGAAAGAGAGAAGGCATACCTGATTTGAGGCAGTATATTCCTGATAACCCGAAAAGCTTGTGATTGGTTCCTTGTATTTTGAACGAAGAGAATCACTTCCTAGGTAATGTTGAAATTCTCAAAGATATGCAATAAATAAGATGAGTTAAAGAAGCTTTGCATATGTTGGGATTCTAAAATGAATTCAAGAGTGGCTTATTTTAATGTTGAGTTTGTCACAATCACAGGATTGCATGTTAATTATAACTATCCAAGTATCTACTAAAGATCTTTAAAAAGAATAAGGAGAGGTACATGTTATTGTACAGATATTTTTTGGTGTGCTAAATATTTTACCGTTCATTGTCATTTCATTTATGCAAAATCATTCAAAAACTCTTTGAAGGAATTCTCATTATACACTAAAGTAATGCTTAACGGAATCTTTTAAATGACATAAGTAAATTTGTTATACCATAAATATAAAACACCAAGAATATGTGCATTGCTCCTAATAGCAAAAAAGCATTGCATATTGGCGAAAGTATGAATTGCCATTGACTTTAGACCACAGGATTTTGATGTTGAGGAAATAATACTAATCCATATTTTCATGAACCTGATAAGGGCATCGAAATTAGTGAGCTTTTGAAGGGGAATAAGTTATTTGGTGCAGCAAAATATGGCAACAAAAACCACCTCAATCCCAAAATCTTTTTAAAAAGGCCACGTCAAATAACTGATTACATATTTATGCCTGAGCAAGTATTGATACTCTAGGCAAGTCAACAGAAATTCCCTCTTCCTGAAACTAAATTGAGCAAGTACTGATACTCTAGGCAAGTCAACAGAAATTCCCTCTTCCTGAAACTAAATTGCTTCGAAAGTTGTATAAAAGTAAACGCACAGCCAAAACAATGGCATCCAACTCTTCATCCTTCTCTCTGATGTAAAAGAAAGTAAGAAATTGGTCATGTTCATGCCAAGATAATAAAGTTAAATAGTTGCTAATTGGTTGGTATTCGATCTAAACAAAGTATATATAATGAGAAGCATGAACAAACAAATCTATCAAGAAGAATAATCTCACGTGAATCAATGCAAACACTATGTTCATAATCTTGCAATGACTTGAAAGGTCGATGAGGCCCTGCATCATAGAAGCCATCATTGGGCTTGTAAGATCTTTCTGAGATGTCTTTGATATTGCAGGACTTTCAAGATCTATCTGAGTTGTCTTCAACAGGCTTACACAACTTGCTTGGTTTAGGATTGTCAAGATCTATCTGATTGCCTCTTTGACTTCATGATCAAATTAGATGCTTCACCGGAAGAGTACTTGTCAAAATCGATAGGTTAATCAACAGAAGAATACAAATAATGAGTATTTGCTCCCTCATTTTCACAATCATAATATTTTATTTGTAGGCATTTAGTCACATAAGCTAAATGTTAGTAATTAAAAGTTTTAACATAAATGTAATAAAAAATAGGTTTCCTTGGGGAGATCATAGCCCCATTCACAAAGAGTAAATGATTAATGAGTGTAGCAAATGGCATGATACAACTGTGTACTTTCTGAATAATAATCAAATGATATATTTTGGGCATCATCTTCATAAATCATAACAATACACCATATCAATAATTAAGCTTAGGAAATTTCCAAAAAACTGAGTTAAAACATTTTGTATGGAAACCCACTTTAAGCCTTTTAAATGGAAACAGTAATTTGAACGAAACCGTGAGTGATGAATGCAAAATTACTTACAATGGTGCATGGAGGGGTAGGTAGTCCACTGATGGCCCCTTTCTCTTGAAATAACCAGATTCTAGCTTCATACGTACTCAATCAAGGGAAAGTCGGCAGAAGCAAAGTGAGAAGAAAAGGGAAAGGTGTTGCATACCTGGTTGGAGTCCATGAGGTGTAAATCGATCAGATTAAGGATGACCTAGCGTATGCAGAGGATCTTAGAAGATTATGGATTATTACCTATTACACTGATCTTGACATATACAATCGGTCAGAGCTCCTTGTCCGTGACCTTGCTCTTGTCTGATTTCTCATTGAGGAAGGGGAAAGAGAACTGGAATTAAGAGTAAAAATTTACCGTTGAGACACTGATCTTGAAATTCTTGTCCGTGACCTTGCTCTCATCTGATTTCTTATGGATTATTACCTATTACACTGATCCTGAAATTGACGGCGCGTTGAGTGATTTTGTTAAGACATGGAGAAGGAGCAGCCCGAGGAAGAGAAAGGAAAAGAGAAATTTACCTGAGGTAGAGAATTTGCGAGGCTTGAGAAGTCATCGCGGAAGGCTGCAAAGCGGAGTGGAGGCGACCCGGAGCCCTAGTTCTGTGAGGGAGAGCAACGGGATAAGTGAGGGGTTGCATCCTGCGGGGCTAAAGTGCGGAAAATGTTTTTTGAAATCTGTAGAAATAGCGAGAGGAATGGTCCTCCTTTGGCGCGATCGGGATGGAGGCACTATCGGAGGACGGGAACTTCAATTTTGTGGAGGTGCCACCTGTTGAGCTGCCTCTTCCGCTTTGTCTTCTCGCTGGTCGCCTTTGCCCTAATGACTGAGCGAAAATGTCGAATAGCGGGATTCAAAATGAAGTCGAAGGCAGCGCGATTTGAAAATGCACTCATGTACCTGTGCCTTAACTGGCGATCCGTGACCGCAATCCGTGGGCATTTGCTGAGGTGGCTAATCTGTGACCTTTGATTAAAGGACAATCGTGCGGCTAATATTGAAAGTGTGGTGTGCTTGAAGAATGATATATTGATTTATATAATAAATATATATATATATTCTTGGACTTAGGTTTTAGAACCAAACTTCACCTTCTCCGTTATTTTCTCCCGAACCAGTGAAGCGAGCGAGAGAGAGAGTTTCTTTTCGTGAATCTTCCGGTGGCCGCCGATGGTACTCCGGTGCTCGAAATCTTCAACTGAGCATAGATCCGGAAAGCTCTCGCCGAGAGCTACGCTATCGTGGTAATTTTTTCCCCATTCCTTGAGTTTTCTCGTTAGGGTTTTTCGGCCCTAACCCGCTTTTCGGTCATTTTTGTTTTGATTTCAACTCCTCCCGTGTTCTTTTGCCCCGATCTACGACGTGGAGTGATTCAGAGGAACTTTCCAGTAAAACAAAGACAAGTGGTGGTTTCCCTTCGTTTCTCCTTTTCCGATTTGATAGTAACAGCTATGTTTTCATGTTCCTTAAAATTTTCTACGCTTATTCTTCCAAATTATTGTTATGATTAACCTTCTCAATGATCACATGAGGTTGTAACATTTTGTCATGGTGAACTTGATTTTTATCCGGATATGTTTGATCATTCTTGAAGTGTCTTATTGATGGCTTTAAACGCCTTAGATTTCGTTATTGAACGGATTAGTGTTATTTAGGATTGTAAATCGTCCTAAGGGTTTATCAACCATGTCTTGAAACGAAAAGTGTCAAGTAGAACCTGACGAGACAAATCTCGAGATATATATGTGTTATGATTTCTTTGGGTTTCTAAAATTGCGGGAGTTAGTGGATAAAACCACCTCCGCATTGTCTGACTCCTTTATTATACCTTGTGGAAGTCTACCGGGTTCTTGGGCATCTGCGGTGTATGGTGGAGAGTATGAGACTCCCTCGTAGTTAAGAGGATAAATTGTTCGTGAGGGGTGTTTCCAGTTGAGTGACCACCTCGCCCATGTTTTTGGGGTAGAGTCGACCACAGGTGCTTAATAAAGGTAGTTAAATTTCTTCCTTATGTTTTTACTAATTTTTGTTCCTTTTTTGCCTTAGGAAATCTGATGTATTTGTTGGAGTACGTGACGATTCACGCAAGTATTTCTTTCTTTTCCTGTTCGATGCCTTACTTCAGTACTATTGGTTTTGGGTTGGTACCCTGTTTGACCTTTGTTTTATTTTGCTTACTTCTCTGCTGTCATTTGTCCCTCTTGCTGAGGTGTTCTGTCTTTGGAATGCCTCATGTTTGGAGCATTAGCAGGTAGCAGAGCTGGTTTTGGAGACCTTGCAGCAGCAGGTAGGCTGTGGTTTTTCCCCTCGCCGTAGCGAGGTAATTGTTGTTTCAATTTTCTTTCCTAGTTTCAGACATACTTGGTACCGTGGGTTCGTGTCAGGTTGTTGATGCCCACGGGATTGTTGAACCTTGACACTTGCTAGCTGATGTGATTGTTTTATGTTTGGTTTAGATTACTTGCTCTCTTGGATGATTTATTGCTAGGACTGCATATTAGATATTTTCAAGCTTATAAAAAACCTATTATTAGTAAAGCATCCATGCAATCTCTTTTAAAACTAAGTCACTATTTTTCTGGTTAGCGTAAAGACTTTTCCTATACTTATTATAAATCTAGAGTCTGTTTAGCATGAGTTGTTCCTCAGAGACATTTATACTCATGTGGGATGTTAGAGTCAAATTAAACAAGTATCTTTCGCAAGCGTATAAATTATATTTTAAATCGTGGACTAGATGATCCACTAAGTCGAGGGATACGGCTACTATCATAACTTAAATTGGATTTCATTCATAACAATTTATGTTTTCTTTTAAAACTGTAGAGTTTGGAGTCTTGCCTGAACGTCTGCAGTTATCCCCTACACAGCGTGGTATCACGGCGCATATTTTCCTCTTGCTCTCATATAATAAAATTGTTGGGAAAAATGCGGGTTATGACAGTCGGTATCAGAGGGAGGTTGCTTGATAATTGGTCGGGCAACCTTCCCTTATTAGTGTTAGTTTTTTAGTGTCATATCATACACACACCGAGGTGTCATCAGTATGTCTTGGCTGAAGCATGAACACTACACTCATAAGCATGATTAGAAGTATACGAGGCATATTATGTAGTATGAGATGCATAATATGTGTTTGTATATGGATCCACCAGAGGTGGCAACATGTGAGGGTTATATAGTATGAGATGCATAACCTCAGCACATGAATGCCCATTAGCACGTTTTATTTTTTTCGTTACTTGCAATGTTATGTAGTATGAGATGCATAACATTTCATGTGTACGCCGCTCATGACATGCATTAGGGCCTTTTTAGAATGCAAAGCACTGCATACATTTCATATCATCGTATAAGCACACATGCTAAGTTAAGGTTTACATGATAACACATGTACACACATGATTTTAAATAAGAATAAAGAATACATGCATTCATGTCATAGGCACAAGAGTTAAATAGGATGAGAGGATATCATCCTAGGTAGGACATGACATCATTATAAACTCCCAGAGCAAGTTGCAGCTTAAGCAAGTGTCTTTTAAGTATGGTTTGAACTAGTTTTGTTTTTCCTAGTCGTAATCTAGGATGTTGATTGAGTGTTCGTTTTTTTTGAAATGCTGCCAAAGCGTCCGACGATGAGGTCGACTCCCCAGTCGGAGGGTGATTCATCAGGTGCGCAAAGTGATGCGATTATCGAGGGTCTGCGTCAGAGCAATGAGGCTCTATCGAGACAATTGGTTGCGATGCAATCGCAAATTCAGTCTTTATTGTCTACCACTTCCGCACAACAACCTTTAGTACAAGAGCCTGCCTTGGGCCAAGCCGTGCCTGATACCCCTGCTCCTCTAGTGCCCTTGATGGCGATACCACCAGAAATGAATTTCATATCGCACTTCCAACGATTGGGACCTCCCACATATGACGGGAGTGTTGACTTTATGGTGTTAGATGATTGGATCATCTCCATCGAGGAGATGTTTTTGTATTCCGGAATTCTAGAAGCCTAGAAGGTGATGATTGCAGCCTATCAGTTAAAAGGACTGGCAAAGAGTTGGTGGATTCGGGAAAAGGAAAGTCTGAAGGAAGGCTGTTCTTGGGAATCTTTTAAGAAGATGCTGCTTAAAAAGTTTCTACCCTCGGTTGAGCAGGACCGCCTGATGAATAACTTCCTGCATCTGAAGGAGAGACATCTCACGGTGAGCGAGTACGAGATTGAGTTTAGCAAGTTGAGTAGATTTGCTCCCGATTTGGTAGCTTCGGAGGAGGGAAGAGTAAAACGTTTCTTGGGAGGACTAAGAAGCGATGTCTAGTAGTGGGCATGCACTTATGGAGCTGACATTTATGTTGTGGCAGTGGAAGCCCCACTGAAAGTGGAGGCAATTGAAAACGCCAAGAATCGAGGTGCTGCGGCAAGGAAAGAGAAGAGGAAGGGCATTTAGGATGGAAGCACTAGGGCATCCGACCCTTCTTCGAAAAAGAAAAGTGGAGAAATATGTAGCTTCTGTGGTCGACCTGGCCACCCTTACGAAAGGTGTTTCAAGAGGACTGCAACCCTAAAGCAGCAGCAGGTGCACGCCATCCAAGGTGCACCCACGGGAGAGCTTGTGTGCTCATTCTGTGTAAGGAAGGGTCATGATGCGAGTCAGTGTTGAATGAAAGAAAGGACCTGCTTCCAGTGCGGGCAGAAGGGACACCATAAATCTTCATGCCCCCAGGCTCAATCCCCACTGCAACCTGCCCCGCTTCGAGCTCTACCGCCGCCACTAACCCTGGATAAAGGAAAAGGAAAGCTGAACATGATGAATAACGAGGAAGCTGAAACCTCTACGCAAGTGATATCAGGTTAGCCCAAGTTTAAAATAGCCTTATTATTTATCGTTGTTTCCCTAGTTATCGTACGTTTAGTTATGTATGTTACGATTTTAGGAGAGTTTAAGGTGCGGAATAGGTGGGCGCGCGTTCTTTTCAATTCGGGTGCCACCCATTCCTTTGTGGCCCGGAGGTTTGTTGATAAAAATCGCCTGGATGTGGATCAATTGGGAGACTCCTTCAATGTCAAACTTCCCTCCGGGGATTCAGTGATATCTAATCAAGGAGTTCTGAGATGCCCTATTCATCTTGACAATTTTTTGGCCTTTGCGGATCTGATGATTTTAGACCTGGTTGATTTTGATGTGATTTTGGGCATGGATTGGCTGTCCAAGTATGATGCGGTCATCCAGTACAAGGCTAAGAGATTGGATTACAGGATGGACGACAACCAACCTATGAGCGTCTATGTATTTCAGGACAGAGTTTCCCCTGTCATTTCTGCGGTACGTGCTTATCGTGCTATAGAGTCTGGTTACGAGGCGTTTTTAGTTTCTATTTCTGCTATGGAAACAGCTTTTGTTACACCATGTCTTGAGGATGTCTCGGTGGTGTGAGAGTTTCCAAATGTCTTTCCTGAAAGCCTTTCAGGACTTCCTCCTGAAAGGGAGATAGAGTTTGTGATAGACCTTGAGTAAGGTACTCGCCCAATTGCTAAGGCATCATACCGTATGGTTCTGCGTGAGTTGGATGAGTTGCGTACTCAGCTCGATGAGTTGCTGAGGTGTGGTTTTATTAGACCAAGTTCTTCTTCGTGCGGTGCTCCGGTTTTGTTCGTAAAGAAGAAGGATGGATTGATGAGACTTTGCATCGATTATAGGGAATTGAATAAGGTGACCATTAAGAATAGATATCCCCTGCCAAGGATTGATGATCTGTTTGTTCAATTGCGTGGTAGCTCGGTATTTTCAAAGATCGATCTTCGCTCAGGCTACCACCAGTTGAGGATTCGTGAGACAGATATTTCCCGAACCGCTTTCCGTTCGCGGTATGGACATTATGACTTTTTGGTGATGTATTTCGGTTTAACCAATGCACCCTCTGCTTTCATGGATTTGATGAATAGGGTGTTTAAGTATTTCTTGGACCGATTTGTTATTGTGTTCATAGATGATGTCTTGGTGTATTCCCGCAATGTTGAGGAGCATACTCAGCATTTGCGTTTGGTTTTGTCGACCCTGAGGGAGCATAAGCTATATGCGAAGTTGAGCAAATGTGAGTTCTGGCTACCTCAGGTGTCCTTTCTGGGTCATGTTGTAAGCAAGGACGGTATTTCTGTTGACCCGACCAAGATTTCTGCCGTGATGGAATGAGAGAGATCTTCTACACCTAAGGAGATTAGGATCTTCTTAGGCCTGGCTGGCTATTATAAAAGATTCATGGAAGGATTTTCGGTGTTGTATGCTCCTCTAACTAGACTTACTCAGAATAATACTGCATTCATTTGGAGTGATAAGTGTGAAGAGGCTTTCCAAGAGTTGAAGAAGAGATTGTGTACTTCTCCAGTTTTAACTCTGCCTACTAAAGGACTTGAGTATGCTGTATATGTGGACGCATCACACATTGGACTTGGTTGTGTTCTGATATAAGAAGGAAAGGTGATTGCGTATGGATCAAGGCAATTAAAAGTTCATGAAAGAAACTATCATACGCATGATTTGGAGTTTGTTGCGGTAATTTATGCGTTGAAGCTTTGGAGACATTTATTGTGTGGCGCGATGTGCAAGATCTATACGAACCATAAGAGTTTGAAGTACGTCTTCACTCAGAAGGAACTAAATCTGCGTCAGCGTCGGTGGTAAGAATATGTGGCGGATTATGAAGTAGAAATTCTTTATCATACAGAAAGGCTAATGTAGTAGCTGATGCTTTGAGTAGAAAGACCGCTAAAATGTTTAATCTATCGGTACAGTCCTTAATAGAAGAATTCTTGTTGATGGACATTGAGGTTGGGAGTAGTTTTGTGCCTGCTAGTTTGGAAGCAGAAGAGCCCTCTTGGATTTCCCTTACCAGAGTGCATCAGAAGGAGGATCCTGATTTGTTGCACCTCTGGAAGAGAACTGAGAAAGGAGAGTTACATGATTTCTATTTGGACGAGTTAGGTTCTCTGAAATATCAGAGTAGATTTTATATTTCTACCATTGGTGACATTCAGGCTAAGATTTGTAAAGAAGCTCATGGTTCCAGTGTTTCCTACCATCCTGGTTCCACCAAGATGTATATAGATCTAAAGCAAATTGAAAGGTTATCAGGAATGAAGAATGATATAACAAGGTTTGTGTCAGAGTGTTACACGTGTCAGCGTATTAAGGCAGATCATAGAAGGCCTGGTTGTAAACTGACACCGCTAGATATTCCACAGTGGAAGTGGGAGAGTATTTCAATGGATTTCATCACAGGTCTACCAAAATCTCCCCGTGGGCACGTGTAACGTCCCAATTCGCGCTAGGCCCCTTGATTGCGTATTTGAGTCTAGGGGGCTGTGGTGAGCCCAATGGGGGTGTGGGGGAGCAGGTGCGAACGTACGGGAAATGAGGAAAACAAGTCAAAATGGCATTTCTGGCTGACACGGGTATGGACACGGCCGTGTCCATACCCGTGTGCCTCATAAAATTAGGCTTCCAGTCAGAGAGGTACACGGGTATTGGGACACGGGCGTGTCCCTACCCGTGTGCCGAGGACACGGGTCGAGACACGGCCGTGTCTCTACCCGTGTGCCGCAACCCCGACACGGAAGAAAGTTGTTCTGGGATGAACACGGCCCTGAACACGGCAGGCAACACGGCCGTGTCACCTGCACACGGGTAGGAACACGGCCGTGTGCCTACCCGTGTCTGCGGTGTATAAAAAGGAAAAAGTTGTGAAACCCTAGCATTCATTCCCCTTTCTTCTGCCCCGAAATTTCTGAGAGAGTTCTTGGCTGGAGGAGGAGGAAGAGCTTGCCGGAGCCATCCTTGGAGGAATCAAAACGCCGCCACCGTCAAGGGAAAAACAATGCCGCCGCGAAGGAGTGCGAGGCTCATGGCCGGCCATGGTGGTACCGCTGGACTTGAGGTGAGCTTCCTCCCCTCTCCCTTGGTGCTAGATCTATAGCTATTTTAGGAGAGACATCGACTCCATAGAGTCTTGATGGTGAGGAGGAGAGTTCTTAGGATAAGCCATGCCTAGGTTTTCTAGGCTTAGTCTCCCTCAACCTTCTCATCATCCAAAGTGGAGATGAGAGGGGTTTTCGTTGAGGGTTTGGCTTGAAAGGAGAAATAAGGTTGGGTGTGATTTCTGGAGAAGTTTATGCGAGGTCGTTGCAAGGAAGAAGATGAACGGATGCCGTTCATCTCGCCTTAAGATGCGTGCAGAAATCTGATTTCTGCACGCGGCGACCTTCGTGGCCACTTTCGGAGGTGTTCTGGCCAGATTTGGGTGAATGACTCAACACGAAAGTCGTAGCCCTTGAAATTACCTTTCCAACGAGTGGTTGCTCGTTTCCATGCGATACCTGTAGCCACGGGAAAGCTGGTTCGAGTCCGCTGCGTTCGGGAAAATTCCTGTACAGGAAACTGTTTCCTGTACGTATTTGAGTTGAATTTCTGGTATGTTGCGACCAGATCTGGGCGATCGACTCAACACGAAAGTCGTAGCCCTCGCGAATACCTTTCCAACGAGGGGTTGTGCATTGTGATCGGATTCTTGTAGCTCCGGGAATCCCAGTTTTAGTATTGGGCTATCCTATGTTAATGCACTTGTTATTTTATAATGCTAGCACCCTTGTAATGGTTGTGATTTGCTCATTTGTTGTCTTGCTCCCATATATCTATAATGTTGTTGTTACTATAATTTAGCATGGTTACTCATTTGGGTGTGTAATAAGGTATAACCATGTATTGGTAGAGAAATGGATTGGATGGGAAGGCTAGATATTAGGAGTTGAGATTGGTATAGGATATATTTATACAATTTGGTGTTGAACATATCTATTATGCGTAGTGTTGAGGTGAATTTATTGAATAGGTGGGCGTGAACATGATGAACACTATGTGAGGAGTATTTTCTAACCGTAATCCGAGCCCAAGGGGTTTATTAACAACCGATGCTTAGAGTTGAAGTCTCCCTACGGGTAGCATCGAGTGAGCTGTTTGGGGGCATGTAATGTGCGACGATTCATCGTGTCGCGATATTGAGATAATGACTGTGGCAGGTCTACGGGTTCGCCAGTCGTCACACCGATGGGAGCCAATGGGTAGACCTTGGGCGGTAGGGTTAGATACTTGGTGTCCATAAACCGAGATCTCCTCCGCGCCATGAGAACGGTTGGGCTTGCACCTCGTGCGTTTCCGAGGTTCCATTCGGTTCGAAATCAAAGGCCAGGTTGGGCTGTGTTCTTGGTGCACATTTACTCAAGACCCCTTCTGAGCCGTAGTACGCATGTGAGCTCCGCTGTTGTGTTCTTAGCGTTGAGGCGTACGGGGGCCTAGGATAGGTAGTGTGATACCACCTAGTAGTGGAGACGCCCGCTCCACTGTCGCCGTCTGGCCACGACGGACGACGCCTGAGAGGTTAGCTACCTGCTCGAAAAGTGGGAACTTCAAGTCTGTGTCGACATAGCAACTTGCATGTGCGTGCGCATGATTCAGTCATAGCATAACATTCATATCATGTCATTCATTGCATACACAAGATCCTCATCGTATAAGTTTGTATGGGCACTCCTATACGATGAGTTACTTTACTGTTAACCCGATCCTTAACTTATAAGTTTGTATGGGCACTCTTATAAGTTGAGTTACTATTCTGATTACTTATATCTGCTGTCATATACTATTGATATTTGTAGAACTGCTAGTTGTGTAGCGTAGTTTACATTCCACTATATTTACAGTCACCTGCTTGTTTACTTGCTTATATATATACATATTGTACCTTGTTCCTTTCTCCGCCCGGTGCCGAGGAGTCGCCGGGGGAGCGGATGTGAAGACACTTAGTCTTATGACTAACGGTTGCTACGTCTTCCTTTTTAGGAGGAAACCCCGCAGGTAGAGCAGCGACGGACTATGCAGCAGGACAGCCAGGCCCGGATGATAGGACCTGAGGTGGTGGTGCCATCGGCACCGTCAGTGACAGTCGTGAGTGTTTTCATGTAGCCGTTTGGGCAAAACATTTCTAGACTCTTGTTCTTTTGTACAAGCCTGTTGTGCTTGTTATCTTCCGCTCTTTTGGACTTAAACTTAGCTATGAACTGAACTGCTTTTGCTTTTACTTTTCTGTTATGGTTGGGTTGGCATAATTGTTGTGATATGGATTGTAGCCGGCGGAATAGGCGTCTTGTGGTAAAGGCTAACCCGTGTGTTAGTGCTACCGCAAGACGGCTATTTCGGGCATAAGACTCCCCTCGTGCCGTGTGTTGTGTTCCGGGAGGGGGGGTCTTACAAATGGTATCAGACTTAGCCGATCTTCAACTAAAGCAGTCATGTAACAATGGGCCACTCCCGTTCGATTAGTCGGTTTGGGGACAAACCGACTTAGCGGAAGCAGTGGTGTGCCCATATGTAATTCACACTAAGTTGTCCAACTTTGACATTAGTTTTAGCCAACCTGACCCTAGTTTGTACCTTGCGTACAGGTCCCAGCGCAGGTGGAGCCGGTTGGGGGCACTCCTACCCCTTCCGTCCCTTCACAATTCCAGCAGTCGGAACTGGGACAAACGCTGTCAGCCATATTGGATGCATTTAAAGCCCAGCAAGCTCCGGTGCAACAACAAGCGCCAAGCTCTAACTGGTTGAGCACCTTCCGTGCCCTGTCCCCTCCTGCCTATCTTGGGACAGAATCGCCGGTGCGCACCGAGGAATGGCTTGATACCGTGCAGGAATTGATGGCTTACATAAGATGTCCGAACAGCATGGCGGTGACATTGGTAGTGACGCTGCTAGAGCTGCACGCCAAAAGGTGGTGGAAGTCCCTCATGGGCTCCATCTTCCAAGGGCGGTTGTACACGGACATCAGTTGGAACGAGTTCACCGAGGCTTTTCTGGATCACTTCATCCCTTCTTCTGCTCGGGATGGACTTGAAGAAAAATTTCTGCAGCTGAAGCAGGGATCGAATTCGGTAACGGAGTACCAGAGGGAGTTCCAACACCTCGCTAGGTTTGCCGATTCCTATGAGTTGGACGATAGAGGCTACGCGAAGCGCTTCTACAAAGGGTTGAGGGACCCCCTGAGGCAGGCCCTTTTGTTTATAGCCGATGGAAGCCTGGCAGAAATCATTGACATGGCAAAGAGACTGGAGGCGGACCACATGGGATGTGGCAAGAGACCTGCGGAAGGAGTAATTGAAGTCGGCCCTAGTAATAGAAGGCGGAATGATCATGGCAGAGGAAGGGGAAACCACAGAGGCGGTCGGTGGGTCAACCGGAACTATCGGGTGGAGTACCCAATTCCGCAACCACTAGCTTTACCTCCACCACCGCAGCAGCAATATTATCAACAACCTGGGGGCCGACGTGAGGTGATATGTTTTGAGTGCAACCAACCGGGGCATGTCCGACGAGTTTGCCCGCGATTGATCGGGGATGCTCCTATTGCTCCCCCTCCAGTAGCTCCACGGGGGCGAGGGCACATGCGTGGCCGAGGAAGAGGACCACCAGGGAGAAATCAAGGACATGCACGGGAGCATGTATTCGCATTGGATATGACTCAGGAGAGAAATCCGCAGGAAGTCATCACCGGTACGTGCAAAATTTATTAATATTATATGACTTGTTAGATTTATGATACAAATGATACGCGCTAATCTGAATAGTGATTACCCTTTTGGAACCTAGGCACTGTCGTGGTTAGCGGGAGACCCGCCTATACGTTATTTGACACGGGTGCGTCTCACTCGTTCATTTCGGAGGACTTCGTGAAGGACTTGGAGGGAGTGCAACACTTCACGAGCATTACTCAAAGGGTGCGCCTTCCGGACGGCTCTGAGATGACGTCGTCAGCAAGTTGCGACTTCGACACCCTTATTGGAGGAAAGTTCTTTGAAACTCCGGCTACAGTGTTAAGAATCCCGGAGTTCGATCTCATCCTGGGTATGAAGTGGTTGGACTGGCACCACGCCAGGATCAATTGTGCGGAGAAGCAAGTTATGTTGAGGCATGGAGACTCGGAAGTCATCTTCCAAGGTATTAAATTCGCACCCCGTAAATTATTATCTTCAATCCAAGTTATGAAATCTCATATGGAAGGGGACGAGGTCTATGTAATTTGCTTCGAGTTGAAGAAATTGACATTAGAGGTCAAGGATGTGCGGGTGGTGCGAGAATTTCCCGAGGTATTTCCCGAGAAATTGCCGGGACTACCCCCGCATAGGGAAGTGGACTTCCAAATCAAGCTAATTCCGGGTGCCAAGCCCGTCTCGCGAGCTTCATACCGAATGGCTCCGAAGGAACTTGCAGAGTTTAGAGTCCAGCTTCAGGAATTGGTGGAAGCAGGGTTCGTTCGCCCAAGCTCGTCGCCTTGGGGAGCGCCCGTTTTGTTCGTCAAAAAGAAGGATGGCACCCTGCGGTTATGTATTGACTATCGAGAGTTGAACCGGTTAACGGTGCGGAACACCTATCCCCTACCGCGCATTGATGAATTATTTGATCAATTGGTGGGATCGTATTGGTTCTCCAAGTTAGATCTGCGTTCGGGATATTATCAACTGAGGATACAAAAAGATGACATTCAGAAGACGGTGTTCAGTTCGAGATATGGTTTGTATGAATTCACTGTGATGCCGTTTGGGCTCACAAACGCCCCTTCCGCCTTTATGAGCTTGATGAACAAGGTGTTCAGCCCTTATTTGGACATCTTTGTCATCGTGTTCATCGATGATATCCTAGTCTACTCCAAGACTGAAGCAGAACACGCCGAACATCTAACTTTAGTGCTGAGGAAGCTAAAGGAGCACACTTTGTTTGCCAAGTTCAGCAAATGCGAGTTTTGGCTTCGAGAGGTCGCGTTCTTGGGCCATGTGATTAGTGGGGCGGGGCTAGCAGTAGATCCGGCCAAGGTGCGGGCCGTGAAGGAGTGGTCGCCATTGAAGTCAGCGGCCGACATACGGAGCTTTCTTGGACTTGCCGGGTACTATCGCAAGTTCGTGAAAGGCTTCTCGAAGATCGCCCTTCCCCTTACTACGCTGACCAAGAAGGGTGTGCCGTTTGAATGGACACCCCAGTGCGAAGCTGCATTCCAAGAGCTGAAGGACAGATTGACGACTGCGCCCATCCTAGCTCTTCCATCTGGGAAGGAGGGCTTTCAAGTTTACACGGATGCGTCGTATCAAGGGATGGGAGCTGTGTTGATGCAGAATGGGCATGTGATCGCTTATGCTTCAAGACAGTTGAAGAAGCATGAAGCCAGCTACCCGGTGCATGATCTAGAGTTGGGAGCGGTGGTATTCGCCTTGAAGATGTGGAGGCATTATTTATTTGGCGTCCACTGCGAGATCAACTCGGATCACAAAAATCTGAAGTACGTTCACACCCAGAAGGAGTTAAACTTGAGACAGCGGCGGTGGTTGGAGTTCTTGTGCGACTATGAATTCACCTTGAACTACCACCCCGGGAAGGTTAATTCCGTAGCTGATGCCTTGAGCCGGAAAGCACCGGGAACGAGCACGGAATCCCGCTTGATGAGGATGGAGTTAATCCGGACACTGCAAGAGATGGAAATCACTTTGGTCTTTAAGAATCAATCGGAAGAGTATACAGAATATTTGGCCGCGATGAGTATAGTTTGCAACATACGAGACCGGATCCGGACGGAACAAAAGAAGGATGCCGCTTTAACCCCGGCTTTCAAGTCAATGGAGGATGGGACTACGGAAGAATACTCCCTAAAAGACGGCCTCGTCCATTTTCGTGGCCGGCTTTACATCCCCGAAGGCGACAACATTCGGGAGGATATTCTAAAGGAGGCCCATTGCTCCAAGTACTCGGTGCACCCGGGGATCGCGAAGATGTACGCCGATTTGAGAAGGACAATGTGTTGGCCGGGCATGAAGAGGGATGTCAAATACTTTGTTACTCATTGTGTGGCCTGCCAAATGGTGAAGGCGGAGTGCAGAAGCCCCGGTGGAATGCTACAGTCGTTGCCCATCCCCGAATGGAAATTTGAGGACATCTCCATGGACTTCGTCCACGGGTTACCTCGCTCGCGCTCGGGGAATGATTCTGTGTGGGTGATAGTTGACCGGTTGACCAAAGTAGCCCGATTTATCCCAATGAAGAAGGAGGCGCAGGTGGGCGTCCTAGTGCGTCTCTTTGTGGAGCAATTTGTGCGGTACCATGGTGTGCCGAAGACGATCGTCTCCGATCGGGATGGTCGGTTTACTTCAAGAGAATGGAGGGTTGTACAGGCTTATTTGGGCTCGCGCCTCACCTTTAGCACGGCCTTTCACCCTCAAACGGACGGGCAATCTGAACGAACCATCCGAACATTGGAGGACCTTCTGCGGTTGTGTGTGCTAGATAAAGGAGAACCATGGGAGAGACTCTTACCTCTCGTAGAGTTCTCTTATAATAATAGTCATCAAGCCAGTATTGGAAGGGCACCTCATGAAGCTTTGTATGGAAGGAGGTGTAGAACACCCTTGTCCTGGGTGCAAGACGAAGATCCGAAGACATTGGGAAATGAGTATATTGATGACACGGACGCGGTGGTTAGGTTGATCCGGGATCGAATGCTAGAGGCTCAAAGCCGACAGGCGAAATATTACAACGCAAGGCACCGTATGGTGGAGTTTCAAGTGGGTGATAAGGTGTTCCTGAAGATTCGACCGATGCACGGAGTGTCGCGGGTACGTGGAGTCAAGAAGCTCAGCCCAAGGAATGTCGGGCCCTATGTCGTAGTGGAAAAGATTGGCCCTCTGGCCTATCGATTGGAGTTACCACCGGAGCTGGAGAACCTTCACGACGTGTTCCATGTATCGTCGCTTCGGAAGGCTTTGTTGCGGCCTGAACAATATATCCCCACGGCGGATGGTGCCGTGGCGTCTGATAGGTCTGTGAGACTGGAGCCGGTGCGGATCGTTGATAACGAGACAAGAACCTTGCGCCGCAAAAGTGTTCCCTTGGTGAAAGTGCTATGGTCTAATCATGGGAAGGAGGAGTTCACATGGGAGCCAAAGGACTTAATGCAAGGGCGCTACCCGGAGTTGTTTACTCCAGGTAAGAATTTTATTTGAAAGCATAGTTCCCTTTTTATGTGTTTCACTCCCATAGCCTTACCCTGATTTCGGGGACGAAATCTTTTATTTTGTTTATAGGATTTGTAACGTCCCAATTCGCGCTAGGCCCCTTGATTGCGTATTTGAGTCTAGGGGGCTGTGGTGAGCCCAATGGGGGTGTGGGGGAGCAGGTGCGAACGTACGGGAAATGAGGAAAACAAGGCAAAATGGCATTTCTGGCTGACACGGGTATGGACACGGCCGTGTCCATACCCGTGTGCCTCATAAAATTAGGCTTCCAGTCAGAGAGGTACACGGGTATTGGGACACGGGCGTGTCCCTACCCGTGTGCCGAGGACACGGGTCGAGACACGGCCGTGTCTCTACCCGTGTGCCGCAACCCCGACACGGAAGAAAGTTGTTCTGGGATGAACACGGCCCTGAACACGGCAGGCAACACGGCCGTGTCACCTGCACACGGGTAGGAACACGGTCGTGTGCCTACCCGTGTCTGTGGTGTATAAAAAGGAAAAAGTTGTGAAACCCTAGCATTCATTCCCCTTTCTTCTGCCCCGAAATTTCTGAGAGAGTTCTTGGCTGGAGGAGGAGGAAGAGCTTGCCGGAGCCATCCTTGGAGGAATCAAAACGCCGCCACCGTCAAGGGAAAAACAATGCCGCCGCGAAGGAGTGCGAGGCTCATGGCCGGCCATGGTGGTACCGCTGGACTTGAGGTGAGCTTCCTCCCCTCTCCCTTGGTGCTAGATCTATAGCTATTTTAGGAGAGACATCGACTCCATAGAGTCTTGATGGTGAGGAGGAGAGTTCTTAGGATAAGCCATGCCTAGGTTTTCTAGGCTTAGTCTCCCTCAACCTTCTCATCATCCAAAGTGGAGATGAGAGGGGTTTTCGTTGAGGGTTTGGCTTGAAAGGAGAAATAAGGTTGGGTGTGATTTCTGGAGAAGTTTATGCGAGCTCATTGCAAGGAAGAAGATGAACGGATGCCGTTCATCTCGCCTTAAGATGCGTGCAGAAATCTGATTTCTGCACGCGGCGACCTTCGTGGCCAATTTCGGAGGTGTTATAGCCAGATCTGGGTGAACGACTCAACACGAAAGTCGTAGCCCTTGAAATTACCTTTCCAACGAGTGGTTGCTCGTTTCCATGCGATACCTGTAGCCACGGGAAAGCTGGTTCGAGTCCGCTGCGTTCGGGAAAATTCCTGTACAGGAAACTGTTTCCTGTACGTATTCGAGTTGAATTTCTGGTATGTTGCGACCAGATCTGGGCGATCGACTCAACACGAAAGTCGTAGCCCTCGCGAATACCTTTCCAACGAGGGGTTGTGCATTGTGATCGGATTCCTGTAGCTCCGGGAATCCCAGTTTTAGTATTGGGCTATCCTATGTTAATGCACTTGTTATTTTATAATGCTAGCACCCTTGCAATGGTTGTGATTTGCTCATTTGTTGTCTTGCTCCCATATATCTATAATGTTGTTGTTACTATAATTTAGCATGGTTACTAATTTGGGTGTGTAATAAGGTATAACCATGTATTGGTAGAGAAATGGATTGGATGGGAAGGCTAGATATTAGGAGTTGAGATTGGTATAGAATATATTTATACAATTTGGTGTTGAACATATCTATTATGCGTAGTGTTGAGGTGAATTTATTGAATAGGTGGGCGTGAACATGATGAACACTATGTGAGGAGTATTTTGTAACCGTAATCCGAGCCCAAGGGGTTTATTAACAACCGATGCTTAGAGTTGAAGTCTCCCTACGGGTAGCATCGAGTGAGCTGTTTGGGGGCATGTAATGTGCGACGATTCATCGTGTCGCGATATTGAGATAATGACTGTGGCAGGTCTACGGGTTCGCCAGTCGTCACACCGATGGGAGCCAATGGGTAGACCTTGGGCGGTAGGGTTAGATACTTGGTGTCCATAAACCGAGATCTCCTCCGCGCCATGAGAACGGTTGGGCTTGCACCTCGTGCGTTTCCGAGGTTCCATTCGGTTCGAAATCAAAGGCCAGGTTGGGCTGTGTTCTTGGTGCACATTTACCCAAGACCCCTTCTGAGCCGTAGTACGCATGTGAGCTCCGCTGTTGTGTTCTTAGCGTTGAGGCGTACGGGGGCCTAGGATAGGTAGTGTGATACCACCTAGTAGTGGAGACGCCCGCTCCACTGTCGCCGTCTGGCCACGACGGACGACGCCTGAGAGGTTAGCTACCTGCTCGAAAAGTGGGAACTTCAAGTCTGTGTCGACATAGCAACTTGCATGTGCGTGCGCATGATTCGGTCATAGCATAACATTCATATCATGTCATTCATTGCATACACAAGATCCTCATCGTATAAGTTTGTATGGGCACTCCTATACGATGAGTTACTTTATATTAACCCGATCCTTAACTTATAAGTTTGTATGGGCACTCTTATAAGTTGAGTTACTATTCTGATTACTTATATCTGCTGTCATATACTATTGATATTTGTAGAACTGCTAGTTGTGTAGCGTAGTTTACATTCCACTATATTTACAGTCACCTGCTTGTTTACTTGCTTATATATATACATATTGTACCTTGTTCCTTTCTCCGCCCGGTGCCGAGGAGTCGCCGGGGGAGCGGATGTGAAGCCACTTAGTCTTATGACTAACGGTTGCTACGTCTTCCTTTTTAGGAGGAAACCCCGCAGGTAGAGCAGTGACGGACTATGCAGCAGGACAGCCAGGCCCGGATGATAGGACCTGAGGTGGTGGTGTCATCGGCACCGTCAGTGACAGTCGTGAGTGTTTTCATGTAGCCGTTTGGGCAAAACATTTCTAGACTCTTGTTCTTTTGTACAAGCTTGTTGTGCTTGTTATCTTCCGCTCTTTTGGACTTAAACTTAGTTGTGAACTGAACTGCTTTTGCTTTTACTTTTCTGTTATGGTTGTGTTGGCATAATTGTTGTGATATGGATTGTAGCCGGCGGAATAGGCGTCTTGTGGTAAAGGCTAACCCGTGTGTTAGTGCTACCGCAAGGCGGCTATTTCGGGCATAAGACTCCCCTCGTGCCGTGTGTTGTGTTCCGGGAGGGGGGTCTTACAGCACGACTCTGTTTGGGTAATAGTCGATAGATTGACAAAGTGTGCTCACTTTGTGCCCTTTCAAATTGGGTATTTTATGAAAAAGATAGCTGAGTTATATCTTAATGAAGTCATCAGATTACATGGAGTGCCAGTTAGCATCGTATTAGATCGAGACTCTAGATTTACGTCCCGCTTTTAGAAGAGTTTGCAAGAGGGGTTGGGTACTGATTTAAGGTACTCCACCGCCTATCATCTGCAGATGAATGGTAAAACAGAGCGAGTTAATCAGATCGTGGAAGATATGATAAGGTGTTATATATTGGATCACGGTGGTGCTTGGGACGAGCGTCTCATACTCATGGAGTTTGCGTATAATAATAGTTATCAAGAGAGTCTGCAGATGACCTCGTTTGAGGCCTTATATGGGAGGCGTTGTAGAACTCCATTGTTTTGGGCTGAAGTTGGTGAGAGACCGTTGCTAGGTCCATAAGCCCTTGAGGAGATGAATTGTGCCGTGACTCATATTCGAGAGAAGCTTCGTGCGGCTAAAGAGCGCTATGAGAAGTATGCTAATCGACGAAGGGTCGATCTGGAGTTTGTCGTTGGAGACTTGGTTTTTCTGAAGGTTTCGCTGATGTCTGGCATTAAAAGGTTTGGAAGGAACCACAAGTTAGACCCCCAGTATGTGGGACCTTTTCAGATTCTTAAACGCGTCGGAGTTTCAGCGTATAGGCTGGAGTTGCCTGCAACCTTTCCTAGTGTCCATGATGTGTTTCATGTGAGCCAGTTGTAGAAGTGTGTTCGTAATGATCGTCAAGTCCTCGACTCGATGCCCTAGATTCAGCCCAACCTTACGTATGTGGAAGAACCAGTTCGTATTCTAGATTCTCAAGAACGTGCGTTGCGGAGGAAGACCATCCCCATGGTAAAGATTCTTTGGAGAAATCAAGACGTCGAGAGCGCGACGTAGGAATTGGAATCAGCGATGAGAGACTCTCATCTGCACCTCTTCCCTTAGTTTCGGGTATGTCGTTATGTTTTCAGTTATGTTTGATTTTTTCGTTTTGATTTGGTTTTGGAGTTGTGTTAAGTTTCGGGACGAAAAATCTATTTAGGGGGAGTGACTGTAACACCCCCGATTTTTCGATGATTTTATTTAAATGAGCAACGTCATATTTGTGACGTCGTGGCGTTACTTTTAACGTCGAGTTGATGGCGCAATGTCGTTAAGACATTTTCACGTCCGTGCGGTCGAGTCGGCCGAATTCTTGTTGTTATGGGAAAATTTTGCTTTTTGGAATTTAAGTTAAGTAATTTTGGACTTGCTCGTCAAGTTTCGTCGCAATCGGAACATTTTTGGAGTCTCGGCGCGCGATTGAAGTTTTGGATTGTTTATGTTAGCCATATACTTTGAAGATTAATATCTCGGGAATGGCTTGTCGGATTTTGGTTTTGATTTTGCCGTTGTGTTCGTAGCATCAGTGTTCACCTATGGTGCAAATTTCGATTGATTCGACGCGTGTACGGGCCTCCGTTTGTGATCTCGTATTTCTTTGTTCAAAAATATAAAATATGAATATTTTAATATTAAAGCACTATTCAAAAATGTCTTTTATTATTCATTCATATAGTTTGATAAAAATGATATATT
Organism: Platanthera zijinensis; assembly: GCA_039513925.1. Classification (NCBI taxonomy): domain Eukaryota; kingdom Viridiplantae; phylum Streptophyta; class Magnoliopsida; order Asparagales; family Orchidaceae; genus Platanthera; species Platanthera zijinensis. The sequence continues at coordinate 191,385,316 of CM077080.1, read as the reverse complement.
TGTAAAAAATTGTTCTATAGGCAATTTTTTTCTGATCTACAGTAATCTTACTCGAGTACCTGCTATGCTTCTCGAGAACTTCTGTATTAGTACTCGTGTGTTGATTTCTTCTTACTCGAGAACTCCGACTCTTTCTGGAAATATCTGAAATAGTACTCGAGAACTTTAAAATATTGTTCTCGAGTAATCATTTTTTCTCGAGAAGTCCTATGCTGCTCTCGAGAAGTCCTATGCTGCACTCGAGAGGTCCGTTTCGGCCTGCGTTCGTGCACCGTTTTGAGGGTCAAAACGGTGTAGTATGAAAAAACGGTCAACATGAAATTTGTTCGATTTGGAGCCATCCTAGACCTCTATTTTTGATTCCCGTAAAATCGCTAGTAATAATCCGTTTTTGACAATAATTTGTATAAACATATATATATATATATATATATATATATATATATATATTCTTGGACTTAGGTTTTAGAACCAAACATCATCTTCTCCGTTATTTTCTCTCGAACCAGTGCAGCGAGCGAGAGAGAGAGTTTCTTTTCGTGAATCTTCCGGTGGCCGCCGACGGTACTCCGGTGCTCGAAATCTTCAACCGAGCATAGATCCGGAAAGCTCTCGCCGAGAGCTACGCTATCGCGGTAAATTTTTTCCCCATTCCTTGAGTTTTCTTGTTAGGGTTTTTCGGCCCTAACCCCCTTTTCAGTCATTTTTATTTAGATTTCAACTACTCCCGTATTCTTTTGCCCCGATCTACGATGTGGAGTGATTCAGATGACCTTTCCAGTAAAACCAAGGCAAGTGGTGGTTTCCCCTCATTTCTCCTTGTCTGATTTGATGGTAACGGCTATGTTTTCATGTTCCTTAAAACTTTCTACGCTTATTCTTCCAAATTATTGTTATGATTAACCTTCTCAATGATCACATGAGTTTGTAACGTTTTGTCATGGTGAACTCGATTTTTGTCCGGATATGTTTGATCATTCTTGAAGTGTCTTATTGATTGCTTTAAATGCCTTAGATTTCGTTATTGAACGGATTAGTGTTATTTAGGATTGTAAATCGTCCTAAGGGTTGATCAACCATGTCTTGAAACTAGAAGTGTCAAGTAGAATCTGACGAGCCAAATCTCGAGATATATATGTGTTGTGGTTTCTTTGGGTTTCTAAAATTGCTGGAGTTAGTGGATAAAACCACCTCCGCGTTGTATGACTCCTTTATTGTACCTTGTGGAAGTCTACTGGGTTTTTAGGCATCTACTGTGTATGGTGGAGAGTATGAGACTCCCTCGCAGTTAAGCGGATAAATTATTCGTGAGGGGTGTGTTTAGTTGAGTGTCCACCTCGCCCGTGTTTTTGGGGTAGAGTCGACCACAGGTGCTTAGTAAAGTTAGTTAAATTTCTTCCTTATATTTTTACTTATTTTTGTTCCCTTTTTGCCTTGGGAAATCTGGTGTATTTGTTGGAGTACGTGACGATTCTAGTAAGTATTTATTTCTTTTCCTGTTCGATGCCTTACTTCAGTACTGTTGGTCTTGGGTTGGTACCCCATTTGACCTTTGTTTTATTTTGCTTACTTCTCTGCCGCCATTTGTCCCTCTTGCTGAGGTGTTCTGTCTTTGGAATGCCTAAGGTTCGGAGCATTAGTTGGTAGCGGAGCCGGTTTTGGTGCCCTTGCAGGAGCAGGTCGGCTGTGGTTTTTCCCCTCGCCGTAGCGAGGTAGTTGTTGTTTCAGTTTTCTTTCCTAGTTTCAGACATACTTGGTATCGTGAGTTCGTGTCAGGTTGTTGACGCCCACGAGATTATTGAACCTTGACACTTGCTAGCTGATGTGATTGTCTTATGTTTGGTTTAGATTACTTGCTCTCTGGGATGATTTATTGCTAGGACTGCATGTTAGATATTTTCAAGCTTATAAAAAAACCTATTATTAGTAAAGCATTCATGCAATCTCTTTTAAAACTAAGTCACTATTTTCCTGGTTAGCGTAAAGACTTTTCCTATACTTATTATAAATCTAGAGTCTGTTTAGCATGAATTATTCCTCGGGGACATTTATACTCATGTGGGATGTTAGAGTAAAATTAAACAAGTATCTTCCGCAAGCGTATAAATTATATTTTAAATCGTGGACTAGATGATCCACTAAACCGAGGGATACAGCTACCATCATAACTTAAACTTGATTTCATTCATAACAATTGATGTTTTCTTTTAAAATTGTAGAGTTTAGAGTCTTGCCTGAACGTCTGTAGTTATCTCCTACACGGCGTGGCATCACGGCGCGTATTTTCCCCTTGCTCTGATATAATTAAATTGTTGGAAAAAATGCGAGTTGTGACAGCCCCTCTTAAAAGATCCAGGCCAACTACTGCAGACAAGAGTAAGTCTGTGTTGGCGTCTCCCGCCCGGACTTTTGCCGAGAGCGAGGCGACTACTACTGAGGCTGTCGCCAGGGTTCCTACCGAGAACTTATCGGCCGCAGGTGGAGCTGATAGGAAATGGGCGGCTGCCGAGACTTCTTCCCAAGTTCCCCCCAAGCCGATACCGAGAGGGCATCAGAACTTTGGCTTCAACGATAAGTTCTTGGACGCGGAGGGGAAGACCTTGATCCAGTGGGATCCTGAAGCCAATCGGGCCTCGATCTCCACCCTCCTCCCCAGCTGGATGGAGAAAGATGAGGTCACTAGTGATGCTTTCACGCTGGGCTATGGCCTTTATAACCGAGAAGACGCCGACGTGTTTGACCGGTCGCCCACCCAGCTCTTGGCCTTCCATTCCATCCGAGCCTTGATGCGCAGGATTGAGCTCGCGCCGAAGCATTACCATCGACCGCAACTTCGTCGACATGCATAAGACGAGAGACGAGGCGGTGGCCAACGCGGCCGCCCTGAAGGTCGAGCTGGCGGATGCCCAGCGGTTTCTATCTCTGCGCCCGACAGATGAGGTAAGCGAGATCCTCCAAGGCCTCTCACTCCCCCCTTAGTTCATAATATGCTTTCCTCCTTTATGTGCTGACGAGCTTTCTTATGTGCACAGGACTCTGCCCAGAGCTCATTTTTTCGTGCGAGGCTTGCCGATCTGGAATGCGAGAACGTCCTGCTAAAGGCCCAGCTCCAGCGCGTGGAAATGGCTGTGGTTGCGATCCCGCCTCCTCCTTCACTGGACGAGAGGCTGAAGAGCCGCAACTACTCCAAATATGATATCGACAAGCTGCTGCAGGTCAACTCCCAGTCAACTGCAAGGCTGACGGTAGAGACGCTGCGAGATGTGGGGTGTCTAAATGAGGGTGGCGAGATCATCACTGCCCGCAGGCTTCTCCTGTGGCTTTTCGAGCATGTCCCCCAGCCCCCGGGAGCACCCGATTCCCCGCCCTCGGATGTCTTGAAGCCTCCTGTTGTAGTTGGCGAGACATCCGACGAGAGCTCTGGCGAGAGCTCGGGCGGGAGCTCTAGCGAGAGCTCAAGCGGGGAATCCGACGGAACCCCCTAAAGATCCTCATTGCCCTTCTTGCTGCGAACTCTCTTTTTGTTCTTTTTGAATGCGCGAGATGTTCTCGCATGTAACCATTTTTTGTAAACACATTTGTATATCTATGATCGGTTATCTACTTCTCTTATCTTCTCATAAAAGCAATTTATATTTTCTGTCTAATGCTTCTCAAATTCATTCTTGCCGAGGCCCCCGACCTCCTTAGGATAGTCACACCCCTTAGTGATAGACTAACAGGTGGAACCCTGCTGAGAGCTCAAGGACAAGCATGTTTTTTTCGAGTGCTTTCCGTAAAGAGCCTTTTATCGAAAGCGCCGACCATAGGTTCTTAAGAGACAGTCACCTCCCCTTTGCAGTATGCGAACAAATGGAGTTTCGCCGAGAAGTTCCCCTTGTATGGCCAAGAGCTTCCCGCCAAAGGTTCCCTTCCGAGAACTCCTTTTTTCGAGAACCTCTTGTCGAGAGCCTCATACTAAAAGAGGTTCTCGAACTCTTTCTCTTGCCTCCTGGGTGTGCCTTATGCTCTGTCGGTTGAATGAGAGCCCAGACAGCGAGTCTACCCGGAGCCGAGCCTCGCTCGGGGTGGTGCAAAAGGTTCCAAGGCTAAGTATCTCCATGAACAATTCCAAGGCCAAGTCCTTTCCCCCCAGGTGTGCCTACTGCACTGCCCAGCTAATGAGAGCCTGAGCAGCGAGTCTACCCGGGGCCGAGCAGCACTCGGGGTATTCCTTACCCCTACAGGCGAGCCTTCAGACCAGCCAGCTAGTGAGAGTCTGCGCAGCGGGTCTACCTGGGGCCGAGCCAGGCTCGGGGTAGTGCAAAAGTTTCCAAGCTGAAGTATCTCAATGAACATTTCCAAGACCAAGTCCTTTCCACCCAGGTGTGCCTACCGCCCTGCCCAGCTAATGAGATCCTGAGCAGAGAGTCTACTCGGTGCCGAGAAGCCCTCGGGGTATCCCTTACCCCCATAGGCGAGCTTTCGGACCTACCAGCTAGTGAGAGCCTGCGCAGCGGGTCTACTTGGGGCCGAGCCAGGCTTGGGGGAGTGCAAAAGTTTCCAAGCTGAAGTATCTCCACGAACATTTCCAAGACCAAGTACTTTCCCCCAAGGTGTGCCTACCGCCCTGCCCAGCTAATGAGAGCCTGAGCAACGAGTCTATCCGAGGCCGAGCAGCACTCGGGGTATCCCTTACCCCCACGGGCGAGCCTTCAAACCTGCCTGCTAGTGAGAGCCTACGTAGTGGGTCTACTTGAGGCTGAGCCAGGCTCGGGGTAGTGCAAAAGTTTCCAAGCTAAAGTATCTCCATGAACATTTCCAAGACGAAGTCCTTTCCCCCCAAGTGTGCCTACCGCCCTGCTCAGCTAATGAGAGCTTGAGCAGCGAGTCTACCCGGGGCCGAGCAGCACTCGGGGTATCCCTTACCCCCACAGGCGAGCCTTCGAACCTTCCAACTTGTGAGAGCCTGAGCAGCGAGTCTACCTGGGGTCGAGCCAGGCTCAAGGTAGTGCAAAAGCTTCCAAGCTGAAGTATCTCCATGAACATTTTCAAGACCAAGTCCTTTCCCCCCAGGTGTGCATACCGCCCTGCCATGCTAATGAGAGCCTGAGCAACGAGTCTACCCAGGGCTGAGCAGCACTTAGGGTATCCCTTACCCCCACAGGCGAGCCTTCGGATCTGCCAGTTAGTGAGAGCCTGCACAACGGGTCTACCTGGGGCTAAGCCAGGCTCGGGGTAGTGCAAAAGTTTCCAAGCTGAAGTATCTCCATGAACATTTCCAAACCAAGTCCTTTCACCCCAGGTGTGCCTACCACCCTGCCCAGCTAATGAGAGCCCGATCAGCGAGTCTACCTGGGGCCGAGCAGCACTCGGGGTATCCCTTACCCCCACAGGTGTAACGCCCCCTATTTTTCTGTATTTATTTAATTCTCCTTGGGCGTTACATGGATGCATTTTTTCGGCTCGTGCCGTTATTAGAGTACCTCGTTAGGTGTTCTTAGAGGTTATAGCCTGTTGTATGGTTTCCCCAGCTAGCCGACGTCTGTTTTGGAGGCCCGGCTGAGCCTCTTAGGGAATCCTTGTGCTTTGACTTCGGGCGAGGTTAGCTCGAGTATGTGATCGTCGGGAGTTGTTTCCGACTTCGTCGTTGTTTTCGTAGCCCGAGTTTTGTCTACGGTGCGAGTTTGGTCGAAATCCGAGAACGTTAATTTTCGCGTCGTTCAGACGGTCGCTTGTTAGCGAGTCGACTCCTTATGCGAGCGTTTATATTTAGTTGTGCATTTTTTTGCCATAACGCGTGTCTTGGGCGTGCCGGTGCGTAAATGCGCACGAGCTCGTGCGTGCAAGGCTTTTTAATAGAGTTCGGGTGCGTGTCTAGTTATGCGTTAACTTATGTGTGTGTTAGTGCGAATGAGTATTAGGGTGGGTGTGTTAATATTTATATAAGTATATATATATATATATTTTGTGTAGTTAGTGTTAATGGGATTTTAGTGTGTTAGTTGTAGGTGCGTTAGGGGGGAAGGGGGGCTGCCTTTGATTAGTGTTAATTAGGTGTTAGTTGATTCTTTAGTTAATAGGATTATAATATAATATATATAGGATATTAGTTTAGGTTTTATTTATTAGGTCCCCCCCCCTTTATTTCCTGAACCCGGCGGCCCCTGTAGAAACCGAGCGGAATCAAGAAGAGGCGGAGCCTTGCTGCTGCTCCGGCCGGCCGAACCTGGCCCAAATCCTCTCGATTTTTTTGATTTGAGGCAGGATCCTCGCTCCCCTAGGCGAGATCTTCATTCCAAGGTAATCTATTTGAGTGTTCACCGTGATTTTTCTGTGATTTGGGGGTGCGGTTTCGCCCTTTTTCTCCTTGCTTTGATCGATTTGTTCTTCCCAGATTTTTTCTTCCGTAATTGTGTTGCTTGAGGCCGGCCGGTTGGAGGGTTGTGCTGGCCGAAATTTTGGTGAAGAGATTTAGGCAAGTGCGCCCTTTGTTCTCGCCGTTTTGATCACATTATATCGCTCTTGTTGTTTTGATTTCTGATATTTGCTCACCCAAACCTATCCTAACCGAAACCCTACCCGGAATCCTACCCGGAAACCCTATCCGAAATCTTATTGATAACCGTTTTATAACGTTCTTTTGTTTGTAATTGTTCATGTTATGGCTTTGTCATGTTGGGTTTAGGATGTAGATATTATGCAATTAATTGTGATTTAACTTTTCGTTTTAGGGGTTTTAGGGATTTTTGCCTAAGTCAGGCTAACCCTAATTTTCTCATGTTAGAATTTACCCCCTTAATGAAAATTATTGCTTGTATAGCTTGTGGTTTGCCCCTTGGGTGTAGTCCATGTCTAGCATAATTTGTTTTTATTATGAGGCCTATTATTCATGGTTAGGCGTGAGTTGAATTTTTTTTATAAGTGTAGGTGCCCTTATGCTCGGGCATAGTTTGACATAAAATTCATTTGTATGTGTGATGGTAACAAATTAACCGCGTAGGTTCGTTATTAAATTAATTTTTATACGTGTAGTTTGGGATCGAATTACGGGTGTAGGTTCAAGGTCCTATCGCTTGTGGGTGTTAGTATTTAGCGGTTTGTACATATCTAGTAGCGAGTCACTGTTCTGTTTTGTTTATATAGGGCTCCTAGGTGGGTTGCTCTAGTGAGTTTAGGGTCCTTGACTTTCTTGGTGGTTCATGAAGCCACCAGTCAGGGTTTTCCTGAGTCACTTAGTGCTGGAGCAGGATGTGATTGAGGGGAGAGTTGAACCGATGCCGCCACCCCTATTTTCTTCTTGTCTTATTAAGGCAGCATGGGCTATTTGGTTGAGTTGGACCGGTGCCGCCACCACAGCCCTCGAAGATATTTTAGGCCTGGTAGACTTGGTTGACATGCGGTCACCAGTTTAGGCCTTTGTTACTGAGTTGTCCACCTCCAGCACTAGGTGATTCTTTCCGCTCTAGCCCTGTGTTAAGATATTATTTACTGTGCAAAACCTTTTTGCAGGGATTCTTGAAAGTTCGGCTTCATTCGTGCACTTGGTGCACACCCTTTTTACCTCTTTCACCGTTTGAAGAGTACTTTTAAATTCCCGTTTTAAATTCCTGTTTTTACTACTGCACTTTCCTTTTCTGTTGATTATAGTTTGCTGAGGTATTCTTTTCTTTCTGAATACCTCAGGTACAGGTTTTAGCCGACAGCGCGGCTAGGGTGCTCCAGAGATTCTCAGTGTTTTGCTGCTGTTGTGAGTCTTTCTCTCGGGAGGTAGTTTCTTTAGACTTGTTGTATGGATATACCTACACACCAGTGGGTTCGTGTCAGTTGTTGACGCCCACTGGTGGTCTCTCTTTTAGATACTTTGTGCTTGCTTACACTGTTAGTAGTACTGTTCTTTTTTTGATTCTTTAAACTTGCTCCTGGGATGATTTATGCTAGGTTGCTAGTTACTTTAAAACCTATAAACACTACTATATGTACGTCATAATCAGCATGTTTTCTTAAAACTCAACCGCTATTTTCCAAACAGCGTAAAAGCTTATTTTTCTTATATATGTTATAAAATAAATCTAGAGTCCTACTTAATATAAGTGGCCCTCTGGGAGCACTTATGCACTCTCTTAGGATGTCAAAACATCCAAATTAAACAAAGTATGTTCCGCTACGTATAAGTATAGTTTGAAGTGTGGACTAGATGATCCACAGCGCCGAGGGATACGACCTTAAAATATAACTGATTTTCCAATTTTTAAACTCATGAATTTTCATAAAGAGGGTAGTTAGTGATTCGCCGGAGCGTCGACCGTTATCCCCTGCTCGACGTGGCATCGCAACACGCGTTTTCTTGTACTCAGATAAACATTACATTCGGGGAAAATGCGGGTTGTGACAACATGCGAGCCTTCAGACCTGCCAGTTAGTGAGAACCTGCGCAACGGGTCTACCTGGGGCCGAGCCAGGCTCCGGGTAGTGCAAAAGTTTCCAAGCTGAAGTATCTCCATGAACATTTTCAAGACCAAGTCCTTTCCCCCCATGTGTGCCTACCGCCCTGCTCAGCTAATGAGAGCCTGATCAGCGAGTCTACCTGGGGCCGAGTAGCACTCGGGGTATCCCTTACCCCCACATGCAAACTTTCGGACCTGCCAGCTAGTGAGAGCCTGTCCAACGGGTCTACCTGGGGCCGAGCTAGGCTCGGGGTAGTGCAAAAGTTTTCAAGTTGAAGTATCTCCATGAACATTCCCAAGACCAAGTCCTTACCCCCAGGTGTGCCTACCACCCTGCTTAGCTAATGAGAGCCTGAGCAGCGAGTCTACCCGGGGCCGAGCAGCACTCAGGGTATCCTTTATCCCCACAGGCGATCCTTCGTACCTGCCAGCTAGTGAGATCCTGTGCAGCGGGTCTACCTGGGGCCGAGTCAGGCTCGGGGTAGTGCAAAAGTTTCCAAGCTGAAGTATCTCCATTAACATTTCCAAGACCAAGTCCTTTCCCCCCAGGTGTGCCTACCGCCCTGCCCAGCTAATGAGAGCCTGAGCAGCGAGTCTAACTGGGGCCGAGCAGCACTCGAGGTATCCCTTACCCCCACAGGCGAGCCTTCGGACCTGCCAGCTAGTGAGAGCCTGCGCAACGGGTCTACCTGGGGCCGAGCTATGATCGGGGCAGTGCAATCATCTAATCTCCTTACCATCAGAATTTCACAATAGGTAAAGCAAAAACAAGTTAGTGAATGTAATATAATAAACTTTGCTTTGAATATACAATTTCACCTTCCACCCCTCATAAGTAGAAGCGTTTTAAATCGCCACCGCTCCAGGTGTGGCTCATGGACCTCCTCTCGATGTCCTGGAGGTGGTAACCTCCCGTTCTTAGGACCCTTTCAAGTATGTAAGGCCCTTCCCAGCTTGAGTTGAGCTTGTCTACGGGGGCTTATCTTCCCGCAACATCAACTTTCTTTAGCACCCGATCTCCTTCCGCTAATTGTTTGATTATGATATGCTTGTAAAAGTATTTCGCCATCCGCCGTTTGATCTCCTCCTGCTGGATAGCTGCGACATCGCGCAGCTCCTCCACCATATCCAACAAGAGGCGTAATTCCCCTTCATTCTCTAACCTCCAAACCTCGTCTCCTTCACCCGCGAACGCAACCCGTGGGGACCGAACCTCAAACTCCACGGGTAGGACCGCCTCACACCCATGGTAAAGTTTGAAGGGGGTCTCGTCGGTGGCCGTGTTCGGGGTTGTTCGCAAGGCCCACAATACTGAGGGGAGCTGTTCCACCCAACTCCCCCTAAAATTCTCCACCTTCTTCTTGAGCAGGCTTACGATGATTTTGTTTGCCGCCTCCACCTGGTCATTGCTCCTAGGGTGGGTGACGGATGAAAACCTAAGGTCTATCCCCAGTTGGGTGCAGAAGCTGATGAACTCCTCCCTAGCGAACTGGGGGCCATTGTCTGTCACTATCACCTGGGGCAACCCGTGTCTGCATATGATCTCCCCCAAACGAAATTCCTGATGACTTGGGAAGTGACCTTGGCCAGCGTCTTGACCTCCAGCCACTTTAAAAAGTTGTCAATCATGACTAGAAGAAACCTTCTCTGCCCACTAGCCGGAGGGAAAGGCCAAACTAGATCCATCCCCCAGATGGCGAAATGCAAAGGTGTCGTGATGCTTTGGAGCCTTTGAGCGGGCAAGAGCTGGAGGGGGCCGTTCAGTTTACACTTTAGACATCTCCTTGCAAACTCGGCCGCATCCTTCCTCAGGGTCTGCCAAAAATACCCTTGCCTAACCACCCTTGCTTCCAGCATCCTACCCCCCGAATGACTGCCACATTCGCCAGAGTGTACTTCCTACAGGATCCTTGGGATCTTTTACTCTGTCACGCACCTTACCAGGAGCCCTGACAACATATTCCGATGCAACCCCCCTTCAAGCATTAGGTAATACGCCGCTTTGTGCCTTAAGCTCTTCGCATCCTTGGTCCCTTCCAGAAGTTCGCCATTGGTTAGAAAGGTCACGAATGGATCCACCCACGATGGTCGCCGATCCACTTCCATCAACTCTCCTTCCTCAATCGCCGGTCAAAATAGCTCAGTAAGGGTTCCTCCTCCCCGAGGTCCAAACTTAGCCAACCGATCGGCTGCCACACTCTCCTCCCTGGGAACATGTTGGATTGAGAACGTCCGAAACCCTCCGATGATCACCCTTACTTTGGATAAGTATTTCACAAGGGTGGGCTCCCGGGCTTCGAACTCTCCTCGGATCTGTGATGCTACCACCAACGAGTCCGTGAATACCTCCACATCATGGATCTCAAGCTCCTTTTCCAAATGAAGGCCGGCTATCACGGCCTCGTACTCCGCATGGTTATTAGTGACCGGGAAGTGAAAGACTACAACTTATTATATAGTGACCCCCTGAGGTCTTATCAACACCACTCCTCCCCCAAGGGAATGTTTCCCCGAAGCCCCGTCAACCATCATCTTCCATGCCCCTTGAGGCCATGGATCCTCGGCCCCGACCTCAACAACATAGTCAGCTAAGAAGTCAGACATTACTTGTACCTTAATGGAGAGCCTTGGCACAAATGAGATGTCAAACTCGCTCAATTCAATAGACCACTTGGCCAACCGTCCCGAGTGTTCCACTCCCTCAAAAATCTTGCAAAGGGGATGGTTTGTCACTACCCTGATCGAATGGGCTTGGAAGTACGGTCGAAGCTTCTTGGTCGAAATGATTAAAGCATACGCCAGCTTTTCTAAAATGGGGTAGCGGAGCTCTGCCTTCTTCAGGATCCTGCTAATATAGTAGATAGACAATTGTTTCTTCCCCTCTTCCCTGACAAGAAAAGAACATACGACCTCTGCTCCTACTCCAAGATACAAGGCTAGATCCTCCCCCTCCTTTGGGATTTGAAGTAGTGGAGCCTAGGAGAGCTGGCTCTTCAGCATTTAGAAAGCCTCTTCATACTCAGTGGTCCATTCAAATTTTTGATTACCCTGCAGCACCTTGAAGAATGATGAGCATTTCTCTCCCGACCTGGAGAGGAACTTGCTTAGCCCGGCCAGTTTGCCTGTCAAGCTCTGGACCTCCTTAGCGTTGCGCAGTGACACTAGCTCTAGGATGACCTTCACCTTTTCTGGGTTAGGCTCTACCCCTGCCGGGGTAAGAAGTTGTCCAAGGAACTTCCCTCGACTCACCCCGAAGACATACTTCAGGGGATTCAGCCTCATCTTGAACTTCCGCAGGATAGCGAATGTCTCCTCCAGGTCACGTAGGTGCGAGTCCACACCCTTGCTTTTGACCATGAGATTGTCAATATATACTTCCAGGTTCCTCCCCCTTTGGCCTTGGAAGAATCAATCCATCATACGCTGGTAGGTAGCTCCCGCATTCTTCAGCCCAAAGGGCATCATTTTATAGCTGAAGCATTCCTCCCTCGTGATGAAGGAGACAACCTTGACATCAAGAGGGTGCATTCAGATCTGGTGGTAACCTGAAAAAACATCTAAAAAACTTATAATAAAAAAACCAACGACTGAATCAACCAGTGCGTCGATCCGAGGTAGGGAGAAGCAATCCTTGGGGCATGATTTATTTAATAAAGAAAAGTCTATACACATGCACCATTTCTCACCCCCTTTCTTTACCATTACCACGTTGGAGATCCAGCCTGGATACTGGATCTCTGAGATGAAGCCGGCCTCCAGAAGCTTCTTGACCTCCTCACGGATGGGTTCCTCCAGCTTGGTAGCGATGGTCCTCATCTTCTGGCAAATGGGGCGCATCCGGGGGTCCAGGTTTAGGCGGTGGCAAGCTACATCCGCATCGATTCCTGACATGTCAGCCGTACTCCAAGCAAAGATGTCAACGTTACTCTTGATGCAAGCCCGCATCTGCTCTTGATCCTCGGGACCTAAGCCCCTGTTGATCCGCACCCTTTGCACCTGGCCGGCGCTGGTGAAGACTTCCATCTACACATCCTCCTCAGCCGGCTCCAGCCGAGACTACTCCCATTCGGCCCTTGCCTCCTCTTCCTACCCAAGCTCTTCCTCCCCTCCTGCTTCCTAAACTTCCATCGCCTCCCCTAGGCTCTTATGCTGCTCAACCTCCACGCCCCTTGGGGCCTCCATCTCAACTCCTCCTCCTCCTCGCTCTTCCTCTACTTCCTCCTCATGCCGACCCTCTTGCGGCTCCGACCCTTTATCCCTCTGGACCTCATGCACAGCTTCTCATCCCCGCTCCTTCGCAATCTCCTCGCTCGCCTCCTCCAGGCTCACCTCCTCCCCTCCGACAAACTTTTCCTGCACCGCCATCTCCCTCTCGAACTCCTCTGTCTCTGCCATCCAAGATATGGTGTTGATCGCAGTCACGTAACACTGCCTTGCCACCTTCGGCTCCCCCCGGATCCTAACCTGTACCCCTCCGTTGTTGAACTTGAGGCATTGGTGGAACGAGGAGGGGACGCAGCGAAAGGCGCTGATGAGGGGACGCCCAAAAATGGCGTTATAACTGCTTGGGGCGTCCACTATGATGAACTGACAGTTCCGTGACACCCCCCCAACTTCACATGCAAACCTAATTCTCCTTCTACCTCCTTCCTCTCTCCTGAAAACCCAAACAACGGTCCGTCCGAAGCTAAGACCCTTTTGGCCTCGACCTTCATCTCGTCGAAGGCCTTCTTGAAGATCACGTTCACGGAGCTCCCGTTTTCGACCAGGATCCTGGAGACCGTGAAGTTTTCCACCGTCGTTTGGATCACCAAGGCGTAACAAAACGGGTCCTCGAAGTCTGGCATGTCTGCCAATGAGAAAGTAATTTTCTCCTCCGGAGGGAGAGCCTGGGAGGTCGAGGCGACCTCCCTTCGAAACATGGTCAGAAGGCTCCCCTTGCGGGTTGCCTCAATCCCGACTCTGCCATGGATACCCCCGATCCCTCCTTGGGTTGCTACGTCTGCCCGGTCCTCACACCTGTCTTCCCCCTCTCCCTACTGAACCTCCACGATCCTTATCGGTGGATCCTGTATCCCCAGCCCCCTGGACTCTCTCATCTCTAGGAACTCCGGGCAGGTGGCTGTCGCGTGACCCTCCTCCTGGTGGAAGTCACAAAAAGGCAATGCCACCCTGCCCCCTCTTCCCTCTCCGCCTCCTCTTCTTCCAGCTCCTCCCCGAACTCCTCTCCTTCCTCCTCTACCTCGGCCGACCTCCATCGCTTCTTGTGGCGGGGAGTGACCCCTCTGCCCCTGCCTCCACGCCGGCTGATCAAACCTCCTTGGCTCGCGGAGGTTGTCCCTTCCATGGAAGCCTCCGCCCTATCCCTGGGGGAGACCCTCTTGGGGCCTCCAACCCAACCGATTGTTTGGATCCCGGGCCCCCACCCTTGATGCTGCCCCTGTCTTCGGGGCTCTTCTCTCCTTCTCTCTTCCCTCTGCTCTCTCTGCCTTCCTGCTCCCGGCTGCTTCAAGTCATCCTCCACCAACCTGACCAGCTTTTTGGCAAAAGTCGGGATGGCCCTTTTGAAATCTATCTCGTTCGCCGCCCTCTCCATGAGCTCCTCAAAAGAGAGGGGGGTTATTCTCTTCAGCTCCATGGTAAAGAATCCCAGACTCAGCCCCAGGGTGAAGGCGAGCATCAATGCGTCCCTGGGACCTCCTGGACCAGGAGGATCTCCTCCTAAAATCGATAAACGTAGTGACCCAATGTCTCATCTTGCTTCTGCCTCACCACGAACAGGCACTCCTCTTTCTTCCGCTTCTTAGATGTCGAGAATCTCAACAGGAACCCTTACCACAGATCCTCAAAACTGTTGATCGAGCTTGTCGGAAACTGGTGGAACCAGTACTGGGCCTTCTTCTTCAACGTGATGGCAAAGAGTCGACACTTGAGGGCGCCCGTCATCTGTCTAATAAAAATAACATCTTCAAACCACTACACATACTGCACAGGGTCATCCTTCCCCGAGTAGTAGGACATGTCGGACTTCCAGAACCCCTCCGGAACCGGAGCCAAGATGATGAGCTCACTAAAAGGGCTCTCGCCCCCTGCCTGCCGAGAAGGTACATCTCGCAGGCCTCGGATGGCTTGCTCGGTCTGCGCTGCCTTGCCTGGGGAAGAGTTCTCGCGCAGCTATATCCCTCTCGCCGACCTTTGCCGGCACCACCTTCCCGGGGCATTGCCCGGGAGCGTTCTCGCCCAAGAGAGGGATCGCCTCTATTGGAGCCTGAGGCGTAGCCCACTCGCTCCTTGTCGAGAAGGCCAGATTGATGGTCTACAGGACCTCTCGCCTGAAGTCCTCCAACATCTTCCTTGTCTCCTCCTCTCCTCGAGAAGGGGAACCTCCTGAGCCCGATCCTTCACCTTCACCTCTGATCATGGGACTCAACTCAAGATTTTCTTGTATCGGCTACCTTCCACGCTCACCGCACTAGAACTATTGAAGCCAAAATTTGACCTCAATGAAAGTTCGAAAATAGGGGTGTAGCCAACACCTACTTCTCCCAAACTCCGACCTCTGACTGGAAGTAAAGGACCAGAAACCGACCCAAAGCTTCAATTGGGAGGTCTCACCTCTTACCCGGAAGATCTCTGAGTTCTTCCCCTCCAAAGCCAAATACTGAGCTAGGAGCTCCTCAGAAAGCACTAGAAGATCTTAGGAAAATATGAAAGCTTGCTTTCTGAGGAGCCCCTGTGGGTCTATTTATAGCCTTTGCTGACATGAAATTATTAAATTACCCCTGGCTGGTCTGCCAACAACCAAACTCCGCTGTTATGAGGAGCTAAATGCAGACCCTGGGGGTATACAGGTAATTCTACCTAAGGGCATTTAGGTAATTTCACCCTGGGCCTTACCCGACGGGAGCCTTCTTGCCGAGAACTGAAGTCTCTCGCGCTTACTACTTGCCGAGAACTCTCTCGCCCTCACCAGGCGGGTGCTGAAAGGACATTAATGAGTGCTATAGGTTGTGCCTGCTCCCGCCCTCACGAGGCGCGAGCCTTCTCGCCCGCCTCTGGGCGTGAGTTTGCCTCGGCCGAAGCTCGACCTGTCTTGACGTGCGTCGAGCTCTGATCGATCAACTGCCTACCTGAGCGCGAGCGCTCTCGCCTACTCTTATGCGAGAGCTCTTCTGTTCCAAACCTATTCGACGTTCGTCGAGCTCCGCTCGACGAGACCTGAGCTGAGCTCGGTAAAATCTGAATAGAGGCGTTGAGTCGAGCTCCACCCTGACTGGGCGAGAACAGTTTTTCTTCACCCGAGGCTAGCCCAAAGCTAGCCCAAACCTGGCCCTTGGTGTTTCTGGGTCCCACTCAGCGAATATGGGGTTGTACAAAAGACATCTTTAAAAGAGCAGGCAAGACCCAACTAAGGAACAACAAGTCAACAAAGTTACAAAGGTGTATCCTAAGAAAAAAAGCAAGTAGCAAAAAATCCGAGTAGACGTGAACTACAAATAAGCTTGAATCCATAAAACCTGCATATCAAAAAATTGTATTTTCATTATAATGTACATTAACTTGCAAATCAAAATTCAAACATATGATTCATGTTACTATATTTACCATAATACATTCCATTTTCATTGATTTCAAGTCCGTTATCCATATTAGCTTGCATTTGTTTGTCCAGCTCTATTAAAAATTTAAAATAACATTTTAAAAATTGGTAAAAAACTACAATATTACAAATTCAATGCAAATACACTACCTTTATCGAGCTTTCGTACTTGTCAACATCAATAAGCATCTCCTCTATCTCATTGAGGTTTGACTTGCAACGCAATCAGTCACGAGCACAAATCAGAGCTTCTACCGTCTTAGGTGATAATGAACTCCTGAAATAGTTGCTTGAAGCTTGGCTTAAATTACTGGGAATATATTGGGAATATTGGGATAATATTGGGAATCTGTAAGAGTTCAATCTCCATCAATTCAAAATATCAAAATTTGTTTGCAGCTTGAGTATATATTCGTTCAAGTAAAGGGCAATCTCAGATGCATAAATAGTTGCTTCATCCTCCTCTGAATCATCCATAAATTTTCTTTTGATAATCCACGAAGCTAAATTCCATATCAACTTGATTCATAGCAGTTCCGATGCTTGAAGCTTGGCTTAAATTACTTTGAATTGATGTTGTGTTTATAGATTTCTCATAATGATAGTATAAACGATATAATGTGCTTTTAGTCAACTCAATCATCGTCCTTGCTCTTGTCATATCATATACTGCTTTGAAACACTTTGTAAGTCTCTTTAACTTACACTGTGGGTCCAACACAAAAACAACATATAGTAGAATATTACTTTTTTCCAAACTACCCCAATATTTATTGAATTTTGTCTTCATCCGTTGTGCAACAATGCTCATTGCCGGATCTTGACAATCACATATAGAATTAATTGCATGCTCCATCATTGAAATGTTTTGAAAAAATAAATGCGAAGTTGGATATTTGGTGCCGGAAACCTCCAAAGTAACGGTGTAAAATAACTTTAAAAGCTTCAGAAATAAACTTGCATTATTCCAATCTTCTGCCTTGGGTGGACCATTAAATGTATCGCCATTATTAAAATAGTTTCTGTATGAGCTTTCGTCCTCTAATTCATTGAAAGCTTTCTCAAACTTTATCGCTGTCTCTAGAATCAAGTAAGTTGAATTCCACCGCGTTTCCACATCCAAACACAAATGTGATTTGCATGATATCTCGACATTTGCTACACATTTTTTGAACTTTTCTAGTCGTTGAGAAGATCCTTTTACATACTTAATGACCAACCGAATATTTTCGATGGACACATTATATTCGGATAATCCTTCCTTCACAATTAAATTTAATATGTGTGCTGAGCATCTAACTTGTAAGAACTCATTCTCTAGTATAGTAGATTTTCACTCTTTAGTCTTCCTTGTCAAATATCTAGCAACTACGTCATTGACTGATGCATTATCCATTGTGATTGTGAAAATTTTCTTAATCCCCCAATCAGTGACACAATTTAATATTTCATTTCCAAGGTTTTCTACAGTATGATCAATGATTCTAACAAAGTTAAGAATCCTTTTTTGCAATCTCCACTCTTTATCTATCCAATGTCTAGTAAGGCACATATATCCATATTTTTAAATAGATGTCCATGTATCTGTAGTTAGACATATCCTTTCGGATCGTAACTGTTTCTTTAATTTCTTTCGCTCGGAGGTGAAAAGATTAATACAGTATTTGGAAATAATTGTCCGAGATAGCACTTTGAACCTTGGCTCTAGTTGGTTAGAAAAACTTCTAAAGCCTTCATTTTCTACAAACTTGAAGGATAGCTCATCAACTACAACCATTTTTGCTAA
Organism: Platanthera zijinensis; assembly: GCA_039513925.1. NCBI lineage: Eukaryota > Viridiplantae > Streptophyta > Magnoliopsida > Asparagales > Orchidaceae > Platanthera > Platanthera zijinensis. The sequence goes on along the minus strand of CM077080.1, from coordinate 191,367,504 downwards.
AGCAACACGAGATTGTTACTCGTCAAATTTACTAGCTTTTAATGAACCAACAACTACTCCATCATCTTTTTTCTCACTAAGAGACAATCGCAAATGTTGTAATCCTTTTAATGGCACTTAAAAGACCGCAAATGTTGTAATCTACTCTGAACTCTCTAGTCCTATCCACAAAACACCTAGAGAAAAGACATCACAACAAAGAAAAACAATAAAATATGATAACTAAAAGATAGATACGAGATCACTTTGATGAAAGTCGTTCAACATGACGATCAAAATAACCAACAGAGCAGTCAATAACTCAATATACAAGGTCTCTGCATTTACCTTAGAAGTCACAAATCACTCACAAGCAGTAGCTGGCTAGCTGGTCACAACCTCACAAGAAATGAGGAAACACCACCAAGCAAACTTAAATCTGTTAATAGGAAGAGATCGTGCTGGAAAAACTGAAAAAAGGCAAGATTACTCACAAGCAGTAGCAGGCTAGCTGGTCACAACCTCACAGGAAATGAGGAAACACCACCAAGCAAACTTAAATCTGTTAATAGGAAGAGATCGGGCTGGAAAAACTGAAAAAGGGATAAATCTTGCTCTTAGTATGTGTTATAAATTAGAAATTAGATTTTAGGGAAGGACGACGAAAACAGGCACACTTACAAGAAGTCAAGAAGAGACTAGAGAGTGAGACGTCGAGCCCTAAATCTGCAAGACTGCAACCGTGGCTTCGAGCTTTCGACCATGGATTCCTAGAAGCTAATGCGGACCCACATGCCGCAACAGATTTCCGTCGATCGGCGATCAATGTGCAAAACTACGACTGCCGACTGTCGTGGCGTCCCGCTCCCGCCGTCGTCAACTCATATCTAGGGTTTCGACGTTTGGAATAAGGTTATCCTTATCTGTGATTTTGCGTCTACGACTGCGAGAGTTGAGCCGTTGAACACTTGAACCATTAAGATGAAGTAAATAAATAATGACCTAAATGCCTAATGAGTAATAGGTGTGGTTTTTTAATAATTACTGAGTTACTAACTGTGCGGTTTTTTAACTCTTAAGTCTTAACTATTAATTAATAAAATAATAGTTGTCTAAATATTAAACTATTAATAGACCTACTAATTACTGTGTGATTCAAGCGGTAGCTGGCTAGCCGTCGTCTCATCCTATCTATTACTGTGCGATTTTCTAGACCTACTAACCTAGTCACGGTACGGTGCGGTGTGGTCGGTTTTTACGAAACTCAAGTCAAACTGAACTGCACGTATGCGGTTTCCAGCCCCCCGAAACCGAACCGCACCGCACTTGATCGGTTCGGTTTGAAAAGGGGTGCGGTGCAGTGCGGTTTTGCGGTTTCATGCGGTTTTCGGTTTTCCTACACAGACCTATGCCCAGGGGAAAAAAATCACCCGGGCAAAAATTCGTGCCCGAGTCAAAATATTCGTGGCAAGGCGAAAATTCGCGTCCGGGCAAAAAATTAGCGCTTGGGCAAAAATTAACGTCCGGGCGAAAAAAACGTGCCCGGGAAAAAAAATCGTTTGGGCGGAAAAAAATCGTTGTCAGGCGAAAAAATTGCGCTCAGGCGAATGATGCGCGCACGGGCGAAAAAAGCACGGTCAGACGAAAAATGTGAGTCCCGACGAAAAATGCGTGCCCGAGCGAAAAATGCGCACCCAACCGATAAATTCCCGCCCGAGTGAAAAATGCGCGTACAGGAGGAAAAATGCGCGCTCGATCGAAAATAGCGTCCCTGGGTGAAAAATGCGTGCCCGAGCGAAAAATGCGTGCCCGAGCAAAAAATGCGCTTTCGGGCGAAATATTCGCGCCCAGACAGAAAATTACGCGCGCCGTCGAAAAATTCGCTTTTTTGCAAAAATAGGACCCCAGGCAAACAACAGAGCTGGCGTTAAGGTATTTTTGAGAGAGTCGGAGGTGCACTGGTAGGGTTAAGAATTGCGAATGAAAATCTCACGAGGTCGTAATTGAGTGTGATATGTTTCATTTATAACTAATTCCTATGAGAATTGAAATGAATTCCAATTCTGAGATAATTTTATGGTCGCCGAACACTGAAATAGAAATTATCAATTGAATTTCAATTCCAACTCTCCAATTCCGACCTAACGAACGCACCCTTCGTTTATTTGCACGGAATTGTGCTTCTGGAATTGAAATTGAAGGTCTAATTCCAATTCCATTGTTCGTTTGCACGTTTGACGTTGGAATTTGAATTTTAATGAATTCCGTGAAATTCATTTTTAATTAAAGACAATTTTTTCCAATCTATATAAGAATTGGACAATTCCGGTCGCGACATATTTTTAAGGTAAGCGCGAGATTTTAGCCCGAGAGAGCGTGTTGTCGTACAGGTGCACGTTTTTCGCCCGTGAGCACGTTTTTCAGTGAGGCGCGTATTTTTCGACAGGGCGGCGTATATCGCTCTGGCGCGCGTTTTTTCAACCGTGCATGCTTTTTTCGCCCAGGCAAGAAATTTTTCGCCCGAGCGCAATGTTTCTCCCTGGCGCGACTTTTTCGCCAGGACGAGATTTTTTTCGCTCGGGCGTGATTTTTCGCATGGACACGATTTTTTTCGCCCGGGCGCGATTTTCCGCATGAACACGATTTTTTCGCCCGGGCGTAATTTTTTTGCCCGATCGCATATTTTCGCCTACGCGCAAATTTTTCTCCGAGACGCGCATTTTTCGTCAGGGTGTCTTATTTCGCATTGGCGCACGTTTTTTCGCCCGAGCGCGAATTTTTTCACCCGACGCGCTATTTTTGCCCGGGCACAGTTTTTTCGCCCGGGCGCAATTTTTTTCACTCAGATGCGATTTTTTCGCCCGATCACGAATTTTTGGCCTGGGAACAATTTTTTTCCACTAGGCGCGATATTGTCGCACGGGCGTGAATTTTTCGCCCTGCCTCGAATTTTTCGCCTGACCACGTTTTTGTGCCCCAACGTGATTTTTTCACCTGACCACACTTCTTTCGCCCGGGCGCGATATTTTGTATGGACGTGAATTTTTTGCCCTTCCTCGAATTTTTTGCCCGATCGCGGTTTTTTGCTCGAGCGTAATTTTTTTGCCCGGCCGAGATTTTTTCGCCGGGCTAGATTTTTTCCCGGGCGCGATTTTTTCGCTCAGGCGCGAATTTTTTTGCCCGAGCGCATTTTTTTCGCCCGACCGCGATTTTTTTCGCCCTGTCGCAATTTTTTCGCCCTGTCGCAATTTTTTCTCCAGGGCACGATTTTTTCGTTCGAGCGCGAATTTTTCACCGGATCGCGAAATTTTTCGCCCTACTGCATTTTTTTTCACCCAGGAATAATTTTTCCGCCCGGACGCGATTTTTTTTTCTGGCGCGTTTTTTGACTCGCCCTAGAGTTTTTTCATCCGGGAGCGATTTTTTCCCCCGGGCGCGGTTTTTCCCATGGGCGAAAAAATCATAGCCGGGCGAAAAAAACGGGTCTGAGTGACAAAATCGCTCCCGGGCGAAAAAATGCAACCGGGCAAAAAATAGTGGCCACGTGAAAAAATCACACCCGTGAGAAAAAATCACGCTTGTGAGAAAAAAATCACGCCAGTGAGAAATAATCACGGCTCGGCGAAAAAATCGCGGTCGGGCGAAAAAATCGCGTCTGGGCAAAAAAATTGCATCCGGGCGAAAAAATCACGCCCGAGCCAAAATATTCGCGGCCGGACAAAAAAATCACTGCCAAACAGAAAAGTCGCGTCATATCACACATTTCCTTATATTAGTTTATTCATAATATTTTTCAATCTTTATATTAAATTTTATTTAACAAACAAAAAAAATAATTGATCAATTACACAATATTTAACAATATTTTTTATTAGGCGAATGCTGGAATTAGAATTAGTCATTAATATTTAAGTCCACAATATTCACCAATATTCAATTCCAATATCAAATTCCAATTCCATGCAAGCGAACGGACTCTTAAGATATTGCACAAATCTCGAAAATTTGTCTTTTACATAAAAATGTTGACTGGTTATGGTGACATGTCAGTTTTTGATTGAATATATCACTTAAACATAGAGTATAATTTGGGTGACTTGTATCTAAGGCTGAATGAGAAACCTATGTTTAGGGTTTTGCCAATTAATGAGTTATCAAGGATGTTGAGCTTGCTGGAGGCCGTCTTGGCTGATGAGCGATATATTCATTAGCTATGTAATCAAACAATTTATGGATGTGTAACGTATGTATTGAAGTGTCTAAAAAAATCTGAATCTGTTGAGGTTTGTTGGGATACGCATGTCGCCCTTGGTAAATCGGGTATTCTGAACTGTACTAGCCCGCGGAGCGCTCGAGCGTACCAGCAACCAAAGATTCACTGAGTGATGAGACGAGTTCTTGATGACGTGGAAAACTCACAATCGGGGTGAAAAACCCGCGGTCGGTACGGTCCCGACCTAACTTTCACTATATCAAAAGTTTATTACAGACCGTGTAGAAGGAGAGCGAGGGTGACACGCCGCGTCTCGTTAAACCTAATGAGATGGGAGAGAATAGATGACGAGTGCCGCTGGTGACCGTACTACTCCAACGGGCCTCCGCTGGTTGTTTATCGAGGATGCGGGCGTTGCCATGCCTTCGGAGTCGACTAGACGTGTTGTTGGGGATGGCACCACGCGTCCTGTCTTCCGTTCCTTCGTAATGCAGACCGTCTGAGGGGTTGTTCTCGGAGCGTGTGTGCGTCCCGTACTTGTCTTACTTTCTCTCCAACTTTGTCTTGACTATGCGGTCTTGGCGGAGCGTTGCGGAAGTGGTCTTGGGTGGAGACCATGCAGAGAGAAAAGAGAAGGAGTGGAGTGGAGCCAGAGTTCAAAAGGTCATTTTAAGTGGGATCCGTACTATTTATAGATTTTTATGAGGGATGGTCCAGTAATTTTGCATAATTATTTTCGGACCGGCCAATAGGATTGCTCAAAATGAAGCACGTGGATCGCCATTTTTGAAAAATGACGATCCAATCCCTGGGCAAAGGAGAGCTAGCCTGCCAAGACTGGCGGCCCGACGACGACGGCGATGGCGGTGGCTGGTCCCGACAAGGCCGCCCGGATCAGGGCGGCCTCGGACGGCCCTCACGGGGGCCGGCCGCGGCGAGGCCGCTCAGGTTCGGGCGGCATCGCCCGACCCTCGTGAAGGCCGGCCGCAGCGAGGCCACCCGGTCTCGGGCGGCCTCGACCAGCCCTCACGGGGGGTCGAGGAGAGGGAGAGGGTGAGGGCGGCCGAGGAGAGGGAGAGGGCGGTGGAGCGCCGGTCGACGTCGGGTGCACCACGTTTGGGATGCAACATGCGGCAGTTACTGCGAGGATCGGGCACGCGGATCATGCGTGTGGCGATTACGCGTGTAACTTCCCATGAATTTAGTAGGGGAAAGGATAAACTGGCTATATGCAGCCTGATTTTCCTATAAATTGGGGTTTACCCCTTCATTTGACACCAAAGCACTTAGAGTCGGGAGTCGTAGCGAGTGGAATCCGTTAGCTTTCATCCTTGTTTTGATCTGGATCTCAATGGCGGGGACAACGTGAGATGTGCATGAAGGTGCGGTCGAGACCGGAAAGGTACGACGAATGAGAGAAACGCGAGAAGAACCCTTCCGGGTGTGAGGCCTCAGAGCGCGAGGATTGAAATGACTGGAGCGGGCGCCCTACACTCATGTGTGTGCGGGCGGGGCACGCCCCGTATGGGGTTCGCCCTGCGTAGGGTGCACTTCTGCCCACAATGTGCATGCGCACGGGGCGCGCTCTGGATGCACCGTCGCGCACGAAGCCCGCGTGGGCGATGTGCACGCGCATGGGGTGTGCACGAGTGTCACAACCCGAATTTTCTCAGTATTAAAATACTATCAGAGTTGGAGAAAATACGCGATCGTGATGCCACGCCGTATATGGGACAGCTGCAGACGTTCAGACAAACCTATCCTTTCGCTTATTTTATAAAAAAGCACATGAATTATGTTTTAAAACATATTTTGTATTTTTAGGTATAACCGACCGTGTCCCTCAGTCTGGTGGATCAACTAGTTCACAAATGAGAAAGTATAAGTTTACGCAGCGGAAAATACTCAATTTATTTCATTTATTGTCCTATATGAGCATAGAGACTAAACAAATTTTACAATGGAAATGCGACTTCTACATTTAGTATAAGTAAAAAGGTAGTTTTATGGCTCTTAAAATAGAATGAAATTCAGTTAAAATAGATGCTATATAATTATGCTAGAATGTATATTTTTATATTTAAAAATATCTTGCATGCATCCTAACATAAATTCTTCTCAGAGAGTAAGTCCACAACTAACAGAAAGTAACAGCAGTAAAACTAACAAGTAGCATAACATCAGAAACTAACATTATAGGTGTCAATAAACTGACACGAACCCATAAGCTACAAGTCTAATTCTGAAATAAAGAAAAAACTATCTCACTAAACTGAGGAGGAAAACAAGCAACAACAACTGGTCACGGCTCTAAAAACCACGAACTATACCAGTCAAACTGCTACTGCTCTAAACCTGAGACATTCAAAAGAAGAACACCTCAGTAACTAGTGGTGGTAAAAGAAATCACACAACAATAAAAAATCTCCAAGTAGAAAGGAACCCAATGAGTAAACTACCTCAATATCAAGTGCCAAAAGGGTTATATGTATGTATATATTATTAGAAATTATTAGTCAATTTCAATCGAGACGAATTTGCTCAGGAAGGGCATCAAAACAAAGGGCAAGCCTGGGTGTATGATCCACAAACATGAGAGGTACTTTGCCGGGGGAGTAACCACGATGCGCACAGACCAACCAAATATGACACTGTGCTGAGAGAGTAACCCCAACGCGCACTACCCAACAAAAATTATATATATATATATATATATGTTTATATGTGTCACATTATAAACTTCTAAGTTATGCAATCGATATCAAACTTAAACAAAAATCTTGACAGACGGTCGACTCGACGACACAAATAGCCCGACAAGACTCCAAGGCTTCCACAACGATGATTTCCAAGTCAAACGATATGCGCCAAGACATTCACAATACTTACGATACTCACTACGAAACAAGTATTTTACGTGGTCGAAACGACGCGACGATTCAAACGACACGACGGACAAATGACTCGACGAACAAACGACACGTCGAGCAAACGACACGACGAATAACCCTGATGAAATGGACTAATACTCGACGAACTTATAAATTCACGGACCGACACTTACTAATTTACTCGACAAAATAAGACTTACAAAACACTTAACAATCAGAGGTAAACACAAAGGAAGAAAAGCAAGCAAAACCACCACTTGCCTCGATTTTTTTTCGGAATCGTCCTCCGAATCACTTCACGTTGTAGATCGAACCAAGCGAAGGTGCGTGAAGACAAAACCTACGAAGATTTGGCCAAAACGGCGGTTAGGGCCAAAAATTCAAACGCTAAAAAATTCACGAAATGGACAAAACTTTCCACACATGCGTAGCTCTCATCGAGACCTTTCCGGATCTATGCTCCGACGAAGATTTCGTGCACCGGAGCTCTGGTGGTGGCCGTCAAAAGGCTCTCAAAAAAGACTCGCTTCGCTCCGGTTCGGCGGAAGTAAAGAGAGGGGGAGAGGTTATACGGTCTCTGATTAAGGGAAATTTTTTTGGGACGGGTCTCGTTCCCAAAAGTCGGAACGGGTGTAAATAAATGATCGCGGGTCCCACCATCCTTTTCCTTCTCTTCCCCGGTAACTACTTTTGCAGAAATATTTCTAACCTATCCTAAGCCTTTCCACCATTATTTTTACCTCTATCGACCTTTAGTTTCCCGCCTATTTCACCAGATTCATCAACTAAGTCTCCATCGCCGCCAAGCTTCCGTCGCTTCATCCGTGATCAATGGTGCAGGGAGTATGGGGCCCTGCAGCGGCGAAATGGATAAAGAAGAACATGTAAGTTTTCTATATTATAGTTTCTGCAATTGGGGTTAAATGTTGCGTGAAATGAGGTTGAGCGGCGGTGAAATGAATGTTGAATGTTCAGAAGTATTTCCTCAAGCTTGTTCCATGAACTGCATCTGTTGCCTAATTTTTTTGCGAGCATGTTGTCATTTCTTGTGAGTTGTACATCTATACAACTGTATTTTAATGTTGAAATTCAAATGTGGTTCTTTTTTGAATGGTTTGTACTGTATGTAGTGTTTCTTAGGGTAACACTGCTTCTGAATTACAACTGTATTTTAATATTGAACTTCAACTGCATTTTTAAAATACGACTGTATTTTAATATTGAACTTCAACTATAATTTTAGGATACAACTGTATTTTAATATTGAAATTCAACTATATTTTTAAAGTACAACTGTATTTTAATGTTAAACTTCAAATGTGGTTCTTTTCATATTTTTCTGCAGATTCCGAGTAAATATCACACTTTTCCTATTGTCCAGTCAGAAGAAGAGGCTTATGCTTTGTATTGTGTGTACGCCCACAAAACCGGATTTAGTGTTCGTAAGTAACACATTATTTATTAGACACAAACCCGAATTATAAAAGTATGGGAATATACCTGCTCCAAGGCTGGAAAGAAGCACATAAAACCGTCATCAATTAAGTATCACAAATTAGACACTCGAACAGGTTGTCTTGCTTGTTGTCATTTTAGAACTGATACAATGGACAGAATTGGACAATTTCAAAGTTTGTGGAGAAGCATAATCACCCCCTTGCATTGGAGAAAGAGAAACATTTATTGATGTCAAATAGAAAGGTATCATATTTGTAGGGCGATCTTATAAAAAATATGATAGGGGCTGGTATTAAAACAGTGCATGCGTACAATTTTCTATCCGAAGAAGTTGGAGGTATTGAAAATCTCGGATTTAGCAAAGTTGATGCCTATAATTATGTTCATTGTTGTAAAAAGACTTTAATTGAATCTGGTGACTCGGTTAGTTTGCTAAAGATGCTACAGGCAAGACAACTTGAGGATAGTATGTTCTCATACAAAGTTCAGACAGATGAACTAAATTGGTTGACCAATATTTTTTGGATGGATGGGCGTGCTAAGATTGACTATGATTGTTACGGGGATGTTATTATTTTTGATACTACCTACAGACTAAATAAATATAACTTGGCATGCGCTCCTTTCATTGCTGTTAACAATCACTGGCAAAGTATTTGCGTCGGTTGCACTTTTATAGCAGAAGAAACCATTGATTCCTTCTATTAGGTTTTTGATACTTTTCTTAAGTTCGTTGGTGGTAAACAACCCATCACTATTTTCACTGACCAAGATCAGACTATGTCGGTGGCTATTGAGCGGGTTTTCACCACCAGCCGACATCGATTGTGCCAATGGCACATCTCAAAGAAAGCTCCTTCGAAAGTCCATTGTTTCAACCTTGACAAAGGTGTGCGAGGTTTATTCTATCAATGCATGAGCAAGTGCGACTGTGAGTTTGAGTTTGAGCAGTATTGGAATGAGTTGATATTGAAAGGAAGCTTACATGACAATAGATGGTTGAAGGACTTATATTCAGTTAAGCGAAAGTGGTCCACTGCCTACAACAAGAATGTTTTTGATCTCGGCATTTTGTCGACTCAAAGGAGTGAATCGGCAAATAACGGGTTGCATGGTTGTTCCAAAGCAACAAGCTCTCTTGTAGAGTGTTTTATCGGTTCTGAGAAACTTGTGTCAACATGGCGGAGTGCTGAGCTTGATGAAGATTTTAAGTGCACACAGGGGAGTGTTAGTTTGAAATATAAAGGAAGCAACTTACTTAAGCAAGTTTCAAAGGTTTATACTAGGAAGATGTTTTCTATTTTTGAGAAATCCTTCATGGAGGGGGCTATTGGGGTTAGCATAGTCAATGAGACGATGTACGATGATAATAGTATTTTATATGGGACCGCACAATGTGATGAAGATCAAGATGGTAAAAATTGGTTCGTAAACCTCAATACGAGTACCAGTGAAGCAAAATTTTCTTGTCGAGGCTTTGAAACCAAAGGTATTCAATGCAAGCATGTTTTGCGAATATTCATACATAGAAATGTAAAGCAGGTTCTCGCTCAATATTTACTCAAAAGATTCAGTTTCAATGCTAAGAGAGGTATTTACCTTCCCTACTCGCCTTCAATGGCCCAAAATGAATCAAATGTGATTTTCAGCAATCATTTAATGAGGTTTACATATGACTTATCCCTCCAAATTGAGAGCTGTCAACCATCAAAAGTGCTTGTTATGACTGCAATGAATGATTTGGCTAGGAGGGTTGAAGTTTTAGTCGTTGAAGATGCGAATCATAACGACAAAAAAGAATCATGTTTAAGGGACCCTCCCAAGAAGCGGCCGAAAGGTATTTCGAACGCAAGACTTAAAGGACATTGGGAGAAAAACATCAAAAAGTCAAGTAATATTTTATTTTATTTCAATGTTTACAAAATATTCTATGTTTTTATTTTATGTCATAAAAAATTAATAAAAATTATGTTTCCAAATGTAGGAAAAAAAGTTGAAGTAAAGAAAGAAACAATCCCGGTGTACAGCTTCCTGGATTCTCCAGCTCATGCGCACCGGTCAACTCCACCGGCCAATAATAGAGATTTTGATTCTCAAGAAGAATTTGACTTGGATTTGTCGTTTAATTTTTCGAGCATCCCTGATGTATTCAAACCATGATTAAGTGCATTCATATGATGTGATATGATATGTTCTCATATGGTCGTTAACCGACACTCACAAAGAGCTTGTTCATTTTAGACAGGATTAATTCTCGATGAGAAGCATTCATATGATTAACCTTCACAAAATAATCATACTCTAATTATGTGTATTTGCTGAAGTGTATATAATATGTGTCAGTATACGTGAGAAGTATTTATATGATTAGTGCAGGATCATAATCAGTCTTATAAATAATTACAACATTGTCAATTGTCGTTAGATTCAATTATGTTTGAAAAAGCCCGGAATATGTTTTCTGTTATTTTAGCGCGAAATCTAGGCATTTCCTTACACCAATTATTTATTTCTTTCCAAGCAACTGTCTTGGTTGACAACACCGCCTCTATGAACTTCATCACGAAAACACCACAATCATCTCCATTGTCTTGTTGTGGAAGATCATCAACATCGTTGATAGGCCAGTGGATTATACCTTCTTGCAAAACATCGCTAGCATCCTCGTATAAACACCTAACCTGCATGAAAGGTAAATTGTCAGGAAGAATGAAACCTTAGCCTTCATATGGTTGTGCGAGTGTACCAAATTTTGAAGAGTGGCACGATGTCGGCTACTTTTAAGCGAATCATAGAACTCCCATTAATGTTCCTTGAGACGACAAACAAACAATGTTCAATTGCCAGACATGTGACATGGTATAAGTATTAGATCTACTGCCTGTACACGGGTCAATGTTATGTGACTCAACAAAGTTTGGCAATTTGGGACATTGTTGGTCTTATAATACTGCACAATGAAATGATAGGAGTTCAAAATTGCAATAATAAACAACCTGAATCACGTTAAAAAGTGGACACACAAAAAACATACTGCGTGATTTGGTGAAACGTAGATGAAACTATTCATTCCTCCCAATGACCGTTTTTGCTTTGACCCAAGGTACACTGCATAAGCATCTAGATGAGTGTCAGATATCCAACCAGTTACTAACAGATCATCTGCTGCCCCTCTTGTGAGTTGAAGGTTCCCGCTTGAAAAAATAACATTGGAGTTGTAACAATACATAAAATCAATACAGGATTGGAAAGTAATTATTAGTGTGATACTACGTGCATGACAACCAAAATTTACCTCTCGTCAAACCGATTAAGAATAAAATCAATGGTATCTCGAATACGAGGTGCAATATGCGGTCTGCCGGGATAGCTAGGCACCTTGACAAGCTCTTTGTAAAATTGAGAGTTGAGTAGTTCTTTCTTCTTCTTGTAAGTCTTGAGTGGCCCTTTAACTGGATCCGAACAGTCTACTTTTGCAGGGCTTTCCAGGTTGATAAGTGCGAGTTCGGGGTTTGATTGGGTAAAAAAGCATGTGGTGGGGGAGACTTTTTGATGGGGATTAGATGTTTTGGTGATGGTGTACGTCGATGGGATTGGGGCATGTCAGCTTGCAGCCTCTTGAACCAAGTTTCACAAAAGGTCTTCAAAGATCCTTCAGCCTTACTAACCTCCTCTCGTATAAAACCACGAAGGCGAGCTTCCATTCCTCTCAAATCTTCACTTGTTTTGCCTATCTTATCATTCTTCTTTTCCTTCTTCTTCTTCTCCTTATCCACCTTCCTAATTAATATCTTTTCGGTTTTTTTTAAAACCTTTCTAGTAACCTCCTCCAACTTCATCTTTTTCTTCTCTTTCTCAATATCCTCAAAGTCGGAGTCAGCATCGACAGTCATCTTCTTCCTGGCAGCCTTCACTCCTCTTCCCTTTCTCTTGCTTTTCATTTCTTCAAAATCAGACTCCTCCGACGACCCTAGGAGCGGCTTCTCAACCTCCTCTACACTACTAAACTTGAATCTCAGCTACAAGATATAACAAAAAGTAGTATACGTGAGAAACTCTTTGTATAATTGGGAAAACAAATTAATTAAATATACCTGATTTGGTTTCATAAGCTCACCACGTAAGTCCAAACAGAACTTCGCACTGTAACTTAGTTTGTCTGATCATTGACAAATTCGAGGCCGAACATGGAAATGTACTACTTTCTGCACACTGGTGTGTTCAAAGAACCACACCTACAAAAACACATTTTAGTTGGAAACTTATAATTAGTAAATCATTTTTTCAGATATAAATGCGTCTCTTACCAATAATACTGTCGAGAAGCCTTCAAAGTAGCCTAAACATGTGTCAGCCTCTCGAACAACGTTGGCCCGACTTAGACAGTCTAGCTGTAAATGCAAGAAAGCATAAATGGCCTTGGGCCAATTGTAATCTCTCAATGCACCCACGCCATCCTACAACACGCCCAAACATTTTGGGATCTTGAGGGTCTTAAGGGGGAATAAAAAGACAATTAGCAAATACCTAATGAGTAAATTTACTCGTTTTTGCTCGAGATTCTCTGACCATTCCTCATTTACAAGAATGTGAATTTCATTAAGCAAATCTTTGTGAGAAAGCTCCATGCAAGGGATTCTAGAAAAGGGAATTCCCTACCCCTGTTCGATAGCCCAAGAATCATCGCTACTTCATTAACAGTTAACTTTAGGTAATGATTTCCTAATAAAAAACACCTCTTGTCCATTTTGTACATCTTCACTAGGACATACAATAGAGGAATGTTTTGCGGTAATGCTGACATAGAGAATAAGGACAAGACATTGGCTTCCCGTAGAACACCCTTCGATTCATCTGAAATCACGTCTAGTAAGGGACGAGCATTTGCAACGAAAGTCGAGACTGCGCAACGATAACTCAAATATTTGTTGCCCGGCATCTGAGTACAACAAAAGAAATCCAGTTGTACAGACTAAATTAAATATAGTTGGACAAGAAATACAAAGAACTTGAAATACAACTGGATTTCAAATAGATATATACTGAAATACAGTTGGATTTGAATAACAGAGAACTTGAAATACAGTTGGATATCAAGTAGATAGAACTTGAAATACAGTTGGATTTCAGATAGATAGAACTTAAAATACAGTTGGATATCAGATAGAGAGAACTTGAAATACAGTTGGATTTGAACAATATAGAACTTGAAATATAGTTGGATTTCAAGTTCGGTATATACTGAAGTACAGTTGGATTTGAAAAACATAGAATTGGGAATACAGTTGGATTTCAGATAGATAAAACTTGAAATACAGTTGGATTTGAAAAACATAGAACTTGAAATACAGTTGAACAAGTGAAACTCGCACCTTATTTATCTTGTCCTTCCGTGTTTTGTTCTCCCAAACGGCTGAGGGTTGAGGGTGTCGCCGTTGCCTGGGATTACACTGCGTCGGCAGAGATTAGAGGAGGCATGCGAGAATTTTCGGGAAGAAGAAGGCGTTGCAGTCGTTTTAGAGCGAATAATAAGGCGTTATAGTCCTCCTAGGGTAAAAATGAAGAAGGGGAAAGTCGGGTTTCGGGATTTCGCTGTTTCGGGAAATTTCCTGTTTCGGGGGTTCAAAATGGGGAAAAGTTTGAAAGGTTGGTGGGGCCCACGATCAGATCTATTTACACCCGTTCCTACATTTGGGAATGAGACCCGTCCATAAAAATTTTCCAAGAGTAAGAAGTGAAGATTATATATATATATATATATATATATATATATATGTATATATTAGCATATTCGAACGAGATCATTATATATAATAATAATAATAATAATAATAATAATAATAATAATAATAATAATAATAAAAATGACTTATGAAGAATGGGGGTGTTGGGTGAGTTTAGCTAAGAGAGGGGGAGTCATTTGAACGATTCTTTTACTACTACTAATAATATTAATAATATAGTAATAATAATAATAATAACATTAGTACTATGTTATTACATGCTGCCTACCGCATGTTGATTCAAACGAAATTCATACCCAAGGCAAAAGCTAGTGCTACGAATCCAATGACAAAGTCAAAATAAAAATCCGACGAGCCGTTCTCTAGGTATAAATTCCTAAAGTTTACGGCGAACACTAAATATACAAAACTTTGAAAATTCATAGAGACTCCAATATTGCTCGGATCGCAATGAAACTTGACGGGCAAATTCAAAATTAATTGATTTAATTTCGCATTGTGAAATTTTACAATTTCGTTGAGAATTCCAAGATTTGGTCGGCTGGACCCAACGGACGCAGAAATGCTCCAACGGCGACGCGCCGTCAACTCTATGTTAACATAACGCCCTTACGTCAGTATGACGTTACCAAGGAGATTAAAATAATTGTCAGAAAAGCAGGGCCGTTACAACGAGCGCGCGAGCAGAGGGTGCTCCCCCGTGCACAGTACATGTTCGTGCGGGGTGCACCCCTGTGTGTAGCGGTTTGACGTGTCATGCTTGCTTGCAGAGTTTCCCTTGTGTGTTCTATGCACGTGTGCAGGAGCGTCCCTGTACATGGTGTGCGGGATGTGGTTCCTAAAGTGCTTCTTGGTTGGACTTTAACTTGTCCTTTCTGAATTTCTTCCAGGCTCCGCGGTGTGCTGTTCATGATAGGCTGATGAATATGCGCTCCACTCTTACCGCGGAGCAGATTGCTTCTTGAAGGAGGCATACAACAATCCCTCCGATCTTGAAATCAAGATTCCTCATGGTGAGTAGCGGGTGCAGAGTACCCCTGTGAGTTGGATGACTTTATGTGAGTCGTCTTTAAAGGCCAAGCTTTGGTTTCCACCTTGTGAAGAAGTTACAAAGATCTTGAAGCATTGTGGTGTTCCAATGTCGCAGTTTACCCCTTTAGCAATGGCACACATCAAGGATTCTGCAGATTGCCTTCTTCTGTGAACATGGTTCGAAGTTCTCGCTGGATCTTTTCAGGGAATTGTGTGACATGCATTCCGATGGCAGTGGCCGTATCGAGGTTCATAGCAACAAGACTTGGTTGGTATTCGAGAGTCGGATGGATATGCGCCATAGGAACAAGGTGTATGGCTTCTCCGTAACTGTTGGGAATGGCCCAAGGTTTTGGAGCTCTCTTCTAGACTGGTGCCGTCAGATGAAGGGTCGCGAGCATGATTTTAATTTATTGCTCGGATTCGAGGCGCCTCAGGAATTGGCGGACCATCTCTTTAGCATTTCTTTGTTTGTAGAAGAAAAGAGCATGCTGTTGTGTGGCCTTTCTGCTGATCCCGAGTGTTCTACCGCTGCTCCGTTGGGCTATGATATGAAAAGAAAGTTATTGTTCGAGGGTCATGAGGACTCTTCCACTACACGCCACCCTGCTAACCCGCTGAAGGGGTGTTTGGGAGAGGCCCCTTGTGGTTCCCGAGTAGGCGTGACTCCATTTGTCGATGACCCGATGTTGAGGTTTTGGGCTCTTCTGCCCCAATGCTCCGGTCGAGGAGGCACCTGCTTTGGCCCAAGTGAAGGGGAAGTGTGTGTCTTCCTCCTTGACCACAGTGGCTTCACATTTGTGCACTGACTTGTTCGTGTTGCTCTTATCTTACCTTGCTCCGCTCTACCTCTCAGATTGGCGTGCAAGCCCAGATGGCTCTTCCTTGGAATGATTTTTACATTGGTTTGAAGGACGTGTACCTCTCCCATCAGGAGAAGCATCGAGGCGCAGAACTTCCTTTTTTGATTTGAAGGGGAGATGCGAGCACGACCTATCTCACTTTCGGCAGCTCGAGTCAGACTTGAATGCTAAGGTGGCATGGCTTCATGAAGAGCTCCTGTCTAAGAAGTCCTTGATGGAGAATGCATTGGGGGACATTGCTAGCTTAAAGTATGAGGTGGGACTTCTTTCTTCAGAGGAGCGTCTTTCCTAGCTGAAGGCGGCTGGGGTGATTTGATTAACTTTAAATAGGATCATTGCTTGTTGTCTGAGGAGATTCGCTAGGAAGTATGGACAAGAGAGGTGGAGCCTAAGCTTTGCGATATTCGGGAGGTAGTGTTTCAGCATGGGATGGAGAAGACCCTCTGGATAATATCTCACAAGCGTGAGTGCGACCTCTCTGACCTTGGTTTTGAAGACCTTTCAGAGGACAAGTGCATTGAGTTTGATGAGAAGGAGTAGATTCCAGCTCTATAGCTTTTACTTTGTTTGTATTTGATTTGTATTTGTGATTGGACTTTGTACCCTTACTTTGATTATAACAGCTTTGTGTGCTTTGCCTTTATTCTAAGTGATTGCTTTACTATGGTTTTGAGCTCCTTCTGAGAAGTATATATTATTGGCTCCGCTATCTTCGCGCGGGTGACATTAATATGCTCCTTTGAGGTTGACCTTTGGAGGGTGGGGCTCAGACAATGTCGGGATCTACTACCAGGGAGAAGGGTAAATGCTTCGAGCTGGTTGGTGTTGCTGAGTGTGCGCGATGGTTGAAGGACAAGACCCGGATGATTCCGCGACCTACTACTAGGGCGAAGGTCGAGCGCTTCTAGCCGGATTGTGTAAGGTCAGGTTTATCCTCCCGGGGGATGTCGTTGAGCTGTTTGGCAGTTGAAGGATGGGACCCTGATGGTTCCACAACCTAATACCAGGGCGATGGGTGAACGCTTCTTGCCGGGTAGTGTGAGGTTGGGTTTACCGGTCCAGGGGATGTCGTTGAGTAGTTGACGGTGAAGGGCGGACCTTCATACCTGGGTGATCGCGGGGGGAGGGGGGAGGATCTAGCGGTGTAGCAACCTACTATAGAAGAAGGGCAGACCACCGATCACTGGTAGTGGGAGGCCGCAAGGACGTGGTCCCGGTAAGGCGGTGAAGGTCAGACCTTTGAACAGGTGGTGAGCGAGAGGGGGGAATGCCCTTGTGATGTCGCGACCTACTACAGAGAGAAGGACAGACCTTTGATCGTCGACAGTGGGAGGCTGCAGGAACATGGTCCCGTAGAGACGGTTAAGGGCAGGTCTTCGAACTGGTGGCGAGCATAAGGGGGAAGGTCCTGGTGACATCACGACCTATTACGGAGAGAAGGGCAGACCTTCGATCGTCGATAGTGGGAGGATGCAGGGACGTGGTCCAGGAGAGACGGTGAATGGGGGTAGACCTTCAAACCAGTGGGTAGCTTGATGGGGGTAGGCCCCAACGATGTCGCAACCTACTGTGGAGAGAAGGGCAGACCTTCGATCATCGGTAGTGGGAGGCCGTAAGAACGCGGTCCTGGAGAGATGGTGAAGGGAAGACCTTCAAACCGGTGGTGAATGCGAGGGAGGTGAGCCCCTAGAGATGCAGCGACCTACTGAGAGAGAAGGGCAGACCTTTGATTGTCAGCAGTGGGAGGCGCATGGATGTGGTACCGGAGAGACGGTGAAGTGCATTCCTTCGAACCACTGGCGAACGCGAGGGAGGCGATCCCCTGGTGATTCCATGACCTACTACGAAGATGCTCTTCCACATAAACTTATTTGCATTTTGCTCAGTTATTTTGGCTAGGGGCTCTGCTTCTATCGACTTAGTGAACTAGTCAATGGCCATAATGGAAAACTTCCTCTGCCTGGTTGCCATAGGGAGCAGCCCTAGGATATCAATTCTACACTGGGCAAATGGTCAGGGACACTGAATTGCCATGAGGGCGACTGGTGGTTGATGTGGTGTATAAGGGCATGTAGTTTGATGAACAATACCATGATCAATACAAAATGACGTAAACTAATGACTAAGGTACTCCTTAGCATTATCAGACCGAAGGATTTTTATAGAAGTAGCAAACAGTGTATGAATATCATTATAAAAAACAGTGAAAATAGAATAAAGTTCAGAACGTTCACGCAGCAAATATAGCCATGTACAGTTGGAAAAATCATCAATAAATGTAACAAAATATAAGCTACCCCTACCAATAGTTTGAGTAGGAGTAGGACCCCATATATCAGAATGGACAAGATCAAACGGACGAGAAGAACTGCATCCTTTGCTGGGAGGAAAAGTAGAACGATGTTGTTTCCTAAACTGACAAGCTTCACAAGGAAGAAAAGAATCCCCCCGAGGTAAATCAGGCAGAATATGATAGAGGATCCGAGGAGGAGGATGTCCAAGTCGAAGATGCCACTGAAGGAGAGAAGAGGAGGCAGAGAAAGCAGAAGAAGTATCAAGATAGAATAAGCCACCGCTCTCAGACCCAGTAGCTATCATCTCCTTGGACTGAGGAACCTGAAAGACACAAGTAGAAGCAGTAAAAATCGCTTCACAGTCAAACTGCTTACAAAGAGCAGTAATAGAAAGAAGATTGTAGGGAAAGTTGGGAACATAGAGAGTGTCCCAAAGCTGAAGAGAAGAAGTAACATGCACAAGGCCAGATCCGTGAACTGGGGACGGTAAACCATCAACAATAAGAACAGGAGGTAAGTGGTTACTCGATGTAAAAGAAGAAAAAAGCTGAGAATTCCCGGTCATATGAGTGGTAGCACCAGAGTCGATTAGCCACCTTCCCGTGGTAGCTAACTGAGCAGTACCCGAAGTGGCAAGAGATATAGTAGACTTCTTGGCAAAATCAGCAGAAGCAGGATGAAGATGAGGGTGTTTGACCCAACAACGATCAATCAGGTGGCCAGTCTTGCCACAATGAGAACAGAGATATTTTGAATAACCACGGCCGCCAGTGCAGCCACCTCGACCACTAGAATGATCATGACAGGAAGAATGAGCAACAATATTAGGAGAGGGAGAAGGAAGCAAAGGATGCTGAAGCAGAGTAGTAACAACGGAAATCCGAGCAGCAGTAGAATCAAGAGTCGGAGTGTCCACTTTGCCGAGAATTCTTTGGAGAATCAGGTCATAGGAGTCAGGAATACGAAGTAAGTAGCAAACCACCAGGAGCTCCTGAAAATGTTTTTTTTGCTCAACAAGATCATCAAAAAAGGGACGATGTTGAAGAAGTTCAGCCCCAAGGCTCTGCACCTCCTGATAAGTTGTAGCAGGGGTCATAACAGAACGAGCAAAGAGATCAACATATAGAGTGTAGACATGCGAAGTCTGAGCCCCTTTTGAATATAAAGCAACCAGATGAGTCCACGCGGCTTTAACTGTTTGATTATGTCGAATGATAGGAAGACACTAATCAGACAAACTGTTGGCCAACCAAGTACGGACCAAGGCATCAGAAGCGTCCCAATCATCATAAGCAGCAGAGCCAACCGGAGGAGGGTCATCAGTCAAGTGAGAGCGCTTACATTGAGAACATAAAAGGAAGACAAAAGACACACTCCAGTCAGGATAATTTGGGCACGTAAGCTTGGACAAAGTACCCAAATTACCCGAAGAGGAAATAGAGGGAGAAGAATGAGAAAAAGGAGCAGGGAAAGTCGTAGAAGATGACAGAGTATCCATGAAGAAAGCAAGCAAGCCGCTCAGACAAGGCAGGAACCGCACGGACAGGAAACCAGAGTAGAACCCGCGCGAACCTAAAGAACAAACCGCCCGGTCTCGGTGGCCACACACCAACAGCAGGGGAAAACTGTGACCCAAGGGCAGAGAAGCCACACAAAAGTAAGAAGAGCATGAGACCGCGCGAATAAGGGGAAACCGCGCGACAATAAAGAAATAATAGGAGGGAAGAAGCCGGACAAACCCGGAAGAAGGGAGGGACAAAAAAAAGGGCAACACGCGCGGTTTCAAAAAACAAACCGCAACAAGAGCGAAAAAACTTTGGAGAAAAAGGACCAGTTTTCCTCTGATACCAAGTGAAAATATGAGAAGAAATGCGAACAAGAGGTAAATAACCGCAAATTTTATTGCTCCAAAAAAGTAAGTAATACATAGGTGTGCCCCCTTATTTATAGAAAACGGGGAAGATGCGAGAATACAACACACGATGTGGGACTAAATAAAAGTTGAGCGGTCTGAGCGGTTTAACATACACAAACCGCTCACTATACAAGCCATAACATTACAACCTACAGACACAAGAGAAAGACCGCCAGATAAGCCGCTAGCCGCACCTGCGGATAGCAAATAATCCACAGTGCGACTAACCATTACACTTAAGCTGCTGCAAGACATCTGACCGCGTACCGCGGGTTGTCACCAGACCGCTGAGGGGATAAGCCTTGGACCAGAGCTGCGTCTTGGATCAGACCATCACGACTTCACAAGACCGCTGGGCTTGTCACCTAACCGCTGAGGCGCACACTGGACAGAACACTACAACTTCTACTAAAAACATCATCCAAACAGTCAGCTGAGGACATCCACTAGAAGACCGGCAGGACAGGCCGCTGCGGTTAGTTCGGCTAACCGCCCGAACTGATTTCCAACATACTGAACCATCCCAGCAGCCCGCTGAGGCTACCTGCTAGAAGACTGGCCAGACAGGTCGCGAAGGCTAGTTCAGCTAACTGCCTAAACTGAGTTCCAACACGGACGATCTCCGTAGCGTACCACTTTACCGTTTGCCAGTAAAATCCCTGATAGAGTATCTTTTGTGCTAGGGATTTACCTTTGAGGTGATCCACATAGACTCCCCCATGCAGCCCCCTTAAGGAGTATTCTACCTCAGATTCAGGGAGGCATTTTAGGTAGGGGCCTGAAAATGCCCGCTTATACAGTTCTCCATTGATCATGGTGAGTGCTTCTGCCCATACTCGAAGCCTCCACGCCTCTGCTCGGTCTTCTGGGAGATGCCCCTTCTCGAGATATGATCGCAAGGGATCCATCCATGATGGACCTTCGTTGCTGATGGACGCTATCTCCCACGGTCCTTCGATGCTTGGGTGTTGGGTACACTAGAAACTATGTACCAGATTTGGAGATGCCTCCCCTTACTCAATGATATACATCAATTTATATTTGATGAGATGTTTGAGTTCCAGTGTGCAGGTTTAAGAAATACAGGAAAATTTCTAAGTACAAGTGACGACACTTGTAAGGAATTGTGTCGACACCTGAAGCAGGAGCTGTGTTGACACCCAGGAATTGTGTCGTCACCTGAAGCAGGAGCTGTGTTGACACCCATGAGTTATGTCAACACCAGAAGCAAAGCATGTGTCGACATCAAGGAATTGTGTCGACACCTGAAGAAGGCTTGTGTCGACACATAGGACTTGTGTCAACACACACTCAATGCTGTCTATCAACAACAGCTATACTGAGTCTAAATTAAAGGGCTTGTGTCGACACACACTCAACGACGTCTGGACATACACTCAACGCTATCTGTCAGTATCAGCTATGTCGAGACCAGTGTAACAACCCCCCTATTATTAATAATAATA
Source organism: Platanthera zijinensis (assembly GCA_039513925.1). Lineage (NCBI taxonomy): Eukaryota > Viridiplantae > Streptophyta > Magnoliopsida > Asparagales > Orchidaceae > Platanthera > Platanthera zijinensis. Next base: position 191,345,649 of record CM077080.1, on the reverse strand, counting down.
ATATAAAAAAAGACCTAAAAAAAACTAACCCGGTCTAAACCTACCCCCCCTCCCCTTGTTAAAATTCCGAGCCCCGGTTGTTTCCGCATCCCGCAAGAACCCGCAGGAGCAGCTTCCGCCTCGCTCGCACCCGGCGGCCCGATTCCGCCTGTGCGTCCCTCGGTAGCCCCCGATCCCGGCCTCCGACGCCTCCTCCTCCTCCGGTAGGCCTCGGGCGCCCCTCCTCTGGCTACCCCGTCGCCTCCTGCTCCTTCCCCGACATTTCCAGTGCTTCTCTTGGCCGGAATCACCCGCACGGCCCTTTTGGCCGGCCGCTTCCAAGAAGGGCCGGAAGAAATCCCTTCCTCTCCTCCTTCTCCGTCCAATGAGGGCAAGGACACCGTTCCTTCTCCGACAATGCTAACTCCTACTCGTTCCAACCGGTGGATTTCGTGAAGGACTCCTAGAGTTTCGCTCGAAATCCCTCCTCGTGGATTTCTGAGCCCAGATCGGGTCTCCCTGGGTAAGGAATTTCATCAACCCATCATATTCTATTTGCCCTAATTTTTTTAGGAGGATTTTCGCCCTCCGATTGACTTAATTTCGTCGGTCTCACTTGGGTTTGTCGTGAATTCGACTAATTTCGTTTATGTTTATGTTTCCGGTGCCGCTCGTCCAGTCTAGGTGGTGGGATCGCTCCAATCTTGGGATTTTCGCCTCCAAATCGCCGCCAAAATCCCCGATCTCACGCGGTAGCCACTTCTCCCCTCACTCTCGAGGGAGGTAAATTTCTACAACCCCCCTGTGGTGTGATGCGAATATTCAACGCATGTGCAAGTACAAAACTCTTGTTAATTCAACCTAAAATGCGTTGTGGATCCTGAACAGGTTTAACTCGAGCTCCTAACCTTGCTCGCGCCACGTAGCTGTCGCAATCTTTTTTCGACGTGACCTTGAGGCAAGTAGAGAAATCTCTCTCGCTTGCAAACATGAAATTTACTTGTTGCAATAAAATAGACCCGTATAAACTGGAATCGCCAAAATAATAAATTGCCATTATTAAATCTTGAATCCCTGAAATCATACACAACCATATGCCAATATTGAGGTAAGAGTGTTGTTTTGGTGTGACGCCTTGAATCGAGCTCCCGACTAACTGGTAACAGAAACCATTAGTCGATCATTGCAAGCACCGTCGTTGATAAGCCTTGCATCAATTTATACACTGGAATCCTGTACACCAAATGACAACACATTCACCCTTCAATATAGATCGCTTATGGTTTTGCAGCTAGGCTAAACTCCGGAGTAGGCTATTAACGTAAAAGAATCTTGTTAGACATGGTTACTTGTCTGGTTGTTACATGTAAGACTAGCTCACTAAACTCTAGTTTTCTTTACTTACTTTTTGCGTAAGCTATTTGACTTGAATCATTATGTAACTATATGTTCTGAGGCATTTTTCATTCTGTTTGGATTTGCCTTAGGTTTCGTGACTGCGCCGCCCGGTTCCTGAGATTTCTCTCGCCAGCTACAGCTTTTGTTTGGAGGTTTCTCTTTGTCTAATGTATCCGCAGGTTCTATGTATTTTGCTTCAGTACTGTTGGGATTTTTCTGTTTATGTATTAGTTATCATCAGACATTTTCTCTTGTATCGTGGACAACTATTTAGGGAAAATATTGTACTAGTTCATTTCACTCATGATATTCTACCTGTGGGACTAATTGCACTCATTTAGTCTTAGCACTACTTGTGCCTTAGTTTTTATAAAAGAAATGCTTGGCTTCCGCACTAATTTAAAAATCTTTTAAAATTCTTTCAAAAATAGCTGTTTTAAAAAAAACTAGTTGTATAATTTCTGGTCCCGCCTTAGCAGGCATGGTTTTTTTTTTCTGCATGCTTGTGGCATCACGACCCGCCCGAAGCGCACTCTGATCTTGTTGAGACGGGTCGTGACAGTTGGTATCAGAGCGAGGTTGTAAAAAAAAGAAAAAAAAAGGGTATTTTGAAAATATTACATATTTTTGAATTTTACTATATTTATACATACATCATTACTTCACTCACTCTATCATTGTCTGTTGTTCGAGGCTGAAACACGCACACACTCACTCATAAGCATGAGTAGTATGCGTACAAATGTTAAGGGAGTATGAGCAAACTTAACATTTATATGCATATGAATTTCCACTAAGAAAAACACCGCTTGCAAATATTAAATTGTATGGGCGGTTTAATATTTTCAAGTGCGTGACATTAGAATCATAATGCGCATGACATGTTAAGTGATATGGGCGCTTAACATGACATGTGTATCCATTCATGGGCATTTTTTTTAGGAATGCATTGTAGGCATAATTACATTGCATGCACATCATAACTCATTGCACAAGTGCTAAGCTAAGAGCAACAGATGACGATTGTACACATATGGATTTCAAAATCATAAGCTATCGCACGCGATTTTATCGTCGCATTTGCATTTGCATGGCTATCACCTAGAGTTGTCCACTGAAAATGCTGTAACTATTACATGATTTATGTATCCAACAGTGTTAGAATGCTAGAACCTGTAGACTTGATCTGTTATGTTTAGCCTGACCATTCTCTTCCTTAATTCTTTTGTCTCTCTTTAGATGGCTCCTAAGCGATCGCAGCGAAAGAAAGCTACCCCTGCTGCAAGGGAGGCCCCTAGAGATGAAACTACCCAGCTTTTGAGACAGCTTCTAGAGCGTGTCACCCGTCTGGAAGGGGAACGCCAAACTCCTAATCCAGCCTCTGGTTCCGGCAGCGCTGGGACGACTGGAGTGGCTGTTACCACCACCCCTCCTGCACCCGGATCTGGAACCGGCTTGTCTACTGGCACCCTCGAGGCCCCGCTTGTGCCAAGTCCGACTACTCCCGTAACGATGGCAGACACTCTAGCTTTCAAGAGACTAAATCCGCCTACTTACAGCGGCGACCGTAACTACTTCGTGATCACTGAATGGGTCTCCCAGATGGAGAAACACTTTGAGTATGCTGCAGTTCCCGAGGTCCAAAAGGTTCTCCTTGCGGCCTATCAACTTACCGAAGATGCTTACACTTGGTGGCTTCAGCGCCGCAGCCTCCCCGATTCTAGCACCTTGACTTGGGGGCAGTTCAAGGATGCTCTCATGGGAAACTTCCTCGCTTCTGTGGAGCGGGACAAGTTAGCTGAGAAGTTCCTATCCCTTCAGCAGTATGACAGGACAGTGACCGAGTATGCGAGAGAGTTCTCCCGCTTGTCCCTCCTTGCTGCGGAGTTTGTGCCAGATGAAGCCAAAAGGATCAGCCGTTTCGTAAAGGGACTTCGTCATGACTTTCAGCAGCATGTGGTAGCCCATGGCACCACCACCTACGCAGAGGCCGTGGGAGCCGCCTTGAAGGTGGAAGCAATTGAGCTGGATCGATCTACCAAGAAAGTCCAGCATGGCACCAACAATGCCGCAACATCCGACCTCAAGCGCAAGAATGCTCCATCTCAGGAGCAAGGTCTCGGGCCTAAGGAGGTGTGCGCCTTCTGTCACAAGGTGGGCCATGTTGCCCAAGTATGTCGTTCTCTCCTGAAGAAGCAAAAGAAGGACATTCATGCCCCGTTGCCTCAGATGACGCTTGCCTCTGCTTCCACCGTCTGTGCGTACTGCAAGAAGCCGGGCCACCAGCTAAAGGACTGCCGTCGTAGGCAGAAGGCCTGTTTCAAGTGCGGGCAGGTTGGACACCTCAAGCTAGACTGCCCTTTGAGGGAAAGCCCGATTCCCGCTCAGCCACTGCAGGTTGTCCCCGGAGCTCAAGACAGGGGAAAGGCTGTGCTAAACGTCACCACTCAGGGCGAGGCGCTCGCATCTACCTCTGTCATCTCCGGTATGTTCTAAGTAGAGTTTTAATTTTTCTACATCCTTTAATTACCTACCTTTAGTATGGATAATCTTGAAATGTGTTTATGATGTTTAATTCTAGGGAATTTTAGGGTCAAGAATAAGTGGATGCAAATCCTTTTCGATTCCGGGGCATCTCACTCTTTTATAGCACGTCACATCGTGGACCTTTATAATTGGCCTACTTCGACACTTGAGGTCCCTTTCGAGGTTTCTGTACCCGGTCATATGCATCTCTCCACCAGCGGCATTCTCAATTGCCCGATCCTGCTTGGAGAATTGCAAGTTTTTGCCGATCTCATAGTTCTGGAGATGTCAGAATTTGACGTAATCTTGGGGATGAATTGGTTGGTCGCGTATCGAGCTAAGCTGGACTGTGTGGCAAAGAGGGTCAATCTCAGCATTCGCGGCACGGACTACAGTGTTCATGTTCAGACCCGCAGTCACCTGAAGGTAATTCGTGCTGTGCGCGCCGCTCGCCTTCTTAGTCAGGGTTGTTCTGCTCATTTCGTGTATGCTTCACATTCAGATGTTATCATACTGCAACTTGAGTCTATCCCGATTGTTTCCGAGTTCCCTGACGTGTTTCCTGCCGAGTTGCCTGGAATGCCTCCCGATCGTGATGTAGAGTTCCCTATTGATGTGGAGACTGGAACGCGCCCCATATCTAAAGCTCCATACCGTATGGCACCGCGCGAGTTGGAAGAGCTCAAATTGCAGTTGGATGAGATGCTCGAGCGTGGATACATTCGTCCCAGCTCATCTCCTTGGGGAGCCCCCGTCCTCTTCGTAAAGAAGAAGGATGGTTCTCTGAGGCTGTGTATCGACTATCGGGAGCTGAATAAGGTCACCATCAAGAATAAGTATCCCCTCCCACGCGTCGATGACCTCTTTGATCAGCTCAAAGGCAGTTCTGTGTTTTCCAAGATAGATCTCAGAACAGGTTACCATCAACTAAAGATTAAGGAATCCGACATCCCCAAGACAGCCTTTCGAACCCGGTATGGACATTTTGAATTCTTAGTGATGTCTTTCGGGTTGACTAACGCCCCATCTGGTTTCATGGATATGATGAACAGTGCATTCTGTGAGTTTCTAGACAAATTCATCATCGTCTTCATAGATGATATTTTGGTCTACTCCAAAACTCGTGAAGAGCATGCAGTTCACCTTAGACTCGTCCTCTCTACCCTACGCCAGCATCAACTCTACGCCAAACTGACAAAATGCGAGTTCTGGTTGGATCGTGTGGCTTTCTGATGTGATCTAAAATCAAGGGGTTGTAGTTTTGAAAATAATAATTGCGTGATCTTTAAAATAATTTGGCGCGAGGGAAGTTGGCGGGCTATTTTGAACGAATAAAACGACCTTAAGCATTGCACATGAACGTAAACGCTATCGCACGAACATTCAACGTCATGAAACTAAATTCCACAAGCACAAGGATTAATTGGTGGCATGCACGTGTTTGGAAATAACGACAATTAAGGGATGAAATTAATTAGGGCAAGATCTTGATAATTAACTATCAATCTAAATGTGTAAGCACGAGATATAATTGCAGGATTGAAGTTTGGCCAGGAAAGGTATACCGGCAGGGATCGATGGAGTGGCGACTGCTTCAGGGCTCTCTGGAAGGTGAAGATCTGGATCGGCCTATCTGAAAGAAGCTGAAATTAGGGATGTCGGACAGTGGCGAGGGTTGGAGCGGCAGTGTCCAGCGAATGGGAGGGGAGGAGAACACCAGGGCTCACTGGATCGGGTGGAGGACGGAGCAAGAGGGGGCCGCCGGAGTCTAGGGAGGCTCAGGCATGTAGAACGGCGGCCGGCAGAGCTTCCACAGTGGTTTATGACAAGCAGGAGGTGCGGGAAACTGCGATTGGAGGCAGCGGAGGAACCGACGGGTTGCTGGAGGGCTCTGGCGTCGGTCGACGGGGGCAAGGCGCAGCTCCGGAGGAATCGACGGAGTCGTGGAAGGAGGAAGAGGCGGCGCCGGAGTTGTTGAGCAGGAGCAGGGTACGGGACTGGAGTTAGGTCGACGCTGGGAAGAAAACGAATGAACCAAATTTTGGTTTCATTCGGTTCATTTTCCAGCTGCCCCAACAGGGAGATGAGGAATAGTTCTTATAGGGGGGAATTAGGGTTATGATGTTATTGGCAACCCTTCCAATGAAAAATAGGAATTTGATTTCTTTTAGGAGTAATGGCTATGTAAATGGAAAATTTGAAGGCAGTGTCGGCTGCGGCGTAGGAAAATTATAATAAAATAGTTAATTAAATTTAGCTTGCCCTAATTAACCTACCTCCTAAAATACCGGACCTATGCATTTAGGGTCACGTTGGCCGGTCACACCAACGCGCCAAACAAAAATTGCGCGAACAACATGCGCGATACAAAAATACACAAAAGCGCTAATACGTGCGCGATACAACTGCAAGTAGAAAATGCGCGAAAGCGTGCGCTACAATAATAAACGACATGTGCGATAAAATAATCAAAATGAGGCGACGCAGGTTGCATCAATTCTCCCGGGGTTGAAAGAGCTCGACCCCGACGAGACTCGATGTAACCTGCAAGTAGAAAATCCAAGCGTCGATCGGATAAATGTTGTGTGCTGCCCTGCTGATGTCGTGGCTGCGATCCAAAACCTGCAAGTAACCTCTCATCTCCAAACCTCGCAATCCATTTAGTCAAAATTTCATGCCAACTATTTAAATAAACAGTAAGTATTAGAGCTTTCAGAGGATGATAGGGGCGGTGCGTGGGGAAAACATGTGGAAGTAGGGGGAACATGAAGCAAGTAGAATCAGCCCGTGGAATCAGCAAAGCATGACGCAACATGCTCTCATCCGATAGACATCTACGAACGTCTGCTATACCCGGATCGAATATCGTCCTAGTTTCACCTGTTAACGTCTCACTCGAGCCACAAAATTTTAAGAAGGCCCCAATTAGACCGTGAAAAATTTTCCATAGAAAACCTTTGAAGCGGGTGTCCCGATGAGGAGAAAAAAATCTAAGTATCGTCTCGACTCTCTCGAGACTTCTAAACTTATAAGCATCAGAACGCAGACGGTAGTGACGTGGTGGTGCAACATGTTGTCCTATATCTAAAAAGAAGTGATGTAGACCAAATGCGTGCTCGCCAAAAACAAAATCAATATGGGGTGGCAACTCGAGGGACACTGGTGAGGGACCACCAAACACAATGTCTGTGGCCGCAAGGGTTTGTGGCGGTAGTGTGCTAAGAACGTCAGGACCAAAGACGCACGAGTTTGTGTCACCCAAGATGAGGGTCTCATCACTAACCAACTCCGTTGGGAGAAGAGAAAGCGATGAAGTGTCAACCGAGGTGAGTGACACATCACTAGTAAGTTCTCCCTGGAGTGGGGACTCGGGAAACAACTCGGCGGCTGAAGGATGTGAGTCAGTGGGGGAAAGTGGACACACCATGTCAATCAGGAGGAAAGAATGAGAGGGAAAGAACTCATCTTCCTGGAGCAGGGGCTCGGGAAGAACCTCCTCGATCGAAGGGGGTGCTAAAACGGAGATAGGTGGAGACACGACTTCAGTCAAGGTGGTAAAAATAGGAAGAAGCTCTTCTTCCTGGATCATGGGCTCAAGAAGAACATCCTCGACTGAAGGGAGAGCTGTAGCAGAGACACGTGGAGTCGTGACATCAGTCGGGGTAACAAAGATAGGAGGAAAATTTTCTTCCTAGAGCAGGGGCTCCGGAAGAAACTCCTCGACTGAAGTAAGCGTCACAGCGGGAGTGGGTGGAGCTAAAGTGCTCGTCGTGCAACTGACGAGATGTGGGGGACTAACGAGACACCGAACCTCGGGTTCCACTATGTGATAGGATGTGTGGAGGTATGCAGGAGCAACATAATGCGTGTGCATTGTCGCCTCCAGGTTGTGAACAGAGGTGCACAACCCACGCAAATTCTGTCGAACGTTAGCAGTGACGCACTCAACATCTTTCATCAAAGCTTTAATGCGCGCATTTAGGTCACTCATCTTTTTTTTTAAAACGAAAATAAAAATCTAAACCTTGAACTTGAAGGCGACCGGCGCTCGGCTATCCCACGATAGGAGTGAGATATCCCAGCAGCCACACCAAACTGATGTGATCTAAAATCAAGGGGTTGTAGTTTTGAAAATAATAATTGCGTGATCTTTAAAATAATTTGGCGCGAGGGAAGTTGGCGGGCTATTTTGAACGAATAAAACGACCTTAAGCATTGCACATGAACGTAAACGCTATCGCACGAACATTCAACGTCATGAAACTAAATTCCACAAGCACAAGGATTAATTGGTGGCATGCACGTGTTTGGAAATAACGACAATTAAGGGATGAAATTAATTAGGGCAAGCTCTTGATAATTAACTATCAATCTAAATGTGTAAGCACGAGATATAACTGCAGGATTGAAGTTTGGCCAGGAAAGGTATACCGGCAGGGATCGATGGAGTGGCGACTGCTTCAGGGCTCTCTGGAAGGTGAAGATCTGGATCGGCCTATCTGAAAGAAGCTGAAATTAGGGATGTCGGACAGTGGCGAGGGTTGGAGCGGCAGCGTCCAGCGAATGGGAGGGGAGGAGAACACCAGGGCTCACTGGATCGGGTGGAGGACGGAGCAAGAGGGGGCCGCCGGAGTCTAGGGAGGCTCAGGAATGCAGAACGGCGGCCGGCAGAGCTTCCACAGTGGTTTATGACAAGCAGGAGGCGCGGGAAACTGCGATTGGAGGCAGCGGAGGAACCGACGGGTTGCTGGAGGGCTCTGGCGTCGGTCGACGGGGGCAAGGCGCAGCGCCGGAGGAATCGACGGAGTCGTGGAAGGAGGAAGAGGCGGCGCTGGAGTTGTCGAGCAGGAGCAGGGTACGGGACTGGAGTTAGGTCGACGCTGGGAAGAAAACGAATGAACCAAATTTTGGTTTCATTCGGTTCATTTTCCAGCTGCCCCAATAGGGAGATGAGGAATAGTTCTTATAGGGGGGAATTAGGGTTATGATGTTATTGGCAACCCTTCCAATGAAAAATAGGAATTTGATTTCTTTTAGGAGTAATGGCTATGTAAATGGAAAATTTGAAGGCAGTGTCGGCTGCGGCGTAGGAAAATTATAATAAAATAGTTAATTAAATTTAGCTTGCCCTAATTAACCTACCTCCTAAAATACCGGACCTATGCATTTAGGGTCACGTTGGCCGGTCACACCAACGCGCCAAACAAAAATTGCGCGAACAACATGCGCGATACAAAAATACACAAAAGCGCTAATACGTGCGCGATACAACTGCAAGTAGAAAATGCGCGAAAGCGTGCGCTACAATAATAAACGACATGTGCAATAAAATAATCAAAATGAGGTGACGCAGGTTGCATCACTTTCTTGGGGCATGTCATTTCAGGGGATGGGCTATCCGTTGACCCCGCCAAAGTCTCCGCAGTGATAGACTGGAAACGACCTTCTACTCCTACCGAGATCCGTAGTTTCCTTGGGTTGGCTGGTTATTACCGGCTCTTCGTCAAGGGTTTCTCGTCCCTTGCCGCTCCCCTGACAAGGCTAACTCAAAAGCATGCAAGGTTTGAGTGGACGGATCAGTGTGAGCAGGCCTTTTCTGAGCTAAAGCAACGACTATGTTCTGCGCCAGTGTTAGCTCTTCCGTCAGATCGGTTGGACTTTTCAGTCTACACTGATGCTTCTGGAGTTGGTTTGGGCTGCGTGCTGATGCAGGATGACCGTGTTATTGCTTACGGGTCAAGGCAGCTAAAAATTCATGAGCGCAATTATCCCACCCATGATCTGGAATTCGCTGCAGTGGTGTTTGCCTTGAAGCTGTGGCGTCATTATCTCTATGGTGTGAAGTGCCACTTTTACACCGACCATCAGAGCCTGAAGTATATTTTTGTTCAAAAAGACCTCAATCTTCGTCAGAGACGTTGGCTCGAGTTTGTTTCGGACTATGACTTGCAACTCACGTATGTTCCTGGTAAGGCCAATTCAGTGGTAGATGCGTTGAGTCGGCAGGCTTCTGTTGCCACTTGTGCACCCATGTCAGCTATTCTTGCAGCCCTGATTGATGACCTCGATCGGATGGACATAACCATCGCACCCGAGGGTCATGAGGGGGTTTCCGGTCCGTTATGGGTGGAGCAGGTGAAGGATTTACAGCCATCGGATCCCGCACTTCAGCGCATTCGCCGACAAGTTGAACTTGGGACTCTTCCGGATTTCTCCATCTCTGATGATGATGTTCTTCGTTTCCGAGGTCGACTCTGCATTCCTGATGTCCCTAAATTACTTGATAGTATCTGCAGAGAAGCTCATGAGTCCCGCTCATCTGGTCATCCTGGCAACAACAAAATGTATCATGACCTGAAGCAGATCGTGTGGTGGCCTGGTATGAAGAACCATATCGCACGATTCATCTCTCGATGTCTGACGTGCCAGAAGGTGAAGGCTCAGCGTCAGCGTCCTGGTGGACTTTTGCAGCCTTTGCCTATCCCTGAATGGAAGTGGGAAGATGTTTCTATGGACTTCATCACTGGATTGCCTCGCACTCCGAGGGGACATGATGCAGTTTGGGTTATTGTGGACCGCTTGACTAAAGTGGCCCATTTTATTCCGTATAAGGAGGGTCATTCCACCGAGAAGATGGCTCGGATCTATGTTGCAGAGATTGTTCGACTCCATGGGATCCCTCTGCGGATTGTTTCTGATCGTGACTCGAGATTTGTATCACACTTCTGGAAGGGATTTCAGCAAGCTTTGGGCACTGATCTTAACCTAAGCACCGCTTATCACCCGACGACTGATGGCCAGACCGAGAGAGTCAATCAAATTCTTGAAGATATGCTTCGGTGCTATATTCTGGATTACAAGGGAGCTTGGGATGAACATCTACCCTTGGTTGAATTCGCCTACAACAACAGCTATCAAGAGAGCCTCAAGATGGCCCCCTTCGAAGCACTGTACGGGCGTCGCTGTAGGACCCCGCTCTACTGGTCGGAAGTCGGTGAAAAGGTGATTTTGGGTCCTGAGTTACTCCAGGAAATGGAAGAAGCTACCAAGAAGACTCGACTTCAGCTCAGTCGTGCCATTGAGAGGCAGAGAAAGTATGCAAATCAACGCCGCTGTCCGTTAGAGTTCGTTGTTGGTGATCAGGTGTTTCTGAAGGTTTCTCCTACTCCTGGGGTGAAACGGTTCGGTCGCCACCATAAGCTCAGCCCGAGGTTCGTGGGACCGTATGTCATCTCAGAGCGTGTTGGAGGATCTGCCTATCGTCTGGAGCTACCTGCTTCTTTGGCCAGTGTTCATGACGTCTTTCATGTCAGCTAGCTTCGGAAGTACATCCGCGATCCTAATCGTGTTCTTGAAGAAGTTCCAGTTATTCCTGAAGCCAATCTGTCCTATCCGATCGAGCCTTCGAAGATCGTCGAATATCAAGAACGCAAGCTTCGTAAAAGAACCATTCCAATGGTGAAGGTACTTTGGGTGCATGGCAAGTCTGAAGAGTACACCTGGGAACTCGAATCGGACATGCGCAGCAAGTATCCGTAACTCTTCTCTTGATCTTGGTACGTCTCTAAGTCTGACTCTCTTGTTATTTCAGTATCTTTCATAGATAGCTTTTATGCCTTAATCTACAAACTTCTGTCTGAAGTGTATGTCGTTTGAGTCTTCGTTGTCTTAGTTCCATTCAAAGAATTCTCAGAAAAGTTTCGGGACGAAACTTCCTAAGTAGGGGAGAATGTAACAACCCCCTATTATTAATAATAATAATATAAAAAAAGACCTAAAAAAAACTAACCCGGTCTAAACCTACCCCCCTCCCCTTGTTAAAATTCCGAGCCCCGGTTGTTTCTGCATCCCGCAAGAACCCGCAGGAGCAGCTTCCGCCTCGCTCGCACCCGGCGGCCCGATTCCGCCTGTGCGTCCCTCGACAGCCCCCGATCCCGGCCTCCGACCCCTCCTCCTCCTCCGGTAGGCCTCAGGCGCCCCTCCTCTGGCTACCCCGTCGCCTCCTGCTCCTTCCCCGACGTTTCCAGTGCTTCTCTTGGCCGGAATCACCCGCACGGCCCTTTTGGCCGGCCGCTTCCAAGAAGGGCCGGAAGAAATCCCTTCCTCTCCTCCTTCTCCGTCCAATGAGGGCAAGGACACCGTTCCTTCTCCGACAATGCTAACTCCTACTCGTTCCAACCGGTGGATTTCGTGAAGGACTCCTAGGGTTTCGCTCGAAATCCCTCCTCGTGGATTTCTGAGCCCAGATCGGGTCTCCCTGGGTAAGGAATTTCATCAACCCATCATATTCTATTTGCCCTAATTTTTTTAGGAGGATTTTCGCCCTCCGATTGACGTAATTTCGTCGATCTCACTTGGGTTTGTCGTGAATTCGACTAATTTCGTTTATGTTTATGTTTCCGGTGCCGCTCGTCCAGTCTAGGTGGTGGGATCGCTCCAATCTTGGGATTTTCGCCTCCAAATCGCCGCCAAAATCCCCGATCTCACGCGGTAGCCACTTCTCCCCTCACTCTCGAGGGAGGTAAATTTCTACAACCCCCTGTGGTGTGATGCGAATATTCAACGCATGTGCAAGTACAAAACTCTTGTTAATTCAACCTAAAATGCATTGTGGATCCTGAACAGGTTTAACTCGAGCTCCTAACCTTGCTCGCGCCACGTAACTGTCGCAATCTTTTTTCGACGTGACCTTGAGGCAAGTAGAGAAATCTCTCTCGCTTGCAAACATGAAATTTACTTGTTGCAATAAAATAGACCCGTATAAACTGGAATCGCCAAAATAATAAATTGCCATTATTAAATCTTGAATCCCTGAAATCATACACAATCATATGCCAATATTGAGGTAAGAGTGTTGTTTTGGTGTGACGCCTTGAATCGAGCTCCCGACTAACTGGTAACAGAAACCATTAGTCGATCATTGCAAGCACCGTCGTTGATAAGCCTTGCATCAATTTATACACTGGAATCCTGTACACCAAATGACAACACATTCACCCTTCAATATAGATCGCTTATGGTTTTGCAGCTAGGCTAAACTCCGGAGTAGGCTATTAACGTAAAGAATCTTGTTAGACATGGTTACTTGTCTGGTTGTTACATGTAAGACTAGCTCACTAAACTCTAGTTTTCTTTACTTACTTTTTGCGTAAGCTATTTGACTTGAATCATTATGTAACTTCATGTTCTGAGGCATTTTTCATTCTGTTTGGATTTGCCTTAGGTTTCGTGACTGCGCCGCCCGGTTCCTGAGATTTCTCTCGCCAGCTACAGCTTTTGTTTGGAGGTTTCTCTTTGTCTAATGTATCCGCAGGTTCTATGTATTTTGCTTCAGTACTATTGGGATTTTTCTATTTATGTATTAGTTATCATCAGACATTTTCTCTTGTATCGTGGACAACTATTTAGGGAAAACATTGTACTAGTTCATTTCACTCATGATATTCTACCTGTGGGACTAATTGCACTCATTTAGTCTTAGCACTACTTGTGCCTTAGTTTTTATAAAAGAAATGCATGGCTTCCGCACTAATTTAAAAATCTTTTAAAATTCTTTCAAAAATAGCTGTTTTAAAAAAAACTAGTTGTATAATTTCTGGTCCCGCCTTAGCAGGCATGGTTTTTTTTTTTCTGCATGCTTGTGGCATCACGACCCGCCCGAAGCGCACTCTGATCTTGTTGAGACGGGTCGTGACAACCAGGAGTAGTGTCGACACATAGGACTTGTTTCGACACACACTCAACATTGTCTGTACATACACTCAACCCCATCTGTCAGCATAAGCTATGTCAAGACCATGAGCAGTTGTACACACGAGACTTGTGTCGACACATGCAACAGAAGCTGTGTCGAGAAGCAGAAGAATGACTGTGTCGACACATTGAGTACTGTGTCGACATCATCAAGACTTGTGTCGACACTTAGACTATTTGTGTCGACACATGTGAAGTAGTTTGCTGAGTGTTTCCTGCTGAGATATAAAGTCATTGCAGAATCAGCTGTCACAGCTGAAGACTTGACAGCTGTCATAAACAACATGTCTGAAACCTTTGTCAGAACTGTCAGAAGGTTGTTATAAACCGGATCAACCTATAATCATTGAGAAACTCTATATAAAGGACTGATCCTTGACAACCGAAAAACAATTAAAAAAAGGGGGAACAAACCAACATAGAACTATAGAGAGAATTCAACAACAAGAAAGGGGGAACTCTTAAGAAGGCAGATCTCTAACAGTCTGCAAGAAAGATTCAGATCTAATTCTGAATCTAAGAAGGGAGTTGTCTGAAGATCAACTTCTACATAAAGTCAAGATCAACCTCATTTTGTTCAATCAAGAAGCTTTGAAAAAGCTAAGTCAGGTTGGATCTGAAGTATACAGTTTATTCAAGAACTGATCAAGAAGCTCACATCAATTGAGAGTTCTATCTGGGTGAAATTTCTGTTCAATTAAATATTGTTTTTCTTGTAAGATTTTTTATAGATCTGAGTTGTAAGCCTATGTTTATAAAGGATGAGGTAGGACTGAGTGCCTTAGGTGTAGGACTTGTGAAAGTCTGAGTTGTAAGCCTGGTGATAAAGGCTGAGGTAGGGCTGTTGCCTGAGGTAGGATTCTTGGGAAGAATCTGAGGTAGGACTTGTATAAGTCTGAGCTGTAGGAACCTATCAGGTTCTAAGTTTTAAGATCTATGGATCTGAGTTAGTGGAAGGAAGTTGGGCTGAATCCAGTTCTCTACTGGATAGGCGAAGGGGGAAAGTGAATGTACCCATAACTTTGGGAACCACTATAAATCTGGTGTACGGTGATGTGCTGTGAATGTTATGCTGTGGATTGTATATTCTTTGCTGTGATAGATCTAGTTACTTGCTTAAAATTATTAATGAAAATTAGAACCTATTCATCCCCCCTCTAGGTGTTTAGGCTCTTGAAATCAAGTCTTTCAAGTGGTATCAGAGGGAGGTTTCTCAAAGATAGACCTAATAGTCTGAGTAAATCTCCAAGGCAATTAACAGATAGTAAGAATGGGTTCAAATAAGAATTAGAAGGAATTTAGATCCATGAAACTGCCTATTTGCAGGAAAGAAAGTTTTGGGATATGGAAGGAAAGGGTCAGGTTGTTCATGGAAGCATCTGATCTAAGAATCTACATCACAGTACAAGAAGGTCCATTCATTCCAATGAAGGTATCAGCTCTTGATGCAAATCTGCAAACCCCAAAGAGCTTTTCTGAAATGACTAAGGATGAGATCATCTTGGTAACATTAGACAAGAGAGCACAAAATATTATTGTGAGTGCTATAGATGATGCCACATTTCAGAACTTGGTATATTGCAAAACCTCTAAGGAGATGTGAGACACCTTGATTGTCTACATGGAGGGAACTGAAGAAGTTAGAGAGAAAAGGAAATCTATGCTGAATCCAGAATATGAAAGCTTTAGACAAGCCAAGTCTGACAGCATAGAAGAATGTTACAAGAAGTTCTTCAGAATAGTAAATGAGCTGATGACCTATGGAAGAGTCTTCAGCACATATGAATTGAATGACAAGTTTCTCAGGTCACTAACCAAGGACTTGGATACAAAGATATGTGCCATCAGAGAGGTTGCCAGACTTGCTGATACACCTCCACCCATATTGTTTGGAAAGCTGCTATCTTATGAAATGCAGCTTACTACCAGAAAGGAGGAGGAGAAAAGCAGCAGGTCTGAGTATAAAGATAAGTCAGAAGCCTTCAAGGCTGAAGGCACAAGGAAGGGTAGGAGAAAGTCTCCTTCTCCACCTAAAAGAAGTGTTGAGGCAGAAGCAGAAAATCCTGACATCAGTACATCAGATAGCCACACCTCTGATGAGAAATTTGCTGCCTTTACAAGGCAGATTTAGAGGTTTATGAAAAATAAGAAATGGAGAACCAAGCCTTCAACATCCTTTTCCAAGGATGATTATTACAAGAAAAAGAAGACTTCCAAGGAGGACAGGTATACCTCAAATCCTGGTAAACAAACTAATTCTAAGATTATTTGTTATTGCTGCAACAGGCCATGACATGTAATAGCTGACTGTCCTAACAAGTGGAAGGAGTCTAAGGACAAGAATAAGCATCAAGTAAAAGGCAAGAAGGAGAAATCCTTTGTTGCTCAGAAGCAGAAGAGTTGGACAGACTCTTCATCCTCAGAATCTAGAGAAGAAGATGATGCAGAGGCATATGTTGGGTTGTTTTCTACATAAGAGGATTCTAGTGAATCAGAATTCTTACAAATGTTGGACTCCATAAATGGATTTGAATACTATTGCTGTAAAGGGCTGATGGCTCTATCAGAAGATGATCAGTGCCAGGATCAGCCTGGTCCAAGTAAGGTATACAGTTCTCCCTTAGCTTCTGATTACTATACTGGATCAAAATCAGAAGCATCTGCATTAAGAGGTGTGGATGGTTCTGAATCTGAGGGGGATGTACATCAACTCATTGATGAGTATGGTGGTTTGTTGCAAGCTCTAAAGAGGAGAAAGTTCCTTGTCAAGAAGCAGGCCAAGAAAATTGAATCTCTTAAGCAGGCTGCATCAAATTCAGCCATGTCGATAGATTTGAAACTGAAGGAGGTTGCCAAACAGAAAAACATAACTGTTATTCAGATGTGCACAATCTCCTTCAAGGAAAATCACATCAAGAATTTGGAGGCAAAACTTCAGAAATAAAATGAGTTAGTGGCTAAATTCTCTAAGACAAAGTCTTTCTTGCCCTTAATAGACAATTTCATTTCTCATAAAGGAAAGACAGGTCTAGGATTTAAGGGAAGAACAAGGGCCACCAATTCTCATAGAAAAGGCAAAGCCCCAGTTCAGCCACTAGCCTCAAAACCCCCTATCTTCTTTAGGAAAGTGATGCAACCTACAAACAGGTATGATCATGATATTACTCATGGTCACTGTGAGTATGGAGATCTCATTGGCAAGGGTGTATATGCCAATAGGCCACTCTATAAGCAAACTCATCAGGTTCTCAAGGAATCCTTGAGGTTAGCTGCTCCAGCACCTACACTTAAAAGGACTGCTGACAACAAAGTTGTGAAGTCTGTACCTAAGAGAAGGTACAAATGATTTGAGTGTTGGTGTTGTGGCAAGGTGGGCCACTTTGCCATGGATTGTTGGTTCAACACAAGTGTTAAAAACAAGAACAGCTTACCTGTCAGAAAAGCTGCAGGTAAGCATGATATATTTCAAACTAACAAGAACCTAGGACCCAATAACAATTTGGGTTCTGAGGATAGGTAAATCTTTATTTGATGCAGGTGAATCCAAGTGGCCATACCCCTATATGGTACTTGGATAGTGGATGTTCCAGGCACATGACTGGAACAAGAAGAATGTTGAGGGACTATGCACCCATAGAGAATGGACCCAAAGTAATCTTTGGTGGATCTGAAAAAGGAATCATCAAAGGATTTGGTAATATTTCTAGTAATTCTATTATTATCACTCAAGTGGCTTATGTGAAGGGTCTGAAACATAACCTAATTAGCATAAGTCAACTTAGTGATCTATGTTATGACATCTCTTTCCTCAAAGGGGAGTGCCAAATAAGGAGGTCAAGTGATCAAGAGATCATTCTGACTAGCACTAGGAAAGGGAATGTATATTATCTTAACCTTGATTGCGAGTATAACATCTCACCCATTTCTCTAGTTGCAGGTGAGAAAGCATCACAGTGTGTCTAATGGCAGAAGAGGCTGGCTCATCTGAACTTTAAGTCAATAGGACAACTATTTAGTATAGGGTTAGTATGGAATGGTCCTCAGGTCAAGTGCATTAAAGAGGGTGTTTATTCAGCTTGCCAAAAGGGCAAACAGACTAAGTCCTCATTCCAAGTACTTGATACCAAAGATTCAATGAGATGTCTATATATCTTGTATATGGATTTGTTTGGTCCTATGCAAGTTCATAGTTTAGGTAGGAAAGTATACACATTAGTTATTGTGGATGACTATTCTAGATTCACATGAGTTTTCTTCTTGAGACAGAAATCTGAAACCCCTACTGTCTTCCAGACTTTTGTTAGACAAATTCAGAATGATTTTAACATTTGAGTGGTCAAAATCAGAAGTGACCATGGAACTGAATTTCTGTATGAGTATATGACAAAGTTCTGTGAAGAACTTGGGATTCATCAGGAGTTCTCCTCACCTAGAACTCCCCAGCAAAATGGAGTTGTTAAAAGAAAAAATAGGACTCTAATTGAGTCAAGTAGAACACTACTTAGTGACACTACTCTCCCTGAGTACTTCTGGGCTGAGGCAGTAAATACTGCATGTCATGTACTCAATAGAGCTTCCATCAATAAGAAATATAAGAAGACTCCCTATGAGATTTTGAAAGGCAGAAAACCAAACATTTCCTACTTGAGAATCTTTGGTAGAAGTGTTATGTCCTAGTTAATGGTAAGCACTACCAAACTAAGTTTGCTGCCAAATCCCTAGATGGGATATTTGTTGGGTACAACAATAACAGTAGGGCATACAGGATCTACAACTTGACTACACAAGTTGTAGAAGAATCTGTCCATGTAGTATTTGATGAGTCTAAGTTGATTAACAGTGAATTGTCTAACTCTTCAGGTAGTTCTACAGGTTTAAAGGACAGCCTGGATAAGCTGACTATTAATGAAGAAGCACCTGCTAGGCTGAATTAAGAAAAGGATGCATGCTGTCCAGGGGGAGAACAAGATTCACTGGATGAAGAAGAAAATAGTGAAGTGCATTAGGATGAGGAAAATGAAGAAGGCTAAGAGGTTAGCATATTTCATCCAACAAGAAGACACTTGAAGGATCATCCAGATCACAAAATCATTGGTGATGTAAGTCAAGGTGTTCTAACTAGGAGCAAGAGCATGAACACAGTTCTATGTACAAGTTTTATATCATAGATAGAATATAAGAAGTTTGAAGAAGTCATGCTAGACACAAACTGGATTGATGCCATACAGGAAGAGCTGAATCAATTCAAAAGATGTAAAGTCTTGGAACTGGTTCATAAACCAAAGGATCATAATGTTATAGGAACCAAGTGGATCTATAGAAATAAACTTGATGAGAATGGCACCATAATCAAGAAGAAGTCCAGGCTGGTAGAAAAAGGCTACAGACAAGAAGAAGGGATTGAATTTGATCAAACCTTTTCCCCAGTGTCAAGGATGGAGATATAAGGTTGTTCTTGGCCTATACTGTCTATCAAGGTTTCAAGGTATATCAGATGGATGTAAAGTCAGCATTTCTGAATGATGACTTAAAAGAGGAAGTCTATGTTGAACAACCCTCAGGTTTTGTAGACTCTCACTATTCTAACTATGTATATCGGCTTAGGAAAGCTCTATATTGTTTGAAACAAGCCCCTAAGGATTGGTATGAAACCTTGTCTGCTTTTCTTATTGAGAATAAATTCTCTAGAGGAAAGATAAGCAAAACTCTATTCTTTAGGGAATCTAAAGGCAAGATCATCCTAGTCAGATATATGTCGATGACATTATCTTTGGATCTACTGAAAACAACCGTTGTAGAAAGTTTGCCAAACTTATGCAAGGGAAGTTTGAAATGAGCAGTATGGGTGAGCTGAAGTTCTTCTTGGGACTTCAAGTTAGACAGACTGATGATGGATTGTCCATATCTCAGTCTAAGTTCACCAAGGAGTTGATTAATAAATATAGAATGGACTTAGCCTCCACCATGAAAACTCCAATGAGAACAAGTATTCCTATAGGCAAAGATGAGGCAGGGAAACCTGTTGATGAGTCTTTGTATAGAGGGATAATTGGCTCTCTACTCTACTTAACTGCTAGTAGACCTGACATCATGTATGCAACATGTGTCTGTGCTAGGTACCAAGCATGCCCAAAGGAATCTCATTACACTACTGTCAAGAGAATTTTGAGATATCTTAAGGGAACACATAATCTAGGTTTTTGGTACCCTAATAATAGAGATTACTAGCAGGCTTCTCAGATGTAGACTTTGCAAGATGCAAAGAAGACATGAAGAGTACCATAGGAACTTGTTAATTCCTAGGTGGAAGGCTGGTGTCATGGAGCAGCAAGAAGCAAACAAGTGTAGCTATCTCAACTACTGAGTCAGAATATATAGCTATAGGCAGCTGCTGTGCATAGTTAATATGGATGAAGCATCAACTTGAAGACTATGACATCAAGGTAAGTAGAATTCCACTATTTTGTGATTCTACTAGTGCTATTTCTATTGCTAATAACCCTGTTTCACACAGTAGAACTAAGCATATAGAAATTAAGTTTCATTTCATCAGATAACATGTGGAGAAGGAAGATATTAGTCTAGAATTTGTGAACACAAATAATCAAATTGCTGATATTTTTACAAAACCTCTGGATGAAATTAAATTCAATTATTTTAAAATTGAATTAGGTATGTTGAACCTAGAATAGGTCAGCACAAGCTTTCCTAAGTATAATATGTAAGCACAAGATTTCTCAGGAAATTTGGGTAAGTAAGAAAGTTTTTGTCGACACAAGCAAATTGTGTCGACACTCTCAGTATGATATGTCAACACAGAAACAGTATTTGTGTCGACAAAAGAATTGGTGTCGACACACTCTGTCGAGACTTGACTAGCCCGTGTCGACACTAACACAAGTATGTCGACACATAGACGTGTCGACTAAAAATAAGTTTTGTTGAGATCTAAGTCTTTTATGTCGACATATGTAAAACTATGTTGACTAGTATTATTACTAAGTTAGGTGCGTCTTTTGACCTACCCTTTACCAGTACTCTATAAATAGAAGAAGACAAAATATGGTCGACTATGCCTTTAGAATTCTCGACTCTAGACCTTCTGTCGACATAGATATTCACTTCTTTTCTCTTCTTTCTCTCTCACGCGTCAATGGCGCCACACTGGGATGACAAGGTGAATAGAGGATACGAGCTGATTCGCGGGGGATTCGAGATAGCTTCACAGGACATCAAGGGTGTTATTACCCTAATTTCCGAAAATGGCTTGGAGTTTTTGGGTCTCTAAACCTTCAAGAATTTGGAAGAAGGAAGTGCTTGAATTCTACTAGTCTACAACTGTTGATTATGAAGGAAAGAAGATAAAAGCCACAGTTCAGTATTCAAGAGTGAAACTCACACTTAAGACGATCAGGAAGTCGTTATAACTTCCCCGGGTTAAAGAAGATGATGACGTACTTCCATCTATGATAAAGGATGCACTAAATTGGTGTGGATTGAATCCAAATACCAAGGTAGGATCGTCAATTATCAAGAAGGGGATGAATTCCCAAGGTAAGTTTCATTCAGAAATCATAGGCAAGGTGATTCTCTGCAAGTCTGGTAAACATGATAGGATATCTGCTTACATATTCAACCTAATGACCAGAGTCATATTCAATGTAAAAATAGACCGGTCATTAGTAGTGTTTGACAAGATCCAAGAAGGAATTAAGAATTCAAATCTGGGTAAAATCCTAAGCTTGTGTTTAGCTTCAACTATCCCGGATATTTTGGATCAACTGCCAGGATCCAAGATCAATCATATAAGGAGGATGGACATAAGAATTCTATCCAGATGAGATAGAGTCTTGACCAAAGAGGTTTCAACTCCACAGAAATAGGTCAAGAAGGATAGGAAGAAGAAAGCAATTGTTAAGGAAGCAGAATCCTCCAGTGATTCTGAAGAAGAAGTAGTCTTCATTTCAGATAAAGACCAACAGGAAAAAGAAGCCCAAGCTAGGGTGGAGAGCAGTCAACAACCAGAGCATCAGATTGCCTCCACTCTAGGGGGAGAGAACACTGAATTAACAGTACAAGACACTGAACAACCTGAGCTACCTGCCTAAGGGGGAGGCATTGCTGAAGCTACTTTGAAGAGTGAGTATACTGCTGATACAGTGATGGAAATTGTATCAGACATAAACAAAGAAGCACTGATCACTGCTGAGAATGAAGCACCAGATGTGCAGATGGCAGATACAGCTCAAGATGAGCAAGTGAGCATCTCTTGTATAGAGAAGGCCCTGGATAAAGATCTGGATGTCCAGGGAGAACCTTTTGCTTATCAAGCCAACATTGTTCCGCCTGTTCAGATGCAATAGGAGGTAACTTTGGAGGAACTGTTCCCTGATTTATCTACAGCAAGGACTGAGGGGGAGCAACAAAAAATAGAAAAGGAACTACCAGAAACTGAGGGGGAGGAGCTACTGGATTCCCCAGTTAATGAAAAAACTATAGATATAAAAAGCTCATCTCAATCTTCTGATGATGAAGAAGCCTCCATGGCTAAAAAGAGAAAATTAGTTGCAATCAGAAAAAGGAGCACAGGCTATAAGAATGCCTTACAAACAGTCACTCCACCACCTGCTCAAAGCATGGACTTCAGTTCACTACTGGTCCAACTACAAGTCAAGTTGGATGAGCAAAGATAGTCTTTGGAGAAATATGTGGATGAGTCACATAAAGAACTGCAGTTCCAGCTGGCTCAAGACATTAAATCCATCAGATTTGAAGTCAATTTGAATAATAAAGAGATGACAGATTGCTTCCATAAGGGAGGTAATGCTGTAGTATATTTGGCTGAGCAACAACAGCTGCTAAAGACTGAAGTTGAGGACATTACAGTCAAGCAAGGATATATTTTAGAAAATCAATTCAGATCAAATGAAAATCTCAAGGACTCCCATGATGAAATTCTCAAAAAACTGGGAAGTATTGCTACTGATTTGAAATCTGAAGTATCCAAGCAAATACAAGCAGATCTAGATGCTGTTCAAACAACCATAAGCTTCTCAAAAGACTATTTCTGATCACCTGACTAAATTCCAAGCCTACTACAAAGAAGGTACAAAATATCTCGCTGATCAAGTAAGGTTTCAAAAGAATGATCTGAGAGATCATATGGCCAGAGAAGTCATAAAGGGGGAGAGAATATTAGTCAAAGCCAGCTCTGATCATGCAAAATGGGTATCTAATACCGTCAGAGCTACACTTGGATTTCCACCCCTATGTAAGGATGATAATACTACTGAGTCTGGTGTTCAACCTGCCTACATTGAAGGGGATCAGCCAGAGGTTGCACATGTCATTTATCCTCCAGTTGATTTTGATATAGTCCAGTAAGAAGTTCAACAAATGTATAGCCCTCCACAGGAGGCACAGAATATTATTATTGAAAAGGTAGAAATGTCAGAGGCTGCACAGGAAGCTCAGATGGAGGAACAACTTTCCAAGAAAAGGTTTAGAGAACAGGCAGAACTGAAGCCTGATTTTGAGCAGTGGAGTCCTACCTCCAGGAACATTATTTTAACTGCCTGGAAAGCTATGAAGGACAAGACATATGATAGAGGCAAATGGTACTCTGAGCAAGAGTGGAATAAGTATCAGGCAAGGCAAGAGGCTATACTTTAATATAGGAGGAGTGCTAAAGCTGAAAAGTTACCTGCTAATGCTCTGGAGCCTAGCAAGTACTTCCCAAAGCCTTTTCACTATTTTGAAAGGCAAAGGATCAAGGCCGAAGAACTGAAGAAGAAAGACCTGAAAGGAAAGAAACCAGCTGATGATACTGAACCTAATGTGCAGGCTAAGATCAGATCTGGAGAAGGAATAGTAATCAAGGAGCCAGTCCATCTTAGGATAGATAGGCTAGTTTGTAGAACAATGTAATCTTTTTGTTCTATTAAGAAACATGTAAACCTAAACAATTTTCTGATTAATGAATGACATCATTTTCAGTATTGAGTTTAGCTATTATCTATGTTTATATGTTACCCTGCAGTGAAATGTATGAATATCTATTTTTCTTTGAATTATTATGTGTGGTGTATATCTTTGACTAAGGGTTATGACTTCTCCAAATAGGGGGAGATTGTTGGGTACACTGGAAACTATGTACCAGATTTGGAGAAGCCTCCCCTTACTCAATGATATACATCAATTTGTATTTGATGGGATGTTTGAGTTCCTGTGTGCAGGTTTAAGAAATGCAGGAAAATTTTTAAGTACAAGTGTCGACACTTGTAAGTAATTGTGTCGACACCTGAAGTAGGAGCTGTATCGACACCCAGGAATTGTGTCGACACCTGAAGTAGGAGCTGTGTCGACACCCAGGAGTTATGTCGACACCAGAAGCAAAGCTTGTGTCGACACCCAGGAATTGTGTCGACACCTGAAGAAGGCTTGTGTCGACACACAGGACTTGTGTCGACACACACTCAACACCGTCTATCAAGAAAACCTATACTGAGTCTGAAGGGCTTGTGTCGACATACAGGACTTGTGTCAATACACACTCAATGACGTTTGGACATACACTCAATGCTATCTGTTAGCATCAACTGTGTCAATACCAGGAGCAGTTGTGTCGACACACAGGACTTGTGTCGACACACACTCAACGATGTCTAGACATACACTCAACGCTATCTGTTAGCATCAGCTATGTCGAGAACAGGAGTAGTTGTGTCGACACACGGGACTTGTGTCGACACATAAAACAGAAGCTGTCTCGAGAAGCAGAAGAATGACTGTGTCGACACATTGAGTGCTGTGTCGACATCATCAAGACTTGTGTCGACACTTCGACTATTTGTGTCGACACATGTGAAGTTGTTTGCCGAGTGTTTCCTGCTGAGATATAAAGTCATTGCAGAATCAGCTGTCACGGCTGAAGACTTAACAGCTGTCATAAACAACAGATCTGACACCTTTGTCAGAACTGTTAGAAGGTTGTTACAAATCGGATCAGCCGATAATCATTGAGAAACTCTATATAAAGGACTGATACATGACAACCGACAAACAATTAAAAAAAGGGGGAACAAACCAACATAGAACTAGAGAGAGAATTAAACAACAAGAAAGGGGGAACCCTTAAGAAGGCAGATCCTGAACAGTCTGCAAGAAAGATTTAGATCTAATTCTTAATCTAAGAAGGGAGCTGTCTGAAGATCAACTTCTACACCAAGTCAAGATCAACCTCATTTTGTTCAATCAAGAAGCTTTGAAAAAGCTAAGTCAGGTTGGATCTGAAGTATACAGTTTATTCAAGAACTGATCAAGAAGCTCACATCAATTGAGAGTTCTATCTGGGTGAAATTTCTGTTCAATTAAATATTGTTTTTCTTGTAAGATCTTTTATAGATCTGAGTTGTAAGCCTGTTGAAAGTCCACCTAGTGCCAACTAGCTTCACCTATGGGGGGGGGGGGGAATAGGTGACTTGCAGTGTATTTGCGGAATTAAAATTGTACCTGCAGAATCAAAACAAACCACACAGCACAGAAAATAACACAGGCAATTTATAGTGGTTCCCCGATTTGGGTACGTCCACTTTCCCCCTTCGACCTATCTCCCAATCAGGGACGACTCGGTCACTTCACCAACAGGATTGAAATCCAATCCTTGCACTAACGGAAGGTACCCTTCCACACGTAGGAGTCACCACTCCCACAACACGGGTTGCACCCAACCCTTACAACTAGAGACCAATCGGTCCTTTATAAAGAAATATAAAATAGCTTGTAAGAAATACAAACAACTTATGGAGACTAAGGTATCCCTCTTCGTTCGACGACGTGTTCTTGAAGTCAACGAAGAGTCCACAACCCTAAATCTCTCTTGGAGTGAACCTTCCCGAAACCAGCGGCGGCTTGGAGCGGCGGCTAGGTTCACGGAATAAGCGGCGGCGACGGAGAGCTGCTGCTGTGCAATCGAGATTCAAACTTCATAGCAAAGGAAGCAAGGTCTTCCAACGGTCACACTAGGATCGGTCGTCTCGATCGATTCGGAAGGGGAAGGTTTTTCCCAATCAACGAATCAAGAGACAAGCGATCTCTGGTTAGACGCGTGAGACGCTATGCTAGCCTAAGCTTCTGTCACCGGAGATCTAGAAGAACTTGAGATCAACAGCGGCGACAACTGTGCGACCGGCAGAGACGATTGGCGGAGCAAGATCGAGAGCTAGGGCTCGACGGCGTCTGTCCTTTTTGAATTCACGTATCTCATTTTTACTGTTCACCAATACCTGTATATTTATACATTAGGTCATAAAGATGACCGTTGTGGGCCCCACCAGAAATAAGACCCAAGTCCGGTTTGAAATACCGCAGGAAACCTGGACCGGTCCAGGAAATGTCGGAAATTTGCCCAAGTCAAATTCGGCGAGAATCGAATGTGATTCTCGACGAATCGGCGAGAATCACTTACGATTCTCGCCGAATTCCACTTAACGAATTCTGGCATCACAGGTTATACAGGCCGGGGAGAATCGGCGGGAATCACATTAGATTCTCGCCGAATCGTCGAGAATGCAAAGACATTCTCGACGAATCGGCGAGAATCACTTAGTGATTCTCGACGATTCTGCCTTAGAGAATTTTCTGGCGGCGTTGAGTCAGCTGGCCTCAACCGGCGAGAATCATCTAGTGATTCTCGACGACTCGTCGAGAATCACAAGTGATTCTCGACGACTCGTCGAGAATCACAAGTGATTCTCGACGAATCGGCGAGAATCACTTAGTGATTCTCGACGATTTACACTTGGACGATTTCTCCTCTTTCAACCCGTGAGCTGGTCTTTGGCCCATCCTTGCTCCTTGTCTGCTCTTGCTTTATCATAGCCCTGTACTTGAAATTAAGTACACCCCAATAGAGAGAGTACACGTAGGCCAACACACTGATCTGCTCAACGAGTGATTACGTCGCGCAGACCCGTGTATATTGACCCACTACACCCTGACCTTGGTGTGTACTTAGCGTGGAATAACTGCAAGCACAACTTAAAGGAAATCATCAAATACATAGTGAATTCATCTTAGCTTGATAGGAGGCTTCCTCAAATCCAGGTGATTGTGGATACAATACCCAACAATCTCCCCCTATTTGACGAAGCCAAAATCCTACTAAGCTAAGATGAATTTCAACACTTAAGACAAAATATGCATTAACCAACAGAGTGAACAATAAACGTAATTAGATCAATGTGAGAGTCAAATAATAAACCACACACATGTATATATAAATATGAATATCCACACAGAAATGTTCACATGATCACATGATAAAGAAAGTTTAAATGTGATAATTCCAAAAGCTAACATCCTAAAGATCTTTGTCCTTAGCTATGTCTTCTTTAAGTTGCTTAGCTAATAACTTTCTGCTTTGTCGCTCAAAATACTCCTTGGGCTTTGGATAGTATCTCGGAGGAGGGGCTTTATCTGCCGTGGTGTTGTTCCTGAAAAATATGCTATGTTTAGCTTCAAATTCTTTATGCCGCTCCCATTCGTACTGACTGTATACATCATTTCGATTTATTTGCCCCCTCTGCAGTAACAAAAATGTGTCCAGGATAATACTCTTTGATACAGGACTCCATTTTTTATTCCTCACATCATCCTCCTTCAATCTGATCTTCTTTTCAGCTTGCGTTTCCCTAGAAGTCCCTTCTTGAATTTTTCTCTTGTCCCTGGCTCTTGCTATGCCTTCTTGATCAAACCAGCTTCTTCGTTCAGCCCTTTCAGCAGCTTTCTTTGCCTCGGCTTCGCTCATTGGTACTTCTTCAGTCCTTATTTCACCCGCAACAGTACCAGCAGGATCCATATCCTCAAGCGGAGCGACAGGAACATGTATTCCCGATGCCTCTGTTACCAGCCAGTGGGCCGTTTCAAACATGTACCTATTCGAATTATCGAATTTGTATTTGTCAATTATTATTTATTAAGTTGAATAAAGGTGCAGTTATGATTTGATAGTTTTGAAAGGCATACCTATTAGTCTGATCGAAGTTTAGAAGTACTAACTCTTGAAGCCCCGCCATCTTAGCGTTATACGCTTCCTCCCCCTTTTTGGCTTCGGTGGCTATAGAGTTTGTATAGGAATGCAGAGATGCATCAATGTGCTTCACAGTTTTACTGAATTCGTCCAGCAGAGATTTCTGATTTGCGTTCAGCATTACCATGTTGGCATCAAATTTTTGTATGGTTTCTGCCCCAACATGAACATTTTTATTGACTACTGTCAGGTCGTCAGTATTCTTCTTCAGTCCTTTCATGAGAAGAGATATGGCTGTGCCTGCCTCTGTATATTTTTCATCAAATTTCTTCTCCATCACATCTAGCTTGTGGTTGATCTGAACCACATTCTTAAGCATGAGATCCTCAGAGTCCCGCGGTCTCTTTAGCACTTTGTTGTGGGATTTCTCATACGTATCCTTGAGCTCATCTAGCATTCCTTGGACAAAATTAACAGTGTGATTTGCTAGGTTTGCTTGAAGTGGAGGAGCAGCAGGCAAACCCTGGTCAGGCTCCCCAGCAGAGGTACTGGGAGAGCTGGACAATATAATAGAGTCCACAGGGGGGGACAAAGGGTTGCTGAGAGGGCTCCCCCTGCATTCCTGCATCCGACCTCTCAGGAGCTTGGTCCTTAGATGAACCAGCAGCATCCTCCTGAGGATCCACCACTTTCTCCGTCTCAATTACTTCTTCCTCCATCTCAGTCTCCAAGTGCTCAGGCTTATCTGCAGAGTTGTGCATGTCTTCCTCTATTTCTTCTTCCTCCTCCTCATCAGCCACCTTATCTCCCAGGTCATTCATATCTTCCTCACCTTCCTCTTCCTCTTCCACATCTGCCACTTCCTCCACACCGTCCTCTTGCACAGTCTCCACAACATCTTTAGCTATCTGAGAAATATCAGATATGATGTTTGTAGAAGAGTGTACAGGCTCCCCCTCAGTTCTTGCAATCAGTGCGTCAGGAATTTCACTGGGTGCTGCCATAGAGTGTGCGGGAGTACTGGGGTCCTCGGCCGGAGATGCTTCCTCTTGGTTTATTTCCCTGGCAACCTGCCCTATTCGCCGCTCCCACCGGTCGAATATGCTTACGTCCATCTTTTCCAAATAGTGCAACGGCACTCCTTTGCTCATGTAGAATGTATCTCCGTCCAGCTGATTCAGATAGAGGCTGATGATTCTGCCAAAGCTGGGGGTACGGAGTGTGTCTTTAATTCTTTCAAAGAGCATGGCTCCCCAATTAAACCGCTTTCGGCAGACGATTGCCACCAGAGTCTTGAACATTTCTCCTGAAATGTGGTCGTGGGATCCTGGTTTGCAGATTAGAGCCTTCCCAACGATATCAGACAACAATTTTCCCTCCTCGTTCATGTCTTTCCTTTTGATTGACCTGGTCCCCCTGGCCAGTCCACAGAAGGATAGGGTCCTTGCTCTATCCTCTTCCTCCAGGTAATCTTCTTCTTCACAACTGGATAGCCGCAGGCACTGGGTCAGTTTCCTGGCGGATAACTTGACCTTCTTCCCATCAACCTTGCTCTTGATGGAAGTGTCTTCGTGACGGAGCTTGGCAGTTGCAAAGAACTCTAGGACTTCCTTATCCAAGATCTTGCATGGGTGCTCCAGCATGAACGTCAGTCCTGCTTCCTCGAGCATAATGATTATGTTCCAGAACTCGTCCGAGGCCTGGGAGAATCCGGTTCTCACGAGCTCGCATCCAGTGGTCAGCCCAGCAGACGTCCGTGGGGCCATAGCAAACTAGAAAGAATGGGAATATCAATTTCCAAGTCAAAGGATCTCCGAAACCAAGAGAGTGAGAACCAAATCTACACTGAGCTCAACACACGGTAGGGGACAAGTAGGAGATTACCTAGTGCGGAGAGGCAGTGAAGGTTCCGGAGAGTCGGCGAGCCTAGTTGCGAGAGAGACGCCGATCCGAGGCGAGGCTTGGACGAAACCCTGGTTGCGAGAGGAAGTCTCCAGAAGTGTCGTTAGATCACCACGCAGCGCCGAAGGAGGAACCCGCTGGGAGGAGAAGTCGAAGGGATTCCCGCTGGGAGGTGTCGTTGGACGAGAGCTTGGAAGAGTCTCGGCGAAGAGCTGGAAGTTGAAGAGTCGGCGGGATTTAGGTTAGATCGGCGAGACTTAAGATGATTCGGAGGAATTTGAAGAGTCGGCCTGAGGAGTTGGCGGGATTTAAATTTAGTCCATTGTATAACCGGGTTTATGCATCTATTAATGTCCGAAGCCTTCGTTCGACGATACTATGGTGGAATTTAGTATGAGGGAAGTCGCTGAGATTCCAAATTTATGTCGTTGTCAAGGGTAAGAAAGTCTTAATAGGCATAATGGTTTCTTAATCCAACCAGGGGGTTCAAAATTTTCAAGGGCGGACTTATGGCTGACAATGTCAAACTAATCACTACTAAAGTAACTGAAGGTTATCTTACGCTTATACTCCTTCCCTAAGTGACTGAGCATACGTGAATAATTTTTCTATATGACCATCCAATATCAAAAGAAGTGAACTCATTATAAAGTGTGGATATGTCAACATACATAAATACATATATGGAATTGTTTATGCTTTATGGTTCAAACATTTACGACTAATTGCAGTTACCTGTGATAACAAGATGTAACCTTCACATTACCAGCACAGAGTATATCAGGAGGTCGGTATGCATGTGCCTGTAATGAAGGCACTGCTCCCATTCTCGACACTTTTCCCCCGTCATTCTTGGAGCATCTCCTGTCCGGTTCCCATCAGGATTGCGGGAACCCAGACCACCCTGCAGAAAAGAGTTATCTTGCCTTAGGAACCCAATAAGTATTGGGTCCTAGGTTCCTGTCAGCAAAATAGTTGGAATGCCTCCCCTCAGGAATCCTGGTGGGAGGACTAACATTTCCTCGAGGATGTGGAAGTCCCCTAGCCTTTGACACAGAAGAGTTGTGCCAACAATCTATGGCAAAATGACCCACTTTGCCACAACACCAACATTCATGAATGTTGTATCGCCGTTTGTGACCTGAACTGGTGACTGAGGTAGTCATAGTTCTAGGTCTAAACGGGATAGAGCCGGATAAGCTAATAGAATTGTCTCTTCCACCGTGACTATTAGAAGGGTGGAAAGAATGCATATGGCAGGCGTCATGAGGCCTGGGAGGTGGTGCCTTCCTTTCAGTCAGCCCCCTTCCAAGGACCCCATGAGTCCCAACAACATGATTTCTAACCCCCCTTTCCTGAGTCCTAGGGAGGTGAGAGGCGCATTGTGAGCTGATGCTGGCAGATTCATGACTAGTTGGGGCTGTGGCCGAGAATACAAAGGGTTTGGTGGAATCCTGAGGTATTCTCTTCTTGGTGGCCATGACAGCCCTTGCATTATGGGTGCCTCCATATGAGGGCAAATCAGCCTTGCAGTGACCACGATTATTCCTGTGGTCATACCTGAAGGCATAATGAGTACTCTCCCTACCTGAGAGGGGGGGGGGGGGGGGGGGGGACGGAATACCGTTTCCCCATTTCTCCAAGACTTAATAATACGGGAGATCCACCCATTTTCTTCCTTTCTTTTGATAACATCAACCTTGGAGAAGTTCGATACTATCCTTTTCTCATTTTCTAGACGACTCTCTAGATCTGAGATTTGAGCGTCCTTTATCTTGATAGATTCCAATTGGTGATCCATCAAGATCTTCAATCTAGCAATCTCCAGAGCTTGCTCCCCAACAAGTTGGTTGCTTTTCTGAAGAGCACACTCAAGGAAGTCAGGTGTTTCAAGCCATGGAGTAGGGCATTCCTTATCCTGGGCAACACTGGAGGGGCTATCCTCTGAACCATTCCTGTCTTCAGGAGTTTCAGAGGGAGAGGGGCAAGATGAAGGAGTTACCTGCTCCTGACTTAGCTGTTCTGAGGTAACGTTCAGATTGACAGGGACAGCTGCGTCATCTTCATCAGGGCAGTCTTCCTCGACTTCCTCCTCAGTCTCTGATAAGGAAACTGGAGCCCTGATATAGAGAGATTGTCATCACTGTCATCTTCTGAAATGCTGACCCCCACATAAGCCTCATCCTCTCGCTGGCAACTTGTCTCAGCAGATACTGATCCCTCCATGAGGTCTGATATTGTCTGCCATAGGGACTGGGCTGTCCTACACCTTTCCAGTCTTGATCGAAAAGGTCCAGACCAGACTTCCATGATGATTCTACGGATCTCTTTATCCAAGTTGAATAAGGAGAGTTCAAGCTCTGACATCTCAGAGACATCCATAGGTGTTTGAAGACCCTTTCCAGAGCAGGAGGTCTTCATAGGAATGAATGGACCCTCTTCCAGGATGATTGATGTCCGCGGGTCAATGGCCTCCAAGTAAAAAGATACCCTCATCTTCCAGATGGGGTAATATTCCTTTGTGCACGTAGGGAGTCTAAGCGGAGAGATATCATATTCCAGCTCCATCCTTGTTGACACAGGTGGAAGGATTCCACTCAAGGTGTGAACCTTTTTGATGAGTAACCTGCCTCTGATACCACTTGAAAGTCCACCTAGTGCCAACTAGCTTCACCTATGGGGGGGGGGGAATAGGTGACTTGCAGCGTATTTGCGGAATTAAAATTGTACCTGCAGAATCAAAATAAACCACACAGCACAGAAAATAACACAGGCAATTTATAGTGGTTCCCCGATTTGGGTACGTCCACTTTCCCCCTTCGACCTATCTCCCAATCAGGGACGACTCGATCACTTCACCAACAGGATTGAAATCCAATCCTTGCACTAACGGAAGGTACCCTTCCACACGTAGGAGTCACCACTCCCACAACACGGGTTGCACCCAACCCTTACAACTAGAGACCAATCGGTCCTTTACAAAGAAATATAAAATAGCTTGTAAGAAATACAAACAACTTATGGAGACTAAGGTGTCCCTCTTCGTTCGATGATGTGTTCTTGAAGTCAACGAAGAGTCCACAACCCTAAATCTCTCTTGGAGTGAACCTTCCCGAAACTGGCGACGGCTTGGAGCCGCGACTAGGTTCACGGAATAAGCGGCGGCGACGGAGAGCTGCTGCTGTGCAATCGAGATTCAAACTTCGTAGCAAAGGAAGCAAGGTCTTCCAACGGTCACACTAGGATCGGTCATCTCGATCGATTCGGAAGGGGAAGGTTTTTCCCAATCAACGAATCAAGAGACAAGGGATCTCTGGTTAGACGCGTGAGACGCTATGCTAGCCTAAGCTTCTGTCGCCGGAGATCTGGAAGAACTTGAGATCAACAGCGGCGACAACTGTGCGACCGGCAGAGACGATTGGCGGAGCAAGATCGAGAGCTAGGGCTCGACGGCGGCTGTCCTTTTTGAATTCACGTATCTCATTTTTACTGTTCACCAATACCTGTATATTTATACATTAGGTCATAAAGATGACCGTTGTGGGCCCCACCAGCAATAAGACCCAAGTCCGGTTTGAAATACCGCAGGAAACCTGGACCGGTCCAGGAAATGTCGGAAATTTGCCCAAGTCAAATTCGGCGAGAATCGAATGTGATTCTCGACGAATCGGCGAGAATCACTTACGATTCTCGCCGAATTCCACTTAACGAATTCTGGCATCACAGGTTATACAGGCCGGGGAGAATCGGCGGGAATCACATTAGATTCTCGCCGAATCGTCGAGAATGCAAAGACATTCTCGATGAATCGGCGAGAATCACTTAGTGATTCTCGACGATTCTGCCTTAGAGAATTTTCTGGCGGCGTTGAGTCAGCTGGCCTCAACCGGCAAGAATCATCTAGTGATTCTCGACTACTCGTCGAGAATCACAAGTGATTCTCGACGAATCAGCGAGAATCACTTAGTGATTCTTGACGATTTACACTTGGACGATTTCTTCTCTTTCAACCCGTGAGCTGGTCTTTGGCCCATCCTTGCTCCTTGTCTGCTCTTGCTTTATCATAGCCCTATACTTGAAATTAAGTACACCCCAATAGAGAGAGTACACGTAGGCCAACACACTGATCTGCTCAACGAGGGATTACGTCGCGCAGACCCGTGTATATTGACCCACTGCACCCTGACCTTGGTGTGTACTTAGCGTGGAATAACTGCAAGCACAACTTAAAGGAAATCATCAAATACATAGTGAATTCATCTTAGCTTGATAGGAGGCTTCCTCAAATCCAGGTGATTGTGGATACAATACCCAACACCTGTGTTTATAATGGATGAGGTAGGACTGAGTGCCTGAGGTGTAGGACTTGTGAAAGTCTGAGTTGTAAGCCGTGTGATAAAGGCTGAGGTAGGGATGTTGCCTGAGGTGGGGTTCTTGGGAAGAATCTGAGGTAGGACTTATATAAGTCTGAGCTGTAGGAACCTATCAGGTTCTGAGTTGTTTGATCTGTGGATCTGAGTTAGTGGAAGGAAGTTGGGCTGAATCCAGTTCTCTACTTGATAGGCAAAGGGGGAAAGTGGATGTACCCATAACTTGGGGAATCACTATTAATCTGGTGTACGGTGCTGTGCTGTGAATGTTATGCTGTGGATTGTATATTCTTTGCTGTGATAGATCTCGTTACTTACCTAAAATTATTAAAGAAAATTAGAACCTATTCACCCCCCTCTAGGTGTCTAGGCTCTTGAAATCAAGTCTTTCATTGGGGGTCATGATGTCTTCGATCCTTCGTCTCCGGGACTTGAAACCTGTAGGTAAAGTAGCTAGTTTAGAAAGTGCACCAACCCTAGAATTTTGCTCTTGGGGATATGATGGATCAAGTGAGAAGGGCTTTTTTGTAGGAGATTTCGGACGAATGCAAAGTATAGAGCCAACTAATCATTCCTGGCTTTAAAATATCCCTCAGTTTAGGATGCGACCAGCTGTGAGTCAGTGTATATTGTCAAGTCTCCGACCATGCTATCAATGGCAAGAGCGGAGCCCGACGATCAACGCCTTATACTGCGACATTATTGGTGGCAGGGAATTTTAGCTAAAGGCCATACTCTAAAGTGATTTCTTTAGGCTTATTAAAAGAACACCGACATCTGCGTCTTCCGCGCCTGAGGCTCCATTGATGTAAAGGGTCCATTAAGCGGTGGTTGACCCCTCTTCGGGTGCGAGCTCTACAATGGTACACTCGACAATAAATTCAGTAAGAACCTATGACTTAATGTCTGGTCGCGATAAGAAGTGGATATCAAACTCGCCCAACTCGACTGCCCACTTGACAAGTCTTCCTGAAACTTCTAACTTTTGGAAGATGGTGCAGAGGGGCAATCACATTAACACTTTTATTATATGCGCTTGGAAGTAGGGTCGGAGCTTCCTTAATAAGAAGACAAGTGCCAGGTGTTGTAACTCATGGTCCGCATCTCTTTAGTTTGACAATATCAAATCCCAAGCTTATTTGATCATACTTGTGTTGGGTATAGTGTGATGGTTTTCAGGTATGAAGAACGAGATTTTCAATCTCTGTGACCTACTATCGGGCGTTAGGTCTAACGCTGGCACTAGCGACATAGGATTAAATTGAGTGCGCAAAGATTTCTCTCTGTGACCTACCTACAGACGTCATCCCTACTGACGGGTGCTAGTCATCTCTACGATCGTCGAATCAATAGTGTCGTGGAGAAACTGCTACCGCCGGGCGCAAACCTTATCGCGCCGCAGTATCCAAAAGCGGCGAGAATATTTTAGGATATTTTTCGTAATTTGGTGGATAGCTGGCGACACCGCATGAAAAGACCTACCGCCGAGCGCTAGCATTACTGCCGATGGTAGCTTATTTATAAAGAGACTATAAAAACACGTGTTTCTTCTTCTGAGGAGACAAGGAGGAGATTTACAAGCTTAGGGTTCTACCACAACCTCTGTTGTTGTGAACCACCATCTCCATACAAGGAAAAGTGAAATCTCTCCCTCCTTCTCATGATCGAAGAACTCCGAAGAGCGAAGTATCCAACGACCATCAGCAGTTGATCGAGTGCGAGAAGAATGATATTCAGAAGCATCAAACGAACACAGTTTTACGGAGGAATTCTTCATTGATGGAGCAATAGTTTAAAAACTCTTTATCTTTATTTGTACTTTTTCTCTTTTCTAATCGTTCTGTGTGTGAGTAAAATCGATCGGGGAGGTCGTAATAATCCAGGAAGGATTTCATAGGAAATCATTCTGGGAGGATGTCAAGATCTAGGAAATCTAATGGGATCTGTGACCCTTCCTGTGAGGAAGGTGAGGAGCCGGCTCGTCAATTTTCTTGGGAAGAAGTGAGAGAGCCAACCGGTCCTAGTTGAGGGTTGGTATAGAAACCATAATGAATTATTTGATTCATCACCTCCGATCTTTGGCATCATGGAGATCTAGTTATATTGTTGTAAACCCTTGTTTTTAGTTTTGAATAAAATTATATTTCTTTTATTTCATCTCGATTTTATGGTTGTATGTTGATGGGGTTCTAAGTGGTGTGTAAAATTAAAAAAACAAACTTTCACAGGGGAAAAGTGGTTCTGTGACCTACCAACGCATAGTAGTAGTCTATTGCCCTGCGATAGCTTCCAAAAAAGACTGCCCTGCCGAACTTGTGTTTTCTGTGACCTACCGCCGCACAATAGTAGCCTACCGTCCCGCGGTAGCTTCCAGAACGGGTTGCCCTTGTGAATTTTTTTTAATTTTGAATTTTAATTGAAAACCTTATTCACCCCCCTCTATGGTTAGCCACCCGATCCAACAAGTGGTATCAGAGGTAGGTTACTTTGAAAATGGATTAAAATCATTAAATAGATGGCAAATGCTAATCACGCCTTTCTTGAGGGACAAGAAGTGAGTATGCCTTCATTGTTTATGGGGATTGATTATAGACATTGGAGAACGCGCATGAAAATATTTTTGATGACACAAAGCATGGATGTTTGGGTCATGGTCAAAACGAAATACACTACACCCACTATTACTGTATTTGATCTGATTGTTGAAAAACCTCATAATAAATGGGATGACACTGATAAGATGAGGTGTACCAATAATGCCAAATCCATGAACTCTTTATTATGTGCCTTAGATAAGAATGAATTTAATAGAATATGTAATTGTGAAACTGCTTATGATATTTGGCATTTGCTTGAATCGACTCATGAAGGTACCTCACAGGTAAATGAGTCAAAGCTATTTTGACTGGAGTTTGTGTATGAATAGTTCCGGATAGAGATCGATGAGGAGGTGGATATCATGTACACTCACTTCACAGAGATCGTCAATGCCTCTAGATATCTTGGAAAGACTTTCTCAAATGGGGACTTGGTAAGGAAGATCCTACGGTCTTTGCCTCCATAATTCAATCCAAAGGTGACTGCCATTGCTGAATCTCACGACATCGGTGCCCTGGAGATAGAGAGCCTCATTGGGAACCTAAAATCATAAGCTCGAACTGAAAATTCAAGCAGATGAGTATTCCAGGGAACATAAAAAGAAGTCACTGGCATTGAAGGTGGGTACGGAAAAAGAGGTGACTGATGACAAGGAGAGTCTGTACGCCCATGACTTCAAGAAGTTCATGAAAAACCCAAAGAGGCGAGAGAAGTTCCAAAGATTCATGAAGAACATCGCGAAAGAGAAGAAGAGGTGGAGCAAACCATCAAAAGTGGCAAAGGTTGATGAAGAAGAATCCACCCCAGAGTGCTTCGACTGTCTTAAATCTGGACACTTCAAGAGTGATGGTTCTAATCTTCTGAAGGAAGAAAGGGAAAGGAAGACCCGTGGAAAAGGGAAGAAAAAGTTTCTAAAGGCGTCAACCTGGGATGATGCATCAGCAGACGAGTTAGACACATCAAGCTCAAGCAATGAAGAAGAGTCAAATCTGTGCCTCATGGGAAAGCACCAAGACGAGTCTAACAGCGAGTCCAGTGTCTATAGAGATACTGAGTTAACTCCTCCCACTTACGAAGAACTTTATGATATACATATAAAATTATGTGATAAATTAGATTATTTGAGTAATAAAAATAATTTTTTAAATATAAAAATAAGCAAATGAAAAAAGATTTAAAGTGACTCAATAATGAATAGATTAAATGTGGAAAAGAGAAGGCCTAGTGCAAGAATGTTCTCACTCTTTGAGCACAATAAAAGAATCTTAAGAGAGCCTCTCCAAGACTTCCACCAAAAATGAAACTCTTACCAAAGAGTGGAAGGACTTGAAAAGGAAGCTACAAAGATCTCTTAGCCATATTGAGAATGGAAAGAAGCAATTCACAAACCAGTGTGTAATGCTTGTCACGAAAAATACTATTTTAAAGGCAAAGATCCATGACCTGAACTGTGTCATCTAAAAGTTTGGAATAGGCAAAAAATCACTTAATATGTTGTTGTGATATCAGTGTCAGAGATCTAGAAAGTTCGGGTTGGGATACAAACATGTGAAGCTACTGCCCCACAATATCACTATCGCCGACGATAGCTCTTCTCCAGCAAACCCAAACGATATGCTTCAGAAACATAAAGTGAACCATGGTAAAGAAGGAAGCCTATATCTATCTTTCTTCATGAGCCCAAATACATTGCAAAAGGTGATATCCACCGCCTATGTCAAGTGTGCCAAATGTAATAAGTTTGGTGGCACTTCTGGCTCTTGCTTGACGAAAGGATTAACTAAAATTGCTCAAATATGGATGCAAAAGTCAGCTACCTATGTTGGATCTAGTTGCCAACTTTAGGGGGGGGGGGTGAATAAGGTTTAACGACGATTACTAGAAATTCAAATTATTTCTAACCAGAAAAGCTAGCTCAGGAACCTACCGTGGGGCGTTAGGTAGCTAATGCGTGGAGGTATGTTACAGAACTCGTTTTTCTGAGCATATTCCCCCTTGGAGATCTATGCACTCTTCAGAAACTCACAGAAAATCAATCACTACGTTATATGCAAGTAAAGAAACAGAAAATGAATTTCATTGCAAACTGAATCAACAACTATTTTTAAAGATTTCAAAACTTTATTTTCGCGACGCCGGAGATCGAAGGTGGTGAATGACAACAACTTTTGGTTTTCTATACCGACCCGCTCCCCGGACCGGTAAGCTCTCTCCCTTTCCCTCCAAGAAAGGTATTCGAGCTGGCTCTTCACCCTCATGCAAGGAGGTGTCTTAGAGCTGCACTAGATCCCCTGATCTAGACATCCCTTTCCCGAGAAGATTTCTCACGGAATCCTTCCCGGATCCTGACGACCTTCACCGGTCAATTTTCCTCACCACAAGAATACAAAGAAGAGAAAAAATGCACAAGAATATAAAAAGATTAAAGCTCAAATATCCCTCAATACAACTCCTCCATTAAGCAATCTGTGATCGGTGCTAGAAATCTTCATGGGCTTGCAACCGATCAACTCTTCGTAGGCTTTGTTTTTCTTGGCTTGTCGAAGATCTTCGTTTGCGAACGGGAGGGAGACAGTCTTATTTTCCTTCGATGAAGATGGCGAAACGAACCACAGAGAGGCGGCTGAACCCTAGGAGTCGCAGATCTGAGTCTCTTTTCATCTTGGTAAGGAACACAAAAAATGAGGCGCCTTTTTACATGTCTTTGTAAAAACAGGCTACCGCCGATGATAAGACTAGTACCCGACAGTAGGTTCACGTGCTTGATTCTGACAGCTGTCCTCCAAAATTG
The DNA here is from genome assembly GCA_039513925.1 of Platanthera zijinensis. Lineage (NCBI taxonomy): Eukaryota > Viridiplantae > Streptophyta > Magnoliopsida > Asparagales > Orchidaceae > Platanthera > Platanthera zijinensis. The sequence goes on along the minus strand of CM077080.1, from coordinate 191,306,303 downwards.
GAAATATATTCAAAACGAATATTTTCTTTTTTTTTAATGCTAGCGCGGTGCGGTAGGTAGGTAGCGCCTGGAGGTAGTCCAGTCATCTCAACGCCTCCCTCTCGTTGATCGTTGAGTGGGCTAACACGGACACATTATTAAGGTATCGCCCAGCGTTAGTCCATTTGTCTCGACGAATCAATCAGTCTAGATGATCGTTGAGTGGGCTAGCGCAAAGTGGTACAATATTAGTGCCAGCGCGTTAGGTTCCCGAGCGCCTGGCTGAAATAATTCCTCGAGCTATCGCGGGCAGTAGGTCTAGCGCGACGCGGTAGAATCCCGAACGCCATGCCCATTTAATTAAGGCTACCGCCCGGCGGTAGCTACTACCGCTCGGTGGTAGGTGCTATATGAGAGCTTCCTACATCGCTTGAACCGGTAAACCTGCACACTCTACCAAACACAAGATATGATCAAATACAATATGGGAATTGATATTATAAAACTGAGGATATATGAACCGTCGACTCAACCAAACTCCTCGTTTGATAATATAAAATCCCGTTCATGAGATATAACAATAAGTGCATGATACAATGTATATATACGAGATAATCTTTAAAGATCAGGTTTCAGGTTCTATATAGATTCCCCTACACATGCGCTCCCCCTATATATATGTGTTCTACACGCTCCCCCTATCTACATGCATACAACAAAATAAGCTCCCCCTACATGTGATCTACCCTTACCCATGACTCATAAACCATCTATTCTCCCCTTTTGATTTTAGCGAAAGGGGATGGGCTAGACCAGAAGTGAACATACACATGCACGAGAGAAAGAAGGATAAAGAAAGCAAACAGTGCACGTTATAGAGACTGAAATGAGAGGCGAAACACAATAGGGGTGACTAAACATGAAAGCATGGTATATTAAGTATAGAGGTCAAACTGATGAATGCAGTACACACAAAAATATGTTTGAAGAAGTCTCAGAGTTATAAAGGATTGGACAACACAAGCAAACTAAGCACATAACGATGTAGAGTATAATGCTAAAAGAATCATAGACAGATAATGCCGTGTCAGTCCAATTCTTATGCATGGAAGCGTTAGATAGAGCAATGACATGTGCACGTGTAGCATCAGAAGACAAAAATCAAGTAGAGTTAACATTCATTACATGTTTATCTAAGTAATTAAATATGCTATCGCGAAAGGAAAAAAGTGAAAAATCACGTCACGTTGCTATCTACGTTATACCAAGGCTAAAACTAGGGGCACTAAACTTAATGTTCTAGTTAGTGCACAAGATCGAAGTGATTTTTTGAACCAAGGTTCTCATCCTCACAATGCTCATAAAGACTTATCAGGAGGAGTGAGTAGTGCTTGGGGGTATCCATGACACAAGTCTTGATAGCATTGATTTTTTTTAATTCATAAACATTGAGCTATCAATTTAAAAAATAATAATTTTGTTTCGATTCCAAGGTCCCCAAATCAATCGAAATCTACCCACATAGATAGATACACTTTAACTTGTATACACAATACTTGACCACTAGAGATTTGGCCCAAAGTTCTACCCTTTCTAGAAGCGTATATGTATCGTGACATTGATTATTCAAGTTATTTCTAACGTGGTAGATACAATATCACGAGTTACAACAAGTAAGCGTATACTTTCTACAAGAGTGCTCAATCTAGGGATGTGTGAACAGTGTAAAGTCATTCCACTACCTAAATTCTCACACATACTTAGAGGCATATTCAACGAACACTAACATATCTAGTCGCACTTTGTAGCTAAGCACCTATAGATTCGACACATCATGACGTAGGTAGATAATGTTAATAAGGATTAAGATGCCTATGTCCAACATTGTATGTAATCGTTATGCTCTAAGTTCTAGCCCAGTGTGTCCTAAGAGCCATCACTCCACAGTTTTTTTTTAATTATTTTTGGATTTAATAAATTTTTTTTTGTTTTTTTCTTAAGATTCGACAAAAAATAAATGAAATAAACAACAAACCAAGAAAAATTGAAGAAGTAGAAAGTAAATTATCAAAGTAATGTTTTTGGATTTTTTGGTGATTTTTCAATATTTTTTTGTTATATTTTATTAAAAAAAAACAAAAATAGAAGTAGAAACAACCAAAGAAAAAAAAAAAGACAAATGCACCATGACTAGGAAGAAAGATCCAAAACACCTAGCTCGAGTTGAAGTAATGAGAAACGCGCATCTGGGAGGGCTTTTGTGAATATGTCAGCTAGTTGGTCGTCAGTGCCGATGAAGCTTACTTTCATGTTCTCTTTCTTAATGTGATCCTGAATGAAATGATGACGAACACCAATATGTTTGGAACGAGAGTGAGGCACTGGATTATTGGTCATGTCTATGACACACTTGTTGTCGCACTTAAGAGCAACGTTCCTATAGATTAAGCCAAAGTCTTCTAAAGTTTGAGACATCCAAAGTGCTTGTACGTAACAACTCCCTAAGGCAATATACTTGGCTTCAACAGTAGAGAGGGCAACCGAGTTTTATTTCCTACTTGACCATGAGACTAGTGCAAAACCAAGGAAGTGATAGGTACTACTCGTGCTCTTGCGATCAAGTGAACATCCAGCATAATCAGAGTCGGAGTACCCATGGAGTGTGAAATAAGAGGTGTGTGGGTATCAAAGACCAAGATTTTGGGTGCATATAAGATACCTAAAGATATGTTTAATCACTTTCAAGTGTGATTCTTTAGGATTGGCTTGATATCTAGCACATAGAAACACCGCGAATGTAATATCGGGCCTAGATGCACTTAAGTAGAGTAGTGATCCGATCATTCCTCTAAAGACAGTTTGATCCACTGAAATGCCACTTTAATCTTTTCCTACTTTTAGAGAGGCACTCATTAGAGTCTTGACTTGTTTCAGATTCTCAAAGCCAAATCGCACAAGCATATCTTTTATGTATTTCGATTAACTTATAAAAATTCCATCGTTACGTTGAGAAATCTGAAATCCTAAGAAATAAGATAACTCTCCAATTAGACTCATTTCAAATTCAGACTGCATTAAAGTGACAATTTCATTGCATAATTTATCATTTGTGGCCCCCAAAGTAATATCATCCACATAAATTTGTAAGGGAATTAAATCAAGATTCTCGTACTTATCAAAGAGAGTGGTGTCCGCCCTACCCATCCTAAAGCCGTGTCCTTGGAAAAAAGTTGTGAGCCTACCATACCAAGCACAAGGTGATTGCCTCAGTCCATACAAGGCTTTCACCAACTTGTATACGTGATTTGGGTAGTCAGCATTCTTGAATCCAGGTGGTTGCTCGACATACACCTCTTCCTTAATATATTCATTCAAAAATGCACTCTTAACATCCATTTGATATAATTTAATTTGTTTATAACTTGCAAACGCTAAGACCATGCGAATGAATTCAAGACATGCAACCAGCGCAAATGATTCTTCAAAATCCACCCCTCCTATCTACGAGTAACCTTGAGCCACCAAACTAGCTTTTTTTTCTAGTTATACTAGACTCACCATCAAGTTTATTTTTGTAAACCCATTTCAAACCTATAACTAGATGGCTATCCGGACGCTCCACTAACACCCAGACTTTTCTTCTCTCGAATTGGTTTGACTCTTCAGTCAAAGCCAAGAACCACGATTCATCCTTTATGGCTTCTGAGATGTTTTTGGGTTCAATTTCAGATAGGAAACACAAGTTCAAAAAATATTCATATAACACTGACCGAGTTCTAACTTCATGTGAGAGCTCTCTTATTACTAGTTCTCGTGGATGTTGCTTTAAGAAATTTAGAGTACTAGGAGGCCTATACTCATCTACATGAGTTGGAACATCAACCGACACTTCTTTCTTCTCACCTTTAGCTTCGAACTGTGCATCTTCATCAATTTCCTCATTGTTTGGCATAGGTTCTTTGGTTGAAGTATTTTCGTCAAAGTGCACGTGAGACGATTGTTCAACAACTAAGGTTCTCTTATTATAGACCCTATAGGCACGACTCGAACTAGAGTATCTTAAAAGGATGCCTAGATAAAAATTTTCGTCAAATTTTTCTAAGTGATCCTTAGTGCTTAGAATAAAGCACGAGCAACCAAAGACTCTGAAATAGGAAACTAATGACTTCTTATTGAAGTAGAGTTCATGCGGAGTTAGCTTAAGAATGGGGCAAAGCATGACTCAGTTCATCACATAACACGCTGTGTTAACCGCTTCAACCCAAAAATATCGAGGCAAGCCGAACTCGGCAAGCATTGCACGTGCTAACTTTTAAAGCATGCTGTTCTTTCTCTCTACTACCCCGTTCTATTGAGGAGTGTGTGGGGATGAAAATTCTTGCTTAATTCCTATATTATTACAATAGTTTGTGAAATTTTTATTCTAAAATTCTCCCCCATGATCTGACCTTATGCATTTTATATTTAGTTCCTTATCACTTTGATGTTTAGTGCATAGATTAGTGAACTCAAGGAACGTGTTAGATTTATTTGTGAGGAAGATCGTCCAACAATAGCGGGAGTAGTCATCAATAAGAACAAAATTGTATTGTTTTCCACCTAGACTACACGTACTAAGAGGACCAAACAGTTCCATGTGAATGTGTTTAAGTGGTATAGACGTGAAAATGTCAATTTTGCTTTTGAATGAGGTTTTAACAAATTTCCCTTTTTGACACGGAGCACATAAAGAGTTTAAACTACCACTTAATTTTGGAAGTCCACGAAAAAGTTTATTTTTTGATAGTTTGACAATTAGTTTACTTCCTGAGTGTCCTAGTCTCCTATGCAAAAGATCTAATTCCTCATTTTTGGTAACTAAGTATTTCAAATCCGAAGAATATATATCTTCAAAGCGAACGGTGTAGACAGTATGAGTTCTAATAGTAGTAAGTAAAACACTATTAGTTTTTGCATCTATAATCTTGCAAGTGTTTGTAGAGGATTAAAATATAAAATTTTGGCCTTTATCACATAGTTGACTAATTGAAATTAAATTATCCTTAAGTCTATCTACAAACAGTACATTTGAAATAAAAAATGCTTTGTTACCTATGGTGCCGATTCCAAGAATGTGTCCTTTGCAATTGTCCACAAACATCACCATGCCTCCCTTCTTCTTCTCTACGCTATGGAACTTGTCTTTATCTCCTGTCATGTGCTTGGAACACCCAGAGTCCAAATACCACATGTTCTCCTTATCCTTATCCTGCCAACACACCTAAAAAGAAGATGATGGTAAAGATCTGGTTACCCAAGTTATTCCACCCATACAATTGGTAGAAGACTTTGGTAGATAGACTTGCATGGTTTTCTTGTTACCTTTCCTCATATACGACCCAGAAGTATGACCAAACCTTTGAAAATTTGCACACAAAGTATAGGCAGTGGATGCTACCTTTATCATGTTCTTAGAGCTCGTGCTTGAGGATGGAGATAACCTTCCAGAATTATTGAACTTATTGTGTGATTCCTTATAGTTCATTTTAGTCTTAGCTGGACTATGATTATCGCTCGGTGGTAGTGTTGGACTTACATATCCTAGTACAAATTTTCCAGATCTATGAAACTGTGCACCCAAAAACATATTCAGAGATTTTTGCCCTATTCCAAATTTCTGGATAGTACAGTTAAGATCATGGATCCTCGCCTTTAGGGCGGTGTTTTCAGTGACTAGCATTACACACCGATTGATGAACTATTATTTGCCTTCTTCTATTTTAGCAAGAGACATTTGAAGTCTTTTCTCCAAGTCATTCTTTTCATTTGTGAGATTATTCGTTTTCAATAATTCCTTGGAGAGACTAGCTTTTAACTCTTCGACTATTGCCATCAAGTGAGGACACAGTAGGCACTCGATCTTATCTTTGCCACATTTTATTTTCACCTTTTAAATTTTCTAAGTCCTTTTTAATTATCTTATTTTCATTTCTAATGGACTTCTTCTCAAGTATAACACTATCTAACTTATCACATAGGTGTTTGTAAATATCAAGAAGTTCACTATAGAAGGGTAAAGTTACATCAGTGTTGCTTTGGACACTAGACTTATCTTCAGATTCATCTTGATTTTTTCCCATGAGGCACAGATTTGCCTTGTCTTCACTACTCGAGTCTGAGGTGCTTGATTTGTCAAATCCATCCTCGTCCCAAGTTATCGCCTTTAGCACCTTCTTTTTTTCTTTGTGCCGGCTTTGCTTCTCCTTTTCCTCCTTCTGGAGTCTTGGACATTCCCTCTTTATATGCCCAGGATTGTGACAGTGATAACACTCGGGTAGGGTCTTCTCATCATCGTTCTCCATCTCCTTTGATGGCTTGTTTCACCTCGTGTCTTCTTCAAAACATTTCTTTAGAAATTTCTTAAATTTTTCCCGCCTCTTGGGATTCTTCATGAACCTTTTAAACTCTCGGACATAGAGGCTTTCTTCATCGTCTTCCTCAGATTCTTCAGCAACCTTTCTTTCTCTTCCATCTTTCAGTGCCCGCCCCTTCTTCTTTATCCCAGGAATATTCCTCAGCTTGAATCTTTAATTCAAGTCCAATGAGGCTCTCTATCTCCAGGGTGCTGATATCATGTGATTCAGCAATCGCAGTCACCTTCAGGTTAAGCGAGGAGGCAAAGATCACATGATCTTCCTCACCAGATCTCCATTTGAGTAGCTTTTCCCGAGGGATCTTGTGGCATTTACAATCTTGGTGAAGCGTGTATACATGCTGTCTACTTCCTCGTCGATCTCCATTCAGAATTGTTCGTATTCAGATTCAAGTCGGAATAGCTTCGAATCCTTCACCTACGAGGTACCTTCGTGAGTAAGCTCAAGTAGACGACATATATAATATGCAGTTTCAAAATTGCATATTCTATTAAATTCAGTTTTTTCTAATGCACAAAATAAAGAGTTCATTGCTTTGGCATTGTTCGTACAGGTAAGCTTGTTAGCGTCATCCCATTTATTGTGTGGTTTGACTAAGACGGTATGGTGGGTGCAGTGTATTTTGTCTCGAACATGGACCACACATCCATACTTTGGGTCATCATAAAAATTTTCATTCGCATTCTCCAGTGACTGTTGTCACTCCCCATGAATAGTGGGGGTCTACTCACACCTTGTCCCTCAGGAAATGTGTGACCGCATTGGCCATATTACTTCAGGTTTTTAAGCCCTTTTAGAAGAAACCTGGCTTTGATACCACTTGTTGGATCTAGTGGCCAACCTTATAGGGGGGGGGTGAATAAGGTTTAATGACGATTACTAGAAATTCAAATTATTTCTAACAAGAAAAACTAGCTCAGGAAGCTACTATGAGGCGTTAGGTAGCTAATGCGCGATAGTATTTTACAGAACTCAATATTCTTGGCAGATTCCCCCTTGGAGATCTATGCACCCTTCAGAAACTCATAGGCTATCAATCACTACGTTATATACAGGTAAGGAAACAAAAAATGAATTTCATTACAAACTGAATCAACAACTATTTTTAAAGATTACAAAACTTGATCTCCGTGATGCCGAAGATCGAAGGCAGTGAATGAAAACAACTTTTGGTTTTCTATACTGACCCGCTCCCCGGACCGGTTGGCTCTCTCCATTTCCCTCCAAGAAAGGTCTTCGAGCTAGCTCTTCACCCTAACGCAAGGAGGTGTCTTAGAGCCCCGCTAGATTCCCCAATCTAGACGTCCCTTCCCCGGGACGATTTCTCACGGAATCCTTCCTGGATCCCGATGACCTTCATCGGTCGATTTTCTTCACCATAAGAATACAAAGAAGAGAAAAATACACAAGAATATAAAAAGATTAAAGTTCAATTCTCCCTCAATACGGCTCCTCCATTGAGCGATTTGTGATCAGTGCTTGAAATCTTCGTGTGCTTGTAACCGATCAACTCATCGTAGGCTTTGTTTGTCTTGTCTCCCTGGAGTTCTTTGTTCGGGAATGGGAGGGAGGCGGTCTTCTTTTCCTTTGGCGAGGACGATAGAATGGACCACAGAGAGGTGGCCGAACCCTAGGAGTCGCAGATCTTAGTCTCGTTTCGTCTTAGTAAGGAACACAGAAAATGAGGCGGCTTTTTATACGTCTGTGTAAAAACAAGCTACGGCCGGCGGTAAGACTAGCGCCCGACGGTAGGTTCACGCGCTTGATTATGACAACTGTCCTCCAAATTTGGAAAAATATTCAAAGCGAATATTTTCCTTTTTTTAATGCTAGCGCGGCGTGGTAGGTAGGTAACGCCTGACGGTAGTCTAGTCATCTCAACGCCTCCATCTCGACGATCGTAGAGTGGGCTAACACGACACGACATCAAGTTATTGCCCGCCGGTAGACCAGTTGTCTCGACAAATCAATCAATCTCGACAATCGTTGAGTGGGCTAGCGCGGCGCGGTACAAAGTTAGTGCCAGCGCAGTAGGATCCCGAGCGCCTGGCTGAAATAATTCCTCGAGCTATCACGAGCAGTCGGACTAGCACGGCGCGGTAGAATCCCGAGCGCCATGTCCATTTAATTCAGGCTACCACCCGGTGATAGCTACTACCGCTCAGCGGTAGGTTCCATAGGAGAGCTTCCTGCATTGCTTGAACCTGTAAACCTGCATACTCTACCAAACACAAGATGTGATCAAATACAACATAGGAATTGATATTATCAAACTGAGGATATGTGAACTGTCGGCTCCAACAACCTATACTTTGGGTAACCAGATCTTTACCCTCATCCTCCTTTTAGGTGTGTTGGCAGGCTAAGGACAGGGATAATGTATAGTACTTAGACTCCAGGTGTTCCAAGTATATGACTGGTGATGGAGACAAGTTTCTTAGCCTGGAGAAGAAGAACTAAGGCATGGTGACTTTTGGAGACAATAACAAATTAAGGACACATTCTTAGCATTTGCACTATAGGTAACAAACTATTTTTTATTTCAAATGTACTACTTGTAGAGGGTTTAAAGCACAATTTAATTATTATTAGTCAACTTTGTGATAAAGAGTTGAATGTGTTTTTTGAAACCTCTACGAATACATGCAATATTATAGACACTACTCGAACACCGTGTTGGTCACTGCACATAGAAACTATAATGTTTATACAATTAAGTTGAGGACATATCTTCGTCTAATTTAAAATTCTTAGTTGTTAAAAATGAAGAGTTGGAAATTTGGCATAGGAGACTCGGTCATTCTGTGAGTAAACTAATAGTCAATCTATCGAAAGAAAAACTAATTTGTCAACTTCCAAAAATAAGCGGTAGTTTGACTTCTTTATGTGCTCCTTGCCAAAAGGGAAAATTCATAAAATCGTCCTTTAAAAGAAAAAAATAATATTTCTATGTCTAGACCACTGTAATTAATTCACATGGATCTATTTGGTCCTCTTAGCACATGTAGTCTTGTTGGGAAATGATACACATTTGCTATCATAGACGAGTACTCACGTTTTTGTTGGACCATTTTTCTTGCTAATAAATTTGACATATTCTTCGAATTTTCTAATATGTATACTAGATTGTAAAATGAAATGGAACTAAAAATAAATTCATAAGGTCTGATCATGGGGGAGAATTTGAGAATGAAAATTTTACAAATTTCTGTGACAATTTAGGAATTTGGCACGAGTTTTCAGCCTAACATACTCCACAGTAAAATGGAGTAGTAAAAAGGAAGAACTAGACTCTTCAAGAATTAGCTTGCAGAATATTGGATGAGTACAACTTGCCTCAATATTTTTGGGTTAAAGCGGTCAACACTGCATGTTATGTGATGAACCAGACCATGCTTCACCCTATTCTTAAACTCACTCCATATGAGCTTTGCTATGATAGAAAGTTGTATGTATTCTCTTTTAGAGTCTTTGGCTACACATGTTTCATTCTAAACACAAAATATAGTTTAGGAAAATTTGATGAAAAATCTGACCTAGGCATCTTTTTAGGAAATTCCTCCACGAGTCATGCCTATAGGAGGGTCTATAATAAAAGAACCTTGGTTTTCGATGAATCAATTCATGTTCACTTTAACAAAAACACTCTAAAAGAAGACCCTAAATTAAATGTAGCTGATGATGACATCATTTTTCAAGAAGAGGAGAGTGTGAAGAAAGATGTAGACGTGAAAATTGTATTATTTTCCACCTAGACTACACGTACTAAGAGGACCAAACATATCCATGCGAATGTGTTTAAGTGGTCTAGACGTGAAAATGTCATTTTTGCTTTTGAATGAGGTTTTAACAAATTTCCCTTTTTGATACGGAGCGCATAAAGAGTTTAAACTACCACTTAATTTTTGAAGTCCACGAACAAGTTTATTCTTTGATAGTTTGACAATTAGTTTACTTCTTGAGTGTCCTAGTCTCCTATGCCAAAGATCTAATTCCTCATTTTTGGTAACTAAGTATTTCAAATCCGAAGAAGATATATCTTCAAAGCTAACAGTGTAGACATTATGAGTTCTATTTGTAGTAAGTAAAACACTATTAGTTTTGGCATCTATAATCTTGCAAGTGTTTGTAGAGTATTCAAATATAACATTTAGGTCCTTTATCACATAGTTGACTAATTTAAATTTAATTATCCTTAATCCCATTTACCAACAGTACATTTGAAATAGAAAATGCTTTGTTACCTATGGTGCCGATTCTAAAAATGTGTCCTTTTCTATTATCCAAAAACATCACCATACCTCCCTTTTTCTTCTCTAGGTCTAAGGAGTTGTCATTATCTCCTGTCATGTGCTTGGAACACCAAGAGTCCAAGTACCACACGTTCTCCTTGTCCTTAGCCTGCCAACACACCTAAAAAGAAGATGAGGGTAAAGATCTGGTTACCTAAGTTGTTCCACCCATACAATTGGTAGAATACTTTGGTAGCTAGACTTGCATGGTTTTCTTGTTACCTTTCCTCAGATACGACCCAGAAGTGTGACCAAACCTTTGACAGTTTTCACACAAAGTATAGGCAGTGATGCTGCCTTTATCGTGTTCTTAGAGCTCGTGCTTGAGGATGGAGATAACCTTCAGGAATTATTGAACTTATTGTGTGATTCCTTATAGTTCATTTTAGTCTTAGCTGGACTATGATTATCGCTCGGTGGTAGTGTTGGACTTATATATCCTAGTACAAATTTTCCAGATCTATGACACTGTGCACCCAAAAACATATTCAGAGATTTTTGCCCTATTCCAAATTTCTGGATAGCACAGTTAAGATCATGGATCCTCGCCTTTAGGGCGGTGTTTTCAGTGACTAGCATTACACACCGATTGACGAACTATTATTTGCCTTCTTCTATTTTAGCAAGAGACATTTGAAGTCTTTTCTCCAAGTCATTCTTTTCATTTGTGAGATTATTCGTTTTCAATAATGCTTTGGAGAGACTAGCTTTTAACTCTTCGACTATTGCCAATCAAGTGAGGCAACAGTAGGCACTCGATCTTCTCTTTGCCACATTTTCTTTTCATCTTTTAAATTTTCTAAGTCCTTTTTAATTATCTTATTTTCATTTCTAATGGACTTCTTCTCAAGTATAACACTATCTAACTTATCGCATAGGTGTTTGTAAATCTCAAGATTAGTTCACTATAGAAGGGTGGAGTTACCTCAGTGTCGCTCTGGACACTAGAATTATCTTCAAGATTCATCTTGATTTCTTCCCATGAGGCACAGATTTGCCTTGTCTTCACTACTTGTGTTTGAGGTGCTTGATTCGTCAGAATCCATCCTCGTCCCAAGTCATCGCCTTTAGCACCTTCTTATTTCCTTTGTGCCGGCTTTGCTTCTCCTTTTTCTCCTTCTGGAGTCTTTGAAATTCCCCCTTTATATGCCCAGGATCTTGACAGTGATAACACTCGGGTAGGGTCTTCTCATCATCGTTCTCCATCTCTTTTGATGGCTTGTTCCACCTCCTGTATTCTTCATCACATTTCTTCAGAAATTTCTTAAATTTTCCCCGCCTCTTGAGATTCTTCATGAACCTTTTGAACTCTCGGACATAGAGGCTTTCTTCGTCGTCTTCCTCAGATTCTTCAACAACCTTTCTCTTCCATGCAGCCTTCAGTGCCCGCCCCTTCTTCTTTATCTCCCAGGAATATTCCTCAGCTTGAATCATTAATTCAAGTCCATGTGTCTTTAAGTTTCCAAAAAGCTCTCTATCTCCAGGGTACTGATATCATGTGATTCAGAAATCGCAATCACCTTCAGGTTAAGCGAGGAGGCAAAGATCGCATGATCTTCCTCACAAGATCTCCATTTGAGTAGCACTTCCCGAGGGATTTTGAGGCGTTTACAATCTTGGTGAAGAGTGTATACTTGCTATCTACTTCCTCGTCGATCTCCATCCGGAATTTTTCGTATTCAGATTCGAGTCGGAATAGCTTCGAATCCTTCACCTGCGAGGTACCTTCGTGAGTAAGCTCAAGTAGACGACATATATAATATGCAGTTTCACAATTTCATATTCTATTAAATTCAGTTTTATATAATGCGTAACATAAAGAGTTCACTGCTTTGGAATTGTTCATACAGGTAAGCTTGTCAACGTCATCCCATTTATCGTGTGGTTTGACTAAGACGGTATCACCTACAGTGATGGTGGGTGCAGTGTATTTTGTATTAAACATGGTCCACACGTCCATACTTTGGGTCATCAGAAAAATTTTCATTCGCATTCTACAGTGACTGTTGTCACTCCCCATGAATAGTGGGGGTCTACTCACACCCTGTCCCTCAGGAAATGTGTGACCGCATTGGCCATATTACTTGAGGTTCTTAAAGCCCTTTTTGAAGAAACCTTGCACTGATACCACTTGTTTGATCTAGTGGCCAAACTTAGAGGGGGGGGGGGTGAATAAGGTTTAATGATGATTACTAGAAACTCAAATTATTTCTAACCAGAAAAAGTAGCTCAGGAAGCTACTATAAGGCGTTAGGTAGCTAACGCGCGGCAGTATGTTACAGAACTCATTTTTCTAGGCAGATTCCCCCATGAGATCTATGCACCCTTTAGAAACTCACAGGACTATAAATCACTACGTTATATTGCAAGTAAAGAAACAAAAAATGAATTTCATTACAAATTGAATCAACAACTATTTTTAAAGATTACAAAACTTGATCTCCGTGACGCCAGAGATCGAAGGCGGTGAATGACAACAACTTTTTGTTTTCTATACCGACCCGCTCCCCGGACCGACTGACTCTCTCCCTTTACCTCCAAGAAAGGTCTTCGAGCCAGCTCTTTACCCTTACGCAAGGAGGTGTCATAGATCCCCGCTAGATTCCCCAATCTAGACGTCCCTTCTACGGGACAATTTCTCACGGAATCCTTCCTGGATCCCGACGACCTTCATCGGTCGATTTTCCTCACCATAAGTATACAAAGAAGAGAAAAATACACAAGAATATAAAAATATTAAAGTTGAATTCTCCCTCAATACGACTCCTCTGTTTAGCAATCTGTGATCAGTGCTTGAAATCTTCATATGCTTGTAGCCGATCAACTCTTCGTAGGCTTTATTTTTCTTGTCTCCCTGGAGTTCTTCGATCTGGAATGGGAGGGATCAGACTTCTTTTCCTTCGACAAAGATGATAGAACGGACTACAGAGAGGTGGCCGAACCCTAGGAGTCACAGATCTTAGTCTCATTTCGTCTTAGTAAGGAACACAGAAAATGAGGCGGCTTTTTATACGTCTTTGTAAAAACAAGCTATGACCGGCAGTAAAACTAATGCCCGATGACAGGTTCACGCGCTTGATTCTGACAACTGTCCTCCAAATTTGGAAAAATATTCAAAACGAAATATTTCCATTTTTCAATGCTAGAGCGACATGGTAGGTAGGTAATGCCTGACGGTAGTCCAATCATCTCAACGCCTCCCTCTCGACGATCACTGAGTGGGCTAACACGGCGTGACATCAAGGTATCGCCTCGCCGGTAGTCCAGTTGTCTCGGCAAATCAATCAATCTCGACAATCTTTGAGTGGGCTAGCGCGGTGCGGTACAAAGTTAGTGCTAGCGCAGTAGGTTCGCGAGTGCCTGGCTGAAATAATTCCTCGAGCTATCACGAGCAGTAGGACTAGCGCGGTGCGATAGAATCCCGAGCGCCATGTAAAAGACTTATTTCAGGAGCCTAAACACCTAGAGAGGGGGGGGGGGGGTTAATAGTTCTAATTTTCTTTTGTAATTCAGGCAATTAACTAGTATTAACACAGTACAGGAAATACAATCTACAGTACAGAAATCACAGCACAACAAACACCAGATTTATACTGGTTCCCCAAGGTTTGGTACATCCACTTTCCCCCTTCGCTTATCCAGTAGAGAACTGGATTCAACCCAACTTCCTTCCACTAGCTCAGATCCACAGATCTTACAACTCAGAACCAGATTGGTTCCTACAACTCAGACTTATACAATTCTTACCTCAGATTCTTCCCAATAATCGTACCTCAGGCCTCAGCCCTATCTCAGACTTTATCACTAGGCTTACAACTCAGACTATCAGAAGTCCTACACCTCAGGCCCTTAGCCCCACCTCAGCCTTTATAATTATAGGCTTACAACTCAGATCTTACAAAAGATCCTACAAGAAATTAATTATTTAAGAGATACAAAGATATCACCAGATAGATCACTCTACAGGTGAGAGCTTCTTGTTTAGTTCTTGAATAAACTGAATCTTCAAATTCAACCTGACTTAGCTATTTCAAAGCTTCTTGATAGAACAAAATAAGGTTGAAATCTTCTTGATGTAGAAGTTGATCTCCTGTCAGCTCCTTCCTTGAATTCAGAATAAGATCCGAATCTTCTCTTGCAGACTGCTCTGGATCTGCCTTCTTAAGGGTTTACCCTTTTCTTGTTATCAGATTCTCTTTCCTGAAATAAGCTTGATTACTTAGTTAGTTTTGTTGTTGTTAAGGTTATCAAGGATCAGTCCCTTATATAGAGTTTCCTCATGGTTACCGGCTGATCAGGTTTGTAACAACCTTCTGACAGTTCTGATAAAGGTGTCAGACCTGTTGGTTATGATAGCTGTCGAGTCACCAGTCATGACAGCTGATTCCTTAAAGACTTTACCACTCAGCATAACCACTCAGCAAACAGCTTCATATGTGTCGACACAAATAGACTAAGTGTCGACACAAGTCTTGATGATGTCGACATATCACTCCATGTGTTGATAAAGTCATTCTTCAGCTACTCGACACAGCTTCTGTTTGTATGTGTCGACACAAGTCCTGTGTGTTGACACAACTTCTCCTGGTCTTGACATAGCTGATGCTGGCAGATGGCATTGAGTGTATGTCTAGCTGTCGTTGAGTGTGGGTCGAAATGTCATTGAGTGTGTGTCGACACAAGTCCTGTGTGTCGAGACAAGCCTTCTAACATAGTATAGATGTTGTTGTTAGATGGCATTAAGTTTCGTCCAGATGTCGTTGAGTGTGTGTCGACACAACTGCTTCTGGTCGTGACTTAGCTGTAGACAAATGGCGTTGAGTGTGTGTCGAGACGAGTCCTGTGTGTCGACACAAACCTTCTTCATGTGTCGACACAATTCCTGAGTGTCGACACATGCCTTTCTTCTGATGTCGACATAACTCCTGGGTGTCGACACAACTTCTGCTTTAGGTGTCGATACAATTCCTGCCTTAGTGTCGACACAATTCTGGGTGTTGACACAGCTTATTCTTTAGGTGTCTACATAATTCCTGAGTGTCGATACAGGACTTGCTTCCAGTGTCGACACAACTTCTGGGTGTCGAGACAATTCTTCACAAGTATCGACACTTGTACTTAGAAAAATTTCTTGCAAACCCTACACCTGCACAATGAAACTCAACCATCCATCAAACACAAATTGATGTATATCATTGAGTAAGATGAGGCTTCTCCAAATCTGGTACATATTTTTCAGTGTACCCAACAATCTCCCCCTATTTGGAGAAGTCATAATCCTTAGTCAAAGATATACATCACTCATAATAAAACACATAAGAATAGATGTACATTCATTTCAGTGTAGGATAACATATAAATAATGTAAACAACTCAAAGCAATAGTGAAGCTGATTTTATTTATTAATCAGAAAATACTGGGTTTACATGTTTTTACTTAAAACAAAAACAAAAAGTTACATTGTTCTACACATAAGCCTATCTATCCTATGATTGACTAGGCTCCTTAATTACAATGCCTTTTTAAGACTTAATCTTTGCATGCACAGTGGGTTCTGTATCATCAGCAGGTTTATTCCCTTTGAGATTCTTCTTCTTTAATTCTTCAGCCTTTATCCTTTGCCTTTCAAAATAGTGAAAAGGCTTGGGGAAGTACCTGCTAGGCTGCAAGGCATTAACAGCTAACTTCCCAGCTTTTACACTTCTTCTGTACTGAAGATGGCTTCTTTCTTTGGCTTGATACTTATTCCATTCTTGCTCATAATACCATTTACCCATATCATATGTCTTATCCTTTACAGCCTTCCAGGTAGTCAAAATAATATTCCTTGAAATGGGGCTCCATTGCTCAAAATCTGGCTTCAACTCAGCCTGTTCTCTGAACCTTTTCTTTGATAGTCGTGCTTCCTTCTGAGCTTCCTTTGCAGCCTCTGACATGTCTACTTTTTCAATAATCACATTTTGTGCCTCCTGTGGAGGGCTGTACATTTTTTGCACTTCTTGTTGAACCATGTCAAAGTCAGCAGGAGGGTAAATAACTTGTGCAACTTCAGGCTGATCTCCTTCAATATTAGCAGGTTGCACTTCAGACTCAGCAACATTGTCATCATCACAGAAAGGAGGAAAGCCAAGTATAGCTCTGATGGAATTAGAGATCCATTTTGCATGATCAGAGCTAGCTTTGACTAACAATCTCTCCCCCTTTATGACTTCTCTAGTGATATGATCTCTCAGATCAGTCTTTTGAAATCTTATCTTATTAACCAGATATTCTGTACCTTCTTGATAGTAAGCTTTGAACTTAGTTAGGTACTCAAAAATGGTCTTTTGAGAGGCTCCAATAGCTGTGTGGATAACAGCTAGATCTTCTTGTAGTTGCTTTGATATTTCAATTTTCAAATCTGTTGAAATACTTCCCAATTTCTTGATGATTTCTGCATGAGAGTCTTTGAGGTTTTCATGGGACCTGAATTGATTTTCCAAAACATACCCTTGCTTTGTTGCAATATCCTCAACCTCAGTCTTCAGCAGCTGTTGTTGCTTAACTAAATATACTACAGCATTGCCTCCCTTATGGAAGCAATCTGTCATCTCTTTCTTGTGCAGATTGACTTCAAATCTGATTGACTTTGTGTCCTGAGCCAGCTGAAACTGCAATTCCTTATTTGACTCCTCCACATACTTCTCTAAAGACTATCTTTGTTCATCCATTCTCCTCATATGGTTGATTTTTGTTCCTGGAAGTTGACTCATTACATCTGGTACTGCTGAAGCTAGACATAAGCTTAGAATCCTTCCCAGATTTGGTTTCTTTATTCCTTTTTGTATTTTATCAAATACTACAGATGCCCAGTCTATTTTTATAGTTAAGATGACCCTTGTCATTAGATTGAACATGGATACTGAAACTCTGTCATGTCCATCAGTCTTACACAGAATTACCTTGCCTATGATTTCAGACAGAAACTTTCCTTGTGAATTCATCCCTTTCCTGGTAATGGATAATCCAACTTTGATATTAGGGCTTTGCCCGCACCAGCTTAATGCATCTTTTATCATTGATGGAATGATGTCATCGTCATCCTTAACCTTAGGAAGTTGGAGTGATTTTTTAATTGTCTTCAAAGTAAGTTTCATTCGGGAATCTTATACTGTGGCTTGAATCTTCTTCCCATCTATGTCCACGGTGGCTGATGAATAGAATTCCATGACTTCCTTCTTCCATATCTTAGTCGGTTCTGAGACCAAGAATTCCAAACCATTCTCTGAAATTAGGGTAATTACACTATGGATTTCTGGAGATGCTGTCATGAATCCACCACGAACCAGCTCATAGCCTTCGTTCATCTTGTCTTCCTTGATGGGAGCCATTGATGAAAGAGAGAGAAGAGAAGAGAAGTGAATATCGAAGTCGACACAAGGTTTAGAGTCGAGAAATCTGAAAGCGTAGTCGAAAAGATTTTGGCTTCACCTATTTATAGTCTAGGTGTAAAGGGGAGTTCAAGAGACGCTCCTTAGTAATAATACTAAGTCTCAAAAACACTTATATGTGTCGACAAAAAAGATCTAGGTCTCGACACTACTTAGATTTAGTCGACACGTTTATGTGTCGATATACTTATGTCAGTGTTGACATGGACTTAGCATGTCTCGACATAGTTGTGTCGACATCCATAATTCCGTCGACACAGATAATATTTCTGTGTCGACACATCCTTTTTCTTTGTCGATACAACATACTGAGTGTGTCGACACAATTTGTTTGTGTCAACACAAACTTTGTACTTAGACAAATTTCCTGAGAAATATTGTGCTTACATAGTCTACTTAGGAATGCTTGTGCTGACCTACTCTAGGTTCAATATACCTAATTCAATTTTAAAATAATTTAATTTAGTTTCATCCAGAGGTTTTGTAAAGATATCTACTATTTGATTTTTTTGTGTTTATAAATTCTAGATTAATATCTTCCTTCTCCACATGTTCTCTTATAAAATGAAACTTAATTTCTATATTCTTGGTTCTACTGTGAGATACAGGATTCTTAGCAATAGAAATAACACTAGTAGAATAACAGAATATTGGAATTCTACTTACCTTGATGTCATAATCTTCAAGTTGGTGCTTTATCTACAATAATTGTGCACAATAACTGCCTGCAGCTATATATTCAGACTTAGCTATTGATATAGCTACACTGGTCTGCTTCTTGCTGCACCATGACATCAGCCTTCCACCTAGGAATTGACAGGTTCCTGTAGTACTCTTCCTATCTTCTTTGCATCCTACAAAGTCTGCATCTGAGAAACCTGTTAGTATAAAATCACTATTCTTAGGGTACCAAAGACCTAAATTAGGTGTGCCCTTAAGATATCTCAAAATTCTTTTAACTGCAGTATAATGAGATTCCTTTGGACAAACTTGGTACCTAACACAGACACATATAACATACATGATGTTAGGTCTACTAGCAGTCAAATAGAATAGGGAGCCAATTATCCCTCTATACAAAGACTCATCAACAGGTTTCTCTATCTCATCTTTGCCTATAGGCATACTTGTTCCCATTGGAGTTTTTATGGTGGAGGCTGAGTCCATACCATATTTCTTAATCAACTCCTTTGTGAACTTAGACTGGGATATGGAAAATCCATCATCAGTCTGTCTTACTTGAAGTCCTAAGAAGAACTTCAACTCACCCATATTGCTCATCTCAAACTTCCCTTGCATAAGTTTGACAAAGTTTCTATAAAGGTTGTTTTCAGTAGATCCAAAGATAATGTCATCAACATATATCTGGACTAGGATTAACTTTCCTTTAGATTCCCTAAAGAATAGAGTTTTGTCTATCTTTCCTCTAGAGAATTTATTCTCAATAAGAAAAGTAGACAAGCTTTCATACCAAGCCCTAGGGGCTTGTTTAAAACCATATAGAGCTTTCCTATGCCTATATACATAATCAGGATAATGAGAATCTACAAAACCTAATGGTTGTTCAACATAGAATTCCTCTTTTAAGTCACCATTCAGAAATGCTGACTTTACATCCATCTGATATACCTTGAAACCTTGATAGGCAACATAGGCCAAGAACATCCTTATAGACTCTAGCCTTGCTACTGGGGCAAAGGTTTGATCAAAGTCAATCCCTTCCTATTGCCTGTATCCTTTTGCTACCAACATGGCCTTGTTCTTAATTATAGTGCCATTCTCATCAAGTTTTTTTCTATAAATCCACTTGGATCTAATAATATTATGATCCTTTGGTTTGGGAACAAGTTCCCAGACTTTACACCTTCTGAATTGATTCAGCTCTTCTTGCATAGCATCAATCTTGTTTGTGTCTTGCATGGCTTCTTCAAACTTTTTGGTTTCTATCTATGATAAGAAACTTGAACATAAAACTGTGTTCATGTTCTTGCTCCTTGTTAGAACACCTTGACTTGCATCACTAATGATTTGGTGAGCTGGATGATCCTTTTGGTGTCTTCTAGCTGGAGGAAACCTGTCAACCTCATGGTCTTCTTCATTTTCCTTAACCTGATGCTCCTCATTGTCTTCTTCCTCTAGTGAGTCTTATTCTCCCCCTGGACACCATGCATCCTTTTTTTCATCCATCCTAGAAGGAACTTTATCATTGATGGTCAGCTTGTCCAGACTGTCTATTAGACCTGTAGAACTAACTGAAGAACTAGATAATTCACTATTAATCAATTTAGACTCATCAAATACAACATGAACTGATTCTTCTACAACTTGAGTAGCAAAGGTTTAGATCCTGTATGCCCTACTATTATTGCTGTACCCAACAAATATCCCTTCTAGGGATTTGGTAGCAAACTTAGTTTGGTAGTTCTTAGCATTAACTAGGACATAACACTTGCTATCAAAGATTCTGAGGTAGGAAATGTTTGGCTTTCTGCCTTTCAAAATCTGATAGGGAGTCATCTTATGTTTCTTATTGATGGAGGCTCTATTGAGTACATGACATGCAGTATTTACTGCCTCTGCCCAAAAGTACTCAGGGAGAGTAGTGTCACTAATTAGTGTTCTACTTTCCTCAGTTAGAGTCCTATTCTTCTTTCAGTAACACCATTTTGCTGGGGTGTTCTAGGTGAGGAGAACTCCTGATGGATCCCAAGTTCTTCACAGAACTTTGTCATACATTCAGACTGAAATTCAGTTCCATGGTCACTTCTGGTTTTGACCACTGAATTGTTAAATTCATTCTGAATTTGTCTAACAAAGGTCTGGAAAATAGTAGGAATTTCAGATTTCTGTCTCAGGAAGAAAACCCATGTGAATCTGGAATAGTCATCCACAATAACAAAAGTGTATACTTTCCTACCAAGACTATGAATTGGCATAGGACCAAACAAATCCATATGCAAGAGATATAAACATCTCATTGAATCTTTGGTATCTAGTGCATGAAAAGAGGACTTAATCTGTTTGCCCTTTTGGCAAGCTGAACACACTCCCTTTTTAATGCACTTGACTTGAGGACCATTCCTCACTAATCCCATGCTAAACAGCTGTCCTATAGACTTGTAGTTCAGATGAGCTAGCCTCTTTTGCCATTTAACACATAGTGAAGCTTTCTCACCTACAACTAGGCAAATGGGTGAGTTATTAAACTCACAATCTAGGTTAAGACAATATACATTCCCTTTCCTAGTGCCAGTCAAAATGATCTCTTGATCACTTGACCTCCTTATTTTGTACTCCCCTTTGAGGAAAGAGATGACATAACCTAGTTCACTAAGTTGACTTATGCTAATCAGGTTATGTTTTAGCCACTTCATATAAGCCACTTTAGTGATGGTAATTGAATCACTAAAGATGTTACCAAATCCTTTGATGATTCCTTTTTCTGATCCATCAAAGATCACTTTGGGTCCATTCTCTATGGGTACATAGTCCCTAACCTTTCTTCTTATTCCAGTCATGTGTCTGGAACATCCACTATCCAAGTACCATATAGGGGTATGGCCACTTGGATTCACCTGCATCAAATAAAGAATCACTCATCCTTAGAACCCAAATTAGTTTTGGGTCCTAAGTTCTTGTTAGTTTGAAAACTATCATGTTTACCTATAGCTTTTCTGATAGGTAAACAATTCTTGGTTTAAACACTATTGTTAAACCAGCAATCCATAGCAAAGTGGCCTACCTTGCCACAACACCAACACTCAAATCTGTTGTACCTTCTCTTAGGTACAGACTTCACAACCTTGTTGCCAGAAGTTCTTTTGAGTGTAGGTGCTGGAGCAGCAAACCCCAAGAATTCCTTTTGAACCTGATGGGCTTGCCTATAGAGTGGCCTACTGGCATTTGCACACTTGCCAATATGATCTCCATACTCACAGTGACCATGAGTAATTTCATGATCATACCTGTTTGTAGGTTGCATCACCTTCCTAAAGAAAATAGGGGGCTTAGAGTCCAGTAGCTGAACTAGGGCCTTACCTTTTCCATGTGAATTGTTAACCCTTGTCCTTCCCTTAAATCCTAGACCAGTCTTGCCTTTTTGAGAAATGAAGTTGTCTATTAAAGGCAAGAATGATTTTTGCTTAGAGAATTTAGCCACTAACTCTTTTTCTTTCTGAAGTCTTGCCTCCAGATTCTTGATATGATTTTCCTTGAAAGAGATTGTGCCCATCTGAATGACAGTTATGTTCTTCAGTTTGGTAACCTCATTCAGTTTCAAATCAATTAGCTTGGCTGATTCTGATGCTGCCTGCTTAAGAGATTCAATCTGCTTGGCCTACTCCTTGACAAGAAGCTTGCTTCTCTTTAGAGCTTGCGACAACCCACCATACTCATCAATGAGTTGGTGTACATCCCCTTCAGACTCAGAACCATCAACATCTCTTGATGCAGATGCTTCTGATTCTGATTCTATAAAATAATCAGACTCTAAGGGAGAATTGTATACCTTGCTTGGACCAGGCTGATCCTGGCACTGATCATTTTCTGACAGAGCCATCAACCCTCTACAACAACGGTCTTCCACTCCATTTATGGAGTCTAGCATTTGTAAGAATTCTAGTTCCCTAAAATCCTTTTCTTTTGAGAACAACTCAACATATACTTCTGCATCATCTTCTTCTCCTAATCTTGAAGATGAAGAGTCTGTCCAACTCTTTTGTTTTTGAGCAACAAAGGATTTCTCCTTCTTGCCCTTCAGTTAATGCTTCTTTTTTTCTTTAAATTCAGTCCTCTTGTCTGGATAATCAGCTATGACATGTCCTGGCCTGTTGCAACAATAGAAAACAATCTTTGAGTTAGTTTGTTTACTAGGTTTTGAGGCATACCTGTCCTCCTTGGGAGTATTCTTTTTCTTATAACACTTATCCTTGGAAAAGGATGTTGATGGTCTGGTTCTCCACTTCTTATTTTTCATGAACCTTTGGAACTGCCTTGTAAAGGCAGCAAAGTCCTCATCAGAGGTGTGGCTGTCTTATGAGGTAGTATCAGGAATTCCTTCTTCTACCTCAGCACTCCTTCTGGGTGGAGAAGAAGATTTTCTCCTGCCATTTCTTATGCCATCAGCCTTGAAGGCTATTGATTTGTCCTTGCACTCAGACCTGCTGCTCTTTTCTTCCTCCTTCCTGGCAGTAAGCTGCATTTCATATGATAGCAGCTTTCCAAACAAAATGGAGGAGGTGTATCAGCAAGCTTGGCCACCTCTCTGATGGCACAAATCTTTGTGTCCTAGTCCTTTGTTAGAGCCCTGAGAAACTTGTCATTCAGTTCATAAGTGCTGAAGACTCTTCCATAGGTCATCAACTCATTAACTATCCTGAAGAACTTTTTGTAACATTCAGCTATGCTGTTAGTCTTGGCTTGTCTAAAGCTCTCATATTCTTGATTCAGCATAGATTTCCTATCTTCTCTGACTTCTTCAGTTCCCTCCATATATAAAATCAGGGTTTCCCACATTTCCTTGGAGGTTTTATAATATACCAGATTCTAAAATGTGGCATCATCTATAGCACATAAAATAATGTTCTGTGCTCTTTTGTCTAGTGTTGCTAGAATGATCTCATCCTTTGTCATTTCAGAATAGTTCTTATGGGTTCTAATATTTGCATCCAGAGCTGATACCTTCATTGGAATGAAGGGTCCTTCTTGTACAATAGTGTAGATTCTTGGATCAGAAGCTTCCATAAATAATCTGACCCTTTCCTTCAAAATGCCAAAGCATTCTTTCCTGCAGATAGGAAGTTTCATAGATCCAAACTCCTTTTGATTTTCATTTGAACCCATTCTTGAAATCTGTTAATTTCCTTGGAGATTCACTCAGACTGTTAGGTCAATCTTTGAGCAACCTCCCTCTGATACCACTTGAAAGACTTATTTCAAGAGCCTAGACACCTAGAGGGGGGGGTGAATAAGTTTTAATTTTCTTTTGTAATTCAGGCAATTAACTAGTATGAACACAACACAGGAAATACAATCTACAGTACAGAAATCACAGCACAGCAAACACCTGATTAGTGGTTCCCCAAGGTATGGATACATCCACTTTACCCCTTCACCTATCCAGTAGAGAATTGGATTCAGCCCAACTTCCTTCCACATGCTCAGATCCACAGATCTTACAACTCAGAACCAGATTGGTTCCTACAGCTCAGACTTATATAAGTCTTACCTCAGATTCTTCCCAAGAATCCTACCTCAGGCCTCAGCCCTACCATAGCCTTTATCACTAGGCTTACAACTCAAACTATCACAAGTCCTACACCTCAGGCCCTCATCCCTACCTCAGCCTTTATAATTATAGGCTTACAACTCAGATCTTATAAAAGATCCTACAAGAAATTAATTGTTTAAGAGATACAAAGATATCACCAGATAGATCACTCTGCAGGTGAGAGCTTCTTGATCAGTTCTTGAATAAATTGAATCTTCAGATTCAACCTGACTTAGCTGTTTCAAAAATTCTTGATAGAACAAAATAAGGTTGAACTCTTCTTGATGTAGAAGTTGATCTCCTGTTAGCTCCTACCTTGAATTCAGAATAAGATCTGAATCTTCTCTTGCAGACTGCTCTGGATCTACCTTCTTAAGGGTTTCCCCTTTTCTTGTTATCAGATTCTCTTTCCTGAAATAGCTTAATTACTTCCTTAGTTCTGTTGTTGTTAAGGTTGTCAAGGATCAGTCCCTTATATAGAGTTTCCTCATGGTTACCAGCTGATCCAGTTTGTAACAACATTCTGACAGTTCTGACAAAGGTGTCAGACCTGTTAGTTATGACAGCTGTCGAGTCACCATTCATGATAGCTGATTCCTTAGAGACTTTACCACTCAGCATAACCACTCAGCAAACTGCTTCACATGTGTTGACACAAATAGACTAAGTGTCGACACAAGTATTGATGATGTCGACATAACACTCCATGTGTTGACATAGTCATTCTTCAGCTACTCGACAAAGCTTCTGTTTGTATGTGTCGACACAAGTCCTGTGTGTCGACACAACTACTCCTGGTCTTAACATAACTGATGCTGGCAGATGGCGTTGAGTGTATGTCCAGCTGTCGTTAAGTGTGTGTCAAGACGTCATTGAGTGTGTGTCGACACAAGTACTTTGTGTTGACACAAGCCTTCTAACTCAGTATAGCTATTGCTGTTAGATGGCGTTGAGTGTCATCCAGATGTCGTTGAGTGTGTGTCGACCCAAGTCATGTGTGTCGACACAACTGCTTCTGGTCTTGACTTAGCTGTAGACAAATGGCGTTGAGTGTGTGTCGAGACGTGTCCTGTGTGTCGACACAAACCTTCTTCAGGTGTCGAAACAATTCCTGAGTGTTGACACATGCCTTTCTTCTGATGTCGACATAACTCCTGGGTGTCGACACAACTTCTGCTTTAGGTGTCGACACAATTCCTGCCTTAGGTGTCGACACAATTCTGGGTGTTGACACAACTTCTTCAGGTGTCGACATAATGCCTGGGTGTCGGTACAGGCCTTGCTTCCAGTATCGACACAACTTCTGGGTGTCGACACAATTCTTCACAAGTGTCGACACTTATACTTATAAAAATTTCTTGCAAACCTTACACCTGCACAATGAAACTCAACCATCCATCAAACACAAATTGATGTATATCATTGAGTAAGATGATGCTTCTCCAAATCTGGTACATATTTTTCAGTGTACCCAACACCATGTCCATTTAATTCAGGCTACCACCCGACGGTAGCTACTACCGCTCGGCGGTAGGTTCCATAGGAGAGCTTCCTGCATTGCTTGAACCTTTAAACCTGCATACTCTACCAAACACAAGATGTGATCAAATACAACATGGGAATTGATATTATCAAACTGAGGATATGTGAACTGTCGGCTCCAACAACCTATACTTTGGGTGGAACAACTTGGGTAACCAGATCTTTACCCTCATCCTCCTTTTAGGTGTGTTGGCAGATTAAGGACAGGAAGAACGTATGGTACTTAGACTCCGGGTGTTCCAAGCACATGACTGGTGATGGAGACAAGTTCCTTAGCCCGGAGAAGAAGAAATAAGGCATGGTGACTTTTGGAGACAATAACAAATTAAGGACACATTCTTAGCATCTGCACTATAGATAACAAACTATTTTTTATTTCAAATGTACTGCTTGTAGAGGGTTTAAAGCACAATTTAATTATTATTAGTCAACTTTGTGATAAAGAGTTGAATGTGTTGTTTTAAACCTCTACGAATACATGCAATATTATAGACACTACTCGAACACCGTGTTGCTCACTGCACATAGAAACTATAATGTTTATACCATTAAGTTGAGGACATATCTTCGTCTAATTTAATATTCTTAGTTGTTTAAAATGAAGAGGTTGAACTTTGGCATAGGAGACTCGATCATTCCGAGAGTAAACTAATAGTCAAACTATCAAAAGAAAAACTAATTTGTTGACTTCAAAAACTAAGCGGTAGTTTGACTTCTTTATGTGCTCCTTGCCTAAAGGGAAAATTCATAAAATCGTCCTTTAAAATAAAAAATAATATTTCCATGTCTAGACCACTGCAATTAATTCACATGGATCTATTTGGTCCTCTTAGAACATATAGTCTAGTTGGGAAACGATACACATTTGCTATCATAGACGATTACTCACGTTTTTGTTGGACCATTTTTCTTGCTAATAAATTTGACATATTCTTCGAATTTTCTAATATGTGTACTAGATTGTAAAATGAAATGGAACTAAAAATATAATGCATAAGGTCCGATCATGGGGGAGAATTTGAGAATGAAAATTTTACAAATTTCTGTGACAATTTAGGAATTTGGCACGAGTTTTCAGCCTAACATACTCCACAGTAAAATGGAGTAGTAGAAAGGAAGAACTAGACTCTTCAAGAACTAGCTTGCAGAATATTGGACGAGTTCAACTTGCCTCGATATTTTTGGGTTAAAGCGGTCAACACTGCATGTTATGTGATGAACCGGACCATGCTTTACCCTATTCTTAAACTCACTCCATATGAGCTTTGCTATGATAGAAAGTCGTATGTATTCTCTTTTAGAGTCTTTAGCTACACATGTTTCATTCTAAACACAAAATATAGTTTAGGAAAATTTGATGAAAAATCTAACCTAGGCATCTTTTTAGGATATTCCTCCACGAGTCATGCCTATAGGAGGGTCTATAATAAAAGAACCTTGGTTATAGAAGAATTAATTCATGTTCACTTTAACAAAAACACTCTAAAAGAAGACCCTAAATTAAATGTAGCTGATGATGACATAATTTTTTAAGAAGAGGAGAGTGTGAAGAAAGATGTAGAAGTAGGAGGTGAAGAATTAGGTGACACATAAGGATACAAGCCTCCAAATGAACTAAAATTTTCAAAAAATCATCCTCGAGAACTAGTAATTGGAGAGCCTTCACATGGGATTAGAAATCGTTCATCAGTGCATGAATCATTTTCCAACTTATGTTTATATCTGAAATTGAACCTAAGAACATTTCTGAAGCACTAAATGATGAGTTTTTGTTTTTGGCCATGAACGAGTAACTTAATCAATTTGAAAGAAATAGACTATGGACATTAGTGGAGCACCCCAGTAGCCATCCAGTTATAGGTTTTAAGTGGATCTTCAAAAATAAACATGATGGTGATTTTAGGATAATGAGAAATAAAGCTAGGTTCGTTGCTCAGGGATATTCTCAGATCGAAGGGGTGGATTTTGAGGAGTCATTCACACCCTTAGCTCGCCTTGAGTCCATTAGGATGTTCTTAGCATTTACTAGTTTTAAAAGGATAAACTTGTATCAAATGGATGTCAAGAGGTCATTTCTAAATGGTTATATTAAATAAGAAGTGTATGTAGAACAACCACCAAGTTTTAAAAATAGTAATCATCACAATCATGTTTATAAACTCATAAAAGCCTTATACGGATTAAAGCAAGCACCTCGTGCCTGGTATGATAGGTTAATGGTTTTTCTTGTCAAGCATGGTTTTAGGATGAGAAGTGCGGATAATACATTATTTGTAAAACATAGTGATTAATATTTAATGATCATGCAAATATATGGCGATGATATAATCTTTGATGCCACTAATGTGAAATTATGTGAAGAAATCATAAAAGTGATGCAAAATGAATTTGAAATGAGTTTAGTAGGAGAATTAACATATTTATTAGGTTTTCAAATTTCTCAATGAGACAATGGTATTTTTATTTGTAAATCAAAATACATAAAAGATATGATTAAGAAATTCAATTTTGAGAATTTGAAACAAGCAAAAACTCCAATGAGCGCATCACTAAAACTAGGGAAGGATGAAAGTGGCATTTCGGTGTATCAAACATTATTTAGAGGCATGATCAAATAATTATTATATCTACATGCATCTAGACCCGACATCATGTTTGTCGTATACCTCTGTGCTAGATATCAAGCTAATCCTAAAAAAATCTCATATGAAAAATGTTAAATGCATCTTTAGGTATCTCATAGGGTCTCAGAATCTTGGTCTTTGATATCCACATACCACCAAATTCATGCTCCATTGATATTCCGATTCAGACAATGCCGGATGTTCACTTGATCGCAAAAGCACAAGTGACACGTGTCACTTCTTAGGGTCTGCACTAGTTTCATGGTTGAGTAGGAAATAGAATTATGTTGCCCCCTTCACGGCCGAGGCCGAATATACTACCCTAGGAAGATGTTGCGTACAAGAACTATGAATGTTACAAATGTTAGAGTACTTCAGTCTCTCCTTCAAGAACGTTGAACTTAGGTGCGATAACAAATGTGTCATAGACTTAACGAATAATCCGGTGCACCACTCTCGTTCAAAATACATTGTCATTCATCATCACTTTATTCGTGATCACATTAAGATGGAGAATGTAAAAGTGAGATTCATTGGCACCGACGATCAGCTTGTGAATATCTTCACAAAATCTCTTCCTGATGCTCGTTATTCTCTACTTCGATTAGAATTGGGTGTTTTGGATCTCACTACGTAATCTATGTTAACTTCAACAACTAAGGTGTCATTTCTTCTAGTTGTTTTGCTGCATTATAGTGATAGTACATTGCCCATTCATATATAATCATCATTAGAAGCAAACACTGTCAAAATCTGGGCCGGTTTACGTACACTTAAATCTCAATAAGTTACCGCAGCGCAGTGCCACTACCACTGGCAGTAAGTATGTTTATCTCGTGCTTGTTTTTTGTTTTTTTTATGTTTTTAGTTGTCTTGTACCTATGTCCGGTGTGATTTTTTTATTTCAGTTTATTATATCAACAAAAACTAAATAAAACATGAAAAATTACAAAAACACGTTCTTTGATTTGTTTTTTGCTTTGTGATCGGTGTTAGTTGTGCATGTTTACTCTTTAATTATTTAAAACAAACAAATTTATAAAAGCCCAAAATAACAAAAAATAATATTACACTAAATATGTTTTCTTTTTTGTATTCACACTTGTTTATTTCAAACAAAAATGCAATAACATGGCACAATCATTATTAGGACATGCATTACTAGAACTGAAAACATAAAGATTATGTGCAATGTTTCATTTAGGATTGCTAAACTTTGTTTAACATTGTATGTTTGTGTCATGATATGTCTAGTCTATTAGTATTTAGTTACTGAGTGTGACTAAATAGGATATATTATGTTTAATATACATCTAGGTATGTGTGAGGATTTAGGTAGTATAATGACTTTTCACTGATCACACATCCCTAAAAAATGAAAATATGTAGAAATTTCAAAGCTTACATGTTCTAACTCATGATATTGCCTCTAACATGCTAGGAATGACTTGAAAAATCAATGTCACGTTGTTCATTTTTCATATATAGAGTTCAGATCACTAGACCAAAATTACAGCAGTAAGGTCTTTGTACACAAATTAAAGTGTATCTCTCTATGTGGGTAGATTTTGATTGATTCGAGAACCTTGAATTAAACACAAAATATATAAAATTGATAGTGCAAAAAAACTGAAATGAAAAAAATGTGGACATTATATTTATGCTATCAAATTATGTATCAAGGATACCCCCCAAGCACTACTCATTCCCCCCAAGCACTACTCATTCCTCCTGATAAGCCTCTATGAGCATTGTGAGGATGAACACCTTAGTATATGGAATTGTTTCGATCTTGTGCAAAGACAGTAAATTTAGTTAGGGCCCTTTATTCTAGTCTTAGTATATTGTAGATAGAATCATGACAAAAATTTTAACTTTATCACTCTTGTGTTAGCATATTGATTTATTGAGATAAAATATGTATAAATGATAATTTCTACCCAATGTTTTTTCTTTGATACTACACATACACCTGTCATTATTCTATCAAACTCTTCCACGCATAAGAATTAGACTTAAAATTCACTTCGTGTTCATTGCACAAGTGTACTAGTATACGATTACTATTCATGACGCTTACAATGTTATAATGTATTAACTCTATAAATCTTTTGCTATTATACGCCAAATCTTATGTAGTTAGATTCACATGCTTTGTCCAAAATTTCTTATGCTCTGACAATATCTTGAATCAATTTTTTTTCTTATGTTAGCTAGATCTGCAATCATTGTGCCCAGCTCGTATGTATTTTCCGTACTTTTTTTTCTTTGCCAAAAATTCATCTCTCTGCTTAATCTCAAGCCACTACCGTTGATTCCCGGCCCTTCCGATAATATCAAAAGGGGGAGATTTGTTTGTTCATGAGTAAGTCCTATGCTAGTCACCTAAGGGAAGATCACGTGTAGGGGGAGCACACATATAAGGGGAGCACACATGTAGGAGGAGCACACATGTAGGGGGAGTCATACTTCTATCACACTAGGCTTTCTTGATTCATAAACCTCGTTATATTTCCCACTTATTTTTGGATTACACTATACCATGCAACTAATGATTTATATCTCATGAAAGGGATTTGATATTATCAAAAGGGGTAGTTTGTTGGAACCCATGATCCATATCTCTTTAGTTTTACAATATCAAATCCCAAGCTGCATTTGATAACACTTATGTTAGGTATAGTGTGCGGGTTTACATATATGAAGATGAGATTTCCAATCTCTGTATCCTACCGCCGGATTTTAGCTCTAACGCTGGCACAAGCAACGTAGGATTAAAGTGAATACACAAAGATTTCTCTCTATGACCTATAGCTAGGCGCTAGCCCTACCACCAGGCTCTAGCCATCTCGACAATCGTCGAATCAATAATGTCAAGGAGAAACCGCTACCACCGGGCACTAGCCTTACCACGCTACGGTATCCAAAAGCGGCGAGAATATTTTAGGATATTTTTCATAATTTGATGGACAACTGGCGACGCCACGTGAAAAGATATACCTTTAGGCGCTAGCTTTACCGATGATGCTAGATTATTTATAAAGAGACTATAAAAGTGCGCGTTTATTTTTCTGAGGAGACAAGGAGGAGAATTACAAGCCTAGGGTTTGTTCACTGCCTCTGTTGTTGCGAACAACCATCTCGGTGCAAGGAAAAGTGAAATCTCTCCCTCCCATTCGTGATCAAGGAACTCCCAAAAATGAAGTGTGCAATAACCATCAAAATTTGATTGAGTGTGAGAAGAACTATATTCAGAAGCATTGATAAAACATTGTTCTGTTGGGTGTATTGAACACAATGTCCCAGATTTGAAGAAGGCCCAGAAGTTAATAATATACACAAACCTGTATTTGATATATATATCTAAGTTTACATGTGCAGGGTATTGAAAATTAAGTGATTAGATAGACTGAGAGAATCATAAGTATGGCTGGAAAGAAGTCAACATGGTCAAGGAAGATAGGAAATTGACTAAGTACAAAAACGTTGAGTGATTAAGCATCACTCAACGCCAAAGGCCGAAAAATGTCGTCTGTTTAACTCTCACTCAAAGGCTTAATGGAGAAGCACTAAAATTATATAAGTAAAAAAATGTCGAGTGGAGGACTTACACTCAACACCTTCTCAAAGAAAGGCTGTCAAGTACAAATGTGTCGAGTAAAGGACTTACACTCAACGCCATCTCAGTAAAATCAGTTTAAGTATAAATGCGTCGAGTAAAGGACTTACACTCAACGCTTCTGGAGTTATCTGTCAAATCACTTATTCGTCGAGACATATGAGATCTCTCAATGCTTGTGGAGATTCAGAAATTATTATAAGTCAATTGGCGCCATGTCAAATCTGCTGACGTGATTCTTAATTCAAATTGATGCAAATCACGTGCTAAAAGATTGAGATCGCCGTAATGATCGGACAATGCTATCCTGGGATAAATCAACAATTAAAGCCGTTCATTCCGTTTTACAAAGAGGGATATAACTGTTACTGATGTCGATGTATAAAAGCAAAGTGGGTGACATTCTTACAAGAACTTTTGCTAATCTTTTGAAACCCTAATCTCGCAAAAGTTGGCTAGCAGAGCAGGTCTTATATCCCGGTTGTCTTCAAGCCTGCTATACAAATTGTTGTATTTCTCAAGCTTGAAGAAGAAGAAGACGAAGAGCTCTATAAGGATTCAACACAATACAGACTGAATAAAATCTGAAGAATCATCTTCCTATAGCTGTGCTAAGAATGGTTGTCTGTTGAGTCAGCAAAAGAAGAAGACTCAGCAATTTTCCTTTAAGTCAAATTTCCCAAACATTTATTCTATCTTTTGGTATCTCACTATATCTGAATGTATGCTAATTTTATAAAGGCTGAGTGTAGGACTGTGAGCAGTATGCATTGTAGGAGTGTGAAGCACTCTGAGTTATAGGGTCCTGGGAAGGATCTGAGGCAAGGCTTGTTCCTGAGGTAGGATCTTTGTGAAGATCTAAGGTAGGAGACCAGCTGAGTCTCTAAGCTATAGGAGTTGGAAGACTTTGAGTTATAGGGTTGTCAAGCCTGAGGTAGGAGACCAGTGTTGTCTCTAAGGTAGGAATGTGATCAGTCTAAGCTGTAGGAGTATAGAGCAATTTGAGTTGTAAGATCCATGGAGGGATCTGAGGTGTAAGATCTATTTGATCTGAGTATTAGAGGAGTTGGCTGAATCTAGCTCACTGCTATATAGGTGAAGGGGGAAAGTGGATGTACCCTAGATAGGAGAACCACTATAAAATTATGTGTGTTGTACGTGTTCTTAAGCTAACCTACTAACATAAACACATAACAAGAACATTCTCTAAAAGTCTTAAAAGATTCAATAGAAATCTATTCACCCCCTCTAGGTGTTTAGCTACCCTTAAAAGACTTTCATGTTCTATGGAGGAATTCTTCTTTGAGGGAGCAATAGTTTCAAAACTCTTTATCTTTATTTGTACTTTTTCTCTTTTCTAATCGTTATGTGTGAGAAAAATCGACCGAGGAGGTTGTTGGAATATGGGAAGGATTCCGTAGGAAATCATCCTGGGAGGACGTCAAGATCTGGGAGATCTAGGGGGCTCTAAGACCCTTCCTGGGAGGAAGGTGAGAACCCGGCTTGTCAATCTTCTTGGAAAGAAGAGAGAGCCAATTGGTCCTGGTTTAGGGTTGGTATATAAACCAAAGAGAATTGTTTGATTCATCTCCTCCGATCTCCGCATCACGGAGATCTAGTTGTATTATTGTAAACCCTTGTTTTTTAGTCATGAATAAAATTATATTTCTTTTATTTCATCTCAAAATTGTAGTTACATGTTGCTAGGATTATAAGGGATGTGTGGAAAATTAGAAGACAAACTTTAATAGGGGAAAAGTGTTTCTATGACCTACCGTTGTGCGGTAGTAGTCTCTCTCCCCGTGGTAGCTTCTAGAATAGGTTGCCCTACCAAACTTGTGTTCTCTGTAACCTACCGCCCAACGGTAGATTCTAAAACAGGTTGCCCTAGTGAAATTCTTTTTAATTCCTAATTTTAATTGAAAACCTTATTCACCCCCCCCCCTTCTAAGGTTGACACCAAATCCAACACCAAGGCCATTTTATCCGTCCCGCAGAGTGCTATGAGAAGTTCTTCAAGATTGTGAACAATCTGATAACTTATGGCAGATAGTTCTCCAATTATGAGATGAATGATAAGTTCCTGAGATCACTCAACAAAGAATGGGACATCAAGATTTATGCCAAAAGATAGGTAGGCAAATTTTCCAATGCACTGCCACAGAATCTGTTTGGCAAGTTACTATCACATAAACTTCAGCTGATCTCCAAAAAGGCTGAAGAGGATGCTGCCAAGTCTCTCAACAGTGAAAAGACTGTGACTTTCAAAGCTGAAACATCTAGGAAGAGCAAGAAGAAGACTCCTTCTCCTTCAAGAAGGGTTGTTGAGTCAAAAAGTTCAGATCCCAACACATTAGGAGAAGAACTATTTGATGGAGAGCTAACCATGTTCTCCAAGCAGTTCAAAAAGATACTGAGTAGCAGAAGATAATGGAAAAATAAGGGCTCATCTAGCTCTAGCTCAAGGAAGCCATAAGCCAAACTGAAAAAGTCCAGAAAAGACCTTTTGAAGACATGTATGAACCTAAACAAAAAAACACTTTAAAACTGATGTGGTTTGTTACTACTATAATAGGTGAGGACATGTCATTGCTGACTATCCTATTAAAAGGAAAGAGAGCGGAACATATATGGTCACTAGAAGAATGGAAATTCTTCTTTAAGAGCAATAATGCATCTTACAATGGGAGAATAAAGGGCATGGGGTTGAGTGCCTTGAAGGCTCCCCATGAAGAAATCCAAATGGCCCACCATGGACCATTTATGTTTGGTGCTCCTGTGTAACATCCCGACTTTTATTTGGCCACCAGAACCCTAGTGGGACCAATAAAAGTGACCTAAACCTCTACCCATGGCTCAAACCCTTGTAGGAGGTAACCATAGATGGGAATATAGAGCTAGATGACTCAGATTTGAGTTCTGTCAGTTTCTATGGTCTCGTATAACCAATACAAACACATTGAAACTCGTTCTGTTAAATCTCGAGGTCATATGGTGGGTATGTCCATTCCTAGTAGAACATCACAAAAATGAGAGTTTATGATATTGACCTAAAGAACTCTGATTTGAGTTCTGTCAGTTTCTATTGCTTCGTATAGTCATTACGAATGAATTGAAACTCGTTGCGTCGCAATTTGAAGTTTAATTATGAATATGAGCATTTTGACCCCCTTAGCACGCTGCGACACACAGATTTTGAATATTTAGCGAACGGACTCTGATTCGACCCCGGTCAATGATATTGGGTTTGGATGGTCAATACAAAGTCAACCGAATTTGTCTCGATCAATTTCAGTGATGGGTGGTCAGCCCATGGTCAAATCAAGCATAGTATGCACCAAAAAGCGTGCACACACAAATTATGACACAACACCCTAACCTTGACCCAACTCCCAATATCATTGACCCACCTTGACTTTGACCAGCATGGGGGACCCACCGTAGGGTTGACTTTGGTTAAACCTTCCTAAAAAGTCCATTTTGGAAAAATATTCCCAAAAGAGGTGGACACCTCCTCTTCATGAGTTGCTTGGACCCTACCCCTTCACCCTTGAGCTACAAAAATCAGCCACCAATGGATTGATAGGTGGGCTATAAGACAAGGTAAGGCTCACCCCCCCCATCTTTCCCTTCCCCTCTTCCTCACTCCCAAGCCCAAGCCCACCAAATCCCTTTCTCCCCCTTTGGATGTCTTCCACCTAGGATCCCTAGGATGATGCCACCTTGCTTGAGCAAGTGGAGGAAGAGGGGAGGAGCATCCCCCTCTTGGTTTAGTCTCACATCGGGGAGAGGATGGGTGACCAATCTCCCCCAGCCTATAAAAGTCCATGTCCACCACTGCTCTCCTCCACACAACCCAAACAAGCATAGAGCCCCTCTACCGAAGCTCCAGCTCGCCGAAAATTTCTGCCTCCCGAGCTCCACCGCTACCTTTAATGGCAACTCAGGTCGGCACCTCCGGATCCACACCACCATAGGTTGAAGCTTCTCCTCTCTCCCTTCCCTATCTTTTTGATGTCTTACATGTATCCCCCGCCGACCAGGGCGCCATCGGCACCACCCGAGCCATGCTCTAGGTCGGGTAGTGGCCACAAGTGGTGAGCCTTGACCAGTGTCGGTAGTGGTGTTGGGGAAGGGATACACCATCGGGGATAGTTTTCCTTGGCAGTGGAAGGTCGAGGTGCTGCCGGAAATAGCCGCTCTGACGGCACATGAAAACAGAGTAATTCTCTATTATTTTTTTCTACGTCGACGACCGGTGGTGCCAGGCCGCCATACCACCACCAGAGAAGAACCCAACCCTTAGTACACCGGCAGGGGTGGATTTTTGGCTGGATAAGCCACTAAAGAGGCAGCGGTGTGACATCGCCGGGAGCAGAGCTAGCCGCGCCACCGCTCTCGGGTTGGAGAAATTCGGTGGTGGCCGGCGACACTAGGCCACCGGACCCCGACCATGTGTTCTCCGACCTCCGACGAGTTGACTGGAGGCGGTACCAACACCTCTGAGTAACCGACCGACGGTGGAAGAAACTCTATCTTCTGCACCGCTGGTGACTCACAATTGCCGTCCGATCTAATGATGATGATCGGACGGCAGCTATCGCCTTAAATTATGCGCCTATATGGATTTTTGCAGCACCACAACGGATCCGACCCTGATCTGATATTGGGACAGAAGACTCCTTTTCCCGTCTGGCTCGATTTCAGCCGCAGGATTGGACTTGATCTGCTATATGCAAACCAAAATTTAAAACAGATTTGGTATAATTTTTATAAAAAATTTAGGCTCCTAAAGAAAAAGTGTTGAACTTGAAAATTATTCCCCTTGATGAGTGCTTCCTCTACAGAAATTTTGAGAATTTTTGGAGTTGATTTGACATTTTTAAAAGTCTAAATAATTTTTATTTAGCCAAATTTATGGCCCAAAATTGTTTAAAATTTTTTGGAAAAATTACTAGGCTAATTTTAGGATTCTCTAAAGGTTTTATCAAAATTTGAGAATATTGGATAAAAATTAAAGATTTTCTGATTTATTGGAGCCTAGGGTCACACTCGGAAATTGATGCACTTAATTTCTTCGTAAGTGAAAAATTTGAATGTGCGACCACCTTCTAAATCAAATGATAAGTTCATTTTTTTTCTTATTAACGAGAATGATCGAGGAAAGTGCCCAAGCTCTTAGTATTTTGAGGTTTTTGCAAAACCGAGCGCCACGTTCTTAAAATAACTCTCGAGCACTTTGAGTAGACTCGAAAAATGAGAATACGAGCAAATGAGTTGCTAATTATTCTCGACAAATAATAAATATGTAACTCCTATTAAGTCCCCCTAATCCAATTAAGCCATAATTAAAAAGGGCGTAATTGAATTATTATCGAATCTTAACAAAGGGTGAGACCCAAAAAAGGCTCCTAAAAGATGAAATTAAATAGAACATGTCTCCGGAGAATGGAGATGGAACTGAACATGCCTCCTGAGAACAGTGATGGAACTGAACATGCCTCCTAAGAACGGAGATGGAACTGAAGCCTCCTAAATGGAGTGATTGGACTACTAACCATTTTCTTTATGTTTTATTCCAGTCTTGCACTGGTCCAGTTCCTTTATTTATTTTAGTTCTATTATTTCTTTTCTAGTACTCCAGTCTCATAATGGTCCTACTTATTTACTTTTAGTTTAGTTCTTTTATTTAAGTACAATTCTGGCCTCGTACTAGTCAAGTTCCTTTCAGTACTTACTTTCAGTTCAGTTCTTTTAGTTCAGTACTACTCTAA
Source organism: Platanthera zijinensis (assembly GCA_039513925.1). NCBI lineage: Eukaryota > Viridiplantae > Streptophyta > Magnoliopsida > Asparagales > Orchidaceae > Platanthera > Platanthera zijinensis. The sequence goes on along the minus strand of CM077080.1, from coordinate 191,268,361 downwards.
TTTCATACTAGTCCTATTTCATTACAACACTTCAATTCTGCAGCTTATACTAACAACAGTTTCTATTACCGCACTTTTGTTTTTGCAATTTATTACTTTAAGCACGGGTCCTGCTATGACGGGCAGTTATTTTGATAAATTGAGCCTTAGTTGGGGATAACAGGAGTTGAGATGTTCCTCCTAAATAATCTCCAAATAAGTGCTCCCATGCTCCTCATCAAAATTCGAGCCAAGTGATGTTTGCCCGAATTATTTAAAGTATAGTAGGGCAAGCCGTTGTAGACCTGGTGCATGCTAGGAAAACTATTTTTACTTGTTTGCTTGTAAATTACTTGTGGTGAATTGTGGTGGGTTAGTCACTTCCACAAACAAATCATACTGGTGCGGGAAGTTTGACGACTCAAGGCGATAGGGAGATGGGTAGCATACGTGACCGACCGCTATGTTTTTACCCATTAGGTTTCCTCCACTAGTCGACCAAAATGTTTAATTGCCGGATGTCGCTCACATCCTAGAGTACATAGGGTTGTACGTTGGGGCCTAGGCTGTGCGGTACGACCACCCCTAAAAGTGGCAGGACTGGCCACTATCACCGACAGCCACATCGGTGAGGCCCATTGGGCTCGCTACCCTAGTTGAAAAGAAGCGGTCCATACTATGTCGATATAGGGTCTTGTGCACAATTATGAATGCATGTAATGTATGTGAGGCTGTGAATTCCTGCAATGTGTGCATGGTTGTGAATGCCTGCTATATAAATATAGGTTGTGAATACCTACTATGTTGATGTGTTAGTGGAACTTTAATCATAACTGATGTATATTACTGCTGCTATTCCGGTTATACTATGCTGCGCTTCCTTTTATGGTTTCTCCTATCTTATATATTTGTGAAATGTCATATCAACTCTCTCTTGCTTCGGTTAACTACTTTTGTCTGGTCCGTGTGCTCATCCCTAGGATATGGATCCGGGGAGGAGATTTGATTCCACTTAGTTCTATGACTAACAATTATTTTTAAACCATTCACTGGAGATGAAGCATCGTAGTGACCAACTACCACGGGATGATATGCAAGTTGATAGGACTACTCAAGCAGTGGCACCCCTGTCGTCTTCGTGGTTTTGAGACGTGAGTACTAGCGAGCAGGATTGAGAGACTGAGGAGCTATTTGTTGTAGTACTTTTATAGCCTATGGACTTCATGTATTAATAGTGTCTATGGCCTTTTGCATTCTCTTTTAAATATATATTGTTATATATATTTGATGCGGCTTCCTGTTAATGCTTTCGCAAAACTCTGTGATGAGATGTGAATGTTTTGATTCAAGCCAAGCAAGGCAGCCAACTAGTGTTTAGTAGTATGGGTCGTTACACCTTTAGGAGCACTGGGTGGACTTCTTGGGAAAGTAAGATCCCCTCCGACCGTACCTGGGCAAAGGTTGAGGGGGGGGGGGTCTTACATCCTGCACCCATACTCAAGTAAAAGGTAGTGGCCTCCCCCAAGATCCTTCAATAAAGAATAAGGTTGTGAGCAAGACTGCAATAAGGTCTGATACCATCAACACCTTGTCAGCTGCAAAGAAGGAACATGTTGATGTTAGCCAGAATCAGCCAAAAGAACCAGCTTGCAGGCTTACATTCAGTCAGATTCTAGCTAAGAGAAATAGGAAGAAGGCTGATGCACTCCCTGCTGATTAGAAAAAATTTGATGGCTCACACACATCTAAGGCTATTCAGAAGAGGAGATATAACATACATGAGTGTTGGTGTTGTGGCAAGATAGGACACTTGTCCATTGACTATTGGCATAACCCTTATGTGCAAAGTGCAAAGAGAAGCCTTCCTATCAAGCCTGCACCTGGGAGAAAATTTCCTATTTATGCTAATAAGAACTAATGACCAAAATTCCTTTGGGTACCTAAGGAAAATTAATTATGTGATTGTAGGTTAGTCAAAGTACCCATCAAATACCTATTTGTTACTTGGACAATGGATGTTCCAGGCACATGAATGGAACAAGGAGCCATCTGAAAGATTTCACTCCAGTGAAAAATGGACCCAAAGTCATATTTGGTGGTTCAGACATAGGAGTAACTAAAGGCTATGGTATGATCATCAATGACATAGTATCCATCACACAAGTCACTTGTATGGATGGATTGTAACATAATCTGATTAGCATAAGCCAACTCTGTGATCTAGGATATATCATTATATTCCATAAGGATAAGTGTCGAATCAAGAAATCAAGTGGCTAAGAGATCATTCTGATTGGTACTAGGAGTGGAAATATTTATTGTCTTAACTTTCTATGTGTAGACACTGATTCTCCAGTATGCCTTGTAGCAAATGAGAAAGACTCTTATTATGTACAATGGTACAAGAGGCTTGCTCCCTTGAACTACAAGGCTATCAGCAAGCTCTTCAGTGAAGGGTTGGTCAGAAATGGACCCAACTTGAAATGCACTATTGAGGGAATTTGTTCTGCTTGCCAAAAGGACAAGCAGACAAAAGTATCCTTTAAAAGCATTTGGTCCAAGGATTTAGAGAGGCGTCTCTACCTCCTACATAAGGATTTATTTGGTGATCATATGCCAATTCATAGTCTATGTAGGAAAGTCTATACATTTGTGATTGTTAATGACTATTCTAGATTTGCTTGAGTGTTCTTTTTTAAGAAAAAGTCCGATACCTTAGACAACTTTGTGACTTTTGTCAAGCAGATTCAGAATGAAAAGGACTATACTGTGGTATAAATAAGAAGTGACCATTACTTAGAATTTCAGTCTGAAAGCATGACAGAATTCGACAAAACACAAGGTATCTTTTAGGAATTTTCTTCTCTAAGAACACCTCAGTAAAATGGCATTACTGAGAGGAAGAATAGAACTCTCATAGAGGCTGGGTGGACTTTGTTATGTGATACTTCTCTCCCATAATATTTCTGGGCTGAGGTAGTAAACATAACCTGTCAAGTCCAGAATCGAGCCTCTATCAACAAGTATCACAATAAGAGTCCCTATGAGCTTTATGAATGGCAGAAAACCAAATATAGCCTATTTTAGAATTTTTGGAAGCAACTGCTTTGTGCTGAATAATGGGAAGTCCTACCTGACAAAGTTTGCTGAAAAATCTTATAAGGGTATTTTTGTAGTGTATAGCAGCCACAATAAAGCCTATAGGATCTAAAACTTGAAAAATCATGTCATAGAAGAGTATATTAATGTTATTTTTGATGAAAGTCCAATAATTCACAATGAGCTACCAAGATCTTCTAGTGCTCAGCAATAGAAAAAGAAGGTTGATACAGTTTCTAAAGAAATCTCCAGTAGTAACTCTTCTGATAGTAGGATTACCGAGCCACACAACCCTAATCTGACAGAATTAATTGAAGACATAAGGAGGGATGTGAGTGCACAAGTCTCTATTTCCTCTGAGCTTGCTGCCAAGATTGTTCTCACCAGTGTATCTCCTACTGATGAAGGAGACATAACCATGGAGAATACTGAATATGTTGTAACAAAGGTTGTGGATAGAATCTATAATGCCCCAAATTTAACCGAATTAATTTTGGGGTGCGTTTAGATAGCATGGTCCGCTGATAGAAATTCGGGCTATGGTTTTCTATAAATCCTAAATTCCCCCCTCCCCTCTCATTTCCCTCTCCCTCTCCCGATTTATCTCTCTCTCTCTCTCTCTCTCTCGACTTTTCTCTCATGCCTAGAACCTGAACCTCATCCCTCTCTCTCCCGTATCCGCTAGAAGGAGGAGCAGAATCCTATCCTTCCCTCACCCATCGTAGCTGGAAGGAGGAGAAAAAAACCCTTCCTTCCCTCTCTCGTTGCTGCTGGAAGGAGGAGTAGAGCCCGCCTCCCTCTCTCCCATCGCCACTGGAAGGGCCGAGGCCGACTTCCCTCTCCCTCATCGCTGATGTCGGAGCTGCATCCCTCTCTCCTGTCGCCGCTAGAAGGACCGAGCCCAACCCCCTTCTCCTTTCTATCTTGGCAGCCCTTGCCTACTTGCATCTCCTCTTGGCCGACTAAGAGTGGTTAGGGTTGGGATTACGCTTGCAGGAGGAGGCCTTTTGGAGGTGTTGGTGGAGTGCAACTAGGGTTTGGCTAGGGATCGCAACAAAGTGTTTGATTTGGAGCTCGTACTAGTGTGTGGAAACCAAATCCGTGACAACCGAGCTTTGGCTCTAAAAAGCATGTCAAGGGTAACAAATTTTATTCTTGGGTAAGTGAAGCCCATAATTTTAGCATATTTACATGTAAGCCCCTCCCCACCAATGGTTGGGGGAAGGGTGCTCTCCGATGGGTTGATGTGTACATCCCCATTATTTTATTGTATTTAGTACCTAGAAGCACGAGTATGGTTTTAGGCATGTTGTATGAAGCTCATCCAGAAGTGTGGTGTAGATAGGTGATGTTCTGTGGGTTCCTGGAGAATAATCCGTGGAAGTTGAATGTTTTAGAATGGGTGTCTGCCCGGGGCTGCAGTTAGTATTGGAGATGTGCTCCAGGAAACACCCTAATGTTTATATAAGATCAATGTATCATTGCATTAGCTCCCTGGGAAATTTTGTTGTGTTGTGTGCGTAACCATCCTCTCAAAGACCATGTGCTAGCATGTTGAGTTACATGCATTGGGTGCCCAACTTTGGTGGCCGCGAGTGTTAACCTTGGAACATAACGTGTGTTATGTTGTGTACGGGAAAGGGGATGCTGACCCGTATCATTATCGTTAATTGGCACGATGATTTGAGTAACGGGAAAGAGATGAACTGTACCTGTTCTATGTTGTTTGGCTAAATAGACCTAAAGTATGTGGCAATTATTGTTAGTATAGGGGTGAGTCGAGGCTATAGGCCTGACTAGTAATGCTCAAGAAGAACCATCCAGTCCGGGACAGAGAATGGTGGTGGACTAGCAGAGTTCACTATTGTGGTGCTTTATGCACAATCGTATGCCTATGATGGAAAAATGTGGGACTTGGGGAAACCTGGTACACCATTAAAGTGCCCTGAGTGCACGAGATGTTTGGCTGGTTGCGCCAATGTCTGTGATGTATGGTGCTTAAGTTGCACATTTATATTAAATATGTAAACATGCTAATTGCTTGCGGGAATTAAGCACCACCACCCAGAGAATGGGTGGGGTCGTTATAATTTGGTCTGCTCCAACTGACCGTTGCCTTGTTTGACACCACTTGGTGGAATGTTTTGCGTGCAGGTGCTGTAGAGCCAAGCAGGAAGTAGCGGGATGGAGCCCAAAGCTGTGTCGGCCCTCGAAGGGCCAAATTTTGGTATAGTTTTCATGTTTTGCCCAATAGCATGTCGATGTTTGGAATCCACTTGTGTTTGGAAGAAACTTTATTGATGTAAGGCCTTAAAGCCAAAACTATATGGTGTATGTCTTTTCATTCCTGGTGTAGTGGTTAGTGGACATTCCCTTTTGGGTGATTGGTTTTATAACTCTTAGATGCTTTCGTTAGAATGTAACTCTATTTTAGGGTGCATTTTCAAAATAAAATAATTTATGGTTTCATTTCGTAACCCTTTAGTCTGTTCGCATAATATGGCGTGAGGCTCTGACTGGACCTTCTGTTATATTATTCCTGATAGAATGAGAGTGTTATAATTTGGTATCAGCTTATAGGTGTCCGTTCATGTCTTCTGAATTCATGGTTGAATTCTTTTAAGGGGTGAAGAGCACGTGTGTGCGCCACCTTAAAGAAGTAAAATAACTGGTGAATGTCCACTAAAGAATGAAACACACATGAAACATGTTAAAAATATTTTTTGTGGAACCTGAGCATTCCTTTGTGTGATGTCTGCTATGTTTATTAGTAACTAAATTGCGTGTTGCGTAATTATAGGTGACAAGGAGCGGTGCAGAGTAGTCTCAAAATCAACACTCTACAGAAAGTAATGCACCGTCTCAGGTGCTTATGCATCCTTCTACCTAGGCAAATCCATTTAGTTACTGAAGCTATGTTCGCAATGATCAATGCGCAGCCAAGAGGACAAGTACACCCTATAGTGGCCCCGATGTAGGATGGTTTAGTCGAGCCATTAGTGGTGAGGCAAGTGCCTGCTGAGCCTTTGAAAGAGAGGCGAGCGATGGAGAAGTAACTGGAGCACTTTATGTGCTTCAATCCACCTACTTTTATGGGAACGGGATCCCCAACTCAAGTCGAGGATTGGCTCTCATTAGTGAAGAGAATCTTGATGGCTACGGAGATGGAGAAAAGGCAAAAAGTCATGCTAGCCACTTTCCTATTGGCAGAGAGGCAAGGATATGGTGGGAAGAGCTAGAGTTGCACCAACTTGCGGGTAGACTACTGTCTGAGGTCTCGATGGAGGAATTTTTTAGACTATTTCTTGCATGGTATCTCCCTTCTGTGCAAAGAATTGTGATGGAGAACCAATTCCAGAGGTTAACTTAGGGCGAGAGTCTGGCGGATGACTACTTGCATGAATTCACTTGGTTGGGCGGTATGTTGGAGCCTCATTTACTGATGAGGAGAGGAAGACCAACCAATTCTATGAAGGTCTGCGGGACGATCTAAGGCTATTGTTGGCAGGTTCGATGGCACAAGGCTTTCTTATATTGGTAAACACTGCCCGATCTCTGGAACAGGATATGCAGAGAGTGCAGGGTAAGAAGGACCTCTCTGGGAGGAAGATAGAGTTCAAGGCGCCGAGTTCTTATAAGTCTTGGTTCTGCAGCAGGTTGAATAAGAAGGCTAGGTCGTCTGGACAAGCTTCTTCTGCTTCTTCTGGAGCTACTATGGGACAAGGTCCGCACATGTGCTACAACTATGGCAAGGTGGGACATTATGCTCGAGATTATTAGAGCTGTCTCGCTAAGTCGGACAGAAAAGCAGGTGCGTCGTATGCTGAGAAGGAAAAAGTAGCGGATTCGTCTACATCTCACCATATGCCAGCGCAACCTAGAGTATACAATCTTGGCCTGCAGGAGGCAATTAAACAAAGTGACATCGTGATAGGTACATTTACTTGTAATTACTATCATTTGTATTTCTTATAATTCTTATGCACTCGCCAAGTTTCGTATTGGTATCATCCAATGAGATCATTGTTCGACAACGTTGCATCGCACTCTTTTTTATCAGAAGACTTTGTGGGGTGAGTCGGAGTGCCTTATATGTTGGCCGAGGCTAAGTTGGATGTGTTCTTCCCCAATGGGTTCCTAATGAGTACTGGGAGGAAGGGGCGCGTGAAGGTTCAAATTGGAGAGCAAGACTTTGATTTGAAGCCTGCGCTGCTACTACTGTTAGAGTTTAATATCATATTTGGCATGGATTGTTTGACAAAGCAGGGCACGTGTATTGATTGCGGATCAAAAGAAGTCTTGTTAAATGGATAATACGGAGACGTAACTCATTTTACGGGTCTACGGGGTGTGAAAAAAACCCTGATGACCGCCCTCCAAGTGGTGAAAGCAGCGCGAAAAGGCGCTGAGATATTTTTCTCTTTAGTAGAGGCTTCAGAGAAGAAATCCAAGCTACGTGACTTGGAAATTGTAGCGGAATTTACAGATTTCTTTCCAGATGAGCTTCCTGGGGCTCTACCTTAGAGGGAAATTGATTTTTTGCATCGATCTTATGCCGGGTGCCAAACCCATGTCATGCTCTCCTTATCGTATTGCGCCAAAGGAGATGGCAAAGCTTAAGGTACAACAGCCGGAGTTGCTTGAGCAAAGGTATATACGTCCGAGCTCATCACCATGGAGTGCACCGGTCCTTTTCGTGAAGAAGAAGGACAGTTGTTTGCGCTTATGCTTAGACTATAGGGAGTTGAAAAAGTTGACAGAAAAGAATAAATATTTGATTCCCCACATCGATGACATGTTTGATCAGTTGGTAGGATCCATGGTTTACTCAAAGTTTGATTTGAAGTCCGGATATTATCAGCTTAGGATACGGGAGTCAGACATTCCAAAGACTACTTTCAACATCCATTACAGGCATTATGAGTTCACGGTGATTCCCTTTGGGCTCACAAATGTGTCGTCAGTTTTTATGGATTTGATGAATATAGCGTTATTGGAGTACCTAGATTTATTTATTATCGTCTTCATCAATGATATTCTAGTGTACTCGCAGTCCGAGGAAGACCTTGTCGACCACATTCCTATAGTTTTTACAGTCCCGAGGAGTCATCAGTTGTATGCCAAAATAATCCGAGTGTGAGCTTTGGCTACCGTCGGTGGAATTTTTGGGGCACATTGTTAGTATAGAGGGTGTTGCAATAAATCCGGCGCAAGTTGTGGCGATCCGAGAGTGGCCTGATCTGAGGAATGTAACGGAAGTCCGGAGCTTCTTGGGGCTTGCCGGTAATTACAGGCGCTTTGTGGAGAATTTTTCACGGATTGCACTTCCCCTCACTATGTTGACTAGGAAGGATCAGTGGTTCATTTGGATGCTAGAGTACGTGTGAGCTTTCGAAGAGCTGAAAATTCGACTGATTTCCACCGTGATTTTATGTTTGCCGTATGGGACTAAAGGTTATTAGGTGTACAGTGACGCCTCGGGCACTTGTTTGGGTTGTATGTTGTGTCAATTTGGGAAAGTTATCGCTTACGGTTCGCAACAGTTGAAGGTGCATAAGAGAAACTACCCGATCCATGATTTAGAGTTGGTGATCGTGGTGTTTGCCCTAAAGTTATGGAGACATTACTTGTATGGCGTAAAGGTCGAAATGTTTACGGACCATAAGAGTTTGAAGGACTTGCTAGATCAGAAAGATCTGAATATACGCCAAAGGAGATGGATGGAGTTTCTGGGAGATTACACATTTGAAATACTCGATACCCCTGGGAAAGGGAACGTGGAGGAAGACACTTTGAGTCGTCGAGCGCCGGCACAGGTGAGTTGGATTTTGGCTCACGATGAGCATTTGACATGTGAGTTAGAGGCCTTAGAAATCTCCTGTGTGGGTCAAGGTTCATCTTCCACTATCATTCTTAACTGGATGGAGGTTCAACATGATATTGCCGACCGTGTGAGATCATGCTTGGAGTTTGATGCAAGCATACAATGTTATTTGTCGGAGCCCGCCGAGGGGCCGAACGCTAAGTTTCTACTTGAGGATGGGCTATTATAGAAGAATGACATGCTTTTTGTTCTTAATTATGGAAAACTACGTGATGAATTGATGTACGAAGCTCATTTCGCCAAGTACGCGATTCTTCCTGGGAGCACAAAGATGTATCAAGACATGAAAGCATTGTTCTGGTGGCCATGGATGAAGAAAGATATAACTCTTTTCTTGGCAATGTGCCAAACGTGTGCGTTGGTAAAGGTCGAGTGTCAGCAGCCAAGAGGATTCTTGAAGTCATTGCTAATCTCGGAGTGGAAATTCGATGATATTTTCATGGACTTTGTGCATTGATTACCAAAGTCGCTGCAGAAAAATGACTCGATTTTGATGATTGTTGATCGGTTGACTAAGGTTGCACACTTCATTCCAATCCAAAAAGTGATTCAGTGGAGAAGTTGGAAAAGCTATATGTGGAGAATATCGTTTGATTATATGGCACCCCTCGCAGTATTGTTAGCGACCATGATGGACGATTTACATCCGGCGATTAGAGTCATGTTCATCATTTACCGGGAACGAAGCTCAAGTTTAGCACTGTCTTCCATCCGCAGACAGATGGGCAGACCGAAAGAACAAATTGAACGATGGAGGATATGCTGCAAATGTGCATTTTGGAGTTTGGACAGCGTTGGGAGGATCACCTTTTCATGGTAGGGTTCGCATATAACAATAGTTATCAGGCAAGTATTCAGATGACTCCGTTCGAAGTGCTATATGGTAGATTGTGCCGTACTCCTTTAGCATGGGCAGAGACCGGTGATACCAAGTTGTTGAAATGCAAAGATATTGAGGAGCGAAAGAGTCCATATGGATCATTCAAGGGCAGTTATTGATTGCCTAAGATCGTCAGGCAAATGTCAAACACTAGAACGTGGAGTTTGTGGTTGGATATTGGGTGTACTTGAAGATAAAGCCTCTCAAGGGAGTGTCGAGATTTCGAAGCTCAGTCCCAGGTATTTAGGGCCATTTGAGATCTCTGAGCGCATCGGCACGACAGCTTAATGACTTGCTTTGTCGACGGAGCTGAGTGGGTTGCACAACATCTTCCACATTTCTGTGTTGAGGAAGGCGGTGTGGGAGCCTGATTCTGTGTTAGAGGCAGATAGTGTGTCAAGGGATAGTGGCCTATCTACCAAGGTGACACCAATTTGCATCATCGTTAGCGATATACGACACTTGCAGAGAAAGGCCATCAAGATTGTGAGAGTCCGTTGGGACATTTATGACCGCGAGGAGCTCTCTTGGGAGCCAGAATAGGTCATGCACGAGGTGTACTCAAATTTATTTTACTCAGGTATGATGAGTTTCATTTCATTATTCATATTTTAAATTTCGGGATGAAATCTATTTAAGGAGGAGAGATTTGCAATGCCCCAAATATAACCGAATTACTTTTGGGGTGCATTTAGAGAGCGTGGTCTGTGGATAGCAATTTGGGCTAGGGTTTTCTATAAAACATAAATTCCCCCTACCCTCTCATTTCCTTCTCCCTCTCCCAATATCTCTCTCTCTCTCTTGGCTTTTATCTCATGTGCAATACCCGAACCCCATCCCTCTCTCTCACATCGCCTCTGGAAGGAGGAGCAGAACCCCATCCTTCCCTCTGCCATCGCCACTAGAAGGAGGAGCAGAACCTTATCCTTCCCTCTCCCGTCATCGTTGGAAGGAGGAGCAGAGCCCTCCTACCTCTCTCCCAATGCTGCTAAAAAAGCCGAGCCCAACTTCCCTCTCATTCATCGCTATTGCTGGAGCCGCATCCTTCTCTCCTGTCACCGCTGGAAGGGCCGAGCCCGACCCCCTTCTCCTTCCCTATCTCGGCCGTCCTTGCAAACCTCCCTCTTCTCTTGGCTGACTAAGAGGGGATAGGGTTAGGCTTGAGCTTGAGGGAGGAGGCCGTCCGTAGGTTTTGGTGCTGAGCAACTAGGGTTTGGCTAGGAATCGCGGCAAAGTGTTCGATTTGGAGCTCAAACTGGTGTGTGGAAACCAAATCCGTGATGACCGTGCTATGGCTATGAAACGCGCGTCAAGGGTAACAAATTTTCTTCTTAGGCTGGTGAAGCCCTTAATTTTAGCATGTTTGCATGGAAGCCCCCCCTCCGAGGGGTAGGGGAAGGGTGATCTCGGACGGGTCGATGTGTACATCCCCATTATTTAATTGCATTTAGTACCCGGAAGCGTGAGTATGATTTTAAGCATGTTGTGTGAAGCCCATCCGGACATGTGGTCTAGATTGGCGATGTTCTGTGGGTTCCCAAAGAATACTCCATAGAAGTTGAATGCTTCGAAATGGGGGTCTGCCCGGGGCGACAGTTAGCACTAGAGGTGTGCTCTAGGAAACACCGTAATATTTGCATAGGATCGATTTATCATTAGCATTAGCTCCTGGGGAGATTTTTTTTTGTTGTGTGTGTAACCGGTCTCTCGGATAACGTGTGCCAGCATGTTAAGTTGCACTCCTTAGGTGCCTAACTTTGGTGGCCACGAGTGCTAATCTTGGAACATAATACGCATTATGTCATGTACGGGAAAGGGGATGCTGACCCGCATCATTGTCATTAATTAGTACGATGATTTGAGCAATAAGAAAGAGCTGAACTATACCCGCTCTATGTTGTTAGACTAAATAGACCTAAAGTATGTGGAAATTGCCGTTGGCGTGGGGGTGAGTCGAGGCTATAGGCCTGTCTAGTAATGCTCAAGTGGAACCATCCAGTCCGGGATTGAGAATGGTGGTGGACTAGCAGAGTTCACCGTTGTGGTGCTTTTTGCACTATCATATGCCTATGATGGCAAAAGGTTGGACTAGGGTAAACCTGATACACCATTAAGGTGCCCTGAGTCCACGAGACGTTTGGATAGTTGCGTTAACGTCTGTGATATGGTGCTTAAGTTGTACATTTATATTAAATATATAAACATGTTAATTGCTTGCATGGATTAAGCACCCCCCCCCCCCGAGAAAGGGGTGGGGTCATTATAATTTGGTCAGCTCCAGCTGACTGTTTCCTTATTTTCCACCGCTTGGTGGAATGTTTTGCATTCAGGTGCTGCGGAGCCAAGCGAGAAGTAGCAAGTTGGAGCCCAAAGCCATGTCGTACTTGGAAGGGCCAAATTTTACTATAGTTTTCATGTTTTTCTGGCGTGCGTGCCGATGTTTGGAATCCACTTTTGTTTGGAAGAAACTTTATTGTTGTATGGCCTCAAGGTCAAAACTATATGGTGTATGTATTTTCATTCCTGGTGTAGTGGTTAATGGACATTCCCTTTTGGGTGATTGGTTTTATAACTCTTAGAGGCTTCCGTTTGAATGCAACTCTGTTTTAGGATGCGTTTTAAAAATAAAATAATTTTTTGTTTCATTTTGTAACCCTTTAGTCTGTTCATGTAATATGGTGTGGGGCCTCGGTCGGACCTTCTATTATATTATTCATTACGTAATGGGGGTGTTATAGAATTTGTGCTAATATTCATAGGGAGACCCTAAGAGAAGATGCACCAATTCAGGAGGAGCATGACTTACCCACTCTGTGTCTACATGATAAAATTGACACCTTCATAGTCTATCTATAAGAAAGGATAGATCAAATCCTAACTGACTCTCAAGTGCTGACTTGAATTTTTTATACTTCAGGTTCTTGAGGCTGTTGACAATGTTAAGGGGGAGACTCATCTCGAGCTCCGTGCTCAAGTTGTTTAAAACATGATTGAAATCTCTGATCAAGACAAGAAAAAAGATGATGACATGATAAATGCTAAGGAGCATTGTTGGGTCCATTTATCACAATGTCCTGGATTTGAAGAAGGCTCACAAGTTAATGGTATACACATGAATGTATTTGATGCATGCTCCAAGTTCAATGTATGCAGGTTGTTTTTTGTTGCACTGATTTGACAGGTAGTTTGAGTCATAATGACAGTTGGACTCAAGATAGGATGCTGACAGACAAGAAATCTAGCTATGTCTAGAAGCATTGAGTCAAGGCAGTTCACCAATGCCAAGATGCTAAAAGCATTGATAGAAGCTCAAGCAGTCAAAGCCTTAGGGTTGCTGACCAGAAATCTTTCTAAGGACTGAAGCATTGATTGAAGGCAGTTCACTCAACACCTACTCATCTGGAAATCAACTTAAGTATAGAAGCGTTGAGTGAAGACAGTCCACTCAATGCCTCATCAAGAAATCTGTCTAAGGACAGAAGCGTTGAGTGAAGACAGATCACTCAACGCCTACTCATCAAGGATTTCTACAAAGTATAGAAGAGCTGAGTGAAGACAGGCCAGTCAACGCCTCATCAAGAAGACAGTCAAAGGCCAGAAGCGTTTAGTGAAGAAGTTGCACTCGACACATTCATACAGAGAAATTCAACTAATTCAGGAAGCGTCGAGTGATGAAGGCTCACTAGACGCCTAAGCTGTTAGACTATAAAATTCTATATGTGTTGAGTGATGAAGGCCCACTCAACACACTCAATGCCTGAAGATGCAGAATTCAGCTAAGTACTTTTGCGTTGAGTGACAAGGCTTCACTCAACGCCTATGTAGATTATCTGGAATTTGCTAAGTCCACAGGAGCTGAATCATACTAACGTCAGCAGAAATTCAAATATCATGGGTTTTGCTTGTTAGAAGACAAAAGGCACTGCTTGCCTTTAGTACTGCAGTTAATGCAAAAGTTGGGCTGTAGTTGCCCATTACAGGGGTCTACACTGTGCATAGAGCCGTTGGATTTACGGGAAATAAAATGAGAGTTTCAAGAAATTAAAAAGGGATTTTTAACTTTTGGAGATAAAGATTTCTAGATCATTTTCTTCCAGAAAAATGAAGCAGAAGAGCTCTGCAATTGGTGTTCAACAGCAAGTCTGAAGACTTCAGACTAGGTTGGCCGATTGAAGAAATAAAGCACAACAATAACATTTTGTCTTCATCAGCTAGTTCAGAAGCTCTAGTTTCTAAGATTCCTCCCAGCGCAAGCTGAACTAACCTAAAGATCTACTTCCTTGGTGGTGTAAAGAAGTTGGGCTGAGCTCACTCAGTCCAGGGAGAAGGCTCAGAGAACACTTTCTATTGATCAAGTCATCAATAACAAACTCACTTTTTTTGTAGGATCATTCTTTATTTGAGTTGTAAGCCTGAAATATAAAGGCTGAGTTGTAGGATCCTTCTATGGATCTGTGGTAGGGCCTATGTGCCTGAGGTAGGAGATTTATACTCTAAGGTAGGATCATATGGTGGATCTGAGTGTAGGGCTATCCTCCTAGCCTCAGTGTAGGACTTTGTATTAAGTCTGAGGCAAGTGATCAGAAGGATCACTAAGCTGTAGGATATTTTATCTCTGAGTGTAGGGCCTTGGGCCTAAGATAGTACTTGGATGAGTCCGTGAGAGCCTGAGGGTTCTGTGTTGTAAGCTCATTGAGCCAAGTCTTTGCGGAGATTGCCTTATCTAACACACTATTAGAATGGTGGGAGGGAAAGTGGATGTAACCATACCTTGGGGAACTACTATAAATACTGGTGTGTTGGTGTGAATTATTGAAAGCTAACTTAAAGTAAATCACTCAACTCACCAAACCAAAAAATATTCACAAAAGACTTAAAAACCTATTCACCCCCTTTGGGTGATTGGATACTATTGAAACAAAGACTTTAAAGTGGTATCAGAGGGAGGTTGTTCAAAAAGGACTTAACAGTCTGAACAGATCTCCAAGAGTAGCTACAGATTTGCTACATGGGTTTAGGTGAGAACAATAAGGAGTTGAGCTCCATAAAGCTCCCTATCTATAGAAAGGAAAACTTTGGGATTTGGAAAGAGAGGGTCAGGCTGTTCATAGAAGAATCAGACCCAAGGATTTTCATTAAAGTTCAGGAAGAACTTTTCATTCCCATGAAGATCTTTGTCCTGGATGCCAATGTCCAAACCCCAAAGAAATACACTGAAATGACTAAGAATGTAGTCATCTTGGCCACCATGGATAAGAGGGCACAAAATATCATTGTCAGTTCCATAGATGACTCCACCTTCTAGAACTTGGTTCACTGCAAGACTGCTAAAGAGATGTGTGATTCTCTTGTTGTCTATATGGAAGGAACAGAAGAAGTGAGGGATGACAAAAAATCCCTCCTAAATTAGCAATATGAAGCATTCAAGCAAGGGAAGAAGGAATCCATAGCTTAATGCTATGAGAAGTTCTTCATGATAGCGAATAGTCTGATCACTTATGGAAGATAGTTCACTAATTATGAGCTGAATGACAATTATTTAGATCCCTAAACAAGGAATGCTATATCAAGATCTGTGCAATCAGATAAGTTGGCAACCTGGCAACACTCTGCCTCAAAACTTGTTTAGGAAGCTGTTGTCCCATGAGATGCAACTGAACTCCAGGAAGGCTGAAAAGGATGTAGCCAGATCTCTCAGCAAGGAGAAATTAGTGGCCTTCAGAGCTGAAGCCACAACAAGTAGGGAAAAGACTCCTCCTCTAAGGAGAGTTGCTGAGTCAGAATGCTTTGATCCCAGCTCCTCTGGAAGTGAACTATCAGATTGGGAACTAACACTGTTCTCCAAGCAGTTAAAGAAGTTGTTGGGTAGGAGGAGATAATGGAAGAACAAAGGATCTTCCAGCTCCACATCAAAGAAGCCTTACTCCAGCAAAGACAAATCCAGAAATGTCGCCTCTGGGGAAAGGTATGTCTCCAAACAGAACAAATATGTTAAGTCTAATATTGTTTGTTACTATTCCAATAAGAGTGCACATGTCTTTGTTGACTGTCCAGTTAGGAGCAAAGAGTAGATGGAGTTTGAAGGAAAAAAGCATCATATGGATAAGAAGACCGAGAAGAGCTTATTGTCCAAGAAGAAAGAATGTATATCAGACAGTGATTCTTAATCTTCAGAATCAAATGAAGAAGAGGCCTACATTGGTCTCATGTCCATTGAAGAGGAAGTAGATCATCCAACTATCATATCAGGCATAAGGGCTCCACTGTCATCTATTAATAGTGATTGTGAGGAGGATGAGGAATTCAGTCTCATAGCTCTATCAGAAGAAATTCAAGATAATACTATTCTTGAGGAGGTACATTCTATCCTTAGCTCTCCTTCTATCTATGAGTCTGGCTCAGACTCTGAAGAATCCTCTTCCTCAAATAGGGAGGAGGGATCAGATTCTGAAAAAGATGTCAATGAATTAATTGACAGTTATGGTGCAATTCTAGATGCTCTAAAGAAGAGCAAAAGGCTTTTCAAGAGACAAGCTGAGGAGATTATCTCACTACAGTAAGTTGCTTCTCTACAGTCTGAGTCAGCACCCTTGCTAGCTCAGGATATGAGGGAAATTAGCCAGCTCAAGATAATCTCAATAATCCAAATTGGGACCATCAGCCAGAAGAAAAAGGTCATTTTGGATCTTGAAGAGACGCTCCTTAAGGAGAGAAAGATTGTGGCTGAATTCTCAAATTCCAAGACAGTGTTGCCACTGATAGACTCCTTTACCTCTCAAAAGGATAAGAGAGGTTTTGGGTTTAAATGGAACTCTAGAGCTTCCAATTCCAAAGGAAAGGCAAAGCTCCAGTAGAGCCTCAGACTATCTTTCACAAGGTAACCTTCCCTTCCAACAGTTATGACCAGGACAACATGTATGGTCACTAGAAGAATGAGAACTCTTCTTATAAGAATATGAAAGTATCTTACAATGGAGGAAGAAAGGGCATGGGTGTGAGTGCAATGAAGGATTGTAATACCCCCATCCGTCTTATGGCATATAACAGAAGGTCGAGTTGGAACCCGACGCCATATACTACGGACAGTCGGAAGGGTTACAGAGTAATTCAAAAAACTCAACTACTCGTCCTAATACAGAGCATTCTAGCGGAAGCTTTTAAACAGTTTAAGAGAACCCAGAATTTGCACAACAACGGCATGGATGTCCACTATACCACAGGAATGAAATACATCAAATACACAAAAGAGTACATGGCCTTAACGCCTTACAAATGTTCACTTGACAATATAATATTTTACATACATCGACTCACAGGCCGACCACACATGACAAAAGTAAAAAAATGGTTCGCCTTGTCTTCGAGGGCCAGCTCAGCAACTTGGGCTTCATCCCTCTACTTGGCGCTTGGTTCCGCAGCACCTGCAAGCAACATTCCACCGCACGGTGGAAAACAAAGCAACGGTCAGCTAAAGCTGACCAAATTATAACGACCCCGCCCCTTACTCGGGACGGCGGTGCTCCTTCCCTTCATATAATTAGCCCAGCTAAATAGTAAAGTGCAAATATATATTTCGCCACAGGTGTAGGCTTGCTCGGCCAAACACCCCGTGCACTCAGGGCACATTCTCGGTGAATCCGGTCAATTCCGTGGATTCACCACCACCCTCAGGATGACAAACATTGTGAGCATTTTTGAGTCTTTCTGACCGCAGTCCAAGACTCCTGACTATGCCAACGACCAGTTCCACTTTAGGGCCTCTAGCACCGAACTTCAAAGCCCACGTCCATTTCCACCTGCCCGTTTCTCACGCTGCCTAGTCACTTTAAGATGTACGCACGGGCCAAGCTTCACCCGGATCCTAAAACATTTCTAAACATCACATAACCCAATTATGTTCAAGGTTTGCTCCCCGACCGCCAAGTTAGCAGAATCACGTTTCCGCCCAGTTTTTCGGGTGCGCCTTGGAGTAAATCCCCAAGGATCCCTGCTGTAATCTACCACGTAGAAAACCGAAAACAACACATGGAGTCTTCTCCGGCTATTCATGCAATGCAAAATCACCGATCCAGACAAACATGTCTTGGTAGGCTTCACACTCAATGCCTATGCTCGTACATCGATTCCAGACTCTAAACAAGGGGGACTTCACATATCTACCCCAAGGAACACCGCGCACTCACCGCACACTCGCGGGAGTGGGTTTTCCATGCAGAAAGGAAGAGGAATTCACATGTAAAGTTGAGAATTGTTACCCCTGAAGTCTGCTTAGGCACCATGAAAAACTAGCCTGATGAAAGGCTTCACAAGGGAATTCTCTCCACGGATCTGGTCTCGATTCTCACTTTCGTGCTTCGATGCTCCGCCGGCGGCCGGATTCCTCCCTTCCTTATTCCTTGCTCTCTCCTCTCTCTAACTTCTTAGAAAGAGAGAGTTTAGGATGAAATGAGGAATTAAACCTCTAATCTCGGACTAAACACAAGCAGGAACTCATCTGGGCTGTTAGATCTTATTTAAAGAAAACGAACGTCTCAGATTAGCCATAAATTCCTTAATCCTGGGCCGAACACGGCTTTGCACACGGCCGTGTCCCAGGCCGTGCACCTCGATCAAGACACGAATATCGAGCACAGAAAAGGACACGGGTTGGGACACGCCCGTGTCCAAACCTGACACGCCCGTGACCAGGGGCTGTATCATAAATAACCGCCATGCCAACCGTCATATCGGTTGGTGGAAACGGGTGGTGGCACGCCCGTGTCAGACGTAACACACCCGTGTCACACAATACATGCCCGTGTTCCGGGCCGTGTCCCTCAATCAACACAGTACCAAACTTCCAGAGGAGTACACGGCCATGTGACACGCCCGTGTCATATGCCGTGTGCCTGACACGCCCTATGACATGCTCGTGTCACAGGCCGTGTTCGAGCACTCAACGCTCGTAGACCTCAACTCGACTACCCGAGCACGACACGCCCTGTGAGACGCCCATGTCACAGACCATGTTCACCCTTCTTAGACACGAACTTGGCTCAAAACACCGCCCGATTCACTTCTGAGTTTCGGGGCGTTACAAATCTCCCCCCTTTAAAGAATTTCATTCACAAATTTATGTAAAAGTACACAAAACAACTTAAAGATTACCTGGGTGGAATAATTCGGGGTTTGCTTCCAACATAGTCTGCTCTCATTCCCAAGAAAGCTCCTCTCATCCACAGTTATCCCAACAGACTTTAACCATTCGGATTTCCTTGTTGCGGAGCCGTTTGACTTCAAAGTCTTCAATGTGAACTGGCTTGACCTTGGTCGTCAACCCATTATCAATCGGAACTTGATCAACCGCAACAACCTGAGAAGGCTCTTGTACCACCTTCCGCAATACCGAAACGTGGAATGCATCGTGTAGCCCACTCAATTCCACAGACAACTTCAATCAATACGCTGCCTTGCCAATCTGCTCTAGGATCTCAAACGGTCCAAGGTATCTTAGACTCAGCTTCTTCAAGCGTCGAATCTGCGAGACACCCTTAAATGGCTTGATTTTCAAGTACACCAAATCGCTAACACTGAACTCCACATTCTGCTTGGCATTATGATATTTTGCATGTCTGTCCTGGGCGATCTTTAACCATTCCTGAATCGTACGTACCATTGAAGTGACGTCTTCCACTGCCTGACGTTTATATAACTTTGACTCGCCTATCTCCAACCAAGACAACGATGCGCGACACCTTCTCTCATACAGGGCCTCGAAAGGCGCCATACCAATACTCTCTTGAAAACTTTTATTATAAGCAAACTCTACCATGTACAGGTGATCTTCCCACTACTTTCCGAAATCCAAGACGCACATGCGAAGCATGTCCTCCATCATCCTGTTGACCCTTTCAGTCTTACCATCCATCTGTGGATGAAAGGCTGTGTTGAAACTCAGCTTAGTTCCAAACAACTTATGCACCAGCCTCCAGTCATTTGATGTGAAGTGTCCGTCTTGGTCACTAACAATACTGCGTGGCACACCATGCAACCGTACAATATTATCCACATAGAGCTTGGATAACTTTTCCACCGGATCTTCCTTCCAATTCGGTATGAAGTGTGACACCTTTGTCAATCTATCTACGACCACCTAGATGGCATCATTTCCCCTTTGCAACCTTGGTAAACCATGCACAAAATCCATGGAAATGTCGTTGAACTTCCATTCCGGGATAGGCAAGGACTTCAAGAAACCTCCGGGCTTCTATCA
The DNA here is from genome assembly GCA_039513925.1 of Platanthera zijinensis. Taxonomy (NCBI): domain Eukaryota; kingdom Viridiplantae; phylum Streptophyta; class Magnoliopsida; order Asparagales; family Orchidaceae; genus Platanthera; species Platanthera zijinensis. Next base: position 191,248,267 of record CM077080.1, on the reverse strand, counting down.
CTCTTTCTTCACCAGGGCACAAGTTTGGCACTTCGCTACATAAAGTGCTACATCATTCTTCAACCCTTGCCACCAAAACAACTTCCTCATGTCCCTATACATCTTCGTGCTCCCCGGGTGGATTAAGTAGTTGGTATGATGAGCCTCATACATCAACTCCTCCCGAAAGTTATCCGCACTTGGGATGCATAGGCGACCGTCCTTCCTTAGCAGTCCATATTCAACTACAAATTGGGAATTTTACCCATCCAACGATTCATCCAAGATTTGCTTCATACTGCTATCCTTAACCAAAGCCCAACGAATCCTATCAGCTAGGTCATACTGCACCTCTGTCCAAGAAAATATTGCCTCGACACTAGCCTGCTTGTCAATGCAGGAGATCTCCAAAGCCTCTAAATCACGGACCAAACCTCATCATGCACCGCCAACTAGTTGGCTTGCGCAGGTGCCCTACGAATCAATGCATCCGCCACTGCATTTCCTTTCCAGGGCACATAATGTATTTTGAAAGTGTAGTCCCCCAAGAACTCCATCCAACTCCGCTGCCTCATGTTCAGGTCCTTCTGATCTAGCAAATACTTCAGGCTTTTATGATCAGTGTAGATATCGATCTTCACACTGTAAAGATAGTGTCTCCACAGCTTTAGAGTAAATATCACGGCCGCTAGCTCCAAGTCATGGATCGGATAATTTCTCTCATGAACCTTCAACTATCGTGATCCATAGGCTATTACGCTCCCATGCTGTAGCAGAACACAGCCCAAACCACTGCCCAAAGCATCACTAAAAAATTCAAACCCTTCGGACCCACTCGGCGAATGCAAAATAGGCACCGTGACCAACCGCCTCTTCAATTCTTCAAAAGCCTGTGCGCACTCCAGCATCCACACAAAATTTTGATCCTTCCTTGTCAGCATCGTGAGTGGTAGTGCTATCCGCGAGAAGTTCTCCACGAAATGCCTATAGTAGCCGGTAAGCCCCAAAAAGCTCCGGACTTCCGCCACCGTAGTCAACTCTGGCCACTCCTGAATCGACGCTATCTTCGTCGGATCCACCGTTATGCCTTCACCACTAACAATATGACCAATGAACGCGATTGAGGATAACCAGAACTCACACTTGGAGAACTTAGCATACAATTGATTCTTCCTCAACATCTCCAATACCATATGTAGATGTTTGTAGTGATCATCCTCACACCGCGAGTACACCAATATGTCGTCGATAAATACTTTCACAAAATGGTCCAGGTACTCTCTGAACGTCCTGTTCATCAAATCCATAAACACGGATGGCGTATTGGTCAACCCAAACGGCATGACCGTAAACTCGTAATGCCCAAACCGCGTGCTGAACGCTGTCTTTGGGATGTCACTTTTTCTTATCCTTAGTTGGTAGTATCCGGATTTCAGATCTAGCTTCGAATAAATTATTGACCCAACTAACTAATCAAATAGATCGTCAATCCTTGGGATCAGATACTTATTCTTTTCCGTAAGCTTGTTCAACTCCCGATAATCAATACAGAATCGCAAGCTCCCATCTTTCTTCTTAACGAAGAGGACCTGTACGCTCCAAGGCGACGAACTTGGACGCACATACCCTTGCTCTAACAATTCTTGCAGTTGAACCTTCAACTCCGCCATCTCCTTAGGCGCTATCCGATACGGAGAGTGTGACACTGGTTTGGCACCCGGCACCAGCTCAATTGTAAAATAAATCTCCCGCTGAGGAGGGGTTCCCAGGAGATCGTCTGGGAATACATCAGGATACTCAGACACAACTGCAATACTATCAAGACTAGGTTTAGGCATTGAAGCCTGCACTGAAATGACAAACAGCTCAGCCCCAGACCAAACTACCTTAATCACCTAAAGAACCGACATCATAATCTTTCTCGACCCTTTCATACCTGCAAATGTAGTCTCCTGATTAGTATTAAGTCCCAACTTAACCTCCTTTCGGTTTCAATCAATGCATGATCGCTTCTCTGAGAGCCAGTCCATTCTAAAGATTACATCGAACTCCACTAACGGCAGCATCGACGCTTGCAAAACGAACTCCTGATCCCCGATCCGAATCTTTACCACACAGACTCTATCCGCGCGCATTGAGCACTCATTGGGCAACAACACATCCAACTTGTCTTTTGTCCATCGAGGAAGGAACTCCGATGCGTGATACGAATCTTTCGAACAAGAAGGAATGCGAAGCTCCCGTATCAAATAAGGCTCTCGCCGGACTATCGAAAACTAACACAAAGCCTAGCACCAAGATTTATAAGCTAACATGTAAAAAGGTAACGACTACAAAAGCTAAACAGTAAATATTTAATTCATACCTATCACCACGTCATCTTGCTAATTGGCCTCTTGCAGACCAAGGTTGTAAACTCTAGGCTGGGCTGGAGCATGGTGGGATGCGGTCGACTCCACCGCCTTCCCCTTTTCACCATAAGTTACTCTAGTCCTCTTCTCGGACTTGCACGTCCGCTCCAACACTCTCGTGCAAAATTCCCCACCTTTCCACAGTTATAGCACGCTCCTGGGACTCGACTTAAGTTTGCCCCCGTCGCACCAGACGAAGGGGCTGAACTTGAAGTCTTCTGCTTCTTGTTCCATCTGCGGAAATCAGACTTTGAACTCGGCATTTTGAACTCTGACCTCTTTTCCCCTGGATCCTTCTTCTCTTGAAATTTCTTCGCGACCCTTTCCAAAGATCGAGCCGCATTAACCAAGGCTAGGAAGCCCTATGCTTTAGGCCCAGTGAGGAGTAGCTGTAGGTCGCCCCATCGGCCCTCATAAAATCGGTTGGTCTTCCACTCTTCTTCAGTAAACATAGCACAAGTATAAAGACCTAACCGAGTAAACTCGTGGAGATACTCATCCACGCTACTCGCTCCTTAGTCAATCCAAGGTACTTATTCTCCATCTCAAGCTTCTGGGCAGAAGGTAGGTATCTGGCCAAGAACAACCTTGAGAATTCCTCCATTGGTACTTCGACAAGTTGTCTTCCCACTAAGAGATGAACCTCCAACTCATCCCACCACATTCTTGCCTCCCCAGCCAATAGGAAGGTCACTATTGTGGTCTTCTGCCATTCCGTAGTTTCTGTGGCGGTCATGACCCTCTTCATCGTAGAGAGCCAATCCTCAGCTTGAGTTGGCGTTTCCATCCCGTCGAACACCAGAGGATTAAAGATCATCACATGCTTGAGCTGTTTCTCCGTGGCTCTCCTTGGTGCTACCGGATCAACTGCCACGTGCTCTACCACTCCAGGCTCTGTCACTCTAATCGGTTCCTGCTCATTAGTAGGTGGTGCGGGCTGCACTTGTTGGGCATTGATCATAGCAAAGACTGCTTTAGCCACCAATCTGATGGTTTCTGCTTAAGGAGGTGTTGTAGGCACGTCACTCGATGCACTACTTTCCGCCGATTGCAGATGTTCTGATTGCCCAGCACCGCTCCTAGGAACCTATAATAACATAAACCCTTGATTAAGCGACACACAAATTGCTAAAAGCAATCACTAGAACACTCAGGTTCCTCAAAACAAGTGTATTTTTTCATTCCTAAGTGGACATTCATGGGTTCTTTTATGTTATAACGATGATGCACATACATGTGCTCACCACCCCTTAAAAAAATTCGCTCACGAATTCAAATACAGACGATCGACACCCTAGTCTGATACCAAATTTGTAACACCCCCATCCGTCGTATGGCATATAATAGAAGGTCAAGCTGGAACCCAACGTTATATACGACGGACAGTCGGAAGGGTTACAGAATAATACCAAAAACTCAACTACTCGTCCTAACACATAGCATTCTAGCGGAAGCTTTTAAATAGTTTAAGAGAACCCAGAATTTGCACAACAACGACATGAATGTCCACTATACCACATGAATGAAATACATCAAATACACAAAAGTGTACATGGCCTTAAGGCCTTACAAATGTTCACTGACAATATAATATTTTATATACATCAACTCACAGGCCGGCCACACATAACAAAAGTAAAACAACAGTTCGCTTTACCTTCGAGGGCCAGCTCAACAACTTGGGTTTCAGCCCGCTACTTGGCGCTTGGTTCCGCAACAATTGCAAGCAACATTCCACCGCACGGTGGCAAACAAAGCAACGGTCAGCTAAAGCTGACCAAATTATAATGACCCCGCCCCTTACTCAAGACGGCGGTGCTCCTTCCCTGCATATTATTAGCCCGGCTTAATAGTAAAGTGCAAATATATATTTCGCCACAGGTGTAGGCTCGCTCGGCCAAACACCCCGTGCACTCAGGGCACATTCTCGGTGAATCCGGTGAATTCCGTGGCTTCACCACCACCCTCAAGATGGCAAATATTATCAGCATTTTTGAGTCTTTCTGACCGCAGTTCAATACTCTTGACTATGCCAGCAGCCAGTTCCACTTTAGGGCCTCTAGCACCGAATCGCAAAGCCCAAGTTTGTTTCCACCTGCCCGTTACTCACGCCGCCTAGTCACTTTAAGACGTACGCACGGTCCAAGCTTAACCCAGATCCTAAAACATTTCAAAACATCACATAACCAAGTTATGTTCAAGGCTGGCTCCCCGGTCGCCAAGTTAGCAGAATCACATTTCCGCCCAGTTTTCCGGGTGCGCCATGGAGTAAATCCCCAAGGATCCCTGCTGCAATCTACTGCGTAGAAACCCGAAAACAACGCACAGAGTCTTCTCTGGCTATTCATGCAATGCAACATCACCGATCCAGACAAACACGTCCGGGTAGGCTTCACACACAATGTCTATGCCCGTACTTCGATTCCAGACTCTAAATAAGGGGGACTTCACATATCTACCCCAAGGAACACCGCGCACTCACCGCACACTCGCGGGAGTAGGTTTCCCATGTATAAAGGAATGGGACTTCACATGTCAAAGTTGAGAATCGTTACCCTTGAAGTTTGCTTAGGCTCCATGAAAAACTAGTTGGATGAAAGGATTCGCAAGGGAATTCTCTCCACTGATCTGGTCTCGGTTTTCACTTTCGTGCTCCGATGCTCCACCGGCGGTCGGATTCCTCCCTTCCTTCTTCCTTGATCTCTCCTCTCTCTCACTTCTTAGAAAGAGAGAGTTTATGATGAAATGAGGAATTAAACCTCTAATCTCGGACTAAACACAAGCAGGAACTCATTTGGGCCGTTAGATCTTATTTAAAGAAAACGAACGACTCAGATTAGCCTAAAATTACTTAATCCTGGGCCGAAAACGGCTTTGCACACGGCCGTGTCCCAGGCCGTGTGCCTCGATCCAGCCACGAATATCGAGCACAGAAAAGGACACGGGTTGGGACACGCCCGTGTCCCAACCTGACACGCCCGTGTCGGGTCCTCGACATGCCCGTGACCAGGGGCCATGTCATAAATAACCGCCATGCCAACCATCACGTCGCTTGGTGGACACGGGTGGCGACACGCCCATGTCAGACGTGACATGCCCGTGTCACACAATACACGCCCGTGTTTTGGGCGGTGTCCCTCAGTCGACACAAGACCAAACTTCCAGAGGAGTACACGGCCATGTGACACGCCTATGTCACATGCCGTGTGCCTGACACGCCCTATGACACGCCCGTGTCACAGGCCATGTTCGAGCACTCAATGCTCGTCGACGTCAACTCAACTACCCGAGTACGACACGCCCTGTGACACGCCCGTGTCCCAGGCCATGTTCACCCTTCCTAGACACGAACTTTGCTCAAAACACCGCCCGATTCACTTCTGAGTTTCGGGGCGTTACAAGGATACCCATGAGGAAATCCAAATGACCCATTATGGACCATTTGTGTTTGGTGCTCCAGCCCCCATACTCAAGGATATGGCAGTGGCTTATCCTCAGGTTCCTCTAGCAGACACCCTTACTGAGGGTAAGTTAGTTAGTAATCCACACTTGGCAGTTTCCGAAGCCATCAACTCAATGTCAGCTGCAAATATGACATCTATTGGTGCTATTCAGAATATGTCATGTGCTTTCACTATTAAACTAATTTTTTGTCAGATACTTGCTGAGAGAAACAAGAAAAAGGCCAATGCACTCCTCTCTGGACAAATAGTTATTAGTAGCCTATACCCTCTTAAGACTGACCAGAAGAGGAGATACAACATTCATGAATGTTGGTGTTATGGCAAGGTGGGACACTTTGCCATAGATTGTTGGCACAACCCTAGTGTGCCAAGGACAAGAGTGAGTCTTCCTGTTAGAAGTGTTGCAGGCAAACATGTTCAGTTTCAAGCTAACAAGAACCAAGGACCCAATCCCTGTTGGGGTCCTAAGGTAAACTAAACTGTGTTTGTAGGATAGTCCAAGTACCCATGCACCAATATGGTACTTAGACAGTGGATGTTCCAGACATGTGACTGGAATAAGGAACAACTTGAAGGAATACACTCCTGTGAAGAATGGACCTAAGGTGATCTTTGGAGGTGCTAACAGAGGAGTCACCAGGGGTTATGGTATGATCACCAATGGCATAGTATCCATTACAAAAGTAGCTTATGTGGAAGGATTGTTACACAATCCGATCAGCATAAGTCAACTGTGTGATATGGGCTATGTCATTGTCTTCAACAAGGATGAGTGTTTGATTAAAAGATCAAGTGACCAAGAGGTCATTTTGATAGGCAGTAGGAGTGGAAATATATATTGTTTAAACTTTTTATATTTAAGTACAGACTCACAAGTATGTATGGTAGCAAATGAGAAGCCTCTTATTGTGTGCAATGACACAAGTGGCTTCCTCACTTGAAGATAATTAGCAAGCTCTTCAGTGAAGGGCTAGTCAAAAATGGACCCAATATAAGATGCACCAAGGAGGGCATTTGCTCTGCATATCAAAAGGATAAGCTGACCAAAGCACCCTTTAAGTGCATTGGGGCCAAAGAATCTGAGAGGTGTTTGTACCTCTTGCATATGGACTTGTTTGGTCCTATGCTAGCTCATAGTCTAGGTAGGAAAGTCTATACACTTGTCATAGTTGATGACTTTTCTAGGTTTGCTTGGGTGTTCATTCTACAGAAAAAGTCTGAAAACCTTATAACTTTTATAACCTTTATTTGGCAAATTCAGAATAAAAAGGACAGTTCTATGGTCAAAATTAGATGTGACCATAGTATTGATTTTCAGTCTGAAGGCATGACTAAGTTCTATGAAGAGCAAGAGATTCATCAAGAGTTTTATTCTCCAAGAACACCCCAGCAAAATGGGATAGCTGAGTGGAAAAATAGAACTCTCATAGAAGCTGGCAGGATACTACTCAATGACACCTCTTTACCAGAATACTTCTGAGCTGAGGCAGTGAACACTGCTTGACATGTCCTGAATAGAGCTTCTATCAACAACTACTACAAGAGGACTCCCTATGAGATTATGAAATGAAGTAAACCAGATATAACATATCTTAGGATTTTTGGAAGTAAGTGCTTTGTGCTCAATAATGGGAAGTCATACTTGACTAAGTTTGCTGCCAAATATAATGAAGGAATTTTTGTTGGGTACAATAACCATAGCAAAGCCTATAGAGTTTATAACTTGAAAAATCTGGTTGTAGAAGAGTCTGTTAATGTTGTATTTGATGAATCATCTATGATTAATAGTGAGCTGCTTAGCTCTTTTAGATCGATATGTGTAGAGTTGGAGATGGATAAGCTAACCATCAAGGACACTTCTCTAACTACTTAAGAAGAAGAGGATGTTGTGTGCATACCTGAAGATGAATAATGCACTCAGGACATGGATGAAGACCAGCATGATCCAGCCATTGAAGGTCAAGATGCTGAGAATAGGTTACCAATAGCTGTCAGGCATTTGAGGGATCATCTAAGAGATGAAATCATTGGTGATGCAGGACAAGGCGTTATAACAAGGAGTAGAAGCCTCAACATTGCTATGTACTCAAGGTTTCTGTATCAGGTTGAACCTAAAAGGTCTGAAGATGCCAACATAGACCCATTTTGTATTGTGGCAATACAAGAAGAACAGAACCAGTTTAATAGATACAAGATCTGAAAGCTGGTTTGCAGACCACAGGGACATAACATCATTGGAACCAAGTGGATCTACAGAAATAAACTTGATGAAAATGGTATTATAATCAAGAATAAAGCTAGACTGGTGGCCAAGGGATACAAGCAAGAGGAAGGTATTGATTTTGATCAAACTTTGTACCAGTAGATATATAGTAGCATTAAGACTGTTCCTTACATATGCTGCACATAAAGGATTCAAGGTCTACCAAATGGATGTTATGTCATATTTCCTAAATGGTGACCTAAAAGAAGAGGTCTATGTTGAGCAACCGTTAGGTTTTGTTAACTCTAACTTTCCTGATTATATTTTTAAGCTTAGAAAAGCTTTATATGGATTGAAGCAAGCCCCTAGGGCATGGTATGAAACTCTGTCTAGCTTTCTCATTGAGAACAAATTCTCAAGAGGAAAGATAGACAAGACATTATTACTAAGGGAAGTCAAGGGTAAGATCATCCTAGTCCAAATCTATGTAGATGACATAATTTTTGGGTCTACTGATGATGTCCTCTACAAAATTTTTGCAAAACTTATTCAAAGGAAATTTTAGATGAGCAGTATGGGTGAACTCAAGTACTTCTTGGGCCTCCAAGTAAGAAAATCAGAGGATGGTCTATCAATCTCTCAGTCTAATTTCACTAGGGAGTTGATTAAAAAAATTGGAAAGGAGAGTGCCTCCATAATGAAAACTCCTATGGGGTCAAATGTGTCATTAGACAAGGATGAGTCAAGGAAACCTGTAGATGAAACCTTATATAGATGCATAATTAGCTCCCTCCTATACCTAATTGCTAGTACGCCAGACATTATATATGCTACATGTATTTGTGCCAGGTACCAGGATAGACCTAAGAAATCTCATTATGCTGCAGCAATTTTTTTTTGAGATATCTCAAGGGCACACCATATCTTGGTCCGTGGTACCCTAGGAATAATATCTTTGAACTAATTGAGTATTCATATGCAGACTTTACAGGTTGTAGAGAAGCTAGGAACAACACCTCAGGCTCTTGTCAATTTCTGAAGAAGTCTTATATCTTGGAGCAGAAAGAAGCAAAAAGTATTGCAATATCAACTACTGAATTAGAATACATCTCAGCTGGTAGTTATTGTGTACATCTATTGTGGATCCAGCATCAGCTCCAGGATTATAATCTAAAGCTAAGTAAAACTTCTATGTTTTGTGATTCTTCTAGTGCAATCTCTATTGCTAGGAATCCTGTCTCTCATAGCAGGACTAAGCACATAGAGATTATGTATCATTTTATAAGAGAGCATGTGGAATGTGAGGACATGGGTCTTGAGTTTGTCCCCACTGACAAGCGAGTGGCAGATATCTTCACCATGACACTAGATGAAGCCAAGCTCAACACCTTCAAATTTGAATTGGGTATGATGAACTTAGTATAGCTTTAGTAGCTCTTCATGCAATTTCTATTGTCGGTAGTATTATTTCCTGCAGGATAACAAAGATGAAATGGACTAAGTATCCAAGCGTCGAATGGGATGAGTCTAAGTACCCAGATGTTGAATGCGTCGAGTGCATCTAATGAATCGAGTGCGTGGAATGCATCGAGTGCATCAATTCCACTCAATGCATACTGCCAGGGATTTCTATTTACGGCTAATTAATGGGATTAATCCCAACTATTGATCTCCTCGTGATCATCGTATCAGGTACGCGCCTCTCTACATTCTCAAATAAGAGGATAGTATAAATAGAAGGGTGTGTGCTTAGAACAAAATACACTATTCCTAGCCCTTGCGCATTTTTACCCCTTGCGACGAAAGCTCGAAAAATCTATGGAATTTCAGAGAAGTAATGGCTCCAAGAGGATTAGATTTCCTGTTCGACGGATCAGAGTTAGTGAGAAATGGTTTCAAGGATGCATCAAAGGAGGTACAACTCATTCTCCATCTACTGCAGGTCGCTGACCTAGAACACGTTCTTTTAGAGCCAAGTCTGCTTTGGAAGAGAGAAGTACTTGAGTTTTACTCGAATGCCACAGTCAACTCTTCCTCTACTAAAATCAAGTCATCCATCAGCGGACATAAGATCAAGATTACCCCCAAGAGATTAAGAAGGCTCTACGTCTTCCCAAATTCAGGTTGTTAGATGATGAAGAGGAACTATTTCAAAATGATATCAAATCTGCCCTGAAGTGGTGTGGGCTTTCAAAGCACACCACTGGTTCAGTTTTTAGGAAAGAGATGAATCTAAAAGGAAAATTTGTAGCATATATAATTGGAAAGGCTCTGCTTTGCAATACTGGATCTCATGATAAGATATCCAAAATGATGTTCGAGCTGATGATAAGGATAATCCTACCCAAGAAGGCAGACTGGGGGATAGTGCTATTTCATAGAATAGTTAAGTGTATCCCAGAGCTAAACCTGGGAAGGATAATGTCTTTGTTCTTGCACACCACTATTCCAGAGATCCTTAATTTGAGGTTTGGGATAAAAATTCATCACATGAGGAAAATGGACTCCAAGATGTTTGATAGGTGGGATAGAGTTCTGTTACCACATCAACAGACTGTTGAGAAGAAGAAAAATAAAGGAGCCTGACTAACTGAAGACAACACAGATAATAGTTCTTTTAAAAATAATGAGGAAGAGCCACATGATCCATAGCTGACTGAATCCTTTAAAGAACCAAGGAAAGACATTAGTGCTCATGTTTCAATTTCTTCTGAACCTCCAGCAAGGAATCGATTTGGTGGATCTCAGTCTGAAGGGATTCTAGCTGAAGCCTTAGAGATACTAACTAGACAGGTAGTAGAAAATATCTGTGCAAATATTAAGGGAGAGACTTCCTAGATGGTTGCAGATATTGAGGGGGAGACATCCCAGATGGCTGCACATGTTGAGGGGGAGTAAGTTCAATTCATGCATAACAAGCCTGACTCCTTCCTAGAAACTCTTCAAAATAGAATAAATCAAATTCCTGATGAGCAATTTCCTGTGACAATGGAAGAAAATATTCTGAACATTAATGCAGAAGATCAAGATGTCCCTAAGGACAGTGCTGAGGTTGAGGGGAAATTCACTCTGAAATCCATACTCCAGAAATAGTGTATACCATAGACTCCTCTGAGTCTAACAAGGGTAATGCTGCTGCTGATACCCATGCTGATGCTCATTACTCTGAGTATATGATGGTTGACTCAAAAGAAAGAATAGTTTAGAGGGAAAGAGATGTGGATGGTTGTAATCAAGATAAATCTAACAAAGCTGAACTAATGTCTTCAACATTCCTTGCTCAACTGAAGGGTCTACTTGATGATTAAAAAAGATAGTTGGAGCACTACATTTATAATTCCATCAAGGAAGTAAGAAGGGATCTTTACACTGAAATCAAGTACATCAGGTTTGAAGTCAACCTACTGAAAGCTAACACAATAGCATTCTTCATGAGGGCTGCTCCTGCTATAACCCTTACTGAAGACAAGATGGCAGAAATCATCAAAACTCATTGTTGGGAATATTGCCCTCAATGTTCCCTAGATTTGATTTGAAGAGGCATCACCATCAATACTAAGAGTATAATGAGGAAGGTAGGCAGACAGGTTGTTCCTTGGAATAAGTTTAGACAGGCTGTCTAAGTGATGGTGACAGGTGGTCATAAGGTAGGTAGGTAGAGAGATAGAAAATCTGTCTAAGTCCACATGTGTTGAGTGAGGACAGCTCACTCAATGCCAGATGCAAAGAAATGTGGTTAAGTCCACAGGAATTGAGTGAAGCAAGCTCACTCAACGCCATATGCCAAAAAGCGCTCAGAGAAGTCAAGTCAGTCAAAGCCTGACTATTTGCAAGGCAGAAAAGTGACTAATTCCACAGGCATTGAGTGAAGGTAGTTCACTCAATGACATACTACAAAAAAGCATTGAGTAAATCTCAGATAGTCAAATCTTTATCTTTGACAGTAAAGAAATCTAGTTAAGTCCAGAAGCGTCGAGTGATGAAGGCTCACTCGACGCCTAAGCAGTTAAGACTACAACAATCTAGATGGCATTGAGTGATGAAGGCTCACTCAGCGCACTGAATGCCTAAGCTGACAGAAAATCTATCTAAGTACAGAAGTATTGAGTAAAGGATATTCACTCAACGTCTCATCAAAATAATAGGCTAAAGCAGAAAGCGTTAAGTGAAGAAGCTACACTTAACGCTTTCATTTAGGAATGCGATTAAGGGTTTTGGCATTGAGTGATGAAGGCTCACTCAACGCTTAGTGATAGAAATCTGTCTAAGTACTTTGGCATTGAGTGATGAAGGCTCACTCAATGCCTACTGGTACAGAAAGATTGGCTAAGGCAAAAAGTGTCGAGTGATGAAGGCTCACTCATCGCTTCTCAACGCCTGAGATGAAGAAAGATTGGCTAAGGCCAAAAGCGTTGAGTGAAGCTTGTTCACTCAACGCTCACAATGCCTGAGTAAGACAGAAATCTGTCTAAGTATTTTGGCATTGAGTGAAGCTTGTTCACTCAACGCCTATACTAACGTGTTTGAATTTGACTAAGTCCATAGGTGCTGGCGTCATCAAAATTCAAAACATTACGGGATGGCTACAATACATGACAAACGGTACTGCAGGCCTACTATACGAATTTTGTTGTTAAAGAAAGGTTTCAGTTGTCTACTATTGTGGGTTCCACTGCTCTAAGAGCCATTAATCGACGGAATATAAAAGGATAAGATCAGGAGCTGAGAACTTAAACTCTTAGGGTTTACACATTTCAAAAAGTAGCGGCTAAACTTTGTCTTCCAGTTAAACCAGCTGAACTAAAAGTTCAAACCAGTTGGTATGTAAGTTCAGCAAAGTTAGATATTGAAATCTTAACCATCAACTACAAGATCAGAGTAATTTCTAAGAGAGATTGAGGTAGCAGCAGAGGGCTAACCCTAGCTGTAGTAGTGCAAGTCTGATAACTTCAGACAAGCAAGTTCAGTGAGCTTTCTCTCACTGAGGTAAGAATAAGAAAAAGAGCAAGCCTAAGCGGTTGTGACTTCTTAGCTCAAAAAAGCCTAATCCTAAAGATAACCTTTTGGAGTTGAGAAGAAGGGAGGACTGAGATTTTGGTTCAATTCAGGAAGAAGTAGATTTTTGCAAGGTACGTCCAGCACAAGCAGCTGTTCATTGAAGATCTATTCTTATTGCTGAGAAGAAGTTAGGGCTTAGTTTATCTCAGCTCATGAAGCAACAAGGTCTAACCCTAGCTGCAGCAGTTAGAAGCTGAAGAAAGATAGTTGGTGGCATTCACACTTGCACCAGCAAGTTAAGAGGAAATCTCTGAGGAAGAAGTAGTAAAGGACCAACCCTAACTGCAACACTTCACAACCCAAGCAGAGTAAATCCTGAAGATCAATTTCTAGTGCTGTGAAGAAGAAGATATGGCTGAGATTTTCTCAGTTCAGGAAGCAGAAGGCTCAGGGACTATTTCCCTAGCGTCAAAGTTGGGTTGGGTTCACTCAGTCTAGGATGGTAGACTCAAAGATCATATCTCTATAGTTAAATTTCACCAAACCACTTTCATCTTGTAGGATCCTTTTAGATCTGAGTTGTAGGCCTGATTTATAAAGGCTGAGGTAGGATCTAGTTGTAGATTTGAGTGTAGGGCCCGTGTGCCTGAGGAAGTGCTTTGGTCTGAGAGTAGGATCCAGTTTGGATCTGAGGTAGGGCTTTTGAGCCTGAGGTAGGAGAATCATTATCTCTGAGTTATAGGGAACTTGTGCCTGAGTTGTAGGATCATTTGGATCTGAGGTAGGGACTTTGTTCTTGAGCTATAAGAGAGTCATTCTCTCTGAGGTATGACTGTCCTCCCAGCATGAGTTGTAGGGCTTTTGGGCCTGAGGTAGGTGATCTTCTGATCACTAAGTTGTAGGGCTTTATGCCCGAGCTGTTGGTCTTAGAGGAGACTGAGTGATCCTGTGGGATCGTATTGTAAGCTCTTAGGAGCTGGGATTGGATAAGTTCCTTGTATAACAAGCTGTTAGAGAGGTGGGAGGTAAAGTTGACGTACCCATAATCTGGGGAACCACTATAAAATTACTGTGTTATTTGTGTGATTGTCTTGAAAGCAAAAGTAACTAAATAACTACAGACCCTAAAATAGATAAAAGCAAAAGATAATCATAAATACTAAGAAACCTATTCACCCCCTCTAGGTGATTTAGCTATCCTTAAAATTAAAGACTTTCAAGTGGTATCAGAGGGAGGTTTCTCAAAAAGGAATTAACAATCTGTGTAGATCTCAAAGGATAACTAAAAGGTTTATACTTATGGGTTCAAGAGTGAACCATAAGGAGTGGAACACAATGAAGATTCAAGTCTGCAGAGAAGAAGAAGCACTTATTGGGCTGCTTGCTGCTATTGAAGACAAAGATAAAGACTATCCTGCTGCTTGGATAGGAATCAGAGCCCCACTTTCCTCTGTGTTCAGTAACAGTGATGAAGATGATGTCAATCCAGATGTAAGGATAGAGATCAGGGCCCCTCGATCACTTTCAGATAGTGACTCAGAGGATGATGATGATGAAGAAGATGCCAACAGCTATTATGGGCTGGTGGATTTGACAGATGATGAATCCTGCCAGGATCAGCTTGGTTTAGAAAAGGTACATTCCCTATCTAGATCCTCTTCTGTGACTGGCTATAAGACTAGTCCAAATTCAGAAGCATCTTCATCCAGTGATGATGATGACTCTTAGTCTGAGGTAGATGTCAATAAATTGATTGACCAGTATGGTGAAATTCTGGAGGCTTTGAGAAGGAGCAGGAAGTTGGCCAAAAAGCAAGCTGAGGATATTACCTCCCTTCAGCTAGCTGCTGCCCAGCAGGCTGAGACATCATCCTTGCTGGATTAGAAGGCTAGGGAAGTCAGCCAACTAAAGGCCACCTCAATCACCCAAATTGAGACCATAAGCCAGAAGAACAAGATCATCTTGGATCTTGAAGATGTTTCCTAAAGAAGAAAAATATTGTGGCTAGTTTTTCAAATCCCAAAATAGTATTACAGTTGATTGACTCCTTCATCTCTCAAAAAGATAAGAGGGGTTTAGAGTTCAAGTGGAATTCTAGAGTTGCTCATTCTAAAGGGAAAGGCAAAGCTTATATAGTGCCTTAGGCCACCCTTCACAAGGTAATCCTCCGTTCCAACAGGTATGGCCAAGACTGCTTGCATTCTCACTGGAAGAATAAGAATTCTCCTTGTAATAGTACAAGTGTATCTTGCAATGGAATAAGTAAGGGCATGAGTTTAAGTGCACAAAAGGCTCCCCAAGAAGAAGTCTAAATGACCCATCATGGACCATTCGTATTTGGTGCTCCAGCCCCCACACTTAAGAGTAAGGCAGTGGCCTTCTCTCAAGATATCCCAACACACACTCAGACAAAGGGCAACTCTGTCGGCAAGCCAGACTTGGGCATTTCTGAGGCCATCAACAACATGTCTTCTGCAAAGAAGATCATTGTTGGTAGATCTCAATAAAAACCAAGCTCTTCTACTGCCAGACTCACCTTAAGTCAGATTGTGGCTGAGAGAAATAAGATTATGGAAGCTGCTCCTCTTTCTAAACAGTTAGTTGCTACCAAACCTGCTCAGAAAAGAAGGTATAATATTCATGAGTGCTGGTGCTGTGGCAAAGTGGGGCATTTTGCCTTAGATTGCTTACACAATCCTACTGTGCCCAGAGCAAGTGGTAGTCTTCCTGTTAGAAAATTTGAAGGTAGACAAGGTCTATTTCAGGCTAACCAGAACCTAGGACCCAATAAAAATTGGGGTCCTAATGTATGCTAATCTTGCTTTGCAGGATAGTCCAAGTGACCATACCCCTATGTGGTACTTGGATAGAGGTTGTTCCAGCCACACAACTGGAACAAGGAGCTATCTTAAGGATCATGCTCTAGTAAGTAATGGAACTAAGATCTGCAGTTGGGAAGTTGGAGATGGATGTTGACCGGCAAGGATACTCCTCCTATTGCCCAAGAGGAAAAGGATGTTGTGTGCATTCCTGAAAAAGGATAAAGTACACATGTCTTGGGTAAATTCTTTCAAGTGGTATCTGATTGGATAAACAGACCAGCTGGATCAACCATTGATTCTCAAAGATGGCTGACTGGTGGGACATAGTACTGTTGCCACTTCATCAGGATAGTGAGGAGGAGAATAAGCTGACTGTACTCATCACTAAGTAAAGTACAGAAAGCAACTCTTCTAAGAGAAATAAGAAAGAGGCATATGATCCTCAGCTGATAAGACTCACTATACAGAAGAGACAAACTGTTAAGTGATATACATAAAAGACTTTCAAGTCAAGTGGTATCATCAGCTGAAATGATGACTGAAAGTCATGAGGACAGAATCTGTGTAAATGTTGAGAGGGAGACTGTCAAGCTAAGATGCTCCTGCTGATGGGGAGCAAGTTCAGACTAGGTAGCTGAACAAGCTTGAGTCCTACTTAGTTTACCTCCAGCATAGAATATGTCAGCAAAACTGCTGAAGATCAGTTTGTCCCTATGGTCATTGCTGGGGTTGAATAGAAGAATACCCAGATGGTTGTACTTGCTGTAGAAAAGCAAGTACAATCAATTCAAGAACAGCTGGATTGCTCCAGCGACAATTGATACAAGTATGCAACCTCCTATGGGAAATGCAGAGATTGAGGGGGAGATTCTAACTGAACTCCCTTCTTAAGATAATAAGAGTGTCATTGAAATGACTATAGATGCTTCAAAGGATAGTGATCTATCTGGATGAAGAGATAAATCAGGACAAAACCTCCCTGTCCTATCTGAAGAGTCTCCCTTACTGAAGAAGTCATATAGAGGGAGAAGGCAATGAGAGATGGCAATGAGCAAAGGCAATGGCCATAATCTTGGGGGTGTATGCTGTGCAAGCAGAGATGGTATACAACAAACTCAAACAGTCAGGTGATATAAATAAGAGACATGTGCCAACAGTGGTATACAACACACACTGCCTATTTTCCTAATCAGGCTTGTGTGTATGTATCAAGAGAAGAATATTGTTTAGGTTACCAATATAATTATAGGTTCAATGTGGCTTGAAAAGTATACAGATAAAAACATGATTGAACCCTCTTCTACTTATGCTGATTAGATTGCTAGAGCTAGAGGCAAATTTGTTGCTAAAGAAGAGGATGCGATCTGGATTAGAAAGCAGAGAATTTCAAGTGGGTGCTGCCAATTCAGTTGACAAAGATAAGTCAGTGGCCTTCAGAGCTGAAGCCACAAGAAGAAGTAAGGGAAAGATTCCTTCTTCACCAAGGAGAATTGCAGAGCCAGAAAGATCAAATCCCAACTCCTCTCAAAATGAGCTATCAGATGGAGAACTGTCACTATTCTTCAAGCAGTTCCAGAAAATGATGAAGAGAAAGTAGTGGAAGAACAATCCTTCCTCCTCCTCACATTACAAGAAGGATCCCAACAAATCTGGGAAGATGCTCTCCAAAGGAGACATGTATGATCCTAAACCCAGAAAACATATTTTTTCTAACATAATATGTTATTGTTGTAGAAAGACTGGGCATGTTAGTGTTGACTGCTTAGTCAAAAGAAAAGAGATAGGTGAGAAGAAGCACCTCCACCATAGGGTGTAAGGAAGATAGGAAAAGCAAGGATTGAACTTGTATATTCCAAGAGATAAGGCTGATATCATTGGAGCAGCAAGAAGCAGACTAGTGTGGCTATATCCGCTGCTAAGTCAAAGTATAACTCTGTAGGGAGCTGCTGTGTACAATTGTTGTGAATCCAGCTACAGCTCTAGGTATAAAACATTAAGATAAGTAACATTCTCATATACTGTAAGTTAACTAGTTAAATCCCCATTGCTAGGAATCCTGCTTCTCATAGCAGGACTATGTATACAGATTAGCTATCATTCTATTAGGGAGTATGTGGAAAAGGAAGACTTTTGTCTTATTACTCCATATTATATTTTTGTTGCAGAACTCACCTATCTTGCAGGTAAATAAGTTTGACATTTGATATCAAGACTCTCAAGTGATATCAAGTGGTATCAAGTCTAAGATGGACTCAAGAGTCCAGTAAAGCGAATGACAACATATGCTCCAGTTGAGGGGGAGCAAGTCAAGATGCTCCTATTGAGGGGGCGAAAATCTAGAAGTTGCAGGAACAAGTTCAACTTCCTATTAAGAGGCAACCAGTTGCTGCAATGGATTAAAGATCATCACAGCTTATCAGCAGTTTCTCAGGACTATGCATAGTCTGAGGGGGATATCAACCCCAGTGGATGGCTGTTGTTGTGTAGTCATTACTGCTGTTGCAAAGATATGGTGATATAGGACAAGAGGAAAAGCCAGCACCTCCCTTACTACAACTACATTCTATAGAAGCTTTAAGTGGTATAGGAGTGGCATTGGCTCAAGTGGAACAATGTTGCAGCTAGCTCAAGTGGCTGCAATTATGTGGTGTATCAATGTATCAACACAAAAGGTATGACTCCTAGTCAAATAGTTTGTTCAGTAAGATAATTTCTCAAGTGGTATCAACACTAGATTTTATCAAATGGTATAACATTAAGAGTTAATCTCTCCCTTGATGCTATCACCTCCCTAATTAGGAAATTTCTTTTTTTTGAAGAAGACAGAAAGGGGAGAGGTAGGCAATACCTTAAACCCTAAAGGGGGAGGAGTAGATGATCTGTTAAGATCCTACAGGGAGAGGTAGGCTATACCCTCTACCCTAAAGGGAGGAGTAGAGCATACTGACTAGAATACTGAGTAGAGCAGTACTTGCCAGAAAAAGGGGAGATGGTGGACATTACATGCCCAGGGGAGATGTAGAATACTGAGAAATGCATATTACTTGGAAACATTCAAGTAATATGAAGAGAGTAATGTTGAGCCATTGCATGTTATGTTTCCACCCTCAAGTGGCTTGAGGAAAGTCCTTCACTTAAATGTTAAGTTATGAGGAGAGTTGTAAGCTGCTTTGAAACTTTCAAGTGGTATGAGAAAGCTTACAACTGCTTCTAAATTTCTATGCCTTATGTGTTAATGCTTCTTAGTATTGCTGTGTGTTCTACCTTATTCAAATAGGGGGAGATTATTGGGAATATTACCCTCATTGTTCCCTAGATTTGATTTGAAGAGGCATCACCATCAACACTAAGAGCATAGTTGTATTTGATCATCATGTGCAAGATGTTCCTTGGAATAAGGTTAGACAGGTTGTCTAAGTGATGGTGACAGGTGGTTATAAGGTAGGTAGGTGGAGAGACATAAAATCTGTCTAAGTCCACTGGCATTGAGTGAGGATAGCTCACTCAACGCAAGATGTAAAGAAGTTTGGTTAAGTCCACAGGCGTTGAGTGAAGCAAGCTCACTCAACGCCAGTTGCCAAAAATCGCTGAGAGACGTCAAGTTAGTGAAAGCCTAACTATTTGCAAGACAAAAAAGTGGCTAAGTCTACGGGCATTGAGTGAAGGCAGTTCACTCAATGCCATACTGTAAAAAGCGTTGAGTAAAGCTTAGATAGTCAAAGCTTTATCTTTGATAGTAAAGAAATCTAGTTAAGTCCAGAAGCGTCAAGTGATGAAGGCTCACTCGACTCCTAAGAAGTTAAGACTACAAAAGTCTAGATGGCGTTGAGTGATGAAGACTCACTCAACGCACTCAATTCCTAAGCTGACAGAAAATCTTTCTAAGTACAGAAGAGTTGAGTGAAGGCTATTCACTCAACTCCTCATCAAAATAATAGGCTAAAGCAAAAAGCATTGAGTTAAGAAGCTACACTCAATGCTTTCATTCAGGAATGAGACTAAAGGTTTTGGCGTTTAGTGATGAAGGCACACTCAACGCCTAGTGACAGAAATCTATTAAGTACTTTGGCATTGAGTGATGAAGGCTCACTCAACGCCTACTAGTACAGAAAGATTGGCTAAGGCAAAAAACATTGAGTGATGAAGGCTCACTCAATGCTTCTCAATGCCTGAGATGCAGAAAGATTGGCTAAGGACAAAAGCGTTAAGTGAAGCTTGTTCACTTAACGCTCTCAATGCCTGAGTAAGATAGAAATTTATCTAAGTGTTTTGGCGTTGAATGAAGCTTGTTCACTCAACCCCTATATTAAAGTGTTTTAATTTGACTAAGTCCACAGGTGCTGACATCATCAAAATTCAAAATATTGTAAAGTGGCTACAGTATATGACAAACATCGCCTCATGCCTACTGTATGAATTTTGCTGTTAAATCAAGGTTACAGCTATCAACTATTGTGGGTCCCACTGCTCTAAGTTTTTCTTCCTCCTCGCCATTATTGAAAATCTTGAAGTATGAAGTTAAACCAGCTGAACAAAAAGTTCAAACCAGTTGGTCTGTAAGTTCAGCAAAGTTAGCTGTGGACATCTTCACCATCAATAACAAGATCAAAGTAATTTCTGAGAGAGATTGAGGTAGCAGTAGAGGGCTAACTTTAGCTGCAGTAGTGTAAGTCTGATAACTTCAGACAAGCCAGTTCAGTGAGCTTTCTCTCATTATGGTAAGAAGAAGAAAAAGAGCAAGCCTAAGCGAGTGTGACTTCTCAACTAAACCAAGCCTAATCTTGAAGATCAACTTCTGGAGCTGAGAAGAAGAGAGGACTGAGCTTCTGGTTCAGTTCAGGAAGAAGCAGAGTTCTGCAAGGTACTTCCAGCACAAGCAGTTGTTCATTAAAGATCTATTCTTGTGATCTATTCTTGTTGCTGAGAAGAAGTTAGGGCTGAGCTTATCTCAGCTCAGGAAGCAGCAAGGTATAACCCTAGCTGCAACAGCTAGAAGCTGAAGAAATATAGCTGGTGGCATTCACACCTGCACCAACAAGTTCAGAGGAAATCTCTGAGGAAGAAGAAATAACAAAGGGCCAACCTTAGCTGCAGCACTTCATAACCCAAGCAGAGTAAATCCTGAAGATCAATTTCTGGTGCTGTGAAGAAGATGATATGGCTGAGATTTTCTCAGTTTAGGAAGCAGAAGGATCAAGGACTATTTCCCTGGAGTCAAAGTTGGGCTGGGTTCACTCAATCCAGGAAGGTAGACTCAGAGATCATATCTCTGTAGTCAAATTTCACCAACCTACTTTCATCCTATAGGATCCTTTTGGATCTGAGTTGTAGGCCTGACTTTTAAAGGCTGAGGTAGGATCTGGTTGCAGATCTGAGTGTATGGCCTGTGTGCCTGAGGTAGGGCTTTGGCCTGAGAGTAGGATCCAGTTTGGATCTAAGGTTGGGATTTTGAGCCTGAGGTAGGAGAGTCATTATCTCTCAGTTATAGGTCCCCTGTGCCTGAGTTGTAGGATCCTTTGGATCTGAGGTAGGACCTTTGTGCCTGAGCTGTAGGAGAGTCATTCTCTCTGAGGTAGGGTTGTCCTCCCAGCCTGAGTTATAGGGCTTTTGGGCCTGAGGTAGGTGATCTTTTGATCACTGAGTTGTAGGACTTTGTGCCCGAGCTATAGGTCTTGGAGGAAACCGAGTGGTCCTACGAGATCGTGTTGTAAGCTTTTAGGAGCCGAGATTGGAGAAGTTCCTTATCTATCAAGCTATTAGAAAGGTGGGAGGGAAAGCGGACGTATCAATAATCTGGGGAATCACTATAAAATTACTGTGTTGTCTGTGTGATTGTCTTGAAGGCAAAAGTAAGTAAATCACTACAGACCTTAAAACCAGTGGCGAATACAGAAAATTAATAATGGGGGTGCACAAATTGATAATGGGGGTGCACACAAATTTTTTTGAATGTGTCACTGGTTTTAAAAATTTTAACATGGGAGGCAAAACATCAACTTCCATCAAAAAAATTTTGAACGTTTCAATCTTATCGGAGCTGTTTCTCCCACATCTGGCCACCGTTTTTATGTATAAATAGTCAAAATTCATTGCCTTGACGAGAGGAATCAAAATACACTAACCATTTTAAAAAATAATGGGGGTGCTAGTGTCCCTCGGGCCCCCCTCTAGAGCCTCCCCTGCTTAAAATAGATAAAAGCAAAAGATAGTCACAAAGACTAAGAAACCTATTCACTCCCTCTAGGTGATTTAGCTATCCTTGAAATTAAAAACTTTCACTCAGCATGATATTCTGGTGAACCAGAACATAACCTCCAGAAACATGGAAATGGTTCACAATGTGCAGAAAAATTTGATGGAAGCCCACATGACAACTCTGGAAAGGAGAATGGATGCCTACACTCAAATTCTTGATGATCACATGTTAGAGGTCAAGAATCATGTCACTAAGGGCGTAAATTTTCTGGATGAAAGACTCTTCATAGCCAAGAACTCCCTGACTGCAGCTTTTCTAAATAAGTTATAAGGGGGAGAAGGCAATGATCAAGGCTAACAGTGAGAATGTTGTTTGGGTAACCAGTGTAATCAGAGGTTCATTTGGCCTTGAAGAACATACATATGAAAACATTCTTGCTATTCCTGGAACAATTCAAGAAGCACTGTGTGAACTGTATGGTGATCAAAGGGGAGATCAAGTTTGTGCTCAGTGGACTGAACTCTCTACTGATGCTGAAATTCCCACATTCAGTCCCACAGCTGACTAGATAACCAGAGACAGAGGAAAGTCAGTTGTTGAAGAAGAGGAAGAAATCAGGCTTAACAATAAAAGGTATAGAGAGGAGATGGAAACCAAGCCAAATTTTTAGAAGTGGAGTCCTCAATCTTGGATTATTATCTTGTCTTCCTGGGATCAGGTCAAAGAGAAAATAACTGAGAGGGGAAAGCTTTTATATCTCCCTAGAATGGGCCAAGGTAAAAAGAAATGAAGAGGCTAGGACGAAGTTCAAAAGAGATACACAGTCAGGTGTTGTGCCACCAGATGCTGTAAAGCCTAGCAAGTACTTTCCTAAGCCCTACAACTATTTTGAGAGACAAAAAGAGATGAAGAATGAAGATAAGGAAAAAGCTGCCAAGAAACCTATCAGGGGCATTGTGATTAAGGAACCCGAAACATGACTTGTTTTTTAGTTTTCCTTAAGGGCTATAAGAATGTGATCATTTTGTTTTGTGCACACTGTTTATTTATGGCTTTTACTTTAAATGAAAATCATACTTTTGTGTGTGTATAAATTATTGCACTTATCTACTATGATGATTTATCTACTGAATATGGTAGTTTATATCATTTACTAGGGTTCTGACTTCTTCAAATAGGGAGAGATTGTTGGGTCCATTGATCACAATGTCTTGGATTTGAAGAAGGCCCACAAGTCAATGGTATACACATGAATGTATCTGATGCATAATCTAAGTTCAATGTATGCAGGTTGTTTTATATTGCACTGATTTGACAGGTAGTCTGAGTCACAATGATAGTTGGACTCAAGATAGGATGCTAGAAGATAAGAAATCTGGCAATGTCCAGAAGCATTGAGTGAAGACAGTTCACTCAATGCCAAGAGGCTAAAAGCATTGACAGAAGCTCAAGCAGTAAAAGCCTTAAGGTTGTTGACTAGAAATCTATCTAAGGATAGAAGTGTTGAGTGAAGACAGTTCACTCAATGCCTATTTATCTGTAAATCAGCTAAAGTATATAAACGTGAGTGAAGATAGTCCACTCAATGCCTCATCAAGAAATCTGTCTAAGGATAGAAGCATTGAGTGAAGACAGATCACTCAACACCTACTCATCAAGGATTTCTTCCAAGTACAGAAGCGCTGAGTGAAGATAGACCACTCAATGCCTCATCAAGAAGATAGTCAGAGGCCAGAAGTGTTGAGTGAAGAAGCTGCACTAGACAACTTCATACAGAGAAATTCAACTAAGTCAAGAAGCATCAAGTGATGAAGGCTCACTCGATGCCTAAGTTGTTAGACTATAAAATTCTATATGCATTGAGTGATGAAGGCTCACTCAACGCACTCAATGCCCGAAGATGTAGTATTCAGCTAAGTACTTAGCATTAAGCGACAAGGCTTCACTCAGTGCCTATACGGATTGTCTGGAATTTGCTAAGTCCACAGGAGCAGAGTCATGCTGACGTCAGTAGAAATTCAAATATCCCGGGTTTTGCATGATAGAAGACAAAAGGCGATGCTTGCCTTTAGTACTGCAGTTAATGCAATAGTTGTGCTACAGTTGCCAATTTCAGGGGTCCACACTGTGCATATAGTCATTGGACTTACGGGAAACAAAAGGAGAGTTCCGAGAAATTAAAAAGGGCTTTTTAACTTTTGGAGAAAAATATTTCCGGATCATCTTCTTCTAGAAAACAAAGCAAAAGAGCTCTGCAACTGGTGTTCAACAAAGAGTCTGAAGACTTCAGACTAGGTTGGCTGATTGAAGAAACAAAGCATATCAATATCATTTTGTCTTCATTAGATAGTTCAGAAGCTCCAGTTTCTAAGATTCTTCCCAGCACAAGTTGAACAAACATGAAGATAAACTTCCTTGGTACTGTGAAGAAGTTGGGCTATGCTCACTCAGTCTAGAGAGAAGGCTCAGAGAACACTTTCTCTCGAGCAAGTCATCAACAACAAACTCACTCTTTATGTAGGATCATTATTGATCTTAGTTGTAAGCCTCAAATATAAAGGCTGAGTTATAGGATCTTTCTGTGGATCTGAGGTAGGGTCTATGTGCCTAAGGTAGGAGATTTATTCTCTGAGGTAGGATCCTGTCGTGGATTTGAGTGTAGGTTTATCCTCATAGCCTGAGTGTAGGACTTTGGATTAAGTCTGAGGTTGATGATCAGAAGGATCACTGAGCTATAGGAGATTTTATCTCTGAGTTTAGGGCCTTGGGCCTGAGGTAGGACTTAGAGGAGTCTGAGAGATCCTAAGGGATCTGTATTGTAAGCTCATTGAGCTTAGTCTTGGTAGAAATTGCCTTGTCTAACACACTGTTAGAAAGGTGGGAGGAAAGTGGATGTACCAATACCTTGGGGAACCACTATAAATACTAGTGTGCTAGTGTCAATTCTTGAAAGCTAACTTAAAGTAAATCACTCAACTCACCAAACAAAAAGATAGTCACAAAATACTTAAAAACCTATTCACCCCCCACTAGGTGAATGACTACTCTTGAAATACAGACTTTCAAGCATGAGAAAGAATAGTCCATCCATGTTAATAACCATCCAGACCACTCTTCTAAATATGAATTAGATGACTCTGAATAAGGGGAGACATCAGGGAGAATGATGTAGAAGTCAACTACCCAAGGACTACTCAACTGAATGAGGAGATGCCCACCTCCTTTCTTGCTCAACTCAGAGCACTGTTTGATGAGCAAATTAGGAAAATTGAGCTGTATGTGGATGAATCAATCAAGGAATTGAGAAAGGACCTCACCACTGAAATTTCTTATATTATATTTGAGGTCAAATTGTTGAAGGTTAATACAGTTAAATTCTTTGAAAGGGCTGCTCCAGCTATCAATTATACAGTAAAGAAACTTGATGAGATAAAGAAGAAGCAAAATGATATTATTGAGAATAGGTGCATCACCACTGAAAACATGAAAATGATTCATTAAGTAAGAAAGACAATCCTGGAAGGGGATAAGACTATCCTAGAAATGAGAATGGATGCATGCACTCAATTCTTGGATGATCATGTGCTGCAAGTAAAGAATCTTGTCACTGTAAGGGTAAATCACTTGGCTAACAAGACCACCTCCCTAAGCAAAGAAGTTTCTGAAGAAGTCATAGTGAGAGAGAGGTCAGTGATAAAGGCCAGTGCATACCATGAAATATAGACTTCAACATATAGTCAGAGAAGCATTGGTCCTTGACCCTATCAGATATGATGAGCCTGAAATTTGTAGAGATGGATATGGGGATGAATCTGTTGGCTATATGGTTGTTGTTGTTCCTGCATCCAGTCCCACCACTCAATCGCTATCAAATGTCAAAGGCAAGCAATTTCAGATGAAGAAGCGGAAGCAAGACTAAGAAAAAAGTAACATAGAGAAGAGCTGTAATCCAGACCATACTTTGAGCTGTGGAGTCCACAATACAAAACAATCATATTATCTGTCTGGGATCAGATCAAAGAAAAGAAGTCAGATAGAGTCAAACTTATCAGTTTCATAGAATGAGCCAAGTTTTAAAGGCATGAAGAAATAAGAAGGAAGTTCAGAAGAGGCAAGAGAGTTGGAATTATATAGATGGATTCCCCAGGGACCTGCAGATACAATCCAAAGCCTTACAGCGACTTTGAGAGACAAAGGCAGAAGAAGATAGAGGCTGAGAAAGAGATGGGAAAGAAATCTGGGGGGGCATAGTAATTAGGGAACCTAATCCTTAGCAATGTTATACTTTTTAGGTTCCCAAGGGCTATTTAATGGCGATGTTTATTCTAGATCTTATTATAACTTTTATCTGATATGATAGTTGTGATCTCAAATATTTTATGCATAATTATGTGCTTAAATGTAGCTATTTCTTTTCATTTTTTTTGAAGTGGTGTATATCATTGACTTGGTTTCTGAATTCTTAAAATAGGGGGAGATTGTTAGGTGCATTGACCACAATGTCCCAGATTTGAAAAAGACCCACAAGTCAATAATATATACAAACCTATATTTGATATATGTTTAAGTTTACAGTACAGGGTATTGGTAATTAAGTGATTAGACAGACTGAGAGTATCAAAAATATGGCTGTAAAGAAGTCAACATGGTCACAAAAGATAGGAAATTGACTAAGTACAAAAGCATTAAGTGACTACACATCACGCAATGCCAAAGGCCAAAAAGCGTCGTCAGTTTAACTCTCACTCAAAGCCTCAGTGGAGAAGCACTAAGATCTATCTAAGTACAAAAGCGTTGAGTGAAGGACTTACACTCGACGCCTTCTCAAAGAAAGTCTGTTAAGTACAAATGCGTCGAGTGAAGGACTTACACTCGATGCCATCTCAATAAAATCAGTCTAAGTTCAAATACATCGAGTGAAGGACTTACAATCGACACCTTCTCAAAAAAAATCTGGTTAAGTACAAATGCATTAAGTGAAGGACTTACACTCAATGCCATCTAAATAAAAGTGTTAATGACTCAACGCCTCAGCAATATGTAGAATTTGGCTAAGTATAAAATCATCGAGTGAAGTTCATTCACTCAACACATCTAGAGTTATTATTCAAAGCACTTATTCGTCGAGATATATGAGATCTCTCAATGCTTGTAGAGATTCAGAAATTATTCTAAGTCAATTGGCGCCGTGTTAAATCTGTTGATGTCATTCTTAATTAAAATTGACGAAAATCGCGCGTTAAAAGAAAGAGATTGACGTAATGATCAGACAATGCTATCCTAGGATAAATCAACAGTTAAAGCCAGCCATGTCGCTCTTCAAAGGGGGATATAGTCATTGTTGATGCCGATGTATAAAAGTGAAGTGGGTTACATTCTTATAATAACTTTTGGTAATCTTTCGAAACCCTAATCTCGTAAAAGTCACCTAGCAGGGCAGGTCTTATTTTCTGGTTGTCTTCAAGCCTGCTATACAAACTATTGTCTTTCTCAAGCTTGAAGAAGAAGAAAAAGACAAAGAGCACTGCATGGATTCAACACAATATAGGCTGAATCAAATCTGAAGAATCATCTTCCTGTAGCTGTACTGAAGAAGGACTGTCTGTTGAGTCGGCTAAAGAAGAAGACTCAGAAATTTTCCTTTAAGTCAAATTTTCCAAAAATTAATTCTATCTTGTAGGATCTCACTGAGATTTGAGTGTATGACTATTTTATAAAGGCTGAGTGTAAGATTGTGGGCAATCTGAGTTGTAAGAGTGTGAAGAACTCTGAGTTGTAGGGTCTTGGGAAGGATTTGAGGTAAGGCTTGTGCCTGAGGTAGTATATTTATGAAGATCTGAGGTAGGAGACCAGCTGGGTCTCTGAGGTGTAGGAGTTGGAAGACTCTGAGTTATAGGGTTGCCAAGCCTAAGGTAGGAGACCATTATTATCTATAAGGTAGGACTGTGATCAGTCTGAGCTATAGGAGTGGATAACATTCTGAGTTGTCAGATTCAGGAAGGTATCTTAGGTGTAAGATCTATTTTATATGAGTACTGGAGGAGTTGGCCAAATCTAGCTCACTACTAGATTGGTGAAGGGGTAAAGTGGATGTGCCCTAAATAGGGGAACCACTATAAAATTTTGTGTGTTGTATGTGTTCTTGAAAGCTAACCTACTAACATAAACACACAAGAAGAATTTTCTCTAAGAGACTTAAAAGATTCAAAAAGAATTCTATTCACCCCCTAGGTGTTTAACTACCCTTAAAATACTTTCACGTTCTACGAAGGAATTCTTCTTTGAGGGAGAAATAGTTTCAAAACTCTTTATCTTTATTTGTACTTTTTCTCTTTTCAAATCGTTTTGTGTGTGAGGAAAATTGACCGGGGAGGTTGTCAGAATCTGAGAAGGATTCCGTAGGAAATCATCCTAGGCGGACGTCTAGATCTGGGAGATCTAGTGGGCTCTAAGACCCTTCCTGGGAGGAAGGTGAGGAGTCGACTCTTCAATCTTCTTGGAAAGAAGAGAGAGAGAGGGAGAGAGCTAATTGGTCCTGGTTGAGGGTCGGTATAGAAACCAAAGAGAATTGTTTTATTCATCGCCTCTGATCTCTGCGTCTCGGAGATCTAGTTGTATTATTGTAAACTCTTTTTTTAGTTTTGAATAAAATTATATTTCTTTTATTTCATCTCGAATTCATGGTTGCATGTTACTAGGGTAGTAAGGGATGTGTGGAAAATTAGAAAACAAACTTTCATAGGGGAAAAGTGGTTCTGTGACCTACCGCCGCGCGGTAGTAGTCTACCGACCAACGATAGTTTCCCGAATTGGTTGCCCTACCAAACTTGTGTTTTTGTGACCTACCGCAGCACGGTATTAGCCTACCACCCCGCGGTAGCTTCCAGAACAGGTTGCCCTGGTGAAATTCTTTTTAATTCGGAATTTTAATTGAAAACCTTATTCACCCCCCCCCCCTCTAAGATTAGCCACCAGATCCAACATCAGGGCCATTTTATCTGCCACTTGGTACCTGGCTTCGGAACCGATGAGAACTTTGCTGAGATAATATACTGGGCGCTGCACTCCACCCTCATCCCTCATATGGACCGAGCTCAGGGCGGCGGGTGAAACTCCCAAGTACAAAAATAGATCCTCACCATGAACCAACTTTGACAGGAGCGAGGGGCACTAAATACTACTTGACCTATTCAAGCACAGTCTAGCATTCATCTATCCATTGGAAGTTGTCACTGCACACCCCTTAGAGACTCTTGAAGAAGGGCAGGTATTTGTC
The DNA here is from genome assembly GCA_039513925.1 of Platanthera zijinensis. NCBI lineage: Eukaryota > Viridiplantae > Streptophyta > Magnoliopsida > Asparagales > Orchidaceae > Platanthera > Platanthera zijinensis. The sequence goes on along the minus strand of CM077080.1, from coordinate 191,218,918 downwards.
TCTTGTTTGATCTAGGAAGTAGTAGAGTGCAGCGACCCTGCCATTCAGCTAATGGACCTCCTTGATCGAGTCCGGCGATGCCATATCCTTCAGGGCCCTAATCTTCTCGGGATTCTCCTCTATCCCATGATGGGTCACTATGAAACCCAGGATATTCCCTGCTATGACGCCAAATGCGCACTTGCTGGGATTAAGTCACATTTTGTATTGATACAATATTTGGAAGCATTGCTCGAAGTCTTCTAAATGATCATAGCGGTGAACACTTTTGACCAACATGTTATCAACATACACCTCCATCATTATTTCGATGATATTCTTGAAAGCTTTGTTCATTAGCCACTGATATGTTACGCCGACATTCTTGAGGCCAAAGGGCATTACCCAATAGTAGTAGATGTCATTTTCAGTTCGGAAAGCTGTGTGCTCCTCATCATCGAAATTCATACATATTTGGTTATACTCGGAGTACGCATCCATGAAACTTAGGAGTTCATGCCCGGTGGTCCTTCCCAGAGGGTTTTTTCACCATCACTACATTCACTAGATAGGTTGGGTACCGGGCATACCAAATGAACTTTTCCTCTAGGAGCTTAGCAACCTACTCCTCGACCGCCTGCAATTGTTTTGGAGAGAAATTTCTTTTTTTTTTGGGCAATTGGTCGGCATGAGGGGTTGATATTTAGAGAATGAAGGATTACTTCTAGATCCACCATTGACATATCTTCAGGGCTCCAAAAATGACCTTATTCCTACGGAGGAAGGCCACATATTCCCCCTCTCCTCCGGAGTCAACATGGACCCAATATGCATAGTCTGAGCTGGGTCGTGCTGTGAGAGAGCAACTTCCTCGAGCTCTTCCATCGGGGCCCCGTGCTGAGTGGAAGCTTCATCACGATGGTCAAATTTGTTTATGTTGAGGGTGAGTGTGTGGGGTGATTGCCTGAATTCTGCACTACATGCTCGAATTGCCTCTTGAACCCGCAAACAACTCTAATCCCATCAAGAGTGGGGAATTTCATGGTGATTTGAGGGATTGGCGGAACAGCTCCAAATATTTCCTGGAAAGGCCTCCCCAATATTACGTTATACGGAGAGTTGGACTCCACGACGGTTGCGAGATTACTCCCTGGAGGCCTACCCCATGAGGTCGGAGCTGAAGTCCTGTAATGTCTCTTTATTCTATGAACATCATGGGGAGAGGGGGAATCTAACTTAGAATTATTGAGCTCTCCACATGTTTGTGGAGAAGCTATTAAAGAAAGGAAAGATGCAAGACTTTGTCCCTAAGAGAGATGATTCGAAGCCATCCACCTCCAAGGGCAGGGAGGTGGCGGAAGTCTATTAGGAGTGCGGAAAAAGTCAATGATGTTCGCCTCCTTGGAAGCGTCAGCTATGAAAGTTAGTGTATTAATGTAGATAAAAAATTTTCCCTTGGATACGCTTCTACAACCATGGAGGGGATGGAATCGAGTCATCTTGAAAGGCTAGCCTCTTTAAAGTCATCCGGCAGGAGGTAGCTACAACTTCCTCTTCATGTTCTATAAGGGGGTCATCGACTTTGACTAGGAAAACCTCCCCCCGACTATCAATTCCTTTAAAGATGATGTCGTCATCAAGGAAGCCATAGAAAACTACATGGTGAATAAAATTCTGGTTGACACTGATAGTTCAGTTAACCTCCTCTTTAAAATATATTTGAGGCCCTGAAGACTAAAAAACCCTTACTTTCTACTAAATGGATACTATATGGTTTTTAGGTGAAAGAAAAGAAGTGGAAAGGAGTGTCACGCTATCAGTGACACTCGGTGGAATCACCAAGTTAATGTATTTCATCGTGGTAGATACTCTAAGTAGCTACTATGACATCTTGAGAAGTCTAATGCTGAATGGATATTAGATAGTGGTGCCCAGCTTCCACATTGCCATTAAGTTTGCTCTCTAAGGGAAATAGTATTGGGTTAGAAGTGATCTGAACCTAGCCCGGGAGTGCGAGATTAAGACGGTCAAACTAGCTGAGCTAGTTCCTACCTAGAGATTGCTCAGGCTCTTACAGTTCTTGAAATTTCTAGTCATCTAGAAACTACCGAGAAGCCAGCAGAGGAAGATGCCTGAGAAGGAGCTCACCTGGAACCTGCTCCGGTGACTCGGGAAGTCCTAATTTCTGGAGATGGAGAGAAGAAGCTCTTCATCAATGTTGAGCAGCCATAGGAGGAAAAAGTCAGCAGATCTCCTACCTCTTAAAGAACCAAGATATATTTTCTTGGTCAATAGATCATGTTTTAGGGTTGATCCTAATGTAGCCTATCACCACCTTAATATCTGTTGGATCCATTGATCACAATATCCTAGATTTGAAGAAGGCCTAAAGGACAATGATATACACAGTATTGTATTTGATGTATGTTTTAAGTTCTATGTATGCAGGTTGCTCTTTGTTCACTGTTCAAACAGGTTTTTTAAGAACAAATGATTGGTGGAAACAAGAAAGGATGCTGACAGGGCATAAATCTGCCTAAGTCCAGATGCATTGAGTGAAGACAGCTCACTCAACCCCAGATGGCTTTAAGCGTTGGGTAAAGCCTAGGCAGTCAAAGCCTCATCATTGCCAAAGTAGAAATCTGGTTATGTTTAGAAGTGTTGAGTGAAGGTAGTTCATTCAATGCCTCGAGCCAGAAGCGTTGAGTAAAGCTCAAATAGTCAAAGGCAGTGAAATGTTGACAAATTTTTTTGCTAAATCCAAAAGCATTGAGTGAAGGCAGTTCACCCAATGCCCTAAAGAGAAAGCGTTGACAGAACGCAGTTCAGTCAAAGACGCGGTGTTGTTTGACTTGGAAATCTGTCTAAGGACAGATGCGTTGAGTGAAGACAACTCACTCAATGCCTATTCAACAGGAAATCTGTCTAAGGATATAAGCATTGAGTGAAGGTAGTTCACTCAACGTCTATTCAATAAAATAGGAAAAGGCAGAAAGCGTTGAGTGAAGACAAGTCACTCAACGCCTCAATACAAATTAAATTGACTAAGTCGAGATGCGTTGAGTGATGAAGGCTCACTAAATGCCTAGTTAGTTTGACTACAATTATCGATAATCGTTGAGTGATGAATGATCACTCAACACCTGGTGGTGCATAATTCTGCCTAAGTGTTTTGGTATTGAGTGGCAAGACTTCACTCAACGCCTATGCAGAATTGTCTATATTTGGCTAAGTCCACAGATGCTGAGTCAGGATGACGTCACTAGGAATTCAAATATTGCGGGAACGAAACAGTAGACGACAAATTGAGGCACTTGCCTATTGTACAACAATTAATGCTAAAGAAAAGTTGCATCTACCCATTCCAGATGGTCTCACTGCTGAAAGAGTTGTTGGACGGCGGGATAGAGAAAGAAAAGATTGAGGAAGAAGAAAAAAACTTTCTAGACGATTAACTTTTTAAATACAGAGCTTCAAATTCTTCCTCTCGACCGAGTCGGAGAGCTTGAAGATTTTGATATTTCCGGTGATCTAGAAGTTCAAGCAAGTTGGTTGTTGACATTTTTCATCTTCAACAGCAAGTTCAGAGAGTAATCTCTCTGAGGTAGAAGAAGGGAGAGAGCAAGCCCTAGCTACAGTTTCTTCGCAGCTCAAGCAGAACATTCTTGAAGATCCATTCTTGGAGCTGTGAAGAAGATAGGACTGAGTCATCTCAGTTCAGGAAGTGGCAGACTCATAGATATCTTCTCTAGAGTCATTCAACATCAACTACCAACCATACTTTTTGTAGGATCTTAATTGATCTGAGTGTAAGCCTAAATTATAAAGGCTGAGGTAGGATCTTTTTGTAGATCTGAGCTATAGGGCATTATTGCCTGAGTTGAAGGATCCTCCTGTGGATTTGAGGTAGGGCCTATGTGCCCGACCTATAGGAGAGTTTCTCTCTGAGGTAGGATCCAGTGGTGGATCTTAGTGTAGGGCTAACCTCCGAGCCTGAGTGTAGTACTTTGAGTTAAAGTCTGAGGTAGGACTTGTGTGCCTGAGTTGTAGGAGAATATTTCTCTGAGTGTAGGGCCTTGGGCCTGAGTGTTGGACTTGGAGGAGTCTGAGAAATCCTAAGGGATTTGTTTGGAGAAGTTGGTCTTGTCTAACAAAATGTTAGAAAGGTGGGAGGGACAATGGGTGTACCCATACTCTAGGGAATCACTATAAATAACTTGTGTGTTGATTGCGTTATCTTGAAAGCTAACCTAAATTAAAACACAACTCACCAAATCAGAAGAAAGTATCAAAAAGATAGAAAACCTATTCACCCCCTCTAGGTGTTCAGCTACTCTTGAAACTAAAGACTTTCAAGTGATATCAGAGGGAGGTTACTCAAAAAGGACTTAATAATCTGAGCTGATCTCCAGGAGTAGCTTAAGTATATTCTTTATGGGTTCAAGAGAGAACCATAAAGAGTTGGGCTCAATGAAGCTTCCAATCTGCAGGGAAAAGAGCTTTGGGATTTGGAAGGAGAAAGTCAGGTTGTTCATGGAAGCATCTGACCCTAGGATCTTCATAACAATGCAAGAAGGACCTTTAATTCCTATGAAGGTCTCAGCTCTATACGCTAATATCCAGACACCTAAGAAGTTTTTTGAGATGACCAAGGATGAGGGCATCCTGGCTACAATGGACAAGAGGGCACATAACATTATTGTGAGTGTCATTGATGATTCAACATTCTAGAACCTTATCCACTATAGAACTGCTAAGGAAATATGGGAAACATTGATTGTTAACATGGTGGGCACTGAAGAAATTAGGGATGGCAGGAAATCCTTACTAAATCTGGAATATGAGGCCTTTAGGCTGTATAAGAAGGACAACATAGCTGATTGCTATGAAAAGTTCTACATAGTGGTGAATGAGCTGAGGACCTATGGGAGGGTCTTCAGTAATTATGAGCTGAATGACAAGTTCCTCAGATCTCTAACCAGAGACTTATATAACAAGATATGTATCATTAGAGTGGTGGCCAAGCTGGCTGAAACTCCTCCACACATATTGTTTGGAAAGCTTCTCTCATATGAGATGCAGCTATATGCCAAGAAGAAGGAGGAGACTATATATAGATCTCAAGCCAAGGACAATACAATGGCCTTTAAGGTTGAGAGCTCTAAGAAGAGCAAGGAGAGGATTCCCTCTCCCCAAGAAGGCTTGCTAATTCAAACAGCTCTGAGTCAAGTTCTTCTGACAGCAACATGTCTGATGAGGAATTTGATGCCTTCTCTAGGGAGTTCCAGAAGATGATGAAGAGGAGGCATTAGAAGAATAGTACTTCCTCTTCCTCTCATTACAAGAAGGATCACAACAGATCCAAGAAGAAGTTCTTCAAAGGAGACATGCATGAAACTAAACCTTATAGACAAAGTTCTTCTAAAATTGTTTGTTATTGTTATAGCAAGCCTGGGCATGTAATAGTTGACTGCCCAGTCAAGAGAAAAGAGACTGGTGAGAAGAAACATCACCACAAAAAGGGTAAGAAGGAAAAGACCTTCATTGCCAAGGATGAGAAGAGCTGGATTCAAAGTGACACAGCTTCTTCAGATTCTGAAGAAGAAGAAGCCTACATAGGGCTATTAGCTGTTGTTGCTGATGGAGATGAAGACTATCCTGCTGCAAGGATAGGTATCAGGGCCCATCTATCACACTTAGATAGTGATACTGAGGTGGATGAAGATGAAAATAGAAGTTAATGTCCATGTAAGATGAAGAATCCAGCTAGGATCAGCCTAGTCTAGATAAGGTACATTCTTTTTCTAGCATCTCCTCTGAATCTGTCTATGAGATTAATCCCATTTCTAATGCATCTTCTTCCTGTGATGAAGATGAGTCAGAATTTAAGGAAGATGTTAATCACTGATTGATGAATATGGTGTCCTTTTGATGCTTTAAAATGGAGCAAGAGTTTGGACAAGAAACAAGGTGAGGAGATTGTCTCCCTACAGCTAGATGCTTCCCTATAGTCTGAGTCAGCATCCTTACTGGATCAGATGAGGAGGGAAATCAGCCAACTGAAAGCCATCTCAATCATAAAGATTGGAACCATCAGCCATAAGAACAAGATCATTATACATATTGAAGAAAAGCTCCTCAAAGAAAGGAAGCTAGTGGTTCAGTACTCCAAACCTAAATCAGTGTTGCCACTCATTGATACCTTCACCTCCCAAACAAATAAGAAGGGACTGGGGTACATTGAGAGGAATACTGGAAGAATGAATAGGAGGAAGGGCAAGGCCCCTATTTAGCCTGCTATCTCCTTTGAGAAAGTTGTGCTTCCATCTAATAGGTATGACCAACAAAGCATATATGGTAACTGGTTGAATGGTAGATCCACTAGTGTGAACAAAAATGTTCACAGTTATAGTGGAAGGAAGGGAAAGAGTCTGAGTGCCTTTAAGGATCCCTATGAGGAAATTCAGATGACACGTCATGGACCATTTATTTTTGGTGCACCAGCCCCCACTCTCAAGAATATTGCAGTGGCCAATAGTCAAGCTCCTACAGCAAAAGCTCAGAGCAAGAGTAAGTCATCCAGCAAGCCTGACTTGGCTATCTCTAATGCAATCACAACTTATATTCTACAAAGAAGATTGTTGCTATTGGCATTCATAGTAATCCAAGTACTTCTACTAGAAGACTGACTTTCAGTCAAATCCTTGCTGAAAGAAACATGAATAGGGTTGCTGCTCTCCCTTTTGAACAGTCAGCTACTGTCAGCTTGTCTACAAGAGCTGTTCAGAAAAGGAAATATAATATTCATGAGTGTTAGTGTTGTGGCAAAGTGGGACATTTTGCCATAGATTATTGGCACAACCCTAATGTGGCTAGTGCAAGGGAAAGTCTACCTATCAGAAATGCTGCAGGCAGACAGACTAATTTTCAGCCTAACAAGAATCTAGGACCCAAACTCTTTTGGGGTCCTAAGGTAAACTGAATTGTGGTTGCAGGTTAGTCCAAGTACCCATTAAATATTGTACTTGGACAATGGGTATTCCAGGCACATGACTTGAATAAGAAGTCTTCTAAAGGAATACAATCCAGTAAAGAATTGACCAAAAGTGATCTTTGGTGGCTCAGATAAAGGAGTCACCAAGTGCGTGGTATGAGACCCTATCTAGCTTTCTCATTGAGAACAAATTCTCAAGGGAAAAGATAAACAAGACACTATTCTTAAGGGAAGTCAAGGGTAAGATCATCCTAGTCCAGATTTATATCAATGACATAATCTTTGGGTCTACTAATGATGACCTCTGCAAGAAGTTTGCTAAACTTATGCAAGGGAAATTTGAGATGAGCAGTATGGGTGAGCTCAAGTACCTCTTGGGCCTCCAAGTAAGACAGTTTGAGAATGGATTATCCATTTCATAGTCTAAGTTCACCAGGGAGTTAATTAAAAAGTTTGGAATGGAGAGTATCTCCATCATGAAAACTACTATGGGGACAAATGTGTCATAGAACAAGGATGAGATAGGGAAACCTATTGATGAAACCATATATAGAGGCATAATTGGCTCCCTCCTCTATCTTACTACTAGTAGGCCAGACATCATATATGCTATATGTGTTTGTGCTTGATACTAGGCTTGCCCTAAGGAGTCTCACTATTCTGCAGCTAAAAGAATTCTGAGATATTTGAAGGGCACACCTGATTTTGGCCTATGATACACTTGGAATAGTGATTTTGAACTAACAGGGTATTCAGATGTAAATTTTGTAGGCTGCAGAGAAGTCAGTGAAAGCACATCAGGCTCCTGTCAATTTCTGGGAAGAAAACTTGTGTCTTGGAGCAGTAAGAAGCAAACCAATGTTGCAATCTTTATTGTAGAGTCAGAATACATATCTGTTAGAAGTTGCCGTGCATAGCTGCTGTGGATCAAGTATCAGCTCCAGGACTACAACCTTAAGATATGTAGAAATCCTATGTTTTGTGATTCTATTAGAGCAATCTTTATTGCTAGAAATCTTGTGTCTCATAACAACTCTAAGCACATAGAGATTAGATATCACTTCATTAGAGAGGATGCAGAAAGTGAAGACATCAGTCTTGAATTTGTCTCCATAGACAAGCAAGTATCTGACATCTTCACTAAGCAACTAAATGAAGCCAATTTCAACACCTTCAAATTTGAACTAGGTATGTTGAACTTAGTCTAGCTTCAATAATAATTCAAATATTCCTATTGTAGGTAGTGTTACTCCTTGCACGATAAGATAAAAGAAATGGACTAAGTGTTCAGGCGACGAGTGCGCTGAGTCTATGTACTCAGGCATCGAATGCGTCGATATAACATCAAGCGTCGAGAGCGTTGAGTGTGTCGAGTCCACTAAACGCATATTCCCAGGATCGTCTATTTACGACTAACTATCAGAATTATTCACAACCATTGATCACTTCTTGATCAAACAAAAGGTACGCGCCTCTCCACATTCTCTACTTGTGGAAAGTATAAATAGACCTAAGTTTGGTTAGAATAAGAAACAATATTCCTGGCCCTTTGCAAACTACTATCTCCCTGCGACGAAAGCTCGTTAACTCTTCAGAAACTCAACAAATCAATGGCTCCAAAGGGAATGGATTTCTTGTTTGAGGGATCCGAGCTGGTTTGAAATGGCTTCAAGGATGCTCCTTAGGAAGTCATTCGGGTTCTGCACTTACTAGAGGTCGCTGAACTAAACTTTGTCCTGTCCGAGCCTGTCCTGATTTGGAAAAGAGAAGTTTTGGAACTCTATTCAAATGTCATAGTGGACTCATCCTCATCCAAAATCAAATCCTCAATCGGTGGAAAGAAGATCAAGATGACTACAAAGAGATTATGCAAAGATTTGCATCTACTCAAAGTGAATGAGTCAGATGAGGATATTGACTTAATTTAGGATGATATTAAGCCAACACTGAAGTGGTGTGGTCTCTCCAAGCATACCACTGGGTTTGTGTTGAGGAAAGCATTGAACAATAGAGGCATGTTCCTAACAGATGTAGTGGGAAAAGCATTGCTCTGCAAGACAAGTTCGCATGACAAGATTTCTAAGAAAATTTTTGAACTTATGACCAGGATCATTCTATTAAAGAAAACATATCGGGGCAAAGTGTTGTTTGATAAAATTGTAGAATGCATCCAAGAACATAACTGAAAGTCTTGATTTCAAGAAAAACTAATCACTTAGGGGGGTGAATAGGTCTAATTTAAAAACTTAGGCAACTTATCGATTAAAATCACAACACATCAATCTTATCACAATCAATACCAGCACAGTACACAACACAGTACACAACACAGTACACATAGATTTATAGTGGTTCTCCAATTGATGGGTACATCCACTTTCCCCCCTTACCTATCTAGTAGTATACTAGATTCAGCGAAACTTCCTTCTATCTTTCTCAGATCCTCAGATCTTATAGCTCAGAGTCCAACCGACTCCTACAACTCAGGCGCAAACCCTACCACTCAGATCACCAAGATCCTATAACTCAAGTTCTTCCCAAGAACTCTACCTTAGAGTGACTCCACACTCCTACAGCTCAGGTAATCCTGCCCTACCTCAGTGTGAATCCACACACCTACAACTCAGGCAACTACTACCCTACCTTAGTGTGAATCCACACACCTACACTCAGGCAACTTCTACCCTACCTCAATGTGAATCCACACACCTACAACTCAGGCAACTCCTTCCCTTACCTCAGTCTTTATAACACAGGCTTACAACTCAGGCCTTAGCCTTACCAATCAGATTCAAAATGAATCTTACACAGAAATATTCAAGATAATGAATTACAAACACCAGAGAAAATTCTTTGTGCATGTCTACCTGGATCGAGCAAATGTCAGCCCTAACATCGTCTTCACAACAACAAGATGATACAACGACCTTGAAATGATGCCCGACTTATTTTGGAATCAACTAGCAGATGAATCTGCTTCTTCTTCTTCAGGAATATCTCCCGATCTGGACTGAGCAGATTTCAACCATTCCTTCTTCTTTGATCCATCGAATTGATCTTCAGATTCTTGCTCGGCTTGGATCGAGAAGATAACTTAAGCTAGGGCACACCTAGGCTGATTCGTCTCTCTCAGAGGATTACTCTGAACTTGCTAGAGTTGATGTTGATTGCACCAACAAACTCAGAAGCCCTTTAGATTTGAACTTGAGGTTCTTGGCTTCTACAACAATGGCGGATGAAGACGACGAACTCCGCTTCTCGTTTTTTTCAAAAATTTAATCATGAATTAATCCAATAATAATTCTTAGATCTCGATCTCTTCTGCTATTTATAATCCTGTCACATTGGCGAGATGATCGGCACGTGTCTCAGTTTTAACGGTGGTTAAAACCTCAGCTTTATTAATTAAAGATCCACTGTAGACTGACGGTGACGTTAATGTCAATTTGCATCAAATCTTAACTTTGTTGACTTTGAAAGGAGGGTATTAGATCAAATTACTCTAGAGGGGGGGGGTGAATAGAGTATTAAAACTTTGGCACTTTTTCTCGATTATATCAGAGTAAATATAGTGATACCATATATTAGTTAAGGAATAAGAAAAACTAAGCTAAAAATTCAACAATCACGAGCACAGCAAAAACAAATAAAAAGGAGCAACTAGACAACACAAAAGTTTATAGTGGTTCCCCTAAACTTGGGTACATCCACTCTTCTACCACCCTTGGTAGGAATCCACTATTAGGTTTTGATCAGGTGACTGCCACCACAAGATTTTGTTCAGGTAGATCAAGAAACCCTTCAGGCTTTTGATTAGGTGCCCAAAACCAACTTAAAGTCTTTTTGAGGGAGACTTGTCAACCAAACTAACTTTTGAAGGGAGCTATAACCCTGTACAATGGGATGGAAGATGTTGATGGAAGTCTTCTCTTTTATCAAATACAACTGAGAATACTGTGTTGATTCTTATGTTGTCAAAGCTCCCCCTGAGAAGTAGAATGCTTCAGGAAGAACAGAGCTTTCCTAAAGGGTGAGTAGGTCTTCAGCTTGATCTGCCAAGATCCAGGAAATACAGTAATAGATGTTGAATTGAATGTCTCTGAGGATTTCTGGAACAGAAGTTGAAGAAGACTCTTAATCTTGATGATTTGTTCTTCTTCAAACTGCAGTGTTGGTAGAGAATGAAAAAGGCGTTGAGAGCGTCAAGTGCTTGTTCAGTATTTCCTGTGCAATGCTTCTCGATTTCTCTTCCTGTCTCTCTGACTGTCTTGCTTGTCTGTTGTGTTTCTCGAAGAGGAGAGAATTACTTTTATTCCACTGTTGAAAACATTCTCTTTGAATTTTTGAATTCTTTCCAAAAATGCTGGCTGCTGTGGGGAATAGAAAGCGGCTACAATAATAACATTAATGAGTTTCCCAACTGTTCTTGATAGAATAAGCAAATATTTATTCTGAAGAATACCACATTTAATGAAGCCAAATAATGGCTATATTCAGAAGAATATTTGTATTAAATGCTCAGAATAATACTGCTAATAAGGAACAGAAGAGGGAAGGACTCATTCTGGAACTACACAGAAGACTTCGAATGCAAAACATAATTCGTCGACCTGAGATCAAAGATCGTCGACCAGGGAATTCAAGTTCGTTGACCTGAGCTCTGCGATCTGCTAACTGAGAATAACTTTCCAAATCTGCACTCTGAGTTTGTCGAGCTGAGAAACTGATAGAAGAAAACTAAGCGTGGACCTGAGCTCTGAGAACATCGAGCTCAGCTCAGAGAATTAACTCTGAGTTCGTCGATCTGAGATCGACGATCGTCGAGCTGAGTTCGAAGAATTTCGAACTGATAACTGTCTTCTGAAAGCTGCTAAATCTGATTCTCTGAAGTCCACTTCTGGCTTGTCCAAGGAGGTAGCACTAATCAGGACTTAGTCTAAACTCTAGGACTACTACTCATAATGCTAGCTATACAATGTTGGGTCACACTCAGCCTAAGTTAGTGAACCTAGCCCAATCCAACTATGGATCCAACAATCTCCCCCTATTTGGGTGAGGTCACTAACACAAAAACAAAACAGTCATAAAGCAGAATAAAATATATCTGACAGAAGAAAAATATTCAGCAGATATTTACAGAGTTGTGCTTCATGATAAACTAAGAGAAAAGAGTTCAAAAGACAACTAGAAAATAAAAGAAAGAAAACTCATTTCTTCTTCTAGGCTTTGTTTTTGTCTGAATCTTCAGAAGGTTGTCTGAATTTGATTACTCTGTTAGGGTTGGCAGCTTCTTTCTTTGACATATACATGTCAGATGCTCCAATTATAGTTTTAGATGAGGTTCTAGGTACAACAACCTCTTGGTGCAGTTTCATATAATCATCAACATTGAAAAATTTATTAGCCTTAGCATACCTGAACAATTCTTCTTTTCTGTAGGTTGACATAGTTTAGAATTGAGAAATATCTTTGCCTTCAGCTTTTGCTTTGCTAATCTGAGAAAGTCCTATTAGCTCATGGAATCTAGCCATCCTGGCAGAAGTCTCCTGTTCTGGATCAATAAAAGGAATCGGAGGAGACTCTAGCCTTTTTGAATTGGAATCATGCATTAGTTCTTCAGTAGGAACTTTCTTTGAAGAATCTGAAGGTCGATTGCTTTAAGAGGATTGTTGATAGCTTTGTCTGGGTTGTCTCTTATAAGTCTTTGTCATAGAAGCAGGCTTTTGAGATAAATTGCATGAGGAACCTGAAGAGGGAGGAGGAGGACCTCTCCTGATCTTTTTAGGAGGAGGAGGAAAGTACCTTCTTCTCTTCTTCCTATCCTTTTGCTCATTCTTAGACAACCACATCCACTGTGGCATACAAGGGTAGGGAGTAATCTTTTGCAATATATAGTATGGAGTGTCATTACTTGGATTTGGCTTTGGAATTTCCTTAGGAGGGGCTTTCCTTTTCTTAGACATTTTCTTTCTACTGTTATCAGAGTCTGAGTCATCAGATTGATCATCATCAGAAGATCCTTGAGGATTATCATACATAGCATCAATCTAAGCAATGACTTATTTTGGAACTTGCTTTCCAGGTGGAGGAGGGACAACTGGAGGAGGAACTGCTGGAGGTGGAATGATTTCAGCAGGGACTTCTTCAGTTTCCAGATCCATATCCTAGATAAGCTCAGCCTCTGGAACTAAGATGAGTTCAGGCTCAGGATCTTCAAAACTTTTCTATATCTGCTGTAAAGTCTCTGAATTGATGGGAGTTGAGTAGCAAATAATATCTGTACACCCATGAAAAGATACAAAAAGAAGACAATTTATATACAAAATATCAAAAGATCTTAGAACTGAATCTAGGTCAAAATCTGGAGCAATGAGGCAATCTCCATAAAGAACCAAAGGATTGCTCTCAAAGTCAGTATCCAAAAACTCAACAAGATCTGCATCAATAAATTCAGTATCAATAATGTCAGCTTCTGCTACAAATTCTGTATGTGCTTCTGTATCTGCTACTACTGCTTGAGAAACCTCTTCACTGAGTATCTCCACCTGCCTGGTTTCAGTGGCTCCTGGAGCCAGGCCCCTGACAGAAGAGGATGGAACAGAGAAGGCAGAATGCAGAGTAACAAGGGTAGAGATAGACATAGAAAGAGGTGAAATAGCCTCTGCTATCAGCTGTTTGAGAAGGGGTGTGATGGATGCTAAGATGAGAGAGATGGAGGGAGAAGATGAATCTAAGAGTTCTGGAGGGGTTTGGGTAGAGATAGATGGATTGATGATGGAAGAGGATGAGGGATGACAATCTAACATTGGTTCATATGAAGAATTGCTTGGGGATGAAAGAAGGTTGAAAGAGGGTAGAGAAGTGAGATTTTGAAGATGAGATGGAAGGGGGGATAGAGGTGGAGTTGTAGAATTTGGAGATTGAGATTATTCTAGAAGTTATTATTATTGCACTGGGGATGAAATGATGGAAGGACTGAGGAGGTGTAGGTTGATGAACTGGAGAAGCAGGGTGGATGGGGGAAGCAGGAGGTATAGGTAGAGATGCTGGAGCTGAGGAAATTTGTTGGAGGGATGAAGAAAGGGTTTGGTCAAGAGGGGGAATGGAACTTTCTTCTGTATGGTGGGGAGTGGCTGGTACTTCCCTAGTACTCTCAGAGGTTTTAGAGGAGGAAGCCCATGATGACTTTGGGATAGTCCTCTCCCACCTACCAAACAAGGCGCAGGTCAGCCTCTTAGAGGCGTTGATGAATATGGTCGGGGAGACCAGGGATTCAGCGTCCTTGGCATTAAGGAAGATTCCAAGAATCCTTCCAAAGCAAACTTCTTTCTTGTTGTTCTTCTTTCTAATCAGATTGAACAAAATTTTGGCCCAATTAACAGCCTTCTTATTTACCACAGCACTCATCACTAAGAACTGCTTCATGGTAATGTGATCATGGGCTGTATGTTTTCCCATCAACACTTTACCGACTACATCTGCAAGAAATTTATACCCAGCAGATAGGTGCTTCTCCAGAAATTTAATTTGGTTGTCTCAACAATAACCCATCAAAGTCAACATTTCCACATATTCAGAAGATTCAATATCAATATCTTCTTCACCGTTAACTAGTCCAAAGATTTCAGAAAGAGTATCTGGGGTTAAGGAAACAGCATTACCTGATATAGATCCAACCATCGTGTCAGCATCTGGAGTAGATAAAGTATGAACCCACTCTCTTTTTTCAGAACCAGCAATCCTTATTCTGGTAGACATTAAGGTCTTCAAATTGAGTTACTCGAATAACTGTAGAATATCTTCAAAGATCTTGTCTGATTGTTGAAAAGAATCGAAATCGATGTCGAAACCCATATCGAACTTCATGCTAGAAAGAGCTCCTGCTGGAATCGTCATTAGTTTCCTGCAACACGAAAGCAAAGAGATCAAGTGCTGGGGAACAGAAAGCGTGGGATGGAGGTCGAAGAAAACCTAGTTATAAGGTTTTTTAGAATATGAACCGACAAACTCCGTCCTACGAAAAAAGAGAAATCTTCGATCTGAGGTCGACGAAATGTTTTATAGTCAAAAGAATTCGTCGGTCTCAGTCAGAAGAGTGGAAAACTTTTCATCGTACTCAGGTCGATGAAAACTTTTCTGAAGCCAGATCATCGTTCTCAGGTCAACGACAAATGAGTTCCACAGAGAGTTCGTCGATCTCAGGTCGACGAAAAATCTCAAGAACTTCCCTTCGTTCGTCGATCTTAGGTCGACGAATTTTGGTAAGTTCTACAACCACAGACAGAGAATTAAATTAAAGTATCACCATTCATCATGCCTAGCTTATTCATAAAGGATAGATGTTTCTTCTCATCCAAGGATTTGGTGAAGATGTCTGCCCTTGCAAATAAGTGGGAATGAAAGTAATATTAATTTTCTTCTTGTTCACACATTCTCTAATGAAATGATGTCTAACATCTATATGCTTGGTTCTAGAAAGATGCACTGGATTCTGTACTATAGATATATCACTGGTACTGTCATAAAATAGAGTTGAATTATTTAAGTTGTAACCATAATCCAGGAGTTGATTTTGTATCCATAGCATCTGTGAGCAGCAACTGCCAGCTGCTATATATTCAGCTTCTGTAGTTGATGTAGACACAAATGTCAGCTTTTTACAAAACCAGGAGACAAGTCTATCACCAAGAAACTGGCATGTGCCTAAAGTGCTTTTCCTGTCCACTCTACATCCAGCAAAGTCAGCATCTGAGTATCCAGTTAACTCAAATTCTGATTCAGTTGGATACCAGAGTCCTAGATCTGGTCAACTCTTTATATATCTTAAAATACTTTTTAATAAAATTAGATGAGATTCTTTAGGGTTCACCTGGAACCTAGCACAAAGACATGTAGCAAACATTATATCAGGCCTACTTGCTGAGAGATATAAAAGGGACCCAACAATGGCCCTATACAATTTCTGATGAACAGGTTTCCATTGTTCATCAGAATCAACCACATCATTTGTAGTCATAGGTGTTTTCTTAGCTAAGGCATCAGCCATCCCAAACCTTTTAATTAGCTCTTTAGCATATTTGGATTGAGATAAGAAAATGCCATCAGGAGTCTGCTTCACTTGGAGGCCAAGGAAGTAGAAAAGCTCACCCATGCTACTCATCTCAAACTTGGAATGCATAAGGTTAGAAAACCTTTTACATAGTTTGGGATCTGTAGAGTAAAATATTATGTTATCTACATATATTTGTACCAAAAGAATTTTATCATTATGATGCTTGAAAAACAAAGTCCAATCTATCATGCCTCTAGAAAACTTATGCTCTAAAAGAAAGCTAGCTAAGGTTTTATACCAAGCTCTAGGAGCTTGCTTTAGACCATAGAGAGCTTTATGCAATCTAAAAACATAGGAGGGATGAGATGAAGAGATAAAACCTGGAGGTTGTTCAACATAAACCTCTTCTTTTAGTTCTCCATTCAGAAATACACTTTTTACATCCATCTGGTAGACTTTGAATTTCTTGAAAGTAGCATAAGCAAGGAAAATCCTTATTGCCTCTAGCTTGGCAACAGGTGAAAAGGTTTGATCATAATCAATCCCTTCCTCTTGCCTATAGCCTTGAGCAACAAGCCTAGCCTTGTTCCTTACAATCACACCTTGAGCATCAAGCTTGTTCCTGAAAACCCACTTGGTCCCAATTACTGGATAGCCTTTAGGGTTTGGAACCATGTCCCAAACTCTACATCTCTTAAACTGATTGAGCTCCTCTTGCATTATAATAATCCAGTGGGGATCTTGCTCTGCATCAGTTATGGATTGAGGCTCAACTTGAGAGAGAAAATAGGTATGCATCGCATCATGGTTGAGTTGATGCCTTGCCTGTACACCTACTGACATGTCTCCAATCACTTGAGATCTAGGGAGATCTCTTAGTGTGACAAGATCAGATGGTGGAGTTGGTTCAGCAACAACATTTGGAATGAATTCCTCTTGTGGAATTACATCTGTTGTTGGAGGAAGTTCAACTGCTTCCATAGTTTCTTCTTCACTTTCTTCATCACATTGTGGAGGAGGATGTTATATAACCTTTGGTGTAAGGTTTAGTTCATCCATTTTCTCATATAAGCGAGGTACCTACAATATCTCATTGGTAGAAATTTCATTCTCCTTGCAAAACATATTTGCTTCATCAAAAGTTACATGCACAAATTCCTCAATTTTTAAAGATGATTTATTAAATACCCTATAAGCTTTGCTGACTTGGGAATATCCTAGAAAAATTCGCATTGCAGCCTTTGCTTCAAATTTTCTAATATGTTTCTTGTCATTATTATGAATATAGCATATACAACCAAATAATTTAAAATAAGTGACTTTAGGTTTCTTCCCTTTCAGTAACTCATAAGGAGTCTTATTCTTAAGTTTGTGTATAAGACTTCTATTAAGCACATAATTTGTTGTGCTTACAGCCTCTACCCAAAAGGATAGGGGAAAATAAGCATCTGCAAGTAATGTGCCTGTAGATTCAATTAGTATTCTATTCTTCCTTTCAGCAACCCCATTTTATTGAGGTGTTCTAGGAGCTGAGAAGCAATTTCTGATACCTTCTTTCCTTCAGAACTCTTGCATAAGAAGAGACTCAAACTCAGTACCATGATCACTTCTGATCAATTAAACTGTAGTAGAGTACTCAATCTGTATGTTCTTGAGAAAATCTGTAAG
Source organism: Platanthera zijinensis (assembly GCA_039513925.1). Lineage (NCBI taxonomy): Eukaryota > Viridiplantae > Streptophyta > Magnoliopsida > Asparagales > Orchidaceae > Platanthera > Platanthera zijinensis. Next base: position 191,201,225 of record CM077080.1, on the reverse strand, counting down.
AACCTTGAAAGTATCTGACTTAGATCTCAGAAAGAATACCCAAGTGAATCTAGAAAAGTCATCTACAATCACTAAAGTATAAGATTTTCCTCCTAGGCTTTGTACTGCTATTCGGCCAAAAAAGGTCCATATGTAGTAAGTATAATATCCTAGGTGAGTCACTTTTGTTTAATGATTTAAAACTAGATTTAGTTTGCTTCCCTAACTGACAAGCCATGCAGAGACTTTCCTTCTTATAAGGGTAAGAAGACAATCCTCTAACAAGGTTGTCTTTAGAAAGCCTAGCTATGTTTCTCAAATTTACATGACCAAATATTTTATGCTACAAATCATTTTGATTGCTAACAAGATTAAATAAACAGATTTCTGAACTGGCAGATTTAAAGTTTACTAAGTATATGCTACCTTGTCTAATTCCAGTTAAGAAAGTTTGATTGTCTGTAGAAATAATACATTGAGATTCAGAAAAGCAAACCTGATAACCTGAATCACATAACTGACTTATGGATATGAGGTTATGCTTGAGACCATTAACATATGCCACCTTTTTTAAAGTGACATCTCCATTTTTGAAGTCTCCATAGCCTTCAGTCTGTCCAAAACTCGAATCTCCAAAGATAACTCTTGGACCAAGTTTAGCCTTGAAGTTGATGAGGTTGTCCTTACATCCAGTCATGTGCTTAGAGCACCCACTATCCAGATACCACTTATTTTGAGTGATAGGATAGGTCTTTATATGTAATGAAACAAATTAAAATTTCTTGACCCAGGTAACCTTAGGTCCCTTTTTCTTCTCAAATGAAAAACTGGATATAAATGAACATTCAGGTTGGTTCTTATAACCTAAGGGCTGAAATCTTCTAGGAGGAATAATCCATTGGGTGAATTGGTTGATGTTCTCCTTATGTTGGTTAGTTTTAATGTTACAGTTTCTGTTGGAATTTAAGTTTCTGTAATTATGCTCTGGGATCGACGAATTCTGGTGAGTTCGTCGACCTGAGCTCGACGAATTGGAATGGGATCTACGATCTCTACTTGAAGAAGGAAAGTATTCATTCTCAGGGCACCAATATCATCGATCTCTGGTCGACAAACCTTATTGGTTTCATCGATCGTAGATCGAAGAATTCTTAATATTATGGTTTGTGTTCAGAGTTCATCATTTTGAGGTCGATAAACTGTTCACGTTTCGTCGATCTATGTTCGACGAAAACTGCTGAACATTATTATATCTATTATTTTTCTTGTTCTTAGATTTTTGTTTTAATTTCATTTGTTTTAGAACTTCTTTAACTTTATTAACCTGTTCAGTGTTCTTCTTGCCTTTATCTGAAATGAAGTTTGCAGGTTTTGTTAGATTGTTCTTCTGGATTAGAGGTGGTTCACTAGATGAGGCACCTAATCCTAGTTTACAGTTATTAGTCCTAGCATTTAAGGTACTGGTTATATATAGTAATTTCATGCTCCTGCCATTTAGATATTCCTCTAGTTTCTTGGCCTTAGTTCAATTTTGAGAAAAACTATTTGTTCATTAGCTGAATTTAGTTCAATTGATAATTTAGCTTTTTCAACAAGATATTTATCTTGATCAGTTTATTTCTCTCTAAGAAGTTTGATTTCCTTTTCAGAGCTTATTAAGTCTAAGCAAAGATTTTTAAATTCAGATTTAAATTCTTCTGATTCAAAATCATAGGAAGCAATTACCTGATCTTCAACAGACATTGATTCTTCATTATCTGAATCTTCAGCATCTGATTTGCTGTTGCAGGCATCAATTGCCATTAGGCAAACTTCCTTTGCCTTTTGCTCTTCTTCATCATCACTGGAGCTGGAAGAGGATGACTCTTCTACTGTATCACTCCAGGTCTCAACAACAAAACCCTTTTCCTTCCTCTTGTGCTTGCTTGAGGGGGGTTTTCTGTGATGATTTCTTCTTGACTCTTTTTCTCTTCTCTTATCTTTCTTTTGAGCTTCTGGACACTCAGAGATATAGTGTCTTGGCTTCTTGCAACCAAAATAGACAACTTTTTTAGAAGGTGTTTTGTCATACCTTGGTTTTTCATCTTGTCTAGATGACTTCCTTATGAAGTCCCACTTTGCCATTTTTAAAAATCTTTTGGCAAATAGAGTCATCAGTTCTTCATTGACTGGAGTCCCATCAGAGTCCTCATCAGCCTTGAAAGCAATGTTATGCTCCTTCCTGGTGGGTGTTGGAGTCTTTATTTCAGCTGCTGCTTCTCTAGTCTTCATCAGTTGCTCATATGATTTGAGCTTTCCAAGGAGAGACTCAGTTGATATCTCAGCCATGCTTCTGGCTTCTTTGATAGGCCAGATCCTTGAATCCCATGTGTTGGGGAAGCATATAAGGATCTTATCTTTCACTTCAGTCAGGGTAATTTCCTTGTCTAAGGTCCTTAGCTCATTGATGATTGAGCTTAGCCTATTATACATGTCACTGGCTGACTCAACTTCTTACTTCTTGAAGTTCTCATACTGGGAGATGAGATTGGATCTTCTGTCCTTTCTCTCATCAGCAGATCAAGCTACCATATGGTTTAGGGAATCCCAGATGGATTTGGCTGAAGTGCACTCAGCCACTTTCTGAAAAATGTCATCAGACATAGTTTGAGCTAAAATATTCATTGCTCTTACATTTGAAATTTTGGATTTCTTCTGGGCATCTGTCCACTCAGGCGGTGGAATAGCATGAGTTCTTGAAGTAGGAATTGAAGTAGTTGATGTAGTAGGAGGTCCTGTCAAGATAGAGTTAAATATATCCTCATTAATAGAATTCATATACAACTTAATTCCTGCCTTCCAGATGGCAAACTTATTTAGGTTGCATACTGGAGGTCTGGTGCTTGCATAATCCTTGTTTTGTGCCATTGTGATAGAGAATAGTTGGGAAGAGGAAAATCTGATCTAACTGGATCTTGGTTCAAGTGTTAACTTGTACAACCAAACAAAACAACCTCTGATACCAATTGAAAGGAGGGTGTTAGATCAGATTTCTCTAGAGGGGGGGGGTGAATAGAGTATTAAAACTTTGGCTCATTTTCTAGATTATATCAGAGTAAATATAGCGATACCATATATTAGTTAAGGAATAAGAAAAACTAAGCTAACAATTCAGCAATCACAAGAACAGCAAAAATAAATGAAAAGGAACAACAAGACAACATAAGAAGTTTATAGTGGTTCCCCTAAACTTGGGTACATCCACTCTTCTACTACCCTTGGTAGGAATCCACTAGCAAGTTTTGATTAGGTCACTGCCACCATAAGATCTAGTTCAGGTAGATCAGGAAACCCTTCAGGCTTTTTATCAGGTGCCCAAAAACCAACTTCAAGTATTTTGGAGGGAGACTTGTCAACCAAACAAACTTTTGAAGGGAACTATAACCCTGTACAATGGGATGGAAGATGTTGATGGAAGTTTTCTCTTTTCTCAAATACAACTGAGAAGACTGTGTGGATTCTTGTGTTGTCAAAGCTCCCTATGAGAAGTAGAATGCTTCAGGAAGAATATAGCTTTGCTAAAGGGTGAGTAGGTCTTCAGCTTGATCTGCCAAGGTCCAGGAAATCCAGTAACAGATGTTGAATAGAATGTCTCTGAGGATTTCTGGAATAGAAGTTTAAGAAGACTCTTTATCTTGATGATTTGTTCTTCTTCAAACTGCAGTGTTAGCAGAGAATGAAAAAGGCGTTGAGAGCGTTGAGTGCTTATTTAGTATTTCCTATGCAGTGCTTCTCGATTTCTCTTCCTGTCTCTCTGACTTTCTTGCTTGTCTGTTGTGTTTCTCAAAGAGGTGAGAATTACTTTTATTCCACTGCTGAAAAAATTCTCTTTGAATTTTTGAATTCTTTCCATAAATGCTGGCTGCTGTGGGGAATAGAAAGCGACTGGAATAATAGCATTAATGAGTTTCCCAATTGTTCTTGATAGAATAAGCAAATATTTATTCTGAAGAATACCACATTTAATGCAGCCAAATAACGGCTATATTTAGAATAATATTTGCATTTAATGCTCAGAATAATACTGCTAATAAGGAACAGAAGAGGGAAGGACTCATTCTGGAACTACATAGAAAACTTCGAATGCAAAACAGAATTCGTCGACCTGAGATCAAAGATCGTCGACCAGGGATTTCATGTTCATTGACATGAGCTCTGTGATCTGCTAACTGAGAATAACTTTCCAAATCTACACTCTGAGTTCGTCGAGTTGAGAAATTGACAGAAGAAAACTAATCATTGACCTGCACTCTGAGAACGTCAAGCTCAGCTCAGAGAATTAACTCTGAGTTCATCGATCTAAGATCGACGATCGTCGAGCTGAGTTTGAAGAATTTCAAACTGATAACTGTCTTCTGAAAGCTGCTAAATCTGATTCTTTGATGTCCACTTCTGGCTTGTCCAAGGAGGTAGCACTAATCAGGACTTAGCTTAAACTCTAGGACTACTACTCAAGACCCTAGCTATACAATGTTGGGTCACACTCAGCCTTAGTTAGTGAACCTAGCCCAAATCCAACTAGGGATCCAACAGACTTGTTGAATTTGTTGAGTCAACATCATTCTGGACTTAGCCAAAATCAACTAACTTTTCTGAAATCCTGCGTTCGACGAACTTCAAGCTCAGCTCGATGGAATTTAAGCTCAGCTTTATGAAACAGTGAAGCTGAGATCAACGAATTCTCTCATATCAATTCTTTCTTTGGGTAAAGGCTGAGGTCGACGAACTTCGATCTCAGTTCGATGAAACCAAAGCTTAGTTTGACGAAACAGTGAAGCTGAGATAGACGAATTCTCTCAGCTCAGTTCTTTCTTCAGGTGAAAGCTGAGTTCGACGAAATCTGAACTCCGGTCAATGGAATTCGAACTCCGGTCGACGATTCTGATAGTTGAGTCCATCTTATAGGTAAAAGAAAAGATCAATGAACTCTGAACTCCGGTCGACGAAAACTAAGCTCAGCTCGATGAATGGTTGACTTAGCGATTCTGGACTTAGAAATTTCTTCAGCTTTACTTGATGGCATTGAGATCGTTGAGTGAGCTTGCTTCACTCAATGATCTTGGACTTAGCCGATTTTCTGGATTCTTCACAGTAAGGCTATGACAGGATAACCTCGACTCAACGCTTCTATCTGTATGTCATTAAGTGAGTTGAGCTCACTCAATGCTTCTAGACTTAGCCAAATTTCTGCCTTTGTAATACTATCAGTTTTGACTGTATGCCTTCTCTCAGCACTATTAGCTGAATGGCGTTGAGTGAGCTTGCCTCCCTAATACTTTTGGACTTAGGTAGTTTTCTGAGTTTCCAGCTCCACCTTGAGTCCACCTATCATTGTCTCTTGAACTACCTGTCCAATCATTGTGACAAAGACTAACCTGTATACATGAACTTAATCATACATCAAATACAATTATATTTATCTCATTGACACGTTTGACATCATAAAATCAGGGCCATTGGGATCAATGAACCCAATAATCTCCCCCTATTTGAAGATGTCAAAACCACTTATCAATTACCTTAGTCAATGTGATACACATTACACAGAAAATAAAATCATATTCATATTAAATTCAGTGAAATGAATTTTACCTACTCCCCCTGGATTGATGCAGGGTAAGTTACACCTTAGAGGATTACCTCTTAGCTTGATCCTTTCTTTCTTGATCAACCTCGTCTCCTCATGACATTCTCCCCTTGTGTTTCTGCCATGAAGGAGCTTGATCCTTTCTAATAGTCATATTCTATCTCTCCCCCTTGAGCTTGATCAACCAAATGTAAACATGGCCTCTATCTCTCCCCCTTTTTGACCTCTTGATCAGATAGTCAAGAAGGAGCTTCAGATCTTTTTCTCCGCTTGTGTTCTCCCCCTAGCTGATGTAGATGAAGACATGATTGCAGCTACCAACATGCCTCTTATACAAGGATGACTTGTATATCACTTGATACCACTTGATACCACTTGAAAACACTTGAAATTCAATATCACTGGAAATTCTCTACATCACTTGAAAAGAATGTTTAAAAGTCTCTAGTCCTACAGCTGCTGATACCACTAGAGAAGAAGAATCTTCTCTCATCTTGCTTTTCACTAGGTCTGCAACACCTGCAAAAAGAACAAACCTGTACCAAGCATAATACCTTAGGGAGTACCTGAAGCTATTCTAAGTTCAACATACCCAAATCAATTTTGAAGGTGTTGAACTTGGCTTCATCTAGTGACTTAGTGAAGATATCAGCGACTTGCTTGTCAGTGGAGACAAACTCTATGAAAATGTCTTCTTTCTCAACATGCTCCCTATAAAAATGATACTTAATTTCTATGTGCTTAGTCTTGCTATGTGAAATAGGATTCCTAGCAATTGAAATTGCACTAGTATAATAAAAATATAGAGTAGTTCTACTTATCTTAATTTCATAGTCTTCAAGCTGATGTTGTATCCATAACAATTGAGCACAATAACTACCTGCTGTAATATACTCTGACTCTGTAGTGGAGATAACAACACTAGTCTGCTTCTTACTACTCCATGACACCAGTCTTCCACCTAGGAATTGACATGTAACAGTGGTACTTTTCCTGTCTTCCTTGCATCCTGCAAAATCTGCATCTAAAAATCTAGTTAGCTCAAAATCTCTATTCCTAGGGTATCATAGACAAAGATCTGTTGTCCCCTTAAGATACCTTAAAATTCTCTTTGCAGCAGAATAATGAGATTCTTTAGGGTATGCCTGATACCTAGCACAGACACATGTAACATACATGATGTCAGGCCTACTAGTAGTCAAGTATAGAAGGGAGCCAATTATCCCTATATACTATTGGTACCCTAGGTTTTGATTTGAGTTCAGTCTTCACTTTCTGTCTCTTGACCCAAGATTTATCTATGGTCAAAGGTTAGTTGTTTAGTTTGTTGTTATAGTTTTAGAGGCGTCACTTTTCCAGATGTAAATTTGGTTAAGTTGTTTTTCGTTCGACTATAGTCGAACGCCGCTCGACTATCGTCTATCAGTTGGTCGACGTTCTGTCTGCGTTGATAGTTCGACTATCTGCTTGATAGGTCGACTATCTGTTGTGTTTGATAGTTCGACTATCTGTTTGATAGGTCGACTATCTGCTGTGTTTGATAGTTCGACTATCTGCTTGGATAGTTCAACTATCTGATAGTTCGACTATCTGTTTGATAGGTCGACTATCTGTCCTCTTTGATAGTTCGACTATCTGTTTGATAGGTCGACTATCTGCTGTCTGAGATAGCTCGACTATCTGTTTGATAGGTCGACTATCTGCTCTCCTTGATAGTTCGACTATCTGCTTGGATAGTTCAACTATCTGATAGTTCGACTATCTGTCGATAGGTTGACTGTCTGCTTTCCTTGATAGCTCGACTATCTGTTGATAGGTCGACTGTCTGCTTTTCTTGATAGCTCGACTATCTGTTTATAGGTCGACTATTTGTTCTCTTTGATAGTTCGACTATCTTCTTGGATAGTTCAACTATCTGATAGTTCGACTATCTGTTGATAGGTCGACTATCTGTTTTCTGTGATAGTTCAACTATCTGTTGATAGGTCGACTATCTATTTTCTGTGATAGGTCGACTATCTGTTTGATAGGTCGACTATCTGTTTGTTTGATAGTTCGACTATCTGCTTGGATAGTTCAACTATCTGATAGTTCGACTATCTGTTGATAGGTCGACTATCTGTTTTCTGTGATAGTTCGACTATCTGTTGATAGGTCGACTATCTGTTTTCTGCGATAGGTCGACTATCTGTTTGATAGGTCGATTATCTGTTTTGTTTGGTAGTTCGACTATCTGCCTTGATAGATCGACTATCTGATAGCTCGACTATCTGTTCTGATAGGTCGACTATCTGCTGAGGTAGTTCGACTATCTTCTTTGATAGTTCGACTATCTAGATCGTTCGACTATCTGTCTGATAGGTCGACGATCTCTGTGCTTAGGTCGACGATCTCCGAGGGTCGTTCGACGTTTTGCTGTATGTTTTGAGTAGTTTTGTCGTCTTCTATGATGTGATTAATTTCATATTTATTTTGGCATATTTTATAAAAGATTATTTGAATAAATTGAGATAATATTTCCATGCAATATCTGTTCCATTCCTTATGCATGAGCTAATATTTTCTGACAAAGTTGTTTGTCTTATTAGCTGAGATATGATTTCTGCTTTATCTGTCAGGCTGTCCTTTATAGCCGTTAGACTCAGAAAGTCTTTCTTGGCTGTAAAGAGTCTCTTCTGATGTGACTTTCTCTTGTATTATTTCATCAGAGTTATTTGCAGCTTCTTAGAAAGCTTTATCCTCTTATAGGATATCTATCTGCAGTATTTGTTTTGCTTTATGCTTTTTGCAGCCCAGCTTGCAGAGTTCAGTAGAAGACAAGATTCAAACCCAAATGAGAGCCGTTGCTGCTGCTGCTATATAAAGAATTCTTTGGAGAAAGAAATTAACTAGTTCACATAGCCAAAAACTAGTTCATTCAGGAAAAAGGAGTTCAAAAGCTAACAGCTGCATTCAAGCTTAGAACTTACAGTTTTCAACTGCTCTCAGCTCGTTCACATCCAACTGAGAAGAAGTTTTAGCTCTTCACTCTTCTTCAACCTGAGTTCTCCTGCTTACAGGAAGATTTACACTCAGAGCTTTTTGAAGAAGAAGAAGATGAAGATAGCTGCCTGAAGAAGAAATTTCAATTCATATTCTTTATCTTCTTGTAGCTTTTTTCCTTTAGATTTTCTGAAGTGTTTCTGCACTGAAGCAAGACTTCACCTGGACATTCTTTTAGCCTGGGGGAGCCTTGATTCTTTAAGAGCTTTCTAGCTCAGTGCAAGTTCTTGTGCTTCTCTAATCTATTGTAAAATAGAGAAGACATCTTAACCTCCTTTCCCCCTCCTATAAAGGGTTATTACTCCCTTCAAAAGTATCCCTTGGTGGCAGGGCACCTGATCAAAAACCTGTGTTGGTTTTTAGACACCTGATCAAAAGTCTAAAGGGTTTCTGGATCTACCTGAAGCAGATCTTATTGGTGGCAGGGCACCTGATCAAAAACCTGAGTGGATTCCTACCTTGTTGGTAGAAGAGTGGACGTACCCAAGGTTTTTGGGGAACCACTATAAATTCCTTGTGTCGTCTGGATTGTTTAATTAATTCTCTGTGCTGATTGGCTGTGATTAGATTTTAACTAGGATTGCTAGTTGCTGTTTAGGATTCCAAGCCTTAACTGTAATTACAGTTGGCTGCCTTTTGTGCACATCACTTGTGTTAGGCTTTAGGATTTAATCTCAAATATCTATAACCTTCATTCCGCAATTAACTCCAAGGGAGTTGAGTAGACAGTCAACTTTGCTAGTGCAATTTTTGATTACTCTATTCACCCCCCTCTAGAGTAATATCTATCCCTTTTTCTTTCAATTGGTATCAGAGGGAGGTTGACTGACTGAATAGGATAACACCTAAGTCACAATATCCTGATAGATACCAAGGCTTATAGATATTCACTTTCACTATCATGGCCCAGTCCAAGGATTACTCTAGCACCAGACCTCCAGCATACAACTTAGCTAAGTTCAGCATCTGGAAGGCAAGGATTAAACTATATATGAACTCTATTGATGAGAGTATTTTTGCTTCTATTTTGACAGGACCACCAAGAGCACCTGCTGCAGCTACTGCTTCATCATCAACTGATATGAGTGCAGTGCCTCCTCCAGATTACAATGATGAATACGAAAAGGCAAAGATAGCAGATGCTAAGGCAATGAACATTCTGGCTCAGACAATGTCTGATGAAGTATTCTAGAAGGTTGCTGACTGCTCCTAAGCAAAAGCAATGTGGGATACACTGAACCAGATTGTAGCTGGTTCAGCTGATGAGAGGAAGGACAGAAGGTCCAACCTTATCTCCCAGTATGAGAATTTCAAGAAATCTGATGCTGAATCAGTTGAAGCAATGTACACAAGGCTCAGCTCAATCATCAATGAGCTGAGGACTCTTGATAAGGATATTTCATTGACAGAGGTCAATGATAAGATTCTTATGTGCTTCCCTAGCACATGGGATCTGAGGATCTGGCCTATCAAGGAGGCCAGAAGCACAACAGAAATCTCAATAGAAGCCCTTCTCGGCAAGCTCAAGTCCTTTGAGTAAGTGCTGAAGTCCAGGGAAGCTGAGGCTGAAGCAAAGACCCCAACTCCTACAAGAAAAGAGCAAACCCTTGCTCTCAAAGTTGCTGATGCTTCTGAAGGAAGCTAGTCAAATGAGGAACTGGTGGCATTATTTGCCAAAAGGTTTCTCAAGATGGGAAGGAAAGAATTCAGAAAGAAATCTTCAAAATATGAAGATAAACCAAGGTATGATCGTACTCCTACTAAAGAAATAATTTGCTATGGTTGCAGGAAGCCTGGACATATTCTTCCAGATTGTCCAGAGGAAAAGAATAAAGATTAAAGGAAAGACAAGGATCAGCACAGGAAGCATTCCAAGCCATCCTCCTACAAGAACAAAAAGAAGGAGAGAGGCTTTGTTGCTGAAACCTGGAGCAATTCTGATGAGGAATCTTCCTCCTCAAGCTCCAGTGAGGATGAGGAAGAAAAGAAGGCAAAGGAAGTTTGCCTGATGGCAATTGATGCCTGCAGCAATCACTCAGCTGCAGAGAGTTCAGATTCTGATGAAGAAATGCCAACTGAAGATGAGGTATTGTCTTCTTACGACTTTACATCTGATGAATTTAAATCAGATTTTAAATCTTTATGTTTAGATTTAATTAGCTCTGAAAAGGAAATAAAAGAGCTTAGAATTAAACTAGCTGAATCTGAATTAATTTGTAATGAAAACATTAGGTTAACAGCAGAACTCACTAATTCTAGTGAAGAAATAAAATTCCTTAAGAATGAATTAGTTAAGTCCAAAAGGCTAGAAGAGTCTCTGAATGTAGAAGCCTTAAGTTGCTTGAAATAACCAGCATGTCTAACACTAGGTCAGGGAATAACAAATTAGGCTTAGGAGCTTCTTCTAGTGAAACCCCAATCATTCTTAAAAACCAACTTTCAACTCCAGTGAATTTTATTTCATCTAGTGGAATAAAGAACACTGAGCAAGTTAATCAAGTTAATAAAGCTTTAAATAAAGCTAAGAGAGAGAAAAGAAAACAAAAATTTAAGGAAATACAAAGAGCGTCGAACACTGCTCGACGATCGCAGGCCCAATGGTCAAACGGAGATCAACGATCTGGGCACCCATCATCGAACGCTGATCGACGTTTTCAACATGAATTTCAAAACTTCACCCAGAACTTTAGAAACCAGAATGAAAATAGAAACCCTAGGTTCATTGACCCATCATCTGCATGGAGAATCCCACCTAGGAGATCTTACCCGTTAGGTTATCACCCTCAACCAGCTTATTCATTTATTTCCAGTTTTTCTTATGTGAAAAACAAGGGACCCAAGGTTACCTGGGTCCACAATGTTTAACTTATTTTTCTACAGGTAAAGACCTATCCTATCACTCAGAATAAGTGGTATTTGGATAGTGGTTGCTCCAAGCATATGACAGGAAATAAAAAACATTTGTCAAGGTTCAAGGCCAAGCTTGGCCCAAAGGTAATCTTTGGAGATTCAAGCTGTGGTCAAACTGAAGGCTATGGCAGGATGACAATTGGAGCTGTAACATTCAAGAGAGTTGCTTATGTAACTGGACTAAAGCATAATCTCATTTCAGTAAGTCAGTTATGTGATGCTGGATACCAGGTATCATTTTCTAACTCTCTTTGTAATATTACTTTAAATAATAATGTTGTGTTAGTAGGTATTAGACAAGGTAACATTTACTTAGTTGATTTTAACTCAACTCACTCTGAAATCTGCTTATTTAATGAAGTAACAAATAACAATACTTTATGGCATAAAAGGCTTAGCCATGTTAACCTCAAGAATATATCTAGGTTATCTAAACACAACCTTATTAGAGGGTTACTTTCTTGCCCCTACAAGAAGGAGAGCCTATGCAAGGCTTGTCAATTAGGCAAGAAAACCAAGAATTCATTTAAATCAGTAAATAAAAGTGATTCTCCTAGAATCCTGTATTTATTACATTTGGACTTATTTGGCCCAATAAATGTACAGAGTTTAGGAGGGAAGTATTACACCCTAGTCATTGTAGATGACTTCTCTAGGTTCACTTGGGTGTTCTTTTTGAGAACTAAGGCTGATAACTTCAAAGCCCTTACAGATTTTCTATTATGTGTGCAGACTAAGTACTCTACTCATGTGGCCTTGATCAGAAGTGATCATGGTACTGAGTTTGACTCTCTTCTCATGTAAGAATTCTGTGAGAGAGAAGGTATCAAACATAGCTTCTCAGCTCCTAGAACTCCCCAACAAAATGGGGTAGTTGAAAGGAAGAACAGAACCCTGATTGAAGCTGCTGGCACATTGTTGGCAGATGCTAATATGCCTCTTTCCTATTGGGCAGAAGCTGTTAGTACAGCCAACTATGTCTTGAATAGAAGTCTGATACACAAGCTTAAGTGTAAAACTCCTTATGAGTTGCTTAAAGGAAAGAAACCTAAAATAAATTATTTTAGAGTATTTGGTTGTGTAGTTTATATTCATAATAATAATAAAGAATATCTTAGAAAGTTTGAAGCAAAAGCTTCAATGGGAATTTTTCTTGGATATTCCCAAGTAAGCAAAGCTTATAGGGTATTTAATAAATCTTCTTCTAAAATTGAAGAGTCTGTTCATGTGTCCTTTGATGAATCCCAAATGTTTTATAAGGAGAAGGAAACTTCCCCTTCCTCAAGTTCATTACAGGTACAAGAATCTAGCAAAGATGTCACTCAAGAGATTCTCCATCTTTCAACTCTTCATATCACTTAATCAGACAGTGATGAAGACATTGCAGAAGTTGTTGCTGTACCACCAATAGTAGATCAAATTCCTCCTGAGGAATTAATCCCAACTATTGCTGAAGATCACATCCCACCTGCTGATGTTGTCACACTTAAAGATCATCCTACATCTCAAGTGATAGGAGACATATCAGCTGGTGTTCAAACAAGACATCAGTTAAGACAGGATGTGATGCATGCTTGTTTCCTTTCACAGATTGAGCCCCTCACCATTAAAGATGCTGAGCTAGATCCCCACTGGATCATTGCTATGCAAGAGGAACTCAATCAGTTTGAGAGATGTAAAGTATGGACTTTGGTTCCAAGACCTAAAGGCCAACTGATTATAGGCACCAAGTGGGTGTATAGAAACAAGTTGGATGCAAATGGAATCATTGTAAGGAACAAAGCTAGGCTTGTAGCTCAGGGCTACAGACAGGAGGAAGGTATAGATTATGACCAAACCTTTGCTCCTGTTGCAAGGCTAGAGGCAATAAGGATCTTCTTAGCCTATGCAGCCTATATGAAGTTTAAAGTTTTTTAGATGGATGTCAAAAGTGCCTTTCTAAATGGTGAGCTAAAGGAAGAGGTATTTGTTGAACAACCACCTGGGTTTGTTTCTTCAACTCAGCCCTCACATGTATTCAAGTTACAAAAAGCTCTTTATGGACTCAAACAAGCACCAAGAGCCTGGTATGAGACTCTAGCTAGTTTCCTATTAGAGCACAAATTTGTTAGGGGAGTAGTTGATAGAACCCTTTTCGTCAAGCACCACAAGGACACAATCCTGTTAGTTCAAGTGTATGAAGATGACATTATTTTTGGTTCCACTGATCCCAAACTGTGCAAAAAGTTCTCTAACTTGATGCATTCTAAGTTTGAGATGAGTAGTATGGGTGAGCTGTATTACTTTCTTCGTCTCCAAGTAAAGCAAGATGCTGATGGCATCTTCATCTCCCAATCCAAATATGCCAAGGAATTGGTAAAGAAGTTTGGATGGCTGATGCTTCAGCAATGCATACACCTATGACTACTAATGTAGTTATAGATTCTGATGATCAGGGAAAGCCTGTTGATCAAAAGAATTATAGGGCCATTGTTGGTGCCCTATTGTATTTAACTGCAAGTAGGCCAGATATAATGTTTGCTACATGCCTTTGTGCTAGATTCCAGGTCAACCCCAAGGAATCTCATCTGATTCTTCTCAAGAGAATCTTGAGATACCTGAAGGGATGTCCAAATCTAGGACTTTGGTATCCAGCTGAGTCAGAATTTGAATTAATTGGATATTCTGATTCTGATTATGCTGGTTGTCGAGTTGACAGGAAAAGTACATCAGGAACTTGTCAGTTCCTGGGAGAGAGATTGGTTTCTTGGTTCTGTAAGAAGCAGGCCTCTGTCTCAACTTCAACTGCAGAGGCTGAATATATCGCAGCTGCCAGTTGTTGTTCACAGATCCTTTGGATACAAAACCAACTTTTGGATTATGGGTACTCACACAAGAACACAAAAATCATGTGTGATAGTACAAGTGCTATCTCCATTGCACAAAATCCAGTGCACCACTCTAGAACGAAACACATTGAGATCCGGCACCATTTCCTGAGAGATTGTGTGGAAAAGAACAAGATCAGCCTTGAGTTCATATCCACAAACCTTCAGAGAGGTGATATATTCACCAAGCCCTTAGATGAACAGAAGCATCTGTTCTTTTTTGTTCAACTAGGCATGATTAATGGAAGAGACTAAGTGTGACGTCTGCCTTGTTGAAACTTGTTTGAAGATTGTCGAACGACGTTCGAAGATAGTCGATCGGATCAAGCCTATCGTCGACCTATGGTTGAAGATAGCTTATTTGCTTGAAGATCGTCGACCGGCATTCGAAGATCGTCGAACAGGTCGAGCCTATCGTCGATCTATGGTTGACGACAGCTTGTTGTTTGTGAAGACAGAAATAGTCGAACGATTGATCGACTACTCTGCTTCAGGACTGATCGTTGAACGACCGTTCGACCATCGTCTCCAGTATCTTTTAAATAGATCGACTATCGTTGTTTTAATATAAAGCCGATGGTCGACCTAGGTTAAGAGATAGTTGCTTTTATCGTCGACGGAGAGCGTCTTTTCGCATTCCGTCTTCCCGCTTGCTCTTTGTCTTGCGATTTCTGCCGCTTCGTCCTCGCCGTCTCTCCCTCGTCTTCTCCAGCCCTTTCGATGGTGATTTCTCCAGCTCTCTTGACAATAGTGAAGTTCGATGCAGGATTCAGTGTGGATTTCGATTCCTTCAGCTGCTGCGAATCCGGAATTGTGGAAATTCTCACCTTATGCAAAGATCAAGGTTTAGAAAAGCTCATGTCCTCCAGGATAAAGATAAATATTCAAGAGATCAAAGAATGGGCATTTACTTCGTCTTCAAATGATGATTCAATGACCGGAACTATTGGCGGAGAAGAGGTAACATTGACTCCCGCTATTTTAACTGAAATATTTGGATTGATAAATGGGGAAGAAGAGTACGAGCAAGATACCCCAGAGTTTGGGAGAATGCTGACAGAGCTGGGACATGCCGAAGGCATTCCCACTAAGCTGCTTAAAGTAAATTTTCCGTTTAAGATTAAGTTCCTTGCTGAAATCGTCGGAAAAGTGCTACTGGGAAAGCACTCCGCCCATGACAATATTACAAGGAAGCAGTTTGCACTGATGTGTGCAATTGTGAATAAGAAACAGATTAATTGGGTAGGAGTATTGTTTGATTTGATCAGGAAAAAGAACAGCAAGAAAGAAGTTACCCTAGGTAGGGTAGTTGGGATTTTTCTGAAGGAAAGATATCCCCATCTGTTAGTTTCAGCT
Organism: Platanthera zijinensis; assembly: GCA_039513925.1. Lineage (NCBI taxonomy): Eukaryota > Viridiplantae > Streptophyta > Magnoliopsida > Asparagales > Orchidaceae > Platanthera > Platanthera zijinensis. The sequence continues at coordinate 191,185,445 of CM077080.1, read as the reverse complement.
GCTACCTCCATCAACGCCAGCAAGAAGATGGATCCAACCCTGTTTGCCAAGTGGAAAAGGACTTTTCTGAAGCCCGCTCCCGCAGGGGTTGCTCCAGCTACATCTGAGAGCACCAGGACTGCCTCAGTCACTCCTCCCCTATAAGAAGCTGGCTCAGCAAACCTCTCCCTTCCATCTTCTTCATCTGCATTGCCGTCTACTTCAGTTGAAGTTCCATCAACTTCAATTGAAGTACGACCTTCTGCTTCTCACCTTGCATCATATTCTGCATCTCCTCTACCCTCTCATCTTGCTAGGATATCTCATCCTAGTTTTGATTTGTTGGTTTCTGAAATTTCTACTCCTCTTCATTCTCCAATTCCTTCTTCTGATCACATTGATCACCTTGCATCCACTCATCCATCTCCAGTTCACTCTCCAACTCCAGCTCACTCTCCATCTCCAGTTCATTCTCCAGATCTTCATGAATACACCATTCCTGCTGATCATCCATCCACTGAGATTCCCCCTTCATCATCTGAAATCTCTCCAGCATTCATTTCCAGCATCTTGGAGTTAATTACTCCTTCGATCAAAACTATAATTGAAGAGGCAATTGCTCCACTTGTTTCCTCCATATCTTCTTTGACTGCTGCCATCCGGGCACTCTCAAAGTCTGCTGAGCCCTCTTCCTCTAGGGGCCTGGTTTCAGTATCTACTGAAATAAGGCAGGGGGAGATGCTTAATGAAGATGTCTCTGAGCTGCCTTTGGCCTCCCCTCCAGCAGATCCTCCTGCAGTGGCAGAGAAAGAAATAGAAGAATCAGCTCCTCAAAGTTTGTCTGAAAAAGAAATTTCTGATGCATTGTTGAAGTCTGAATTTATTGTCAAAGCTTGCTTAGAAGAATGTTCTACTCCCCTGGTCGCCCTGTACCTAGAAGGAGTTATCACTTCCTTTCTACATGAATTATGGGAGTTAGGACACGCAAAGGTCAATTCTGAAGGTATCCCTTTTACTTACTTTTTAGACTTGATAACTGATATGCTTGTATGGGAATACCTGGAAGGGATGATTAGATGTCATTTAGCAAAATTTTATTCATAATACTACAGATAATATGGAAGAAGTACTAGATGTTCAAGAGCCTGTTATCCAACCAGCTCTAGAAGCTCAATCTGAAACAGAACAAGTTACTCAAGTTTCTGAGGCTGCTCAGCCAGCTCAGCCAGAAGTGCAAGTAGAACTGGTCACCATGACAGTTTCTGATCATCAAGAAAAGGCTGTAGATGCTCAAATTGAAAAGTCTACTGTTTGGGATGATTCCCCGAGTTTGGATTTAGATGCTCTCCTGGCACAGGATGCCATGGAAGAAGAATTAGAAAAAGCTGCTCTAAAGGAAAAGGAAAGAGCTATGCAAGAAGCAATTGATCCATATGATCTGCCCATTTCTTCTAATTCTGAGGATGAAATCGATTCTGATGAATCTGATGAGTCAAAAAGAAAAAGATCTGCTAAAAAGAAAAGGAAAGCTGTGGCTCCTCCTCCTAATCCAGATAATGATACTCCTTACTATATCCTGAAAGGAATTGATCCTAAAACAAAATATTTCCAGCACTGGATGGCTTTCTCTAAAAATCAGCAGAAGCAAAGGAAGAAGTCAAAGAGGTATGACAGTCCTGTCCCAAGATGGACTCCTAGAGGTCCTCCTTCTCCACCTCCCAGTGCAGGAGCCTCAGGAAACTTATCTGCAAACCCTGCTGCTCAGTCTGAAAGATTCAACCCATCTCAGTCATCTCAAAGGAGAAGTTCACAAGGATACCAAGATAAAACTCAATCTGGCTATCAAAGGCTTGATGTTGTTAAGGAACAAGTAAAGGAGGTGGTGTATCAAAGACCAATATTTTCTCCTCCTCATTCTAAAGAACTCAAAAGCTCAACCTCTCCTCAGATCATTCTGTGAAGGCTGTTTCAAAAGGTAAGCGAATTATTTTATCTGAAAATTCTAGCAAGAAATTTGCTAAGTCTGCTCCTCCTTTTATCTAGTTATTCAGGATAAAGAACCAGTTGATACATCTTCTGAGAATGTGTATGAAAGCCCAGAGCTTGATCCTAATTTTAGGATGGCTCGTTTTCTTGAACTTGTTGGAGCAGCTCAAATTAAGAAAGCAAAAGCAGAAGGAAAAGACACTGCAAGATTGACCACAATGTCAAAATTCAGAATGAAGGAGCTCGATAAATTCCAGGTTAGACCTGAGATATTTGATCCTTCAAAGTGCATGGAAAAACATCCTGAGGCAGTTGTTCCAAGAGCGACAGAATTGAAAATCATTGGAGAACAAGACCTGAAGTTGTCGAGAAAAGAAGCTCTAGATCCCTCTAGAAAGATTAATTTTGTTCCTAGTTCTTCTGATCCTAAATCTAACTCTGAGGCATCTTAAAATTTCATTGATTGACAGTTAATTGCTTATCTGTTTGATTAATGTTATCTACTTAGCTATTTCTCTTCATACATTTTATTTACTTTCAGTAATTAGTTTTGTGTGTTTTAATTGTTGAGAGACTTAACTCAAATAGGGGGAGATTGTTGGTACCCTAGGTTTTGATTTGAGTTCAGTCTTCTCTTTCTGTCTCTTGACCCAAGATTTATCTATGGTCAAAGGTTAGTTGTTTAGTTTGTTGCTCTAGTTTTAGAGGCGTCACTTTTCCAGATGTAAATTTGGTTAAGTTGTTTTTCGTTCGACTATGGTCGAACGCCGCTCGACTATCGTCTATCAGTTGGTCGACGTTCTGTCTGCGTTGATAGTTCGACTATCTGTTTGATAGGTCGACTATCTGTTGTGTTTGATAGTTCGACTATCCGTTTGATAGGTCGACTATCTGTTGTGTTTGATAGTTCGACTATCTGTTTGATAGGTCGACTATCTGCTGTGTTTGATAGTTCGACTATCTGCTTGGATAGTTCAACTATCTGATAGTTTGACTATCTGTTTGATAGGTCGACTATCTGTCCGCTTTGATAGTTCGACTATCTGTTTGATAGGTCGACTATCTGCTGTCTGAGATAGCTCGACTATCTGTTTGATAGGTCGACTATCTGCTCTCCTTGATAGTTCGATTATCTGCTTGGATAGTTCAACTATCTGATAGTTCGATTATCTGTTGATAGGTCGACTGTCTGCTTTCCTTGATAGCTCGACTATCTGTTGATAGGTTGACTGTCTGCTTTCCTTGATAGCTCGACTATCTGTTGATAGGTCGACTATCTGTTCTCTTTGATAGTTCGACTATCTGCTTGGATAGTTCAACTATCTGATAGTTCGACTATCTGTTGATAGGTCGACTATCTGTTTTCTGTGATAGTTCGACTATCTGTTGATAGGCCGACTATCTGTTTTCTGTGATAGGTCGACTATCTGTTTGATAGGTCGACTATCTGTTTTGTTTGATAGTTCGACTATCTGCTTGGATAGTTCAACTATCTGATAGTTTGACTATCTGTTAATATGTCAACTATCTGTTTTCTGTGATAGTTCGACTATCTGTTTTCTGCGATAGGTCGACTATCTGTTTGATAGGTCGACTATCTGTTTTGTTTGGTAGCTCGACTACCTGCCTTGATAGATCGACTATCTGATAGCTCGACTATCTGTTCTGATAGGTCGACTGTCTGCTGAGGTAGTTCGACTATCTTCTTTGATAGTTCGACTATCTGGATCGTTCGACTATCTGTCTGATAGGTCGACGATCTCTATGCTTAGGTTGACGATCTCCGAGGGTCGTTCGACATTTTGCTGTATGTTTTGAGTAGTTTTGTCGTCTTCTATGATGTGATTAATTTCCTATTTATTTTGGCATATTTTATAAAAGATTATTTGAATAAATTGTGATAATATTTCCATGCAATATCTGTTCCATTCCTTATGCATGAGCTAATCTTTTCTGACAAAGTTGTTGGTCTTATTAGCTGAGATATGATTTCTGCTTTATCTGGCAGGCTGTCCTTTATAGCCGTTAGACTCAGAAAGTCTTTCTTGGCTGTAAAGAGTCTCTTCTGATGTGACTTTCTCTTGTATTATTTCATCAGAGTTATTTGCAGCTTCTTAGAAAGCTTTATCCTCCTATAGGATATCTGTCTGCAGTATTTGTTTTGTTTTATGCTTTTTGCAGCCCAGCTTGCAGAGTTCAGTAGAAGACAAGATTGAAACTCAAATGAGAGCCGTTGTTGCTGCTGCTATATAAAGAATTCTTTGAAGAAAGAAATTAACTAGTTCACATAACCAAAAACCAGTTCATTCAGGAAAAAGGAGTTCAAAAGCTAACAGCTGCATTCAAGCTTAGAACTTACAGTTTTCAACTGCTCTCAGCTCGTTCACATCCAACTGAGAAGAAGTTTTAGCTCTTCACTCTTCTTCAACCTGAGTTCTCCTGCTTACAAGAAGATTTACACTCAGAGCTTTTTGAAGAAGAAGAAGAAGAAGATAGCTGCCTGAAGAAGAAATTTCAATTCATATTCTTTATCTTCTTGTAGCTTTTTTCTTCAGATTTTCTGAAGTGTTTCTGCACTGAAGCAAGACTTCACCTGGACATTCTTTTAGCCAGGGGGAGCCTTGATTCTTTAAGAGCTTTCTAGCTCAGTGCAAGTTCTTGTGCTTCTCTAATCTATTGTAAAATAGAGAAGACATCTTAACCTCCTTTCCCCCTCCTGTAAAGAGTTATTACTCCCTTCAAAAGTATCCCTTGGTGGCAGGGCACCTGATCAGAAACCTGTGTTGGTTTTTAGACACCTGATCAAAAGTCTAAAGGGTTTCTGGATCTACCTGAAACTGATCTTGTTGGTGGCAGGGCACCTGATCAAAAACCTGAGTGGATTCCTACCTTGTTGGTAGAAGAGTGGAAGTACCCAAGTTGTTTGGGGAACCACTATAAATTCCTTGTGTCGTCTGGATTGTTTAATTAATTCTCTGTGCTGATTGGCTGTGATTAGATTTTAACTAGGATTACTAGTTACTGTTTAGGATTCCAAGCCTTAACTGTAATTACAGTTGGCTGCCTTTTGTGCACATCACTTGTGTTAGGCTTTAGGGTTTAATCTCAAATATCTATAACCTTCATTCCGCAATTAACTCCAAGGGAGTTGAGTAGACAGTCAACTTTGCTAGTGTAATTTTTGATTACTCTATTCACCCCCCCCCCTCTAGAGTAGTATCTATCCCTTTTCTTTCATATACAAAGACTCATCAATAGGTTTCCTTGCCTCATCTTTGCCTACATGCATACTTAACCCCATTGGAGTTCTCATGGTGGAGGCATTCTCCATACCATATTTCTGAAATAACTCTCTTGTGAACTTAGACTGGGATATGGACAAGCCATCATCAGTCTGTTTTACTTGGAGTCCCAAGAAGAATTTTAGCTCACCCATGCTGCTCATATCAAACTTCCCGACATATATTTGGACTAGGATAACCTTGCCCTTAGATTCCCTTAGGAATATGGTCTTATCTATTTTCCCCCTTGAGAATTTATTCTCAATGAGGAAAGTAAACAATGTTTCATACCATGCTCTAGGGGCTTGCTTCAACCCATATAGAGCTTTCTTAAGCTTATAAACAAAATTAGGAAAGTGAGGATCTACAAAACCTGGTGGCTGATCCACATATACTTCCTCTTTTAAGTCTTCATTCAGGAATGCTGACTTCACATCCATCTGAAAGACTTTGAATCCTTGATAGACAAAAAAAATAAGAAATAACCTTATTACTTCCAGCCTTGCTACTGGGGAAAAGATATGGTCAAAATCTATTCCTTCTTCTTGCATGTATCCTTTTTCCACCAATCTGGCCTTATTTTTGACAATAATGCCATTCTCATCTAGCTTGTTCCTGTAAATCCACTTTATTCCTATGACATTATGTCCCTTTGGTCTGGGAATCAGCTTCCAGACTCTACACCTTTTGAACTGGTTCAGCTCTTCCTGCATAGCTCCAATCCAGTAAGAGTCTTTGATAGCCTCTTCAAGCTTCTTGGGCTCGATTTGTGATAGGAAGCTTGAACATAGAGCTGTGTTGATGCTCTTACTCCTTGTCTGGACACAATGTATTGCATCACCAATGATTTGGTGTGCTGGATGGTCCCTCAGATGTCTCTCAACTGGAGGCATTCTTGCTTCAGCTTACTGTTCTGTATTGTTCTCAGCTTGCTGAAATTCATTGTCTTCAGCTGGCTATACTGCATTGTCTTCTGCTGACTGTTCTTCAGCATCAGCTTATGAGTCTTGATCTCCCCCTGGACAATACCCATCTTCTTCCTTATCTTGTCCTGCTGGATCCATTTCCCTGATGGTAAGCATGTCCATCACATCCTTTAAACCTACAGAACTAGAAGAGGTGCTTGGCAGCTCACAGTTACTTATTTTTGACTCATCAAAGACAACATGTACTAATTTTTCTACAACTTGAGTAGTCAAGTTATAGATCCTATATGCCCTACTATTGTTGATGTACCTAACAAATATCCCTTTTTGGGACTTGGTAACAAACTTAGTCACATAGGACTTACCATTATTTAGAACATAACACTTGCTACCAAAAATACTGAAGTAGGATAAGTTTTGTTTTCTGCCTTTCAGAATCTCATAGGGAGTATTCTTATGGCTTTTGGTGATGGAATCCCTATTAAGGACATGACATGTAGTGCTTACTGCCTCAGCTCAGAAATATTCTAGGAGAAATGTGTCACTTAACAAGGTTCTACCAGCCTCTATGAGAGTTCTGTTTTTCCTCTCAGCATCCCATTTTGCTGGGGTATTCTAGGAGAGGAGAACTCTTGATGAATCCCAAACCCTTAACAAAATCTTGTCATGCATTCAGATTGAAACACAGTCCCATAGTCACTTCTGATTTTGACCGCAGTACTGTTAAGTTCATTCTTAATTTGCCTAACAAATGTCTGGAAGACATCAGGGGTTTCAGATTTTTTCCTTAGAAAGAACACCCAGGCAAATCTTGAAAAGTCATCAACAACCACAAGGGTGTAGAATTTCCTACCTAGACTATGAACTGGCATAGGACCAAATAGATCCATATGCAGGAGGCATAAACACCTCACTGAGTCTTTGGTATCAAGGCATTGGAAAGAGGTCCTGGTCTGCTTGCCCTTTAGGCATGCTGAGCAGATACCCTCCTTGGTGCACTTAACCTTAGGACCATTTCTCACTAACTCTTCACTAAAGAGTTTGTCTATGGTCTTGTAATTCAGATGAGCTAGCCTCTTGTGTCATTGGACACAATATGAAGCTTTCTCATCTATAACTAGGCATATAGGAGAGTCCTTACTCTCACAAACAAAATTGATACAATAGACATTTCCTCTCCTACTGCCTGTCAAGATGACCCCTTGGTCACTTGACCTCCTAAATTGGCACTCATCCTTGAGGAAAGAAATGTTATAGTCAAGATCACATAGTTGGCTTATGCTTATCAGGTTATGTTGCAAACCTTTCACATAAGCTACTTGTGTGATAGTGATTATGCCATTAGATATCTTACCAAAACCTTTGGTTACTCCTCTTTCTGAACCACCAAAGATGACTTTGGGTCCATTTTTAACTAGAGTGTACTCCTTCACGAGATCCTTGTTCCAGTCATGTGCCTGGAACATCCACTGTCCAAGTACCATATAAGGGTATGGCCACTTGGACTTACCTGTAACAAATAAATCATCTTTCCTTAGGACCCCAATTCTTATTGGGTCCTAGGTGTAGGTTAGACTGAAATTGAGCATGCCTACCTGCAGCTCTTCTGACAGGTAAGCTGACATTATCTCTCTGGACACTCTTATTGTGTAAGCAATCAATAGCATAGCGTCCCCACTTTGCCACAACACCAGCACTCATAAATGTTATACCTTCTTTTAAGGGCTAGATTTACAGCATAGCAGTCATCAGCTCTCATTCCAGCAGGTACAACAGCCTTTTTCTTAAGTCTTCTAAGCCACAACCTGACTTGGGATTTGTCTGGCAGCAGAGGTACTAGGGATATCTTGGACCCTATCACCAGCTGCATTCTTTTCAGAGTGCAAGCTCCTGATAGCTTCAGATATACCCTAGTCTGGTGTGCTGACAGAATTTCCTTTAGTCTGATTGTGGACTGGCAGACTTTGAGAATGGGCTGCAACCTTATTTTTTAGTGTTGGGGCTGGTACACCAAACACAAATGGTCCAGGATGGGCAATTTGGATTTCTTCATAACAGGCTGCCATACTCCCAGTGACCACTTGCACCCTTTCCATTCCTAACACCATACTCCCAGTGACCATAAATGTTTTCATGGTCATACCTGCTAGATGGCAGCACAACTTTTCTGAAAGGAATTGGAGGCTTGGAGGCTAGTGGCTGTACTGGAGATTTGCCCTTCCTATTAGAATATGCAGCTCTAGTTCTCCCTTTGAAGCCTAACCCCTTCTTACCCTTTTGGTAGGAGAAAGAATCAATCAAAGGCAATACTGAACATGGCTTTGAGAACTTAGCCACTAGCTCCTTCTCCTTTTTGAGTTTACCTTCAAGATTCCTAATGTGGTTATTTTTGAAGGTGATTGTGCCCATCTGAATAACAGTGATGTTTTTTAGCTTGCTGACTTCTTTTATCTTCAAGTTCATCATGTTTGTTGAGTCTGAAACAGCCAGCTTCAGAGAGGACAATCTCCTCAGCCTATTTTTTAGCTAGGAGCCTGCTTCTCTTCAGTGCTTGAAGGAGTTCACCATAATCATCAATCAATTGATTGACATCTCCTTCAGATTCAGAACCATCTTCATCTCTTGATGCAAATGCTTTTGATTCTGGACTAGTTGCATAATCTGACACAGAAGGTGTAGAATGTACCTTACTAGGGCCAGGCTACTCCTGGCTGGGTCCTTCCTCAGTCAAAGCCATCAACCCAAGGCAATGGCTGACTTCTTCTCCTTCTTTAGATCTGGACAGCATCATCAGCTTCTCCAGTGATTGCAGCCAGCATCTCTAAGAAGTCTGCTTCTACAGATTCTTCTTCAGCAGTAAATAGCCCAATATAGGCTTCATCTTCATCTACCTCTTCTGACTCTAATGATGAGGAGTCAGTCCAGCTCTTTTGCTTCTTGGCAATAAAGGACTTCTCCTTTTTGCCCTTCTGCTGATGTTACTTCTTTCCACCAGCATCCTTTTTTTACAGGGCAGTCGGCTATGACATGCCCTGGCTTGCTGCAACAATAACACACCACTTTAGAAGAAGTATGTTTACTTGGTTTAAAGCCATACCTATCCTCTTTAGAGGATTTCTTCTTGCCCTTGTAGTAATCTTCCTTGGGATAAGAAGAAGAGGATGGCCTGCTTCTCCAGTGCTTCTTCTTCATAAATTTTTGAAATTGCCTAGAGAAGGCAGCAAAGTCTTCATCAGAAATGTGGCAGTCTGATGTGCTAGTTTCTAAGCTTTCTAACTCAAAATCAGCAACTCTCCTTGGTGGAGAAGGAATCTTTTTCCTGCACTTCCTTGTGGCTTTAACTTTGAAGGCCACTTACTTGTCTTTCACTGTAGGCTTGCTGATTTTCTCCTCCTCCTTTCTAGCAGTCAACTACATTTCATAAGACAGCAGCTTTCCAAACAGGGTTGGTGGTGGAGTGTCTGTAAGTCTGGCCACTTCTCTGATGGCACAGATTTTTATGTCCCAGTCTTTAGTTAAAGACCTGAGGAACTTGTCATTCAATTCATAAGTGCTGAAGGCTCTGCCATATATTATCCGCTCATTCACAATTCTGAAAAACTTCTCATAACACTCTACAATGCCATCTGACTTGTCCTTCCTGAAGCTTTCATACTCTTGATTGAGCATGGACTTCCTGTCCTCCCTCACTTCTTCAGTCCCCTCCATGTAGACAACTAGTGTTCCCCACATCTCCTTAGATGTCTTGCAGTGGAATAGGTTTTGGAAGGTTGTGTCATCTATCACTAATAATAATGTTTTGTGCCCTCTTATCCAATGTAGCTAAGATGATTTCATCTTTAGTCATCTCAGAATACTGCTTTGGAGTCTTCAAATTTGAATCAAGGACTGATGTTTTCATTGGGATGAAGGTTCCTTCATGTACTGTGATGTATATCCTAGGATCAGATGCTTCCATGAAAAGTCTGACCCTTTTCTTCCAAATGCCAATGGTCTCCTTCCTGCAAAGAGGAAGTTTCATGGATCTAAGTTCTTTATAATTCTCACTTGAACCCATTTTGGCCTTTTGATGGCTGCCCCTGAAGATCAACTCAGACTATTAAGTCTATCTTGAGGAACCTCCCTCTCATACCACTTGTAAGTCTTGATTTCAAGAACAACTAGTCACCTAGAGGGGGGGTGAATAGGTCCAATTTAAAAACTTAGGCAACTTATCGATTAAAATCACAGCACAACAATCATATCACAATCAATACTAGCACAGTACACAACACAATACACAAAGATTTATAGTGGTTGCCCAATTGATGGGTACATCCACTTTCCCCCCCTTCGCCTATCTAGCAGTATACTAGATTCGGCCACACTTCCTTCCATCTTTCTCAAATCTTCAGATCTTACAGCTCAAGGCCCAACCAGCTCCTACAACTCAGGCGCAAGCCCTACCACTCAGATCAACAAGATCCTACAACTCAAGTTATTTCCAAGAACACTACCTCAGAGTGACTCCACACTCCTACAGCTCAGGCAATCCTGCCCTACCTCAGTGTGAATCCACACACCTACAACTTAGCAACTCCTGCCCTACCTCGGTGTGAATCCACACACCTACAACTCAGGCAACTCCTGTCATACCTTAGTGTGAATCCACACACTTAAAACTCAGGCAAATCCTACCCTACCTCAGCCTTTATAACACAAGCTTACAACTCAGGCCTTAGCCATACCACTAAGATTCAAAATGAATCTTACGCAGAAATATTCAAGATAATGAATTACAGACACCAGAGAAAATTCTCTGTTCCTGTCTACCTGGACCGAGCAGATGTCAGCCTTAACTTCGTCTTCACAACAACAAGATGATACATCGATCTTGAAATGATGCCCGACTTGTTATGGAATCAACTAGCAGATGAATCTGCTTCTTCTTCAGGAATTTCTCCCGATTTGGACTGAGCAGATTTCAACCCTTCCTTCTTTTTTGATCCAGCGCATTGATCTTCAGATTCTTGCTCGGCTTGGATCAAGAAGATAACTTCAGCTAGGGCACGCCTAGGCTGATTTGTCTCTCTCAGAGGATTACTTTGAACCTACTGGAGTGGATGTTGATTGCACCAACAAACATAGAAGCCCTTCAGATTTGAACTTGAGGTTCTTGGCTTCTTCAACAATGGCGGATGAATATGACGAACTCCGCTTCTTTTTTTCAGAAAGTTAATCAGAAATTAATCCAATAATAATTCTTAGATCTCGATCTCTTCTACTATTTATAATCTCGTCACATTGGAGAGATGATCGAAACGTTTCACAGTTTTAACGGCGGTTAAAACCTCAGCTTTATTAACTTGAGATCCACTGTAGACTGACGACGATGTTAATGTCGATTTGCATCGAATCTGAACTTGTTGACATATTGACTTTGCTGAGTTAGAATCATTCTGGACTTAGCCAAAATCAACTAACTTTTCTGAAATCTTGCGTTCGATGAACTTCAAGCTCAGCTCGACGAAATATGAGCTCAGCTTGACGAAACAGCGAAGCTGAGATTGATGAATTCTCTTAGCTCAGTTCTTTCTTTAGGTGAAGGCTAAGGTAGACGAACTTCGAGCTCAGTTCGATGAAACCTGAGCTCAGCTTGACGAAATAGTGAAGTTGAGATCGACGAATTATCTCAGCCCAGTTCTTTCTTCCGATGAAGGCTTAGTTCGACGAAATCTGAACTCCGACCGACGAAATCTGAACTCCGACCGACGAAATCCGAACTCCAGGTGATGAAATCTGAACTCCAGTCGACGATTCTGATAGCTGAGTCCTTCTTATAGGTAAAAGCTGAGATCAACTAACTCTAAACTCCGGTCAATGAAAGCTAAGCTCAGCTCGACGAATGGTAGACTAAGCGATTCTGGACATAGAAATTTCTTCAGCTTTGCTTGATGGCGTTGAGAGCGTTGAGTGAGCTTGCCTCACTCAACGATTATGGACTTAATCGATTTTTTGGATTCTTCAAAGTAAGACTATGATAGGATAACCTTGACTCAACGCTTCTAGCTGTATGGCGTTGAGTGAGTTGAGCTTACTCAACGCTTCTGAACTTAGCCTGATTTCTGTCTTTGCAATACTGTCATTTTGACTTCCTGCCTTCTCTCAGCACTATTAGCTGAATGGCATTGAGTGAGCTTGCCTCACTGATGCATTGAACGGCAAGTGTACCGGTCACACAAGTAATATAAAATGGGCGAATTTCCCTAAGTATCGATCTCGAGGGAATACAATAAGGGGGGAGTTAATATCGAGGAGGACTTGAGATTTAAGTCCTTAGGTAAGAGCTAACGAAGGGGGTTTTGATAGTTGCGGAAAAATAAAGTAAAATGCTAACAATCTACTCCTATGCAATGCCGATATGCGATGCTTTTCCAGGCGGGATGGTAGACTATACGGGCCACTATGCACCGAATTGCTGGACGGATTGACGAGTAGGCTTACGAAATGAGGATCGAGAGCACCTCTTCGCTACGCACACTTCTAACAATTGCTAGAACGACAAAATGGGATGTGGCGGCGGATGGATATGTGGGCGCAACTCAAGCAACTAAAGTGTAAAATAATACAAGTTCACATAGACATGAATCACATAAAGTTTACAGCTAAAGTGCACATCATCAATATAAATAGATTTAAACACCAATATTCAGCAAGAAAGCAAGAACAAGTCAAGAGATTGACTAAATCCAAAGGCTCGTCAAGGGTTCGCGGAAGGATTCGTCGGGTTGTCAATCCGTATCTAAGCTCGGTCCTCAACTACGTCTGGGGTAGAGAAGGGTTGTCACTACCTTCTAATGGACCCGTCTTCTTCATGTCACGATGCGGAAGAAAGTTGCAAGCTTACCTTTGCTTGATGGATACAGCGCAAAACAATGAAATGTAGCTCAAGAGATGATGGATAAGGCCAAGAGCAAGCACTGGCAAGGTTTATGCTTCACGATCATGACCAGAGCTTCTCTCCTTGGTGGAAGATGAAGGATGGAGGTGAAAAGGCGAAACTTTGCCCTAAAAGGCGTTTGGAACGGCTCTAGATGAAGCTGTCTGAAAATGGCAGGAAATCTGCGCTTAAATAGAAAAAGATCAAAAAATTGGTCACGCCTGGTCTGGCGCACGACCATGCGTGAACCGTGCGATTTTGCCGCGCAGAAAATGGCTTGCGGGAGAGATGCATTGACCCGTGCGTTTCCTCGCGCACGGAAACTTCTGCTTGTGCGTGAGGGAAATCACATGGGTAAACACAGAGCACGGGAAAGCAGGAAAAACAGGAAAACTGTGTGTTTTACTCGCGCACGGGCGCTTCCGCCCGTGCGTGAAGGAAACGCACGATTAACCACGGAAAGCTAAAATGCAGAGAAAAAATGCAGACCATGACTTTCTTTCTCGCACGGTTTGGCTGAAACCGTGCGGGAACAAAACGCACGGGTAGCCACAGAAGTCCCCAGAATTGCTGTGTAAAACGCACGATTGCCAAGAGACCGTGCGAGAAGAAATTTGCACGACCGTGCGTTTTACAAAGAAACTTGAAAATGAATCCAGGACGTCCCAACTACCTGCATAGCAATGAAACCAACTAGAAAGAACCACAAGGAGCACCATGTGCTTACCCCCGAAAATAGAATGTGCAATTGCACACCATTGGGCCAAAATAGTGCACGAAATGGTTAATGACCGAACGATGCAAATATAACCGAAATCTGGTTGAAATGTAGTACACAAGTGAGAAAACAAGCCCAGATGAGTCTGAAAAACCTTATAAATATCAGACTCATCACACCACCAGACTTAAACATTTGCTCGTCCCGAGCAAATCATCTCACTGTGGACTCGAAAATAGCTAGCTGGCTCAGAAATTTCAAAATAAAGTAAAGCGAGAAATCAAATACTCATGGGTGCAGAAAATATAATAGATAAACTTTTAATTATGCTACAGAGTTTATAAATTTCTATAGGTGTAAATAAATATTGTAGCTACTCAAAATAAGAATGCTGGAGAATCGTCTGGTCGCGCGTAGGAAGAAAGTAGACAGGCCACTAAGGTGAGCATTTCCAAAGACCGGGACTCAGGATCACCTCCAAAGGAATCCACCAATGTCAGGGACCATACACTTGCCCGTTCACACTCCTTCCACGATGCTAGTTTGACTCAAGCGTGAATACATAGGACTTGGAGTTTAATATAGGATTAGGCAAAGGCGGGATAGACAAAGGTAAACAAGACGGACACGCACATCCAAAATGAGACCGCCCGAAAATGCTCACAGCTATATACAATGACGCACACGTGCGGCGCACCACCAGACTTAGATTTTTTTTCTGTGTGTGCACGCCCACCACAAAACAATACCAAAAACATTTCACAACTAAACAACAATATAAATTTTTTTCTTTTATTCCCAATTGGGAAATTTCATTTCATTTACTTTTTCTCTTTTTTTTTCTTTTTATCCAAATAGCCGAAACCAAATACAAAAACACGGCAACACCACAAGCTACACAAACACCCACATAACTGTCACAGATAACGGATACAAATGACAATAAAGCAAACTAACCGAGCGACCACATCCGGATGTGTGAGTAGGAAAGGCTATATGGATTTGGTAGCGAGGCGTAGGGATGCCAAAGGAAGGGACAGGCTCAACGGGGATAGCAATGGATAAACGTCGGGCATGGTTCATTGCTCAAACTAGACAAAGTGATAGCCTACATCACACTCACGCTTGACTAACCATGCACTAATACTTCGAGAGTAGCTAGGGGCAAGTTATTAGCCACCGAGAAAGATGATCCTTCCTCCCGACTCGAGCAATACGAGGCTAGTGGCGGCTACACACATTCCTATACTACCGTTCGATTACTCCATATTCAGCAATTTTGAGTAGAACAGACGATATTTACAAATGCAGAAAAGCATAAATCTACGAGTATAAAGAAAAATTAAATCTATACTATTTCTAATCACCATGAGTCCTTGATTAGGAGCACTGCACAAGTTTCACACTACCCTATCCTAAAATCCTAAGCCAGCACCTGCTATTTTAAAGTTAACACAAAAGAAATACATTTGACTTGAGCCGAGCGCGTGTTTAAGATCGCGCTCATGTGGGTGTAGGTGCACTATGCAGACATGATAATATAAAAACAGAAAATGAAAATACACTTTTGGTATACAAGTGATAGTAGTGCATATGCACAGGTAACGCATAACTCTCCCCCACCAGACTTAAACTAAACAACCTATCACAAGATTTACAGTAATAGCAATGAAGTAAAAGTCGGTGAAGAGGTTACCCAATGCTCAGCAAATGAGCATACCAGAAGATTGGCGTTTAAGCATAAAGCCAAACCTGCGAAAATTTTAGCTCTCCCCGCCACACCAAAGAAAGGCCACTTGCAAAATAGCTCCAAAAAATTGCATATACTAGCATTACAAAATGTAAAATAGATTTTAAAACAGTAAAAATAAGTAACTATACCTACTCCTAGATAAGTACTGGGGTTACTGTCATCCCAGCACGACTTATTAAATTCTATACTGTTTTAGCTAATGGGCCTATGACAAGAAAAATGCACAGGCAACTGGCCTAATATCCGTTGCGGTAACTGGAACCTATACGGAGATTAAACAGTTACCCCTCTACCTAAATAATAATACCTGCCCAACACAGGTAGAAGAAATAGGAAGTAAGAAGAGGAGGAGCGCTGGTACTCACTCATCTCACCATAAAATATATCCTTGCCCAGCAAGTTATCGTCAACCATAGATCTATAGGAAGCGATGGCAGCGGTATGGGCACCAGGCTCATCGTCATCCCATCGTACCCATGGGGACTCAACCTGCACAGACTCAGATAAAGAAGGGGGATCAAGTAATAAAAGAGATGAAGAACTAAAATAATCAAAATATGGGAGAGTGATTCCGGTTTCACTCTCAGCGAGATCCAAGCAAAGATCATCGTCGGTACCATACGAGTCATATCGTGGGGAATCCGAGAACTCGAGGTCCATGGTGGTAAGGGGAACGGCCTCGTCTAATAAAGAGGTGCAAACCTCCGCATCGGAAAGGGAATATTCCTTATCCCACCTTGGTGCAACCTCAGACACCGAATCATCCAAAAATATGGCATCATCAGCCGACTCACAAGAAAAAGGTGTAGCAAAGTGAGGCAAAAATTACGGAGGGGTGAAGCTGCTCTCAAAATCAAGCACTGAATGAGCAGGCCCCATCGCAAAATCATCCGCAGACGCCACCCCGTTGACAGGAATAATCTCTGCGTCCCATACAGGAGCGCCCATGGATTCCTGATCCTCTTTTTGCTGGCTAACATTAGAGTGATCGTCATCACTTAAGGGAAGCTCGAAAAAAGGGAGCGAGGGACCCATGAAGGATCTATATGCAGCGAGAGATTCTTCGGTAATCTCAACGATCAAAGAACAAGCAAGGTGCGCTATGTCAGTGTATGGGCCAGGAAACACCCTGGTAGGCCTGTCCACAACAGTCTTCCGCGAACGGGAGGTTGTTTCACACACGCCCACAGAGGGAGAAGGCTCGCACAAGTGAGGGCAATCCTTCACCATGTGTCCTACACCTTGACATATCACACATCGAATACAATGCTCGACATTCATATCAGCCATGACATCGATGCATCTGCGCAAAGCGTCAAGTAGACTACACTCGGCTACGAAATACATCGCGAATAAAAATAATTACCCAAAAGTGCTACACAGCTATAATAAAATTAGCACGGATCTGCTATCTAAACCAAAAAGAAGAAAAAGGCAAAAAGAAATAAGCAAAATAAAAATTCTAACAACTAAAGAAAAGAAGAAACATGAAATGTACAAATGGAAAAGTGCTTAGATCTACTATCTCCCTCTCCAAAAACTCACACGACTGTGTTCCCCAGCAACGACACCAAAAACTTGATGCGTTGAATGACAAGTGTACCAGTCGCACAAGTAATATAAAATGGGCGAATTTCCCCAAGTATCGATCTCGAGGGAACACAGTAAGGGGGGATTTAATATCGAGAAGGACTTGGGATTGAAGTCATTTGGTCGGAGCTAACGAAGGGGGTTTTGATAGTTGCAAAAAAATAAATTAAAATGCTAACAATCTACTCCTATGCAACGCCGCTATGAGATGCTTTGCCAGACAGGATGGGTGAATAGACGGGCCGCTATGCACCGAATCACTGGATGGATGGACGAGTAGGCTTACGAAATGAGGTTCAAGAGCACCTCTTCGCTACGCACGCTTCTAGAAATTACTAGAACGGAAAAATGGGATGTGGCGGCGGATGGATATGCGGGAGCAACTCAAGCAACTAAAGCGTAAAACAATACAAGTTCACATAGAAATGAATCACATAAAGTTTACAGCTAAAGTGCACATCATCAATATAAATAGATTTAAACACCAATATTCAACAAGAAAGCAAGAACAAGTCAAGAGATCGACCAAATCCGAAGGCTCATCGAGGGGTCGCGGAAGGATTCGCCGGGTTGTCAATCCGCGTCCAAGTTCAGTCCTCAACTGTGTCTAAGGTAGAGAAAAGATGTCACTACCTTCCAATGGACACATATTCTTCGTGTCACGATGCAGAAGAAAGTTACAAGCTTCCCTTTTCTTGATGGATACGGCGCCAAACCATGAAATGTAGCTCAAGAGATGATGAAGAAGGCCGAGAAAAAGCACCGACAAGGTGTAGGCTTTGCGAGCATGGGCGGAGCTTATCTCCTTGGTGGAAGATGAAGGATGGAGGTGAAAAGACGGGACTTTGCCCTAAAAGGCGACTGGAATGGCTCTATATGAAGCTTTCTGAAAATGGCAGAAAATCTGCGCTTGAATTGAAAAAGATCAGAAAATTGGTCACGTACGTTCTGGCGCACGGCCGTGCGTGAACCGTGTGATTTTGGCACACAAAAAATGGCTTGCGGGAGAGATGCGTTGACCAGTGTGTTTCCTTGCGCACGAGCGCTTCCACCCGTGCGTGAAGGAAATCGCACGGGTAAACACAGAGCGCAGAAAAGCAGGAAAAATAAGATAATCGTGCGTTTTACTCGCACACAGGTGCTTCCGCCCGTGCGTGAAGGAAACGCACGATTAACCACAGAAAGCTGAAATGCAGAGAAAAATGCAGACCGTGCGTTTCCTTCTCCCATGGTTTGGTCGAAACCGTGCAGGAAAAAATGCATGGGTAGCCACAGAAGTCCCCAAAATTGTTGTGTAAAACACACGATTTCCAAGAGACCGTGCGAGAAGAAATTCGCACGACCTTGCGTTTTACACAGAAACTGGAAAATGAATCCGGGACGTCCTGACTTCCTGCATAGCAATAAAACCAACTGGAAAGAACCACAGGGAGCACCATGTGCTTACCCCCGAAAATAGAATGCGCAATTGCACACCATTGGGCCAAAACAGTGCACGAAATGGTCAATGACCGAACGATGCAAATATAACCGAAATCCGGTTGAAATACAGTGTACGAGTGAGAAAATAAGCCCAGATGAGTCTTAAAAACCATATAAATATCGGACTCATCACTCACTCAACACTTTTGGACTTAGGTAGTTTTCTGTGTTTCCAGCTCCACCTTGATTCCACCTGTCATTGTCTGTTGAACTAGCTGTCCAATCATTGTGACAAAGACTAACCTGTATGCATGAACTTAACCAAACACCAAATATAACTATGTCTATCTCATTGACATGTTTGACATCATCAAATCTTGGCCATTGGGATCAATGGACCCAACACTAACTTGGGAAGAATTTTATATCTGTATCTACACAGTACAGTCCCAGGAATCCTCAACAAGAGGCTAATGACTAAGTTCCATCATATGAGGAGGATGGACTAGAGAATGTTTGACATATGAGAGAGAATTCTACAACCACGCCTTCTATCTACTTAAAATAAAAATAAGAAGCAAGTTCCAGATGTTAGTACAGAGAGCAGTTCATCTAAGAATAGTGGAGAGGAGCCACATGGCCCAAATCTCTCTGAGTGTACTGAGGAAAAAGGAGATATATGAGTGCTCAAGTCTCAATGTATACTAAACCTACTATAAGGATCCAGTTGGCCAAAACTCAATCTGAGGGGAACCAAGAAGGAGCTATGGTCACACTAGAAGGCCAACAAGTGGAAAATATCTCTGTTGATGCTCTGGGGGAGATATCTCAAATGGGTACTGCAGTTTAGGGGGAGATTCACCAGATTCCTACTCAAACTAAAGGGGAGACAATCCAGTCAGTTCAAGAGGAATTGGACATCTTCATTGAGAATCTGGAGAAGAGGATTGCTAAAACTTCAGAAGGTCCTGAAGTTGTACTTTTCTATCCTCAAACTGACTGGGAGCAACTTCTTGAGAGAGTTATGGAAGATGCTCTTATAGAGGAGGAGCAAATCCATCTCATGCAGGAGAGTAATCAGATTCCTGCTAAGAATGATCAGGCTGTAGAACAAATGTTGGAAGAATAGCTAATCAACACTACTGAAGATCTGAATGTCCATGTGGACATTATAGAGGTTGGGGGAGATTCACATTGAACTCCATGCTCCAAGTATTGTGGTTGAGATAGACTCCTCTGAGTCTAACAAAGAAAATACTACTGCTGAAGCACCTGATGATGCAAATTCTTCAGAGCATGAAATGCCTGATTTAATTGTCAGAGAAGGAGAAAGACTGGTGCAACAAAATGTTTGTGATGAATATACATCACACAAAACTGATCAGATGTCATCCACCTTCCTGGCACAACTAAAGGGTCTGCTGGATGACCAAATAAGGCAACTAGAACACTTTGTGGATGATTCCATAAAGGAACTGAGAAAAGACCATTCTACTGAGATCAAATCTATAAGATTTGAGGTTAATCTGCTGAGAGCCAACACTTCTTAAAGAGGGCTGCTCCTGCAGTAACTTTCACAGAAAGCAAACTGACAGAACTAGGTTAGATTCAAAATGGAATTATAGAGAATCAGAATATTCTTTCTAGAAACATGTTGGCAGTCCACAATGCACAAAAGGAATTTTTGTAAAAGAACAAGACTATTCTTGAAAGAAGAATGGATTCATGTGCCCAAGTTCTTGACTATCACTTGCTCAAGCTCAAGTGTCATGTCACCATTGTTGTTAACTATCTGGATGATCAGTTAATAAATGTCTGCACCTCCCTGACTAAAGATGTCTCTAAAGAAGTCAAAAAGGGGGAGAAGGAAATGATAAGGGATAATAATGAAAATGCAGTTTGGACTACAAAATGTTATAAGAGGCTCAATGGGACTTGAACAACTTACATATGACAACATACCTGATGTTCCTGAACATGTACAAGAAGCACTGCATGATGGATTGTTGGGCCAATACAATGATCAGTATACAGAGCAATATGATTCTCAATAATATGTCATTCAAGAAGGTTCTTGGTGGGCTGAACCTGCAATTAATACTGAAATTCCATCTTTCAGCCCTACTATTGAGTAGATTTTCAGGGACAAAGGAAAATTTTTTGCTAAAGAAGAAAAAGGGGTTAGACTCAGCAAGAAGAGGTTTAGAGAAGAAATGGAGTCCAAACCAGACTTTGAGCAATGGAGTCCTCAATCTAGGACTATAATTTTGTCTGCCTTGGACTAAGTGAAGTCCAAGAAACCTGAGAGGGGAAAGTTTTACAGCTCCCTAGAATGAGCAAATTTAGAGAGGAATGAAGAAGCTAGGAGGAAGTACAGAAGTGACCAGAAGTTAGGTGTTCTGCCACTAGATGCATTAGAGCCAAGAAAATATTTCCCCAAGCCTTATAACAACTTTGAGAGGCAGAAGGAAAATCGAGAAGATGAAGTAAAGTCTGCAAAGAAGCCCAATAGGGGGATAATAATTAAGGAACCAGAAACATTAGATGTTTTGTATTTTCCTTAACGGGATTTTTGGAATGTGAACAATATTTTAAGCACACTGGTCAAATATAATGATTGCCTTTATGCATATTATTGTGTTTGAGTGTGTGCTTCAATTTCTATTCTAAATTTTCTGTGTATGCTTATCTTCTGTGTGTGTTAGTGTATATCATTGTATAAGGTTTTGACTTCTTTAAATAGGGGGTGATTGTTTGGTCTATTGATCACAATTTCCCGTATATGAACAAGGCCTATATGATAATGGTAAACACATTATTGTATTGGATGCATGCTTTAAGTTCTATATATGCACATTGCTCTTTGTTCACGGTTCAAATAGGTTGTCTAAGCACAAATGATAGGTGGACACAGGACATGATGCTGACAGGGAAGAAATATGCCTAAGTCCAGATGCGTTGAGTAAAGGCAGTTCACTCAATGCTAGATTTCTTTAAGCGTTGAGTAAAGCCTAGGCAGTCAAAGCCTCAACATTGCCAAAACAGAAATCTTGTTAAGTTCAGAAGCATTGAGTGAAGGTCGTTCACTCAATGCCTAGAGCTAGAAGCGTTGAGTAAAGCTCAAACAGTCAAAGCTAGAGAAAAGCAGACACGAATTCTGGCTAAGTACAGAAGAGTTGAGTGAAGGTAGTTCACGCAATGCCTTGAAGAGAAAGCATTGACAGAACACAGTTCAGTCAGAGTCGCAGTGTTGTTTGACTTGGAAATCTGTCTAAGGACAGATGCGTTGAGTGAAGACAGCTCACTCAACGCTTATTAAACAAAAAATCTGTCTAAGGATAGAATCTTTGAGTGAAGGAAGTTCACTCAACGCCTATTCAATAAAACAAGTAAAGGCAGAAAGCATTGAGTGAAGACAATTAACTCAACGCCTCAATACAGAAAAAATCGACTAAGTTTAGATACGTTGAGTGATGAAGGATCACTCACTGCCTAGTCAGTTTGACTATAATGGTCGATAATCATTCAGTGATGAATGATCACTCAACGCCTGGTAGTGAAGAATTCTCCCTAAGTGTTTTGGCATTGAGTGAAAGCCTTCACTAAACGCCTATGCAGAATTGTCTTAATTTGGCTAAGTCCACAGGTGCTGAGTAAGGATGACGTCAGCAGGAATTCAAATGTTGCGGGAACGGAATAATGGACAACAATAGGCACCATTTGCCTATTATACAATAATTAATGCTAAATAAAAGTTACAACTACCAATTCTAGGTGGTCCCACTGCTCAAAGAGCCGTTTGACGGCGGGATAGAAAAAGAAAAGATCGAGGAAGAAGAAAAAAACTTTCTAGAAGATTAACTTTTTAAATGCAGAGTGTCATCTTCTTCCTCTCGGCCGAGTTGCAGAGCTTGAAGATTTTGCTCTTTCAGGTGATCTAGAAGTTCAAGCAGGTTGGCAGTGAAGTTTTACTTCCCGACTACTAATTACCATATAGAATATGAGGCGCTCCTAGAAAGATTGAGGTTTGCAATGAAATTGGTAACAAAAGATGTTCAAGAAAAGACTGATTCCTTAGTTATGTCATCTTAAGTATTTGGTAACTTTGTGACTAAGGTTTCTATTCTTCAAAAATACCTTGCGTTGGCCAAGGGTAAGATCGGGTGGTTCAAGAGTTTCACCATCCAGCACATCCCTAGATTAGAGAATTCGGAGGCAGATGAGTTGACAAATTACACTACTACAAAAATGACTTTTAGCCACACCTTTTTTACCCTGGGTGTAAAATTGTGCCTAATAGTTAAGTATTGACCACATCCCCTAATTTGTGGCTAATAAGTATGTATTAGCCACGAATGTAAATTTCGTGGTAACAAAAGAATACTTTAGCCACAGTTTATTGATTTCGTAGCTAAAAAAACGATAAGCCACGATTACCTAATTCGTGGCTAATATTTTAACCGCGATTCTTAATTTGTTGCAAATATAATACTATTTCCCATAGTTTTTTGCCCTTGACTGCATTCTTCGTTGTGTAATAGTTACAATATAAGTTACCAATGACTGCTAAACTTTTTCTATAAGGAATAAGAACTTCATCATACTCCTAATCTAATTTTGATTAATAAGGTACTCAATATGTTATTATTATAGAAAGAGTCAAACAAGATGAATTCCGTATGTGAGCAGTTTCATCAGATAAACAGTAGATAAATGGACCAAATTAAAAGTCCTAAGTCACAATATTTAGGAAAAGGATTACATCGATGCGTGGATAAATGAATGGTCCAAAGAATGAGCCGAGTCACGATAATGAGAAAGATGACTAGAGCTACTTTGTGAATGTTCCAAGATAGGCACCGAGTCGAGATAACAATGAAGAGAACAACGTCGTTGAGTTGATTAGTTGAAAAGTCGCTACATGAAAAGTGTATTTTAGTGACATAATATATTGTCATTAAAGATATATTTTGTGACAGAATTCAAAGTTCATCACTAAATATTGATTTTCAATTAATTATTAACTAAAATAAATATTGAATCACTAAAAATATTTTTTGTGACAATATAAAAAGTTTGTTACTAAATTTTGTAGATTAATCCGGCTTGAAAACTTTGTTAGGATTTGTTATTTCTGATTAGCTCTGAGTAGAAAGTTTTGGAGTAGATTAGTTTTGAAATCACCTCCTTCAATTCCTTCGTACATATGCTTGAAAATGGCAGCCATGGAGGATTCCATATGGACGCATTTAAGGAACAAGCTGACGACAACTTGGGCTTGCAAAGATCGACTGCATTGAAGATGCAAGAGTTCAAAAAGGAGAGGCGAGATAGAGAGCAGCAAGAGATAGAGGAGTGGAAACAATTACTTTGAATTTTATCAGCATATAATCAAAGAATGAAGGTATCATTATGCAAGAAATTATGAGCGAGATTCATAAACATATGAGGAACCGTTTAATTGGTGATTTCTAATAATTATTTTTTTTTTAGGGTTTTGTGTTTTTTTGTATTTATTTTAGTGGATTTGGTCGTCTCTTCTCTCGCATTGCTTTGATGTTGGATCTAAGTCCGCTGGTGATCATCAGAAAACGTTGTTGATCTAAGATTATTTTAGCCAACTTGCAAATATGATTGTTTTGGGGTGCTTGACTATTTTGTTTTACTCGTAACAATGATTTGGTATCATAATCTATATGATTGCATGGAGTTTAGATGAAAAAGTTTGATGGTGCAAAGACAATTAGGAATTAGAGAACCAAGATGCCTGAGTTCTAATCCAACAATCGCTTGCAAGGGCAAAAACTTGGAGGATCAGGCTTACCAACAACTCAAAGATCGTCTGCATTTGCTCATGTTCTGTTTAATTTTTTGCAAGAAAATCAAATGAGTATTTGCCACGGATTTAAACCGTGGCAAAGACTTTTTTAAAATAAAGTTTTAAAGTATTTGCCACGATATTAATTCGTGGCAATGTTTTTAAAAAAATTGATGAAAGTATCTGCTACGGCTAAAACCGTGGTGCATAATATCCTTTTAACTATGGCTAATAATAGGCTTCTAGCCATAGATGACAAATCATGGTTAATAGTTGCTGAAATCAAGACCGTTGGCCATGGTTTAAAACCATGGCCAAAGGTCGTGACAAAAAAGTATTTTCCACGAAATATGCATGGCAAATATGTTTTACCACGCTCGCATTGACCATGCCAATTTGCAGCCAATAGTCGTGACTAAAAAAACTATTGTCGTGGTTTTAGACCTTTGGCCACGATAATTTGTCGTGGCTAAAAGTGCAGTTTCTAGTAGTGAAAGTTTGGTCTTCTATCGGGAAGAACAACATCAGAACTCTTCCGTCCAAAAGTATAGAAATGAGAGTTAATGTAGATCGTCTAGCATCCATCTTTATTGGATTTTTCATCCTTTACCTCTCAACGGGAGCTTATCATACCTTAGTAAATGACAAAAAAGAGGTTCAAGTTAAAGATAGCTTATTACTACCTCTTGTCAGGAGTTCTTCACAGGAAAACATTTTTGTCACCTTTATTTAGGTGTGTCTCAGAAGAGGAGATTCTTATTGTGTTTCATGAAGTTCACTTCGATGAGTACGACAATCACTCAGGAGCTAGAAACTTAGAAAAGAGGATTCTCAGGAAAAGATATTTTTGTCCTCAAACGCAGAAGGATGCAAAATTATTTGCAAAGAAGTATATCTATTGCCAGAAGTTTGCCCCTTTTTAGCTTCAGCCAGCTCAACAGTTCAAGTCTTTCACAAAGTCGTGGTTTTTTGTAGTGTGGGGGTGGACCTCCTTGGTCCTTTACCAATTGCCAGTAGGCAGTACTACTTCATCACTGTCATGATTGATTATTTAAGCAAGTAGATTGAGGCTAAGACACTTGCCAAGATAACCACTCAGATCATTAGGAACTTCATTTGGAGCAAGATCGTTTATCGGCATGATATTCTGATGGCTATCATCACTTACAACGGTACTTAGTTCAATAACTCAAAGATAATTAGCTTTGCAATCAGATTAGGATAGAGTTGTAGTTCTCTTTGGTGCATCACCCCAGGAGTAATGGTCAAGTTGAAGATACAAACAAGTTAATCCTTAACCTCCTCAAGTAGAAGGTGGATAACCTCAAAGGCAAATGGGCAAAGCAGCTTCCTTCAGTTCTTTGAACTCTCAGGACTACAACTTCTTCACCTACCGAGGAGACATCATTCAAGCTATCCTTTGGTTCAGAAGCTCTCATTCTAGTGGAGTTCGAGGTTCTTAGTCTAAGAGTCATGCTCGCCAAGCAGGGAAGTGAGAATTGGATGGAAGTTAATGATGAAGACATGAAGTACAACTTAGATCTAATTGAAGAGCTCCGAGATAAGACAACCATCCGTTGGGAATAATTTAAAAGGAGGGTAGTTAAATACTTTGACAAAAATGTCAGCGTCAAAGAATTCATAGTAAGAGATCTAGTCTTAAAGAAGGTTGACGTCGCAGCTAGGGCTGGCTAAGTAAGGAAGCTCAACCTAAACTGGGCAGTCCCTACATCATCAAGGAAGTTCTCAAGAATGGAGCATATCAACTTCAAACATTTGATAGAAAATACAACGCTCACACCTAGAGTGGAGATGATCTAAAGCGATTCTACTCTTAAATGATATTTTTTGTCTTTACACTTGCATCAATAAAATGGATTTTTCAACTGAGATCTTGTACTAACACTTTTTCATGTCTAGTGTTTCTTTCTTCGAACATCTTGTGGACAAGGATCCCTAAACCTGAGAGAAATTGTCGAATCCTGCTTGAACCCCATGAATTGTAATCATTAGCATAACACCACAATGACCACTTGTAGCTGGGAGATTTTGCACCATGTAGTGGGAGCTTGCCAATTCTCGTGGGGACGACTTACGAATCTCGGATCTCTATTAGTATCTAACACACCTTTATATCAATGGAAGTCTAGGTGACTGTTAGTGTTGTCAGGCATCAATAGAGATATCGTTACAGATTTTATGATCTCTTAAGGAAAGTAATCTGAATGCACTGCACCTGCCCAATTGATCATCTTAGCATGTGACACTTGAACACTCCTAGGTACTCTCAAGCAGTTCCTACGAGGGACCCACGACTTTGTTAATAACTTGAGGAAAGCAATGCATTTATACGCGCACCTGCCCGATTGATCAACTTAGCCAGTAACCCAAGGAAGGAATTCAGTGGACTCCCGCTTTTTGCCAAGATGTTACTACATTGATGATCTCTTGAGGAAAGCATCGCAGTCCTATGCACACTTGCTTGATTGATCATCTTAGCCTGTGCATCTCTTTTGTCTTTTTGAGGATTGTTGGGTATTGCATCCACAATTACTCAGATTTGTACAATGTCGCCCTTGATCTAAAATGAATTAAGTTGTATTTGATTCCTTGCTTGAGTTATGTGTTTGCAGGACTATATTGCCAAGTGTAGACCAATGTCAGTCTACAATGGGTCATCAAACACAGGACCATACAATGTAATCCCTCATTGTGTGATCCATGGTGTTGACCCATGTGTAGCCTCTCTATTGGGATACACTTCATATTACAAGCACTTCCCTCATTGAAGAAAAGAATTTCAATGAATAAAAATTCTCTAAGTCATTTACTCGAGTAGATGTATTTATACTCGAGTAAGTGAAATGGTACTCGAGTACTTGGATTCTTATACTCGAGTCACCAGTTTCTCCTCTCAGAATTTTTCTAAGTTAAATACTTGAGTAGTCAGTTTTTACACTCGAGTAGTTAAGTCATTTGTCTCGAGTAACAGAAGTCAGGGACTCGTGTAGATTCTTTTCTCTCGAGTAGTTAAATTCCTATACTCAAGTAGTCTATATACTACTCGAGTAGTCCAGAGTTTATACTCAAGTATTTCTCTCCCTCTATCTTAGAAAAACTTTCTAAGTACTTTACTCGAGGCGTTTATCCATATACTCGAGTAGATCTCATTCACTCGAGTAGATCTCATTCACTCGAGTAGTTCATTTTCAGTACTCGAGTATCTCGTTTTCCATTCTCATAAATTTCTCTAAGTATTTGACTCGAGTACTTCTTCTATTCACTCGAGTAGTTGAACTCTCTCACTCGAGTAACCCGTCTTATACTCGAGTAGTAAAATTTCCTTGTCTCGAGTAATCAGCTTAGCACTCGAGTATGTCTTTATCTACTCGAGTATCTACTCCTCAATTCTGGATATTTTTCTAAGTAAATACTCGAGTAGTCTCTTTCTCCCTTACTCGAGTAATGACTTCAAGTACTCGGGTAGTTATATGATGACTCGAGTATATCGGTCAGTTTTTCACAAATTCTTTCTAAGTCACAATTTGACGAGATTTTCAAATCCTTTGACGTGATCGGTCCACGTGTACATCATTAAGAATAATTATGACCGTTAGGGGATATCTTATAAATTGGTCTTATCAAGACCGACTAACCCTAATGCTATAATCATATTCATTCAAGCCATCAGATTATTCTAAAGTTTTCTGAATCGCGTTTCTCTCTCCAAAACGAAAGTCGCTGCCGACGACGATCTCCTTCACGCCAGGGATAGGGTTTTCGACTTCAAGATTCAGATCAAGTTTGATTTCCAGATCGAGATATTCTGTTCATTCTTCATCATCCCTTTCTCTGATCTGGTGAAGTCAAGAGTAATTTTTCAGATCTAGTTTTGCCGAGACATCTTCTTCAACTTTTCTGATAAAGCCGCAATGTCTACAAGAAGAAGATCCAGACAAATCATTTCAAGATTTGAAGAATATTGTTTGTTTTTTTATTTCTCTCAACTTATTTCTTGTAGGAGAATTTTCTCCGAGTTGTAGGAATTTTACCTTCTGAGTGTAGATCTGTTTGGATCGAGTTTGTAGGAACGTTGTTCGGAGATGTAGGATTGGTTTTTCAATCCGAGATAGTGGAGGGGCCGAGTCTAGTGGTTTGACAGATCGGTGAGGGAAAGTGGATGTACCCAAGGTTGGGGAACCACTATAAATCTTTTGTCATCTGTGAATGCTTTATTGATCTATGTGCATAGTCTCTAAATTTTTATTCCGCAAAAAGATTCACAACTCACTTATTCACCCCCCCCTCAAGGTGATTTAGGTAGACAACTTAACTTTTTCAATTGGTATGAGAGGGAGGTTGATCGCTAAAAGGTTAACACCTTGATCGGATCCGTCCCTAGTTATCTTTTGAGATCATCCAAGCATGAACAAGACTAAAGATTTTGTCAAGCTTCTAGTATGCTCAAAGAACAACTTTCCTGTGTGAAAAGAAATGATTAAATTTTTCATGAAAGCTGTGGATCCCAGGATCTTCATGATTGTTGAAGAAGGTCCTCATATTCCTATGACTGCCTCCACTATAACAAAGCTAGTTCCCAAGAAATTGATGGATCTAGATAAAGACGAGATTGCACTTGTCTCCTTGGACAAGAAAGCTAAAAATATAATTGCAAGTGCAGTCGATGACTCAATGCTGCAAAACTTGATCCACTGCCAGTCTGCTAAGGAGATGTGGCAGTCCCTCATCACCTTGATGGAAGGTACAGAAGAAGTTAGGGATGACAGAAGATCCCTTTTGAATCAGAAATATGAAGCCTTCCGACAAGGGCACAAAGATACCATTGCTGACACATTTGAGAACTTTTTCAAGATAGTCAACGGCGTAAGAGTATATGGCCGGATCTTCACTAATGGGGAGCTAAATGACAAGTTCCTGAGATCCCTAACCAAGGAATGGGATAACAAGGTGTGTGCTATCCGGGAGTTTGGAAAGCTAGCTGAGACAGACCCTTAGAATCTCTTCGGAAAGCTAATGTCATATGAGCTTCAACTCAACTCAAGGAAAGCTGAAGAAGAGAAGAGCAGGTCTGTATCTAAGGAGAAGTCTGTTTCTCTAAAGGCAGACACCTCCAGGAAGTAAAAGGCTACCTCTCTTGCCCCAGCCAAAGAAGAAAGTGAAGAGGAATCATCTGAGTCAAGCACTTCAGGCTCAGAGCTATCTGAAGGAGAATTTCTGTCTACTCTAACGACAGTTCAAGAAATTCTTGAACAAGAAGAAGCAATGGAAAGGTAAGGATGCCTCCTACAGAAGATCACGACATGGTGGTGATCATCACAGAAAAGGCTCAAGCAGTCATGACAAGTATGGTTCTAAACCGAACAAACACATTTCGAATGACATCGTTTGTTACTGTTGTAATAAGCCAGGTCATGTCATCGCTGATTTCCCACAAAAAAAGGAGGGTGGAAAGAGAGAAGAAAAGAAGTCCTCATACAATAAGAAGAAGACAGAGAAGAGCCTGATAGCCAAGAAGGGCAAAACTCTTAGTGACTCCGACTCATCTGAGTCGAGTGAAGAAGAAGAAGAAGCCTACTTTGGGCTTATGGCTCAATCAGATGATTAACAAGAGCCCCAGTTCACTGGGAAGGTAAACTCTCACACTCCTCTTTCTAAATCTGAAGTCTCTGAGCATGATCATGAGGACAGCTCCTCTGACGATGAGTCTGAACTCATGGCCCAGTATAAGGAGTTGATCAAGGCATATGACAACTGTCGAAAGGTCGTGAAAACTCAGGCAAAAGAGATTAAGTCTCTAAAGGCTATTGAAAGCTCTCTGAGAGAGGAAGTCGTTAAGATGGACTCACTCAGAGAAGACTTAGATACTGCAGTTGATGAGTTCAACAAGGCTATCAAGCACCTTGATCTGAAGGATGAAATCATCAAGGGGTTGGAAGAATTACTAGAAGCCGAAAAGAAACTTGTTGAAGGTTTCTCTAAGCCCAAGGTAGTTCTTCCTCTTGTTTCTGAGTTCTCTACTAGGGCCAAGGGTGCTGGGCTAGGCCATGTAGAAGCTCCTAGTAAATCTTCTAGGAGGAATAAGGCTCAGAGAAGGAATAAGTCCACCAAGAAAGCCTTGACCAAAGCAAAGGGGAAGGCCCCTCAAGATCAGACAATCTTTAAAAAAGTCATATTTCCAACTAATGAGTTTGATCTTGACTCATCCTACGTCCACTTGACTAGGCCTACTTATGTAGAACCAAAGTATCGTTACCAAGGATGGACTCACCCCAGAAACTTTGGTGAGAGTGTCTTTAAGGCACCTTATGAAGAAGTCATTCTTCATGACTATGGTCCTTATGATCATGGTCATAACTTCAAGAAAGCACCAAAGGTAAAACCCATTGTGGAAAAGCCTGTGAAGGATAAGAAATCATGTGATTGTCATCATCATGAAGCCTCCTCCTCCAAGACTGCAACCCCTGCTGGACCACTATCCCAGAAGGTCAAGCAGGAGTACCTAAGGCAAAGATATAACAGGTTCGACTGTTGGTGCTGTGGCAGAATTGGTCATTTTGCCATCGATTGTTGGTTTAATCCAAGAAATGTTGCAACTCCTCAAGTTGGCAACATGAGAATGACCACTCATAATGCTAATCCTCATAGGGGGAGTGTTCTAACCTGATACCAAGGACCCAAACATGTTTGGGTTCCTAAGGCAAACTGATTATGATTGCAGGGATGTCCAAAGGCCACTAAAACACCTATCAAGTATTTGGACAGTGGATTCTCTCGGCACATGACCGGGACTAGAAGCCTACTTCAGAACTATTCTCCAGTCTTGACGGACCAAAGGTCATTTTTGGAGGTTCAGACCAAGGAATCACTGAAGGCTACGGTATGATCACTAACGGTAGTGTATCCTTTT
Source organism: Platanthera zijinensis (assembly GCA_039513925.1). NCBI lineage: Eukaryota > Viridiplantae > Streptophyta > Magnoliopsida > Asparagales > Orchidaceae > Platanthera > Platanthera zijinensis. Next base: position 191,154,125 of record CM077080.1, on the reverse strand, counting down.
CGGATGTAGCTTATGTCGAGTAATTGGAACACAATCTCATAAGCATAAGCCAACTATGCAACAAAGGATATATAGTTGAATTCCATGCTGACAAGTGCTTGATAAAGTCCGTTGACAATATGGAAACGATTTTATCAGGCACTCGAAGCAGAAATATATTTTGTTTAAACTTCATTTGTATACACTCTTCTACAGCAGTGTGCTTTTTAGCAAAAGATATTGCGTCTCTTGGTGACCAATGACACAAGAGATTAGCACATATTAATTTTAAAACTATTAATAAATTATTTTCTCTTAACTTAGTACGTGATGCCCCGAATGTCAAGTACATCAAAGATAGACCCTGGCATGCTTGTGTAAAAGGCAAGCAAACAAAGGCTACTTTTAAAAGCATTATAGGCAAAGACTCCAATAAATGTCTACATCTACTTCATATGGACTTGTTCGGTCCACTGTAAGTTAGAAGTTTAGGAGGTAAGGAGTATATGTTGGTTATTGTTGATGACTACTCGCGCTTTGCGTGGGTGTTCTTTCTGAAACATAAGTCAGATACCTTCGATGTCTTTACAAATTTTGTCAGGCAGGTACAGAATGAATACAACTATTCCGTAGTCAAAATCAGAAGTGACAACGGAACAAAATTCAAGTCTGGGGCCATGACAAAATTCTGTGAAAGCATAAGTATCTTTCATGAGTTTTCATCTCCTTGTACTCCACATCAAAATGGAGTAGCTGAGAGAAGGAAAAGAACACTTATAGAGTCCTACAGGATTATGTTCAGTGATGCCTCACTACCGGAGTATTTCTAGACTGAAGCCGTCAACACTGCATGTCACGTGCAAAATCGAGCACTCATAAACAAGAATCATGATAAGACACCTTACGAACTTTTAAAAGGCAGGAAACTGACTGTCTCATATCTTAGAATTTTTGGCTGTAAATGCTTCGTGCTTAACAATGGTAAGTATCACACTACCAAGTTTAGAGAAAAGAGTTTTGAAGGTATTTTTGTAGTATATAGTAGCCATAGTAAGGCATATAGAGTTTTCAATAGAAAAACTCTGGTTGTATAAGAATAAATACATGTTGTATTTGATGAGACGAGTTTGCTGTAAAGCAACTCTTCTTGTGTGTTCATTGAAGATGCATGTACAAAGTTAAAAGAAGTTAGCTTTGATGAATCGACTGAAGATAAAGGTGAACAGTTCATCAAGATCACCACTCCAACCCCTATTGGAGAGGTAGATGATCAAGATGAAGAAATCGTCCAAGTTGATGAAGTCACTCTAGTGATTGAAGACATTCTAGATGCAAGGACTCTAGAGCTCAAACATCTGAAGGATCACCCCATGGACCAAATCATAGGAGATCCCCGGGATGGTGTCAGAACTCGTAGAGGTACAACTAATGAGAATTTATACTTAAGTTTTCTCTTTCAGGTTGAACTAAAGAAGTTTGAGGAAGCAAACTCGGATGCATCATGGATCCTGGCTATGGAAGAAGAACTGAATCAGTTCAAGCGCTACAAAGTATGGACACTTGTTCCAAGACCCAAAGGCAAGAACATCATCAGAATGAAGTGGGTCTACAGGAACAAGATGGACAAAGATGGAACAATCATAAAGAACAAAGCCAGACTCGTAGCCAAAGGATATCAGCAAGAAGAAGGAATTGACTTCGGCCAAACATATGATCTAGTGGAAAGACGGGAGGCAATAAGGTTATTCCTAGCATATGCTGCTCTCAAGGGCTTCACCGTCTATCAGATGGACGTGAAGTTTGTCTTCCTTAATGGTGATATAGAGGAAGAAGTATATGTGGAACAACCTCCAGGTTTTGTTGACTCTAACTTTCCCGATTATGTTTACTTACTGCAAAAAGCTTTATATGGTCTGAAACAAGCTCCTCAAGCTTGGTATGAGACGTAGTCTAGCTTTCTTCTTGAGAACAAGTTCACAAGGGGAAATATAGATAAGATATTATTTCTTAGGGAAGTAAATGGCAAGATTTTGCTAGTGCAAATCTATGTCAACGACATCATTTTTGGCTCTACTGAAGACAACCTCTGCAAGAAGTTTTCTAGACTTATGCAAGGGATGTTTTGAAATGAGCAGTATGGGAGAGCTGAAGTATTTCTTAGGTCTTCAGGTGAAACAATCTGAAGATGGAATTTTCATCTCGCAGACTAAGTTCACCAAAGAGCTAATTAAGAAATTTGGAATGGAGAACGCAACCTCTATGAGGACTCCAATGGGTTCAGCTATGTCCTTGGACAAGGATGAGAAAGGGAAACCTTTTGATGAAACCAAGTACAGAAGCATAATTGAATCCTTGCTCTACCTTACTGCCAGTAGACCTGACATAATATTTTCAACATGTGTTTGTGCAAGATTTCAGGTGAACTCTAAGGAATCTCACTACACTGCTGCAAAGCGGATTTTGAGATATCTTAAAGGCACACCAAATCTTGGCTTATGGTACCCAAGAAGTAGTGACAGTGAACTAATTGGTTTTTCAGATGCAAATTTTGCAGATAGCAAAGATGACAAGAAAAGAACTTCTGGGACTTGCCAATTCCTTGGAAGGAGGCTTATTTCCTGGAGTAGTAAGAAACAGAACTGTATTGCAATCTCAACAGCTGAGTAAGAGTATATCTCTGCAGGCAGTTGCTGTGCACAGCTGCTATGGATAAAGAATCAATTTGAAGACTACAATATGAAGATTCAGAACATTCCATTATTTTTCGATTCTTCCAGCGCAATTACAATAGCCAACAACCCAGTCTCACACAGTCGGACAAAGCAATAGATCTGCGATACCACTTCATCTAGGAGCATGTGGAGAATGAAGATATATATCTACAGTATGTCTCTACAAACAGGCAGATTGTAGATATTTTCACGAAGCTGCTGGATGAGACCAAGTTCTCGTTCTTCAAAATAGAACTTGGTATGCTCAACAAAGAAGATTAGAGATGGTGGACTCATACAAAGGCTCAGAGATGAAGAAATTAGTCAAAAGTTGGAATTTCCCAAAATTCTAAGTCTATGACTCGAGTAGGACAAGACCTACTCGAGTACCTAATGTCATACTCGAGTACTTCCTAGACATATCGAGTACTCTATAGACATACTCGAGTACTCACTAGACTTACTCGAGTGCTCCCCAGACATACTCGAGTACCTCTAGACTTCTTCGAGTATCTCTAGACCTACTCGAGTACTTCCCGTCACTCGAGTACATGGAAGTCCAGGTGATTTATTTCAAATTCCTTTATTCGCAAACCTAGGCCTATGCTGACCCCTCCCAGGTATGAAATTGAAATTTTATCCCTTAATTATAAACAATTAGGGTTATATAAATCGAAATATCTGGATTTCCTTCTCTACGCAAATCAATTTTCTCTCGAGAAAGTCACAGTCTCTTCGTCTTCCGCCAACAGTTGCAGAGCATTCATCTTCCCCGCTCAAGTTTCTCCTAATTTCTGGATGATGGTTCCTCCATCTAAGATTGGAATTGGTTCCGAACTTGCTCCAACCAGTATTGCAGATATTTCAGATGATTTCCGCAATCTCCTAATTCTTTTCGACACCGCCGGACTCACCTTCATTCTTCAACAACCGTGCAAAATTCTATTCCCAGAAGTAGAGGAATTCTTCAAGAATGTCAAAGTGAAGAGAAATGGAAAGGTTATCAAGTCCAAAGTGAAAGATATTAAGATAAAGCTGGATAAAACCTATGTCGCAACCCTTCTTCGCATGCCCGTCGTCTACGAAGAAGACAACCTAGGTCCGGAAGAGTTGGACCGAACTTGCTTATTCTGTGGTGTTTGTCCTGAATCCATTTCTCTCAAAAGGTCTGACTTTAATCCAGAGGGAAAATTCCTGGTTGATGTCATTGCAAAAATTCTCCTCTACAAAACCTATTCCATCAGATACATCTCTCTAAACATGTTTGACATAATGCAAGCAATAGTCTGCTGTAAGAAGTTTCAACTTGGTATGCTTATTCTAGAAAAGATTAAAGAAAGCATCAAGGCCCCAAGCTATGCTCGAATTATCTCCCTTCTCCTCCATGAGATAAATCCAGAAATCTTCAATTTCGCCAAAGGTACTGTTCTACATCATATGAAGAAAGTATCAATTTCATCTATTCAGAGATGGGAGCTGAAGCTCCAGAATCTAGTACAAGAAGTAAAAACCCATGATCAGCAAGCCCCCAAGGAAATTTCTGCTTCTAATGACAGGAATCCATCTCCCTCTCTACATCAAGATGCTGGCACTTCTGGTGCAGCAGTTGAGGGGGAGCCTACTTCATCATCTCTTCATGATAAGTTACCAACTCCTCCTGCTTTTCCTGAACAGCAATAGCACAACAACCATACCCCATCTCCAGCTACCTCCATCCCTCTATCTCCATCAGAAGAACTTCCATCAAATACTCAGGTCCAAGAAATCCTCCTCTCAACATCTGATGATATAGATAAGATGATCGAAGAGCTCAGGTCAGATGAGCCCCTGCTCTAAGAGAACCAAGCTGAAGACCCTGCTGCAGATCCTGCTTAAGAAAACCTCCCAGCTCAGTCACCCTCTCCCAAGTCACCCCTTACTCAACTCTAGAGAAAGTTGCAGAAACTATTCTAATTTCAGATGAGACTCCTCTATCTCCAGATCCTGCTGATGCTCTTATGAGAAATTTTGATTTCTCTCTACCGACTTTCCATGGTTAGGAAGAAGAAGATTTAGTCATAACTACTAGAGGTCTCAGCTCAGTCATTGTTGAAGAAATCCCTCCATAAGTTGCCCCTCCTCCTCCAGCCAGTGTAAAAGCTTCTGCTCCTGCTTATACCTCTACATCGGCCTAAGGCACAGTCTCCTCTTCTTAACTGCTCAGCAAAATTGAGCAAATGCTCCTAGACCAGAGAAATCACTTTGATGCCTCTCTGAAGACAGTACAAGATAAAGTTTCTACTCTTGAACAAGAGATGAGTAGAGGATTTGCAGAAATTCAGCACAATACAGATCAGTTAAAATTTCTCTTTAAGATTGGTGGAAAAGCCTTAGACCACACTATCACTAGTGTTGGTGAAGTAATGAATCAGTCCTTAACTTTGGATAACAATCAGATAGAGTTGGAAAAGAAAGCTCAAGAACATGTTATGCAGGTATGTGAAGAGGTTGGCACTTTCAAAACTGAGACTATAGATCAGCTATGTATAGAATTTAAAAATGGGGAGGACCTTGTGAAAGAACAAATTACAAAATTTGACACTTCTGTCAGGAATCTCTGGGATGAAAGAATGAAAGAAATCAACAAAGATATTTTAGCTCAAATTCAGTCAGTCAAGTTTCACACCTATGACACTGCTGTATGGGTTCATAATCAGATTTTTACAGACTTCCAAGCAGACCCAAATATCATTCCTCATAATCTGAATCCTCTTGCTGAAGCTCAGCCAGTCCAGATGTCTGCTCAGATCCCCACCTTCTCTCCTAGGCCTGAAGGGGAAGGTTGCCCTCCTCCAGATTCCTACTTTCAAGTATGGGAAGATGATATTCCTAAAGACCTACCAGAAATTCATATTCCCAAGAAAAGGAAGTATGGAGAGGGGCCTTTTGCCAAGAGATACTTTCATAATCCAGAGGCAGAGAGAAGGAAGGCCCAAGAGTTTGCTGAAATTTGGAGCCCTACATCAAAAGCACTTATCCTTGATACTTTGAAGCTAGTGATGGACTTCGATGAGAACAGAAATATTCACTACATTTCAACAGAATAGGATCTTTATGAAAAGTCCATGACCAAGAGAAGAATCCATGATAGGTAATATGGGAGGAACAACCCCAATGCTCCTCCCAGACCTCCCAAATATTACCCAAAGCCTTTCTGTTATCAGAGAAGACAACAAGAAAAACTTGATAGACAACAACAACATTCTCAGCAGTATCAGAGCAAATGAAAGACATTTTCTTTTGGGATGAGAACAGATTTGTTATAGAAAAGGAATCTAAAACATTTCTGATTATATAATCCTAATTTTGTTAATCTTTCCTTTGTTCAGTAGTTTACTGCATTTTAATTTATGCTCAATATTTTTATAATTTCTCTTTCTACTTTGATATAATTCACCTTAGTGTAGAGGCTTCTGACTTCTACAAATAGGGGGAGATTGTTGAATATTGCATCCACAATTACTCAAATTTGTACAAAGTCACCCTTGAACTAAGATGAATTAAGTTGTATTTGATCCTTGCTTGAGTTATGTGTTTGCAGGACTATATTGCCAAGTGTAGACCAATGTCAGTCCACAATGGGTCATCAAACACAGGACCATACAATGTAATCCCTCATTGTATGATCCATGGTGTTGACCCATGTGTAACCTCTCTATTGGGATACACTTCATATTACAAGCACTTGGACTGATTGGACATAGAAGTGTTGGTGACCCTCATTGAAGAAAAGAATTTCAATGAAGAAAAATTCTCTAAGTCATTTACTCGAGTAGATGTATTTATACTCGAGTAAGTGAAATGGTACTCGAGTAGTTGAATTCTTATACTCGAGTCACCAGTTTCTCCTCTCAGAATTTTTCTAAATTAAATACTCGCGTAGTCAGTTTTTACACTCGAGTAGTTAAGTCATTTGTCTCGAGTAACAGAAGTCAGGGACTCGTGTAGATTCTTTTCTCTCGAGTAGTTAAATTCCTATACTCGAGTAGTCTATATACTACTCGAGTAGTCCAGAGTTTATACTCAAGTATTTCTCTCCCTTTATCTTAGAAAAACTTTCTAAGTACTTTACTCGAGTAGTTTATCCATATACTCGAGAAGATCTTATTCACTCGAGTAGTTCATTTTCAGTACTCGAGTATCTCATTTTCCATTCTTAGAAATTTCTCTAAGTATTTGACTCGAGTACTTCTTCTATTCACTCGAGTAGTTGAACTCTCTCACTCGAGTAACCCGTCTTATACTCGAGTAGTCCAATTTCTTTGTCTCGAGTAATCAGCTTAGCACTCGAGTATGTATTTATCTACTCGAGTATCTGCTCCTCAATTCTGGATATTTTTCTAAGTAAATACTCGAGTAGTCTCTTTCTCCCTTACTCGATTAATGACTTCAAGTACTCGAGTAGCTATATGATGACTCGAGTATATTAGTCAGTTTTTCACAAATTCTTTCTAAGTCCAGATTTGACGGAATTTTCAAATCCTTTAACGTGATTGGTCCACGTGTACATCTTTTTGAATAATTATGACCGTTAGGGGATATCTTATAAATAGGTCTTCTCAAGACCGACAAACCCTAATGTTATAATCATATTCATTCAAGCCGTCAGATTATTCTAAAGTTTTCTGAATTGCGTTTCTCTCTCCAAAAAGAAAGTTGTCGCCGCCGACGATCTCCTTTGCGCCAGGGCTAGGGTTTTCTACTTCAAGATTCAGATCAAGTTTGATTTCTAGATCGAGATATTCTGTTCGTTCTTCATCATCCCTTTCTCCGATCTGGTGAAGTCAAGAGTAATTTTTCAGATCTAGTTTTGCCAAGACATCTTCTTCAACTTTTTTGATAAAGTCGCAATGTCTACAAGAAGAAGATCAAGGCAAATCGTTTCAAGATTTGAAGAATATTGGTTGTATTTTTATTTCTCTCAACTTATTTCTTGTAGGAGAATTTTCTCCGAGTTGTAGGAAGTTTTACCTTCCGAGTGTAGTTCCGTTTGGATCGAGTTTGTAAGAACGTTGTTCCGAGACGTAGAATTGGTTTTTCAATCCGAGATAGTGGAGTAGCCGAGTCTAGTGGTTTGCTAGATCGGTGAGGGAAAGTGGACGTACCCAAGGTTGGGGAACCACTATAAATCTTTTGTCGTCTGTGAATGCTTGATTGATCTATGTGCATAGTCTCTAAATTGTTATTCCGTAAAAAGACGCACACCTCACCTATGTACCCCCCTTTTGGTGATTTAGGTAGACAACTGAACTTTTTCAAGGATCCCCACCGACATCTGATACACCCTGCATTTGGTTGAAGTCTAGGTGATCAATCAGCTCTGTTGTGCATGAAGGGGATGATGCTACAACTTCTGCGAGCTCTTGAGGAAAGTAATGTTGTCATGTGCGCACCTACCCAATTGGTCGCTTTAGTCTGTAGTGCTTGGACCTTTTTTAAAATCGTGCGGTTAGTCGCAGTAAAGCGTAGAGGCTATCTTTTTAGATGAAGGTACAACTCTGATGATCTCTTGAGGAAAGCAATGATTGTCAATACGCACCTGCCCTATTGATCATCTTAGGTTGTTGGTCACTCGTGCGGTTAACTCTTATTAAGCCACAGTAATTTACCAAAGTGGGGCAACAGCTCTGATAATCTCTTGAGAAAAGCAATGCAGCTCTAAGCACGCCTGCCCGAGTGATCATCTTAGACAGTGTACCCCAAGGTTGGTTAGCCTTTTCAGACCCCTAAGTTTACCGTGTTATGGAAGAGAGTATAACTTTGATGACCTTTTGAGAAAAGCAATGTCGCCTTGTGCGCACCTTCCCAATTGGTCATCCTGGCTTGTAGGTCTCTCTTATAGTTGTAATCATCAGATAATGATTGGAAATCATGATATACAAGCTTGTTTATAATTATGATGGGTGGAGATTCTTTATAAACAAAGATGTGCATGCGGTTAAAGTATCTAGTTACGCGGTCCAAAACGTTTTCAATATTTGGTAATCTTTGGTTTTTGGTTCTCCTTATATTGTGGATAACACAGCTGGCAGTGTGTCCTTAATCATGGCTAAACATTTGACAATCTTTTGGGATGTGGTTCTCATTATGTAAAATCTAAAAATAATGGATATTATTTCGAAATTAATGTGATTAAAACTACGAATTAGTGTACTCTTTCTATTCTTGGTTAAAACCTAGAAAACTCAGTCGGGCTATATTGCCAACTATTTTTATCATCTCACAAAGGTTGCTTATTTGGTATTGTGTTAAGCTGAGATTGCAATGAGAAGTTGAAATAATTATTCAAAATTCTTAATTCTAACTCGCACGGAATAATCAGTCAAAGGAAGTGCAAAAAATTTATATGTTGTGGCAAAGGCATCTCACAGGGACTATTTTGCATAATATCTATGGTCAGACACTTCTTATACCTGTTATAATAAAGAGTCATCAAAACAAAAGCATTGTATTCGTCTCGAAACAAAGTTAAACCGCACAGATCGATATCAGCTACATTAATTGTTCGACATTGAAAGAAATGTGGTAAGAAAGAGAAAAGGTAACCTTGTATCTATCATTTATAATTGAAAAAGTTACTTCTATCAAAAGTTTACTAGCACGGTTAACAAAAAAACCGTTGAAGTCATAAAAACAAAAAAATTACATCTTCATTCATAGCTAGACTTTTCCCTCTTAGCTGTAGAATTGACAGAATCATCATGTGAATAAGTCGAGCTTGTTGAGTTAGACGCCCGGGAAGAGACAGAAGGCGACTCGTCACAGCTCCCCTTGCTAAGAGCAACTCCAATGGGGGATCTCTATATTTAGAGATCCCTCATGTACTATGTTCTCCAAATATGGAGAACATGGAGAACCAACTCCAACCATGTTCTCCATATTTGGAGAACATGAATTTTTTAATATTATATATTTATATATATATATATAAATATATGTTATTTTATGTATATTTATATTTAAAATATGATATATATTTTATATATTTATATGTATAAATAAATAAATATAATAAATAAATTAAATTTTTTTATTATATTATATTATTTTTTAACCCTTTTTTAAAATTTAATTGCATAATTAAAATATAATAAACATTATATAGTTCAAAAAAATATACATTTGAAAATAATGCTAAAATTCTGGGAGGTCATCATCGGGTTCGATATGACTTCCGCGTGCGCTTCCCCTGTGTTGTTCTCCCCCATACCGGGAACTCCATAGTCGCTTCCTCCATACTGACTTCCTTCATGCTGGTGTCCTCCGGATCGAGCTCCACCATATTGGTCTCCTCCATATAGGCTTCCTTCGTATTGAATTCCTCCAAAATGAGGCCCTCCAAAATGAGCCCCTCCAAATTGAGGTCCTCCAAAGCGAGGCCCTCCAAATTGAGGCCCTCCAAATAGAGGTCCTCCATGTGGGTCTCCTACATAGTGGCTTCCTCCATACTGGCTTTCTCTATGCTGGGCTCTGTTGTATTGGCTTCCTCCGTGTCGTCTTCCTCCACATTGGGTTCCTTCGAGTGATGTTGATTCTGTAAAAAAGGATTGTTTTATGTTTTTATTCATAATTTCTTGTTTTTTTGCCGAAAATATTGTCGCTTCGGAGTTCCTTTTATGCTATCAAAGTCTATCATCATAATATCATGATCTTGTTTAGCACTCTGAAGCTCTAATTTTTTCTTTTCATTTTCGACCTTTAACTTCATTAGTTCATTCATAGAAGACCTATCCTTCGCTCTTTCTTCTTGACCTCTTTTCAAAATCTGTAAGATTTCTTCATTTGCTTTAGTATTTGTTTCCATACCACCACTTTATCACTAACTTGTCTCCTCCTTTCTTTTTCTTTCTTTCTCCCAGTAGGTCGTGTATTTGAAATTGAGTTTGAAGATTCTTCATCACCAGTACTATTAGGATTCATTTCGTTACTGTCTGCATTTAGGTCTATGCGTCTCCATTGTGTGGGAGAGTTAGAATCAAAATCGTGCGACATGTCATAACGCTGAGAGGTCTTACCAGCTGCAGCCCCGAAATTATCGATCCACATTTCAGTATTTTTTAAGATTGACCAAACATGATCAAACAAGAAACCTCTTCTCTTGTTGGGATCTTCGCTGCACAAAATTTTTGCTTGATTTAGCTACAAAAAATAACAATTAAAATAACAAATAATTTCATTGATCTAATATTTCAAATGTAAAATATACTTACAATATCCAATTCAGATGCACCGCTCAGATTTCTTTGCTCAATCTGTCAAATGCATCCTCTAAATTTGCTAGCCTTACTTGCTAACAATGACCAACGACATGAGAGAGATTTTGGGGTTCTCTGTCCTGAGCAAGTACTTGGTCTCGTGTTATGGAATACAATAACGATTCTTTCCCACATCTTCTGTTCCTTTTAGTTACCCATAACTGGGTCTTCAGATACCTCAAGCCATGCGTAGCATAATGCTTGATCTTCTTTCACTGAGAATGTTGTTCCTCGACTAGAAGTCATGCCTAGCACAACGTTGTTCCTCGAATGGAAGCGTTGAAGATAGAGTGATGGGTACTTATACAAGTCTTGAAACATGAATCCATGCTAGAGAAGTGATGATTAAATAGGATTTTTTTAGATCATGCATTTGCATTGGATTCTCTTGTCACTTCAAAAACATTGGATTCCTTCTCCAACATTAGATTCTTTTTCCAACATTGGATTCCTTCTCCAACATTGGATTCCTTTTCCAACATAGGATTCCTTCTCCAACAGATCGATGATTCATCGAGCGATTCGCTGAGCCCGACGAACCGTCGAGCTCAGCCCGACGAACTGTCGAGCTCAGCCTAATGAACCATCGCGCTAAGCTCGACGAATCATCAGGCTCAGCTTGATGAACCGTTGCGCTGAGCTCGACGAACCGTCGGGCTGCCTAATCATCGATCTGTTGGAGAAGGAACCCTATGTTGGAAAAGGAATCCAATATTGGAGAAGGAATCCAATGTTTATGATAAAGTGACTTCAGAATCCAATGCCAATGCATGATCTAAAAAAATCCTATATAATCATCACTTATCTTCTGATCTTCAAACTAAGTAAATATCTTCCCCTCATACAAGTAATGAACTCCGGTGCAGGGTCATCTCATTTACGATCTTCATCGTCTTCAGATGATGAATTTTTTTATCAACAAATACAACGGTGGGAAGAAGACACTGCTGAACGGGAGCAAGAAGATAAAATTTTTGCGTGCGCTTACTACTCCAACTTATCTGAAAGTCATGAAAATGAACTTCCGAGATGCCGAGATTCAATACCTAGTCATGTGGTAATCAACCGGGGCAGGATTGAAGGTGATACTAGATTGTGAAATGACTACTTCTCGGATCATCCCACATATGGGGAAACATATTTTCGAAGAAGATTTCGCATGAAAAAGAATTTATTTCTTCGTATTGTTGTCGCGGTGCAGGAGCACGATAATTTTTTTCGTGCAAAAGAAGGATGGGGTTGGTAAGCTTGAATTGTCTACCTTACAGAAAATAACATCAGCATTCCGTATGTTGGCATATAGAACAGCAGCTGATAGTTGCGATGAATATATTCGAATCGGTGAGTCAACCGTGATTTAATGTTTGAAAAGATTTTGTAGGGCGATTGTACAAGTGTACACAGAAGAATATTTGAGATATCCCCATTTCATTGATGTTGCTAGATTATTACAGAAAGATGAAGAACGGGGATTTCCAAGGATGTTGGGAAGTCTAGATTGCATGCATTGACAATGGAAGAACTGCCCAGCAGCATGGACAGGACAATATTCAAGACGCCATGGTGGACCAACAATAATACTCGAAGCAGTAACATCTTATGACTTATAGATCTGGCATGCATATTTTTGTTTACCAGGCTCGAACAATGATATTAACGTCCTGCAATCGTCTTCTTTATTTTCCAACTTAGCACAAGGTATTACGCCTTCTACGCATTATCAAATTTTGGGAAAAAATTATGATGTTGGTTATTACTTAGCCGACGGAATATACCCAAAGTGGTCAACACTTGTTCAAACTATTTCTCATTCATAAGACAAAAAAACAAAACTTCGCAATGATGCAAGAAGCATGCCGAAAAGATGTAGAACGGGCATTTGGTGCTCTTCAATCAAGATTTGCGATAATTAAGGGGCCGACCCGTCTTTGGGATAAGAGCGTTTTACACGATATCATGACTGCTTGTGTTATAATGCATAACATGATCGTCGAAGACGAGCGAGATGAAAATGAATATGTCGTTATTTCTACTCCAACACCAACGCAGAATGTTGAAGACTTGAACACAGGTGAAACCGAACGATTTCGTCAGTTCCTAAATCGACATAAAAAGATCAAGGAAAGAGATGCGCATTTTGCACTTCGAGATGCACTTGTTGAACATTTGTGGGAACGACATGAGAATGAAGCTATGTAATTTTGAATGTATTTTTTTGGATCCACGAGTTTATTCAGTAAATGGATCATCTTATATTATTTATAGGTCTCGAAAAAATAATTTTATTGATATATTATATGTCATCATTGAAAAATTATTGTAGCGGCTACGAATATTTATAAATTATACAAGGAATTAATAAAACTAACAATTAAATAATTAAAAATTTAAAAATATATTATAAAATTAAATGCCTCAGCAGGCATTTCCTCTCCCCCTCCTCTATATTTAGAGGAGAAGAGAGAAAATCTGCATAATTGTAGGGTCAAATTCCGCCCGATTGGTGGCAAATTTTTGGGCAAAAGCATACCGAGTGCTCTTCCTCTATTATCACCTCTTATTATACCTCATCCATCTCTTCTTCTTTCTCGGTCTCTTATTATTTTTCCATGCATTTTCCCTTTGACGTCTCAGCCCTCGCGGATTCCATGTTCTTGAACCCCTGAAAAAAGTTCGTTGAAACATTCTTGAACTCTTCATTAAAGGCATCGCGGGACTTGAATAGCTCCAAGGTGTATTCTACACCTTCTCTCAGAAGAGTAGATACCTCATCTGTGAAGGCTAGATTGTCGGTATGGTACACCTTCTGCAAAAGCCAAGGTAAATTAATAAATCTGGGGTTAAACTAAAACCAATCGCAGAGCTCGCTACGTAATATCATACCGCAAGAGCCTCCTTTGACTGGTCATTCTCCTCCTGAAGCCGCTCATTCTCCCTAATGTACTTGCCAAGAGCATCAACCTTGAAGTGAATCTTAAATACGCTTCTCAATTGAACTTGAGCTGTTAAGTGAGAGAGTTTCTTCACTAGAATCTGCCGAAACTCCTTCAAGTTCTTCTTTATGTGCATTGCAAACGTGACTGCAGTAGCATACCGAGTAATCTTCTTGCTCTTCCAAGGAGGAACGATAGAACCTGGGCATGTTTCTCGTGAATGCCACTTCATTTTGACCTTGGAAACGAAGCTTCAGAAGAGTAGCCGGTGACAAGTTCAAACCTCTCCCTTCGTTTATCTTCTTGCAACTTCCTCTTCTTTTGATGCGTAAGCACGAATCCTTCAAGTGTTTGCGGCTTGTTAACTGGCACCTTAAGGACCGCTCTGAATTCAGTTTGTTAATATTCACGGCTAATGCAGTTAAAATTTTTTTTTTAGTCGCAAGAAACTGCTTACTACCTTCAATGGCAACCCTATCTACAGTAGGAAGCAGCGGGATATAGTGGCAGATATCAAGTTGCTCCTCTGCCAGGAATTTGAAGATCTCCTTCTCAACTTTATCTAACTTGCTTGATTTGAAGATATTGTCCGCACAGCTTTGAGGGTTGATAAGAAGCAACCCAAAGATTTTCTTCAAAGATTAGATATCTTTCAACCCAGTTATAAACTTATTTGGCAAGTTGACAACTTTCATTCTAGTGCAGTTGAAGTACAACAACCCCTTGAAAGTCTTGGCCATGCCCTAGCCACAATGATCAATGGCACTACGAAGCATTCACGAAAAAGGTTCATGTTAAACCTTACCCACTCTATCCATAGGTTGATGATAAAGCTGACAAATGTCGTGATCGAATTTAGCCATAATTGACCAGGGACCACCCCGTAATATTCAATGATCTCCACCATCTCCGACATCAGTGGGAAATTGAAGCCAGAATCGAAATGGTTGATGGGGATGTTGATCGAATTGCGGGTAAAAGTGTTAATCGTCTCATACTTCTCTGAAAACTGCACAACGATATCTGAGCCAGTCATATGCTTCTACCTGAATTGACATGACATACTGAATTCAACGTTGCGGGTCTTAGATGTCCTAGGGTGCCATTGATATAAAGGATATATACATGATATACTGAATTGAAGAGAAAAACCATAAATTGCCAACATGCATCGACTAGATCTCGACGCAACATCGGCTGGAATTCGATGTTACTTTGAATAGAAGTCAAAACAAATTAATTTGGATAAGTCGACGGTACTTAAAGATTAAATCGACGTATGCTTCAACATGATATCGACGGAATGTCGACTACAGAGATTTTCATACATACAGTTAGAAATCGGTATTGCTTCGACTAAAACTCGACGTTATGTCGAGTGGATTTCTTAACAGAATTTGTTTTGTGACTTTAATCTGATTTAAATCAACAAGGGGTTTGCATAAAAGATTCTTAGAGATATTAGAGGCAGTCGATCTATATATATGATGAGTTACAAAGAAACATATATAGATAAAAAGATCTATCATAATTTATAAAATTGATTATCAATCAGCAGACGATCAAAAAAAATATATTAGATAGTGGGAAGATTGAATTCGATAGAGAAAGCTTAGAAGATCATCATTATCAATTGAATCTCTTCCAATATCCATCGATTGGTTTTGATAATTACTGAGTCTGATTAGAGAATTAGTACTTCTTCTTGAGAGGAAATTGCATCTGATTCAGAGAAGATTTTGAAAGATCATTTGGAGATTGGGCGTATAGTCTTTGATATTTAGTGATTCATCAAAAGTTTCAGAGATCATCATTGATTGTCCTCAAAAATTTGAAGAGAGGCCACAAAGAGAAAAATCATTCAAACTCAAATCTTCTCTTATTTTTCTTTTTGTGTTGGAGAAAAGAGTTTTGTGAATATCTCATCAAAGGATTCTGAGAGAGATTCTAAGAGTCTCCTTGAGAAAAGACTCAGATAGTAATTGGTTCAGGATCTCTTTATCAAAAGATCTAGTGTGGTTCTAAGAGTCTCATGATCAAAAGACTCAGACACTGTGATAGTGAATTCTTACAAAGGGGATAGAGCAGTGGATGTACCCAGATTGAGGGGGAACCACTATAATCCTTATTCTTATGTGATTTTATTTTATCTTATTTTTTGTGGTGTTGTGCTGTGATTTTACTTAATTACATCTAATTCTAGAAAATTGTTTATGTGAAAGCAAATTCTATGATTAGAATTAAGTATTTTATGATAATTTTAATCTCAATTCACCCCCTAGTGAAAACTCTGAAGATTATAAAAAATATACTACTGTTTTAATTAGTATCAGAGGGAGGTTGATCATCAATAGGCTAATCTATAGGAGATTAATCTATAATAAGGTTAACACCTTGATCAAAGATCATTTTAGTTGTAAAAATATATTCATACACATATTTATTATATTGGCTTAAAATTCATTCAAAGGATTTGCATCAACTGGACCACCAGTATGTAATCTTGATAAGTTTACACTCTAAAAAGCCAGAATCAAACTGTATATGAACTTTATTGATGAGTGAATTTTTGAATCAATCTTGATTGGACCACCAATGCCAAATAGAAAGGATGTAGAAGGCAATATAACTGCAGAATCACTATCAAGAAATGAATGGACTTGTGTAGAAAAGAGAATTAAAGATTGTGATACAAAATTCATGAATATCTTAGTCTCTACCATGTCAGATGACATGTTTCAAAAGGTTACAGAATGTCTCTCCGCAAAAGAGATAACGAGAATCTCTATCAAGAATTATTGTTGGAAGTGCAGATGAAAAGAAGGATAGAAGATCACTTCTAATCTCACAGTATGAAAATTTTCAAAAGAAATCTGATGAATCTGTAGCAGAGATGTATGACAGATTCAACATGATAATTAATGAGTTAAAAGGATTGAACAAAGACATCTCTTACAGAAATAAATGACAAGTTACTTATGTGCTTCCCATGTAGACGGGACTCTAGAATTTAGACAATAAGAGAAGCTAGATGTCATAAAGATATTACTAGAGATGCTCTACTTGGAAAGCTGAAATCATATGAAAAAGTATTGAAAAGTAAAGCTGAAACAAAAGAGAATAGTCTATCATAAAAAGAAAAATCAGTAGCATTCAAAGTTTTTGAAGATGAACTATCTATTACAGAAAATAAAATGTTCAATCTTTTGGCAAGAAGATTCAGAAAATGGATAAAATCAGAAGGTTTAAGAGGATGAGACAGAAGTATAGGAAGTCGACACATGTTTAAATTGGTCCAAGGTAACCTGGATCCCAACTAATGTTTAAATTCATGTGCAAAAAATGGCTGTCCTTCCACAAATCAGCAGTGGTATTTGGGCAGTGGATCCTCCAGGCATATGACTGGACAAAAGATATGTTGATAAATTTCAAGGCCAAAATGGTCTAAAGATAGTATTTGGTGATTCAAATTTTGGTCAGAGCAAAGGATATGACATGATCAAAATTGGAGATATCACCTTTGCTAAAGTAGCTTATGTTGAAGGGATTCAACATAATCTAATTAGCATTAGCCAATTGTGTGAAGTTAATACAAGGTTGTTTTCAATAATAACATTTACCAAATAATAAACTCTAGAATAAATAAAACTGTGCTAACAGGTTCTAGAAAAGGCAACATATATGTTGTTGATTTTGATTCCACTATCAATGAATTATGTCTATTTAATACATAAATAGACAGGAATAAGCTATGATATAGAAGGCTTAGTCATCTAAATCACAAGATCATAACAAGGCTATCAAAAGATAAGCTAGTAAGAGGATTACCAAAAGGTAAATACAAAAACATCAATCCATGTAGAGTTTGCCAATTGGGAAAACAGGTAAAATCTTCTTTTAAACATATTAGTAAGAATAATTCTCCTAGAATTTTATATTTACTACATATGGATTTATTAGGTCCTCTTACCATTCAAAGTTTATGAGGTAATATTTTACATTTGTTATTGTGGATGAATTTTCAAGGTTCGGTTGGGTGTTCTTTTTAAAAGCTAAGTCTGAAACTTTCACAAAATTCATTAAACAGAGTTTGAAAATCAGTTGAAAAGTGTCAACTGATTTTGATACTAAAGTGTCATAGCTCATTCCTGTCTATTTCTAAATTTGATACTAAAGTGTCATTGATTAAAAGTGATCATGGCACAGAGTTTTAAAATCAGTTGATCTATAGATTTTTTGAAGATGAAGGGATAAGGCAAAGCTTTTTTACTCCCAGAACTCAACAAAATGGAATTGCTGAAAGGAAAAAACAAAACACTAATTGAAGTTAGAAAAATTTATTAGTAGAGTCTAATCTACCTGGGTTATTTTTGGCTGAAGCAGTTAACACTGCTAATTATGTCTTGAACAGAGTCTTATTCACGAGAAAAAACAAAAGACACCTTATGAACTTTTAAAACATAAGCCACCTAAGGTTTCTTACTCCAGAATATTTGGTAGTGTTTATTATATCCTTAAAAATGATAAAAGTTATCTTGCCAAATTTGATAAGAAAGTTGATGTTAGAATATATTTGGGATATTCCTTATCTAGCAAAGTCTATAGGTGCTATATAAAAAGACTCTTATGATTAAAGAATCCATGCATGCAGTATTTCATGAAACTCAAGCTTGTTCTTGTGGTGAAACTTCCACCAGAAATTTATTGCAGGAACAGGTAGCAATGGTTGAAAAATTCAAAGAATTAAAAATTATGGAGAATAAAAAAAACTCTTCTGAAAAGAATAATCATAAAAAAGAAGATGATATTGAGAGCATAGAAGATGAATTTCCTATAGTAGAACATATTAATCCAACAGTTATGGAACAAGTTATTGCTCAAGAAACTAAATTACAATATGAAGAAGAACAAATAAACCATGATTTAATTGATTAAATAAGAATTGATCCAAATAGGAAAATTCTGAGGGATCATCCTTCTTCTCAAGTCTTTGGTAATGTAAATGAATGAGTAAAGACTAGAAGACAACTATCAACAGAAGAAATGTTGTATTGCTTCTTATCACAATTTTACCCCAAGATATTTGAAGAAGTTAATAATGATTCACACTGGATAGTAGCTATATAAGAAGAACTTGGACAATTTGAAAGAAATAAAGTATGAGAATTAATGGAAAGACCAAAGAACTATCTAGTCATAGGAATTAAATGGGTTTTCAAAAACAAATTGGATACAAATGGTGTGATTTTGATAAATAAAGATAGACTGGTTGCTCAATGATACATAAAGGAGTAAGGAATTGATTATAATCAGACCATTGCACCAGTTGCAAGGCTAGAAGCTATCAGATTATTTCTAGTCTATGCGCTTTTAAAAGGATTAAAGTTTATCAGATAGATGTGAAAAGTGATTTCCTTGATGGATTTCTACAAGAAGAGGTTTATGTAGAACAACCTCCAGGTTTTGTCAATCTAACTTACCCCTCTTATGTTTATAAATATAATGAAACACTTTATGGTCTAAAATAAGCTCCAAGAGCATGGTATGAAACCATATCCACATTCCTCTTAGATTACTCATTCACAAGAGGAAAGGTGGATAAACACTTTTCACTAGAACACATAAGGATAAGTTGCTTATTATCCAGATTTATGTGGATGATATCATATGAAAGTCTTTATTTCAAGAGTAGCTTTACACCTAGAGGGGGGGGGGGTAAATAGGTTTCTTAGTCTTTTGGCTATCTTTTTGATTAGCTGTGTTGTGTATTTATTTAGTTCAATTAGCTTTCAAGAAGGAGACACAACATACATATATTTATAGTGGTTCCCCAAGGTATGGGTACATCCACTGTCCCTCCCACCTTTCTAACAGTGTGTTAGATAAGGCCAACTTCTCCAATCTCAGCTCAAAGTGCTTACAACACAGGTCTCTCAGGATCTCTCAGGATCTCTCAGGATCTCTCAAACTCCTTCAAGTCCTACATCAGGCCCAAGTCCCTACCACTCAGAGTAAATGATACTCATACAGCTCAGTGATCCACAAATCACCTACCTCAAACTTTATCAATGTCCTACAACTAAGGCTAGGAGGATAGCCCTACACTCAAATTCACACAGAATCTGACCTTAGAGAATGATTCTCCTACCTGAGGCACACATGCCCTACCTCAGATCCATAGAAGGATCCAATAACGCAGCCTTTATATTTTAGTCTTACAACTCAGATCTAGAAAGCTCCTACAGAGAGATTGAGTTTGTTGATGATGACTTGCTCCAGAGAAAGTGTTCTCTAAGACTACTTGCTTAACTGAGTACACTCAGCCCTTTCTTCTTCACAGCACTAGGAATGGATCTTCAAGGTTGTTCTGCTAGTGTTGAGAAGTAACTACAGAGTGTTGTCTCTTCTTCTTCAGAAAGAAAACTTTCTGACCTTGCTGTTGAAAGTGGAATTAATCTTCAGTGAAATGTTTTTTCAACAGCAACCTCTGTCTGTGATTCACAGACTAACTATAAAGCAAGTTCTTAGTTAGCTTCAACTTTGTCGAGAGGAAGAAGATGATTGAAAAAACTTCTTCTCTCAATAACTATTTTCTTCTTTCTCGTAACACTCCTTTTGTATCCCGTTGTCCAACGGCTCTATGTGCAGTGAGGACAATCGGAATGAGCAACTGTAGCATAACTTTTGCATTAACTGCAGTACTAAAGGAAAGCAGAGCCTTTTGTATTTTAGCAAACAAAACCCGCGTTATTTGAATTTCTGCTGACGTAAGCATGACTCAGCTCCTATGGACTTAGCAAATTCTAGACAAACTACACAGGCATTGATTAAAGCCTTGTCACTCAACACAAAAGTACTTAGCTAAATTCTGTATCTTTAGACATTGAGTGCGTTGAGTGATCCTTCATGACTCGGCACATATAGACTTTTACAGTCTAACAGCTAAGGTGTCATGTGAGCCTTCATATCTCGATGCTTCTTTACTTAGTTGAATTTTTCTGTATGAAGGCGTTGAGTGCAGCTTCTTCACTCAACACTTTTGTCCTTAGCCTAGCTTCTTGATGAGGCGTTGAGTTAACTGCCTTCACTCAACGCTTATGTACTATGACAGATTTTTATTGAGTAGGCGTTGAGTGAGCTGTCTTCACTCAACGCTTCTGTCATTGGATAGATTTCTTGATGAGGCGTTGAGTGGCCGGTCTTCACTCAACGCTTCTATACTTTAGATGATTTCCAGATGAGTAGGCTTTGAGTGAACTGCCTTCACTTAATGCTTCTGTCCTTAGACAGATTTTCATATAGCAACCTCGAGGCTTTGATTGCTTGAGCTTTTATCAATGCTTATAGTCCCTTGGCATTGAGTGAACTGCCTTCACTCAATGCTCTTGTACATAGCCAAATTTCTGCTTTGCCTGCATCCTGTCTTGATTCCAACTATCATAGTGACTCATATCACCTGTCAAATCAGTGCAATAGAGAACAACCTGCATACATTGAAATTAGAGCAAGCATCAAATACATTTGAGAACATAAAATGAAGCACACACACAAACATATGAATATTATTAAAGGCAATAATCATAAATATACAATGTGCTCAAAATAATGTTCACTTTCCTACAGCCATTAAGGAAAATACAAAACATATTATTTTTCTGGTTCCTTAATCACTATCCCCATACTAGGTTTCTTGGCAGCCTTCTCCTCATCTTCATTCTTCTTTTCCTTTTATCACTCAAAATAGTTGTAGGGCATAGGAAAGTACTTGTTGGGCTCTACAACATCTGGTGGCAGTGCACCTGACTTTTTATCTCTTTTGAATTTCCTTCTGGCCTCTTTATTTCTTTCTAGTTTGGCCCATTCTAGGGAGCTATATAGCTTTCCCCTATCAGTTTTCTTATCTTTATTTGATCCCAGGCAGACAAGATAATAGTCCTAGACTGAGGACTCCACTTCTCAAAATCTGGTCTAGTTTCCATCTCCTCTCTATACCCTTTCTTACTTAGTTGGATTTTTTCTTCTTCTTCAACAATAGACTTGCCTCTTGCTCTGGCTATTTGGTCAGCAGTGGGACTGAATGTGGGAATTTCAGCAACAGTAGATGGTTCAGTCCACTGAGCACCAACCTGATCAACATCTTGATCTCCCCCTTGATCACCATACTATTCATATAGTGCTTCTTGAATGGTTCCAGGAACATCATGAATGTTTTTCATATGTATGATATTAAAGGCCAAATAAACCTCTGATTACAATTGTTATCCAGACAACATTCTCAGTGTTAGCCTGGATCATTGCTTTCTCCCCCTTTATGACTTCTTCAGATAAAGATGAGGTCAGGGAGTTCTTGGCTATGGTGAGTCTTTCATCCAAATAATTTACACCCTTCGTGACATGATTCTTGACCTCTAACATGTGATCATCAAGAATCTGTGTGCAGGCATCCATTCTCCTTTCCAGAGTTTTCTTGTGGGCTTCCATCAGATTTTTCTGAACATTGTGAACCATTTCCATGTTGTTGGAGGTTATGTTCTGATTCACTAGAATATCATGCTGGGTTTTGTTGATTTCTCCCAGCTTACTTTCAGTAAGTGTTATAATAGGAGCAGCCCTCATAAAAAATACTACTGTGTTACCTTTCAGCAAGTTTACCTCAAACCTGATTGAAAAGTGTTTATGTTGTCGACCTAAATCACCTAGAGGGGAATGAATAAGTGAGTTGTGCGTCTATTTGCGCAATAAAAAATTTAGCGATCTATGCACAGAGAAATAATCAAGCAATCACAGACGACACCAAGAATTATAGTGGTTCCACAGCCGTCGGTACGTCCACTTTCCACTCACCGATCTAGTAAAGCACTAGACTCGGCTACTCCACTATTCTCGGATTAAAAACAATTCTACCACTCAGAACAATGTTCCTACAACTCGATCCATAAAACGAATCTACACTCGGAAGATAAAATCTTCCTACAACTCGGAGAACAAAGCTCCTATACTCGGAGAATAATATCCTACAAGAATAAAATGAATTTAAGAAATACAAACAGAATAATTTCTCAAATCTAGAAAATTTCTGCTTAGGTCTTCCTTCTTGATCTTGCGGCTTTATTAGAAATTATTGAAGAAGACAAGGCAGGATCCTAGATCTGAAATTCTTGGACTCACAAGATCAAAGAGAAGATGTAGAGATCGAAAACGATCTTGATCTGCAAGTTGACTGGTCTGAATCTTCTTGAACGAAAGCCCTTGGCAATTTGCACGATGAGCGGTAGCGGCTTCCGATTAGGAAAGAGATTCGGGATTTAGAATTCTTAGAATGATTTCTTTTTACGCGCTCCTTAGTGTTAGTCGAAATGACAAGACCTTTTATAAGATCTCCCGAGCGATTAGATTTATCATTAATGACGGCCACGTGGACCAATCATATCAAGTTATTTGAAAATCACGTCTGTTTGGGACCTAGCGAATTTTTCTGAAAAGATGACAGGATTACTCGAGTGAAGAGAGTACTACTCGAGTACTAAGACTGGCTCTCGAGAGGACAATATCAAAATACTCGAGAAGAGCATTTAAGGAAACTGTAGGTCAGAACTCAATATCACTCGAGTGGAATGAGGATTACTCGAGTGGAATGAGGATTACTCGAGTGCTAGAAATGTTACTCGAGAAGTAGAAAAGAACTTCTCGAGAAAAATTCTTAGAGAAAAATTCTGGAAAGAAAATACTGGTTACTCGAGTACTGGATCTGGACTTCTCGAGAAGTAGATAGATTACTCGAGTACTAGAACTTTACTACTAGAGTGGGGTATACATTACTCGAGAACTTTCCTTCTGTCACTCGAGTCAAAGGCTCATATACTCGAGTGCTAAACTTGACTTTTGTTACTCAAGACAATCTTGTACTACTCGAGTAATTAGTATAACTACTCGAGTACTTGAACTTCACTACTCGAGAATAATACTTAGAAAATTTCTGAGATGGAAAATCTGTCAACTCGAAAAAGAAAAGAAGTCTACTCGAGTAATGGACTTGGCCTCTCGAGAACAAGATTCAAACTTCTCAAGAACCATTTCCTTTACTCGAAACACAGATTGGACTTACTCGAGCACAACTAGATGATCTACTAGAGTACTAGAATTCTACTCGAGTGAAACACTTAGAAAAATTTTATGACTTGAAAAATTTTCTTTCTTCAAGGGAATCAGCAACATGTCTTTCTCCAACAAACCTAGTGCTTAAAAATGAAGTGTATCCCAATAGAGAGGCTACACATGAGTCAAAACTATGGATCACATAATGAGGGATTACATTGTATGGTCCTGTGTTTAGTAACCCACTGTAGACTAACATTGGTCTATACTTGGCAATAAGTCCTGCAAACACATAACTCAAACAATACATCAAATACAACTTAATTCATCCTAGTTTAAGGGTGACTTCATACAAATCTAGGTTATTGTTGATACAATACCCAACAATCTCCCCCTATTTGTAGAAGTTAGAACCCTCTATACTAAGGTGAATTATATCAACATGAATAACTAAAATGACTAGATATAAAAGAGAAAAACAAAGTAACATGCACAAATGTTAAAGTCAAAGAGTAGATCATCAAAATTTAGGATTTATATAAATAGAATTATTTAAAATTCATTTCTACACAATTCAAATCCACAATCTAAATCTTTGATCATTCTTTAGCTTAATGTTGTTGTTGTCTGTCCTTCTTTTCGTGTTGCCTTCTCTGATAGTTGTATGGCTTTGGGTAGTTTTTAGGAGGTTTTGGAGGTGCAGCAGGATTATTCCTTCCATGTTCTCGATTATAAATTCTTCTTTTGGTCTGAGACTTCTCATACAAGTTGAAAGTGAAGGGATAGATACTACTCTAGAGGGGGGGTGAATAGAGTTATCAAATTTTGCACAGACAAAACTTAATAGTCTACCCAACTCCCTTGGAGTGAAGTGCGGAATGAAAAGATTATAGATATAGATTTAACCTTAAAGCCTAACACAAGTGATGTGTACAAACACAAGCTAACTGTAATTACAGTTAAGCTTGGAAAACCTAATCAGCAACTAGCAATCTAGTTATATCTAATCACAGCCACAATACAGGAATTAAACAATGGAATCTAGATGACACAAGGAAATTTATAGTGGTTCCCCAAACAACTTGGGTACGTCCACTCTTCTACCCACACGGTAGGAATCCACTCAGGTTTTTGATCAGGTGTCATGCCACCAACAGGATCTGCTTCAGGTAGATCCAGAAACCCTTTAGACTTTTGATCAGGTGTCTAAAAACCAAGCACAGGTTTTTGATCAGGTGCCCTGCCACCAAGGGATACTTTTGAAGGGAGTAATAACCCTGTACAGGAGGGGGAAGAAGGTTAAGATGTCTTCTCTATTTTACAAAGATTAGAGAAGCACAAAAGCTTGCACTGAGCTAGAATGCTCTAAAGAATCAAGGCTCCCCCTGGCTCAAAGATGTCCAGGTGTAGTCTTGCTTCAGTACAGAAAACTCTTCAGAAAGTTCTGAAGGAAAAGCTATAGGAAGAAAGTAAATAATAAAATCAAAGATCTTCAAGCAGCTATCTTCTTCTTCTTCTTCTTCAAAAGAACTCTGAGTTTGAACTTCCTGAAAGCAGGAGAACTCAGGTGAAGAAGAGATGAAGATCTTAACACTTCTCAGTTAGATGGAAATTGCTGAGAGCAGAAATCTTTTTCTTGATGAAGGCTTGAAAGCTTGAAAGAACCACTGGTTAGCTATTAGCTAGCTTGAATCCTTCTTCAAAGGGTCCTTTATATAATCATCAGCAAGCAACGGCTCTCTTCCATTTGAATTATTTGTCTTCTTCTGAGCCTTGAGACCTGGGCTGTAAATATCAAGAAGTCAAAAACATCTCTGCAGCAAAACATTCTATAACAGGAATAAACCTCTTTCTAAGAAGCTGCAGGCTTAAATCAAATAACAGAAGGACTAAATAAAGTCACATCCGAAATAATCTCTTTATAGCAAAAAGAAGACTTTTCAGTCTAACGGCTATAAAGGGCTGACAACAGATAAAGTAATTTATAAAGACAGCTAATAAGACAAACAACTTTATCTTAAAAAGATTTGACTCAGGCAAAAGAGATGGAGCAAATATTGCCTGGTAATTTTATCATACAGCTTAAAATACTGTGCCAGAAAATGTATTAATTAATTAAATATAATAAATAAATACAAAATATAAAGGCAGACAGAAAGCGTCGAACGACCCTCGAAGATCGTCGAACGACGCACGGAGATCGTCGAACTATCAGGCAGATAGTCGAACGATCCAGATAGTCGACCTATCGAAGAAGATAGTCGAACTACCCCGGCAGATAGTCGAACTATCAGAGCAGATAGTCGAACTATCAGATAGTCGATCTATCAGAGCAGATAGTCGAACTACCTCGCCAAACAGATAGTCGAACTATCAACAGATAGTCGAACTATCAAGACGAAACAGATAGTCGAACTATCAACAGATAGTCGAACTATCAAAGCGGAACAGATAGTCGACCTATCAACAGATAGTCGAACTATCAGATAGTCGATCTATCAGAACAGATAGTCGAACTACCAAAGCGGAACAGATAGTCGACCTATCAACAGATAGTCGAGCGGCATTCGACGATCGTCGAACGAAAAACTACTTAACCAAATTCTCAATCTGGAAAAGTGAGGACTCTACAGCTAGACTTCTAACCATTGACCATAGATATTTCTTGGGTCAAGGGACTAACAAAGGCAAGACTAAACTCAAATCAAACTAGGGTACCAACAATCTCCCCCTATTTGAGTTAAGTCTCTCAACATCTAAAACATAAAGCTAGCTAAAAAGCAATAAAATAATACAAAAAATAGTTAATAATTAACTAGCAGATTATCAAACAGATAAACAAATATAGCACAGCAGTTAATCAAACTATGGATCAACAGAGTCAGGCTTAGATACAGAAGAGCTAGAAACAAAAGAGATTTTCCTTAAAGGATCATCAGATTCTTTCTTTGACAGTTTCAGGTCCTGCGCACCAATGATCTTCAGTTCTGCAGCTCTTGGGACTACTGCTTCAGGATGCTTTTCCATATATTTTTATGGATCAAAAATCTCAGGATTAACCTGGAACTTTTCAAACTCTTTCTTTCTGTAAGCAGACATGGTAGTTAGACCAGTCGTATCTTTTCCTTCGGCTCTAGCTTTTCTTATTTGAGCTGCTCCAACTAGTTCTTGAAAGCGAGCCATCCTAAAGTTAGGATCAAGCTCAGGATTTTCATACACAGGCTCAGGAGAAGCAGCATCAGCTATTTTATCTTGAATAACTAGATAAGACATTAGAGTATACTTAGCAAAAGGTTCTTGCTAGATATTTTAAAACAAAGTAAACTATTTACCTTTTGAAACAATTTCCTCAGACTGTACTGGTGTTGGAGATGGAATTCTTTTCTTTGGAGAAGGAGGAGGGGAAAAGGTTGGTCTTTGAACCACAGCCTCCTTCATTTGTCTTTGAGAACCAGAAAACGATTTACCTTGCGAGCTTTGATAACTTTGTCTTGGCTGGGGCTGAAAAGAAGCAGATCTTCCAGAAGAGGCAGCAGGATTAGCTGATAGGTTCCCAGAGGCTCCTGCACCTGGAGGAGGAGGAGGACCTCTGGGAGTCCATCTTGAGACAGGACTATCATACCTCTTAGTTCTTTTTCTTTCTTTCTGCTGATTCTTTGAAAACCACATCCAGTGCTGAAATTCCTTGGATTTAGGGTCAATACCCTTCAAAATATAATAAGGAGTATCATTATCCTTACTGGGAGGAGGAGGAGGAGGAGCAGCTTTCCTTTTCTTTGAGGCAGTTTTCTTTCTCTTTGACTTCTCAGAAACATTAGAATCATCATCATCATCAGAATGAGATGAGGGAGGATTTTCATAAGGATCATAGGCTTCTGAAACAGCCTTTTCTTTAAGCTTCAGAGCAGATTTTTCTCTTTACTCTTCCATGGCATCCAGAGCCAGAAGGGAATCTAAGTCCAACCCTGGTGAGTCATCCCAGATGGTTGACTTTTCAACTTGCAGATCTTTTTCTTTCTCTTTTAAAGATTGTACTCTTACATCCCAGGCAGCTCTTGCTTGAACTTCTTCCAAATTCAGAACAGGAGAGTCATCCTTGACTTTATCTTAATTCTTAGATTCATCCTCTCTATCATCTAAGAAAGATTCCAATTCAGGATCTACTTGAATATCAGAAACACTTGGATCAGCTTCAGAAACAACTGCTATGATCTGAGCAGCTAAATCTTCTCTAATAACATCTGTAGAATTATGAATATAGATCTGCTAAATAAACAGAAATCATTCCTTCCAGGAATTCACAAACTAACAAATTAATCGACTCATCAACAAAACGGATGAAAGAGTTACCTTCATACTTGACCATCTCCCATGATTCATCTAGATATGCAGTTATAATTCCTTCTAGGAATCTAGCAACCACAGGAGTGGAGAGGTCTTCTAGGCAGACTTTTACTGCAATCTCAGATAACAAGATTCCATCTGCTATTTCCTTATCAGACAATACTGGAACTATTTCTTTCTCAGCAGGAGCAGACTCTTCCAGGGCTGTCATGACTGTATCTGTAATAGCTGGAGGAGAGGCAGGAGGTTCTGAGGTAGGAGCAGACTCTTCTAGGGCTGTCATGACTATATCTGTAATAGCTGGAGGAGAGGCAGGAGGTTCTGAGGCATCTTCGTGGAACATCTCCCCCTGCCTGATTTCAGTGGAGACTGAAACCAGGCCCCTTGAGGAAGATGGCTCAGCAGATTTTGAAAGGGATTTGATGGAGGCAGATAAGATATCAATGGAGGCTGCAAGGGGAGCGATTGCCTCTTCAATCATGGTCTTGATTGACGGGGTAATCAGCTCCACAATGCGGGAGATAAGCTCAGGAGAGATCTCAAGAGATGAAGGATGTGAAGTGGATGGAGCTGCAGCAGATATGGTAGTAGTGCTGGGATGAGAAATGGTGTGGACAGGGGATCGAGCAGGAGATGGAGCTGGAGAGTTAATTAGGGAATTAACTGGGGAATGAACGGGAGACAGAGGAGGAGTAGGAATTCTCTCAGATCCTAACAAATCAAAGCTAGGAGCAGATATCCTAGCCAGATGAGCAGGTAGAGGAGAAGCTGGAGGGGAAAGAGGAACAACCGTAGTTGTTTCTGGAGCAGAAGAGGAAGAAGGTCGTACTTCAGCTGAAGTTGATGGTACTTCAACTGAGGTAGACAGCAAAGCAGAGGAGGAGGAGGGAAGAGCTGAGCCAGCTTCAACATGGTGAGGAGTGACTGATTCAGTCCTGGTGTCCTCAGATGTTGCTGGAGCAGGTTTCACAAACGTTCTCTTCCACTTAGAGAACAGGTTGGGATCCATCTTCTTGCTTGCATTGATTGTTGTTGCGGTTGAACTCAGCAGCTGGGGGTATTTTTCCTTAAGGAAGATTCCAATGACCCTTCCTAGGGTGACTTCCTTCTTACCAGTCTTTTTCCTTATTAAATCAAACACAACTGCTGCCCAATCGATCTTTTTCCGATTAACAATCGCACACATGAGTGCGAATTGCTGCCTTGTTATATTATCGTGAGCAGAGTGCTTACCCAGGAGCACTTTTCCTACCAGCTCAGCAAGAAACTTGATTTTGAAGGGGAAATTCACTTTGAGCAGCTTCGTGGGAATGCCCTCAGCATGTCCCAGCTCAACTAGCATTCTTCCGAATTCCTGAGCATCTTGCTCATAATCCTCGTCACCATTAACTAAACCAAAAATTTCAGACAAAACGGCCGGAGTCAGGATTACCTCTTCTCCGCCGATTGTACCAGTCATCGATTCGTCTGTGGAAGACGACGTGAAAGCCCATTCCTTGATTTCTGGGATGTTTATCTTAATCCTTGCAGACATTATCCTCTCTAATCCCTGATCCCGGCACAGCTGTAGAACTTCTATGATTCCTGCATCGCAGCTGCTGAACGCGTCGAAATCCACGCTAAATCCTGCATCAAACTTCACGACGGCTAGAACTGCTGGGGAAACCGCCATTGATTCGCTGGAGAAAGCTCGAGAAAGCTACAGAGAACGAAGAAGTCGAAACGCCAGGAAATCGCAAGCGGGAAAGCAGAATGTGAAAGGGCACGCTCCGTCGATGATAAAACACAAGATCTTTTAACCTAGGTCGACTATCGGCTTTATATTAGACCGGGAATAGTCGATCTATTAAAAAGATACTTGACCCGATAGTCGAACGGCCGTTCGACGATCGGCTCAGAAGCAGAGTAGTCGAACCATCGTTCGGCTATTTCTGGCTTCTCAGACAACAAGCTGTCGTCGTTCAGAGATCGACGATGAGCTCAACCTGTTCGACGATGGTCGAACGTCGATCGACGATCTTCAAACAGATAAGCTATCATTAACCAGAGGTCGACGATAGGCTTAAACCGTTCGACGATCTTCGATCATCGTTCGACGATCTTCAAGCAGATTTCAACATAGGCAGTTATAGTCACACTTAGTCTCGTCCATTAATCATGCCTATTTGAACTAAAAAGAACAGATGCTTCTGTTCATCTAAAGGCTTGGTGAATATATCACCTCTCTGAAACTCAGTGGATATGAACTCAAGACAGATCTTGTTCTTTTCCACACAATCTCTCAGGAAATGGTGTCTAATCTCAATGTGCTTCGTTCTAGAGTGGTGCACTGGATTTTGTGCAATTGAGATAGCACTGGTACTATCACACATGATCTTGGTGTTCTTGTGTGAGTAACCATAATCCACAAGCTGGTTTTGAATCCACGGGATCTATGAACAACAACTAGCAGCTGCTATATATTCAGCCTCTGCAGTTGAAGTTGAGACAGAAGCCTGCTTCTTACAGAACCAAGAGACCAATCTCTCTCCCAGGAACTGGCAAGTTCCTGAGGTGCTCTTCCTGTCAACTCTGCAACCAGCATAATCAGAATCAGAATATCCAATTAATTCAAACTCTGACTCAGCTGAGTACCAAAGTCCTAGATCTGGACATCCCTTCAGGTATCTCAGGATTCTCTTTAGAAGAATCAGATGAGATTCCTTGGGGTTGACCTGGAATCTTGCACAAAGGCATGTAGCAAACATTATATCTGGCCTACTTGTAGTTAGATATAATAGGGAACCAACAATGGCCCTATAATTCTTTTGATCAACTGGCTTGCCGTGATCATCAGAATCAATAACTACATTAGTAGCCATGGGTGTAGGCATTGCTGAAGCATCAGCCATCCCAAATTTCTTTACCAATTCCTTGGCATATTTGGATTGGGAGATGAAGATACCATCAGCATCTTGCTTAACTTGGAGACCAAGAAAGTAAGACAGCACACCCATGCTACTCATCTCAAACTTAGAGTGCATCAGGTCAGAGAACCTTTTGCAAAGTTTGGGATCAGTGGAGCCAAAAATAATATCATCTACATACACCTGAACTAACAGGATTGTGTCCTTGTGATGCTTGACGAAAAGGGTTCTATCAACTACTCCCCTAGTAAAGTTGTGCTCTAACAGGAAACAAGCTAAGGTCTCATACCAGGCCCTAGGAGCTTGCTTTAGTCCATAAAGAGCTTTCTGCAACTTAAAAACATGAGAAGGCTGAGTTGAAGAAACAAACCCTGGTGGTTGTTCAACAAACACCTCTTCCTTAAGCTCACCATTTAGGAATGCACTTTTGACATCCATTTGGAACACCTTAAACTTCATGAAGGCTGCATAGGCCAAGAAGATCCTTATTGCTTCTAGCCTTGCAACAGGAGCAAAGGTTTGGTCATAGTCTATACCTTCCTCCTGTCTGTAGCCCTGAGCTACAAGCCTAGCTTTATTCCTTACTATAATTCCATTTGCATCTAACTTGTTTCTATACACCCACTTGGTGCCTATGATCAGTTGGCCTTTAGGTCTTGGAACCAAAGTCCAAACTTTACATCTCTCAAACTGATTGAGCTCCTCTTGCATTGCAATGATCCAGTGGGGATCTAGCTCTGCATCTTTAAAGGTGAGGGGCTCAACCTGTGAGAGGAAACAAGCATGCATCACATCCTGTCTTAATTGGTGTCTTGTTTGCACACCAGCTGATATGTCTCCAATCACTTGAGATGTGGGGTGATCTCTAAGTGTGACAATATCAGCAGGTGGGATGTGATCTTCAGCAACAGTTGGGATTAATTCCTCAGGAGGAATTTGATCTACTGTTGGTGGTACAACAACAGCTTCAACAGCTTCAGCAATGTCTTCATCACTGTCTGATTCAGTGATCTGAAGAGTTGATAGTTGAAGAATTTCTTGAGGGGCATCAGGTACCTGCAAAGAACTGGAGGAAGGAGAATTTTCCTTCTCCTTGTAAAACATCTGAGACTCATCAAAAGTCACATGCACAGATTCTTCTATCTTACAGGTAGACTTGTTATAAACCCTATAAGCTTTGCTTACTTGGGAATATCCAAGCATGATTCCCATTGAAGCTTTTGCTTCAAACTTTCTAATATATTCTTTACTATTGTTATGAATATAAACAATACAGCCAAAAACTCTAAAGTAATTAATTTTTGGTTTCTTTCCTTTAAGCAACTCATAAGGAGTTTTACACTTAAGTTTGTGTATCAAACTTCTATTCAAGACATAGTTGGCTGTACTAACAGCTTCTGCCCAATAGGATAGAGGCATGTTAGCATCTGCCAACAATGTACTATCAGCTTCAATGAGGGTTCTATTCTTCCTTTCAACTACCCCATTTTGTTGAGGAGTTCTAGGAGCTGAGAAGCTATGTTTGATACCTTCTCTCTCACAGAATTCTTGCATGAGAAGAGAGTCAAACTCAGTACCATGATCACTTCTGATCAAGGCCACATGAGTAGAGTACTCAGTCTGCACACATAATAGAAAGTCTGTAAGGGCTTTGAAGTTATCAGACTTAGTTCTCAAAAAGAAAACCCAACTGAACCTAGAGAAGTCATCTACAATTACTAAAGTGTAATACTTCCCTCCTAAACTCTGTACATTTATTGGGCCAAAAAGGTCCAAATGTAATAAATACAGGATTCTAGGAGAATCACTTTTATTTACAGATTTAAAAGAATTCTTTGTTTGCTTGCCTAGCTGACAAGCCTTGCATAGGCTCTCCTTCTTGTAGGGGCAAGAAGGTAAACCTCTAACAAGGTTGTGCTTAGATAACCTAGATATATTTTTAAGGTTTACATGACTAAGTCTTTTATGCCATAGGGAATTATTATTAAGGGTTACTTCATTAAACAGGCAGATTTCAGAATGAGATGAGTTGAAATCTACTAAATAAATATTACCTATTCTAATACCTACTAAAACAACATTATTATTTAAAGTAATATTGCAAGAGAAATTAGAAAATGAAACCTGGTAGCCAGCATCACATAGCTGGCTGACTGAAATCAGATTATGCTTCAGTCCATTGACATAAGCAACTCTCTTGAAAGTAACTGCTCCAATTGTGATCTTGCCATAGCCTTCTATCTGACCACAGCTGGAGTCTCCAAAGATAACCTTTGGGCCGAGCTTAGCTTTGAACTTTGACAGTAGATCTTTATTTCCTGTCATATGCTTAGAGCATCCACTATCCAAATACCACTTATTTTGAGTGATTGGATAGGCCTTCACCTGCAAGACAATTATTTAGACAGAGTGGACCCAGGTAACCTTGGGTCCCTTGTTTTTCACATAAGAAAAACTGGAAATATATGAGAATGCAGGCTGAGGGTGATAACCTAGTGGGTGAGATCTCCTAGGTGGGATTCTCCATGCAGATGATGGGTCAACAAACCTAGGGTTTCTATTCTCATTTTGGTTTCTATGGAATTGATTATGATTTTGAAAATCATATTGAAATCGTCGATCGACGTTCGACGATGGGCGCTCAGATTGTCGAGCTTCGTTCGACCATGGAGCTTCCGATCGTCGAGCGGCGTTCGACGCTCTTTGCATTTCTTTAAAGAACTTCTTTCTCTTTTCTCTCTTAGCTTTATTTAAGGTTTTATTAACCAGATTTACTTGCTCAGTGTTCTTCTTTCCACTAGCTGAAATGAAGTTCACTGGAGTTGAAAGATTATTTTTAAGAAGGACTGGGGGTTCACTGGGAGAAGCTCCTAAGCCTAGTTTATCATTACCTGACCTAGTGTTAGTCATGCTGGTAATTTCTAACAGCTTAAGGCTTCTACCATTAAGGGATTCTTCTAATCTCTTAGACTTAGCTAACTCTATTTTAAGAAATTTAATTTCTTCACTACAAGTAGTGAGATCTTCCTTTAACCTAATGTTTTCAGTAACTATTGATTCTGAGTTAGCTAACCTATTTCTAAGTTCTTTTATTTCCTTTTCTGAGCTAATTAAGTCTAAACATAAAGATTTAAATTCTAATTTAAATTCTTCTGAAGTAAAATCATAAGAAGAAAGTACCTCATCTTCAGTAGGCATCTCTTCATCAGAATCAGAACTCTCTGCAGCAGAATGGTTGCTGCAGGCATCTATTGCCATTAGGCAAACTTCTTTTGCCTTCTTCTCTTCCTCATCTTCACTGGAGCTTGATGAAGAGGATTCTTCATCAGAATCACTCCAGGTTTCAGCAATGAAACCTCTCTCCTTCTTCTTGTTTTTGTAGGAGGATGGCTTGTAGTGCTTCCTGTGTTGTTCTTTTTCTTTTCTCTTTTCTTTGTTCTTCTCCTCTGGAAATTCTGGCAAGATGTGTCCAGGCTTCCTGCAACCATAACAAATAATTTCTTTAGCAGGAGAGCGATCATACCTTGGTTTGTCTTCATATCGTGAAGACTTCTTTCTGAACTCCTTTCTCCCCATCTTGAGAAACCTTTTGGCAAACAATGCCATAAGTTCCTCATTAGATTGGCTGCCTTCAGAAACATCTGCAGCCTTAAGAGCTAGAGATTGCTCTTTTCTTATTGGAGTGGGGGTCTTGGCTTCAGCTTCTGCTTCTCTGGTCTTCAGCACTTGCTCAAAAGACTTGAGCTTGCCGAGGAGAGCTTCAGTTGAGATCTCATTAGTACTTCTGGCTTCCTTGATGGGCCAGATTCTTAGATCCCATGTGCTAGGGAAGCACATAAGAATCTTATCATTGACCTCTGTCAATGATATGTCCTTGTCCAGGGTCCTCAGCTCATTGATGATTGAGCTGAGCCTGGTGTATATAGCTTCAACTGATTCAGCATCAGTTTTCTTGAAGTTCTCATACTGTGAGATCAGGTTGGACCTTCTGTCCTTCCTTTCATCAGCTGAACCAGCTACAATCTGGTTCAGTGTGTCCCACATGGCCTTTGCTGAGGAGCGGTCAGCCACCTTCTGGAACACCTCATCAGACATTGTCTGAGCCAGTATGTTCATTGCCTTGGCATCTGCAATTTTGGCCTTCTTGTATTCATCATTGTAGTCTGGAGGAGGCACTGCACTCATATCAGATGATGAGGCAGTGGCAGCAGCAGGTGCTCTTGGGGGACCTGACAAAATAGAAGCAAAGATGCTTTCATCAATAGAGTTCATATATAATTTAATCCTTGCCTTCCAGATGCCAAACTTAGCTAAGTTGCATGCTGGAGGTCTGGTGCTAGAATAATCCTTGGACTGGGCCATGATAGTGAATATCTATAAGCTCTTGGTATCTATCAGGATCTTGTGACTTAGGTGTTAGCCTATACTATCGTCTATCGGCTGATCGACGATCGTCTATCAGTTGGTCGACGATAGTCGAGCGGCATTCGACGATCGTCGAACGAAAAACTACTTAACCAAATTCTAAATCTGGAAAAGTGAGGACTCTACAGCTAGACTTCTAACCATTGACCATAGATATTTCTTGGGTCAAGGGACTAAGAAAGGCAAGACTAAACTCAAATCAAACTAGGGTACCAACACAAGTCCCATTCATGGGAGCTGTAATGGTCATGTCTATTCTCATTAAAATCCAAAACTAATTTGAGAGTATCAAGGATTAATTACTTTGAAGTAGAACTACAGATTTCTGCAAATTCCTGATCTTTCCTTTTCTCTGCCTCTGGATTTGGTAAGGATCTGCTGGCAGAGGCTCTATCACCATATTTCCTTCTTTTGGGGATCTTAACTTTAGGTAGATCTTGTGGTATATCTTTTTCCCATACCTGAGCATATGATTCTGGAGGAGGAACTTCTGAGACTTCAGGCCTTAGAGAGAATATAGGCTGAGGAGCAGGCATCTGAGCTAGTTGATGTTGAGCAGTATCATAGGTATGAAATTTCACAGATTGTATCTAGGATTTTACATCAGTATGAATTTCATCCATCTTGACAGTCCATAGAGTCTTTACATTAGCGTCAAATTTTACTAAATGTTCTTTTACAAGTCCCTCCCCCTTTCTAACTTTTACACAGAGTTTCTCTATGGCCTCTTCGTTGAAAGTGCCCACTTCTTCACAGATCTTCATAAGGTTCTCTTGGGCCTTCTTTTCAAGATATATCTGATTATTAGCAAGAGTAACAGATTGGTCCATTACCTGACCAATACTGGTGATGGTATAGTCTAGTGCTTTTCCACCTATCTTGAATACGTGCTTCAATTGATCAGTATTGTGTTGAATCTCTGCAAAGCCTTTGCTCATTTCCTTTTCAAGAGAAGTGACTTTCTCTTGAATAGCCTTCAATGAGTCATCAAAATACTTTCACTGTTCCATCAGCATTTGTTCTATCTTTCCCAGTATATCACTAGCAGTAGGAGTTGGAGTTGTAGTATAAGTAACTGGAGGAGGAGGAGGAGGAGCAGTCCATGGAGTAATTTCTTCTACTATCAAAGAGCTCTGAGTTCTGGAGGTGTGAATCAGAACATCTCCTTCCTCACCAAGTATGGTGGGAAGAGTGAAATTCAAGCTCTTCAAAGGAGCTTCAGCTGGTTCAGGAGAAGGTTCTTTTTCATCTGAGATCAGTATGGTGTCTTCTTGCTCTTTGTCAGCAGCAGGAGATTGGTCAGCAGGGGATTCTGGAGATGAAATAGGAGTGGGTGATGGTACTAGAGTTGGTTCTTTTGATGGTTGTGCAGGTTTGTCTGTCTGGAGGAGAGGAAGAGGCTCTTCAGAGCTTAGTTTTTCTATCATCTGGTCAATGTCTTCTGTTGTAGAGAGTATGGTTTCTTGCACTTGAGTATTTGACAGGATTTCTTCAAAAGTGGTTGGAGGGAGAGAAGCATTAGCAGGTGGAGTAGGTATTCTTTTCTCTTGAATAGAAGGAGCAGGCTCCCCCTCAGCAGCTGTACTAGTTGTGCTAGAAGTATGAGGTTGAGAGGGAGATGGGGTCCTATCCTCTACAGCTGGATGTTCATGAGCTTTAATAGCCTGGGCAGGATTCAACAATTTCAGTTCCCATCTCTGAATAGAAGAGATTGATACTTTTTTCATATGGTGCAGGGTGGTTCCTTTAGAGAAATCAAAAACATCTGGATTTATCTCATGCAGCAGCAGAGAGATGATCCTGGCATAATTAGGAGCCTTTATGCTCTCCCTTATCTTATCAAGAATCAGCACACCAAATTGAAACTTCTTTCTTTAAATAATGGCTATTATCATGTAGAAGAAATAAGTAGAAATGAAGCTTATGGAAGTTGTTTTGCAAAGTAAAACTTTTCCCAAAATGTCCACAAGAAGCTTTCCCTCAGCATTGAGGTCTGGACGACGAATGTTCTTGATAACCTCAGAAATTCCACAAAAGCTATATGCCCCTTCATAATCTTCAGGAGCTAGGTCATCTTCTTCATCAACTAAAGGCAGTCGAAGAAGTGTTGATACAGAGGATTTGGTGAGTTTGATCTTAATCCTTTTAACCTTGACTTAAGAATCTTGCCATTTCTCTTTACTTTGATATTGCAAAAGAATTCTTCTACTTCTGGAAATAGGATCTTACAGGGCTGCTGGGGAACGAAATCAACCCGACGGTGTCGAAAAGGATAAGAAGATTCCTGAAATCGTCTGACAGCTCTACAATTCCGGCGACGATGAGTTCACTGCCAATCCCTACTTTGGAAGATGGTGCCATTTTGTCCAAAAAAACTTAGGGAGATCGACTGCTGGAAGATGGCGACGGAGGCGTGCTCTGCGTCAATGGTGGAAGGCGAAGGGTCTTTCGAGAGAGAGAGAGAGGGATTTGAAATCATGTAGAACATGAAATCTGATTTTTCTATTTATATAACCATAACTATCGATGATTAAGGAAAAAATTAATCGAACATACCTTAGAAACTGGCGGTATAAGCTTCGGGTTGCGAATAAAGAGATTTGAATAGAATTTGAGAAGTTATCTGCCTATTTCTCGAGTGGATGATCATTAATCGAGTGACAGATTGACGGTACTCGAGTGACATCTTTATACTTATCGAGAAGAAACCAATACTCGAGTGGTATCACTCGAGTGACTTTCTGAGTTCTCGAGAGTTCAAAGAAGTACTCGAGTAGTCATTACTGAGTTCTCGAGTAGTCATTATCTTTCTCGAGAAATGAAGTCTAACTTTGAGAAATTTTGACCTTTTGACTTATTCCTTGATCTTTGAGCTGTGTTGTGAGTCCTCCATCTCTATCCTTCTTTGTTGAGCATTCCAAGTTCTGTTTTGAAGAAAGAGAACTTGGTTTCGTCCAGTGGCTTTGAGATAATATCTGCAATCTGCCTATCAGTAGGGACATATTGTAGATCTATGTCCCCATGCTCCACATGCTCCCGGATGAAGTGGTATCACATCTCTATGTGCTTTGTCCGGCTGTGAGAGACTGGGTTGTTATCTATTACAATCGCACTGGAGGAGTCGCAAAATAAAGGGATATCTTTGACTTGCATGTTATAATCTTCCAGTTGGTTCTTTAACCAAAGCAATTGTTCACAACAACTGCCGCCAGAAATGTATTCTGACTCGGCTGTTGAAATTGCGACACAATTTTGCTTTTTGCTGCTCCAAGAAATGAGTCTTCTTCCAAGGAATTGGCAAGTCCCGGAAGTGCTCTTTCTATCATCTTTGCTACCTGCAAAATCTGCATCTGAGAAACCAATTAGTTCGTTGTCATTACTTCTTAGGTACCATAAGCCAAGATTCGGTGTACCTTTAAGGTATCTCAAAATCTGCTTTGCAGCAGCATAATGAGATTCCTCACAGTTCACTTGGAATCTAGCACATACACATGTGTAGAACATTATGTCTGGTTTACTGGCAGTAAGGTAGAGCAAGGATCCAATTATGCTTCTGTACTTGGTTTCATAAAAAGGTTTCCCTTTCTCATCCTTGTCCAGAGACACAGTTGAACCCATTTGAGTCCTCATAGAGGTTGCGTTCTCCATTCCGAATTTCTTAATTAGCTCCTTGGTGAACTTAGTCTGCGAGATGAAAATTCCATCTTCAGATTGTTTCACCTGAAGTCCTAAGAAATACTTCAGCTCTCTCATACTGATCATTTCAAACTTCTCTTGCATAAGTTTTGAAAACTTCTTGTAGATGTTGTCGTCAGTAGAGCCAAAAATAATATCTTCGGCATAGATTTGCACTAGCAAAATCTTGCCTTTTATTGCCCTATGAAATAATGTCTTATCTATCTTTCCCCTTGTGAACTTGTTCTCAAGAAGAAAGCTAGACAACATCTCATACCAAGCTCGAGGAGCTTGTTTCAAACCATTTAAAACTTTAAATAAAAGATAGACATAATCAAGAAAGTTAGAATCAACGAAACCTGGAGGTTGTTCCACATACACCTCTTCCTTTATGTCAGCATTAAGGAAGGCAGACTTCACGTCCATCTGATAGACAGTGAAGCCCTTAAGAGCAGCATATGCTAGGAACAACCTGATGGCCTCCAGCCTTGCCACTAGAGCATATGTCTGGTCGAAGTCGATTCCTTGTTCTTGTCGATATCCTTTGGCGATAAGTCTGGCCTTATTCTTTATGATTGTTCCATCCTCGTCCATCTTGTTCCTGTAGACCCACTTTGTCCCGATGACATTCTTGGCTTTGGGTCTTGGAACAAGTTTTCAGACTTGACAACGCTTGAACTGATTTAACTCTTCTTCCATAGCCATTATCCATGATGCGTCCGAGTTTGCTTCCTCAAACTTCTTTGGTTCAACCTGTGAGAGAAAAATCAAATATAATTCTCATTAGTAGTACTTCTACGAATTCTTACACCATCCCGGGGATCTCCTATGATTTGGTCCATTGGGTGATCCTTAAGATGTCTGAGCTCTAGAGTCCTTACATCTGGAGTGTCTTCAACCACAGGAGTGACTTCATCAGCTTGGATGACTTCTTCATCTTGATCATCAACCTCTCCAATAGTGGTTGGAGTAGTGATCTTGATGAACTTTTCACTTTTCTCTACAATTGGTTCACCTAAGTTAAGTTCTTTCATCCTTGAACCTGTATATTCAACGAACACACTAGAAGAGTCGCCTTGCAGCAAGATCATCTTATCAAATACAACATGAATAGATTCTTGTACAACTAGAGTTTTCTTATTAAATATCCTATATACCTTACTATGGATACTATACCCTATGAAAATATCTTCAAAGCTCTTTTCACTAAATTTAGTGGTACGATACTTGCCACTGTTAAGGACGAAGCATTTACAGCCAAAGA
Organism: Platanthera zijinensis; assembly: GCA_039513925.1. Lineage (NCBI taxonomy): Eukaryota > Viridiplantae > Streptophyta > Magnoliopsida > Asparagales > Orchidaceae > Platanthera > Platanthera zijinensis. Next base: position 191,113,499 of record CM077080.1, on the reverse strand, counting down.
TTCTAAAATATGAGACAGTTGGCTTTCTTCCCTTTAGAAGTTCGTAAGGTGTCTTATTATGGTTCTTATTATGAGTGCTCGATTTTACACGTGGCATGCAGTGTTGACGACTTCAGCCCAGAAGTACTCCGGTAGTGAGGCATCACTCAACATGTTCTTGTAGGCCTCTGTAAGTGTTCTGTTCTTTCTCTCAGCTACTCCATTTTGCTGGGGAGTATGAGGAAAGGAAAACTCATGAAAGATACCTAGGCTTTCACAAAATTCTGTCATTTCCCCAGACTTGAATTCAGTTCCATTGTCACTTCTGATTTTGACTACGAAACAGTTGTATTCATTCTGGATCTGCCTGACAAAATTTGTAAAGATGTCAAAGGTATCTTACTTTTGTTTCATAAAGAACATCCACGCAAAGCGTGATTAATCATCAACAATAACTAACGTATAATCCTTACCTCTCAAACTTATAACTTACAGTGGACCGAAAAAGTCCATATGAAGTAGAGGCAAACACCTATTAGAGTCTTTGCCAATAATTCTTTTAAAGGTATCCCTTATTTGCTTGCCTTTTACACATGCGTGACAAGGTATATCTTTAATGCACTTGACATTTGGGGAATCAAGTACTAAATTAAGAGAAAATAATTTATTAATAGTTTTGAAATTAATATGTGCTAATCTCTTGTGTCATTGGTCACCAAGAGACACACTATCTTTTGTCAAAAGACATACTGGTGTAGAAGAGTCTATGCAAATAAAATTCAAATAAAAGATATTCCTACTATGAGTGTCTGATAGAATCGTTTCCAGATTGTCTACCGATTTTATCAAGCACTTGTCTGCATGAAATTCTACGATGTATCCTTTATCGTAGAGTTGGCTTATGCTTATGAGATTGTGTTCCAATCCTTCAACATAAGCCATGTTCGAAAAAGATACACTACCATTTGTAATCATACCATAGTCTTTAGTGATTCCTCTATCAGAACCCCAAAGATGACCTTTGGCCTTTTCATGACTGGTGAGTAGTTATGGAGAAGGTTTCTTGTCCCGGTCATATGCCGAGAGCATCCACTATCCAAATACTAGATAGGTGTTTTGGTAGTCTTTGGACATACCTGCAATCACAAGTAAGTTTTCCTTAGGAACCCAAACTAGTTTGGGTCCTTGGTCTCTAGTTAGCACACTCTCCCTACGTATGTTAACATTGTGAGCGGTCTTTCTCCCATTATTAAATCGAGGAGTTTCATAATGTCTGGGATTAAACTAGCAATCTATAGAGAAGTGACTAATCTTGCCACAACACCAATAGTCAAATCCGTTGTATTTTTGCCTAAAGATCTCCTGCTCGACCTTTTGAGATTGTGGTCTAGCAGAGGAAGTGGAATTAGAAGTAGAAGCTTCATGGTGATGAAATTCACATGACTTCTTCTCCTTAGTAGGCTTTTCTATAATTGGTTTAACTCTTGGAGCTTTCTCGATTTTATGACCATGATTGTATGGTCCGTAGCTCTGAAGAGTGATCTCCTTATAAGGTGCCTTGAAGACACTCTCGCCAAAGTTCCGGGGACGAGTTGATAACTCTGATTATTTCTATATTTTTATTTATTTATATATATCAATAGTCAGATATTTTATATTAATTTTATAATATTAAGTTTACTTTAACTTGTTTTTATAATTTATATCTCTTTGATCTAATAAAATCATTTTTAATCTTGCAGGGCTGATCTACAGGTAATTTGGAGCAAAAAGAAGAATTTTCATTTTTTCTGCTTAGACACACCCTGTGACACGCCCTACCTGGGCGTGACACAGGGGCGTGACACGTTATAACCAAGCCTGCAGCCAGAGCTCGTCGACCGCGCCAAAAGATCGTCGACCGGCCCAGACACGCCCGTGTCAGATGAAGACACGCCCGTGTACTCCCTACATGGGGCGTGACGGCCTACGACATCACAGCTGCCCGTGCCACGTCGGATTAAAATTACACGCCTGGGTCACGGGCGTGACCCAGGGCGTGTCGAAGAAGTTTCCAATCATTAACGCGCCGTTCCAGCCATTGCCGCCAGATTTACGTTCCTGCTTGACACGCCCCTAGTCACGGGCGTGACTAGGGGGCGTGACACCTTCTTGAAGACAACTTTCACTCCCGCCGTTTCAGCTTCCCGCCATTTCCAGAAACAGCCGTGACACGCCCTAGGTCACGGGCGTGACCTAGGGCGTGACCCGTCAGTCAACCAATTTTGGCGGTTTCTCCTCCAACGTTCCCGGGCTTTCAAGACGACGGTTCCGAGCCTGACACGCCCTAGGTCACGGGCGTGACCTAGGGGCGTGACCAAACAGAAATTTTTCTATAAATTCCAGACAGCTTTAGATGTTGAAGAGTCGAATTTTGGGAGTTGGAGTCTTGTAATGTTCTGTTTATTTTGCTGTATTTTCTCATTTCTAAGTTAGATTTACCTTTGTTGCAACTTTAATTTTAGTTATTTCCATTTCAATCATGTCTTTTCCTACTTTATTTTGTATTTTCCCAATCATGATGAGTAGCTAATCTTCTTTTAGCACTTGATTATGATGAACCTTAGAATAAAATAGATCTTTCTCCTTCTTATTAAATGTCTTGTTCTTAATTATTCTCGCTACGATTTATCTTTGATTTTCATTTCGTCGAATTCATATTACACGGATATGAGCTTCGATCTTAGATCCGTATCCTAAATGACCGAGAGGTTGCGGATACGAGGAGATCACTCAAAGATAAAAGGAGTTGAATGCACTCCTCGAGAGAGGACGACGTAAATCTTCCGGATTGGAGTCAAATCCAATAGCGGGGTTCACCGCATAAAGCAAGCTTAGGGGTTTCGACTGGCCGAGAGGTCTTAATCGATCAACCTAAGGTTAGTTAAAAGCATGAGCTCGAGAGAGACGCTTCTATACTTTAGGAACCTCCACGGTCGAGTGAGTATAATTAAGAATTCGCATTTCATTATTTACCAAAAAGATTTATTTTAGTCAAAGGGGATTCTAGATCAAGTGCTAGCTTTCTCATATTTGAATTTCTCTTTAGCTTCAGCTTTATTTTTATTATCTAGTATAATCAAACCCACTTTTCCGTTAGATAAAATAATAGCTCTTCCTTGTGAGTACAAGTACTCAACAGGCCCCGAATCGCAATACGACACTTCCTATACTGCATTTCGATAGGTACACTTGCCTAATCGAGATTCTAGTTTGGACGTAATTTAACTTCTAGAAAATCACCATCAAGTTTTTGGCGCCGTTGCCGGGGGCTTTTATTTGTTGATATTTTGAAAGCAAGGATCTATTAATTTTATCATTTTTTTTCTTTTATTTCAAAAAAAAAAAACACAAACTTTTTCTTTCAAAAGTTTTATCTTTAAATTTTTATATTTAAAATTTCGTGCGAAAGGGCCGTGTCGGGTTTTCATCCCGCAATACCGCCTAGTACCTTGCGAACCCGTCACTGGGTAGCCCTTGGGAAGTCCGGGAAATTTTATCTTATAAATTTTTAAACCTTAAAACTTTTATCTTTTGTTTTGTTCTTGTGTATGACCCGAGGGAATCCGTCACCTCTTTTTGATTTGGATCCGGAAATTGAGCGAACCCTTCGGCACCGCTTACAATTTCGAGTTCCGAATTTTCAAGATACGGAATCCTTAGGAGACACTCCTAATCCGTCTTTAATTCTCTCTCCATCACCCTCTTCTTCTCCTCCTTCTTCATTAAGTTCTTCTTCTCATTATCCTAGATCTCTTTCTTCTTCTTCTTCCAATATGGGTGAGCCAAATGCGGTCGAACAACGAACTATGTCCTATTATGCCCGTCCAAACTTGGACGAGGCTCAATCTAGTATTGTTCGCCCCGCTATTGCCCCCAATAATTTTGAGTTGAAGCCAAGCATCATCCAAATGGTACAACAATATGTACAATTTGATGGGCTTCAAGATGAAGATCCAAACGCGCATATTTCTAATTTCTTAGAAATATGCGATACTTTTAAAATTAATGGTGTATCCGATGATGCCATCCGGCTAAGGTTATTTCCATTTACATTGCGCACTAAAGCCAAGCAATGGTTGAGTTCTCTACCAAGAGGATCAATCACAACATGGGCTGAAATGACGGAAAGATTTCTTACGAAATACTTTCCGCCGGCTAAAACGGCTAAATTGCGCAATGATATTACTTATTTCTCCCAACTTGATTCGGAAACGTTATATGATACTTGGGAGCGTTTCAAGGAATTGCTTCGTCGATGTCCTCATCATGCAATTCCGGATTGGTTACAAATCCAAACCTTCTATAACGGCCTAAATTCTCAAACTAGGCAACATATCGATGCCGCCGCCGGTGGAACGCTTAATAACAAAACACCGGCGGCCGCCCAAGAGCTTATAGAAGGTATGGCTTTGAATACCTATCAATGGAGTACACCACGGTCTAAATCACCTAAACCGGCCGGGATGTATGAAATTGATACGGTCTCCAATCTATCTCTCCAGGTTGAGATGCTAAACAAAAGATTAGAAGAGATGTCTGCTTCCTCTTCTATACCTACCTGGGATCCTACTTCTTCCCCCTCTCCCACTACGTTGGCCGAGCATGTGGATTATATGGGAAATCCGAATCGGCCACCCTTTAATCCGGGTAATACTAATTATGGTAATACCTATCACCCGGGTATAAGGAACCACCCCAACTTCTCTTGGAGTAATCCGGGGAACGCGGCTCGCCCACCAAACACAATCCCACCAGGATATTTTCCACCACAAGCTCCAAAAGCTCCCACTATAGAGGAGATGTTCGCCAAATATACGAGTACAAATGATGCCAATATCCGGAATCTCACCGGATCTCTTCGTAATTTGGAGACACAAGTTGGGCAAATCGCTAAGATGCTCTCCGATCGCCAACAAGGAGCGCTATCGGGCAATACGGAGCCCAACCCAAGGGAGCACGCCAATGCCATCACTCTACGGAGCGGGAAGGAGGTAACCACTTCTACAATTCCAGTTGAAACTTCTCCAATTCCGGTTGATACGGAGGTAACAATTTCTTCATCTTCTCCTCCGATTAAGCCTTCTAGTTATATTAAACCAAAACCTTATCAACCACCACTTCCCTATCCGTCTAGAATGCACAAAGACCGGGTGGATGAGCATCATGGTAAATTTTTAGATATGTTTAAACAAATCCAAATAAATTTACCATTTTGCGAAGTTATCGCACAAATGCCAAAGTATGCCAAGTACCTCAAGGATCTTTTATCCAATAAAAAGAAACTTGAGGATTTCTCCACGGTTCAATTGAACGCGGAGTGTTCGGCAGTGTTACTTAATAAATTGCCTAGGAAATTACCTGATCCGGGTAGTTTCTCCATTCCTTGTCTATTTGGCGATTTATTAGTAACACGTGCGTTAGCCGATCTAGGCGCTTCGATAAATTTAATGCCTTATTCTTTAGTTAAGAAATTGGGTTTAGGAGAGCCTAAACCCACAAGAATAAGCATTCAATTGGCGGATCGGTCTGTCAAGCTCGCTATGGGGATCATAGAGGATGTGCTTGTCAAAGTTGACAAATTTATCTTTCCGGTAGATTTCGTCATCTTCGACATCGAAGCGGACACCGAGGTACCACTTATTCTCGGTCGCCCTTTTCTTGCCACAGCACGCGCCATTATAGACGTTAGTAATGGTAAACTTCTCCTTAGAGTCGGAGATGAAGAAGTTACCTTTACTATTGACTCGTCCATGAAAAATTCGCTCTCGAATGACGACTCATGTTACTATTTGGAGACTTCTCATAAAGAAGACTCCATCTTATTTTCTAAAAATTGTTATTCACTTGTTTTTCATGATGACAATTTTGAAACTTTAAATTTAATTGCTCATGAATTTAGTGATACTCATTTGGTCACACACACATCTATTTTAGAAACTCTTGAATTAGGTGGTGACCCCTTAAGAACTTCGTTTTATAAACCTCCATTTTTAGAACGTGAACGTATGTCCAATCATTTTCAAAATAAAACTCTAGCGAATGGTTTCAAACGTCCTGTTAATGCGCCGGCTTATCCATCTGAAAATCCAATAACGTAGCGAGCGCGTTACTACGGTCGAGCTTACCGACCATAAACAAAGCGCTCGTGGGAGGCACCCCACGGTTATCCTTTCTTTTTTTTTATTATTTTATTATTTTCTTTTTAAGTTTATTTTTACAGGCTTGAAGGACATCGCTGCATGACGATCGGGTGGAGACGAACGTCGAATCGTCGAATTTCTTCAAGTCGGTAAATTTTAATTTATTGTTCTTAGATTATTTAACATAATGATGATATAAAACAAAAAAACAAAAAAAAACAAAAAATTTAAAATAAAATAAAAAACAATATAACAAAAATATAATAAAAAAAAAGAAAATTTCTCGTACACGCGTCCGTCACGCCCGTGACCCAATGGTCACGGGCGTGTCCCGGACGTGTTTTGCCAAGACTGCGGGAGGTTCCTCCTCCCTCGGTTTTCCCGCCCGTCATTCGGACATGACACGGGCGTGGCATGTTTTGTCACGGGCGTGTCGAGCTCGTGTCGCGGGTATCCGAGGCGTTGACCAGTCACGCCTCGGATTCCTTCTTAGTCAGTCAAATTTGACTGACACGCCCAGAGTCACGGGCGTGACTCTGGGGCGTGACCGAAGAATCCGATGCCTTAGCATCGGATGCTCCTTTGGATTCCCCCTACACGCCCCCGTCACGGGCGTGTTCCTCAGAGTCCCGGGCGTGACTCTGAGGCGTGACCCCGAATCCGAGGCAGTCCGCCTCGGATTCCTTTTTCCTTTGACCCGAGCTTGTCACGCCCCTTGTCACGGGCGTGACAGGGGGGCGTGACCCACCCAAAAAATTCTATAAATAGAATTTTTCCTTCCCTTTTCTCTTCACACCTCCACCCTTCAACCCTTCTCTTCTCTCCTCCCTTTGGCCGAAATTTCCTCCACATTTCTCACCATGCCTCGCCACCACGCTCGATCTACCGCTTCCTCCTCCGAGCACCCCGCTGATCCAGCCTCGGCGGAGGCCATGCTTCTTTTCGAGAATGCTACCCAACAAGATCGAAGCGAGAGACTGCGCGCCAAACCCTTTGGCGTGTTCAGGATCTTGGATTGGGCCATCCTCGCCCAATTCGGAGCAGCGGAGCTAGTTCGGGAGCTCATCTCTACCCAAGGGTGGGATCCCCTTTTCGCCATTTCTGAGCCTGCTTTCCTCGAGCTCACCATTGAGTTCCTGGCCTCATTTGAGTTCCGTTGGGCGGCGCAAGATGATTTCATCGTCTTTCGCCTGGGCGGGATGATGCACCAACTCACCATCCGTCAGCTTAATGTTGCCATGGGCTTTTGCTCGGAGACCTTTTCCACTTCCCCCGCCTACCCCGACCTAAAAACTGATTTCCCTCCCGACTTCAGTCTCCCCACTTTTTGGTCGGAAATTAGTAATGACATCACCCCTACACTCCAAAGAAATCTAAGGGTAGCCACCTCATCTCCCCCGCCTTACGTATTCTACACAACCTTCTCTCTTTTACCATTTCCGGGCGCGGCGATAGCCACGGCGTGGTGACTCGGGCGGACTTACTATACTTGTATAGTATGTTTTACCGTGTCCCACTCAACCTTGGTTACATGCTCGCCATTTTCTTTCGGCACCAGGCCGAAAATGTGAGATTGGGAGCGGTGCACGGCGGGAATTTCATCACTTTCCTCGCCAAGCAGCTCGGCGTGTGGGCTGCTCTTCCGCGGCTCACTTGCATGCAAACGCCGCAGCCTCTTCAGTTCCCGACCCTTCAGGCGCTTGGTTTAGCTCGCCGACGCGACGGCGAGTTTGAGGTTGTTCCCCCGTTCGTTGGTGGCGGTGATCTTGACCTTGATCATGGTGCCGGTCCCAGCGGTACCCATCATTCCCCGCAGATTCCGCCACCACCGCTGCACTCTGCTCCGGCGCCCGATCCTGCAAATTATTGGGACCGACAATTTGGGTTGCTCCATACTCGCATAGACCAGATGCAAACCCATTTTGACGGTCGCTTCGCTTCTTTTGATGCGCGCTTCACCGTGCTCGAGCGAAACCATACTTCCTCCATAGCGCATATTACTCGCGAGTTCGCAAACATGCGGACTTTCTATCAGGAGCACGAGAACGATTCTGACCAGGAGTAGCTGCCTTTTTATTTCTTTGGATTTGTAGAGGGTCACCTCTTTGTATCTGTATCTTTATTTTACTTTCATGTATCTGTTTTTATTATGCAAAAAAAAAATATATCTATAAAATATTATGTTGTGCTTTGCTATTCTCTTACAGGTATCTTTTGATGCTGGTTTGCGCTTCTCAGGGAAGTTTTCTCTTCTTGTATTTTCTTAATTTTTACATTGGGGACAATGTATAGTTTAAGTATGGGGGGAGGGATATTTCTCAAGCAAAACATATAAAAATGTTTAAAAAAAAAAATTTTAAAAACAAAAAAAAAAATTTAAAAAAAAATTAAAAACTCAAAAAAAAAAAAAAAAATTTTATTTCATCTTCAAATTTTGTTTTTCCAAAATATATAAAAAAAAACATATAAATTAAAAAAAAATGAAAAAATCAAAAAAATTAAATTAGAGAAGTCTTTATTTCTATATTTATTCATATGCAAAATTCCTAGTAATTCAATTTTTTTTATAGTGTTTAGAGAATTTTGATGTTTTAATTGAATGTTGAATTTTGGAGTAGAACTGTTGGCCATGCTGTGTTTCTAGTTAAGTGCACGTGTAAGTAGAATTTTTAATAGATCTAAATATTCAGCATATAATTAGATTTTCATTTTTCTAAATGCGTAGAAACAACTTAATTTACTTCAATTTTGAAAACCGGTAAAACTTTAAAATAATTTAGGTGAGTAAGTAGAAGTTTGCTAGAGAGATATTTCGCGGACCAAGAGAGAGTTATTCTTTTTCGATGTCTAGAACTTGCCCTCTAACTATTCTCAAGACTTTGCATAAGTTAAACTCATTAGCATAAATATGATTTAGGCACTTCTTTTGACAAGTTTGAGCTTTTGTACCCGCACCTAAAATTTTAACGTTGCTTAGCCAATTTGAGTCTATTACTTTTTCCTTTTGTTTTAGCTCCACCAAACGATTTACCAAATCCTAAAAAGCATCCTAATTACACACCTAAACCCGAGCTTGAAAGAACAAATATTTTGTGAGTAATTAGGAGCCTTTTCATTTTTTTTGGTGGCTCTTTTCTTATAAAAAGAAGTTGATATATTTTTCTCTCCTCTTCAAAATAAAGAAAAAAATTATCATATAAAAAAATGAGGAGGAAGAAAAAAATCAATATGATGAGAGAGTTAAAAAAAAATAATAATAAGAAAAAAAACAAAGGAATTTAGGAATTTGGCTACGTTATTTAAAGTCATAGCAAATCTTTATGTACAAGCTTCTCTAGGTTTTGGTGTGACTAGCCATCGTATTTATCTTTGATCACCTTCACCAAAAACCTAAGCCTACATTTCAACCTAATTAAGCCCTATTGATTTATGTTTATAAGTTAGACTAGTGCCGTGGCGAGAGTGTGAAAGGGCAAGCCTATGGCCATCGACATTGATGGATTTCTTTGGAGGGTATCTTAATCTTAGTTTGTGCAATGTTATCTTAGTACGCACGCTACACTCTCCCTAAAGATAATTTTAAGATTTACCGGACTTTCATCTTAAAAGTAAAAATAATAGTGAAAACGCATTTTTAAGAAAAATAAAAACCTAATTTATATGCTGAGTAAGTCTTTCTACAAAAGTATCTACAAACATAGGCATAAGACTTCGCATTTTACTCCTTAGGTTCAATTTTCTTTTCTAGCATTTAAAATTTGTCTACTCCCTATAGGAAGTTGTTTGCTCGGGACTAGCAAACGGATAAGTATGGGGGTATTTGATAACTCTGATTATTTCTATATTTTTATTTATTTATATATATCAATAGTCAGATATTTTATATTAATTTTATAATATTAAGTTTACTTTAACTTGTTTTTATAATTTATATCTCTTTGATCTAATAAAATCATTTTTAATCTTGCAGGGCTGATCTACAGGTAATTTGGAGCAAAAAGAAGAATTTTCATTTTTTCTGCTTAGACACGCCCTGTGACACGCCCTACCTGGGCGTGACACAGGGGCATGACACGTTATAACCAAGCCTGCAGCCAGAGCTCGTCGACCGCGCCAAAAGATCGTCGACCGGCCCAGACACGCCCGTGTCAGATGAAGACACGCCCGTGTACTCCCTACACGGGGCGTGACGGCCTGCGACATCACAGCTGCCCGTGCAACGTTGGATTAAAATTACACGCCTGGGTCACGGGCGTGACCCAGGGCGTGTCGAAGAAGTTTCCAATCATTAACGCGCCGTTCCAGCCGTTGCCGCCAGATTTACGTTCCTGCTTGACACGCCCCTAGTCACGGGCGTGACTAGGGGGCGTGACACCTTCTTGAAGACAACTTTCACTCCCGCCGTTTCAGCTTCCCGCCGTTTCCAGAAACAGCCGTGACACGCCCTAGGTCACGGGCGTGACCTAGGGGCGTGACCCGTCAGTCAACCAATTTTGGCGGTTTCTCCTCCAACGTTCCCGGGCTTTCAAGACGACGGTTCCGAGCCTGACACGCCCTAGGTCACGGGCGTGACCTAGGGGCGTGACCAAACAGAAATTTTTCTATAAATTCCAGACAGCTTCAGATGCTGAAGAGTCGAATTTTGGGAGTTGGAGTCTTGTAATGTTCTGTTTATTTTGCTGTATTTTCTCATTTCTAAGTTAGATTTACCTTTGTTGCAACTTTAATTTTAGTTATTTCCATTTCAATCATGTCTTTTCCTACTTTATTTTGTATTTTCCCAATCATGATGAGTAGCTAATCTTCTTTTAGCACTTGATTATGATGAACCTTAGAATAAAATAGATCTTTCTCCTTCTTATTAAATGTCTTGTTCTTAATTATTCTCGCTACGATTTATCTTTGATTTTCATTTCGTCGAATTCATATTACGCGGATATGAGCTTCGATCTTAGATCCGTATCCTAAATGACCGAGAGGTTGCGGATACGAGGAGATCACTCAAAGATAAAAGGAGTTGAATGCACTCCTCGAGAGAGGACGACGTAAATCTTCCGGATTGGAGTCAAATCCAATAGCGGGGTTCACCGCATAAAGCAAGCTTAGGGGTTTCGACTGGCCGAGAGGTCTTAATCGATCAACCTAAGGTTAGTTAGAAGCATGAGCTCGAGAGAGACGCTTCTATACTTTAGGAACCTCCACGGTCGAGTGAGTATAATTAAGAATTCGCATTTCATTATTTACCAAAAAGATTTATTTTAGTCAAAGGGGATTCTAGATCAAGTGCTAGCTTTCTCATATTTGAATTTCTCTTTAGCTTCAGCTTTATTTTTATTATCTAGTATAATCAAACCCACTTTTCCGTTAGATAAAATAATAGCTCTTCCTTGTGAGTACAAGTACTCAACAGGCCCCGAATCGCAATACGACACTTCCTATACTGCATTTCGATAGGTACACTTGCCTAATCGAGATTCTAGTTTGGACGTAATTTAACTTCTAGAAAATCACCATCACGAGTCCATCCTTGTTAACAAGACTTGGGCTCTACGTAAGTAGGCCTAGAAAAGTTACCATAGGATGAATCCAGATCAAACTTATTTGTCGGAAAGATAACCTTCCTAAATGACGTTTGTTCTAGAGGAGCTTTCCCCTTCTACTTGGCTAGTGCTTTGTTAGTAGCCTTATTTCTCCTTTGGGCTTTATTTCTCTTAGAATATTAACTAGGACCAGCCACATGGCCTAAGCCAGCACCTTTGGCCTGAGCAGAGAATTCAGTAACAAGCAGAAGATTTGTCTTGGGCTTGGAGAAACCTTCAACAGGTTTCTTTTCGGCTTCAAGTTATTCTTCCAATCCCTTGATGATTTTCTCCTTCTGATCTAGGTGCTCAAGAGCCTTATTGTATTCTTCCATAGCATTATGGAAGTCATTCTTGAGTGAGTCCATCATTACAAATTCCTCTCTCAGATTGCTCTCTTCAGCCTTAAGAGATTTGATCTCCTTAGCATGAGCTCTTGCTACTCTACAACATTTGTCGTAGGCTTTAATCAACTCTTTATATTGAGACATGATTTTAGATTCCTTGTCAAAAGAACATTCCTCATTTTCATGATCAGAATCATCAGATTCAAAAAGAGGTGTGTGAGAGTTTACCTTCCCAGTGAACTGGGGCTCTTCTTCTTCGTCAGTTTGTGACATTAGCCCAAAGTAGGATTCCTCTTCTTCACTTGACTCAGATGAGTCAGAGTCGCTGAGAGTCTTGCCCTTTTTGGCAACTAGACTTCTTTCAGTGCTCTTCTTGTGGTAAGAAGATTTCTTCTCCTCTCTTTTTCCACCCTCCTTCTTCTTGTGGGGGCAAACAGCAATAATGCGACCTGACTTATTGCAGTAATAACAAACAATGCCAGTAGAATTATGTTTGTTCTATTTAGAATGATACCTGTCTTGGCTACTTGAGCCTTTCTTGTAGCAATCACCATCGTGACATGATCTTCTAAATGAGATATCCTTGTCTTTCCATTGCTTCTTCTTGTTCAAGAATTTCTTGAACTATCTTGAGAGTAGAAAGAACTCTCCTTCAGATAGTTCTGAGCCTGAGGTACTTGGCTCCGAGGTTTATTCTTCACTTTCTTCTTGTGCTGGGGCAGAAGAGACAGCCTTAGACTTCCTTGAGGTGTCTGCCTTGAGAGCTACATGTTAACCCAGAAATCGGCGATCCATCCTAAGATAGCCAACTCGCAAGTCGCGGCCTGCTCCAGGAGGTCGCGGCCTGTCAGTCTTTCCTTCTAAGGGTGGGAGGACTATCCTCTCAGTCCGCTCAGTCCGCGCGGCTAGGGCGGTCTCTCTAGCAAGACTGCCCAGGTCGCGCAGCTCCCGCTCATTATGTAGGGGGTGCGGACTGCTGCCTCAGTCCGCCAATGCAGACCACGCAGTTTGTTCGGCTAACCACGTAATAGTTCGATTTTCCTCTCTGGAACGAACTGCCCAACAATGTGGCGGACTCGCATTCCTATCCGCCTAGACTGCTCGATAGTGACGTGCTTAGTAAGTGGCGGATTCAGTCTTCAGTTCGCCTAAGGAAGACGGAATCACTCCTACCTCAAGCTCTCTAACCCTCACTACATCCAACAGACTCATCTTCAGTTTGCCAAGTTGCCAACCCTCGTCCTCAAGCAAAGGATGCCACCAGCAGCCAGCCCGCTCAATCCGTCCGTCGCGAGATAGGTGGGCTCATTGCGTAGTCTTCCAGATGAATCCTAGCTCGGCAGCTAGCGATCTGCCTCCTCTCTACAACGGGCTGGGCAGACTCGTTCAGTAGTCCTCCAGCTAGCCCTTCAGTTTTCTGTGTCCGCTTCTTCCCAGCAGCGGGCGGACTCTTCCTCAGCTCGCATACCCAACGCGAGCTCGCTCAGCAGCAGAGGCGGACTCGTCCCAGTCCGCCAACAGCAAGACCAGCTTCAGACAAGTCCCAGACCGCGCGGACTCCGTGGACTCAGCATTTGTACTCGCATAGCCCAACGCGAACTCGCTTAGCAGCAGAGGCGGACTAGTCCCAGTCCACCAATAATAAGACCAGCTTCAAACAAGTCCTAGACCGCGCGGCCTGGCGTGGACTCCGCGGGCTCAGTATTTGTACTCGCATAACTCACTGACTCACTGGGGGTGACGTTACCAAGACTGTTACCTCCTCAGGCCTATAAGTAGGCCCCCATACCTCTCATTCGGGGACACGGCAGAGGCTTCAAGGTCCTGACATCAACTCCTACGGACTCAAATTCCCAGTCCGTACAACCTGCTCCCCTTCTCTCTGCTTGATCAAGCAGTCCGCCCGGCTTAGTCAAGCGAGCTGCCAGATCATTAACCGCGCGGTCTGCCGACTTCCCTTAATCAAACTACGCGGCCTATGGCATTCTTCTTCCTTAGCCGCCAGCTTCCCCCTTTGTACCTTTATTGCTTTCATATGTGATGGTTCAATAGCAAGCTGTAATCTTACTTCTTGATTAAAGGAAAAGCCCGTCGTAGGAGTGGCATTCAAGCCGCGATGGGCGAAGTCTGTTATTGCCGCTGCAAGCGACACCCTCTTCTTTTCTCTTCTCTCGGTCTCAACCTACAGAGGTCAGCCGCCAAAGCAACCGTCTGCCCGACAGCGTCTGATCAACCTCCTCCGCTGATCATCAAGCTTCTCCGTTGATCATCAGCCTTTCCGGCTGCTCTCAGCAAACCTCTCCGCTATCCCCGCAACCCTCTTATTTGCCTAGCTTGTGAGATCGAACAACCTGTTAACTAGAAGGCGCATATCTTGCGTCAACACTACAGACTTCTCCTTGGATGAAGACCTGTTCTTCTCTTCTTCAGCTTTTCTTGAATTGATTTGCAGCTCATATGACATAAGTTTTCTGAAGAGATTTTGCAGGTCAGTCTCAGTTAGTTTTCCAAATTCCCGAATAGCACAAACCTTGTTATCCCATTCCTTAGTCAGGGATCTCAAGAACTTATCATTCAGTTCTCCGTTGGTGAAGACTCGATCGTAGACTCTTAGGCCGTTGATAATCTTGAAGAAATTCTAAAAAGTATCTGCAATGGAGTCTTTGGGACTTTGTCGGAACACTTCATATTTCTGATTTAGAAGGGATCTTCTGTCATCCCTAACTTCTTCAGTGACTTCCATCAAGATGATAAGAGACTGCCACATTTACTTAGCGGACTGGCAGTGAATCAAGTTCTGCAGCATAGAATCATCGACTGCACTTGCGATGATATTTTTGGTTTTCTTGTCTAAAGAGACAAGTGCAATCTCATCCTTATCAAGATCCATCAGCTTCTTAGGAACTTGCTTTGTTGGATCAATGGTAGAGGCTATCATTGGGACATGAGGACCTACTTCCACAATCATGAAGATCCTTGGATCTACAGCTTCCATGAAGAACTTTATCCTTTATTTCCACATAGCAAAATTGTTCTTTGTACACAAAGGAAGCTTTGCAAAATCCTTGGCTCTGTCCATGCTTGGATAACTCAAAAGACAACTTGGGGCATATCTAATCAAAGTGTTAACCTTTTAATGATCAACCTCCCTCTGATACCAATTGAAAAGTATTTAAGTTGTCTACCTAAATCACCTAGAGGGGGGTGAATAGGTGAGTTGTGCGTCTATTTGAGGAATAAAAAATTTAGCGGTTTATGCACAGAGAAATAACCAAGCAATCACAGGCGACACCAAGAATTATAGTGGTTCCCCAACCTTGGATACGTCCACTTTCCACTCACCGATCTAGCAAAGCACTAGACTCTTCTACTCCACTATTCTTGGATTAAAAACAATCCTGCCACTCGGAACAATGTTCCTACAACTCGATCCACAAAAATGGATCTACACTCGGAAGATAAAAACTTCCTATAACTCGGAGAACAAAGCTCCTACACTTGGAGAATAATCTCTTACAAGAATAAAATGAATTTAAGAAATACAAACAGAATAATTTCTCAAATCTAGAAAATTTCCTACTAGGTCTTCCTTCTTGATCTTGCGGCTTTATCAGAAATTGTTGAAGAAGACAAGGCAGGATCCTAGATCTGAAATTCTTGGACTCACATGATCAAAGATAAGATGTAGAGATTGAAAACGATCTTGATCTGCAATTTGACTGGTCTGAATCTTCTTGAACGAAAGCCCTTGATGATTTGCACGATGAGCGGCGGCGGCTTCCGATTAGGAAAGAGTTTGGGATTCAGAATTCTTAGAATGATTTCTTTTTACGCGCTCCTTAGGGTTATTCGAAATAACAAGACCTTTTATAAGATCTCCTTAACGGTTAGATTTATCATTAATGACAGCCACGTTGACCAATCACATCAAGTTATTTGAAAATCACGTCTGTTTGGGACTTAGCGAATTTTTCTGAAAAGAAGATAGGATTACTCAAGTGAAGAGAGTACTACTCGAGTACTAAGAGTGGCTCTCGAGAGGACAGTATCAAACTACTCGAGAAGAGCATTTAAGGAAACTTCAGGTCAGGACTCAATCTCACTCGAGTGCAATGAGGATTATTCGAGTGCTAGAAATGTTACTCGAGAAGTAGAAAAGAACTTCTCGAGAAAAAGACTTAGAGAAAAATTCTGGAAAGGAAATACTTGTTACTCGAGTACTGGATCTGGAATTCTCGAGAAGTAGATAGATTACTCGAGTACTGGAACGGTACTACTCGAGTGGGGTAGACATTACTCGAGAACTTTCCTTCTATCACTCGAGTCAAAGGCTCATATACTCGAGTGCTAAACTTGACTTTTGTTACTAAAGACAATCTTGTACTGCTCGAGTAATTATTATAACTACTCGAGCACTTGAACTTCACTACTCGAGAATAAAACATAGAAAATTTCTGATACGGAAAATCTGTCAACTTGAGAAAGAAAAGAAGTCTACTTGAGTAATGGACTTGGCCTCTCGAGAACTAGATTCAAACTTCTCGAGAACCATTTCCTTTAATCGAAACACAGATTAGACTTACTCGAGTACAACTAGATGTTCTACTCGAGTACTAGAATTCTACTCGAGTGAAACACTTAGAAAAATTTTATGACTTGAAAATTTTTCTTTCTTCAAGGGAATCAGAAACATGTCTTTCTCCAACAAACCTAGTGCTTGAAAATGAAGTGTATCCCAATAGAGAGGCTATATATGAGTCAACACCATGGATCACACAATGAGGGATTACATTGTATGGTCTTGTGTTTAATGACCTACTGTAGACTGACATTGGTCTACACTTGGCAATAAGTCCTGCAAACACAAAACTCAAACAATACATCAAATACAACTTAATTCATCTTAGTTCAAGGGTGAATTCATACAAATCTAGGTTATTGTGGATATAATACCCAACACTGATGGACTTTATTTCAGTAGAAAGTTCCCTTCTTACTTCCTTAATGGAGTTATCAATGTAGTGCTCCAACTGTCTTCTTTGATCATCAAGAAGATCCTTTAGTTGTGCTAGGAATATGGGTGACATTTGTTTAGCTTGATGAGATGTACCTTGTTCACAGACATCTTCACCTCTTTCCCTATCCACATCTCTTCCTTCTGAGTCAGCCATCATGTATTCTGATGAGTGCATTAGCATTTACATCTGCAGTTGCATTACCCTTTTCAGATTAAGAGGAGTCTATATTATACATTGTCTATGGAGCAGGGAGTTTAGAGGGAATCTCCCCGTCAACCTCAGTACTGTCCTTAGGTACATCTTGGTCTTCTTCATTCCCCATGGGAATTTGCTGCTCCGAAGTGGCTGTGACTGGAGCATCTTCTATTATCCTCTCAAGGACTTGCTCCCCCTCAACTTCAGGATAGAATAGAATAACTTCAGGACCCTTTAGATTTTGTGCAATCCTTTTCTGCATATTCTCAATGAAGGAGTCTAGTTGTTCTTGAATTGATTGGATAGTCTCCACCTCAATAGGGACAAGTATCTAGGAAGTCTCCCCCTTAACTTCTGCAACCATCTGAGATGTCTCTCCCTCAACATCTGTACAGATATTTTCTATTACTTGTCTAGTCAGTATTTCTAGAGCTTCAGCTGGAATCTCTTCAGACTGAGTTCCACTCAATTGATTCCTTACTGCAAGTTCAGAGGAAATTAAAACCTGAGCACTCATGTCTTTCCTTGGTTCTTCATAAGAACTGCTTTCAATCAGCTGAGGATCACGTGGCTCTTCCTTACTCTTCTTAGAAGAACTTCTCTATGTAATATCCTTAGTCACTAATACAGTTTTCTTTTTTTCTTCTTCTTAGCACTCTGTTGCTGTGGCAGTAGAACTCTTTACCATCTTTCAAACATTTTGTAGTCCACCCTCCTCATGTGGTGAATCTTTGTTCCTAGTCTCATGTTATGGATCCCTGAAACAGTACTAAGCAGATAAAGAGATAAAATTCTTCCCAAGTTTGGTTCTTGGATGCATTCCACTATTCTATCAAACATCACTTTACCCCAGTATATTTTCTTAGAGAGAATAATCTTGGTCATGAGTTCAAACATCTTCCTTGATAGTTTATCATGTGAGCGAGTCTTGCAAAGCAGAGCCTTTCCAATTATATCTGCTTGAAACTTTCCTCTTAGATTCATCTCTTTCCTCAACACAAAACTAGTGGTATGCTTAGAAAGTCCACACTACTTGAGGGCTGTCTTTACATCATCTTGAAATAAGTCTGTATTGTCATTAGACTGCTTCAACTTGGGTAGATGATGTACTTTGCATAATCTATTGTGAGTAATATTGATCTTATGACCACTGATTGAGGATTATATTTTGTTTGAAGCTTAGCCCATAGTGAAATTTGAGTACAATTCCAGAGCTTCTCTTTTCCAAATCAAAACTGGCTCGGACAGGATTAAACTTAGGTCAGTGACCTCGAGTAAGTGTAGGACTTACATAACCTCCTCCGGAGCATCCTTGAAACCATTTCGCACAAGTTCAAAGCCCTCAAATAGGAAATCCATTCCTTTTGGCACCATGAATTTACTGAGTTTCTGAAGGTTGACGAGCTTTCTTCGCAGGGAGATAGAAGGTCACAAGGGCTAGGAATAATGTTTCTTATTATAAGCACACTAAGTTCAAATTATACTTTCCTCTAAGTAGAGAATGTGGAGAGGCGCGTACATGTTGTTTTAATCATGAAAAGGTCAATGATTGAGATTAAAAGCCACAATTTGAAGTCCCTGGGAGTCTGCGTTGAGTGGACTCGATGCTTTCGATGCATTCGACGCACTTAATGCCTGAAGTTGTCTCAGTGCACTCGACGCTTGGAAACTTAGTCCACAACTCCTTTTTTTTCCTGCAGGGATTAATATTGCATGCAACAAAAATGCATTATTGGGTATTGTATCCACAATGTACCTGATTTGAAGAAGCCCCTGAACAAGCTAAGTTGAATTGATAATGTATTTGATGATTTTCTATCAAGTTGTGCTTACAGCTATTCCATGCTAAGTACACACCAATGTCAAGGTGCTGTGGGTCAATATACACAGGTCTGCGCAACGTAATCCCTCGTTGAGAAGATCAGTGTGTTGACTCATGTGTGCTCTCTCTATTGGAGTGTACTTATTTTCAAGTACAGGGTTAAGGCAGATAAAGAGCAAAAGAAGGAGCAAAGATGGGTCAAAGACCAAGTTCATAGGAAGGAAGAGAAAAATCGTGTAAGTTAAAATCGACGGGAATCACTAAGTCATTCCCGCCGACTTCGACGGGAGTCACTTGTGATTCTCGTCGATTCGACAAGAATCCGTCTGCATTCCCGCCGACCTCTTCCGGATGACTGTTTTCCTACAGGAATTCTGCTAAGGCAGAATCGACGGGAATCACCAAGTGATTCTCGCCGACTTCGACGGGAATCGTTGTGATTCCCGCCGATTCGACGAGAATCAGTTTGCATTCTCGCCGATTCCCACCGGCTGACAAGGTTTCCAACTGGAATTCTGCCAAGACAGAATCGACGAGAATCGTGAGTGATTCCCGCCGACTTCGACGGGAATCACCAACGATTCTCGCCGATTTTGCCTTAGGAAATTTTCGTCTGTTCGCTAGACCGAACCAAGAAGTCGTGTGTTGTTTCGGCCGGGGCTAGGGTTTCTCCTTGTGGGTCCCACAACGGTCATTAGGGTTGGCTCTGGTATATATACATACGTATTTCGAACTTCTACAGCAACTCATTCACGTGAAATCAAAAAGCTGACGTCGTGCCCTAGAAGATCGTGGAAAATCGCCAATCGCTGTCACCGCTCGCAAGCTCGTCGCCGCTGCAGATCTCAGAGCTTCTTTGATCTTCCGATGACAGTACCGAGGCTAGCAGTGCGTCTCACGCATCTCTCTTGAGATCTCTTGTCTCTCGATTCGTTGAACGAGGTTTGTTCTTTATTCCGAATCGTTTGAGATGACTGATCCGACTGAGATCGTTCGTAGACCTTGCTTGCTTCGTCAAGAAGTTTGGATCTACAAAGCATTGCCGCCGCAATCACTTGCTTCCGCCGATCTTGACAAGATCCTCTCCAAGAGAGTACTCCGGTTGTGGACTCTTCGCATCTTTCAAGAAAGCTTCAACGATCGAAGAAGGGCATCGAAAACTCCAAAAGTTTGTTTGTATTTTCTTTACATTCAATTTTCGTTTATTGTAAAGGAATTTTAATTCCTTATTGTAAGGTTTGGGTGCAACCCGTGGTGGAGGAGTAGTGACTCCTTTGGTTTGAAGGGTTCCTTTCGTAGTGTGAGGATTGGATTTCAATCCGTTTGGATAAGTAACCGAGTCGTCCCTTGGTGGGAGATAGGTCGAAGGGGGAAAGTGGACGTATCCAAATCGAGGAACCACTATAATTTCTTGTGTGTTTTCTGTGCTGTGTTTGTTTATTTGTGCAGGTAAATTTTATTTCGCAAAAGACTGCACGACACCTTCCCCCCCCCCATAGGTTGATTTAGTCGACACTAGATACTTTCAAGTGGTATCAGAGGGAGGTTTCTCGTCAGTAAGGTTAACACCTTGAGTAAGATCCTGTGTCTAGTGTCAAGAGGAAAGAAGATCTCAGGAATGGACGGACTCAAGTATTCAGGAAAGATCCCAGTGTGCACCAAGCTGAACTTTCCCATCTGGAAGGAAAGGATCAGGTTCTACATGGAAGCAGTTGACCCTCGACTCTTCATGGTAGTGGAGGAGGGACCTTATATCCCCATTAAGACCTCCACCATTGATCCGACCAAGATGGTGCCGAAGAAGCTCTCCGAAATGGATAAGGATGAGATGGTGCTAGTCGGTCTAGACAAGAAGGCTCAGAACATTCTTGTCAGCGCCGTAGATGACTCTATGATGCAGAACTTCAGCAACTGCAGGACTGCCAAGGACATATGTCACTGCCTGATCATTCTGATGGAAGGCACAGATGAAGTAAGGGATGATCGAAGATCCCTTCTGAACTAGAAGTTTGAGGCCTTCAGGCAAGGTCCCAAGGAAGAAATCAGAGTGACTTTCAAGAACTTCCTGAAGATCGTCAATGCCCTGAAGGGTTATGGCAGAGTGTTCACCGATGGTGAATTAAATGATAAATTCCTTAGATCCCTTACTAAGGAATGGGACACCAAGATCCGCGCCATCAGAGAATTTGGCAAGCTGGCAGAAACTGATCCCCAGATTCTGTTTGGGAAGCTTATGTCCTATGAGCTTCAGCTGAACACAAGAAAAGCTGAAGAAGAAGCTGATAAAGCCGCTGCCAAAGAAAAGACTGTAGCCCTGAAAGCCAATCACTCAAGGAAAGGCAAGGGTGCAGCCTCGTCCCGCTCTTGGAAAAAGGATGAGGAAGAAGACTCTGATCCATGGTCTTCTGGCTCAGAGCTATCTGAAGAAGAATTCTCCCTCATCACTCGAGAGTTCAAGAAGTTCCTCAAGTTGAGGAATCAAATAAAGAGAGACGACTCCTCCTCCAGACATCAGAAGAAGAACTACTCTTCTGACAGGTATGAATCCAAACAGAACAAACATCGCTCTGCTGACATCATTTTCTTTGGATGCAATAAGCCAGGCCACATCGTTGCTTACTGCCACCAATGCAAGAGAGACAAGGGGAAGGGAGAGGAGCACAGGTCCTCTGGAGATAAGAAGAAGGAGAGGAGCTACATTGCTAAAAAGCCAAAGACACTGAGTGAATCTGATTCTTCAGACTCCAGTGATGATGAGGAAGCCTACTTCGGGCTAATGGGTCGCTCCGACTCAGAAGGAGACTTCCCCCCATTTACTGGGAAGGTAAAAGATCGTACCCCCCTCTCTGACTCTGACTCTGAGTCTCCTGATGATGATCTCGAGGATAGCCTATCTGCTCGTGAAGCTGAGCTCCTCGAAAAGTATGAGCTTCTGCTTAATACCTTTGAGGAATGTCGTAAGAGGTTGAGGACTCAGAAAAAGGAAGTCAAATTCCTTAAGGCTGAGGGTGTGTCCCTAAGAGAAGAGATCACTAGCTTGATTTCTCTCCGGCAGGAACACCTGGACCTGACTTTTAAGCACTCAGAGTCTCTAAGTCTCCTTGACCAAAAACAGGAAGAAATCAACAAGTTGGAAGAATAGCTTGTGGCAGAAAGTAAGATTGTCAAAAGCTTCTCTATGCCCAAGACTATTCTTCCTCTAGTTGATGAATTCTTTGCTCAGGCTAAGGGGGCTGGCTTAGGGCATGTGGTATGCCTGGTAAATCATCCAGGAGAAACAGGAAACAGAGAAAAAATAAGGCTGCTAAGAAGGCCTCTACTGCTGAAAAGGGAAAGGCCCCACTCGATCCTGTTTCATTCAGAAAGCCTAGATTTCCTTGCAATGAGCAGGACTTTGAGTCAACCTATGGCCACTTCTTCTGGCCCTCGGTTGAAAAGCCCAAGAGCTAGTTTGATGGTTGGACCTTGCCCCGAAACTACGGTGAGAGTGTCTTCAAGGCATCTTATGAGTAAATCCAAGTGGAGAATTATGGCCACTTCTCTAGCGGCCATAATAGGAAGTAGGCACCAAAGGCCAAGCCTGTTAAACATAAGGAACAAGAAGTGAAGAAATCGTGTGACTGCTGTCATCATGATGCCTCCACCTCCAGATCAAATGCCCCGGCTGGACCCACCGTTCCAAGGGTGAAGCAGGAGCCTAGGAAACGGTACAACAGGTTTGACTGTTGGTGTTGTGGCAAAGTTGGTCACTTTGTCGTGGATTGCTGGTTTAATCCAAGATTCAACAAGACTCCTAATGTTAGCAATGCGAGGTCAACCACTCGTAGGGTTAACCACCCGAGGGGGAGTGTGCTAACAAGGAATCTAGGACCCAAGTTCGATTGGGTTCCTAAGGGAAACTAATTCTTTTTCGCAGGTATGTCCAAAGGTCACCAAAATGCCTATCTGGTACTTGTACAGTGGATGTTCCTGGTATATGACCGAGACAAGAAGCCTGTTGCGTGATTACTCCCCAATCGAAGATGGACCCAAAGTCATCTTTGGAGGATCTGATCGAGGAGTCACCAGAGGTTATGGTATGATTTCCAACGGTGTATTCTCTATCACTGACGTGGCTTATGTTGAAGGGTTAAACCATAACCTGATCAGTGTAAGCCAGTTGTGTGATAAAGGATACGACGTTAAGTTCGGCAAGGATAAGTGTTTGATAATATCGTGTGCCTCTTCGGAAACGGTGTTAACTGGCATTTGGAGCAGAAATATCTTTTGCTTAGATTTTCTTAGCTTAGAATCTTCTACCCTCGTGTGCCTAGTAGCAAAAGGCAGTGCATCTCTTTGTGAACAATGGCACAAGAGATTAGCACATATTAATTTCAAGACAATTAATATGTTGTTTTCCAAGAATTTAGTAAGGGATTCCCCTACTATTAAGTGCATCAAAGATACCCCTTGTCCTGCATACAAGAAGGGCAAACAGACTCGGGCTACCTTTAAAGGCATTGCAGACAAAGACTCCTCCAGATGTCTCTATCTTCTGCATATGGACTTGTTCGGTCCAGTGCAAGTTCATAGCTTAGGAGGCAAATCGTATACGCTAGTGATTGTTAATGATCACTCTCGGTTTACGTGAGTGTTCTTCTTGAAACGAAAGTTAGATACGTTTGACATCGTCACTAATTTTATCAAGCAGATTCAGAACGAACTTAACTGCTCCGTGGTCAAAATCATAAGTGACCATGGAACAGAATTCGAGTCTGGTGCTATGACAGAATTCTGTGAAAAACATGGTATCTTTCATGAGTTTTCCTCGCCGCGTACTCCTCAACAAAATTGAGTTGTGGAGAGAAGAAATAGAACGCTCATTGAAGCATGTTTGACTATGTTGAATGACGCATCTCTTCCAGAGTACTTCTGGGCAGAGGCTGTCAATACGGCATGTCATATGCAGAACCAAGCATTGATCAACAAGAATCATCGTAAGACTCCTTTGAGATATTGAAAGGCAGGAAACCGACCATGTCCTATTTGAGGATTTTTGGTTGTAGATGCTATGTACTCAATAATGGGAAGTACCCACGTACTAAATTCGGAGAAAAATGCTTCGAAGGCATCTTCATGGGCTATAGTAGCAATAGTCGGGCATATAGGGTCTTCAATAAGAAAACCCTAGTGGTAGAGGAGTCCATTAATGTTGTTTTTGATGAAGGAAGCTTGCTTCATATAAATTCTTCCAGTGGCATTCTTGAAGATGTAGGTGCAAGGCTTGAACAGCTAAGTCTCGATGAGACAGCTAAAGGTGCAACTCCAAAGTACGTCAAGGTTTCCACCTCAACACCAACTGGAGAAGATGACGATCAGGATGGATAAAATCTCCCAGAAGAGGGAGGAGCCCGAGAAGCTGTTAGAGCTCCGGATGCCAGACTCTTAGAGCTCTGACACGTGAGGGATCATCCTAGAAATCAGATCATAGGAGATCCTCGTGACGGTATCAGAACTCGCAAAGGTACAATTATCGAGATTCTGCACCTTAGTTTTCTGTCATAGGTTGAGCCAAAGAAGTTCGACGAAGCGAACAAAGATGCATCATGGATATTGGCAATGCAAGATGAACTGCATCAATTCGAACGATGCAACGTCTGGACGCTTGTTCCTAGACCAAAGAAACAGAATGTGATCGGTACCAAGTGGATCTTCAGAAACAAACTGGATGAACACGGTTTCATCATCAAGAACAAGGCCAGACTGGTTGCACAAGGCTACAGATAGGAGGAGGGGATTGACTTCGACCAAACCTTTGCACCAGTTGCAAGGCTGGAGGCGATCAGATTGTTCTTGGCATATGCCTCTCACAAAGGATTCACTGTCTATCAGATGGATGTGAAATCTGCATTCCTAAATGGAAATTTGAAAAAGAAAGTATATGTCGCACAACCCCTAGGTTTTGTTAATCCCTCATTTCCTAATCATGTTTATTTTCTTAATAAAGCATTATATGGCTTAAAACAAGCTCCTCGAGCTTGGTATGAGACTCTGTCTAGTTTTTTTATTGAGAACAAGTTCTCGAGAGGAAAAATAGATAAGATATTGTTTCTTAGGGAAGTCAAAGGCAAGATTCTGCTGGTGTAAATCTATGTCGATGACATAATATTCGGCTCAACGGACAACATTCTTTGCAAGAAGTTTTCTAAACTTATGCAAGGAAATTTTGAAATGAGCAGCATGGGAGGGCTAAAGTATTTCTTGGGACTTCAAGTGAAATAGTCTGAGGATGGAATTTTCATTTCTCAGACGAAGTTCACAAATGAACTCCTCAAGAAATTCGGAATGGAGAATGCAACCTCTATGAGGACTCCAATGGGATCGACTATGTCTCTCTGGACAAGGATGAGAAAGGGAAACCATTTGATGAAACCAAATACTAAACCATAATTGGATCCCTGCTCTACCTTACTGCGAGTCGACCGGATATTATGTTTTCCACATGCATTTGTGCCAGATATCAGGTGAACACTAAGGAATCTCATTATATCGCTGCAAAGAGAATTCTTAGATACCTTAAAGGTACACCAAATCTTGGCTTGTGGTACCCAAGAAACAATGATGTCGAGCTGATAGGCTTTTCAGATGCTGACTTTGCAGGAAGCAGGGATGATAGGAAAAGCACTTCCGGGACGTGCTAATTCCTCGGAAGAAGGCTTATATCGTGGAATAGTAAAAAGCAGAATTGTGTCGCAACCTCTATGGCTGAATCTGAGTACATCTAAGCAGACAGCTGTTGCGCACAACTTCTATGGATCAGAAATCAACTAGAAGATTATGACTTGCAGTTCAGAGAAGTTCCTATGTATTGCTACTCCTCAAGCGCAATAGCAATTGTGAACAATCAAGTGTCGCACAGCAGAACAAAGCATATTGAAGTGCGCTACCACTTCATTCGGGAGCATGTGGAAAAAAAAGATATATCTCTCTGCTATGTCCCCACGGATAAGCAGGTTGCAGATATCTTCACAAAGCCCCCAGACGAGGCCAAGTTCAGTCTGTTCAAAACTTAACTCGGCATGCTGAACTATGAAGATTGAAGACTGAAGGGCTAAAGGCTCTTGGATCTAGGGGGAGCATTAGCAAGAAACTCAAGCTGAGCACGGATGCAAGATCTGAGGGGGAGCATTTGGCTCCAAGTGAAGTCCCATATTTGCAGAAGCCTCCCTCTCGGCTAAGGCTAAGGTGACTGCCAATGTTAAGTATGCTCTCAGGAAAATGGTAATGAATTTCACTCTCAGCTGAATTTTCATTTTATGATTTTCATTCCCATCTGTTCTATTCACCTTAGCTTATAGGGTTTAGGCTTCTTCAAATAGGGGGAGATTGTTGGGTATTGTATCCACAATGTACCTGATTTGAAGAAGCCCCTTAACAAGCAAAGTTGTATTGACAATGTATTTGATGATTTTATATAAAGTTGTGCTTGCATCTATTCCATGCTAAGTACACACCAATGTCAAGGTGCAGTGGGTAAATATACACGGTTCTGCGCAACATAATCCCTCGTTGAGCAGATCAGTGTGTTGACTCATGTGTGCTCTCTCTATTTGAGTATACTTATTTTCAAGTACAGGGTTAAGGCAGATCAAGAGCAGAAGAAGCAGCAAAGATGGGTCAAAGACTAAGTTCATAGGAAAGAAGAGAAAAATCGTCTAAGTTAAAATCGACGGGAATCACTAAGTCATTCCTGCCGACTTCGACGGGAGTCACTTATGATTCTCGCCGATTCGACGAGAATCCGTCTGCATTCCTGCCGACCTCTTCCGGATGACTGTTTTCCTACAGGAATTCTGCTAAGGCAGAATCGACGGGAATCACCAAGTGATTCTCGCCGACTTCGACGGGAATCGTTGTGATTCCCGCTGATTCGACGAGAATCAGTTTGCATTCCCGCCGATTCCCACGGGCTGACAAGGTTTCCAACTAGAATTCGGCCAAGACAGAATCGACGAGAATCGTGAGTGATTCCCACCAACTTCGACGGGAATCACCAACGATTTTCGCCGATTTTGCCTTAGGAAATTTTCGTCTGTTCGCTGGACCGAACCAAGAAGTCGTGCGCTGTTTTGGCCGGGGCTAGGGTTTCTCCTTGTGGGTCCCACAACGGTCATTAGGGTTGGCTCGGGTATATATACATACGTATTTCAAACTTCTACAGCAACTCATTCACGCGAAATCAAAAAGCCGACGTCGTGCCCTAGCAGATCGTGGAAAATCGCCGATCGCTGTCGCCGCTCGCAAGCTCGTCGCCGCTGCAGATCTCAGAGCTTCTTTGATCTTCCGATGACAGTACCGAGCCTAGCAATGCGCCTCACACATCTCTTTTGAGATATCTTGTCTCTCGATTCGTTGAACGAGGTTTGTTCTACATTCTGAATCGATTGAGATGACTGATCTGACTGAGATCTTTCGTAGACCTTGCTTGCTTCGTCAAGAAGTTTGGATCTACAAAGCATCGCCACCGCAATCACTTGCCGCCGCCGATCTTGACAAGATCCTCTCCAAGAGAGTACTCTGGTTGTGGACTCTTCGCATCTTTCAAGAAAGCTTAAATGATCGAAGAAGGACATTGGAAACTCCAAAAGTTTGTTTGTATTTTCTTTACATTCAATTTTAGTTTATTGTAAAGGAATTTTAATTCCTAGTTGTAAGGGTTGGGTGCAACCCGTGGTGGAGGAGTAGTGACTCCTTTGGTTGGAAGGGTTCCTTCCATAGTGTGAGGATTGGATTTCAATCCGTTTGGAGAAGTGACCGAGTCGTCCCTTGGTGGGAGATAGGTCGAAGGGGGAAAGAGGACGTTCCCAAATTGGGGAACCACTATAATTTCTTGTATGTTTTCTGTGCTGTGTTTGTTTATTTGTGCAGGTAAATTTTATTCCGAAAAAGACTACACGACACCTATTCCCCCCCCCCCTAGGTGGATTTAGTCGACACTAGATACTTTCATGCATGAAGAGCTACTAAAGCTAGACTAAGTTCATCATACCCAATTCAAATTTGATGGTATTGAACTTGGCTTCATCTAGTGGCGTGGTGAAAATATTAGCCACTTGCTTGTTTGTAGAGACAAACTCAAGTCTAATTTCCTCACATTCCCCATGCTCTCTAATGAAATGATATCTAATTTCAATGTGCTTAGTCCTGCTATGAGAAACATGATTCCTAGAAATAGAGATTGCACTAGTAGAATCACAAAACATTAGAGTTCTACTTAGCTTGAGATTGTAGTCCTTGAGCTGATGCTGGATTCATAGTAGATGTGCACAACAACTACCAGCTTAGATATACTTCGATTCAGATGTTGAGATAACAACACTTGTTTGCTTCTTGCTGCTCCAAGAGACCAATCTTGCTCCTAAAACTTACCAGGTGCCAGAGGTGTTTTTCCCATCTTCTTTGCAACCTGAAAAGTTTGCATCTGAATACCCAGTTAGTTCAAAGTCATTATTCCTAGGGTACCACAGACCAAGATCATGGAATAATGAGATTCCTTAGGGCTATCCTGGTATCTAGCACAAACACATGTAGCATACATAATTTCTGGCCTACTAGCAGTAAGGTAGAGAAGAGAGCCAATCATGCCTCTATACAAGGTTTAATCAACAGGTTTCCCAGTTTCATCTTTGTCCATTAACACACTTGACCCCATAGGAGTTTTCATTATGGAGGCACTCTCCATTCCAAAAAATTTAATCAACTCCTGGTGAACTTAGACTGAGAGATGTAAAGTCCATCCTCTGATTGTCTTACTTTGAAGCCAAAGAAATACTTGAGTTCACCCATACTGCTCATCTCAAAATTTTCTTGCATAAGTTTAGCAAACTTTTTGTAGAGGCCATCATCAGTAGACCCAAATAAATTTGGAATATAATGATCTTACCCTTGACTTCCCTTATGAATAATGTCTTGTCTATCTTTCCCCTTGAGAATTTGTTCTCAATGAGAAAGCTAGACAGGGTTTCATATCATGCCCTAGGGGATTACTTCAACCCATATAAAGCTTTTCTAATCTTAAATACATAATCAAGAAAGTTAGAATTAACAAAACCTAAGGGTTGCTCAATATAGACCTCTTCTTTTAGGTCATCATTTAGGAAAGCTGACTTCACATCCATTTGATGCACCTTGAATCCTTTATGTGTAACACATACAAAGAACAGTCTTATAGCTTTTAATCTGGCTACTAGTGCAAAGGTTTGATCAAAATCAATACCTTCCTCTTGTCTGTATCCCGTAGCCACCAGTCTAGCTTTATTGTTTGTTATAACACTATTTTCATCAAGTTTATTCCTGTAGATCCACTTGGTTCCAATGATGTTATGTTCTTGTGGTATAGTACAAGCTTTCAGACCTTGCATCTCTTGACCTTGTTCAGTTCGTCTTGTATAGCAAAAATCCAAAATGGGTCTATGTTGGCATCTTCACACCTTTTGGGTTCAACTTGATACAGAAAGCTGGAGTACATAGCAATATTGAGGCTTTTGCTCCTTGTCTAGCATCTCTTATGATCTGATTTCTGGGATGATCCTTCAAATGCCTGACTGCAGGAGGCACTCTTTCTTCAGCATTATGAACCTCAGTGCCTAGATCATGCTGGTCTTCACCCATATCATGTGTACTTTGTCCTTCTTCAGAAATGCACACACCATCTTCTTCTTCTTGGGTAGTTGGAGAATTTTCCTTGATGGTTAGATTATCCATCTTCAGCTTTACACCTGTAGATTAAGAGGAGCTAGGTAGCTCACTATTAATCATCGGTGATTCATCAAAGACTACATTCACTGACTCTTCTACAACTTGATTTTTCAAGTTATTGATTCTATAAGCTTTGCTATGGTTGTTGTACCCAACAAAAATTCCTTTATAGGATTTGGCAACAAACTTAGTTAAGTAGGACTTCCCATTATTGAGCATAAAACACTTACTTCAAAAGATCCTGAGATAGTCTAAATTTGGTTTTCTTCCTTTCATAATCTCATAGGGAGTCTTCTTGTGATACTTGTTGATAGAAGCTCTATTCAACACATGACAAGCAGTGTTCACTGCCTCTGCCCAGAAGTCTTCTAGGAGAGAAGTGTCACTGAGCAGTGTCCTTCTAGCTTATAAGAGAGTTCTGTTTTTACCTATCATCAATCCCACTTTACTGAGGTATTTTAGGAGAAGAAAATTCTTGATGAATCCCTTGTTATTCACAGAACTTTGTCTTGCTATCTAACTAAAATTCAACACAATGATCACTTCTGATTTTGCCATAGAACTTCTCTTTTCATTCTGAATTTGCCTAACAAAAGTCATGAAGATGTTTAGGGTTTCAGACTCTTTCTTTAGAAAGAAAACCCAAGAAAAATTTGGAATAGTCATCAACTATCACAAGTGTATAGATTTTCCTACTTAGACTATGAACTGGCATAGGACCAAACAAGTCCATATGTAAGAGGTACAAACACTTATCAGAATTTGATGGAGATGGGGCCGTTCCGCACATTTTCGAGGAAGCCCTCTACAACTGCAAACATCGCTACAACCACCGTTTGTGTTCACACGTGATCGCATAGCTCTTGGATGGCCAATATAAATGTAGTTCTGGAAGTTTAAGTTTTAATTTAGTTGTTAGCAGTTTTAATTTAGTGTTAGTTTAATGTTTCGGCTATTAGTTTTAATTTTGTTTTAGTTTTAACTTAATGTGTTTTTTTACAAAAAAAACTTATGTAAAAATATTATATAAGGTGAGGGGAGGAGTAACGAGGAGCAGTTTTTGGACAAAAAAATGAAGTGTCTCGTGAAGAGACTTTCTAGGTTTAGACCACCCCCATTTCCTCCACCTGGATTCTGTGCGAAACAGCCCCGTCGGACCCATCGGCCACCTCCCATTTGTCTGGCAATGATAGAAGCGTCGGTGACCTTCCCTCTCGGTGTGACTCTGTTGGATTCGAGCTTCCCACCTCTCGTTCCGGTGTGACTCCGGCGGATCTCATGGAGAGAGATTTTCCACTACTTCTTGAGTGAACTTTGGTAACGAATCTCTCCACTTTTTGTGTGTTTTCTCTTCCTCTCATTTATGAGTGCTTTTGCATCCTATTTTGGTGGTTGAGGCCGGGTGTTGCCTCCGAATCATTGATTTGAATCGTGGTATTTTCTAAAATTGTTTAGCATTGTTTTCTCTGTTTTTTTTAAATCGTTAAGGTTTTGGTTTTTCAATTGCGGCATAACTTGTTGGAGGTGGATCTGACTTCTTTCCGATTCGTGCCTTTAGTCGGTTCCCCTTTAGTGAATGTTGTGACTAGTGATTTGGTGGAGTTAATTATTTGTTGAGGTTGAGTTACGTTACTTGTGAGTGAAGATTGGATCCCGTTGAGTGAGATGCCAAGACGACCTGCCCACGTTCTTCGGACACATAGGCCTACATTAATTTGGTATCAGAGGCAGGTTGGCCAATTTTTTAACTTGGCCCCGGTCAACACTAATTCACGCTAGGCTTTACGTGTGCACAAATTAATTTTATATAAAACAACAAAAAAAAATTTGCACATCGCATGCCCGCTAGATCCGGTCACGAGTATCACACCACCTCATCTTTGAGTATGGTCGATGAACGACAACTGAATCCAAACCCCACTCTGGTTGATGATTTTCGCTATGAGAACACTCAACACATGGGGGAACTCCGGGGAATGTTGGCCCAACTTTTGGCCAACCGAACCCCCTCACCACACCACAACTACGAGGATGACGATTGCAATGATTTGTCTCCTCGTGCTCGTACACGACATCGTTGCCCTAAACGAGAGGTCGACCTTACCTGCACCATTAAAATTAATGCCCCCATCTACGATGGATTAGGAGAACCACAAATATTTCTGAATTGGGTCATGGATATGGAGTATTATTTTGAGTGGCATCACCTGTTGGACCCGCAAAAGGTTCAAGTTGCTAGGATGAAGCTAATAGGACAAGCCAAAGTTTTTTGGTTAAATGAAGAGAGACCATTAGGAGCTGAGAATGGTTTCACCTCTGTCGGTAGGCAAGCAATGAAAAATCTTTTAAAGGATCAATACATTCCCGCTTATCATCTTACCCAAATGCTCGATGAACTAGCCACCCTTCGTTAAGGAGATAGGTCCGTTGCTCATTACATGGGAGACCTAAAGGATAAGATGGTCCGATGTGAGGTTCAGGAGATGCCAGAGGTTACACTTTTTAGATTTCATAAGGGCCTTAGCTACGACATCCAAAAATAAGCTCCTTCGCTACGGTCACACCGATTTAAGCACCACCTTTAACCCTGCCCTTAATATTGAAAAACATTTAGCCTCTAATTCCAAAAGTAAAAACACGCCACATAAAGGAAAAAACTAACTACGGTCCTTCCACCTCTACCTATAAGGACAAGGGAAAATTTAAGACCACGGATTCCACCAATATCGTTATCACGGCTAGGAACACTAAAAATCCCCAAGGTGAGCGCATTTCCATAGGCAAGATTAGCTAAGCTAATGCCACTTGCTATGCTTGCGAGGTATCCGACCATTACGTCATTGAGTGCCCACCTAAGACTAAGGCTTTGACTTTAGTTGAGCTTACTAGTTAAGCGTCCGAATTTATTTATGAGGATACGAATGAGTCGGAATTAGAATGATTTCCTAGTGACATGGAAGATGACCTCAACCTTATGGTAATGCATTGTATTTTAACAACCCTGCATGCGACGGATGATTGGAACCACACCAACATCTTCTCGTTGATTTTTAAGAGCAGTGAGAAGCTTTGTAAGTTGATTATCGATAGTGGAAGTTGCATGAATGTTTTTTCGGAGAGAGTCGTCACGCGTATGAAGCTAACTGCGTAGCCCCATCCCCACTCCTACCAAGTAGCATGGGTCAACAAAATGACCCTTCTCGTTACACGGAGATGTATTGTACCCCTTACCATCAAGTCTTATTCAGAAAATATTTGGTGTGATGTAATCCCCATGGATACTTGCCATGTTTTGCTAGGACGTCCTTGGCTTTATGATCATGATGTGATGCATTTTGGGAGAGCTAACATGTATGAATTTAAATTTAGTGGCAAGAAAATAGTTCTCAAACCCACACCTCCTAAGGACCACTCCACCCCCTCCAAAGATACCGCCCTTCCGGTAGAAAAGAAAATGTTAAGTTTAATGGGGCATAAGGAATTCACTCGCGATTCTTTTCTTGATGGAGTTATGTATGCCTTAGTGTGTCTTCAAGCTAAGGGCGATGCTCCCAATTTGGAAGATTTGCCACCAAAATTGACTGCGTTGCTAGAAGAATTTTAGGATGTCTACCTGGATGAGTTGCCACCTACGTTACCACCACTACGAGAGATCCAACACACTATAGATCTCATCTGGGGTTTGTCTCTACCAAATATCCCACACTACAGGTTGAAACCCACGACACACCAAGAATTACAGACGCAAATTTCGGAACTTTTACATACGGGTTTTATAAGGCATAACAAGAGCCCATGTGCTATCCCACTTTACTTGCCCCAAAAAAAGACGGATCTTGGCAAATATGCGTAGATAGTCATGCAATTAACAAGATTATCATTAAATATTGATTTCTGATTCCCCGCTTAGATGATTTATTGGACATGCTAGTCGGTGCCACGATTTTCTCTAAATCTTATCTTAGGAGTGGCTAACACCAAATACGGATTCGTGAAGGGGACGAATGGAAAACCGCATTCAAGTCCAAGGAGGGTTTGTATAAATTATTGGTAATATCGTTTGGGCTCTCTAATGCCCCAAGCACATTTTCAAGCATGATGACTCATGTATTCCAACCTCTTATGGTCAAGTTTGTTGTGATTTATTTCGATGATATCTTGGTGTATAGTAACACTCCCACTGGTCATCTTACACACTTGAAGATTATTTTTGCCACGCTTCGCGAACAAAAGTTATATGTCAATCTCAAGAAGTGTATTTTCTTTGTCCAATCAGTAGAATTTTTTGGCTACATAGTGGGTGTGTATAGAATTCAAGTGGACTCGAGAAAGTTTCAAGTCATTAAGGATTGGCCCTAGCCTAAATGCATCCGTGACGGTAGAAGCTTTCATGGTTTAGCTACTTTTTATTGCTGTTTCATTAAGGACTTTAGTAGTATCATGACACACATTACTGAGTGTATGAAGAAGGGGTATTTTAAGTGGACTACCTCCACCACCGTTGCGTTCCAAACTATCAAAACTAAAATGATGGAGGCTCCGATTCTTCGCTTACTCGACTTCACTAAAGTTTTTGAACTATCATGTGATGCATCTGGAATCAGAGTTGGTGGAGTGTTAAGCTAAGATGGACATCCTATTGGCTATTTTGGCAAAAAATTAGCTGACCCAAAATTAAATTATTCAAATTATGATAGGAAATTCTATGCGGTCATTCGTTGTCTCCAATATTGGAGGAATTATCTCCTTCCCAAGGAGTTCATTCTCTTTTCCGAACATAAGGGCCTTAGGTTCATTAATTCTCAACATAAAATTAGCCCCCGTCATGCTAAATGGGTCTCTTTTCTTCAAGAGTACACATTTTCCCTCAAACACCTTAAGGGTTCACAAAACTGTATCGCCGACGCCCTTAGTCGTCTCTCTTTATTATTAACTACTATGCAAGTTAAGGTTATCGTATTTCAAAGGGTTAAGGATGAGTATGTAACTGCCAGGATTTTAGGGACTCTTAATTGAGTGCCCAACATGATTCCCCTACTACTATTTCCACTTATTATATCTGAGGCAGATATTTATTCAAGCATTCTAAGTTGTGTATCCCGCAAACGTCACTATGTCATTTTATCGTTTGGGAGATCCATAGTGGTGGACTAGGTGGACATTTTGGTCGGGATAAAACGATTTCACTCGTGGAAGATAAATTTTACTGGCCGGGTTTGAAGGCACTAGTTGGCAAGATAGTTAGTAGTTGTCAGACTTGCGAACTTGCTAAGGGAAATAAGACCAATGTTAGGTTATACACACCGCTCCCCATTCCTTCCATTCTATAGGAAGATGTGAGCATGGACTTTATTTTAGGCCTTCTCCCAACCATTCGCCTTCATGGCTCCATATTAGTGGTTGTAGACCGTTTCTCTAAAATGACCTATTTTATTGCTTCTAGTAAGACGAGTGACGCCTCCCACATCGCCAAACTTTATTTCAAAGAGGTAGTTAGTCACCGTGGCATCCCCAAGACTATCATTAGCGATAGAGACATCACGTTTACTAGTTATTTTTGGAAGACCCTATGGAAATTAATGGGTACTAAGCCTCTATTTTTCGCGGCCTATCACCCACAAACGAATGGGCAAACAAAAGTCATTAATCGCAGTTTGGGAAACCTTTTACGGTCTCTTGTGGGAGATCACAAAGGCACTTGGGATCTCGTCCTTCCACACACCCAACTATCTTATAATAACTCAAAAAATCATTCTACTGATTTGTCGCCTAATGAAATTGTGCACGGTTATAAAGCGTCGGTGCCTTGTCATTTGATTCCTCTTCCACCCACTTATCAATCAAGTCACTTTGCACAAGATTTTGCTCAACATATTCACGATCTTCATAAGCACATTCACAAAACGCTAGCCCCTCAATATGTTCTTTATCAATCACATGCCAACTTGCATCAGAGGGCATCCCACTTTAATGTTGGTGATTCTGTTTTAGTCTGTCTACTCCCTGAACGGTTTCCTTCGGGCACCATAAAGAAGTTGACCCATAAGAGAGCCGGTCCTTTTCAAATTCTAAAAAAATTGAGTGATAATGCTTATGTTTTTGATTTGGCGACTTATTGGAGAATTTCTCCTGTTTTCAATGTTTCAGATTTAACACCCTATGTTTCACCACCACCAGAATTACTTCACTCTCCTTTTTCTACTCCATCTACATCTTCTCTAGGGGTGGGTGGTGAGCATGTTCCCGTGTCTCGCTCCACGTTAGATCCTTCCATTCTTACACCGAATATTTATATGATGGCTACTCCACTTGCTGCCAACATTTTTCCATGGTTTCCCAAAACCTCTTTTGTGCCTGACAAGATTTTGGATGATGAGGTTCTCACTTCTCATGATGGTAGCATCCATCACTACCTTTTTCATTGGTATGATCGACCCGCATCGGATGATTCTTAGGTCTTAGAAGCTGAATTCGAATGGCTAGATGACTCTCTCCTTCAACAATATCGCTGCGACCACTCTCTCCTTCAACATTTTTGAGGAAGCCCGCCACAACTGCAAACATCGCTACAACCTTCGCTCGCATTCACGCATGACCGCATAGTACTTGGATGGCCAATATAAATGCAGTTCTAGAAGTTTAAGTTTTAATTTAGTTGTTAGTAGTTTTAATTTAGTATTAGTTTAATGATTCGGCTATTAGTTTAAATTTAGTTTTAGTTTTAACTTAATGTGTTTTTTTTACAAAAAAAACTTAATGTAAAAATATTATATAAGTTGAGGGGAGGAGTAATGAGGAGCAGTTTTTGGACAAAAAAAGAAGTGTCCCGTGAAGAGACTTTCTAGGGTTCGGCCACCCCCATTTCCTTCACTTGGGTTCTGTGCGAAACACCCCCGTCGGACCCGTCGACCGCCTCCCGTTTGTTCAGCGATGATAACAACGTCGCTACCCTTTCCTCCCGGTATGACTCTGGTGGATTTGATCCTCCCACCTCTCATTCCGGTGTGACTCCGGTGGATCTCGTGGAGAGAGATTTTCTACTACTTCTTGAGTGAACTTGGGTAACGAATCTCTCCACTTTTTGTGTGTTTTATCTTCCTCTCATTTACGAGTTCTTTTGAATCGTATTTCAGTGGTTGAGGCCGGATGTTGCCTCTGAATCGTTGATTTGAATCGTGGTGTTTTTTGAAATTGTTGAGCATTATTTTCTCTGAAATATTTTGGAAATAGTTAAGGATTTGGTTTTTCGATTGCGTAGCAACTTGCAGGAGGTGGATCCAACTTAGTTTTGATTCATGGCTTTAGTCAGGTTCCCCTTTGGTGAATGTTGTGACTAGTTATCTGGTGGAGTTAATTATTTGTTATGGT
The DNA here is from genome assembly GCA_039513925.1 of Platanthera zijinensis. NCBI lineage: Eukaryota > Viridiplantae > Streptophyta > Magnoliopsida > Asparagales > Orchidaceae > Platanthera > Platanthera zijinensis. The sequence continues at coordinate 191,076,272 of CM077080.1, read as the reverse complement.
TGAGTTACGTTACTTGTGAGTGAAGATTGGATCCCATTGAGTGAGACGTCAAGCCAACCCGCACATGTTCTTCAGACGCATAGGCCTACATCAAAATCCTTGGCCAAAATGCTCTTAAAGGATGCTTTAATCTACTTGCCCTTTTGACATACAGAGCAAATGCCCTCCATGATGCATCTTATGTTGGGTCCATTTCTTACTAGACCTTCACTGAAGAGCTTGCTAATTGTCTTGTAGTTCAAGTGAGAAAGCCTCTTGTGCTATTGCACATAATAAGTGACTTTCTCATTTGCTATAAGACATACTGGTGAGTCTGTACTTAAACACAAGAAGTTTAAACAATATATATTTCCACTCCTAGTGCCTATCAAGATGACATCTTGCTCACTTGAGCTTTTGATCAGACACTCATCCTTATGGAAGACAATGACATATCTAATGTCACCTAGTTGACTTATGCTAATCAGATTGTGTTGTAATCCTTCCGCATAAGCTACTTTGGTGATGGATACTATATCATTGGTGATCATACCATAAACTTTGGTGACTCCTCTGCCTGAATCTCCAAAGATCACCTTAGGTCCATTCTTCACAGGAGTGTAATCCTTCAGGTTGTACCTTATTCTGTTTATATGTTTGGAACACCCACTGTCCAAGTACCATATTGGTGCATGAGTACATGGACTATCATACAACCACAATTTAGTTTATCTTAGGACCCCAAAAGGGATTGTATCCTTAGTTCTTGTTAGATTGAAACTGAACTTTTCTACATGCAACACTCCTGACAGGAAGACTCACCCTTGCCCTTGGCACACTAGGGTTATGCCAACAATCTATGGAAAAGTGTCCCACTTTACCAAAACACCAACATTCATGAATATTGTATCTCCTCTTCTGAACAGCCCTTGTGGAGTGCAAAGAGTCAGCAGTGATTTGTTCAGAAGGGAGATCAGTGGTCTTTTTCTTGTTTCTTTCAGCAAGAATCTGACTGAAGGTGAGTCTGCTAGTAGATGTATATAGCTTACTCTAAGTTCCACCAACAATAGTCTTCTTTGCATTTGACATGTAGTTAATGACCTCAGATATAGCCAAGTCAGGCTTACTGACTGACTTACCCGTAGTCTGGGTTTTTGCTGGAAGAGACTGAGAATATGCTACTCCTCTATCCTTGAGTATGGGGGCTGGAGCACCAAATACAAATGGTTCATGATGGGTCATATGGATTTCCTCATGGGGAGCCTTCAGTGCACTTACACCCATGTCCTTTCTCCCTTCATTCTAAGATACCCTTGTATTTTTACAAGCAGAGTTACAATTTTTCTAGTGACCATATATACTATCTTGGTCATACCTGTTAGATGGGAGTATTACCTTGTGAAAGGTTGTCTCAGTCAGTACATGAGCTCTGCCTTTACCTTTGGTATGGGAAGCTCTATAATTCCACTTGAACTCCAAACCTCTCTTATTCTTTTGAGAGGTGAAGGAGTCTATTAGTGGCAAAACTATTTTGGGCTTTGAGAACTCAACCACAATCATTTTCTCCTTAAGGAGCTTCTCTTCAAGATCCAAGGTGATCTTGTTCTTCTGGCTTATGGTCCCAACTTGGATAATTGAGATTGTCTTTAGTTTGCTAATTTCCCTCATCATTTGAGCTACCAAGGGGGCTGACTCAAACTACAGGGAAGCAGCTTGTTGTAGGGAGACAATCTCCTCAGCTTGTCTCTTAGCAATCCTTTTGTTCTTCTACAGAACATCTAAAATTGCACTGTACTTGTCAATCAATTGATTGACAACATCTTCAGAATCTGATACCTCTTTCTTACCAGAGGAAGTGGAAGCATCAGATTCTGAGCCAGAATTATAGATAGAAGGAGACCTTGGGATAGAATGTACCTCATCAGAAATGGCATTATCCTGATTTTCTTCTGATTGAGCTATGACACTGAATTCCTCATCCTCTTCACAGTCACTGTCAACTAAGGATAGTGGAGCCTTGATTCCTAATGGTGCAGCTGGAGCTTCAGTCTCTTCTTCAAGGCACATGAGGCCAATGTAGGCCTCCTCTTCATCTGATTCTGAAGATTCAGAATCACTATTAGAAAGACAGACTTTCTTCTTGGCCAAGAAGCTCCTTTCAGCCTTCTTGGCCTTGTTATGGTTTTTGCCATCAGACTTCATTTGCTCCTTCCTCTTAAATGGATTGTCAGAAATGATATGTCCACTCCTATTGCAATAGTAACAAACAACATTAGTCTTATCATATTTGATCTATTTGGAATCATACCTTTCCCCAAAGTGATTAATTATGGATTTGTCTTTGCTGGAGTAGGGCTTTCTTGATGAAAAGCTTGAAGAGCCCCTCTTTTTCCACTGTCTTATCCTGCTCAGCAACTTCTTGAATTGCCTGGAGAACATTATTAGTTCTCCATCTAACAATTCAATCCTAGAGGAGTTGGGCTCTGAGCATTCTGACTCAGCAACTCTCCTTGGAGGAGAAGGAGTCTTTTCTCTTCCTCTTCTTGTGGCTTCAGCTCTGAAGGCCACTGACTTCTCTTTGTTGAGAGATTTGGTTGCATTCTCTTCACCCTTCCTGGTGTTCAGCTGTTTCTCATGAGATAGCAGCTGCCCAAATAAGTTCTGAGGCGGAGTGTTGGCCAGGTTGCCAACTTCTATGATGACACAGATTTTGATATCTCATTCCTAATTTAGGGATCTCAAGAACTTGTTATTCAGCTCATAATTAGTAAATCGTCTGTCATAGGTGATCAGAATGTTCACATTCATGAAGAACTTTTTATTACATTCTGCTATGGAGACCTTCTTCCCTTGCTTGAATGTTTCATATTGTTGGTTTAGAAGGGATTTTCTATCATCCATCACCTTCTCTATACTTTCCATGTAGACTATAAGGGAGTCCCACATTTCCTTGGTTGTCTTGTAGTAGACAAGGTTCTGGAAGGTAGAGTCATCTATGACACTCACAATGATGTTTTGTGCCCTCTTGTCCATGGTTGCCAGGATGACCTCATCCTTGGTCATCTCAGAGTACTTCTTGGGAGTTTGGTCATTTGCATCCAGGATAGATATCTTCATGGGAATGAAGGGTACCTCTTGGATTGTGATGAAAATCCTTGGGTCTGAGGCTTCCATGAATAGCCTGACCCTCTCTTTCTAAATCTCAAAATTTCTTTTCTGCAGATAGAGAGCTTCATGGAGCTCAACTCCTTGTGGTTGTGGTTCTCACTTGAACCCACAAAGCAAATTTTACACCTACTCTTAGAGATCTGCTCAGAATGTTAAGTCCTTTTTGAACAACCTCCCTCTGATACCACTTGAAAGTCTTTATTTCAAGAGTAACTTTACACCTAGAGGGGGGGGGGGTGAATAGGTTTCTTAGTCTTTTGGCTATCTTTTTGATTAGTGTTGTTGTCTATTTATTTAGTTCAATTAGCTTTCAAGAAGGAGACACAACACACATGTATTTATAATGGTTTCTCAAGGTATGAGTACATCTATTATCCCTCTCACCCTTTTAGCAGTGTGTTAGACAAGGACAACTTCTCCAATCTCAGCTCAAAAAGCTTATAACACAAATCTCTTAGGATCTTTCAGACTCCTCCAAGTCCTACCTTAGGTCCAAGGCCCTGCCACTCAGAGTAAATGATACTCCTACAGCTTAGTGATCCACATATCACCTACTCTTAGACTTAATCAAAGTTCTACAACTTAGGCAAGGAGGACAGCCCTACACTCAGATTCACACAAAATCCTACCTCAAAGAATGAATCTCCTACCTCAAGCATACAGGACCTACCTCAGATCCATAGAAGGATCCAACAAATCAGCCTTTATATTTCAGGCTTACAACTCGGATATAGAAAGATCCTACAGAGAGATTGAGTTTTTTGATGATGACTTGGTCCAGAGAAAGTGTTCTCTAAGCATGCTTGTTGAACTGAGTACACTCAACTCTTTCTTCTTCACCGCACCAGGAATGGATCTTCAAGGTTGTTCCACTAGTGTTGAGAATTAACTGCAGAGTGTTGTCTCTTATTCTTCATGAAGAAAACTTTCGAACCTTGCTGTTGAAAAAGGAACTAATCTTCAGTGAAATGTTTCTTCAATAGCAACCTCTCTTTGTGATTCACAAACTAACTTTAAAGCAAGTTCTTGGTTAGCTTCAACTTTATCATGAGGAAGAAGATGGCCGGAAACACTTTTTCTCTCAAAAGCTATTTTATTCTTTCTTAGAACACTCCTTTTGTATCCCATCGTCCAACGACTCTATGCGCAGTAAGGACCACCGGAATGGGCAACTGCAACATCACTTTTGCATTAACTACAGTACTGAAGGCAAGCGGCGCCTTTTGTCTTTTAGCAAGCAAAACCCGCGTTATTTGAATTTTTGCTGATGTCAGCATGACTCAACTCCTGTGGACTTAGCAAATTCCAGGCAAAGTGCACATGCATTGAGTGAAGCCTTGTCACTCAACGCAAAAGTACTTAGTGGAAATCTATATCTTCAGGTATTGAGTGCGTTGAGTGATCCTTCATCACTCAACGCATATAGGCTTTTACAGTCTAACAACTCAGGTGTCGAGCGTGCCTTCATCTCTCGACACTTCTTGACTTAGTTAAATTTTTCTGTATAAAGGCGTTGAGTGAAGCTTCTTAACTCAACGCTTATGTCCTTGGTATGGCTTCTTGATGAGGCATTGAGTGAACTACCTTCACTCAACGCTTCTGTCCTTAGACAGATTTCTATTTAATAGGCATTGAGTGAGCTATCTTCACTCAACGCTTCTATCATTGGACAGATTTCTTGATGAGGCGTTGAGTGTCATGTCTTCACTCAATGCTTCTGTACTTAAGCTGATTTCCAAATCAGTAGGCATTGAGTGAACTACCTTCACTCAATGCTTCTGTCTTTAGATAGATTTCTAGACAGCAACCCTGAGGCTTTGACTGCTTGAGCTTCGGTCAACGCTTATAGTCCATTGGCATTGAGTGAACTGCCTTCACTCGACGCTTCTGGACATAGCCAGATTTCTGCTTTGCCTGTATCCTATCTTGATTCCAACTGTCATCGTGACTCATACCACCTGTCAAATTAGTGCAACAGAGAACAACTTGCATACATTTAACTTAAAGCATAGATCAAATACATTCATGTGTATATCATTATCTTGTCGGCCTTCTTCAAATCTAAGACATTGTGATCAATGGACCCAACATCATATTTGGGTTAACAAACTCTGGATTATGCAAAAGGTTTGCTAACTCAATGCAATCCAGGTTTAAAATAAGAAGCATGGGAGAATTATCTCTCTTCCCTTGTTTATAACTAAAACAAATAATGAAGGTATCTTCATTTCTAAATCTAAATACACCAAGGAATTGATTAAAAAATTTGGCATTGAAACTGCATCTATCATGAAAACTCCCATGGATACTAATATTGTGTTAGATTAGGATGAATCTGGTAAATCTATAGATCAGAAAATATATAAAGCAATCATTGGCTCTCTTTTTTATCTTACAATTAGTAGACCATATATAATGTTTGCCACAGGTGTCTCTGCAAGATTTCAGGTATATTTTAAGGAATTACATCTAAGTTCTATAAAAAAAATCTTGAGATATCTTAAGGGCACACGTGAAATGGGATTATGGTATCCAGTACAATCAGAATTTGAACTATATGGTTACTCAGATGCTGATTATGCTGGATGTAGATTGGATAGAAAAAGTACTTCAGGAACTTGTCAATTCCTGGATAGTAGACTAATATCTTGGTTCAGTAAGAATGTAATGCCCCTAAATTTTTTATAATTATTTTAATCCCTTTAGTGGCGTAATTTTGACGTAAGGGCATTACGTTGGCGCATAGTTAATGGTGCGCCGTAGTTAGTGTGCGATTTTGCTTGTTGGAGCAAGTCGGCAAGTTTTTAGACTCATCAGAATTAGAGTTTTTTACTTGGAAAATTAAAGTAATTAATTTTAAGAGTACTTGTGAAATTTCGTTGCAATCCGGGCTTGGTTGGTATCTCAGTGGATTTTATAAGGATGTTTTGTTATTTTAAATTTGGGGAATTTTTAACCCGAGTTTTGTTTGTTGGATCCTAATTTTGACTTTATTGTTGGATTCGTAGAGCCGCCATTTAGTTTTGGTGCGAATTTCATCGAAAACTGAAGTGATTTGGTCATTCTCTTCATTTGAGTTTTTCTAGTTATTATAATATTAATAATATGTTATATTATATATATATGTATATATACTTATAAAACGAAAAACCTTATTCATCCTTCTTTCCCAAAAGGGTCTGATCGAGAGGGTCGTGAGAGAAGCGGTGATTTTTCATCATGAACCTTCAGGCAACCGTTTCGGGAGCTCCATTGGGAAAAATCTTCAGTGAAGTATAGATCCGGAAAGTTCTTGCCAAGATCTACGCATTGGCGGTAAGTGTTTTGGGTTTTGTAAAATTTTGGAGTTAGGATTCTTAGCCTGACCCTCGTTTTTGCCACGTAAAGTTTCATAGATCGTAGACGGGGAGTTCTTGCGGCCTATTCTTGTGCTGGAGCGCTTGAGAGTGCGAGTTTCGGGAGATTTTGAGGCAAGTGGTTGTTTTCCCCTCTTGCTTGTTCTTTTATCCTATATCTTGTTCTTTCATACAAAGAACTTAGGATTAGGGTAGGGATTTGGGTTTGCTGAATCTGTATATGGTAGGGATTGGTTCAAGTCAAATTCGTGGAGTCAAATTCATTGAGTATCTTTGGATTCGTCGAGTATCTCAGTTCGTTGAGTCTAACTTAAATTCGCCGAGTTTCGCTGAATCTGTTAAGTTAAAATCATCGAGTATCCTTCAATTTATCGAGTGATTATACCTTGGCGTCAAGTTTATTGAGTGAAACTTTCTTGGCGTCGAGTGCATTGAATGATTCCTGTTACGCATCGAGTGAATCAGTCTTGGAGTCAAATTCGTCGAGTGCTGTCTTTGGCGTCGAGTGTGTCGAGTGATTATACCCTGGCATCAAGTTTGTTGAGTGAATCTTTCTTGGAGTCAAATTCGTAGAGTGATTATGCCCTGGCATCGAGTTCATTTAGTGAAACTATTTTGGAGTCAAAATTCATCGAGTGATTATACCTTATCATCGAGTGCAGCGAGTGATTCTAATTAGGCATCGAGTGAACCGGACTTCGAGTCAAAAGTGTTGAGTGGAGTCAAAAGGCATTGCGTGGAGAAGAAAAGTGTCGAGTGACTTTAAATTCATTGAGTATTCTCGACGAATCGGTGTGGACTTAGAATTTTTTTCGTCGGATGAACTTCAATTCGTCGAGTATACCTTTATAGATTTTTTGTACTTTCTTACCTTTGTCTTTATGGGAAATTTGATACTAAGTCTTGGGTTTTTGCTTTCATTATCAGTACTTTTGAAAGTTCATTATGGATTGGGGTCGGCAGTTGATAAAGGACCACCACCTCAGTGCCGGCTTGTGAATCATTACACCTGGTGGTTTTTTTGCACTATTGGGTTATGTTGGATATTGTGGCCACCCCCACAACACCTTTTCTAGTTTTTTAGTCTGATGGTTTGTGTTGGATAATGTGACCACCACCTCAGTACCATGTTTCTTTTATCGGTCTTAATAATTCATGCTTTACAACTAATCAGTCTTTTCTTATATGTATACATATGTTTTTAAGCATACCTTTGTAGATGTTAATTAAGCATAGATCTTTTTCACACTTGGTGCACTTTTACATAATTAACCTCTTGAATTCTTCATTTGTTTACTGAGTTTTGACTCAAGTGCTGTGGTTTGGCAGTTTTTCTGTCTTGGGTTAGTAACCCTTTGACTTCTCTTGTTTATTTACTATTTATTACCACTTATTTATTATTGCTGAGGTATTCTTTCTTTTGAATGCCTCAAGCTCGGAGCAGTAGCGGCCTGAGCAACTAGAGTTGGTGGTTCTTGGCGTGGGCTTAGTAGCTGTGATTTTCTTCCCTCGCCTTCGTGAGGTAGTTTTGTTGTTCTTGTTTTAGTTCAGACATACATTTTGTACTGTGGTTTTGTGTCAGGTTGTTGACACCCACCGTGAATTATTGTAGATGTTAGACTATTTGCTAGCTGCTATTTTATTTGTCTAGCTGGCTTGTTGTACAAACTTGCTCTCTGGGATGAATTTATGTTATGATTGCATGTTAGCTATTTTAGAGTATAAAAAGATCAATATCCTTACCTCATACTCATAGAATCTCTTTAAATCAAATGTCACTCTATTTTAACAAACGTAAAAGACTTTTTAGTACTTATATTAAATCTAGAGGAGTGCATATCATGAATTGTTCTAGTGGATTTTCATACTCATATAGGATAATAAATGAACTAAAATTAGTATTTTCCATTGCATATATATATATATATACTTTTACCTGTAGACTAACTGATCCACTGAGCCGAGGGATATGGTCATCAAAACTTAAACTCAAACTGTATTTGCATCATAACAAACTTGAGAATTCCATGAAAAGTATTAGGAGTAGGTTCTTGCCTGAGCGTCTACAGTTGCCCCCTATACGGCGTGGCATTATGAGGCATATTTTCTCTCACTCTTATAGATATTATTTAATCCTAAGAAAATGGGGGTTGTGACAGTTGATATCAGTGGGAGGTTTGTTTTATAATTTGGTCGAACGACTATCTCTAGTAAAGTTTTAGTTGTTTTGTCTCTTCTCATACACACACCGATATTCCATCAGTACGTTTTGGCTGAAGCATGAAAACTACACTAAAAAATATGACAAGAAATATATAGGGTATATTATGTAGCATGAGATGCATAATATGTGTTTATATATAGATCATCATAGGAAGCAACATGTGACTATTATGTAGTATGGAATGCATAACAATCATCATATGGATGCCCATTAGATATTTCTTTTTCATTACATGTGATATTATGTATTATGAGATACATAATATTTCCTATGTATGCCGCTCATAACATGCATTAAGGCCTTTACTAGAATGCATAGCACAACATGCATGACATAACATAACATTAGAACACCTATCAAGTCAAGATCTACATGATGATATACGTACATACATGGTTTTAAAATAAAGAAATAAGAATTCATGCATTCATAGTATATGCACACGAGTCAATTGGATGATGGTATATTATCCGAGGTCAAGCATATCATTTATTTTGAGAATCCCAGAGCAAGGTAGCAGCAAGAGCAAGTATCAATACATGTATGGTCTGAGCTAAATTGAGTAGTTCTAGCATTAAGTTAGGTTTTGATGAGTTGTTCGTTGCATTATTAGGAATGCCACCAAAGAGTATTGCGATGAGGTTGACTCCCCAATCTGAGGGTGAGTCGTCAGGTGCGCAAAGTGAGGTCATGATTGAAGGGTTGCAACAGAGCAATGAGGCTCTGTCAAGGCAAATGGTTGCAATGCAATCACAGATTCAGGCTTTGTTGACTGCCTTCTTAGGGAAGCAGTCTGGGGAGCAAGAACCTGTAGTGGATCAGACTATACCTGTCCCTCGTACTCCTATGATACCTCTAATTCTGCTACCACCAAAGATGAATTTCATTTCACCCTTTCAGCGATTAGGACCTCCTACCTATGACGAGAGAGCCAATTTCATAGCTTTAGATGATTGGATCATTGCCATTGAGGAGATGTTTTCGTATTCGGGAATTTCTGCGAACCATAATGTAATGGTTATCGCTTACCAGGTGAAGGGCCTTGCTAAGAGTTGGTGGATCTGAGAGAAAGAGAGCCTCGTAGAGGGATGTTCGTGGGAATCTTTTAAAGGGATGTTGCTAAAGAAATTTCTGCCATCGGTCGAGCGAGACCATATGATGAATAATTTTCTATACCTGAAGCAGAGGTAACTCACAGTTAGTGAGTGAGATTAAATTCAGTAAGTTAAGCAGGTTTCTCCAGACTTGGTAGCCTCTGAGGCAGGTAGAGTGAAGCAATTTCTGGGAGGACTTCGTAGTGATATCTAGAAGTTAACTAGCGTGTACAGATCAGAGACTTACACTGAACTAGTTGAAGCTACTCTGAAAGTCGAGGCTATCGACAATACAAAGAATCGTGGGCTGCAGGCAAGGAAAGATAAGAGAAAGTCTGATGACAGAAAAATCTCTCGGGCATCTAGCCCTTCTTCGAATAAAGGAAGCAAAGAAGTGTGTAGTTTCTATGGCCGGCCAGGTCACCCCTTCGAGAAGTGTTTCAAGAGGTTGGGAGCTTAGAAGCAATAACAAGTGCTTGCAATTTAGAGCACATCCAAAGGAGACCTGGTTTGTGCTTCGTGTAAGAAAAAAGGGCATGATGTGGCCCATTGTTGGACTAAGGATAAGGTTTTCTTCCAGTGTGGGCAGAAAGGGCATTTGAAGTCTAGGTGCATGCGGTCTCAGCCCCCACTATAGACAGTTCCACTTCAAGCCTTTCCACCGCCGCAACATCTGGATAAAAGGAAGGTCAAGTTGAACGTGGTGACCTTGGAAGAAGCGCAAACTTTCACCGAAGTGATCTCAGGTTAGATTCTAATCTAGTTCTTAGCTTTAAACTTTAGTTTCGATGTTGTTCGGCTAGTTACCTATACAATTTATAGTAAATTTTAAGATAAAGAACCGTTGGGCGCGTGTCCTTTTTAATTCTGGTGCTACCCACTCGTTCATGGCTAGGACTTTCATGGAGCATCACCGTCTTACTCTCGATCAAGTTGGCAATTCGTTTTTCATTAAGTTTCCCTCTAGTGACTCGGTGGTGTCGGACCAGGGCATCTAGAGTTGTCCTATCCTTTTAGGTGACTTTCTATCTTTTGTCGATCTGAAGGTGCTACACCTGGAGGACTTCGATATGATTTTGGGCATGGACTGGCTGTCCAAATATGATGTTGTTATTCAATGCAGAGTGAAGTGTTTGGAATTCAAGATGGACAACGACCACCCCATGAGTGTGTATGGTTTTTCGCACCAGGATTCCACGATTATTTTTACAGTATGAGCTCGGAAACTCTTAGATTCTGGTCGTTTTGCTTACCCGGGTTCTATTTTGGAAACTAGTAGTGGTTTGCCGTGCATCGAGGATATTCCTATTGTGCGAGAATTTCCCAATATTTTTCCAGTTAGTCTTCCTGGTCTTCCGCCTGAGAGAGACGTGGAGTTTGTTATTTATCTTGAGCCGGGTACTCACCCTATTGCTAAGGAACCGTATCTTATGGCCCACTGTGAGTTGGAAGTTGCATACACATCTAGATGAGCTGCTATAGTGTGGATTTATTTGGCCAAGTTCTTCGCGTTGGGGTGCTCCTGTCTTGTTTGTGAAAAAGAAGGATGGTTCTATGTGATTGTGCATTGATTATAGGGAGTTGAATAAGGTAACCATCAAGAACAGGTATCCCTTGCCGCGGATAGATGATTTATTTGATCAATTGTGTGGTAGTATGGTGTTTTAAAAGATTGATCTTCGCTTAAGCTTCCATTAGTTGAAAATTCGTGAGTCGGATGTTCCGTGAACCGCTTTTCGTTCTCGGCGTGGACATTTTGAGTTCTTGGTGATGTACTTTGGATTGACAAATACACGCTCTGCTTTCATGGACATGATGAACAGAGTATTCAATGATTTCTTAGATCATATTGTAGTCATCTTCATCGACGATGTTCTAGTATATTCCCGGAGTGCTGAGGAATATTCCCTGTTGGTACCCTAGATGTGATTTGGCTTATGTAATCCCTTTCCAGCCCCTCTTGATCCATATAACTATATATGATCATGTTTAGGCCTTGTTCAGTTTCCCTAGGACAGTTTATAACTGACCTAGAGCTTAGGCTAGATGTTCTAGATGTATTTTTGGTTAAGGCATTTTCCGTTCGACCATCGTCGAACGAGGCCTCGCGATCGTCGATCATTGGTCGATGATGGCAGGGCTATAGAATCGTTGAAGTCAAGACAATTATCGTCGACCGATGGTCGACGATCTCAGAGCAAGTTTATTATGCTCTGAAGGTTGGTCGACGATCTGCCATCAGCAGTTCAACGATCGTGTTCTTGCTTCACGATTTCTGTCTCGACAGATTTCTGCCTTAGTCGTCGACATTATGAGATGTTCGACGATATCTGTCTCGACAGATTTTTGCCCTAGTCGTCGACATCATGAGATGTTCGACGATTTCTGCTTAAACAGATTTTCTGCTTTAGTCAACGATATCTTGAGCTGGTCGACGATTTCTGTTCGACGATTTCTGTTTCGAGAGATTTCTGCTTTTAGTCGACGATCTGTTAGCTAGGTCGACGATCATCGAACCCCTGTTCGACGATTATTGTCTGCCTTTATCTTTTTATATTCATTCTATTCCTTGGTTTATTTCCAAGTGTTTTAGCTTGTGGTTAGAGAATTTTCTGAAGTTGTGTTTGCAGATTTATGGCTTAAATTCAAAATAAATTAATTACCAAATATGTCAAGCTTAAATCACGGGATTCAGTATTTTGATAAAGCATTTTTGTCCTATTATACAAAATATATTGCCAGGCTGTATTCTAGCCGTTGGCACTGTTTGCTATTTCCAAGAATGGTAAGTCTTTATACTGAGATATTTTCTCACTTATTTAATTCCTTATTGGGACTGACAGTAAGCTAATAGGTCATTCTATTCCTATTGCTATATTCTATTTTGAGATAAACTGTTGCAGGGCTCGAGAATTCAAATCAATAGAGCTGTTCCAAAGGAAAAATGAGAAGACATATTTAAGAGAGATTTCTTTTCTCAGAAATACAAGAAGTTACAGATACAGAGAGATTTTTTCTTAGTGCTGCATTCTCTCAAGCATCTTCAGAGCAACTCTTCACCATCTCACAAAAAGAAGAAGAAAAGCTCCCCTGAAGAAAAAGCCCAGAGCAATTACTTTTATTCTCAAGTCTCCTGAGCATCTGCTTAGAGTTTTCAAGACTTCAGAAAGAGCTCCAGTTCTGCTTCAATTATTCCAGAATCTGAAGACCTGATAAAAATCAGTCTACAGATCTCTGAGGATTTAGTTTCAGTATATCTGAAACTCCTTCATCCTGAAGCAAAGGCTTTCCCTGGACTTTCACTGAGCCAGGGGGAGACTTTGATTCTTTAGAGAATCCACAAGTCTTCTCTAATCTGTATTTACAACAGAGAAGATAATCTAACCCTCCCAACCCCTTTGTAAAAGAGTTTGTTCACACCTCTTCAAAAGTGAACATTGGTGACAGGGCACCTTATCAACAACCTGTGGTTGAGCATCCTTATCAAAAGCTCAAAGGGTCTGTTTGATCTACCTGAATCAGATCATTGGTGGCAGGGCACCTTAGCAAAAACCTGTAGTGGATTCCTACCAGGGTGGTAGAAGAGTGGAGTACCTATTTAGAGGGAACCACTATATATCCTGTGTCTCTGGCTATCTTGTTTAATTGTCTATTCTGTGGCTGTGATAGAACTACCTAGGATTGCTAGTTGCTGTGATAGGCTTATAGTTAACCTGAAATTTCAGTTAACTCTCTCACTTGTGCACTTCACTGTGTTAGGCTCTTAGGGTTCAAGTATCAGATTATTTATTCCGCAAATAAACTCCAAGGGAGCTAACTAGTTGTTCATAAAATTTGAATACTCTATTCACCCCCCCTCTAGAGTAGTTTACAACTTATCCCCTCACTTTCAATTGGTATCAGAGGGAGGTTAGCTATTCATACAGGCTAACACCTGAGTTAAAAGATCCAGTGATAAGTTGTTTCCTGATACCATTCACAAACACTTTCACACATGGCCCAGTCTAAGGATTTTTCAAGCACCAGACCTCCTGTATGCAACTTGTCCAAGTTTGGCATATGGAAGGCCAGGATAAGACTATACATGAATTCTATTGATGAAGATATCTTTTCTTCTATTTTGACAGGACCACCTGCTAGGCCTGATGCTGCTTCCACTTCTGCTGATCTCAGTGCTGTGTCACCACCTGACTACAATGAAACTTACAAGAAGGCAAAAGCAGCTGATGCAAAAGCAATGAATATCCTAGCTCAGACAATGTCTGATGAAATATTCCAGAAGCTTGCTGAATGTACCTCAGCCAAAGCTATGTGGGATTCCCTCAACCACATAGTTGCTGGCTCAGCTGATGAGAGGAAGGACAGGAGATCCAACCTCACTTCTCAGTATGAAAATTTCAAGAAGGATGATGCTGAAGACATTGACACAATGTACACAAGACTCAGTTCAATAATAAGTGAACTGAGGTCTTTGGACAAGGAGATAACTTTGTCAGAAGTCAATGATAAGATCTTGATGTGCCTTCCCATCTCTTGGGACTCAAGGATATGGCCCATCAAGGATGGAAGAAACACTGTGGAACTCTCCACAGAAGCTCTGTTGGGAAAGCTCAAGTCATATGAGCAAACTTTAAAGAGCAGAGCTGCTGCAACTGAAGTAAAAAACTCCAACACCTACAAAGAAAGAGCACTCTCTAGCTCTTAAGGCTGCTGAGACTTCTGAAGGAAGTCAATCAAATGAGGAGTTACTGGCACTCATTGCCAAGAGGTTCTTCAACATGGGAAGAAGAGACCTCAGAAAGAAGTTCTCTAAGTATGAGGACAAACCAAGGTATGACAAGACTCCATCTAAAGAAATCATCTATTATGTTTGCAGCAAGCCTGGACACATTGCTCCAGATTGTCCAGAGAAGAAACACAAGGAGAAGAAACATGAGAAAGAGTACAGGAAGCACCACTCCAAGTCCTCCTCACACAAATACAAGAAGAAGGACAAGGGGTTTGTGGCTGCTACCTGGAGTGAAACAGAAGAGGATACCTGCTCCTCTAGCTCCAGTGATTCAGAAGAAGAAGAAGAGAAGAAAGCCAAAGAGGTCTGCCTCATGGCTATTGATGCCTGCAGCTCTCTGTCAGCTGCAGAGAATTCTGAAGAAGAAGGAGACAATGAAGAAGATCCTTCTATGGAAGACCAGGTAATCAACTCATTTGATTTCTCATCTCCTGAGTTCAAATTAAAATTTAAAACTCTATGTTTAGATTTACTATTATCTGAAAAAGAAATTAAGTCACTTAGATTAAAGATAATGGAACTAGACATGGAAAGTACTGAAATAATTAGATTAGAAAAGGAATTAGAAAGCTCAAAAGAAGAAGTAACATTCCTAAAATTAGAACTAGCTAAATCTAAGAGGTTAGAAGAACAATTAAATGGCAGAAGCCTTAAATTATCTGAAATAACAAGTATAACAAACACTAGGGTTGGTAATGATAAACTAGGCTTAGGTGCTACATCTAGTGAACCCATCCTCCTCACAAAGGAGAGATTTAGCACTCCAGTAAAATTTATTTCTGAATCAGGAATAAAGAATACTGAGGAAATTAAAAAATGTAAGAAAATTCAGAATAAGATTAAGAAAGAGAACAGGAAGAAAAAATTTCTAGCTTTACAAAAATCGTCGAACATTAATCGACGATCGTCAAACCAATCGTCGAACGTCTATCGACGATCGCTGAACACCTTCACCAAGTATGATATCTTTGGTGCAGGAGATCGACGATCTCATCTTGAGTCGTCGACCAGTGATCGACGATCGTGGAATCCAGAACATAGCACTACTACAAATGATCGACGATATGGCTTGCGATCGTCGACCGTGGATCGACGATCTGGACTTAAGCTGGAAAATAAATTTCAAACTTCCAGAATTGCAAATCCCAATCACTACCCTAGGCTGTTTAATCCTTCAACTGAATGGATTATCCCACCTAGGAGATCACACCCTTTAGGATATCAATCTAAGCCTGCAAAATCTTTTATATCTAGTTTTTCTTTTGTGAAGAATACTGGACCCAAGGTAACCTGGGTCCACAATGTATAATTGATATCTTTACAGGTGAAGACCTATCCAGTCATAAATGACAAATGGTATCTGGATAGTGGATGCTCAAAGCATATGACAGGAAAGAAGAAGAATCTGTCAGGGTTCAAAGCCAAGCTGGGACCAAAAGTTGTATTTGGGGATTCCAGCTGTGGACAGACTGAAGGGTATGGCAGCTTCACCATAGGAGCTGTAACATTCAAGAAGGTTGCTTATGTCTCAGGACTAAAGCACAACCTAATCTCTGTAAGCCAAATGTGTGATGTTGGGTACAAGGTATGGTTTACTGACACTGTTTGTAATATTGCTTTAAATAATATTGTTGTGTTAGTATGTATTAGAATTGGTAATGTTTATGTTGTAGATTTTAACTCATCCAAATCTGAAATATGCTTATTTAATGAAGTAACCAGTAATAATACCCTTTGGCATAAGAGACTTAGTCATGTAAATTTGAAAAACATTTCTAGGTTGGCTAAATACAATCTTGTAAGAGGCTTACCTTCTTGCCCCTACAAGAAGGAAGGCCTTTGCAAAGCTTGTCAATTAGGTAAGCAAACAAGAAATAGCTTTAAATCAGTTAATAAAAGTGATTCTCCCAGGATTCTGTACTTGCTACATTTGGATTTATTTGGTCCTATTGCTGTACAGAGTCTTGGAGGAAAGTCTTACACTCTAGTAATTGTAGATGACTTCTCTAGGTTCACTTGGGTATTCTTCTTGAGAACTAAGGCTGATAACTTCAAGGTTCTTACAGATTTTCTAAAGTGTATACAGAGTGAGTATTCTACTCAGATTGCCTTGATCAGAAGTGATCATGGTACTGAGTTTGAGTCTCTTCTTATGCAAGAATTCTGTGAGAAGGAAGGTATCAAACATAGCTTCTCTGCTCCTAGAACTCCTCAACAAAATGGGGTAGTTGAAAGGAAAAACAGAACCCTAATTGAAGCTGCAAGTATATTGTTGGCAGATGCTAACATGCCTCTGTCCTTTTGGGCTGAAGCAGTTAGCACAGCTAACTATGTATTGAACAGAAGTCTGATACATAAACTTAAGGGTAAGACTCCCTATGAGTTACTTAAGCAAGTAAAACCTAAAATAGACTATTTTAGAGTATTTGGCTGTGTTGCTTTTGTTCATAACAATAACAAAGAATACCTTAGAAAATTTGAGGCAAAAGCTTCAATGGGAGTTTTTCTAGGATACTCTCAAGTAAGCAAAGCCTATAGGGTCCTCAATATATCCTCTCTTAAGATAGAAGAGTCTGCACATGTCTCTTTTGATGAGACAGTCATGTATTATAAGGAGAAGGACTCTTCCTCTAATAGTACAGTGCAAGTCCTAGGGGTAAGTAAGGATTTGGAAGGTTTGAGACTCACACAGGAGAATCATCCCCAACAAACTCCTCAGGTTGCTTCTTCAGATTCTGAATCTGATGTAGAACTTTTACAAGTTAAAGCACCTGCTCCAACAGTTGATCAAATTCCACATGAGGAATTAAATCTTGAACATGTTGAAGATCAGATCATTGTTGAACCTACTAATCTTGTCACACTTAGAGATCACCCTGTATCTCAAGTGATTGGAGACATTTCAGTAGGAGTCCAGACAAGACATCAACTCAACAAAGATGTGATGTTTGCTTGTTTCCTTTCTCAGGTTGAGCCCCTAACCATTAAAGATGCTGAGCTTGATCCACACTGGATTATAGCCATGCAAGAGGAACTTAACCAGTTTGAAAGATGTAAAGTTTGGACTTTGGTTCCAAGACCAAGAGGCCAACTGATCATAGCCACCAAGTGGGTGTTCAGAAACAAGCTTGATGCCCAAGGCATAGTTGTTAGGAATAAGGCTAGGCTAGTAGCTCAAGGCTATAGACAGGAGGAAGGCATAGATTATGATCAGACTTTTGCCCCTGTAGCTAGACTAGAAGCCATTAGGATTTTCCTAGCCTATGCTGCCTATAAGAGATTTAAGGTCTTCCAAATGGATGTGAAGAGTGCCTTCCTCAATGGAGATTTAAAGGAAGAAGTGTTTGTTGAACAACCACCAGGGTTTGTTTCATCAACCTTACCCACTCATGTGTTCAAACTCCAAAAGGCTCTATATGGACTTAAGCAAGCTCCTAGAGCTTGGTATGAGACCTTAGCAAATTTCCTTCTAGAACACAAGTTTGTGAGAGGTGTAGTAGATAGAACCCTATTTATTAGACATCATAAGGACTCACAACTATTAGTTCAAATCTATGTAGATGACATTATATTTGGCTCCACTGATCCCAAACTATGCAAGAGGTTCTCTGAACTAATGCACTCCAAGTTTGAGATGAGCAGCATGGGTGAGTTATCCTATTTCCTTGGTCTCCAAGTGAAACAGTGTGTTGATGGTATCTTCATTTCTCAATCAAAATATGCCAGAGAGCTGGTTAAAAGATTTGGAATGTCTGATGCTTCATCAATGAGCACACCTATGGCCTCAAATGCAGTTATTGATTCTGATGTCAATGGCAAGTCTGTTGATCAAAAGAACTATAGAGCCATTGTTGGTTCCCTGCTGTATTTGACTGCAAGTAGGCCTGACATAATGTTTGCTACATGCCTATGTGATAGGTTTCAGGTCAACCCAAATGAATCTCACTTAACTCTTCTCAAGAGGATCTTGAGATACCTTAAGGGATGCCCTAACTTAGGACTGTGGTACCCAGCTGAGTCAGGATTTGAATTAATTGGATATTCAGATGCTGATTATGCTGGTTGTAGAGTTGACAGGAAAAGCACCTCAGGGACCTGTCAGTTCCTGGGAGAGAGACTTGTCTCTTGGTTTTGTAAGAAACAGGCATCTGTGTCTACTTCAACTGCTGAGGCTGAATATATAGCAGCAGCTAGTTGTTGTTCACAGATCCTGTGGATTCAAAATCAGCTAGTGGATTATGGGTACACACACTCAAAAACAAAAATTCTGTGTGACAGTACCAGTGCAATATCAATTGCTCAGAATCCAGTGCACCATTCCAGGACCAAGCACATTGAGATTAGACATCATTTTCTGAGAGATAATGTGGAAAAGAACAAGATATCAATGGAATTTATATCCACAGACCTACAGAGAGGAGATATTTTCACTAAGCCCCTTGATGAACAAAGGCATTTGTTCTTCCTGAACCAGCTTGGTATGATTAATGGTTCAGAGTAGTGAAAATTTGGATAGATTTGTTTTCTGTCTAAAATCGTCGAACGACTGCTCGACGATCTTCGACCAGGTCAGAACTATCGTCGACCAACGGTCGACGACAGCTCGTTCGGTAGTAAGGCAGAAATCGTCGATCAACTGGTCAACGATCTCTCCTTAGGTATCTATCGTCGACCAATGGTCGACGACAGATTTGTTGTGCTGTTTGGTAAATCGCCGACCAACATATATTGATCGACGATCGTGGTGATTGCTTGTAGTCGGTCGATGTTTTACGATTAGTCAAATATTGACTATCGTCGGTCATTGTTCGACGACCGATTTTGTTCCGGGTTCGACGATCGCAGATTTATATCTGATAGTCGATTTAGGGCTGGAGATCGTCGTTCTTCCGCTCCGTCTTTTCATATTCCATCTTCTGGCTTAGAATTCGCTCTCGAACTCTAATCCCGCGCGATTCTCTTCTTCCCTGCCTTGCATCTCGATTCTCCATTCTCTCTTCAATCCTATGGCGATTCCTTCAGCAGTTCTCTTCGGAATGAAGTTCGACACTGGATTCTGTGTCGACTTCGATTCCTTCAGTCGATGTGATCAACCCATCCAAGACATTCTGCAGCTGTGTGAAGATCAAGGCCTAAAGAGATTTATGTCATTCTCACCGAAGATTCATATACCAGAGATTCGAGAATGGGTCTATACTTCGTCCTCCAGCGACGAAGCCATGACTGGAAAGATAAATGGAGAGGAGGTCATTCTGACTCCTGAAGTTCTGACTGAGCTGTTTGGACTACCAATCGGTACTGAGGACTATGAGCAAAATACAGAGGAATATGGACGCATGCTAACTGTGATGGGCCATGCTGAGGGTATCCCAGCTAAGCTGCTGAAGATTAATCTGTCTCCAGAGTATAAGTTTCTGGCAGACCTGGTGTGCAAGGTCGTGTTGGGAAAACACTCTGCTCACGACAACATCAACAGGCAACAATTTGCCTTAATGTCAGCTTTGGTGAATAAGACGCAGATAGCCTGGGGAAAAGTTCTGTTTGAACTGATAAGGAGAAAGAACAACAAGAAAGAAGTAACCCTTGCCAGGGTGTTGGGTGTGTTTCTGTATGTGAATGCACCCCTGCTGCTTGTTTCTGCACCCTCTGCAGTCAACGCCAGCAAGAGGTTGGACCCCTCTCTGTTCAAGAAATCCCAGAGAGTCATCAAGAAGTCAGCCAGGGTTGATCCTAACCCTCCATCAGACACAAGGGCTGATTCAGCCACTCTCCAGCTTGCTAGGGAAGGCTCAGTAATCCCTTCATCCTCCCTCTTTACCCCTGCATCCTCATCTCCTGCATTACCCTCCACACAACCTGCAGTGCCACCACAACATGAATCCCTACATGCTGCTACCATCCTCACACACCTCTCTCAACATGAATCCCACACTCATGGTGATGATCACCAATCTCCACATGATTCATTTGATCATGTGGCAGATCATACTGCTTCCATTCCATCACCACCTCAAGTTGCATCCCACAGTCATCCATCCACCTCCACACCCTCAGCATTTCAGATAACTCCTGAATTGCTTGCACATATTGTACAGCTCATCACTCCATCCATCCAAAAAATGATTGAGGCTGCCAATGCCCCTCTCATTGCATCCATCAATGCCCTTACTAAAGCCATCAAATCACTTCCATCCTCTGCTGAGCCCTCTTTAGTAAGATGCATGACTCCAGTCCCCACTGAAGTCATGCAGGGGGAGATGTCTGTTGAAGTGGTCTCAGGTGATGCCTTGACCCTTCAGGACAATTCTTCCCTTCCCCTTACAGCAATTGTAGAAGAACCTCAAGAGCTTCCAGAGCAAGCTATTCCAGAGAAAGAGTCTCTGATGAAAGATCTAGAGCAACCAGAAGGTAAAACACTTCCTCTAAAGGTTATAATCAGGACTTTAAATCAGGACTTTAAATTGATATCTTTATCTAACAAAGACATTCACTCCCTAGTGAATCTAGCTTCTGATGAAGAAGTCTCTGAGAGAGATAATGAGGAAGTCCTCATGGACTTGTGTGAAAAAGTTCCAATGAACACTACTGACTCAAAAGTAGTGGTTCAAAAATCAAAGAATGATGCTGCTCAACCAGATGGTATAGTTTTATTTAAGATTCTAATTAATTCAAACTCCAACTTTGAGTTAATCTCTTATTCCTTTCCTCCCATCACAGCTGCTGATGATCTTACATCAGTGTTGCAAGTTGATGCTGCAAATTCCATTGATTCTGATAATGCTTTGGAATCCTTTCTTAACTCCGACTGTGAGTTCATACTCACATCTACTCCTTATGTTCCCCCTTCTCAAGAGAAAATGGTCCCTTATAGACCTGAGTACCTTGATGACCCCTTGGTCAAGGACTCTCTCTTCTTTTCCTGTATGGCACTCCTCTTGTGCCTTGCAGAGGTGTCTATCCCTGATGTCACTGAACATTTAGAAGGAATTATAACCTCCTTCCTAGATGCAAAGTGGTATCCTGTGTAGATCTACAGGTAACTCTATCAAATACCTGCTGTTGTTCACCTTGGGGGGAATACTCTATTCCCACTTGGTTGTTAATTTATCTTTCTTTGTATGCAGGCACAATCAACATCCCTGCTGCTGCTGCTGCTGAAGAAGTTGAGGCTGTGCAAGACTTACCAGAGAATGCCTCCAAGATGACTGAAAAGGAATCAAGCTCAGGTACTCTAAACCTTGAACAATATATAGCCTTTGTGGCTGAGAATATTGCCTCTGAGTACATTGAAGAGTTGGCTAAATTTCATATGGTTTCCCTAGCCATCTCTCTAGGAAAAGCATCTGCCCCTGCAGATACAGTCATCTTTTCTCCACCTATCCTTACCTATCCTCTACCCATTCCTTCTATTGCAGAACTGGTCCCCAGGATAGTTCCTGACTTGTATCCTGAATCAGAACTCTGGAAGAGATCTCCAAATGTTGATCTTGATGCCCTCCTTGTGCAAGATGCCATTGAGGAAGCAAGAGAAAAAGAAGATAGAGAGAAGCAGGAGAAAGAAAAGGCTGAACATGCTATAGTTGCCAAGGATATCTCAGAACAAGACTTTGATGATTATGCTGGCAGAACCTCATCCCACTCCTCTGATGATGATGATTCTGAGGATTCTGATAGCACCCAGAAGAAGAAAAAGGCTGTATCCAAGAAAAGAAAAGCATCTGCTCCTCCTACTGCTAATCTAGACAAGGATGTTCCCTATTTCATTCTGAAGGGAATTGATCCCAAGAGCAAAGAATTTCAACCATGGATGAGACTCTCAAAGAATCAGACAAGAGAAAAGAAGAGATCAAAAAGATATGACACTCCAATTCAGAAATTCCCCCCCAAAGGTCCTCCTCCACCTCCTGGTGCTGGAGCCTCCGGAAGTCTCTCTTCTGCCCCATCTGCAAAATCAGCCAGTTCTAATACCTTTCAGTCCTACCAGAGAAGGAGTAACCAAAGCCAGGGAGGCCAAGATGTATCAGGACAAGGAAGGAAATGAAATGAAAATATTCCCAAGGAACAAATAAAGGAGATGACATGTCAGAAACCTACTTTCTCTCCTCCTCCTTCTCCTAAAAAGAAAGTTCCAGAATGGAAACCTTCTCCTCCCAGGAAAGGTCCATCCTCCTCATCAAGGAAACCTGCTGCTTCTGAGACAGTTGAAACAAAAGGAAAAAGAGTGGTCTATTCAGAGAAATCCCACAAGAAGTTCATTGAACTTGCACCTCCAAGATCTCTATATGCTGAAACTGATCCTAAGAAGGCTGCACAGATTCCTCTTGACTCAAGCAAATTAGCCACAGCTCTTCAAAGGAACATGGAGATTGCAGCTCAAGCTGATACTGACAGACCACCCTCTCCATCAGATATGACTGAAACTGAAAGAATTGCCTCTATGGCAAGGTTTAAGGAATCTATTGCACTAAGCATGATGGAGAGAGCCAAAGCTCAAGGACTAGACCCTACAGCATATACAACTATGTCTGAATTCAGAGAAAAGGAACTCAGCAAAATTCAAGTCAACTCTGAAATTTTTAACACTGAAGAATACATGAAGTTGCACCCTGCTGCAGTTCTGCCAAGCTATGCTGAAAAGAAAATTATTGGTGAACATGACCTAATGCTATCCAAAAGACAAGCAGCAAATCCAAACAGAGAAATTATTTTCAAACCAGTTGTAATCCCTAAGAACTCATCTGATGCTAAAACCTCTGATAAATCTGCTTGATACTTTATAGTTCTGCTGATTTATGGTTTTATGTTTTTCTGTGGATTGCCTGTGATTTAAATTTTTGGTTTATCTCTGCTTTTGTTATTGTGTGCATTAGTTTTTAGATCGGATTGGATAACATAACCCAAATAGGGGGAGATTGTTGGTACCCTAGATGTGATTTGGCTTATGTAATCCCTTTCCAGCCCCTCTTGATCCATATAACTATATATGATCATGTTTAGGCCTTATTCAGTTTCCCTAGGACAGTTTATAACTGACCTAGAGCTTAGGCTAAATGTTCTAGATGTATTTTTGGTTAAGGCATTTTCCGTTCGACCATCGTCGAACGAGGCCTCGCGATCGTCGATCATTGGTCGACGATGGCAGGGCTATAGAATCGTTGAAGTCAAGACAATTATCGTCGACCGATGGTCGACGATCTCAGAGCAAGTTTATTATGCTCTGAAGGTTGGTCGACGATCTGCCATCAGCAGTTCAACGATCGTGTTCTTGCTTCACGATTTCTGTCTCGACAGATTTCTGCCTTAGTCGTCGACATTATGAGATGTTCGACGATATCTGTCTCGACAGATTTTTGCCCTAGTCGTCGACATCATGAGATGTTCGACGATTTCTGCTTAAACAGATTTTCTGCTTTAGTCGACGATATCTTGAGCTGGTCGACGATTTCTGTTCGACGATTTCTGTTTCGAGAGATTTCTGCTTTTAGTCGACGATCTGTTAGCTAGGTCGACGATCATCGAACCCCTGTTCGACGATTATTGTCTGCCTTTATCTTTTTATATTCATTCTATTCCTTGGTTTATTTCCAAGTGTTTTAGCTTGTGGTTAGAGAATTTTCTGAAGTTGTGTTTGCAGATTTATGGCTTAAATTCAAAATAAATTAATTACCAAATATGTCAAGCTTAAATCACGGGATTCAGTATTTTGATAAAGCATTTTTGTCCTATTATACAAAATATATTGCCAGGCTGTATTCTAGCCGTTGGCACTGTTTGCTATTTCCAAGAATGGTAAGTCTTTATACTGAGATATTTTCCCACTTATTTAATTCCTTATTGGGACTGACAGTAAGCTAATAGGTCATTCTATTCCTATTGCTATATTCTATTTTGAGATAAACTGTTGCAGGGCTCGAGAATTCAAATCAATAGAGCCGTTCCAAAGAAAAAATGAGAAGACATATTTAAGAGAGATTTCTTTTCTCAGAAATACAAGAAGTTACAGATACAGAGAGATTTTTTCTTAGTGCTGCATTCTCTCAAGCATCTTCAGAGCAACTCTTCACCATCTCACAAAAAGAAGAAGAAAAGCTCCCCTGAAGAAAAAGCCCAGAGCAATTACTTTCATTCTCAAGTCTCCTGAGCATCTGCTTAGAGTTTTCAAGACTTCAGAAAGAGCTCCAGTTCTGCTTCAATTATTCCAGAATCTGAAGACCTGATAAAAATCAGTCTACAGATCTCTGAGGATTTAGTTTCAGTATATCTGAAACTCCTTCATCCTGAAGCAAAGGCTTTCCCTGGACTTTCACTGAGCCAGGGGGAGACTTTGATTCTTTAGAGAATCCACAAGTCTTCTCTAATCTGTATTTACAACAGAGAAGATAATCTAACCCTCTCAACCCCTTTATAAAAGAGTTTGTTCACACCTCTTCAAAAGTGAACATTGGTGACAGGGCACCTTATCAACAACCTGTGGTTGAGCATCCTTATCAAAAGCTCAAAGGGTCTGTTTGATCTACCTGAATCAGATCATTGGTGGCAGGGCACCTTAGCAAAAACCTGTAGTGGATTCCTACCAGGGTGGTAGAAGAGTGGAGTACCTATTTAGAGGGAACCACTATATATCCTGTGTCTCTGACTATCTTGTTTAATTGTCTATTCTGTGGCTGTGATAGAACTACCTAGGATTGCTAGTTGTTGTGATAGGCTTATAGTTAACCTGAAATTTCAGTTAACTCTCTCACTTGTGCACTTCACTGTGTTAGGCTCTTAGGGTTCAAGTATCAGATTATTTATTCCGCAAATAAACTCCAAGGGAGCTGACTAGTTGTTCATAAAATTTGAATACTCTATTCACCCCCCCCCCCCTCTAGAGTAGTTTACAACTTATCCCCTCACTTTCATTCCCAACACTTGCGTTTAGTTCTGTCCACTTTAAGAGAGCACAAGTTATATAAGAAATTGAGTAAGTGCGAGTTTTGGCTTCCTCAAGTGTCCTTTTTTGGCCATGTGGTGAATAAGGATGGAATTTCTGTTGACCTAGAGAAGATAGTTGTCGTGATGGATTGGAAAAGACCTAACAAACCTAAAGAGATAAGAAGTTTCCTAGGATTGGCAGACTATTATCGATGGTTTATGGAAGGATTGTCCATTTTGTCTATACCTCTGACTAAGCTTACACAGAAGAACGTTGTGTTTGTGTAGAGTGATGAGTGCAAAGGATCCTTTCAAGAGATGAAAAAGAGATTATGCACTGCCCCGGTGTTGACCTTACCTACCGAAGGATTGGAGTATACTATTTATGTGGATGCATCGCATGTAACACCTCTACCCGTCAAGAAGAATATAATAGAGGGTCCGGCCGGGGCCCCACACCATATTCCACAAACAGGCGGAGACGCTACTAAATAATATCATAACCACGCATCCTAACACAGAGCATTCTAGCGGAAGTTTCACGGTTGAATTATTGAACTCAAGATAAAGAACAATGTCCACTAAAAAAAGTCTGGCCTTAAGGCCTTACAACAGTTTCTCTTAACAAGAGTGTGGATTACAAACATCGGCACGCAGGCCGGCCACACATGAACAAAAGAAACAAAACAATGCCTTCGAGGGCAGCAGCGCAGCTTTGGGCTTCAGCCCGCTAAGTCCCGCTCGGTCCAGCAACTCCAGTACCTATAATAACCAATCCACCAAGCGGTGGAAAATAGGGCAACGGTCAGCATTCAGCTGACCAATTATAACGACCCTGCCCCTAGCACGGGGCAGCGGAATTCCATCCCTGCATAGCAATCTTCCAATATGATATATATAGCAATTTAAGCAAGACGTGCACGCCCGCACAGTCACATATCACAAACGCCGGCACGACGGCCCGACGCTCCGTGCACTTAGGGCACATTATCGGTGTTCCGTAGTTCCACGGCCACACCACCGTTCAGAGGTCCCAGACATAACGGTTCAATATGAGCATTCTAGTCTGATCGGCTCACAGGCCGTCGACTCTCGCTATGTGATCCTAACAGGGTCTTAAGCACCCAAGGTTAGACAACCATAACGCGGGTACAGATCCACCTTTCCCGTTGCTCAAATCGTCAGACTCACGCCTGGACTGACGCGGGTACAGCTTCACCTTGCCCGTTCCACCATTTCCTAGTTGCAGCCCCACGGCTCAACCTCATACAAAGTAGCAACTCACGGCTACAAGAGAGTCCAACTCTCAATATTTTCTGGACTTCCTCCAGTACTTTATCCATCATGCCTACAAGCAAGAATCACGGAGTCTTCTCCGATATGCAAACAAGCATCACCAATCCAGACCATGTCCAGATGGGCTTCACACAGCATGCTTAGATCCGTACTCCAATTCTGGACTCTAACAAGGGGGACTTCACATATCTACCCCAAGGGAAGCCACAACCCACCGCACACTCGCGGGGAAGGGTTTTCCCTATGCAAAGCAGGAATTAAGGACTTCACATGTCCAAGCAGGAAATCGTTACCCTAGGAGTTCGCTTCGGAGCCATGGAGAGAAATTTGAGACGGATGAAAGCCTTCGCAGCAGCGTTGCCTTCGCAAATCCGAACTCGGCTCGCGATTTGGACCACCGTAGCTCCACCGGCAGCCGGAATCCACTTCTTCTTCCTCACCTTGCTCTCACCTCTCTCTTAAAAGTTAGAAAGAGAGTAGAACTTTAGAAATGAGCCCTTTTCTCCTCCTTTCCCGGCCTTATCAGCCCAGGAATGAGCCCCAGCCACAGGATCTCCTTTAAGGAAAATGAACGGCCAAGATCAGCCCAAAATATTATACTTTTTGGCCGACACGGCCTGTGACACGCCCGTGTCACAGGCCGTGTACCCTTAAGCGGCACACGCGGCTCTCGCACCGACTACAAATTACCAGAACACGGGCATCGACACGCCCGTGTCGAACCTGACACGCCCGTGTCGGTCATGTGACACGCCCATGTCACACCTGTTACACGGTACTCAACGAGCGCTAAATCCAGTCAGAGCAGTGCACGGGTAGGCACACGCCCTTAGACACGCCCGTGTCAAAACTGACACGGCCGTGTTCAAGGCTTGGTTCCGGGCCGTGTACATTTCTGACTCGATATGGCATTTTATTGAGTGACACGCCCTGGGACACGCCCGTGTCGAAGGCCGTGTCCCAGGCTCGACTATCGTCGACCTCCGATTGTCGACTAACCTGAACACGCCCTGGGACACGCCCGTGTCCCAGGCCGTGTACCCCGACACGCCCTGGGACACGCCCGTGTCCCAGGCCGTGTTAAGCAACCTGCACCTCAATTCCAATTTTGAGTCTTTTTGGGGTGTTACAACCCTCCCCTCCTTAATAAAATTTCGTCCCAAAATTTGCAGACAATAGGGAGAAAAAATAACAAAACAATTATATGTTTCTATTACCTATATAACGAGCAAACAAGTTACGAAAATAACTCGGGAAACTCGGCTTGCATGGTCTGCTCGCGCTCCCATGTTAGCTCTTCTCGGCCACAATTGTCCCATCGGACTTTGACCATCCCGATCACTTTGTTCCGCAACTGTTTCTCGGCTCGATCCTCGATCCGTATAGGCTTCACCTTTGTTGTTAGCCCATACTCCATCGGCACTCGATCGTTGTTAATTACTTGAGCTGGATCCTTGACTGCTTTGCATAGCACCGAGATGTGAAACACATCATGCAATCCACTCAATTCCGATGAAAGAGCTAGCCGATAGGCGGCTTCCCCAACTCGCTCTACCACTTCAAACGGACCAAGGTATCGCGGACTTAGCTTTTTCAACCGCCGAATCCGAGATATGCCTTTGAAGGGCTTAATCTTTAAATAGACCCAGTCACCCACCGCGAACTCCACGTTCCGGTGCTTAGCATTGTAATATTTGGCTTGCCGATCCTGGGCTATTAGGAGCCTCTCTCGAATAGAACGTATTGTTGAGGTAGCATTCTCGACTTCCTTTTTGCCTAAAAGTTTAGTCTCGCCAGTTTTGCCCAAGCTAGTGGTGTACGACACTTCCGACCATACAGCGCTTCAAACGGGGCCATGCCTATACTCGATTGATGGCTATTATTATAGGCAAACTCCACCATAACAAGATGTTCTTCCCAATTCTTACCGAAGTCCAGGGCGCACATACGGAGCATATCCTCCATCGTTCTGTTGGTTCGTTCAGTTTGTCCATCCGTTTGCAGGTGAAAGGCCGTACTAAATGCTAACTTCGTGCCCAACATCTGATGAACTAATCTCCAATCTTTCGAAGTAAAGCGCCCATCTCAGTCACTTACGATGCTCCGGGGAACACCATGCAATCGAACAATCTGCTCCACATAGAGCTTTGCCAACGTTTCCACTGAATCGTCCCGCTTGTTCGGGATAAAGTGAGCCACCTTTGTCAACCGGTCTACAATCACCCAGATTGAGTCATGGCCACGCTGAGATCTCGGCAATCCGTGCACGAAATCCATAGAAATATGCTCAAACTTCCATTGTGGAACCGGCAACGACTTCAGGAAACCACTCGGCCGTTGACATTCTTCCTTTACCAAAGCACAAGTGCGACATTTAGCCACATACGCGGCTATGTCCTTCTTTAAACCAGGCCACCAGAACAGTTTCTTCATGTCCTTGTATATTTTTGTGCTCCCAGGGTGAATTGAATACTTTGTAAAGTGTGCTTCATATAGCAATCCTTCTCGCAATTTACCCGCACTAGGGACGCACAATCGGCCATCTCTCCGTAATAACCCGTCATCCCAGGAGAATTGATCACCATACCCCTCCTTTGCATAGCGTTGGAGACTTTCATCCAACTTCGTTGCCCGCCGAACCCTGTCAGCAAGGTCATATTGAACCTCCAACCAGTTCACGCATGCAACAGTCGAAGAATCTCTTTCCACACAAGATATCTCCAAAACTTCTAACTCCTGGATTAACCGCTCATCATGTATCCGCAACCAATTTGCCCGTACCGGAGTCCAACGACTCAAGGCATCAGCGACCACATTTCTCTTTCCGGGAACATAGTGAATGTCGAAGGTATAATCCCCAAGGAATTCCATCCACCTCCTTTGTCGCATATTCAATTCTTTTTGATCAAGCAGATACTTTAAGCTTTTATGATCTGTATAAATATCCACTTTCACTCCATAAAGATAATGCCGCCACAACTTTATCGAAAAGATCACCGCCACCAACTCCAAATCATGGACGGGGTAATTACGCTCATGCACTTTCAATTGAGGTGAGCCATAAGCTATCACCTTGCCAAACTGCAGGAGAACACAGCCTAAGCCGCTTCGCTGTATATTTCAAATCCATCTGTACCACATGGCGACGTCAAAACGGGCGCTGTGGTCAAACGATTCTTCAGCTCATCAAAAGCTCGTGCGCACTCCGGCGTCCAAACGAACTTCTGGTCCTTTCTCGTCAACGTAGTCAGAGGCAAAGCAGTCCGGGAAAAGTTCTCCACGAACCGTCTATAGTTGCCCGCCAGTCCAAGGAAACTCCTGACTTCGGCCACCGAAGACAACACTGGCCAATCAAGAATGGCACTTATCTTAGCCGGATCCACCGCTATGCCCTCTCCACTTACCACATGGCCTAGAAAAGCCACCGACGAGAGCCAGAACTCACACTTAGAGAACTTGGCATACAGCTTATTCCTTCGCAAGGTATGTAATACTAATCGCAAGTGGTTTGCATGATCTTCCTCCGATTGTGAATATATAAGGATATCATCAATAAACACAATCACAAACAGATCCAGGTATTCGCGGAATGTTCGATGCATGAGATCCATGAATACCGAAGGCGCATTACATAAGCCGAACGGCATCACTGTGAACTCATAATGACCATAGCGTGTGCCAAACGCTGTCTTGGGAATGTCACCTTCCCTAATCCGCAACTGGTAATACCCGGACTTCAAATCCAACTTCGAATAGACGGTTGAGCCTGCTAGTTGATCGAACAAATCATCGATCCGTGGAATTGGATACTTGTTTTTCTCCGTCAGCTTGTTCAGTTCGCGATAATCAATACATAGTCGCAAACCACCGTCTTTCTTTTTCACAAAAAGAACAGGCGCGCTCCAAGGTGACATACTTGGGCGTATGTATCCCTGCTCCAACAACTCTTGCAACTGAACTTTCAATTCGGCCATTTCTTTTGGCGCTACCCGATACGGCGAACGGGCCACAGGTTTCGCACCCGGCACCAGCTCGATAGCGAAGTCGATTTCCCTTTGGGGAGGTAACCCCGGAAGGTCCTTTGGAAACACATCCGCATATTCCGACACAATCGGCACTTCACTCACACTGGCCTTCGGCGCCACCGCCTCTATGAGTGTGAAGAACAACTCCGCACCCTTCCGAACTGCCTTAACAACTTGGAGAGCGGATAACAATATCCCACTCATCCCTTGCATACCAATGAACTTGGTCTCTTGTTCGGTATTTTGCCTAAGTGTGACCTCTTTTGAAGTGCAATCTATACAGGCACGCTGCTCTGAAAGCCATTCCATACCAAAGATTATATCAAACTCTTTAATCGGCAATACTAATGTTTCCACCTTGAACTCCCGACTTCCTATCTTGACCTCAAGACTGCAAGATCGATCCGCGCACATCAAACATCCGTTAGGCAACAACACCTTTACACTGTCTATCGTGGTCCGGATCGGCACCCCAACACGAAAGACAATGTCCTCAAACAGAAACGAATGTGAAGCACCTGTGTCGAACAGTGCTTGCGCCGGATACTCTCGTATAAGGACAAACCCTATAACATTACAATTAAAACAAGCACAGCACATCATAACAACAAGAACATTAAAATCTACGCGCACCTGTGACGACATCCGCCTGCTTAATGGCCTCCTGTTGTCCAAGGTTGAAGACCCTGGGCTGCGCGTGTGAGGCAGAAGACTCCACCATAGCCTTCCCCTTCTCCGCATAAGACGCTCCCGTCTTCTTGTCACCCTTTGGAGGACCAAATCGACATTCACGTGCGAAGTGTCCAACCTTCCCGCACGTAAAACAAGCACGAGATCCATACCCAGATGTATCCGTCACAGTCGCAGAAGGAGCTTGTCCAGAAGACTTAGACTTCTTGTTCCATCTCTTTCGGTAGCCAAACTTGTCCGGACGCGGCGGCTTAAACTCTGGCTTCACAACAGCCAAGTTTCCCTTTGCTTGCCCCTGTTTCATGTATGTCTCCAAAGAACAAGCCGTACAGACTAAGGCTTGGAATCCCTGACTCACAGAACTCGAGAGCAAATACCGCAGCTCATCTCGCAGTCCCGCATAAAACCGACTAGTCTTACGCTCTTCTTCGGCGAAGATCGTGCCCGCATATCTTCCCAACCGGGTGAACTCATGCAGGTAGTCATCCACACTTCGATCTCCCTGCGCTAACCTTTGAAATTCCATTTCCATCGATATCCTTTATTGCATCGGTAGATGTTGTGCTAAGAACAATCGAGAAAATTCATCCATTGTAACCTCTGCCAATTGCCTGCCGGCCAAGTGATGCATTTCAATTTCATCCCACCACAATCGCGCCTCTCCTTCCAGTAGGAAAGTGGCTAACATAACTTTCTGTTCCTCCTCAACCTTGATAGCTCTCATAATCCTCTTGACTCTTGCAAGCCAATCCTCTGCTTGGGCCGGTGTACCCGCCCCATGAAACTACGGAGGGTTGAAGCTCAAGAATTGCTTCCATTGTTGATCTGCTACCCGCGGATCAACTTCGGCTTCTACCGGTTCTTGCCGTACCCCAGCTTGCGTTGGCACCACTGCAGGACGTGCCTGCCCCGCCTGCTGAGCATTCATCACCGCAAGCACCGTTTCCGTGATGATACGGACTGTTTCAGCGGATGGAGGAGTTGTGGGCACCTCGGCTGGTGCCGCACTCTCAACAGAACGTTGTGGTTCGGATTGACCCGCAACACTTCTGGTCACCTATATGTGTAAAATACACAGGTTAACGACCAATGAAAACGGCAACCATACAAAAAGAATACACAAGTTCAACAAATAAGTGTATTTGCAATCCTAAGTGGACAATCTTGAGTTCAAATTAAGTGTTATAACGACGGCACTGACACGTGCTCGCCACCTCTCAAAAGAATTTGTCCGCGAATTCGGAAGAGATCGACCAACAAGCTGATACCAAATTGTAACACCTCTACCCGTCAAGAAGAATATAATAGAGGGTCCGGCCGGGGCCCCACACCATATTCCACAAACAGGTGGAGACGCTACTAAATAATATCATAACCACGCATCCTAACACAGAGCATTCTAGCGGAAGTTTCACGGTTGAATTATTGAACTCAAGATAAAGAACAATGTCCACTAAAAAAAGTCTGGCCTTAAGGCCTTACAACAGTTTCTCTTAACAAGAGTGTGGATTACAAACATCGGCACGCAGGCCGGCCACACATGAACAAAAGAAACAAAACAATGCCTTCGAGGACAGCAGCGCAGCTTTGGGCTTCAGCCCGCTAAGTCCCGCTCAGACCAGCAACTCCAGTACCTGTAATAACCAATCCACCAAGCGGTGGCAAACAGGGTAACGGTCAGCATTCAGCTTACCAATTATAACGACCCTGCCCCTGGCATGGGGCAGCAGAATTCCATCCCTGCATAGCAATCTTCCAATATGATATATATAGCAATTTAAGCAAGACGTGCACGCCCGCACAGTCACATATCACAAATGTCGGCACGACGGCCCGACGCTCCGTGCACTCAGGGCACATTATCGGTGTTCCGTAGTTCCAGGGCCACACCACCGTTCAGAGGTCCCAGACATAACGGTTCAATATGAGCATTCTAGTCTGATCGGCTCACAGGCCGTCGACTCTCGCTATGTGATCCTAACAGGGTCTTAAGCACCCAAGGTTAGACAACCATAACGCGGGTACAGATCCACCTTTCCCGTTGCTCAAATCGTCAGACTCACGCCTGGACTGACGCGGGTACAGCTTCACCTTGCCCGTTCCACCATTTCCTAGTTGCAGCCCCACGGCTCAACCTCATACAAAGTAGTAACTCACGGCTACAAGAGAGTCCAACTCTCAATATTTTCTGGACTTCCTTCAGTACTTTATCCATCATGCCTACAAGCAAGAATCACGGAGTCTTATCCGATATGCAAACAAGCATCACCAATCCAAACCATGTCCAGATGGGCTTCACACAGCATGCCTAGATCCGTACTCCAATTCCGGACTCTAACAAGGGGGACTTCACATATCTACCCCAAGGGAAGCCACAACCCACCGCACACTCGCGGGGAAGGGTTTTCCCTATGCAATGCAGGAATTAAGGACTTCACATGTCCAAGCAGGAAATCGTTACCCTAGGAGTTCGCTTCGAAGCCATGGAGAGAAATTTGAGACGGATGAAAGCCTTCGCAGCAGTGTTGCCTTCGCAAATCCGAACTCGGCTCGCGATTTGGACCACCGTAGCTCCACCGGCAGCCGGACTCCACTTCTTCTTCCTCACCTTGCTCTCACCTCTCTCTTAAAAGTTAGAAAGAGAGTAGAACTTTAGAAATGAGCCCTTTTCTCCTCCTTTCCCGGCCTTATCAGCCCAGT
Organism: Platanthera zijinensis; assembly: GCA_039513925.1. Lineage (NCBI taxonomy): Eukaryota > Viridiplantae > Streptophyta > Magnoliopsida > Asparagales > Orchidaceae > Platanthera > Platanthera zijinensis. The sequence continues at coordinate 191,042,037 of CM077080.1, read as the reverse complement.
AATGAGCCCCAGCCACAAGATCTCCTTTAAGGAAAATGGACGGCCAAGATCAGCCCAAAATATTATACTTTTTGGCTGACACGGCCTGTGACACGCCCGTGTCACAGGCCGTGTACCCTTAAGCGACACACGCGGCGCTCGCACCGACTACAAATTACCAGAACATGGGCATCGACACGCCCGTGTCGAACCTGACACGCCCGTGTCGGTCATGTAACACACCCGTGTCACACCTGTTACACGGTACTCAATGAGCGCTAAATCCAGTCAGAGTAGTACACGGGTAGGCACACACCCTTAGACATGCCCGTGTCAAAACTGACACGGCCGTGTCCAAGGCTTGGTTCCGGGCCGTGTACATTTCTGACTCGATACGGCATTTTATTGAGTGACACGCCCTGGGACACGCCCGTGTCGAAGGCCGTGTCCCAGGCTCGACTATCGTCGACCTCCGATCGTCGACTAACCTGAACATGCCCTGGGACACGCCCGTGTCCCAGGCCGTGTTAAGCAACCTGCACCTCAATTCCAATTTTGAGTCTTTTTGGGGTGTTACATCGCATATCGAGCTTGGATGTGTCTTGATGCAAGAAGGAAAAGTAATTACGTATGAGTCGAGGCAATTGAAGATTCATGAAAAGAATTATCCTACGCATGATTATGTGTTTGCGGCACTAATTTATGCCCTGAAACTTTAGAGACATTTGTTATATGGCGCGTTGTCCAAGATTTATACAGATCATAAGAGCTTGAAGTACGTCTTAACTCAAAGGGAGTTGAATTTGCGCCAGCACAGATGGTTGGAGTACATCGCGGATTATGAGGTCGATATCCTTTATCATCCAGGCAAATCTAACGTGGCGAATTATGATGTCGATATACTTTATCATCTGGGCAAAGCTAACGTGGTAGCTGATGCCTTGAGTAGAAAGACCGTGCAAATCTTTATCCTTTCAATATAATCCTTGGTGGAGGAATTTCGATTAATGAACATAACTGTTGGGAGTAGCGACTCGCCGAGTAGCTTGGAAGTGGCAGAGCCTTCATTGATTATGCTTACAAGGCTGCATCAGAAGGACGATCCTAATTTGCAACATATCCATAGTAGATCTGAAATAGGGAAATTACCGGACTTTTTGATTGATGATGTGGGTACCTTAAAGTACCGCGACAGATATTGTATTCCCGTTGTTGGGGACGTTAGATTAAGGATATGTAGTGAAGCGCATGGTTCTAGTATTGCCTACCACCCTGGCTCTATAAAGATGTACATGGATCTTAAGTAGATCGTCTGGTGGTATGGAATGAAGAACGACATAGCTAAGTTCATTTCTAAGTTTTTCACCTGCAAGCGTGTTAAGGCAGATCATAGAAGGTCTAGTGGTAATCTGACGCCTTTGGATATTCTAAGTTGGAAGTGGAAGAGCATCTCTATGGACTTTATTTACGGTTTATCGAGGTCTCCCCGAGGGCATGATTCTGTGTGGGTCATAGTTGATAGATTGACGAAATGTGCTCACTTTGTGCCTTTTAAAATATGTTATTCCATGAAGAAGATGTCAAAATTGTATTTGGATGAAGTCATCAGACTGCAGGGAGTGCCGGTAAGTATTGTGTCAGATCGAGACTCCAGATTTAAATCGTGTCTCTGGAAGAGTTTGCAAGAAGGGTTGGGCACTGACCCCAGGTATTCAACCGTTTACCACTCGCAGACCAATGGTCAAACAGAAAGAGTTAATCAAATTTTGGAAGAGATGATCAGATGTTATATTTTGGACCATGGTGGAGCATGGGATCAACATCTCAGACTGATGGAGTTTGCTTATAATAATAGTTATCAGGAGATTTTGTAGATGGACCCTTTGAGGCTTTATACAGGAGGCGTTGTAGAACCCCCTTATTTTGGGCTAAGGATGGTGAGAGACCATTGTTAGGTCTGGAGGCCTCAGAAGAAATGAGTAATTCTGTAATGCATATTCGTGAAAAGCTTCATGTAGATCAGGAGCATTATGAGAAGTATGCAAATCGACGAAGGGTTGATCTGGTGTTCGTAGTTGGGGATATGGTTTTTCTAAAGGTTTCTCCAATGCCAGGTGTTAAGAGGTTTTGAAGGAACCACAAGTTCGATCCTAGGTATGTATGACCTTTCGAGATTGTTGAGCGCATTGGAGTGTCCGCTTATAGGATAGATTTACCAGCTACTTTTCCTTGTGTTCACGACGTGTTTCATGTGAGCTAGTTGTGAAAGTGTGTTCATAATGATCATCATGTTCTTAACTCAGTGCCCTAATTATAACATAATCTTTATTATGTCGAGGAGCCAGTTTGTATTTTACAGACTTAGGATCGGGTGTTGCGGAGAAAGACAATACCTATGGTCAAGGTTCTTTGGCGAAACCAAGATGTTAAGAGCGTGACATGGTAGTGGGAGTTTGAAAGTCTTTAATTTAAGGATAGATAAATCAACTAAAGGGGGGGTAAATAGGTTTCTTAGTCTTTGTGACTATCTTTTGCTTTTATCTGTTTTAGGGTCTATAGTGATTTAGTTACATTTTTTTCAAGACAATCACACAGATAATACAACAATTTTATAGTGGTTCCCCAGATTATGGGTACGTCCACTTTCCCTCCCACCTTTCTAACAGCTTGTTATAAAAGACACTCCTCCAATCTCGGCTCCTAAGAGCTTACAACACGATCTCGTGGGACCATTTAGTCTCCTCCAAGACCTACAGCTCGGGCACAAATCCCTACAACTTAGTGATCCAAAGATCACCTACCTTAGGCCCAAAATACCTATAACTTAGGCTGGGAGGATAGCCCTACCTCAGAGAGAATGACTCTCCTACAACTCAGGCCCAAATGCCCTACCTTAAATCCAAAGGATCCTACAACTCAGAGAGAATGACTCTCCTACCTCAGGCTCAAAAGCCCTACCTCAGATCCAAACTGGATCCTACTCTCAAGCCAAAGCCCTACCTCAGGCACAAAGGCCCTATACTCAAATCTACAACTAGATCCTACCTCAGCCTTTATAAATTAGGCCTACAACTCAGATCCAAAAGGATCCTATAAGATGAAAGTGGGTTGGTGAAATTTGAATATAGAGATATGATCTCTGAGTTTACCATCATGGACTAAGTGAACCCAGCCCAACTTTGACTCCGGGGAAATAGTACCTGAGCATACTGCTTCCTGAATTAAGAAAATTTCGGCCCTATCTTCTTCATCACAGCACTAGAAATTGATCTTCAATATTTACTCTGCTAGGGCTGTGAAGTGCTGCAGCTAGGGTTGGCCCTTTGCTGCTTCTTCTTCCTCAGAGATTTCCTCTGAACTTGCTGGTGTAGGTGTGAATGCCACCAGCTATCTTTCTTCAGCTTGTAGCTGCTGCAACTAGGGTAAGACCTTGCTGCTTCCTGAGCTGAGATAAACTCAGCCCTAACTTCTTCTCACTAGCAAGAATAGATCTTCAACGAACAACTGCTTGTACTGGAAGTACCTTGCAGAATTCTGCTTCCTCCTGAACTGAACCAGAAGCTCAGTCCTCTCTTCTTCTCAGCTCCAGAAGTTGATCTTCAGGACTAGGCTTGGTTGACCTGAGAATTCACAGCCTCTTAGGCTTGGTCTTTCTCTTCTTCTTACCTTAGTGAGATAAAGCTCACTGAACTGGCTTGTCTAAAGTTATCAGACTTATACTACTGCAGTTATTATTAGCCCTCTACTGCTACCTCAATCTCTCTGAGAAATTACTCTGATCTTGTCATTGATGTTGATGTCAACAGCTAACTTTGTTGAACTTACATACCAACTGGTTTGAACTTTTAGTTCAGCTGGTTTAACTTCCTACTTCAAGATTGGCAACAATGGCGAGGAGGAAGACAAAGTCTAGCTGCTAATTTTCAAAATGAGTAAACCCTAAGAGTTGAAGTTCTCAGCTCCTGATCTTGTCCTTTTATCTTCCGCCGATTAACAGCTCTTAGAGTAGTTGGACCCACAATAGTTGACAGTTGCAACCTTGCTTTAACAGCAAAAGTCGTACAGTAGGCATGCTGCACCGTTTGTCGCGTACTGTAGCCATCCCACAATATTTTGAGTTTTGATGATGTCAGCACCTGTGAACTTAGTCAAATTCAAACACTTTAGAATAGGAATTGAGTGAACAAGCTTCACTCAGTGAAAAAACACTTAGATAGATTTTTATCTTACTCATGCATTGAGAGCGTTGAGTGAATAAGCTTCACTCAATGCTTTTGGCCATAGCCAATCTTTCTGCATCTCTGGCGTTGAGAGCGTTGACTGAGCCTTCATCACTCAACGCTTTTTGCCTTAACCAATCTTTCTGAACCAGTAGGCATTGAGTGAGCCTTCATCACTCAACGCCAAAGTACTTAGACAGATTTCTGTCACTAGGCATTGAGTGAGCCTTCATCACTCAACACCAAAACCCTTAGTCGCATTCTTGAATGAAAGTGTTGAGTGTAGTTTCTTCACTCAATGCTTTCTTCTTTAGCCTATTATTTTGATGAGGCGTTGAGTGAATAACCTTCACTTAACGCTTCTGTACTTAGAAAAAATTTTTGTCAGCTTAGGCTTTGAGTGTGTTGAGTGAGCCTTCATCACTCAACGCCATCTATACTTTTGTAGTCTTAACTACTTAGGCATCGAGTGAGCCTTCATCACTCGGCGCTTCTATACTTAACTAGATTTCTTTATTGTCAAAGATAATGCTTTGACTATCTGATCTTTACTCAACGCTTTTTGTAGTATGGCGTTGAGTGAACTGCCTTCACTGAACACATGTGGACTTAACCACTTTTCTATCTTACAAATAGTCAGGCTTTGACTGACTTGACTTTATTCAACCCTTCTTGTTGTATGGCGTTGAGTGAATTGGCTTCACTCAATTCCTGTGGACTTAGCCACTTTCCTGCCTTCCCAATGTTGAAGGGCTTTGACTGTCCTGTCTTCTCTCTTCGCTTTTTGGCAACTGGCGTTGAGTGACCTTGCTTCACTCAACGTATATGGACTTAAACACATTCCTACCATGCTAATGCTGAAGGGTTGTATGACGTTGAGTGGGCTGGCTTCACTCAACGCCTGTGGACTTAGCCACTTTCCTGCTTTGCTAATGCTGAAGGGCTTTGACTGTCCTGTCTTCTCTCAGCATTTTTTGGCATTGAGTGAGGTTATTTCACTCAACGCCTGTGGACTTTACCATATTTGCATATGCCATTGAGTGAGCTGTCATCACTCAACGCCTGTGGACTTAGACAGATTTTCTGTCTCTCCACCTGCCTACCTTGTGACCACTTATCACCATCACTTAGACAACCTGTCTAACCTTGTTCTAAGGAACATCCTACACATGATGAGCTTAACCAACATCAAATACAACTATGCTCTTCGTGTTGATAATGATGCCTCTTCAAATCAAATCTAGGGAACATTGAGGGCAATATTCCCAATAATCTCCCATATTTGAAGAAGGCAGAACACCCAGTAATACTAAGAAGAATTTACACATAAGGCATATAAATTGAGAAGCAGCTGTAAGATTTCTCATACCACTTGAAAATTTCAAAGCAGCTTACAACTCTCCTCAAAACTTAACATTTAAGTGGAGGACTTTCCTCATGCCACTTGAGGGTGAAAACATAACATGCAATGGATCAACATTGCTCTCTTCATATTACTTGAATGTTTCCAAGTAATATGCACTTCTCAGTATTATACATCTCCCCCTGGGCATGTCATGTCCACTATCTCCCCTTTTTCTGGCAAGTACTGCTCAACTTAGTATTCTACTTAGTATGCTCTACTCCTTCAACTTTAGGGTTTAGGGTATTGCCTACCTGTCCCTATAGGATCTTAACAGATCATATACACCTCCCCATTTAGGGTTTAAGGTATTGCCTACCTCTCCTTCTTTTTGGCTTCTTCAAAAAAGAAAAAAGAAATTTCCTAATGAGGTAGGTGATAACATCAAGGGAGAGATTAACTCTTGATGTTATACGACTTGATAAAATCCAGTGTTGATGCCACTTGAGAAATTATCTTAGTGGACAAACTATTTGACTAGGAGTAATACCTTTTGCATTGATACATTGATACAACATATCACTGCAGCCACTTGAGTTATTTGTTAACATTGTTCCACTTGAGCCAATGCCACTCATATACCACTTAAGGCTTCATGTAGCTGTAGTAAGGGTGGTGCTGGCTATTCCTCTTGTCCTATAACATCATGTCTTTACAATAGCAGTAGTGTCTGCATAGCAGTAGCCATCCACTAAGGTTGATCTCCCCTTCAAACGTTGCAAAGTACTGTGAACCTGCTGATCAGTTGTGATGATCGTTGATCCACTACAGCTGCTGGCTACTACTTAACAGGAAGCTGAACTAGTTCGTGCAACTTCTGAATTTGCTCCCCCTCAATAGGAGCATCTTGACTTGCTCCCCCTCAACTGGAGCATCTATTGTCATTCCCTTTACTGGACACTTGAGTCCATCTTAGTCTTGATACCACTTGTTATCACTTGAGAGTCTTGATATCAAATGTCAGACTTATCTACCTTCAAGAGAGGTGAGTTCTGCAACAGAAATATAACATGGAGCAACTGAAGCTATACGAAGTTCAATATACCCAACTCAAACTTGATGGTGTTGAACTTGACTTCATCTAATGGCTTAGTAAAGATGTCAGCCACTTGCTTGTCTGTGGGGACAAACTCAAGACAGAATTCTTCCTTTTCCACATGCTCCCTAATAGAATAATAGCTAATCCTTATGCATAGTCATGCTATGAGAGACAAGATTCCTAGCAATGGCGATTTAACTAATATATGGGAATGTTACTTATCTCAATGTTGTAGACCTGGAGCTGATGCTGGATTCACAACAACTGTGCACAACATATCCATGTAGAGATATACTTTGACTCAGCAGTGGATATAGCCACACTGGTTTGCTTCTTGCTGCTCCAATGACATCAACCTTCTCTATTGGAATAAAAAGTTCCATCCTTGCTTTTCCTATCTTCCTTGCACCTTGTGGTGGAGGTGCTTCTTCTCACCTGTCTCTTTTCTTTTGACTGGGCAGTCAGCACTGACATGTCCAACCTTTCTACAACAATAACATATTATGTTAGAAGAAATATGTTTTCTAGGTTTAGAATCATACCTGTCTCCTTAGGAGAGAATCTTCCCAGATTTGTTGTGATCCTTCCTGTAATGTGAGGAGGAGGAAGATTAGTTCTTCCACTACTTCCTCTTCATCATTTTCTGAAACTGCTTGAAGAATAGTGAAAGTTCATCATCTATATACTATTCAAGCCACAATGAACCTCTGATTACATTGGTGACCCAAATAGTATTATCCCCTTGATACACACACACAAGCCTGATTAGGAAAATAGGCAGTGTGCATTGTATACCACTGGTGGCACATGTCTCTTCTGTATACCACCTGGACTTGTACTACATACTCCCTCTTGATCATTGTCATTGCCTTTGATCATTTCCATCTCCCTTTGACTAGGACAGAGAGCCTTTGGCCTGATCTGTCTCTTCATCCAGATAGATCACTATCCTTTGAAGCATCTTTAGTCATTTCAATGACACTCTTATTATCTTGAGCAGGGATTTAAGTTAGAATCCCCCCAATCTCTACATTTCTTATAGGAAGTTGCTGACTTGTATCAATAGTAGCTGGAGCAATCCAGCTGCTCGATTGTACTTGATTTCCCACAGTAGGTGCAACCATCTAGGTATTCTTCCTCTCAACCCCAGCAATGTCCATATGGACAAGTTGATCTTCAACATTTTTGTTGACCTATTCTGTGCTGGAGGTACACTTGGTAAGACTCAAGCTTATTCAGCTACCTCGTCTGAACTTGCCTCCATCAGCAGGAGCATCTTAGCTTGACAGTCTCCCTCTCAACATTTGCACAGATTATATGCTCATGACTTTCAGTCATTATTTCAACTGATGATACCACTTGACTTGAAAGTCTTTTCTGTATATCACTTGACAGTTTGTCTCTTCTATAAAGTGAGTTTTTCAGCTGAGGATCTTTTGCCTCTTTCTTGCTGCTCTTAGAAGAGTTGCTTCCTGTGCTTCACTCAATGATGAGTATAGCCAGCTTGTTCTCCTCCTCACTATCCTACTAAAGTGGCAGTAGTACTATGTCCCACCAGTCAGACATCTTTGAGCTTCAATGGCTGGATCTAGCTAGTCTGTTTATCCAGTCAGATACCACTTGAAGGAATTTACCCAAGACATGTGTACTTTATCCTTTTTCAAGAATGCACACAACATCCTTTTCCTCTTGGGCAATAGGAGGAGTATCCTTGATTTTCAACATCCATCTCCATCTTCCCACCTACTGTCCATAGCCTCTGGTGACTCCTTTGTCTGAATCACCAAAGCTTACTTTGGGTCCATCTTTTAATGGAGTATGATCCTTAAGTTGGCTCGTTTTTCCAGTCTTATTCCTAGAACAACCTCTGTCCATGTACCATATAGAGGTATGCACACTTGGACTATCGTGTAAAACAGAGTTTTACCTTACCTTAGGACCCCAATACTTATTGGATCCTAGGTTCTAATTAGCCTGAAAATAATCATGCCTTCCTGCAGATTTTCTGACAGGAAGACTAGCAATAGCTCTGTTAGGAAGACTTACCCTTGCCCTTGGCACACTAGGGTTGTGCCAACAATCTATGTCAAAGTGGACCACTTTGCCACAACACTAACACTCATGGATGTTATATATCCTCTTCTGAACAATCTTTGAAGAGTGCAAACCATCACTAGCTGCCTGTTTAGTGGCGAGTATTGTAGCCTTCTTATTTCTCTTAACAAGAATCTTATTAAAGGTGAGTATGCCAATAGAAGTGCTTGGATTACTCTGAGTTTCATTAACAGCAGTCTTCTTTGTATTTGACATGCTATTAATGGCCTTAGAGCTAGCCAACTCAGCCTTACTAGCTGACTTACCCTTGGTCTGGGTTTTTGCTGGAAGAGCCCGAGAATAGGCCACTGCCTTCTCCTTGAGTATAGGGGCTGGAGCACCAAGTACAAATGGTCCATGATGGGCCATTTGGACTTCTTCATGGTGAGCCTTCTGTGAACTCAAACCCATGCCCTTCCTTCTTCCATTGCAGGATACACTTGTACTCTTACAATGAGAATTCTCATTCTTCTAGTGATCATGCATGCAGTCTTGGCCATACCTATTAGAAGGGTGGATTACCTTGTGAAGGATGTCCTGAGGCACTACAGGTGCTTTGCCTTTCCCTTTGGAATGAGCAACACTAGAATTCCACATGAACTCTAAAACCTTCTAATCTTTATGAGAGGTGAAGGAGTCAATCAATGGTAACATTGTTTTGGGCTTTGAAAAACTAGCCACAATCTTTTTCTCGTTTAGGAGTTTCTCTTCAAGATCCAAGATGATCTTGTTCTTCTGGATTATGGTCTCAATTTGGGTGATTGAGATGGCCTTTAGGTGGCTGACTTCCCTAGCCTTCTGATCTAGCAAGGATGTTGTCTGAGCCTACTGGGCAGCAGCTAGCTGAAGGGAAATAATCTCCTCAGCTTGCTTTTTGGCCAACTTCCTGCTCCTTCTCAAAGCCTCCAGAATTTCACCATACTGTTCAATCAATTTATTGGCATCTACCTCAGACTTAGAGTCATCTTCATCACTGGATGAAGATGCTTCTGAATTTGGACTAGTCTTATAGCCAGTCATAGAAGAGGAGCTAGATAGGTAATGTACCTTTTCTGGACCAGGCTGATCCTGACAGGATTCATCATTTGTCATTACCATTAGCCCATTATAGTTGTTGGCATCATCATCCACCTCTGAGTCACTGTCTGAAAGTGATAGAGGGGACCTGATCTCTATCCTTGCATTTGGATTGACATCATCTTCATCACTATCACCAAATATAGAGGACAGTTGGGCTCTGATTCCTATCCAAGCAACAGGATAGTCTTCATTTTTATCTTCAATAACAGCAAGCAACCTAGTGGGGGCTTTTTCTTCTCTGCAGACTTGAAGCTTCATTGAGCTCCACTCTTTATAGTTCACACCTGAACCCATAAGTATAAACCTTTTAACTATCTTTTTAGATCTACACAAACTATTAAGTCCTTTTTGAGCAACCTCCCTCTGATACCACTTGAAAGTCTTTAATTTCAAGGATAGCTAAATCACCTAGAGGGGGTGAATAGATTTCTTAGTCATTGTGACTATCTTTTGCTTTTATCTGTTTTAGGGTCGGTAGTGATTTAGTTACATTTGCTTTCAAGACAATCACACAGACAACACAATAAATTAATAGTGGTTACCCAGATTATGGGTACATCCACTTTCCCTACCACATTTCTAACATCTTATTAGACAAGACACTTCTCCAATCTCGGCTCCTAAGAGCTTACAACATGATCCTGTAGGACCACTCAGTCTCCTCCAAGACCTATAGCTCGAGCACAAAGCCCTACAACTCATTGATCCAAAGATCACCTACCTCAGGCCCAAAAGACCTACAACTCAGGCTGGGAGGACAACCCTACCTCAGAGAGAATGACTCTCCTACAGCTCAGGCACAAAGGCCAAACCTCTGATACAAAGGATCTTATAACTCAGGCACAAGTGCCATATAACTTAGAGTGAATGACTCTCCTACCTCAGGCGTAAAAGCCCTAACTTAGATCCAAACGGGATCCTATTCTCAGTCTAAAGCCCTACCTCAGGCACACGTGCCCTACACTCAAATCTGCAACCAGATCCTACCTCATCCTTTATAAATCTGGCCTACAACTCAGATCCAAAAGTATCATACAGGACGAAAGTGGGTTGGTGAAATTTGACTACAGAGATATAATCTCTTAGTTTACATTCCTGGGCTGAGTGAACCCAGCTCAACTTTGACTCCAGGGAAATAATCCTTGAGTCTTCTGCTTCCTGAACTGAGAAAATCTCAACCCTATTTTCTTCTTCATAGCACTAGAAATTGATCTTCAGGATTTACTTTGCTTGGGTTGTGAAGTGTTGTAGCTGGGGTTGGCCCTTTGTTGATTCTTCTTCCTCAGAGATTTCCTCTGAACTTGCTGGTGCATGTGTGAATGCCACCAACTATCTTTCTTCAGCTTGCAGCTGTTGTAGCTAGGGTTAGACCTTACTGCTTCCTAAGTTGAGATAAACTCAGCCCTAACTTCTTCTCAGTAACAAGAATTGATCTTTAATGAACAACTACTTGTACTGTAAGTACCTTGCAGAACTCTGCTTCTTCCTAAACTGAACCAAAAACTCAGTCCTCTCTTCTTCTCAGCACTAGAAGTTGATCTTCAGGATTAGGCTTGGTTGAACTGAGAAGTCACAACTGCTAAGGCTTGATCTTTTTCTTCTTCTTACCTCAGTGAGAGAAAGCTCACTGAACTGGCTTGTCTGAAGTTATCAGACTTACACTACTGCAGTTAGGGTTATCCCTCTGCTGTTATCTCAATCTCTCTCAGAAATTACTCTGATCTTGCTGTTGATGGTGAAGATGTCAACTACTAACTTTGCTGAACTTACAGACCAACTAGTTTGAACTTTTAGTTCAGCTGGTTTAACTTCCTGCTTCAAGCTTGGCAACAATGGCGAGGCGGAAGACGAAGTCAAGCCGCTACTTTTCGAAATGTGTAAACCCTAAAAGTTGAAGTTCTCAACACCTGATCTTGTCTGTTTATCTTCTATTGATTAACGACTCTTAGAGAAGTGGGACCCACAATAGTTGACATCTGTAACCTTGCATTAACAACAAAAGTCGTACAGTATGCCTACGACGTCGTTTGTCGCGTACTATAGCTATCCCGCAACATTTTGAATTTTGATGATGTCAGCACCTGTGGACTTAGTCAAATTCAAACATTTTAGTATAGATGTTGAGTGAACAAGCTTCACTCAATGCTAAAATACTTAAATAGATTTCTGTCTTACTCAGACATTAAATGCATTGATTGAACAAGCTTCAGTCAATGCTTTTGGCCTTAGCCAATCTTTCTGCATCTCAGACATTGAGAGCGTTGAGTGAGCCTTCATCACTCAATGCTTTTTTCCTTAGCCAATCTTTCTATACCAGTAGGCGTTGAGTGAGCCTTCATCACTCATTGCCAAAGTACTTAGATAGATTTCTATCACTAGGCGTTGAGTGAGATCTCATCACTCAACGCCAAAACCCTTAGTCGCATTCCTGAATAAAAGCGTTGAGTGTAGCTTCTTCACTCAACGCTTTATGCTTTAGCCTATTATTTTAATGAGGCGTTGAGTGAATAACCTTCACTCAACGCTTCTGTGCTTAGATAGATTTTCTGTCAGCTTAGGCATTGAGTGTGTTGAGTGAGCCTTCATCACTCAACGCCATCTAGACTTTTGTAGTCTTAACTACTTAGGCATTGAGTGAGCCTTCATCACTCGACGCTTCTGGACTTAACCAGATTTCTTTACTGTAAAAGATAAAGCTTTGACTATCTGAGCTTTACTCAACACTTTTTGTAGTATGGCGTTGAGTGAACTGCCTTCACTCAATGCCTATGGACTTGGACACTTTTCTGCATTGCAAATAGTCAGGCTTTGACTGACTTGACTTTATTCAAACCTTCTTGTTGTATGGCATTGAGTGAAATGGCTTCACTCAATGCTTGTGGACTTAGCCACTTTCTTGCCTTGCCAATGCTGAAGGGCTTTGACTGTCCTATCTTCTCTCAGTTCTTTTTGGCATCAGGCATTGAGTGATCTTTCTTCACTCAATGCCTGTGGACTTAACCACATTCCTTCTTTTCCAATGTTGAAGGGTTGTATGGCGTTGAGTGAACTGGCTTCACTCAACGCCTTTGGACTTAGCCACTTTCCTGCCTTGCCAATGTTGAAGGGCTATGACTGTCCTATCTTCTCTCAGTACTTTTTCGCATCTGGCGTTGAGTGAGCTTGCTTCACTCAATGCCTGTAGACTTAACCATATTTCTTTATATCTGGCATTGAGTGATTTGTCCTCACTCAATGCCTATGGACTTAGACAGATTTTCTATCTCTCCACCTGCTTACCTTGTGACCACTTGTCACCATCACTTAGACAACCTGTCTAACCTTGTTCCAAGGAACATCCTGCACATGATGAGCTTAACAAACATCAAATACAACTATGCTCTTAGTGTTGATGGTGATGCCTCTTCAAATCAAATCTAGGGAACATTGAGGGCAATATTCCCAATATAGTCAGCTATGAGAGAGACTTATCCTCACCTTTTCTCCTAGTTTCTTTGGTAAGTATTTCTATCCGGTAACCTTTGGCTGTTTCTTTTTGTTTAAGTTTCGAAATGCGTATCAAGTTTTGTGATGTGACTTCTTTTTAGGGGGAGTGGCTGTAATAACCCTGAATTTTCGATAATTAATTAATCCCTTTAGTGGCGTAATTTTGACATAAGGGCGTTACGTTGGCGCATAGTTAAAGACGTACTGTCTTTAGTGCGAGATTTTGCTCGTTGGGGCGAGTCGGCCAGTTTTTAGACTCATCGGAATTAGAGTTTTTTTGACTTGGAAAATTAAAGTAATTAATTTTAAGATTACTTGTGAAATTTCATTACGATCCAGGCTTGGTTGGGATCTCGGTGGATTGTATAAGAATATTTTATTGTTTTAACTTCAGGGAATTTTTTACCCAAGTTTGGTTTATTGGATCCTGATTTCGACTTCGTCATTAAATTCATAGCGCCGTCATTTAGTTTTGGTGCGAATTTTATCAAAAACCGAAATGATTTGGTCATTCTTGTCGTTTGAGTTTTTCTAGTTATTATAATATTAATAATATATTATATATATATATATGTATATATACTTATAAAACGAAAAACCCTATTCATCCTTCTTCCCCAAAAGGGCTTGATCGAGAGGGTCGTGAGAGAGGTGGCGAGTTTTTCATCATGAACCTTCCGGCAGCCGTTTCGGGAGCTTCGGTGGGCGAAATCCTAGGCGGAGCATAGATTAGGATAGCTCTCGCCAAGATCTATGCATTAACGACAAGTATTTTGAGTTTCCTGAAATTTTGGAGTTAGGATTCTTATCCTAACCCTCGTTTTGCCACATAAAGTTTTAGATATCGTGGGAGGGGATTTCTTGCAGCCAATTCTTGCACTGGAGCACTTGGGAGTGCGAGTTTCGGGAGATTTTGAGGCAAGTGATGGTTTCCCCCTCTTTCTTATTATTTTTTCCCTGTATCTTTTTCTTTCCTACATAGAACTTAGGATTTTGGTTTGTTGAATCTGTGTAAGGTAGGGATCGGTTCAACTCAAATTCATCGAGCTAAATTCGTTGAGTATCTTTGGATTCGTCGAGTATCTCAGTTCATTGAGTCTGACTTAAATTCATCGAGTGTTGCTGAATCTATTAAGTTAAAATCATCGAGTATCGTTCAATTGGTCGAGTGATTATACCTTGGCATCGAGTTCGTTGAGTGAAATTGTCTTAGCGTCAAGTGCGCCGAGTAATTCTAGTTAGGTGTCGAGTGAATCAGTCTTTGAGTCAAATTTTTCGAGTGCTGTCTTTGGCGTCTAGTGTGTCGAGTGATTATACCCTGACATCAAGTTCATTGAGTGAAACTATCTTGGAGTCAAATTCATCGAGTGATTATACCCTAACATCGAGTTCATTGAGTGAAACTATCTTTGAGTCAAAATTCGTCTAGTGATTATACCTTAGCATCGAGTGTGTTGAGTGATTCTAGTTAAGCATCGAGTGAACAAGATTTGGAGTCAAAAGTGTTGAGTGGAGTCAAAAGTGTTGAGTGGAGTCAAAAGCATTGAGTGGAGTCAAAAGGCATTGTGTGGAGAAGAAAAGTGTCGAGTGACTTTAAATTCATTGAGTATTCTCAATGAATCTGTGTGGACTTAGAATTTTTTTCATCGGATGAACTTCAATTCGTCGAGTATACCTTTATAGATTTTCTGGACTTTCTTACCTTATGTCATTATGGGAAATTTGATACTAAGTCTTGGGTTTTTGCTTTCATTATCAGTACTTTTGTAAGTTCATTGTGGACTGGGGTTGGCAGTGGATAAAGGACCACCACCTCAGTGTCGGCTTGTGAATCATTACACCTGGTGGTTTTTTTGAACTATTGGGTTGTGTTGGACAATGTGGGCATCCCTACAGTACCTTTTCGAGTTGTTTGGTGTGATGGTTTGTGTTGTATAATATGGCCACCACCTCATCACCATGTTTCTTTTATCGATGTTAATTATTCACTTTTTACAACTGATCAGCCTTTTCTTATATATATATGCATATGTTTTTAAGCATACCTTTGCAGATGTTAATGAAGCATAGCTTTTTGTCGCACTTGGTGCACTTTTACATAATTAACCTCTTGAATTCTTCATTTGTTTACTGAGTTTTGACTCAGGTGTTGTGGTTTGATAGTTTTTCTATCTTGGGTTGTTAACCCTTGGACTTCTCTTGTTTATTGCCACTTATTTATTTTTGCTAAGGCATTCTTTCTTTTGAATGCCTCAGGCTCAGAGCAGTAGCAGCCAGAGCAGCTAGGGTTGGTGGTTCTTGGCATGGGCTTAATAACTGTGATTTTCTTCCCTCACCTTCGCGAGATAGTTTTTTTGTTCTTGTTTTAGTTCAGACATATATTTTGTATTATGGGTTTGTGTTAGGTTGTTGACACCCACAGTGAATTATTGTAGATGTTAGACAATTTGCTAGCTGCTATTTTATTTCTCTAGCTGGATTGTTGTACCAACTTGCTCTCTGGGATGGATATGATTGCATGTTAGCTATTTTCAAAGTATAGAAAGATCAATATCCTTACCTCATACTCATAGCATCTCTTTAAATCAAATGTCACTCAATTTTAACGAACGTAAAAGCCCTTTTAGTACTTATATTAAATCTTGAGGTGTGCATATCATGAATTGTTCTAGTGGATTTTCATACTCATATAGGATAATAAATGAACTAAACAAAGTATTTTCTGCTGCAAATATGTATACTTTTACCCGTGGACTAGCTGATCCACTTAGCCGAGGGACACGGTCATCAAAACTTAAACTCAAACTGTATTTGCATCATAACAAACTTGAGGATTCCATGAAAAGTATTAGGAGTGGGTTCTTGCTTGAGCGTCTGCAGTTGTCCCCTACACGGTGTGGCATCATGATGTGTATTTTCTCTCACTCTGATATATATTATTTAATGCTGAGAAAATGCGGGTTATGACAAAGAAGCAGACTTCAGTCTCCACTTCTACAGCTGAAGAAGAATATATTACTGCTAGAAGTTGTTGTTCACAAATTTTGTGGATGCAAAATCAATTACTTGATTATAATATAAATTTTTCTAACTCCATAATATTTTATGATAGTTTAAGTATTATCTCAATTGCATCAAATCTTGTCATGCACAGCAGGACAAAGCAAATAGAGATTATGCACCATTTTCTGAGAGATAATGTTGAAAAAGGAAAGACTATCCTAGAATATGTGACTTTAGAAAATCAGAGGGCAGATATTTTCACAAAGTGTCTTGATGAATTAAAGTACAATCACTTTATCAATGCCTTGGGCATGCTTGATAAAGATCAATAAATAAATATACAACTACACAAGCACATAATTGTTATTGGAAGTATTCCTGGGAAAAACAAGCACAAGACTTAAAATACAAGTCTGTATTCGATGGAACGTCGAGTACAAATTGGCGTAACATCAAATTCTATTCAACATAACATCTAATAGTTTATACTATGGAGAGTTCTGAATCATATCGACGCAATGTTGATATATAGATATATGCTTGCATTGAATATTGTTAAAAGTATTAAAACTTTGAATAGTATTTGATGTAATGTCGATTATAGTCAAGAGCTAAACTATTTCTGCCCTAATTTGTTGACGTTTCGTCTACTTCTATAAGACTTTGTATTTCATTCTAAACTCTTCATCTTCCCCGCTCTATTCTCTCTCTATCTTTTTTCTCCATTCTCTCTTGTACTTTTGCAGGGATTCTAATGGCAAACAAGACAAATTCAGAATTTAGTATATTTCAAATCATTTGAGCTGTTGCGGAATCTTTCAATGGAATTCTTCAACTATTCACTGATGCAGGACTAAATAAGTTGATCACTACAATTTACCTATTATATTCTACATAATTATCTGATTTCATCACACATGTTACAATTGATGATGAAGGCTCAATGATTGGGCAGATAAAAGGATCTGAGGTCAGTATAACTGCAGAACTGATACAGACAACATTTGATCTACCATTAGGAGAAGGAGATGCTGAACTAACAGAATAAGAAGCTAAGTAAGCTCTTGTAAAGATGCACTTTTCCAATGATAAGCCAATTCATTTAAAAAAGAAAGATTTTTCAGAAGAATATGAATTTCTTACTGATATAGTGGGAAAGGTGTTGATGTGCAAGATATCAGCACATGATGCTGTCCCAAAGCTCAATTACATATGATGGGAACTCCGATTTTGAAAAATAAAATTAATTAGAGTAAGTGTGTTTTGTAACTTATCGTTCATAAATACATACATAAGGATAATGCTTATATGACATTTATGAGTCAGATATTAAAACTGCATTACCCTACTTTATGCAAATCAAAAGGAGTAAGTATACCACTTAGAAAGAGACTCACTATTGCTTTATTTTCAAATAAAACTAGACAAATACTGAAACTTGGTTCAAAGAAAGAAGCTTCTCTCTCATTCTCACAATAAATATATGAGACAGTTCCAATAATAAAAACATCTCAACTTGATGCTTCCCATGAATTAGTAATTCTCACAACTATAATAGTGCTTCCATCACAAAACATCATTTCGGAGTTAAGTTTAAATCAAAATATCAACATTGAATTTCTAGATGCAGACATAGATGTGCAATATCATATTGATCAATTTTCTCCTGTACACTGTCATGCTACAACATCAACATTAGAATTATTGGATATTAACAAAATTGTTCAGCTGGCCATAGAACAAACTACAGTCTCACTAAGAAATCTTATTGTTGAGCATTCTATACAATGTAGTACATCAATAAAGAACATGCTGACTCAAATTAATTGTGCTCAAGTCTTTATGGAACAAGCACAGACTAAATTGATCTCCTCAGAAATAACAAGGTCTTTCTTAACCTTATTATCTCATGAGGTTCAGAAGGGGGAGATATTTGAAGAAGACCAGTATATGGAACCTTTAGAAGAAGACCAGTATATGGAACCTTTAGAAGAAGATGAGTCTCTCCTGAGGAAGACTCACATAGTTCTAGTAACGGAAGCTGAAGAACAACTAGCTGAAAATCAACCTATTAAGATGGAGACAGAACAAAAAATGATCAAAGATCAAACAGATGCATTAGTCCAGGGGGAGTCAATGAAAGAAAATTTAGATGATATTATTCTGATTGTTAGAGAAGCTGTGGATGATGCTGTGTCAAATCAAAAGGATTGTCAAGATTTATCTGTTAAAAAGATCAGTAAGGATGTACAAGTTTTTCACTAGAAAACAAAAAAATCCTTCTTAGACATGTATACTCTGAAGGTACAAAATTTGAAAACTATGTTGCATGCTTTGAGAAATTCTATAGAAGTCGTATATATTTGGTAGCCTTATATCCCTGTCCTTTATTATTCTTATCTATTATGAGTACATGCTCAGTCAATATTTGTAATTTTTATTGATGTACATTTGTAAAATCACTTTAGAAGTTTTGTAAAATTTGTTATGTTAAATAGGGGGAGATTGTTGGGAAAAACCTTCATAATTTATCTTAACGAATTATATTTAGAGATTTTACATCCAAAGTTTATTATCTGTGATGTATAGAGAGGGTAATTTTGTCTTAGATGTTCTAGGGTGTCATTGATATAAAGGATATATACAAGACATACTGAATTGAAGAGAAAAATCATAAATTGCCAACATACGTCGACTAGATCTCAACGCAACCTCAACTGGAATTCGATGTTACTTTGAATAGAAGTCCAAGCAACTTAATCTGGATAAGACGATGTCACTTAAATATTAAATCAACGTACGCTTCGACATGATATCGACGGAACGTCGACTACAGATATTTTCATACAGACAATTAAAAACCGTTATTGCTTCGACTAGAACTCGACTTTACATTGACTTGATTTCTTAACAGAATTTGTTTTATGGCTTCAAACTGATTTAAATCAACAAGGGGTTTACATAACATATTCTTGGAGATGTTAGAGGCAGTCGATCTATATGTATGATGATTTATAAAGAAATATATACAAATAAGAGATCTATCACAGTTTATCAATTTGATTATCAATCAGCAGACGATCAAGAAAATATATATCAGATTGTAGGAACATTGAATTCGACAGAGGAATCTTGGAAGATCATCATAATCAATTGAATCTCTTTTAATATTAGTCGATTAGTTTTGATAGTTACTGAGTCTGATTAGAGAATTAGTAATTCTTCTTCTTGAGAGGAAATTGCATCAAATTCATAGAAGATTTTGAAAGATCATCTGGATATTGGGCTTATAGTCTTTGATATTTAGAGATTTATCAGAAGTTCAAGAGATCATCTTTGATTTTCCTTAGAAATCTGAAGAGAGGACACAAAGAGAAGAACCATTTTAACTCAAATCTTCTCTTATTTTACATTTGTATTGGAGAAAAGAGTTTCGTGAATCCTTCATCAAAGGATTTTGTGAGAGGTTCTAAGAGCCTCCTTGAGAAAAGACTCAGATTGTAATTTATTCAAGATCTCCTTATCAAAAGATCTGATGTGGTTCTAAGAGTCTCCTGATCAAAAGACTCAGACACTGTGATAGTGAATCCCTACCAAGGGGGTAGAATAGTGGATGTACTCATATTGAGGAGAAACCACTATAATCCTTGTGTCTTCTGTGATTATATTTTTGTCTTATTTTTTGAGGTGTTGTGTTGTGATTTTACTTTACTGCATCTAATTTTAGATAATTATTTATGTGAATACAAATCTTATGATTAGAATTAAATATTTTAAGATAATTTTTAATCTCTATTCACCCTCCCTCTAGAGAAAACTCTGAAGATTATTACAACTGTACTCCCATTTCAAAGGGTTTTATAAGAAATCGTCCTAGGAGGATTCCTAGATTGGGGAGATCTAGTGGGGATCTAAGACCCTTCTGAGGAGGAAGGTGAGGAGCCGGATCGAAGACTTTTCTGGGGAGGAAAGGGAAAGAGAGCCAACCGATCCTTGGTGAGGGTTGGTATAGAAACCAAAATGGAGTTGTTTTCATTGCCTTCGATCTTCGACATCATAGAGATCTAGTCTTATTATTGTAAACCACTCACAAGTTTTTATTAAAATCAAAGTTATTATTATTTCATCCTTAATTCATGGTTGCAAGCTGCTAGTGTATTAAGGGTTGTGTTGGAAATCTGAAAACAATTTTCTACACAAAAAATTGTGTATGTGACCTACTACCAAACGGTAGTTTCCTTAACGTCATGCGGTAGTTTCCAAAACATGCTTCCAGAATAGGCTACATACCTGTAACACCTCCATCCATCAAATGAAATATAATAGAGGGTCAGACTTGGGCCCCACACCATATTCCACAGACAGCCGGTGGAGTTACATGTTAATATCAAAAATTACTGGAATCCTAACTCAGAGCATTCTAGCGGAAGCTTCAGGGGTTAAATTTTGAACTCAAGTACAACTGTAATGTCCACTATATATCCACAGGAATGTTATACAAAAATACATCAAAGTCACTATCACAGGCGATAGTCATTGTCACCCGGCGACAGTCAATAGTGATAAAAATTGTTCTTGCCTTAAAGCCTTAAATTTACTCTTAACAAGGTATGGATTACAGACATCAGCACATAGGCCAGCCACACATAAAAGCAATAAACTTCGCTTGGCATTCGAGGGACAGCATAGCTTCTGGGATTTTAGACCGCTACTTTTTGTTCGGATCTCCAGCACCTACACAGTGATAATCCACCACAAGGATGTCAAATAAGGCAACGATCTGCATTTTGTCGACCAATTTATAATGACCCTACCCCTTACTTGGGGAGGAAATTCTCCTTCCCTGTAACACCAACATATTTTTATATATTGGCAACAATAATATGCATTTAAGCACTCATCACCACAGACACAGACTCAACGGCCACACGCCCCGTGCACTCAGGGCACATTTTCGATGTATCAGACTTCCCGGATTCCACCTCCCGTTATGAGGTACTAGTCTTAACGGTTCATTCTTGAGCATTTTAGTCTTTTCAGCCCTAGGCCTCGGACTCTCATTATACCATCTGATGATAGCAAATTACTTTTGGCAATCTAATCAGGGTAGACATAACGCAAGTACAGTTCAGTCACTTCCCATTGCTCAGATCATCATGCCACTTACGATAGCTGAAGCAATCAAGGATAATAGATAAGAAGTGGTTAGACCTTCACTTTCTCATTCAGCTCAATGGCCTTTAGAGCTAGGCACTACGACTCACAACTTAATTATAGCTCTCACGGCCATAATAGTTGGCGTCCAAGGCTCAACTCACATACTAGCCCCATTGCCTTCGCAAGACAGGCTTCGCGTCAAAAATAGGCTGGCACTCATGGCCGCCATAGCTGGGCACTACAGGCTCTCAGCTTTTTATACAATGTCCCCCAGGTCTCCCTGTGACAGGCCTCACAAATATAGCTCACTGGGAGCTATCTCCGACGATACCCACTATCGCCTAGCGATATCAAAAAGTTCTGCAAACAGTGAAATTTCTTGGTTCTTTTCCTGGAGAGCATCTCCAGTACTTCCTGCTACTCCCATTACACAGGCATAACTCACAGACCTCAGAAACTACTCATTTATACGCAGAGTCTTCTCCATCATGCAAAATAAACATCACCAATCCAGACTAACCTGTTCGGATGGGCTTCGTACAACATGCCTATTCATTATTGCAAATTTCCGAATCTATATGCAAATATAATCGGGGATCACAACGATCGACCCACTAGAAACCAACCTTTTTTCACCTTTTGATGAGGGGTTCCATGCACCTATGCAAATTGAGGACTTCGCTTGTCCAAGGAGAAAATCGTTACCCTAGTAGTCCATTTTGGAGCCATGAACGAGCTTTTATGTACGGTTGGAAAGGAATGCTCCACTTTCCTCTTCGCAAATCTAGCCTCGGTTCTCGGTTCTAACCACAAAATTTCCTTCACCAAGCCTTCCAAGCTCAGCTTCAGCCTTCTTACTTAGCTCCTTATTCCAAGAGAGCAAATGGAAATGAGAGAGAGAGAGAGAGAGAAGTGAAATGAGACTTCTCTTGATCTCTCTTTTGCTTAAGTGGACTCGGGATTAATCCCAGCCACATGCTCATTTCATCAAAAGGAACAAAGGCCACGATTTCAGGTGAATAGTCAACATTAACGCTATCGCCCGACGATATCCGCTATCGCCTGGGTGATATCAACGATAGCCGCTTTGATCCTGTCAACCACCGCTCTTCGGCCGCCGCCCGACCATCTGACACATGTCCACACATACATGGCAGTATCACCTGGCGATATCCACTATTATCGTTATGATAGCTCACTCAACGCTTTATGGCATTGAGTGTGTTGAGTTCACTAAATGCTTTAAGGCATCAAGAGCATTGAGAGCCAGGACTATCGCAGCGCGATACCCACTATCGCCACGTGATAGTATCTTACTCAATGATTCGTCAAAAGGCGTCGAGTGTGTTGTGCTCACTCAACGCTTTATGGCATCGAGTGTCACCGCTATCGCCGTCGGTAATACCCACAGTCGCACGGCGATAGCGACCAAAATTTCTGCTGTCAAATTTGGGGTGTTACAACCCTCCCCTCCTTACAGAAATTTTGTCCCAAAATTTTATTCTTCTATAAAGGAAAAATAGTAACTTATATGTTACAAAATTATGCTACAAACAACTCGGGGTACTCATCGCGCATTGTTTGCTCATGTTCCCATGCGAGATCTTCCTGGCCATAATTGTCCCATTAGACTTTGACCATCCTGATTATCTTATTTCGTAGTTGCTTGATCTCCGTATCCTCGATCTGAATGGGTCAAACTTTCGTTGTTAGCCGACTATGATCGGTACCCGATCATCCACAACCACTTGAGCTGGCTCTTTTACAGCTTTTCGCAGCACCGATATGTGAAGCCCATCATGCAAGCCACTTAGCTCCGCCGAAAGAGCTAACTAATAGGCAGCTTCTCCAATTCGCTCAACCACTTCAAGTGGACCAAGATACCTCAGACTCAACTTTTTCAAGCCCCGAATCCTGGACACATCTTTGAATGGCTTGATATTCAAGTACACCCACTCGCCAACCGCAAACTCCATGTTTCGGTGCTTGGTATTGTACTACTTTGCTTGCCTATCTTAGGCTATCAATAGCCGATCTCTTATAGTGTGTATGGTATAATTTGCATCTTCAACCTCCTTACACTTATATAGCTTTGACTTGCCTGTTTTCGTCCAAGCTAACGGTGCACGACACTTCCTACCACATAAAGCTTCAAAGGGCGCCATTTGTATGCTAGCTTGATAGTTATTATTGTAGGCAAATTCAATCATATAGAGGTGATCTTCCTACCTCATCCCAAAATCTAGGGCGCACATACGGAGCATATCCTCTATTGAGATCTCGATCGACACCCGAACAGCAAACTTGGTGCAGCTCCAGCTCATCCCACCATAGCCTTGCCTCACCATCTAACAAGAATGTAGCCACAGTGACTTTTTGCCACTCCTTCGTTTAAGTTGCCGTCATGACTCTCTTTATCCTTGAGAGCCTAATCTTCGGCTTGTGTAGGGGTTCTGGTACCCGCAAACACAGGAAGATTAAAACTCATAACATGTTTCAATTGCTTCTCCGTCGCTCGTCTTGCGGCCACTGGCTCAACGACCACTTGTCTCACCGCTACATGCTCAACCACACCAACCGGTTCCTGGACCACCGTAGGAATAAGATGTTGTCTCTGACCTCCTAGTTGCACATTCATTAATGCGAACACGGCTTTAGCAACCAACTGTATAGTTTTCGTAGAAGGAGGAGATGTTGGCACCTCATTTGGTGCACTACTCTCCACCGAGCATTGGGGTTCTTGTTGCCCCACACTACTTTTAGTCGCCTACAATGTGAAACACACAATTAGGCAACTAAGAATATTGCCAAAAGCAATTATAGGGAATGCACAAGTCCCTCAAACATGTGTATTTGCATTCCTAAGTCGATATTCTTGAGTTCGTTTTGTTATAACGGTGATACCAAAATTATGACACCTCCACTTGTCAAATGAAATATAATAGAGGGTCCGGTCGGAGCCCCACACTATATTCCACAGATAGTCGGCGGAGTTACATGTTAATATCAAAAATTGCTCGAATCCTAACTCAGAGCATTCTAACAGAAGCTTTAAGGTTGCCTGAACTCAAATAAATTGAATGTCCACTATATATAAACCATACCATTTATATATATAACAGGAATGTCGATTACAAATACACAAAATATTACGGCCTTACATTAACTCTTTACAAGGCGTGGATTACAGACATCAGCACGCAGGCCGACCACTCATGAAAGCAATAAACTTCACATGGCCTTCGAGGGTCAGAATAGCTCCTGGGACTTTAGCCCGCTACTTTCCGCTCGACTCTCCAGCACCTACACAGTGACAATCCACCACAAGGATGGCAAACAAGGCAACGGTCAGCATTTAGCCGACCAATTTATAACGACCCCACCCCTTACTTGGGGCGGATATTCTCCTTCCTTACAACAACAACATATATTTATATATTGGCAACAATAATGTGTATTTAAGCACCCATCACCACAGATGCAGGCTCAACGGCCACACGCCCCGTGCACTCATGGCATATTTTTGGTGTATCGGACTTCCCGGATCCCATCTCCCGTTTAGAGGTACTAGATTTAATGGTTTATTCTTGAGCATTTTAGTCTTTTCGGCTCTAGGCCTAAGACTCTCATTATACCATCCGATAACAGCCAATTACTTTAGGCAATCTAATCATGGTAGACATAACGCAGGTTAAGTTCAGTCACTTCTCGTTGCTCAGATCGCCATGCCACTTTCGATAGCCAAAGCAATCAAGGATAATAGATAAGACACAGGTGGACCTCCCCTTTCCCGTTCGGCTCAATGGCCTTTAGAGCTGGGCACTACGGCTCACAGCTTCATTACGGCTCTCACAGCCATAATAGTTAGCCTCCAAGGCTCAAGTCACATACTAGCCCCCATTGCCTTCGTAAGACAGGCTTCGCATCAAAAATAGTTTTCACAGAGTTATTACTTGACTTATTTACTGGGACAGTTGAGGAAATTCATTTAATACAAATTCTAGCCGTTCAACTCCCAAATTTTCTGCAGTCAATCAAGGAAAAGGAATTCGAAATTCAAATGCTATAATCTGCAAGGAATATATAAGGTTCTCTTTTTCTTCAAGATAGATAACAATACAGAGAATAAGAAAAAGAGTACTACATATATAAAATAAGAACACAAAGAAAAAGGCAGTTAGATATACATTCTTACTTCAGGAATTTTCAGGAGACAAAATCATCAACATCTGTCTGAAAGTTTCCTTAAGATCTTCAAGCAGTCTGAAGACCTACACCCTGGGAAAAGCTCTCTTTCTCTTGAACCAGTCTACATCTCAGGGGGAGCTTTGACAACAGCACAATCCATTAGTCTTCTCTCAGATTGTTGACAGAGAAGAACATCATCTTTATTTTCTTTCACCATTATAAAAGGGTTTTAACTCCCTTCAAAAGTTATCATTTGGTTATCAAGTCTCCTGATCAAAAGACTTGGTTTGGTTTTTGGGAACCTGGTCAAAATCTTAAAGGGTTGCAAGGTCTCCCTTAGAAAATAGATCTTGTGGTGGCATGGCACCTAAACAAAAACCTGTAGTGGATTCCTACTAGGGTTGTAGAAGAGTGGAAGTACCCAAGTTTAGGAGAGTAACTATAAAATCTTTGTATCGTCTGGTTGCTCTATTTTTTATTTTTCTCTGTGCTATGATTTTTGTGTTTTGTTTTCTACCCTTCTATATATAATTATCACTTATTTTAATCCACAATAGAAATTAATCAAAAGTTTTTCAAACTATATTCACCCCCCCCCCTCTAGAGTTAGTATGATCTATCCCTTCTTTTTCAATTGGTATCAGAGGGAGGTTGTTTGGTTTCACAGGATAACACCTGAACAAAAAGATCTTTTGTAGATCCCATTTTCTCTATTGTCTTTTTACATCATGGCATAAAATAAAGAATATTCAAGCACCAGACCTCCAATGTGTAACCTTAATAAGTTTGCACTTTGGAAGGCAAGGATTAGGCTGTATATGAATTCCATTGATGAAGACATCTACAATTCTATTTTGAAAGGTCCCCCTACTCCTTTTGTAACAACATCTACAAGCACTTGTGCAGTTCCACCACCTGAGTGGACTGATGCACGGAAGAAAGCAAAGGTTGTAAATGCTAAAGCTATGAACATCTTAGCTCAAACCATGTTTGATGATATATTTCAAAAGGTAGCTGAATACACATCAGCAAAGGCCATTTGGGATTTCCTCAACCAAATAGTAGTAGGATCTGCTGATTAGAGGAAAGATAGAAGATTCCTTCTCATCTCATAGTATGAAAATTTCAAAAAGTATTAATCAGAGTCAGTTGCAGATATGTACAACCGACTCAGCCTGATTGTTAATGAGCTGAAGAACTTGGATAAGAATATCTCATTAACAGAGATTAATGATAAAATCCTTATGTGCTTCCCCAACACATAGGATTTTAGGATCTGGCCAATCAAGGAGGCCAGAAGCATAAATGAGATTTCTACTGAGTCTTTGTTAGGCAAGCTCAAGTCTTATGAGCAGCTGATCAAGACCAGGGAAGCTGCTGAACAGAAGTCTTCTACCTCAGGGTAGGAAGGAGCAAAGCATTGCCTTTAAGGCATCTGAAGAATCTGAAACTCTACCTGCCAATGAAGAGCTAATGAGCCTATTAGCTAAAAGATTCTATAAAATGGAAAAAAGGACTTTAGAAGAAGATCAACAAGAAAGGAGGATAAACCAAGGTATGATAAGACTCCTACCAAGGAAATTGTATGTTATGGATGTAGGAAGCCAGGACACATTCTTCCTGAATGTCCAGAGGCTCAGAAGAAGGATAAGAGAAAAGAAAAAGAATACAAGAAACACTCCAGCAAGCCCTCCTCCAACAAATACAAGAAGAAGGAGAAAGACTTTGTAGCTAAGACTTGGAGTGAGTCAAAAGAAGAGACTTCATCCAGTTCCAGTAAGGATGAAGAAGAGGCAAAAGCAAGAGAAATCTGCCTAATGGCAATCGATGCTTCATGCAGCCTCTCAGTAGCTGAAGAATCAGCATCAGAATCAGAATCTGAAGAGGACCAGGTAATAGCTTCTTTTGATTTTACTTCAGAACATTTTAAAACTGAATTCAAACTTTTGTGTAATGATCTAATTCAATCTGAGAAGGAAATCAAACTTCTCAGAGAAAAACAAATAGAATATGATAATTTGTTTTCAGAAAACATCAAACTAAAAGCTGAATTAGAATCAACTTCAGAACAAGTTATTTCTTTAAAAACTAAACTAAATAAAGCACAATAATTTGAAGAATCCCTAAATGAGAGAAGTATAAAATTAATGGATATCACCAGCACAGTAAATGCAAGGCTAAATGGTAAATTAGGCTTAAAAGCTTCATCTAGTCAGCCACCTATTCTTCAGAAAAATATTTTATCAACCCCAATAAAATTCATCTCTGCTAAAGAAAAAGAAAAGAAGTTTTACTACTTACAGATAAAAACACTGAAATCTTACCAAAGAACAAATCAAAGAAACATAAAAAATCTCATAAAAATAATTTTCAACAAAATTTGTTGAACTCAGATCAACGAAATCAGTATTTTGCGTCGAACGGCGATCAATGAACTTTAAACCCAGAATTTGGGTATGATTACTCAACAATGGGTGCTCGACGAAATCAATATATTTCGTCGAACAGAGATCGACGATAGTGGAACGCAGAACATGAGTATTATCATTCTGTGAACTGAGATCGATGATATAAATACTTTTCGTCGACCTCAGCTCGACGAACTCAACTAAATTCGTCGACCTCAAATTTTGAAAACAGAAATTTTAATTTCTATCAAACTAAATATCAGAAACCAAAATTTGTTAACCCCTTTACTCAATGGATAATACCACCTAGAAGATTTCACCCCTTAGGATATAAAGACCAACCTGATTATTCTTATATTTCTAGTTATAAATTTGAGAAGAATCAAGGACCCAAGGTTACCTGGGTCAAGAACACCTAATTTATTTTTTTGCAGGTGATGGACTATCCTACAACAGAGCAACAGTGGTACTTGGATAGTGGATGCTCAAACAATATGATAGGAAGAAAGGGAAATCAAACAGATTTCAAGTCAAAGCTTGGACCAAAGGTGATCTTTGGAGACTCCAACTGTGGCCTAACATAAGGTTATGGGAATGTTAAAGTTGGAGCTATTACTTTCAAGAAGGTAGCCTATGTGAGTGGTCTCAAGCATAACCTGATATCCATAAGCCAATTATGTGATGAAGGTTATTAGGTATCATTTACTAAATCTTGTTGTATTATTACTTCTGACAGTAACAAAGTTGTTTTAACTAGACTTAGGGAAGGAAACATATATATAATAAATTTTAAGTTAGCTAGTTCAGAGATTTGTTTATTTAATCAGATTAGTAATACAAATGACTTATGACATAAAAGACTAGGACATGTAAACTTAAAAAATATTGCTAAACTATCTAGCGACAACCTTATTAAAGGATTGCCTTCTAGCCCCTACAAGAAGGAAAGTCTCTGCAGGGCTTGTCAATTAGGCAAGCAAACTAAAAATAGTTTTAAATCAATTAATAAGAGTGATTCACCAAGAATCTTGTATTTGCTACATATGGATCTTTTTGGATCCATTGATGTACAAAGTCTGGGAGGGAAATCTTACACTTTAGTTATTGTTGATGAATTCTCTAGATTCACTTGGGTGTTCTTTCTGAGAAACAAGTAAGATAACTTTAAAGTTCTTACAGATTTTCTTAGGAGCATAAAGATTGAGTACTCTACTCAAGTTGCATTGATCAGAAGTGATCATGACACTGAGTTTGAATCTCTTCCTATGCAAGAATTCTGTGAGAAGGAAGGTATCAGGTATTGCTTCTCTGCTCCTAGAACTCCTCAACAAAATGGGGTAGCAGAAAGGAAAAATAGAATCCTTATTTAATCTGCAGGGACATTGCTTGCAGATGCTTACTTGCCCCTATCCTTTTGGGCAGAGGCTGTAAGTACAACAAATTATGTTCTAAATAGAAGTTTAATACATAAACTTAAGGGCAAGACTCCCTATTAATTTCTTAAAGGGAAGCAACCTAAAATAGATTATTTTAGAGTTTTTGGTTGTAAATGTTACATTCACAATAATAACAAGAAACATCTTAGAAAGTTTGAAGCCAAAGCTGTAGAGGGAATTTTTCTTGGATATTCCCAAGTCAGCAAGGCTTATAGAGTATTCAATAAATAAGCTTTAAAAATGGAAGAATCTATACACATAACTTTTGATGAGGCTAACATGTGTTACAAGGAGAAGGATTCTTCTACCAGAGATATTTTGTAGGTACCCCTTCTATGTGAGAAATTGGATGACATAAACCTCACCCAAGAGGTTACATTGCATCCCTCTCCACAGGTTGATGAAGAGAGTGAAGAAGAAATAATTCCAACAGTTGAACCAATAATCGCCAACATAATTCCACAAGAGGAATTAATTCCCCAAGCTATTGATGAACCAACTCCTCCTACTGATCTTGTCACACTTAGAGATCATTCCATATCTCAAGTGATTGGAGACATATCAGTTAGTGTGCAAACAAGGCATCAACTAAACCAAGATTTGATGTATGCTTGCTTTATATCTCATATTGAACCTCAATCCAAAAAAGATGCAGAGCAAGATCCTCACTGGATTATTGCAATGCAAGAGGAGCTCAATCAATTTGAGAGATGCAGAGTTTGAGATTTAGTTCTAAGACCCAAAGACTACCCAGTCATTGGAACTAAATGGGTTTTCAGGAACAAATTGGATGCACAAGGAGCTATTGTAAGGAACAAAGAAAGATTGGTAGCTCAAGGATATTCTCAGGAGGAAGGAATTGATTTTGATCAGACCTTTGCCCCTGTTGCAAGGCTAGAAGCTATCAAGATATTTCTTGTCATTTGCAGCATACAAGAAATTCAAAGTCTATCAAATGGATGTCAAGAGTGCCTTTCTCAATGGTGAACTTAAAGAGGAAGTCTATATGGAGAAACTACCAGGTTTTATCTCTTCAACTCATCCCTCTTTTGTTTTCAAATTGCATAAAGCTCTCTATGGTTTAAAGAAAGCTCCAAGAGCTTGGTATGAGACCTTAGCTAGCTTTCTTTTATAGCATAAGTTCTCTAGGGGCATTGTAGATAGGACTTTATTTTTTAGGCATTATAAAGATAAAATTTTGTTAGTGCAAATATATGTAGATCACATCATTTTTGGCTCTACTGATTCAAAAACTATGCAAAAGGTTTTCTGACCTAATGCATTCCAAGTTTGAAATGAGTAGCATGGGTGAGCTTTCATACTTCCTTGGTCTTCAAGTGAAGCAATCCCCTGATGGCATTTTCATCTACCAATCTAAATATGTTAAGGAGCTAGTTAAGAGATTTGGGATGTCTGATGCCTCGGCTATGAAAACACCTATGGCTTCTAATGTTGTGATTGATTCTGATGAACAGGGCAAGCCAGTTGATCAGAAAATATATAGGGCTATTGTTGAGTCCTTGTTGTATCTCACAGCTAGTATATCAGATATAATGTTTGTTACATGTCTTTGTGCTAGGTTCCAAGTGAACTCTAAAGAATCTCACCTTATTTTCCTAAAAAGAATTTTGAGATATATAAAGGGTTGTCCAAATCTAGGACTTTGGTATCCAACTGAGTAAGAATTTGAATTAACTGTATTCTTAGATGCTGACTTTGCTGGATGTAGAGTTGACAGGTAAAGCACATCAGGAACATGCCAGTTCCTTGGTGATAGGCTTGCGTCTTAGTTTTGTAAGAAACAGACATCTGTGTCAACTTCAACTGCTGAAGCTGAATATATAGCAGCTGACAGTTGTTGTTCACAAATTTTGTGAATTCAAAACCAACTCCTGGATTATGATCTCAATCTAAATAAATCAACTATATTTTGTGATAGTACCAGTGCAATTTCCATTACACAAAATCATGTGCATCATAGTAGGACCAAGCATGTAGAAATTAGACATCATTTCCTTAGAGATTGTGTGGACAAAAAGAAAATTAATCTTGTATTTATCTCTTCTGATTTACAGAGAGCAGACATATTCACTAAAACTTTGGATGAAAAGAAACCATATGTTCTTCTTGAATCAGCTAGGTATGATTAATGGAGAAGTTTAATTTGATTTAATTCTAAGGTCGAAGAATTGATCACATTTCTTCGAACGGAGATCGACGATCTGTGAACTCTTCTTGAGAATTTTTGTCGACCTGAGATCGATGAAATTTCTTTGTGAAGTCATTTTCGTCGAACAGAGATCGACGATCTTGCTTAAGAAAATATTTTGTCGACCTGAGAACGACAAACTATTTTCCCCCTCTTCAAACTGAGATCGACGCTATTATTTCCTCATGGAATTTTTTTGTCGACCTGAGTTCGAAGATGTCCTTTTGCGTTGGACGGAGTTTGCCATTTCATCTTTTGAAAACTTATAATAGGGTTTTCATCGAACTCCATCCTGCGCTTTCTAGTTCTCTTGCACTTGATCTTTTGTTGTTTTTGCAGAGCAATGACGATTTCTCCGGCACTTCTTGCAACCATGAAGTTCGATGCAGGATTTGATATCGACTTGGAATCATTCTCTCATTCCGATCAGATATTCCAAGACATTCTAAAACTATTTGAGAGTTCAAATCTATAATTTCTCATGACAACCAGGATAAAACTACCAGTAACATAGATTAAGTAATGGGTTTTCACTATACAGATTCAAGATTCTCAAGTTCTTATCGATTCAATTTCTGGTAACCAGATTCCTCTTTATTCAAAAATTTTAACTGATGTTTTTGGTTTTGTTAACGGAGAAGATGAAATAGACTTTTCTAGCAGTGAATTTGATGAGATGCTAGAAAGGTTAGGTCATTCTTCAGGAAACCCTAACCACCTCCTCAAGAAAAATTTATCTATAGAATATAGATTTTTGGCTATGTAGTTGGCAAAGTATTGTTAGGAAAACATTCTGCACATGATCATATTACCAGGCACCAGTTCCATCTGATGTGTGCATTGATTAATAAGAAATCAGTGAACTGGGGAGTAATTTTGTTTGATTTGATAAAAAGGAAAATCAGTAAGAAGAATGTGTGTTTTGGAAGGATTCTGGGAATCTTTCTACAAGCCAAGGTTCCAGATTTTTTGGTCTCCCAGACCATTTTTATTAATGCGTCAAAGAGGCTTACTTCTGCCCTCTTTGGCAGATGGGAGAGGGTAATCACCAAGCCCTCCAGGGCCTCTTCTTCCAGGATAGCTTCTGAGAAAACTAGGGCTGAATCAGCCACTCCCCCAACTCATGAAGAAGCTCCTGCTCCTCCCTCTCCTGTTCCTCTTCCATCTCCACCTCATTCAATATTTCTTTCATCAACTCCACTTCAACAACTATCTACCTCCACTCCTCCAGTCTCTCCATAAAAACCTCAATCTCCAATTCATGTTTCTGAGGATACACCACCATCTCCACCTCCTCAATCTCCAATTCCATCTCACCTTGATGACATTCCATCCACCTCTACCCAACCAAATTTCAATCTGTTGTCATCTCCATCTCCTCAGCCATCTCCACATCATTCACCCCTTCAGGATCAACTTCCAGATACCATCCCTAAATCCAATCTTCTATCCAACATTCCATCCACATTTCCAGAATTCCAACAAACAGACTTCCCTCAAGGATTCTCTGTCTGTTCCAATTGTGGTCACCAGTCCATCTATACCCCATCTTCTCCTGAACCCCTCTATCTCAATTTCTCTGACATTACTAAAGAACTTCTTCAGTTCATCAATCCTCTTAAGAAGCTAATAGATGAGGTTGATGCCCCTCTAGCTGCTTCTATCTCCCTTCTCTCTACTCAGTTTGTCGCCTCCTCCTCTGTCCCTTCTTTTAGGGGCCTAGGTTCAGGACTTTCTGAAACCAGGCAGGGGGAGATGTTCTGTGAAGAAGCTCCAGCAGCAGCAGCTCCAGCTCCTCCAGTAGCAGTTGTTCCAGAAGCAGAAATTCCAGTAGAGATCATTGAGATTCTGGATGAAGATACAAAGATGATTTATTTTGAAGATTATTCAGTAGATATAGAAATAAACACTGTTGGTGATTTTATTATAAATCCCACAGTTGATATAGTATCTTTATTACATTCTTTTGATTCAGTTCACAACAACAATCTTCCAGCTTTTGTTGATTCAGTTCTAGATTTGTCTAATGCTATGGTATGTTACTCAGCTTCAATCAGTCCTGAAGTTTTGGAACAACTTAGGACAAGTTTTTTAGTTTCTGATGTTATTTTAGAACCAATAATTGACTCAGAGCCAAACCTTTTTCTCCTCCAACTTTTTGCTGGGCTGAGTCTCCCATGCCAGATATTGATGAGATCATGTTTCAAGACATGGAAAAGGAAAGTAATCATGTTCAGACTCAAATTGTCACATAATTTGTAGAGCCAGAAATTCAAGTTTAGCCTCAATCTCATCCAATTCTTACTGATGATATGCTTAGACAAATTCATGCTTTCTATGATAATCCTGTAAATACATCTGATGATGATGATGAAGATTCTGATGACTCTTAGGAAACCAGTTCCAAGAAGAGAAAAGTAAAGAAGTAGGCTCCTCCAAAGGCTGCTCCAAAGCCAAATCCATCTGCTGATACTCCTTATTACATTCTACATAACATAAATCTCACTCCAGACTCCCCCAACTGGATGAGATACTCTAAGAATGAAATGAAAGCAAGGAAGAAGAGCAGGAGATACTCTCCTCCACCTAAATTCAAGAGAGGTCCTCCTCCTCCTCCTACTACAGTTGGATCCTCAGGAAATGTTTCTAAAGGTCAAAGATCTACTTCTCACTCCTATCAATATAGATCAACTCAAAGCAACAGAGACATGCCCTCTAGATCTCACACTCAGTCTAGCAGAAAACAACAGTAGCAGCAGCAATCTGACAGTCTAAGTAGCCAGCAAAAAGTTCAAGATATTCAGAAATCCAGTCCTGAAAGGCCTTTATCTCCAGTGTGTGATCCAGAGATGGATCTTTATTCTAGGATGGCCAGGTTCAAAGAACTTATAGGACTTTCCCAAATAAGGAAAGCCAAAGAAGAAGGATAAGATATTTCTCAATATATTACTATGTCTTCTTACAAGAAGAAAGAGCTGGAAAAATATCATGTACAAAATCTCTTTAATGTTGATACATATATGTCTTTACATCCTGAAGCAGTTGTACCTAGAGCTGCTTCAGTGACAATTCTTGGAGCAGAAGATATGAAGATGTCAAAGCAGCAAGCTATTGATCCCAACAAAGAAATCATCTTCACCAAACCTTCAATTGTGACTTCTCAAGATAAATCAAAAAGAGTTTGACAGTTTTTCATTTCTGTTTTTGGACTTAACTTTTATTTGTTGTAAATATGTCACAAGGCAATCTTGTTTATATCTGATGAAACTTTATAATTCTGTCAGATATTATTTTTCTGCTTTGTGATTTTTCTTTTATTATTGTTCATAGTGACCTCACCCAAATAGGGGGAGATTGTTGGAACCCCACCTTATTTAGGGTTGATTTGGGCTAGCTTCACTATTAGGACTCTCAGATGACCCACATTGTATAGTCTAGAGTCATAAGTATTTATCAGGGTCTAGGTCAAGTAAACAAACGTAGAGTGATTGGTTTTCACCTTCAGAAGGCTTAGAGACAGAAGACCTCTAGAGAAAGCAGTTTTTTAAGAGTCAGAAAAAGCGTTCGACGATAGCTGAACTCAGATCGATGATCGTCGATCTAAGATTGACAAACTCATAGTTTCTTCTCTGAGTTGAGCTCGACGAAAGTTCAGCTGAGATCGATGATCTGTCAGCTTATACCAGAAACTCAGCTCGACGAAGTGTTATCTCAGCTCGACAAATTTAGAGCTCCGTTCGACGATTTTCTACCTCTTGTCTGCTATCTTCAGTTTGACGATATTGGATCTCAGGTCGACGAAATTTATTGAGTTCGACTATATTCTCCCAGATTCAGTTCGACTATTTTCTCTCAGTTTCAGTTTGACTAAGGCAAAAGTTTTTCAAATTATATTATATTATGTCTGTAATGTTCTGGTAATTAATGCTCAATATTCTTATGAATATAGTCGTTCCATGGTAGCATTAATTATGGTTTTCACAGAGTTATTACTTGACTTATTTACTGGTACAGTTGAGGAAATTCATTTAATACAAATTCTAGCCGTTCAACTCCCAAATTTTATGCAATCAATCAAGGAAAAAGAATTTAAAATTCAAATGCTATAATCTACAATGAATATATAATGTTCTCTTTTCAAGACAGATAACAATACAGAGAATAAGAAAAGCAGTAATACATACAGAAAATAAGAACACACAGAAAAAGGTAGTCAGATATATATTCTTACTTCAGGAATTTTCAAGAGACAAAATCATCAACATCTGTCTGAAAGTTTCCTGAAGATCTTCAAGCAGTCTAAAGGCCTACACCCTAAGCAAAGCACGCTTTCTCCTGAACCAGTCTACATCTCAGGGACAGCTTTGACGACAACACAATCCACTAGTCTTCTCTCAGATTGTTGACAAAGAAGAACATCTTTATTTTGTTTCACCACTGTAAAAGGGTTTTTAACTCCCTTCAAAAGTTATCATTTGGTTGTCAAGTCTCCTGATCAAAAAACTTGGTTTGGTTTTTGAGCACCTAGTCAAAAGCTCAAAGGGTTCCAAGGTCTTCCTTAGAAAATAGATCTTGTGGTGCTAGGGATCCTGATCAAAAACCTGTAGTGGATTCTGAAAGTCTTTAGTGTCGACTAAGTCCACCTATGGGGGGGGAATAGGTCTCGTGCAGTCTTTTTCAGAATTTAAATAACCTGCACAAATAACAAACACAGCACAGAAAAACACACAAGCAATTATAGTGGTTCCCCGATTTGGGTACGTCCACTCTCCCCCTTCGACCTATCTCCAACCAAGGGACGACTCGGTCACTTCACCAAACGGATTGAAATCCAATCCTCACACTACGGAAGGAACCCTTCCAACCGAAGGAGTCACTACTCCTCCACCACGGGTTGCACCCAACCCTTACAACTAGGAATCACTATTCCTTTACAACAAAACAAAAATAGAATGTACAAGAAATACAAACTACACTTGTGGAGAACCCGATGTCCCTCTTCGTTCGTTGAAGCATTTTTGATGAAGACGAAGAGTCCACGACCGGAGCACTCTCTTGGAGAGGATCTTGTCAAGATCGGCGGCGGCAAATGAATGTGGCGGCGATGCTTTGTAGATCCAAACTTCTTGACGAAGAAGGCAAGGTCTACCAACGATCTCAATCGGATCGGTCGTCTCAATCGATTCGGAATGAAGAGCTAACCTCGTTCAACAAATAGAGAGACAAGGGATCTCGAGAGAGAAGCGTGAGACGCTAGACTTGCCTCAGTTCTGTCGCCGGAAGATCAAAGATGATCTGAGATCTGCGGCGGCGATAACTTGCGAGCGGCGACGGCGACGGGAGGATTTCCGCGATCGGCTAGGTCACGCTCGGCGGCTTTGATTTCTCGTGAATGATTACTACGTAAGTTCAAAATACGCGAGTATATATACTGTAGAACAACCCTAAATGACCGTTGTGGGGCCCACAAGAAGAAGCCCTAGTTCCGGTCAAAATAGCGCACAACACCTTGGTTCGGTCCAGCGAACAGAGCAAATTTTCCTAAGGCAAATTCGGCGAGAATCATTGGTGATTCCCGTCGAAGTCGGCGGGAATCACTTGTGATTCCCAATGAATTTGCCTTGGCAGGATTCCAGTTGAAATTCTAGTCATCCGAAGGGAATCGGCGGGAATGCAAAGTCATTCTTGACGAATCGGCGAGAATCAGTTAGTGATTCCCGTCGATTCTGCCTTAGCATAATTCTTGAAGGAGGACAGTCAGCCAGAAGAAGTCGGCGGGAATCACTGACTGATTCTCGATGATTCGGCGAGAATCACTAATGATTCCCGTCGAATCGGCGAGAATCACTTAGTGATTCCCGTCGATTTTGACTTAGAAGATTTCTCTCTTCCTTCCTATGAACTTGGTCTTTGACCCATCTTTGCTCCTCTTCTGCTCTTGATCTATCTTGACCATGTACTTGAAAATAAGTACACTCCAATAGAGAGAGCACACATGAGCCAACACACTTATCTACTCAACGAGGGATTATGTTGCGCAGACCCGTGTATATTGACTCACTGCACCGTGACATTGGTGTGTACTTAGCATGGAATAGCTGCAAGCACAACTTAACAGAAGATTGTCAAATACATTGTGAATTCATCTTAGCTTGTACAGGGGCTTCTTCAAATCAGGTACATTGTGGATACAATACCCAACAATCTCCCCCTATTTGAAGAATCCTAAACCCTACAAGCTAAGGTGAATGAGACAGATGGGAATGAAGAACATAAAATGAACAATCAGTTGAGAATGAAATTCATTACCATTCATTACCATTTTCCTTAGAGCATACTTAGCAATCTTAGCCTTTGGCAGCCACTTTAGTACCTTAGCACCTTAGCCTTAGCCGAGAGGGGCCACTTTAGTACCTTAGCACCTTAGCCTTAGCCGAGAGGGTAATCTCCCCCTTTTCGGCTTCTACAAATCTGGGGGCCACCTTATCCTGGGACATAATGCTCCCCCTCAGTTCTTGCATCTGTGCCCTATCTTGAGTTCCTTGCTGATGCTCCCCCTTGATCCAAGAGCCAGGAGCCCTTTAGTCTTCAGTCCTCATAGTTCAGCATGCCGAGTTTTGTTTTGAAGAGACTGAACTTGGCCTCGTTTAGGGGCTTTGTGAAGATATCTGCAATCTTCTTATCTGTGGGGACATAGCAGAGAGATATATCTTTGTTTTCCACATGCTCCCGAATGAAGTGATAGCGCACTTCAATATGCTTCGTTCTGCTGTGCGACACAGGATTGTTCGCAATTGCTATAGCACTTGAGGAGTCGCA
Source organism: Platanthera zijinensis (assembly GCA_039513925.1). Lineage (NCBI taxonomy): Eukaryota > Viridiplantae > Streptophyta > Magnoliopsida > Asparagales > Orchidaceae > Platanthera > Platanthera zijinensis. The sequence goes on along the minus strand of CM077080.1, from coordinate 191,003,517 downwards.
GTACATAGGGACCTCTCTGAAATGAAAGTCATAATCTTCTAGTTGATTTCTGATCCATAGAAGTTGTGCGCAACAGCTGCCTGCTGAGATGTACTCAGATTCAGCCGTAGAGGTTGCGACACAATTCTTCTTTTTACTGTTCCATGAAATAAGCCTTCTTCCAAAGAATTGGCACGTCCCGGAAGTGCTTTTCCTATCATCCCTGCTTCCTGCAAAGTCAGCATCTGAAAAGCCTATCAGCTCGACATCATTGTTTCTTGGGTACCACAAGCCAAGATTTGGTGTACCTTTAAGGTATCTAAGAATTCGCTTTGCAGCGACATAATGAGATTCCTTAGTGTTCACCTGATATCTGGCACAAACGCATGTGGAAAACATAATATCCGGTCTACTAGCAGTAAGGTAGAGCAGGGATCCAATTATGCTTCTGTATTTGGTTTCATCAAAAGGTTTCCCTTTCTCATCCTTGTCCAGAGACACAGTGGATCCCATTGGAGTCCTCATAGAGGTTGCATTCTCCATTCCGAATTTCTTGAGGAGTTCATTTGTGAACTTCGTCTGAGAGATGAAAATTCCATCCTCAGACTGTTTCACTTGAAGTCCCAAGAAATACTTTAGCTCTCCCATGCTGCTCATTTCAAACTTTCCTTGCATAAGTTTAGAAAACTTTTTGCAAAGATTGTTGTCCGTTGAGCCTAATATTATGTCATCGACATAGATTTGCACTAGCAAGATCTTGCCTTTGACTTCCCTAAGAAACAATGTCTTATCTATTTTTCCTCTCGAGAACTTGTTCTCAAGAAGAAAACTAGACAGAGTCTCATACCAAGCTCGAGGAGCTTGTTTTAAGCCATATAATGCTTTATTAAGAAAATAAACATGATTAGGGAATGTAGGATTAACAAAACCTGGGGGTTGCGCGACATATACTTCCTCTTTCAATTTTCCATTTAGGAACGCAGATTTCACGTCCATCTGATAGACAGTGAATCCTTTGTGAGAAGCATACGGTAGGAATAATCTGATCGCCTCGAGCCTTGAAACTTGTGCAAAGGTTTGGTCGAAGTCAATCCCCTCCTCCTGTCTGTAACCTTGAGCCACCAGCCTGGCCTTGTTCTTTATGATGACACCGTGTTCATCCAGTTTGTTTCTGAATATCCACTTGGTGCCGATCACATTCTGGTTCTTTGGTCTGGGAACAAGCGTCCAGACGTTGCATCGTTCGAATTGATGTAGTTCATCTTGCATGGCCAATATCCATGACGCATCTTTGTTCGCTTCGTCGAACTTCTTTGGCTCAACCTGTGACAGAAAACTAAGGTGCAAAATCTCATTAATTGTACCTCTCCGAGTTCTGACACCGTCACGAGGATTCTCCTATGATCTGATCTCTGGGATGATCCCTCACATGCCGGAGCTCTAGGAGTCTGGCATCTGGAGCTCTGACAGCTTCTCAGGCTTCTCCTTCTTCTGGGAGATTCTCTCCATCCTGATCGTCAACTTCTCCCATTGGCGTTGAGGTGGAAACCTTGACGTACTTGGGAGTTGCACCTTTTGCAGTCTCATCGAGACTTAGCTGTTCAAGCCTTGCACCTGCATCCTCAAGAATGCCACTGGAAGAATTGCTATAAAGCAAGCTTCCTTCATCAAAAACAACATTAATGGACTCCTCTACCACTAGGGTTTTCTTATTGAAGACCCTATATGTCCGACTATGGCTACTGTAGCTCATGAAGATGCCTTCGAAGCATTTTACTCCGAATTTAGTACGTGGGTACTTCCTATTATTGATTACATAGCATCTGCAGCAAAAAATCCTCAAATAGGACATGGTCGGTTTCCTGCCTTTCAATAGCTCATAAGGCGTCTTACGATGATTCTTGTTGATCAATGCTCGGTTCTGCACATGATAAGCCGTGTTGACAGCCTCTGCCCAGAAGTACTCTGGAAGAGAGGCGTCATTCAACATTGTCGTACATGCTTCAATGAGCGTTCTATTTCTCCTCTCCGCAACTCCGTTTTGCTGAGGAGTACGCGGGGAGGAAAACTCATTAAAGATACCAAGTTCTTCACAGAATTCTGTCATAGCACCAGACTCGAATTCTGTTCCATGTTCACTTCTGATTTTGACCATAGAGTAGTTAAGTTCGTTCTGAATCTGCTTGACAAAATTAGTGAAGATGTCAAACGTATCTGACTTTCGTTTCAAAAAGAACACCCACGTAAACCGGGAGTGATCATCAACAATCACTAGCGTATACGATTTGCCTTCTAAGCTATGAACTTGCACTGGACCGAACAAGTCCATATGTGGAAGATAGAGACATCTGAAGGAGTCTTTGTCTGCAATGCCCTTAAAGGTAGCCCGAGTCTGTTTGCCCTTCTGGCATGCAGGACAAGGGCTATCTTTGATGCACTTAATAGTAGGGGCATCCCTTACTAAGTTCTTAGAAAACAACATATTAATTGTCTTGAAATTAATATGTGCTAATCTCTTGTGCCATTGTTCACAAAGAGATGCACTGCCTTTTGCTACTAGGCACACGGGGGGTAGAAGAATCTAAGCTAAGAAAATCTAAACAAAAGATATTTCTGGTCCTAATGCCTGTTAATACCATCTCCTAAGAGGCACACGATATTATCAAGCACTTATCCTTGCAGAACTTAACGTCATATCCTTTATCACACAACTGACTTACACTGATCAGGTTATGATTTAACCCTTCAACATAGGCCACGTCGGTGATAGAGATTATACCGTTGGAAATCATACCGTAACCTCTGGTGACTCCTCGATCTGATCCTCCAAAGATGACTTTGGGTCCATTTTCGACTGGAGAGTAATCACGCAACAGGCTTCTTGTCCCAGTCATATGCCAGGAACATCCACTGTACAAGTACCAGATTGGCGTTTTGGTGGCATTTGGACATTCCTGCAAAACAGAATCAGTTTCCCTTAGGAACCCAATCGAACTTTGGTCCTAGATTCCTTGTTAGCATACTCCCCCTCGGGTGGTTAACCCTACGAGTGGTCGGCCTCGCATTGCTAACATGAGGAGTCTCGTTGAATCTTGGATTAAACTAGCAATCCATGGCAAAGTGACCAACTTTGCCAAAGCACCAACAGTAAAACCTGTTGTACCGCTTCCTAGGCTCCAGCTTCACCCTGGGAATGGTGGGTCCAGCCGTTGCCTTGGATTTGGAGGTGGAGGCATCATGATGATAGCAGTCACATGATTTCTTCACTTCCTATTCCTTTAGTATAACAGGCTTGACTTTTGGTACCTGCTTCCTATTATGACCGCTAGAGAAGTGGCCATAATCCTCCATTTGGATTTCCTCATAAGGTGCCTTGAAGACACTCTCACCGTAGTTGTGGGGGAAAGCCCAACCATCATACCGGCTCTTGGGCTTTTCAATCGAGGGTCGGAAGAAGTGGTCATAGGTTGACTCAAAGTCCTGCTCATTGCAAGGAAAGCCAGGCTTTCTGAATAAGACAGGATCGAGTGGAGCCTTTCCCTTTTCTGCAGCAGAGGCCTTCTTAGCAGCCTTATTTTTCCTTTGCTTTCTGTTTCTCCTGGATGATTTACCAGGAACACTCACATGCCCTAAGCCAGCCCCCTTAGCCTGAGCAGAGAATTCATCAACCAGAGGAAGAATGGTCTTAGGCATGGAGAAGCTTTTGACAATCTTCCTTTTTGCCGCAAGCTGTTCTTCCAACTTGTTGATTCCTTCCTGGTTTAGGTCAAGGAGCCTTTAGAGACTCTGAGTGCTCAGAAGTCAGGCCTAGGTGTTCCTGTCGGAGAGAGATCAAGCTAGTGATATCTTCTCTTAAAGACACACCCTCAGCCTTAAGGAATTTGACTTCCTTTTTCTGAGCCCTCAACCTCTTGCGGCATTCCTCAAAGGTATTGAGCAGAAGCTCATACTTTTCAAGGAGCTCAGCTTTACGGGCAGATGGGCTGTCCTCGAGATCATCATCAGGAGATTCAAAGTCAGAGTCAGAGAGGGGGGTATGATCTTTTACCTTCCCAGTAAATGGGGGGCAGTCTCCTTCTGAGTCAGAGCGACCCACTAGCCCGAAGTAGGCTTCCTCATCATCACTGGAGTCCGAGGAATCAGATTCACTCAGTGTCTTTGGCTTTTTGGAAATATAGCTCCTCTCCTTCTTCTTATCTCTAGAGGACCTGTGCTCCTCTCCCTTCCCCTTATCTCTCTTGCTTTGGTGGCAGTTAGCGACGACATGGCCTGGCTTATTGCATCCAAAGCAAATCATGTCATCAGAGCGATGTTTGTTCGGTTTGGATTCATACCTGTCAGAAGAATAATTCTTCCTCTGATGTCTGGAGGAGGAGCCGTCTCTCTTTCTTTGATTCCTCAACTTGAGGAACTTCTTGAACTCTCTAGTGATGAGGGAGAAGTCTTCTTCAGATAGCTCTGAGCCGGAAGAGCATAGCTTAGAGTCTTCTTCCTCATCCTTTTTCCGAGAGCGGGATGAGGCTGCACCCTTGCCTTTCCTTGAGTGATTGGCTTTTAGGGCCACAGTCTTCTCTCTGGCAGCGGCTTTATTGGCTTCTTCTTCAGCTTTTTTGCTATTCAGCTGAAGCTCATCAGACAAAAGTTTCCCAAACAGAATCTGGGGATCAGTTTCTGCCAGCCTGCCAAATTCTCTGATTGTGCAGATCTTTGTGTCCCATTCCTTAGTAAGGGATCTAAGGAATTTGTCATTTAGTTCACCATCGGTGAACACTCTGCCATAGCCCTTTAGGGCATTGACGATCTTCAGGAAGTTCTCGAATGTCACTCCAATTTCTTCCTTGGGACCTTGCCTAAAGGCCTCGTACTTCTGGTTATGAAGGGATCTTCGATCATCCCTTACTTCATCAGTGTCTTCCATCAGGATGATCAGGCAGTGTCATTTGTCCTTGGCAGCCCTGTAGTTACAGAAAAGATGCATCATGGAATCATCGACGGCGCTTACAAGAATGTTCTGAGCTTTCTTGTCAAGTCCGACAAGCACCATCTCATCCTTATCCATTTCAGAAAGTTTCTTGGGAACTTGCTTGGTTGGATCAATGGTGGAGGCCTTAGTGGGGATATAAAGTCCCTCCTCCACTATCATGAAGAGTTAGGGGTCGACTGCTTCCATGTAGTACCTGATCCTTTCCTTCTAGAAAGGAAAGTTCAGCTTGGTGCACACTGGGATCTTCCCTGAATACTTGAGTCCTTCCATTTCACTAATCTTCTTTCTTGTTGACACTAGACACGGGATCTTACTCAAGGTGTTAACCTTATTGACGAGTAACCTCCCTCTGATACCACTTGAAAGTCTTTAGTGTCGACTAAGTCTACCTATGGGGGGGGGAATAGGTCTCGTGCAGTGTTTTGTGGAATTTAAATAACCTGCACAAATAATAAACAAAGCATAGAAAAACACACAAGCAATTATAGTGGTTCCCCGATTTGGGTACGTCCACTCTCCCCCTTCGACCTATCTCCCACCAAGGGACGACTCGGTCACTTCACCAAACGGATTGAAATCCAATCCTCACACTACGGAAGGAACCCTTCCAACCGAAGGAGTCACTACTCCTCCACCACGGGTTTCACCCAACCCTTAAAACTAGGAATCACTATTCCTTTAAAACAAAAAAAATAGAATGTACAAGAAATACAAACTACACTTATGGAGAACCCGATGTACCTCTTCGTTCGTTGAAGCGTTCTTGATGAAGACGAAGAGTCCACGACCGGAGCACTCTCTTGGAGAGGATCTTATCAAGATCGGCGGCGGAAAATGAATGCGGCGGCGATGCTTTGTAGATCCAAACTTCTTGACGAAGCAAGCAAGGTCTACCAACGATCTCAATCGGATCGGTCGTCTCAATCGATTCAGAATGAAGAGCTAACCTCGTTCAACAAATCGAGAGACAAGGGATCTCGAGAGAGAAGCGTGAGACGCTAGACTTGCCTCGGTTCTGTTGCCGGAAGATCAAAGATGATCTGAGATCTGCGGCGGCAACAACTTGCGAGCGGCGACGACGACGGGAGGATTTCTGCGATCGGCTAGGTCACGCTCGCCGGCTTTGATTTCTCGTGAATGATTACTACATAAGTTCAAAATATGTGAGTATATATATAGTAGAACAACCCTAAATGACCGTTGTGGGGCCCACAAGAAGAAGCCATATTTCTGGTAAAAACAGCGCACAGCACCTTGGTTTTGTCCAGCGAACAGAGCAAATTTGCCTAAGGTAAATTCGGCGAGAATCATTGGTGATTCCCGTCGAAGTCGGCGGGAATCACTTGTGATTCCCGACGAATTTGCCTTGGCAGGATTCAAGTTAAAATTCTAGTCATCCGAAGGGAATCGGCGGGAATGCAAAGTCATTCTCGACGAATCGGCGAGAATCAGTTAGTGATTCCCATCGATTCTGCCTTAGCATAATTCTTGAAGGAGGACAGTCACAAAGAAGAAGTCGGAGGGAATTAATGACTGATTCTTGAAGATTCGGCGAGAATCACTAATGATTCCCGTCGAATTGGCAAGAATCACTTAGTGATTCCCGTCGATTTTCACTTAGACGATTTCTCTCTTCCTTCCTATGAACTTGGTCTTTGACCCATCTTTGCTCCTCTTCTGCTCTTGATCTATCTTGACCTTGTACTTAAAAATAAGTACACTCCAATAGAGAGAGCACATGTGAGCCAACACACTTATCTACTCAACGAGGGATTACGTTGCGCAGAACCGTGTATATTGACCCATTGCACCCTGACATTGGTGTGTACTTACCATGGAATAGCTGCAAGCATAACTTAACAGAAGATTGTCAAATACATTGTGAATTCATCTTAGCTTGTACAGGGGCTTCTTCAAATCAGGTACATTGTGGATACAATACCCAACAGATTCCTACCAGGGTGGTAGAAGAGTGGATGTACCCAAGTTTAGGGGAACCACTATTAAAATCTTTGTGTCATCTGGTTGCTCTATTTTTTTTCTCTATGCTGTTATTTTTGTGTTTTGTTTTCTGCCCTTCTATATATAGTTATCACTTATTTTAATCCGTTATAAAAATTAATCAAAATTTTTTCAAACTCTATTCACCCCCCTCCTCTAGAGTTAGTGTGATCTATCCCTTCTCTTTCAGCATCCATCTTGGATGGATTCTTTCATCCTTTAACTCTCAATGGGAGCTTATCATCCCTTAGTAAAGTAAAAAAAGAGGTTCAGGTTAAATACATCTTATTACTACCTCTTGTCGGGAGTTCTCCATAGGAAAACATTTTTGTCACCTTTAGCTAGGTGTGCCTCGGAAGAGGAGATTCTGATTGTGTATTATGATGTTCACTTCGGTGAGTACGACTGTCACTCAAGAGCTAGAACCTTAGAAAAGAGGATTCTCAAAAAATATATTTGCAAAGAGGTATATCCATTTCCAGAAGTTTGCCCCTCTTTAGTTTCAACCAGCTCAACAGTTCAAATCTATCGCAATGTCATGGTTGTTTTTATTATAGGAGTGGACCTCCTTGGTCCTTTCCTAATTGTCAGTGGGAAACACTGCTTCATTATTATCATGATTGATTATTTCTGTAAGTGGATTGAGACTAAGGCACTTGCTAATAAAACCACTTAGATCATTAGGAACTTTATTTGGGGCGAGATCATTTATCGATATGATATTTTGATGGTTATCGTCACTGACAATGGTACTTAGTTCAACAACTCAAAGATGATCAGATTTTGCAATCAAATTGGGATAGAGTTGTAGTTCTCTTTAGTGCATCACCCCAGGAGTAATGGTCAAGTCGAAGCTACTAACATGTTAATCCTTAACCTCCTCAAGTAGAAGGTGGAGAACCTCAAAGACAATTGGGCAGAGCAGCTTCCTTCAATTCTTTGAACTCTCGGGACTACACCTTCTACAACTACCGGGGAGACATCATTCAAGTTATCCTTTGGTTTAGAAGCTCTCATTCTAGTGAAGTTCGAGGTACTTAGTCTAAGATTCATGCTCGCCAAGCAGGGAAGTGGGGATTGGATGGAAGTTAATGATGAAGACATGAAGTGCATCTTAGATCCAATTGAAGAGCTTTGAGATAAGGCCACCATTTGACAGCAAGAATTTTAAAGGAGGTAGCTAAATACTTTGACAAAAATGTCAAGGTCGAAGAATTCATAGTCGGATATCTAGTCTTAAAGAAGGTTGACATCGCAGCTAGGGATTGCTAAGTATGTAAGCTCAACCCAAACTGGGCAGTCCCTATATCATCAAGGAAGTTCTCAAGAATAGAGCATATCGAATTCAAACATTTGATAGAGAAAACATCTCTCACACCTAGAGTAATGATGATCTAAAGTGGTTCTACTCCTAAAAGATATCTTTTTTACCTTTACACTTGCATCAATATAATGGTTATTTCAACTGAGATCTTCATACTGACATATTTTCTTTTCTATTGTTTTTTTCTTTGAACATCTTGTGGACAAGGATCCCTAAACCCGAGAGAAATTTTTGAATCCTGCTTGAACCCCACGAATTATAGTCATTAGCGTAACACCATAATGTCCACATATAGCTGGGAGATTTCGCACCGTATAGTGGGAGCTTACAAATTATCATGTGGTGGACTTCAGGATCTCGGGTCCCTATTAATATCTAACACACCTTTATATCAATGGAGGTCTAGGTGACTATTAGTGCTATCATGCATCGATAGAGAAATCATTACAGATTTTATAATCTCTTAAGGAAAATAATTTGAATGCATTGCACCTGTCCAATTGATCATCTTAGCATGTGACCCTTAAACACTCGTATGTACTCTCAAGCAGTGCATATGAGGGACCCACAAATTTTTTGATCACTTAAGGAAAGCAATGCAGCTATACATGCACATGCTTGATTGATCAACTTAGCATGTAACCCAAGGACAGAAAGCAGTGGACCCCCCTTGTTTTCCATGATGTTATTGCTTTGATGACCTCTTGAGGAAACCATTGCAGTCCTATGCACACTTGCCTGATTGATAATCTTAGTATGTGCATCTCTTTTGTCTTTTTGAGGATCCCCACCAACATCTTATACACCATGCAACTGGTTGAAGTCTAGGTGATCGATCAACTCTGTTGTGCATGAAGGGGATGATGATACACCTTCTGCGACCTCTTAAGGAAAGTAATGTTGCCTTGCACGTACCTACCTAATTAGTTTCTTTAGTTTGTAGTACCCGGACCTTTTTTGAAATTTTGTGGTTAGCCATATTAGAGCGTAGAGGCTACCTTTTTTAGGTGAAGGTACAACTCTCATGATCTCTTGAGGAAAGTAATGCTTGTTTATGCGCACCTGCCTAATTGATCATCTTAGGTTGTGGGTCACTCGTGCGGTTAACTCTTATTAAGCCGTAGTAATAGACCAAAGTAGGACAATAACTCTGACAATCTCTTGAGGTAAGCAATACAGCTCTAAGTGCACCTGCCCGAGTCATCATCTTAGTCAGTATACCCCAAAGGTGGTTATCCTTTTCAGACATCCAAGTTTGCCATGTTCTGGAAGAGAGTATAATTATGATGACCTTTTGAGGAAAGCAATGTCGCCTTGTGCACACCTTCCCAATTTGTCATCCTGGCTTATAGGTCTCCCTTTTGGTTGATATCATCAGATTATGATTGGTAATAAATATATACAAGCTTGTCTATAATTATGATGGGTGGAAATTCTTTATAAACAAAGATGTGCAAGTTGCAATTAAAGCAGCTAGTTACACGGTTTGAATTATTTATCAATATTAGGTAATCTTTGGTTTTTAATCCTTAAATTATGGATAACACAACTAGCAGTGTGTCCTTAATCATGGTTAAACATTTGAAAACCTTTTGGATGTAGTTCTCATTATGTTTTAGCTAAAAATAATGGATATTATTTTGCGATTAATGCGATTAAAACTACGGATTGATGTAATTTTTTTGTTCTTGGTTCAACTCTAGAAAACTCAGTCGGGCTATACTGCCAAAAGTTTTTATCATCTCACAAAAGTTTCTTATTTGGTATTATGTTAAGCTTAGATTGCAATGAGAAGTTGAAATAATTATTAATAATTATTAATTCTTACTCGCGCGGAATAATAAGTAAAAGGAAGTGCACAAAATTTATATGTTGTGGCAAAGGCATCTCTCAGGGACTCTATTTGCATAATATTTGTGGCCAAACACTTCTTGTACCTATTATAATAAAGAATTATCAAAACAAAAGCATTGTATTCTCCTCAAAACAAAGTTAAACTGCACTGATAGATATCAGCTACATTAATTGTTCGACATTGAAAGAAATGCTATAAGAAAGAGATGAGGTAACCTTGTATCTATCATTTATAATTGAAAGAGTTACATCTATCAAATGTTTACTCACACGGTTAACAAATAAACTGTTGAAGTCATAAAAACAAAAAAATTACATCTTCATTCATAGCTAGCCTTTTTCCCTCTTAGCCATAGAACAGATAGAATCATCGGGTGAATAAGTAGAGCTTGTTGAGTCAGACACCAAGGAAGAGATAGAAGGAGACTCATCACAGCTCCCCTTGCAAACGACATATTCGCCTTCTTCCTCTGTGATCACCTCTTATTCTACCTATTCCATATGATCTTCTTCTTCTATTTTAGTATCTTCTTCTTTTTCCATGCATTTTCCCTTTGATGCCTCAGCCCTCGTGGACTTCATGTTCTTGAACCCCTAGAAAAGTTCATCAAAACTTTCTCAAATTATTCATTACAGGCATTGCGCGACTTGAGGAACTCCAAGGTGTCTTCAACGCCTTCTCTCAGATGACTAGATACCTCATCCATGAAGGATAGATTGTCGGTATAGTGCACCTTCTGCAAAATCCAAGGTAAATTAAGAAATCTGGGGTTAAACTAAAACTAATCGCAGAGCTCTCTAGGTAACATCTTACTGTAAGAGCCTCCTTTAACTGGTCGTTCTCCTCCTTAAGTTGCTCCTCCCTATTGTACCTGTCGAGAGCATCGACCACAAAGTGATTCATGATTACACTTCTCGCTTGAACTTGAGCGGCTAAATGAGGGAGTTTCTTCACTAGGATCTACCACAACTCCTTCAAGTTCTTCTTCATGTACATTGCGAATGTGACCACAGTAGCATGTCGAGTAATCTTCTAACTCTTCCAAGAAGGAGGAATGGTAGAACCTGGGCATGTTTCTCGTGGGAATGCCACTTCATTGTCACCTTGTCATGGAGGTCTTTTAAAGAGTTTCCAACCCCAATAATGGGAAAATAAGCTTCAAAAGAGTAGCCGGTGATAGGTTCATACCTCTCCCTTCAGTCATCTTCTCACAACTTTCTCTTCTTCTGATGTGGCTTGTTAGTTGGCACCGTAAGGACCACTGTGAATTCAGTGTGTTAATATTTGCGGCAAATGCGGTTGAAAATTATTTGTTTTTAGTCGCAAGAAACTACTTACTACCTTCAATGGCAACCCGTTGTACAGTAGGAAACAGCTGGATATAGTGGCAGATATCAAGTCACTCCTCCGATGGTAATTTGAAGATCTCCTTCTCAACTTTATCGAACTTGCATGGTTTGAAGATATTGTATGCACGACTTTGAGGGTTGATAAGAAGCAACCCAAGATTTCCTTCAAAGGTCAGATATCATTCATCCCAGTTATAAACTTTATTTGGCAAGTTCACAACTTTCATTCTAGTGCAGCTGAAGTACAACAACCCCTTGAAATTCTTGGCCACGCCCTAGCCCACAATGATCAATCGCACTATGAAGCATTCACGAAAAAGGTTCATGTTAAACCTTACCCACTCTGTCCGCGTATAGATTATAAAAATGACAGTTGTCGTGATCGAATTCAATGACAATTGACCAGGGACCATCCCGTAATATTCAAAGATCTCCACCATCTTGTCATCAGTGGGAACTTGAAGCCTAAATCGAAGTGGTCGATGGGGATGTTGAACGAGTTGCGAGTAGAAGTGTTAATCCTCTCATACTTCCCCGAAAACAGCACAAATATATCTGAGCCTGTCATATGCTTCTACATGACTCATTAAATTCTAACAGAGAAAACCGAAACTCTTTATAGATAGCAGTATGGAAAGTGGGTGCAACATCAACCCGTGCGGCCACCACCTTTTCTTGCCTCCTAGACTTCTGCTTAGGACACATTCATGAGTTTTTTGCTGAAACATCGGAAGGCAATCATATTTATAGAATTCATATATCCTATGCTAAACCACTCTGGCCGCGAAATCAATTGTCAAACCGCGTGACTTAACTATACCTGAAGAAAATCACAAAATATGCATGTACGCAACATAACTAGAATATCTCTAAACAATGGCATTCACAGAATGTGACAATGATTTTAGTCTACTCACGCAGACAACAAAATGATAAATACGACAACACAAGCAAACATCTAGATAAGCTAAATACGCTAGTCGCAATAAACCATCACAGGTTAGAAAAAGTAATATCATATATTCAAAATTGTTCTTCATAGCAATATTGTTGGAACTTGTGTCTCTGCATCTCTTTTGTTTGACAATATCATATTCCAAAGTTGTATTTGACCATACTTGTGTTGGGTATAGTGTGCAGGTTTATACTTATAAAGACACCAGAAATCCACTGTCTATAACCTACCACTAGGCACTAGCCCTACGGCCTGTGATAGATATAGAGGCTTACAAGCTAGGGATGATAGATTTTCTCAATGACCTACCGTTGGGCGCTATGACTACCATGTCGTGTTAGCCATGTCGACAATCATCGAGTCGATAGCATTGAGAAGAGCAAGTAGTGTCTAGAAGACTCAGTAGCACCGAGAAGAGACGGATTGACCAGACTACCGTGTCATGCTTGCAACCATGTCGCGCTATCAAAAAGCGTCAAGAGATTATTTTAGGATTTTTTTCTTAATTTGGTGATGAACAGCTGGCAACAACGCGTGAAAATACCTACCTCCATGCGGTAACACTAGCGTCGGTAGTAGCTTATTTTAAAATGACTACAAAAGCATGTGTTTCTTTTCCTGAGGAGACAAGAATGAGAATTACACGTCTAAGGTTCCGCTGCCACCTCTGTTATTGCGAACCACCATCTCCACGTGTGGAAAAGTGAACTATCTCCCTACCATTTGTGATTGAAGAACTCTGAAGAGTGAAGTCACCGAAGACCACCAACAGTTGATCTGTGCAAGAAGAACGACATTCAAAAGCAACGATCACGCGTCGCTCTACGGAGTAATCCTTCTTTGAGAGAGCAATGGTTTCTAACTTCTTTTTCTCTATTTGTGTTCTTCTCTTTTCTAATCATTTTGTGTGAGAGGTAAAACGATTGGGGAGGTTGTCAGAATCTGGGAAGGGTTCCGTGAGAAATTTTCCTGGTAGGACGTCTATATCGGGGAGATCTAGTGGGGATCTAAGACACTTCTGAGGAGGAAGGTGAGGAGCCGGATTGAAGTCCTTTTCGGGGAGGAAAAGTTGGGAGAGCCAAACGCACCTGGGTGAGGGTCGGTATAGAAACAAAAAGAGAATTGTTTTCATCGCCTTCGATCTCCGACGTCATAGAGATCTTGACTTATTATTGTAAACTACTTACAAGGTTTAAATAAAATCAAAATTATTATTATTTCATCCTGAATTTGTGGTTGCATATTGCGAGTGCATTGAGGGTTGTATGGGAAATCTGAAAACAATTTTCTCCATGGAAAATTGTGTCTATGACCTACCACCGAACAGTAGTAGCCTTACTATCCTATGGTAGCTTCTAGAACAGGTTGGCCTACTAAAATTTTTTAAATTTTGAATTAAATTAAAAACCTTATTCACCCCGCCCCCTAAGTTTATCCACCCGATCCGACAAGTGGTATCAGTGTGAGGTTACTTTAAAAGAGTTAAAATACTGAAGTAAGATGGCCAATGTGAATCATGCTTTCTTTGAGGGTCAAGGTGTGAGTAGACCTCAACTGTTTATGGGGAGTGACTGCATGTAACGTCCCAATTCGCGCTAGGCCCCTCGCACGAGTTTTGAGTCAAGAGACATGACTCGGGCTCGGGGCGCACTGACCAAAGGTGTCAAGTGCATTGGATGGAGTGTAGGGTTAGGTGATATCCAACGGATTGAAAGGGAATGGCCTAAGGGAAAATCGTCGAGAATACCTGGTGATTCTCGCCGATCATCGAGTATCGATGAGAATACTCAACGCTCTCAATGCCAGATTTCCGATAAGAATGGCCTAAGGGAAAATCGTCGAGAATACCTGGTGATTCTCACCGATCGTCGAGTATCGATGAGAATACTCAACGCTCTCAACGCCAGATTTCTGATAGGAATGGCCTAAGGGAAAATCGTCGAGAATACTTGGTGATTCTCGCCGATTGTCGAGTAGCGATGAGAATACTCAACGCTCTCAACGCCGGATTTCCGATAAGAATTGCCGAAGGGAAAATCGTCGAGAATGTCTGGTGATTCTCGCCGATCATCGAGTATCGATGAGAATACTCAACGCTCTCAACGCCGGATTTCGGATAAGAATTGCTGAAGGGAAAATCGTCGAGAATGCCTGGTGATTCTCGCCGATCGTCGAGTATCGATGAGAATACTCAACTCACTCAACGCCAGATTTCCGATAAGTTAGGCTAAGGGAAAATCGCCGGTATCATTGTTGATACCCGACAAATTCGTCGAGAATGCCTGACGATTCTCGCCGATCGTCGAGAATGACAGATGATTCCCGCCGAATTTGACTTGTGCGTTTTCTTCGCCCAGGCAGATTCGTTGGCTTGCACAGGCGGACCGAACCGGGCTTCGGGATTCGTGCTGGATGATTCCTTGGACCGGGTCACTTCAATATGACCCATTATGAGCGGTCCAATGGGGCGTTGACACATGGCAGAAGATGTAACCTAATACATCGGCTTATAAAGGGACGTTAAAGCCGAACCCTAGCCTTGCGCCGATCAACCCTTGCCGTCATCGTGGATCTCGCGAACCATCGGAGCCGAGGGAAGTCGGAGCTCTAGGAGGCGGCCTTCTCTCGATCTCTCTCTCTCTCTCTCTCTTTCCTTTGTCGTGAAGAACAAGCACCAAGCAAGGGATGTCGCAAAGAAGAACGACTAGATCCATGGCCGGGAATGTTGGTACCGCCGGAAACGAGGTGAGCTTCCTCCCCTCTCCTTGGTGCTAGATCTGTAGTTATATTTTAGGAGACATATCGACTCCATAGAGTCTTGATGGTGAAGAGGAGATTTCTTAGGGAAAGCCATGCCTAGGTTGTTTTCTAGGCTTTTAGTCTTCTTCAACCTCTCTATCATTCAAAGTGAAGATGAGAGAGTGATTCGTGGAGAAGTGCGGCTTTGTGAGGGTGAATAAGGGTGGATGAATGTCTGGAAAAGTTTTGGGAGGTCGGTGCAAGAAGGAAGATGAACGGATGCCGTTCATCTCACCTTAAGATGCGTGCAGAAATCTGACTTCTGCACGCAGCGATCTTTGCCGCCAGTTTCGGAGGCATTCTGTTCATATCTGGGTTTTAGACTCAACACGAAAGTTGTATCCCTCAAAGATACCTTTCCAACGAGTTGTTGCACGTTTCCAGGCGATACCTGTAGCCACGGGAAAGTCCGTTCGAGTCTGCTGCGATTGGGGGAAATATGTCCAGGAAATCTGTATCATGTACGCAGCAGACTTCGAGTCACATTTCTGATGTGATGCGACCAGATATGGGCTTCCGACTCAACATGAAAGTCGTAACCCTCGCGAATACCTTTCCAAAGAGGGGTTGACCGTTTATAGCGGATTCCTGTAGCTCCAGGAATTCCAGTTTTGGTGGCAGGCTATACAATAATAATGCTCATGTTAACTCATGGTTAAGTGTACTCTTGTTAAAGTATGATGTGCAATTTATATCCTTTGGCTCCCTTAATCATGATGCTATAATTAAACTTATGAATGTTGTGCTTAACATTGGTAGCCATCTAGGTTAATGGTGATGTGAATTGAGATAGGATGGCTAGTGATCAATGGAGGTTGAGCTTGGTTGTAGAATATAGCTATCATGTGATGAATTGAGGTGATCGACTGAATAGATAGTTGTGATTGTGATGAACTTTATTGGCAGAGTATTTTGTAACTGTGATCCGAGCCGAATGGGTTTTGTTGATAACTAATGCTTAGAGATGTAGTCTCCCTACGGGTAGCATCGAGTGAGTTGTGATGGTGCATGTGGTGTGCGACGACTCGATGTGTCGCGATACTGAGATAATGAATGTGGCAGGTCTACGGGATCGCCAGTCGTCACACCGATGGGAGCCAATAGTTAGACCTTGGGCGGTAGGGCTAGACACTTGGTGTCCATAACCCGAGGTCTCCTCCGCACCATGAGAACGGTTGGGTTTGCGCCTCGTGCGATTCCGAGGATCCTTCCGATTCGAAATCAATGGCCAGGTTTGGCTATGTTCTTGGTGCACATCTACCCAAGACCCCTTCTGAGTCGTAGTACACGTGTGAGCTCCGCTGTTGTGTTCTTAGCATTGAGGCGTACGGAGGCCTATGACAGTTAGTGTGGATACCACCTAGTAGTGGAGACGCCGCTCCACTATCACCGTCTGGCCACGACGGTAGACGCCTGAGAGGTTAGCTACCTGCTTGAAAGTGGGAACTTCAAGTCTGTGTCTACATAGCAACTTGCATGTGTGTGAAAATTGGTCGGTCATTGCATAGCATTCATACCATACCATTCATATCATGCACAAGATCCTTATCATATAAGTTTGTATGGGCACTCTATACGATGAGTTACTTTTCTGTTAAGCCGAACCTTAACTTATAAGTTTGTATGGGCACTCTTATAATTAAGTACTGTTCCTGTTGTAGATTACCTGTTGATTAATTATTTGATTTAATAGAACTGCTAGCTTACTTCATAGAGATATTACTCTTACCAGTTCCTTGTCACCTGCTTGATTACCCCTGTTATATATATACATATTGTACTTGTTTCCTTTCTCCGCCCGGTGCCGAGGAGTCGTCGGGGGAGCGGATGTGAAGCCACTTAGTCTTTGTGACTAACGGTTGCTACGTCTTCCATTTTAGGAGGAAACCCCGCAGATAGGCCAGCGGCAGGACATCCAGGCCCGGACGACAGGACCTGAGGTGACGGTACCGTCGATACCGTCCGTTACAGTTGTGAGTGTTTTTTTGTAGCCTTCTTGGCAAACAGTTTTTAGACTCTGATATTTTAGAAGCTCGTTATGCTTCTTATTTTCCGCTTCGTTTTGGACTTAAAACAATGTGTTAATTGACTTTCTTTTTATCTTATGATTGGGTGGCATAGTACATTGATATTGGTTGTAGCCGGCGGAATAGGCGTCTTGTAGTACAGACTAACCCGTGTGTTAGTGCTACCGCAAGGCGGCTACTCTGGGCATAAGACTCCCCTCGTGCCGTGTTTTGTGTTCCGGGAGGGGGGTATTACACTGCAACCATTGTAAAACTCACATGAAGATATTCTTAATTACACAAAGCATGGACGTATGGGTCATGGTTGAAACTAAATACACGGCACCCACTATCACTATAGGTGAACAAGTTCTGGAGAAACCTCAAGACAAGTGGGTTGACTCAGATAAACTAAAATTTACTAACAATGTGAAAGCTATGAACTTTCTTTTATGTGTGTTAGACAAAACTGAATTTAATCGAATTTATAATTGTGAAACTTCTTATGATATATGGCGATTACTTGAGCTAACACATGAAGGTACTTCACAGGTAAAAGAGTCGAAGATATTTCTACTTGAATCAAAATATGAATAGTTCTGAATGGAGATTGATGTGGAGGTGGACAGAAGTACACTCACTTCATGAAAACTATGAACGCCTCTAAATCACTCGAAAAGACATTCTCAAATGGAGATTTGGTGCGGAAAATCTTGTGATCTCTTCCTCCATGATTCAATCCAAAAGTGACTGTCATTGCTGAGCCACACAATATCAGCACCATAGAAATTGAAAGCCTCATTGGGAATCTGAAGACCCATGAGGTAGAGCTAAAGATACAAAGTGAGGAATATTCAAGGGAGCCAAAGAAGATAGCTCTAGCACTAAAAGCAGAAAAGGAAAAGGAGGTAGCAGAAGAGTCTGATGATGAAGATGAAGAGAGCCTTTATGTTCAAGAATTTAGAAGATTCATGAAGAATCCCAAGATGCAAGGAAAGTTCAAAAGATTTTTGAAGAAAGGTGCAGTAAAGAAGAGGAGATCGAACAAATTGTCAAAGGCGATGGAGAGTGATGAAGAAAAGCCTATTTCTGAGTGTTTTCACTGTCACAAGACTTGGAACATAAAGAGAGAGAGTCCAAAGTGGCAAAAGTAAGAAAAGGAGAGGCAAGGCAGTGACAAGTGAAAGAGGAAAGTGCTCAAAGAATCAATATGGGCCGATGTTATTTCTGACAAGTCGAGCAATTACTTCTCAAACAGTGAGGATGAGGCAAATCTGTGTCTCATGGAGAAACATCACAATGAATCTGATATCAAATCCCGTGTTCATAGTGACACTGAGGTAAACTCTCCCTCCTACGATGAATTGTATGAGACTAATGAGTTGTTATGTGATAAGCTTGATATGTTATTATCTGACAAAAAGTTTTTAAAATTTGGAAACTTAAAAATGAAGGAAGACTTAAAGAATTTAAAAATGGAACTAATCAAATGTGGCAAAGAGAAGGTCGAATTCTAGGAGTGCTCTCACTCGGTGGCAACGATCAATGAGTTAAAAGAAAGCGTCTCAAAGAATTCCTCAAAAGTGGAAAGTCTTACGAATGAGAAGAAGGTATTGGATAAAAGGCTTCCAATTTATCTTGCACAAGTAGGAGACATTAAAAAGCAGTTCGTAAATCAATGCATATTGCTAGTCTCAGAAAACACCGTCTTGAAAGCAAGGATCCATGACCTAAACTGTGTTATCCAGAAATTTGGGATGGGGCATAAATCTCTGAATATGCTGATGGGAGCAATGTGTCAGGGACCTGGAAAGTTTGGGTTGGGATACGTAAATCCAAAGATACCGTCAAGTGCTAGTACTAGCACTAGCGGTAACCGATCTCTATAAAAGAATCAAAATTTGAATAAAAAAACACAAACATAAAATGGGTAGCTTTGAAAACTCATTTCCATCTTCCCACATGAGCTCTATAAGAATAAAAAGGGTAGCAACCACCACTTATATCTTGTGTTCCAAATATAAAATGTTTGGTCACACGTCTGGTTCATGCTTAAAGAGAGGTTCAAAGAATGCAACACAAATCTTGGTATCGAAGGATTCTACCTACATTATGGGTGGAATAACTTGGGTAACTAGATCTTTACCCTCATCTTCTTTTTAGGTATGTTGGCAGGCTAAGGATAGGAAGAATGTATGGTACTTGGACTCCAGGTGTTCCAAGCACATGATTGGTGATGAAGACAAGTTACTTAGCCTGAAGAAGAAGAAAGGAGGCTTGGTGACTTTTGGAGTCAACATCAAAGGAAGTATTCTTGGTGTCAGCATCATAGGTAACAAAGTATTTTCTATTTCAAATGTACTGTTTGTAAAAGGTTTAAAGAATAATTTGATTTCTATTAGTCAATTATGCAATAAGGGCTTAAATGTATTGTTTGAAACCTCTAAGAATGCATGCAATATTATAGATGCTAATACGAACACCATGTTACTCACTGCATATAGAAACCATAATGTTTATACCATTAAGTTTGAGGACGTATCCTCATCTAATTTAAGGTGCTTAGTTGCTTAAAATGAAGAATTATAACTTTGGCATGGGAGACTCTGTCATTATGGGAGTGAACTAATAGTCAAACAATCAAAAAAGAAACTAATATGTGGACTTACACAACTAAGTGGTAGTTTGACTTATTTATGTGCTCTTTGCCGAAAGGGTAAATTAACAAAATCATCTTTTAAAAGCAAAAAATGATATTACCACTTCTCGACCAATGCAACTAATTCACATAGATTTGTTTGGTCCTCTTCGCATGTGTAGTCTATGTGGGGAACGATGCACATTTGTGATTATATACGATTACTCATGTTTTTGTTGGACTATTTTCCTTGCTAATGAATCTGATGCTTTCACTGAATTCTCCATTTTATGCACTATAATTCAAAACAAAATGGAATAAAAATTAAATGTATAAGATTAGATCATGGGGGAGAATTTGAGAATGAAAATTTTACAAATTCCTGTAATTATTTAGGAATTCGACACGAGTTTTCTGTCTCACGCACTCCACAACAAAATGGAGTAGTGGAAAGGAACAACCGGCCAATCCAAGAATAGATCGCACAATGTTTGTCGAGTATCGCTTGCCTTGATATTTTTGGGCTGAAGCACTCAACACTGCATGTTATGTGATGAACCAGACCATGATTCGCCATATTCTAAAACGCACCCTATATGAGCTATACTTTGATAAAAAGTCGTTTGTTCTTATTTTGGTATCTTCGGTTGCCCCTATTTCATTCTTAACACCAAGGACAATTTAGGAAAATTTGATGATAAATCTGACCTAGGCATCTTTTTAGGATATTCCTCCACGAGCCGTGCATATAGGGTCTATAATAAAAGATCCTTAGTTGTAGAATAATCAATTCATGTTCACTTTAATAAAAATACTCCAGAAGAAGACCTTAAATTAAATATAGTTGATGATGATGTCATTTCTCAATAAGAAGAGAGTGCAGAAAAAGAGGAAGTTGCAGATGATCCAGCTCATGTTGAAGGATATAAGCCACCAATCACTTTATTCTTTTCAAAATAACATCCACAAGAACTAGAGATAGGAGAGTCTTCTCATGGGGTTAGAATTTGCTCAGCCTTGCATGAATCTTTTTCTAATTTATGTTTTTTTATCTAAAATAGAACCCAAGAATATCACAGAAGCATTGAATGATGAAATGTGGTTCTTGGCTATGATCGAGGAATTGAACCAATTTGAGCGAAATAAAGTTTGGATGTTGGTGGAGCGACCTGAAAACCATCAAGTAATAGTCTTGAAATTGATTTATAAAAATAAGCTTGATGGTGAATCTAGGATAACGAGAAATAAGGCATGGTTGGTTGTACAACGTTACTCACAAATCGAATGTGTAGATTTCAAAGAGTCCTTTTCACCGGTTGCACGTCTTGAATACATTTTGATGTTGTTGGAGTTCGCTAGTTTTAACTAAATAAAATTGTATCAAATAGACATTAACAGTGCATTCTTAAATGGGTATATTAAGGAAGAAGTGTATGTTGAACAACCACCGGGTTTCAAGAATGGTAATAACCCAAATCATGTATTCAAACTAGTAAAAGACTTGTAGGGATTAAAGCAAGCACCCCATGCTTGGTATTATAGACTTACAACATTTCTTTTAGAGTATGGTTTCAGGATGGGTAGTGTAGATACTACACTCTTTGTGAAGCACAGTAACTCTGATTTAATTATGTTACAAATTTACATAGATGATATCATTTTGCCACCAATGAAATTTGTATAGTGAAATTGTTAAAGTAATGCAATCCGAATATGAAATGAGTTTAGTTGGAGAATTAACATATTTCTTAGGCTTTCAAATTTTTCAAAGAAATGGCGGAGTTTTCATATGCTAATCGATATACATAAAAGATATGATTAAGCGATTCGGTTTTAAGAATCTGAAACAAGCGAAAAATCCTATGAGTATAACACTAAAACGAGGAAATGATGAATGTGGCATTTCAGTTGACCAAACGTTATTTAGAGGTATGATCAGATCAATATTATATCTAAGTGCATCTAGACCTGATATAATGTTTGTGGTGTGCCTTTGTGCTAGGTATCAAGCAAGCCCTAAAGAATCTCATCTTAAACCTATTAAACGTATCTTTAGATATCTTATATGCACCCAAAGTCTTGGTCTTTGGTATCCACACCCCACCAACTTCTCGCTCCATGGATATTCCGACCCGGACTATGCTGGATGTTCACTTGATCATAAGAGCGCGAGTGGTACCTGTCACTTCCTATGTCCGACACTAGTTTTATGGTTTAATAGAAAACAAAATTCTATTGCCCTCTCTACTGCTGAGGCTGAGTATATTTAGGAAGTTGTTGCTCACAAGCACTGTGGATGTCATAAACATTAAAATACTTCGTTCTAAACTTTAAAAATGTTGAACTTAGGTGCAAAAAAAAGAGTGCAATATATTTAATGAATAGCCCAGTTCATCACTCTCGCTCCAAACACATTGATGTATACCATCACTTCATTCGCGATCATATAAATAAGGAGAATGTGAGAGAAAGCTTTATCGGCACTGACGATCAACTTATAGATATCTTCACCAAACCCCTCCTTAACGCTCGTTTTTCTCTACTTCGATTAGAGTTTAGTGTTTTGGATCTCAATGCCTAATTTTCATGATCGGTAACAGTTGTGTGATTTCGTCCAATTTTTCTGCTATATTAGATTGAAAATACATTACACATTTATATTTAATCAACATTTGAAGCAAAAAACTTTCGAAATTTGGGTTGTTATTCCGTGACATCGATCTCTGTGAGTTATCATTGCGCGTTAGCATTAGCGATGGGGTAAGTGTTGTTTTTCCTTGCTTATCTTGTTTTTTTCTCCTTCCTTCTGATTTTTGATGACTTTAACCTTCTTGTATTTCTGTTCATTGTTAGTTTTCTTTCTAGTTTGTTTTTTAATAAAAAAATCACATAAAATTTTGAAAAATACCAAAACCACAAAATATGTTGTTTGTTTTTTATCTGTGTTTGTTTGGTATTTCAAATTATTTTTTTAAAAAAAATGCAATAAAAAGTTACGATCAGTATTGGGACATGCATGGCTAGAACTGAAAGCATAAAGATTACGTCCAATGTTTGATTTAGGATTGCTAAACTCTATTTAACATTATATGCTTTTGTCATGATGTGTCTAATCTATTGGTATTCAGCTACTGAGTCCGGCTAAATAGGATAATGTATGTTTTATATGCCTCTAGATATGTGTATGAATTTAGGTAGAATAATGACATTTCACTTATCACACATCTCTAAAAAATGCACTCTTGTAAAAATTTCAAAATTTACATGTTATAACTCGTGATGTTGTGCCTAACATGTTGGGAATGACTTGAAAAATCAATATCACGTTGTTCATTTTAATATATAGAACTTAGAATGTTAGGAAAAATTTATCTTAGTAAGATCTTTGTATACAAGTTAAAGTGTATCTATTTATGTGGGTAGATTTCAATTAAATCGGGAACCTTGAAGAAAGTAGTATCAAATTGATAGTAAACAAAAAAAAAGACACATATATATATGATATCATAACATGTGCCAAGGATACCCCAAGCGCTACTCATTTCTCCTAATAAGCCTCTATGAGCATTGTGAGAATGAGCACCTTAGTCTATCAAATCTTTTCGATCTTGTGCAAAGATAATCAAATGAGTTAGTTCCCTTTGTTCTATTCTTGGTATTATTTAGATAGAAAATGTGACATGATTTTTCACTTCATCACTCTTGTGTTAGCATATAGATTTACTGAGATAGAGTATATACTACTGTTTATTTTTACATTATGCTTTTATTTGATGTTACACGTTCACATATCATTGTTCTATTTAACTCTTTCATGCATAAGAATTGGACTTAAACTACATTTCATATTTTTCTTGCAAAACTGTACTAGTACACGATTACAATTCATGACGCTTATAATGTTACACTGTATTAACTCTATAAATCACCTAACATTGTGCGATAACTCTAGTGTATTTTGTTTCATATGTTTTTTCCAAAATTCTTTTGCTATGACAGTTTATACATCAAATGATTCTCCATTGCAGTCTAAGTTCTGTAGTCTTTATGCCTCGCTCGTACTTTTGACACGGATGTCAAAATTCTCTGATGTGTTTTTCCTCACTCCTATATATCTCATGCATATGTTTATCCCATGCTTTTAGTGTATGCTTAGGAAAAATTATATCTGTCTGTTTGAACGCGATCCAGTCACACTCTACTCCAGTCCCTTTTTGATAATTTCAAAGGGGGAGATTAGAATGGTCATGCACTGGTCATATGCTAGTCACCTAGGGGAGATTTCATGTAGGGGAGTTTTGTGGCTATCATGCACATTGATAGGGGAGTGCATATGTATGGGTAGTCATACTATTTTCATACTATTATATCTTAATACATATACCTATTAATGTTTCATGATTATTGTTGGACTACACTATACCATGCGACTAATAATTTATATCTCATGAACGAGATTTAATATTATCAAAAGGGGGAGTTTGTTGGAACTTTTGTTCTGCATCTCTTTGGTTTGACAATATCAAATCCTAAGATGTATTTGATCATACTTGTGTTGGGTATAGTGTGCAGGTTTATAGGTATGAAAACACTAGAAATCCACAGTCTATGACCTACCGTTGGGCGCTAGCCCTACTGCCTTCGATAGCTATGCTAGCTTATAAGCTAGGGATGGCCGATTTTCTTTGTGACCTACCGACGAGCGCTAAGACTACTGCGCCTCATTATCCATGTCGACGATTGTCGAGTCGGTAGCATCAAAAAAAGTAGGTAGCATTGAGAAGAGCCGGTAGCTCCGAGAAGAGACAGATTGACTAGACTACCGCATTGCGCTTGTAACTGTATCGCACTATCAAAAAGCAGCAAGAGATTTGTTTAGGATCATTTCCTACTTTGGTGATGTAAAAATGGAAATAATGCATGAAAATACCTACCGTCGCATGTTAACACTAGCAACGGCGGTAGCTTATTTTAAAATGATTATAAAAGTGTGTGTTTCTTTTCCTAATGAGACAAGAAGGAGAATTACATGTCCAGGGTTTCAATGCTGCCTCTACTATTGCAAACCACCGTCACAACGTGAGGAAAAGTGAACTATCTCCCTCCCATTCATGATTGAAGAACTCCAAAGAGTTAAGTCTCCAACGACCATCAGCAGTTGATCATGTGCAAGAAGAACGACATTCAGAAGTAATGATCGAGCGCTGCTCTACGGAGGAATCCTTCTTTGAGGGAGCAATATTTTCTAACTTCTTTTTCTCTATTTGTATTCTCCTCTTTTCTAATCATTTTTTCTGTGAGGTAAATCGATTGGGGTGGTCGTCGGAATCCGGGAAGGGTTCTGTGGGAAATCTTCCTGGGAGGATGTCTAGATCGCTGAGATCTAGTAGGACACTAAAGATCCTTTCAGGGAGGAAGGTGAGGAACCATCTCGAAGACCTTTCCGGGGAGAAAATAGAGAGAAAGCCAACCGTTCCTGGGTGAGGGTTGGTATAGAAACCGAAAGAGAGTTGTTTTCATCGCCTCAAATATCCAGCATCATGGAGATCTAGTCTTATTATTGTAAACCACTTACATGTTTTGAATAAAATAAAAGTTATTATTATTTCATCCTGAATTCATGGTTGCATGACGCTAGTGTATTGAGGGCAGTGTAGGAAATTTGGAAAAAAAATTCTATAGGGAAAAATGTGTTTGTGAACTTTCACTACGCAGTAGTAGCCTTACCGCCCTGCGATAGCTTCCAGAATAGAATGCCCTGCTGAAATTATTTTTAATTCTGAAATTATATGGCCACCTGATCAAACAAATAATATTACAAAATATTTATCAGTGATTAGCAAGGAGATCGGTGTGATCTCTACCTATACGCGAAGTACCTTCCCCAATCTGTTGAAGGATTTGATACAATCATGATAAGTTGTAGTGACCATCACTTATCATGCAATGAATTCGGGTAGTGTCATGGTCCACCCTGCTCATCAGAACCATTTGATCCACAAACACCCCTTACTTGACCCACTACACCACCATAAGGTTAAGTTCCTCTCTAGCTGCCGCCTCTAGACGCAGACGCTTGTCGTTATCTACGGATAGATTGTGGAATTTCCCCTTGGGAAAGTGTGAAAGGCTGATGATGCACGTTCGGCAAGTGCACCGATCGCTCAAGTAATATAAAATGGGAGGAAATCCCCAAGTATCGATCTATTGACGAACTCAGAGCGAGCGCGTGATTCTATTGTTTAGAAAATTAATTATAAAGGTTTAGAGAAATCACGGGCTTTGTTTTTTGATGAGTAAACAAAAAAGAACAACTATAATTACTAGTGCAGGTCATCCTCAATGCTTTGCAGGAGTGGATTCCCAATTGGACGAGCTTGTGGAATGGAATGCACCGAACGAGGGTCGCAAGCACCTCTTCGCAATGGACACAACTAGAAATTGCTAGTGTGTCTCTCACACGATGGTGGGGGTGACGAGATGGAATGGAGGCTCTCCTCACATGCATAAACCAAAAAACATTCACATAGACATGAACGATCGCAATAATAAAAAGTTAGGATTCATACAACCACACACAAGCGACCATATATCCAAAGAGACACCGAATACAAATGAAGGGGAGGGAAGAATACAACCGAAGCACAAAGATTCATCCAAGTTTCATGACCGGAATCGAGGGTTGTCATGCCTCATCCCCGCTTGAACTACTACTGTCGTCAGGGGTCTAGAAGATCTATCACCTTCTTACAATATACCCATCTTCTTCATCAATAGCCTCTGATTACAACCTTCGTCGGAGAACTGTCCAAGAGCGGCGAGAAATCCATCGAAATGTAACTTGGGGACTTACAAATGTGTGAGGAGGTCGAGAGGACGTTTTAATAAGAGATTGGTGAGACAAGCTTGGCTGGAAGTCCTCGAGATGGTGATCAAAGTTGGAGCGGCTGGTTAGGGCGAAACGAAATGGCTAGGGTCAAATTATGGTAGATGATTCAAATGAAGATGAAAATCTATGCTTACATAGAATTTTGTGAGAAAATTGGACATGCACGGTCGAATGCCCAGTCGTGCATTCGAAACCATACGATATTTATAAAATTAAACAATGCAATTTTCCTTCACGCAGGGTTGCATGAACCATGTGTGATTAGAAATGCATGGGTAGCAATAGAATCGAAAAAAGCAGGCCAAGCATTAGCATGTGTGATTTTCCTCTCGTACGGTTGAAATCAACCATGCGTGAAGATAACGCACGACCCAGAAAAAATCACCAAAAGTTTAGACAAGCAGGTTCCCCGTGCGATTTTATTGACATACCGTTGAATTCAACGGTGCACAATCAAAATGCACGAGTAGCGGAGAACCCTCATTTCAGTATAAAGTTCACGCACAGGAAAAACGCCCGTGCATGAAGAAAAAATGCACGACCTTGTGATTCCTCAGAATTCTCAAATTGGGTTGAGCACACCACTCACCTGTCCAAAACAACAATAAGACCACAAGAACACCTAGGGAGCGCCATGTGCTTACCCCCAACAACAATAGAGCGCAAAAGAGCACCATAATGGGCCCAAAATGTGCACTTTGTGTGAAATGTAAGCATTAAAGAAAAAAAGTGTAGTGCGCGTACGTGAAAACAAACCCGAATGATTCCAAAAAACATTATAAAAGTTAGACTCATCACACCCCTAGACTTAACTATTTGCTCATCCCGAGCAAAACATCTCTCAGCGAAAATAAAATTGACTAGTTGGATAAGTAGTTACAAAAATGGAGAATGATGTAAGGTCGCATGCTCACGCGCACAGAAGATCGGCAGAAGAAATTTCTAAATATACATAGTAGTTTATAATTTCTAGGATTGTATAAATATATTACTTCTACTTAAAATTTGAATCACAGTGAATCATTGGGCCGTGCGTAGGACTAAAGCAGACTAAATGATGAGGTGAGAATTACCAAAGACCGGGTCTCAGGAAAAACTCAAAAGAAATCAATCAATGTCGATGGCCATACGCTCATCCGATCACACTCTCTCCACAACACTGGTTTGACTCGAGCACACAAATCAATAGGACTTTAGGTTTATAATGGTGCTTAGGCTAAGGTAGGGTATACAAAGATAAACAAGAGGGTTACACACCTAACCGAAATGAGCTCGCACAGAAAGAAACTATCCAAGAACCATAATAATATACGCACGGGTGCACCATACCCCTAGACTTAAACTTGACTGTATGGGTGTGTGCACCCCTAGACTTAAACTTTTCTTTACACAATTTTTCAGAATTTTTCTTTTTCTCATTTTTTTTCTTTTCTTCTTTTCTCTTTTTCAAATATTATCAGCATATATTATCTTTATAGCACATCCATATAACCACATAGAGATGGGCAACACATCAACAACCCCCAAATTAAAATGAAATAAAAACTTTAGCTCACTTTTGGGTGTGGGACTAGGATTGATATTTAGGCATTGGTTTGATGAAGTGGAGCTAAAACAATGGATGGGTAAGAACAACGGGCCTAACAAGGATAAACGTTAGGATTAGGCATAAAGCTCAACCGGGAAAAAATAATGGCATAAATCATATTCGCGCGCTTTACTAACCGTATACCCATGCTTCGAGAGTAGCTTAGGGAAATTTCTTATCAACCGAGAGAGATTAACCTTCCTCCCAACTCGAGTAATACAAGGCTTACGAGTGCCTACATATAATCCTATGTTATTGTTTAATTCACACCAGATTCATTAAATTTGAGTAGAGTAAACAACATCTACGCTAATAGAAAAATATAAACTAATAACATAAAAAGAAATTGATTCTATACAAATTTCTAAGTGAGACAAGAGCACTCGAGTAGGAGCACTACATGAGTCAACATTTTACTTCACCTTACAATCCTAAGCCAACTCGATGATTTTTATATCACACACAAAAGAATTAGCAAGCTCAGTGCGTGCTAATGATTAAGCATGCACTCAAGTGGGTGATGTGGTGTACAATGAATATGAATAATGAGAAAATAAGAATTAAATATCAAGATACTTCTAGCATGTAGTAAAATGTGCACGTGTACGGGCAACAAACTATATCACTCCCTTCTCTAAACTTAGTCTAAATAATACAAGCAAGATAAGTATGAAAAATAAAAAATAGTGCTGAGGAAGAGGTTACCCATACACAAAAAGGAGCATACCAGAAGATTAGCATTGATTTAACATGTCATTCGTCACCATCCAAAAAAAAGATTTAGATATCGAAACATGCGCACCACATGCGGACAAAAATCTCCAAGTAAAATAAAGAGTAAAATCTGAAAGGAAACGACACAAAACTATACTATAGTAATAATTACTGGCACAGATTATAAGATATAACAAAGAAAATGCAGCACGAGATTATCTCCCCGAGATCACTTTTGTTTACCATCCTTAAGGTAGGCCAAATACTTGTATTAGGAGTTAAAGAATAGAGTTTACTCAAATTAAAAGAACAAGGAAAATCTGCTTAACCCAAAAGAAAGAAAAATTATATCAAAAAGAACTAACGCAGAATGCAATGGATCAAGCTTAGGAACTAATGGTCATGCAGTCAATACTAGCATCATCTGGCACCCCCCGCTCAAGTTAGTGCACAACCTCCACAATCTTACAGCCTTCAAAGTGCTTTAACCTTTGACCATTCACCTTGAGAGTTTCTAACTTTTCCCCATGAATTTTGAATGCCCTAAAAGGGGTCATACCAGTCACCAAAAAGGTGCCACTCCACCTCGATTTAAGTTTCCCAGGAAATAGCTTCAGCCTGGAGTTATACAAAAATACACGGTCCCCTGGCTTGAATTCTTTCTTCACAATATGATGATCTTGCTAGTATTTGGTCCACTCTTTGTAGATCCGAGCATTCGAATAGGTTAATAACCTAAATTCATCCAGCTCATTAAGTTGCAAAAGTATCATGTTGGCGGTGGTAGATAAATCCAAGTTAAGAAGTTTAGTCACCCATAGGGCTTGGAGCTCCAATTCTACAGGCAAATGGCAGGACTTCGCGAAGACTAACTGGAAAGAAGACATCCCAATGGGGGTTTTAAATGTAGTCTTGTAGGCCCACAATGCTAAAAGTATCTAACGTCTACCTAAATCACCTAGAGGGGGTTGAATAGGTGATGTTTGCGTTTTTTGCGGAATAAAAATATTTAAAACACAAGCACACAAACACAGAGATTTTTATAGTGGTTCCCTAGATTGGGTACGTCCACTGACCCGCCTCGCATATCTACCATAAAGGGTAAGATTCGGCTACTTCACCTTTCTCAGATTATACCAATCTTACACCTCGGTGCAATGCTCCTACACCTAGATCTATAACGGATCTACAAACTCGATCCACAAGCCAGATCTACACCTCTTTCCACAAACCGGATCTACAAACTCAATCCACTAACAGATCTACAATCTCAGAGATAAAACTCCTACAAACTCGGAGACAAAGCTCCTATAAATGTTAAAACATATTACAACAGTAAAGAAAATATATTACACTTCAGATCTGAAATCTTCTTGAATCTTCCTTCTTGAAACTAAAACAACTTGATGAGTAAGGTTGAGGAAGAAACCCAAGAAGACTGATCTGAAAGCTAGGAACCGACCTGATCGAATAGGAGTTGAAGAAACTGATGATCTATGATCGATTGAATCTTGTCTTTCTTTGAATCGCTGGATCTGGAGAGAGCGGCAGAAAGGGTTGACGATGAAGATGATCGGCTTTTCTCCCAAAAATGGAAAGTGCTTCAGCGATTCTAATTCCGTGAAAATTATTCTTCTGATTGAATGATTCTTCTTCTTATTATCTTCGGCGAATCCTAGAAATGCCTTTTTATATATCATCGACCAACGATCAATCGTCATTAAGATAGGATCCACGTAATTAAGGAAAGATTAAACCTACTAAACTTAGGTTAATTTGAATTTCGGTCAGAAAATTTGAAACGAAAAATCTGTAAGTCCATTTCTCGAGAAGAAGTATAATTCTCGAGAAATGACTAGCTTTCTCGAGAAAAAGACATGGCTTCTCGAGAAAGAACTCGGAGAAAATTTTCTGTGAAGTACACCACTGATTTCTCGATAAGGACAATATTTCTCGAGAAAACAATTTGATTTCTCAAGAAACAATACGGTCTCTTGAGAAATTGACTTAGCGCAAAATTCATGAAGTGAAGAACTTGTTTCTCGAGAAGAACAAGCTTTCTCGAGAAATCATAGGGCTTCTCAAGAAATGTACTTAGCAAAAATTTCTGGATATGAAGACAGATTTCTCGAGAAGATTGCTTAGCTTTCTCGAGAACTTTTG
The DNA here is from genome assembly GCA_039513925.1 of Platanthera zijinensis. NCBI lineage: Eukaryota > Viridiplantae > Streptophyta > Magnoliopsida > Asparagales > Orchidaceae > Platanthera > Platanthera zijinensis. The sequence continues at coordinate 190,972,273 of CM077080.1, read as the reverse complement.
CTTTTCTCGAGAACAACTTGCCTTCTCGAGAAATGTACTAGGCTTTTCTTGAGAAAATGACTTAACATATATTTAAGGTGATTTCCCGAGACTTCTTGTAGTTTCTCGAGAACAGCAATGCTTTCTCGAGAAATTTACTTTTACTTCTCGAGAAATACATGTCATTTCTTGAGAAAATGCCTTAGGTAATTTTCAGTGAACTTTTTCTTTTCTTCTAAGTAGAAACCAACAACCCTTCTTTTCTTCCAATTCTTTAATACTTGAAAATGAAGTGTATCCCAATAGAGAGTTTACACATGAGTCAACACCATGGATCACACAATGAGGGATTACATTATATGGTACTGTGCTTAGTGACTCATTGTAAGCTGACATTGTTCTACACTTAGCAATATTGACCCGCAAGCACTCAACTAAAATATAACATCAAATACAACCTTAATTCATCTTAGTTCAAGGGTGACATCATATAAATCTGGGTTATTGTGGATACAATACCCAACAATCTCCCCTTATTTGTAGAAGTCAGAACCCTCTACATTAAGGTGAATCACATCAAGATAAATAAAGAAATAATAAGTAAAGCAGGATATGTATGTAAAGATAGATAATAAATAATAAGTTCAACAAATTTTAAAATTATATATATATATATATAAGATTTGTCCACAAAAATGTCTTAGCCCACAGAATTATATAGGACTAATAAACATAGAATCATTTGAATTTCTATTGATGTTGTCTTTCCTTCTTCTCTTGTTGTCTCTTTTGATAACTGTAAGGCTTGGGGTAGTACTTTACAAGTTTAGGAGGAGCTTTGGGATTATTTCTGCCATATTCTCTATTATAGATCCTCCCCTTAGTCAAATATTTTTCATACAACTCCCACTCCTTGGAACTGTAATGATCATTTCTGTCTTCATTAAAATCTACAACTAGCTTTAGAGTCTCAAGAATAAGTGACTTGGAGGTTGGGCTCCACACTTCAGCAAATTCTTGCGCTTTTCTTTTCTCAGCTTCATGAGTTGGAATGGATCGGCTAGCAGAGGCACCCTCACAATACTTCCATCTTTTTGGTATTTGCACTTCAGGAGGAATCTCTTGAGGATGCTCTTGTTGATCAGAAGTCCATATATTAGTGTAGTCTTCAAGAGGAGCTTCATAAAGTTCTGGTCTAGGAGAGAATTTAGGCTTGCTGCCAGTTAGATTAAGTTGAGGAGGTGGAGCTTCATTTGGATTTATTTGAAAGTCTGGAAATTTCATTATGCATCCATACAACAATAGCATAAGTGTGAAGCTTTACCTCATGAATATGTGTCTGTACATCTGCATTCATCTCTTTCAATTGTGCATCCACTTATTTTTCATCTCAAGAATTTTCTTGTCAAGAACTTCTTTACTTTGTCCTCCCCCTTTCCGTCTTCTACAGTAAGGGTTGCTATGGTATCTTCTTTGAATGTCCCAACTTCCTCACATGTTTTGAAATTGAGTTCTTGAGTTTTCTTCTCCACTTGAATCTGATTGTTGGTCAATCTAACTGATTGATCCATGACTTGACCAATACTAATGATAGTATGGTCAATGGCCTTTCCACCAATTTTTAGTAGTCTCTTAAACACATCTATATTATGTTGTACATCAGAAAAGCCTCTGCTCATCTCTTTCTTTACAGCAGTGACTTTTCAGTAACTTCCTTGAGAGACTTATCAAAGTACTCTTGTTGTTGTGTCAGCATTGATTCTATCTTACCTAAGAGGGTATCATCAGGAATAATATTAGTAGGAGGAGGTGGAGGAGGAAGGTCCAGAGTGGTCCATATTGGTACTTCTTCAATGACCACTGAAATTTTAGCTCTTTGGAAAGGAAGAATCTAATCCCCCTCATGTCAAAGAATGGAAGGGATAAAGAAATTTAAATTCCTCATGGGAGGCTCTACAGGCTCTGGAATAATTTATTCTTCATCAGTTTGCATAACTGCAGTCTTTCCCTCAATATGTACCTGGGGTTGTGAGTCTTCTGGTATCTCTTCTGGAGGATATTCTTCAGGGGTATTTGGGATAGCTTCAGGGGACTTTGCATTTGTCTTCTCAGGAGAGATGAATAAGGGGTCATTTGAGTTGAGTTCTTATATCATCTTATTTATGTCCTCTGTAGAAGCTAGAAGAGTGGCTTGGTAAGGGGAGGATTGAACACTCATACCTGAGCCATTGTCATGTGCAGGGGTGCTTTGCTCATCATCTGACAGATCTATGTTTTCCTCTTCCTCTGCAACATCAACCACTTTCTCTTGAACCTGGGCTGCAGGAACATCCATTTGATCTTCAGTTTCTGGAACTTCGGCATGTTGTACATCTATAAGAACTGAAGGAGCAGGCTCCCCCTCAATAGTTGCACTAGATATGCCAGCTATATCAGTGTGAGGAGGAGATAGGATCTTGTCCTCATCATCAAAGATTATGCTTGGAACTTCTGGAGCATCCCTTGGCTTTTGAATTCTTATCTCACATCTCTAGATGGAGGATATAGAGACCTTCTTGAGGTGGTGAATTGCCACACCTTTAGTTATGTCGAAGATCTCTGGGTGAGCCTGATTCAGGTACAGAGAAATAATTCTACTAAAATTTGGTGCCTTTAGACTCTCCTTGATCTTTTCAAATAGAAGGCATCCCCATTGGAACTTCTTTCTGCACACAACTACAGTAATCATATCAAAGAAATCTGAAGAAATATATCCAATGGAGCTTGTTTTACACAGAAGAACCTTACCAATAATGTAGGCCAGAGGTTTACTTTCATCAGTCATGTTCTTTCTTTTAAAAGAAGTGGCAGAATCTGGAAGACCACAGAAGGAGTAGGCTCTAGAGTAATCATCTGCTTCCAGATAATCTTCGTCATTGATGGACGGCAATTGCAGAAACTCTGTGATAGAGGATGGCTTGATTTTGAGTTTCATACCTCTGACTGTAGTTTTCAACAATTTCCCGCTTCTTTTGATCTTGGAATGACGGAAAAACTCTTCAACATCAGGTAATAAGACCTTGCATGGATGTTCCAGGATAAATGAGAGGCCGGCAGAATCAAGAAGTATCAGAACATTCTTGAAGTTGTTGGAAATTTCTTCTATGCCGGCGCGAACAAATTCACTTCCCACACCAATCTTGGAGGAAGGAGCCATCGAATGCAGAGATGGAGAAATTTTTGGTTTGGGTGAGAAGAAGCAGTGGGTTTTGCGAGAAGAATGGTGGTGGCCTTTGCGGAACGGAACCGTCTTTCTCGGGAAGATTTTTCGAATTTGTGGGTTCAGCAATTTCTATGGACTTATCTTTTATTTATATAAAATTAAAAATTTTGAAGAATTAAAAGAAATGCATACCTGAGCGGCAGTTCAAATTCTTCATCAAAAAGAGAAATAATTCTGGCAGACTAGGGCATTTCTTGAGAAAAGTAGGCTTCTTGAGAAATTCATAAGGCTTTTCTCTGGAAATAGAGAGAATTCCAGACTCCATTACTTGAAAAGAGGAGAGAATTACGAGAAGTTCATAAAGCATTTCTCGAGAAATGTAGAGCCTTTCGAGAAATCTAAGTCCTTTTCGAGAAATCCAAGAAAATACTTGTTTTCGAGAAATCTGAAAGATAGGGTAAGCTCTGACAAACTCTAGAGGGGGGGGGGTGAATAGAGTTTTTAAAATCTTTTTGATTTATGCTGAAATAAGAAGTCTTTAATAAAATATGTTACTATGATATAGGTGTATGAGTGTACAAGTGCAGCAGATGAACAAAAGAATAACTAAGCTACACAGCAAAGCATATCACAGCACAAGCACGCAGGAAGATCACAGCCACAAAAACAACACAAGAATTTTTATAGTGGTTCCCCAAACTTGGATACATCTACTCTTCTACCACCCTAGGTAGGAATCCACTACAGGTTTTGATCAGGTGACTGCCACCAATGAGCTTTTGATCAGGTGCTCAAAAACTAACCCAAGTCTTTTGGAAGGAGACTTGCAACCAGAATAATTTTGAAGGGAATTAAAACCCTGTACAGTGGTGGGGAAGAGTGGTTTATGGAAGTCTTCTTTTCTCAAATCAAAATGAGAAGACTATGTGGATATTATGGTGTTGTCAAAGCTCCCCCTGAAATCTTGAATGGTTCAGGAGTGGAAGCTTTGCTAAGGGTGAGTAGGCCTTCTGCTATATGATCAACTCTTCAGAGATCCTTTGACTGATTTGAATGTTCTTGTCACTTGAGATCCCTGGAAACAAAGAAGGTGAAGAATAAGAACTCTTGATTGTGATTGTTGTTCTTTCTTCTTCCTTTGAGAGCAGTTGATTTCTTGAGAACTGTATGCACCACACTTCTTGTTTTTCTATATGTTCGCTACTTTCTTGCAGTGAGATTCTCAGATTGATAACTGCATCTGGGTCAAATTCAAAAACTACAATAAATGCTTAGCCGAAATCTGGGAAATGAAAACGACAAGAATGTTGTCATATATTCTATTCTATGTCTGTCCCAAGATATAAGCAATTAATTTCATGGAGGATATTTGTAATCAATGTTGCCAGTAAAGGCTCGATTCAAAGGATATAAGTGCATTGATTATCAAGGGAATTAACGGCCTATAATAGATATAAAAGGAGACAGAAAAAGGAAAGAATAAATAACAATATGTCTTACAGTTTTCGTCGACCAGAGAACAGATTTCGTCGACCTGAGATCAGCTTTTATCGACCTGAGGACAGCTTTCGTCGACCTGTGAACTGCGAACAACTACACTACATAAACTGACGGATACTGTGCTCTAAGTTCGTCGACCTGAGAATCTGAAATTAGTCGACCTTATAACTTGGTCAAACTGACGGCGTTGAGATAACATCACATCTGGTGTTGAGTCGGTTGAGAGCATTGAGTCATTAATAGCATTGAGAGCGTTGAGTGATCTTTGGCTCTGAGTAAGCTTTGGCTTTGAGTTAATTATGGCGCTGAGTCGATTATGGCGCTGAGTGATCTTTGGCGCTGAGAGTTGAAGTGTTAGTCGACCTGAGAACAGAGTTCGTCAAACTCAGCTCAGGGAATTTTATCTCTGAGTTAGTCGAGATGAGCATGACAATCATCAAACGGAGATCGACGAACGTTGATCTCCTTTTTCTAAAACTTGAATTCTCTAAGTCTTGAGTCTTGGGCAGTGTTGGAGGCTGGTCCTTTGTACTGTTGACTCTAAGGACATGACCTAGACTCTAGAAACAAAAAAACTTTACCCTTCTATACAATATGGGTCATAACCTAAGAAGATAACCTAGCCCAAATCACTTAGGGGTTCCAACAATCTCCCCCTATTTGGGTGAGGTTACTCCAAACAGAAACAGAGAAAAAATTACAGGACAAAATGAAGTAGACATAGCATAAAACTGAGATAACTGATAGAGTAAATAAGCTATCAGTACCTTTATAAAGCTATGCTCCCAAATTGTTCACAATAAAAATAGAGACTTAAAATGAATAACCTAAATGTCCTTGGGTGAATCAGAAGGTTTAGCAAATATAATTACTCTGTTAGTATCTTATGCTTGCTTCACTGTCATAGTCATATCTACATCGCCAAGTGTCTTTTGAGAAGTAGTTCTAGGAACAACAGCTTCAGGATGTAGATGCATGTATTCTTCAGTATTAAACAACTTTCCAACTTGATTTCTTTCAAATTCCTTTTTCCTGTAGCTTGATATTGTTGAGAATTGAGAGAGATCCTGACCCTTTTCTCTGGCTTTCCTTATCTGAGAGAGAGCCACAGATTCTTGGAATCTAGCCATTCTGGTAGTTGGGCTAGTCTCAGGATCATAGGCTGGAATTGGAGGCCTTTCAGGGCTGTTTGCTTTGCCAGGAGATGAAGGAGGAGAGATTGTTTGCTTGGAGGCAAATTGCTGAGCACTGGATGAACTTCTATAGGTGAGCTGATGTATGTGTTGGTGCTTACTGTCTCTAGAAGATTGAGAAGGTCTTCCTTATCTCTGATGGGTTTTGGTGAATACAGGCTTGGGAACTGTATCTGATCTTTGAGAGATGGTTCTTGAAGCACCTACAGCTGGAGGAGGAGGAGGAGGAGGATGCCTTATGTATCCATGAGCTGGGGGAGGAGAGTATCTGCTTCTTTTCTTCCTTGCCTTCTGTTCATTTTTGGATAGCCAAATCCATGTTGGCATACCCTTATATGGAGTTATATTGTGCAGAATATAGTAGGGAGTATCATTTATTGGGTTGAGTTTTGGAGCAGGAGGAGGAGGAGCTTTTCTTTTCTTTGAAATTTTCTTCCTCTTTGGATCCTCATCAGATTCATTATCATCATCATCATTAGAAGATTGGGGATTGTCATACATATCATCAATCTGGCTTATTACATCCTTGAGGATTTCTTTACATACTAGGGTAGGGACAATTTCAGCCTGAGCTGCTTCAGTTTCCATGGCAATGTCTTGAGCCATAATGTCATCCAGATTTGGGAGAGGGATATCATCCATGATATAGGATGGCCTAGGTGGGCTAGATCTCTGAGCAGACAATGTTTTTGGAGTAGCTGTCAAACTTTTCTTTACAATGTCTAACACCTCTGAGCTGAGAGGAGAAGTGTAGCACACAATTGCTCTTGATGATAGAATGGGAAAGGTAAAAGAAATATAGGATTCAAATATTTTTAGCAAAGCTGCTAAATTTGCTTTGGGATTGATAATAAAGACCCTTCCAGGCAAAATTTCTGGCAGAATAACCTCTTGAGTACTTGATACTATAATATCTGTACAATAAACATCTTGAGTATTTGACTCCATGTCTATTTCCATAGCAGCTTCTGTTCCTGCTGCTGGCACTTCTGTTGTTGCTGTTGTTGCTACTGCTACTTCTGCTTCTGTATCCATTGCAACTGGTTCTGCTGTATCTGAGACATGTTCAACTAGTTCTGCTGCTGCTGCTGCTTCTTCATGAAGTATCTCCCCCTGCCTAGTTTCAGTAGATATTGATGCCAGGCCCCTTTCTGAAGAGAGAGCAGTGGTGAGAGTAGAAACTTGAGCAGACAGAGTGGAAATGGATGCAGCAAGAGGGGAAATTGCCTCTGTTAAAATGGTCTGGAGGAGTGGTTTGAGAAGTTGAAGAAGGGATTGTAGGATGGAGGGATCTAAGATTGTAGAGATAGTGGTTGTGGCAGAGTATGGCTGAATAGGGATAAAGGTAGCAGCTGGTGGTGAAGGTGGAATGGAAGTGTCTAGAGGGGAGTCATGTTGAGGAGAGGGAGTGTTCAGTGGAGATTATAATAAATTGAAGGAGGGGAGATGAGCAAGATGAGATGGAAGAGGGGATTGGGGAGGTGTGGGCATTGGTGTATCATGTTGGGGGGAAGGTGTAGAGGAGGAGATAAGTGTTAGAGATTGATGAATTGGGGATGATGAAGGTAGGGGAGTAGAGACAGGAAGATGAGTTGAAGCTAGGGTGTGTTGAGTTGCTTACAGAGATGAAGATTGGAGATCTGGAGATTGAGTAGTGGTTGGGGTAATATTGGATGGAATGATGGTGGATGTGATCTCTTCAGAAGGGTGAGAAGTAGCTGGAATAGCCCTTGTACTTTCATAAGCTGGGGTGGCAGAGGATGAAGCCTTAGAGGGCTTTATGATTGTCCTCTCCCACCTGCCAAACAAGGCACATGTGAGCCTTTTGCTGATATTTATGAATGTGGTATGGGAGACCAGTGATTCAGCAGCCTTCTTGGTTAAGAAGATCCCTAGTATCCCTCCAAAGTTTACTTCTTTCTTACTATTCCTTTTCCTGATGAGATCAAAGATGATATGTGCCAAGTTCACCTGCCTCTTGTTTACCACTGCACACATAACCAAAAATTGATGCCTGGTTATATAATCGTGTGTTGTGTGCTTGCCCAGCAAGACTTTCCCAACAATATCTGCGAGAAATTTGAACTCGACAGATAGGTGCTTTTTCAACAGTTTATTAGGGTTATCTCCAGAGTAACCCATCAGACTTAACATCATGTCATATTCCTCATTATCAAGTTCTAAATCTTCTTCTCCATTCTCTAATCCAAAGATTTCAGTTAATACAGCGGGAGAGAGAGATGGCATTACCCGCTATTGATCCGGTCATCGTGTTGTCCTCGGTTATAGACGCAGTATATACCCACTCTCTGATTTCAGTATAGGGTAACTTGATTCTAATGGATAGCAGATTTTTCAATTTCTGGTCTTCTAGCAGTTGTAGAATGTGGAGGAAGACTGGATCAGAGTGCTGGAAGGAGTCGAAATCGATGTTGAATTCGGTATCAAACTTCATTGTCGCAAGAGCGCTTGCTGGAATCGTCATGAGTGCACCTGCAAGAGAGAAAACGAAGATCAAGTGTAAAGGGAACTGAAAGCGTGGGATGGAGGTCGAAGAAAAACTAAATATAAGGTTTTTTGGAATATGAAACGACAAACTCCGGTCTACGAAAAATGAGAAAATCTTTGTTCTGAGGTCGATGAAATAATTTAGGGTTAAACAGTTCGTCGAACTCAGTCTGAAGGTTTGAAGACATTTCGGCGATCTCTGGTCGACAAAAGGTTTCAGAAGTAAGTTCGTCGATCTCAGTTCGACGAAAGTTACTTCACTAAGAGATTTCGTCGATCTCTGGTCGACGAATAGAGACAATTCTTTGACCATAGACAGAGCATTAGATTAAATCCTGACCATTTATCACACCAAGCTGATTGACAAAGAACAGATGCTTGAATGAGTCCAACGGCTTAGTGAATATATCTGCTCTTTGTAAGTCAGTTGAGATAAATTCAAGTTTAATCTTTTATTTGTCAACACAATCTCTAATGAAGTGATGTCTAATGTCTATATGCTTGTTTCTAGAATGCAATATTGGATTTTGTGCAATTGAAATAGCACTTATATTATCACATAGAATAGTTGAATTATTTAAGTTGATACCATAATCCAGTAGTTGGTTTTGTATCCACAAGATCTGTGAACAGCAACTGTCTGCAGCCATATATTAAGCTTCAGTAGTGGATGTTGAAACAAATGTTTGCTTTCTACAGAACCAAGATACAAGTCTGTCACCAAGGAACTGACAAGTTCCAGAGGTGCTTTTCCTGTCTACTCTGCATCCAGCATAATCAGCATCAGAGAATCCAGTTAACACAAATGCTGATTCTGTGGAATACCAGAGGCCTAGATCTGGACAACCTTTTATATATCTTAAAATCCTTTTTAAGAAAATAAGGTGAGATTCTTTAGGGTTCACCTGGAACCTAGCACAAAGACATGTGGCAAACATAATATCTTATCTGCTTGCTATTAAATACAGTAGGGATCCAACAATGGCCCTATACCTGGTATGATCAACTGGTTTTCCAATTCATCAGCATCTACAACAGCATTGGCAGCCATTGGAGTTTTCATGGCTGAGGCATCATTCATCCTAAACTTCTTAATAAGCTCTTTAGCATATTTAGATTGAGAGATGAAGATCCCATCAGAGGTTTGTTTCACTTGGAGATGAAGGAAATATGATAACTCACCCATACTACTCATCTCAAACCTTGAGTGCATTAAGTCAGAAAATCTTTTGCACAGATTGGGATCAGTAGAACCAAAAATTATGTCATCCACATATATTTGTACTAAGAGAATTTTATCATGATGCAACTTTGTAAAAAGGGTCCTATCTACCATGCCTCTTGAAAAACCATGCTCTAAAAGAAAGCTGGCTAAGGTCTCATACAAGGCTCTTGGAGCTTGCTTTAAACCATAGAGAGACTTATGCAATTTAAAAACATAAGAGGGATGAGATGAAGAGATAAAACCTTGAGGTTGTTCAACATATGCCTCTTCTTTGAGTTCTCCATTTAGGAATGCACTTTTCACATCCATCTGGTAGACTTTAAACTTTTTGAATGCTTCATTAGCTAAGAAAATCCTTATAGCTTCAAGCCTAGCAACTGGAGCAAAGGTTTGATCATAATCAATCCCTTCCTCTTGCTTGTATCCTTGAGCAACAAGCCTTGCCTTATTCCTCACTATCACACCCTAGGCATCAAGTTTGTTTCTGAATGCAAACTTATTCCCAATTACTGGATAGCCCCTAGGCCTTAGAACTAAGTCCCAGACTTTACACCTCTCAAACTGGTTGAGTTCCTCTTGCATTGCAGTGATCCAGTTTGGATCTTGCTCTGCATTAGATATGGATTGATGCTCAATTTGAGAGAGAAAACAGGCAAGCATCACATCAGGGTTGAGTTGAGGCCTGGTTTGCACTCCTACTGATATGTCTCCAATTACTTGAGATCTAGGGTGATCCCTAAGTGTGACAAGATCATTAGGTGGAGTTGGTTCAGTGATAGTTATTTGATTTAATTCCTCTTGTGAAATTGTATCAACTGTTGGAGAAAATTGAACTGCTTCCACAGTCTCTTCTTCACTTTCAGCTTCTGGTATAGCTTATGGAGAGGGATGTGATTCAACCCTTAAGGTAAGGTTTAGATCATCCAACCACTCACACAAATTTTGTACCTGTTGATTATTGTTGGTAGAGATGTCTCTCTCCTTGTAAAACATATTAGATTCATCAAATGTCACATGCATAGATTCCTCAATTTTTAATGTTTATTTATTAAGCACCCATATGCCTTGCTGACTTGGGAATATCCTAGAAAAATTCCCATTGCAGCCTTAGCTTCAAACTTTCTAAGATATTTCTTGTCATTATTGTGAATATAGCATATACATCCAAATACTTTAAAATAGGTTATTATAGGTTTCTTCCCTTTGAGTAGTTCATAGGGAGTCTTAAGCTTTAGTTTATGTATTAGGCTTCTATTCAGGACATAATTTGATGTGCTTACTGCCTCTGCCCAATAGGAAAGAGACATGTAAGCATCTGCAAGCAATATACCTGCAGCTTCAATGAGTGTCCTATTCTTCCTTTCAACTACCCCATTTTGTTGAGGAGTTCTCTGAGCTGAGAAACAATGTCTGATACCTTCCTTCTCACAGAACTCTAGCATAAGAAGAGATTCAAACTCAATGCCATGATCATTTTGATCAATACAACTTGAGTAGAGTACTCAATCTGTATGTTCTTGAGAAAATCTGTGAGAACCTTAAAAGTATCTTACTTAGTTCTCAAAAAGAAAACCCATGTGAATCTGGAGAAATCATCTACAATAACTAATGTATAAGACCTTCCTCCTAGACTTTGTGCTGCAATAGGGCCAAAAAGGTCCATATGGAGCAAGTACAAAATTTTAGGTGAATCACTCTTATTAATGGATTTGAAACTAGATTTAGTTTGCTTGCCTAGTTGACAAGCCCTGCAAAAGCCTTCCTTCTTGTAGGGACAAGAAGGTAAACCTCTAACAAGATTTTCCTTAGATAACCTAGCTATATTTTTATGGTTTACATGTCCTAGTCTTTTGTGCCATAAGCTAGTTTGAATGCTGACAGAATTTAACAAACAAATTTCAAATTTTGCTGATTCAAAATTTACTAAGTAAATGTTGCCTTGTCTAATTCCTGTTAAAACAATAGTTAGTGAAGCTTACTTGAAAACCTGTATCACATAGTTGGCTTACTGATATCAGGTTATGCTTAAGGCCATTTACATAAGTCACTTTCTTGAATGTGACAGCTCCACAGTTGAAATCTCCACAGCCTTCTATCAGTCCAAAACCTGAGTCCCCAAAGATTACTTTAGGTCCATACTTGGCTTTATAGTTGATTAGGCATTCCTTGCAACCTGTCATATGTTTAGAGCAACCATAATCCAGGTACTACTTGTTTTGAGTGACAGGGTTCTCTACTATCTACAAAGAGGATTAGCAGTTTTTGACCCAGATTGCCTTGGTTCCTTATTGTTTAACATAACTGAAACTTTAAATAAATGAACATTCAGGCTGATCCTTAAAACCTAAAGGATGATACCTTCTAGGAGGTATGACCCACTGACTAAAGGGATTAAAGGATTTATCAGTTTTTAGGTTACTCTGGTTATGAACTGAGTTTGACATATTTGAGTATGTTCGTCGATCTGAGCTCGACGATCTGGGTTGAGTTCATCAATCTCTGCTCGAAGAATGGAGGTATCCATTCTTAGAGCCCCAGAAACGTTAATCTCTGGTCGATGAACCATACTTGTTTTGTCGATCCCAGTTCGAAGAATAGTTTATGAAGGATATGTTATAGTTCTCAAGAAGTCCTCTTTGCTCTCGAGAAGTCTTGGTTAGTTCTCGAGAAGCCTAAGGTATAGTTCTCGAGAAGTCTTACTTGTTCTTGAGAAGCTTGGCTTCAGTTCTCGAGAACTTCCAGCTCAATTTCTTGAATAGTCAGGATTTGCCTCAGAAATTTTTCTAAGTTAAGTTCTCGAGAAGTCTTCTTTAGTTATCGAGAAGTCCTCCCTCAGTTCTCGAGAAGTCTTCCTCTTTGTTCTCGAGAAGTTCAAAAAAGTTTCTAAGTGCTTGTTCTCGAGTAGTTCAGGAAAGTTTCTAAGTGTTTATTCTCGAGAAGTCAATTAGTTCTCGAGAACTAAACCTTGTGTTCTCGAGAAGTCCAAACCTCTTCTAAAGAATTTAGTTCCCAAGAAGTTTTGACAGTTCTCGAGAACTCAGTTCCTAGTTCTCGAGAACTATAGCCACTTCTCGAGAACTAAGTCAACTTTCAGGAAATTTTTATTCTAAGTCCAGAACGGCGGAAATTTCAAATAACTCGACGTGATTGGTCCACAAGTCGTCATTACTATCTTTTCTAGTCGTTAAGGGTAATCCTATATAAAGTCTTTTCACTAAGACATAACCCTAAGCAGAAAAGAAAAAGAAGAATCTTTTAAGAGCGGATTACGTACTTTCCTAAGTTACTGGTTCGGCCGACTATTCTCAAGAACGACATTCTGAAGCCGCCGCTCTCGTCAAGATCGATCTCTCTGCATTCGATCTAGAAGATCTGTTGATTAAGGAATCATTTTTCTCTCCTTGATCGAGTAGATTCAAGCCTTCTCAGGTCAGATTTTCAAAGGATCTTCTTCTACAAGTTCTGATAAAGCCTCAACGTTCAAGAAGAAGACCTAGAGATAAATTCTTTCAGATCTGAGAATATTTCTGTTTGTATTTTCAAACTCTATTTGTAAATCTTGTAGGAGATTATTCTCCTAGTGTAGGAGCGTTGTTCTCTGAGTGGTAGGAAGTTTTTATCTTCCGAGTGTAGATCCGTTTGGATCGAGTTTTGTAGGAACGTGGTTCCGAGGTGTAGGATTAGTTTGCAATCTAAGATAGTGGAGCAGCCGAGTCTAGTGATTTTCTAGATCAGTGAGGAAAGTTGACGTACCCAAGATCGTGGAACCACTATAAATCTCTTGTCGTCTGTGTGATTGCTTGCTTACTTATTTGTGCTAGTTGCTAAATTTTTTATTCCGCATTAGACGCACATCTCACCTATTCACCCCCCCTCTAGGTGATTTAGGTAGACAACTTATATCCTTCAATTGGTATTAGAGGGAGGTTGATCGTTAAATGGTTAACACCTTGATCTGATCCTTTCCAAGTTTTCTTTAGAGAAGTATCAAGCATGAGTAAGACCAAAAATTTTGTTAAGCTCCCTATATGCACCAAGAACAATTTTCCTATGTGGAGGGAAAGAGTTAAATTCTTCATGGAAGCAGTGGACCCTCGGATCTTCATGATTGTTGAAGAAGGTCCGTATGTTCCTATGATTGCATCTACAATAGATCCAACCAGACAAGTCCCAAAGAAGTTGATGGACTTGGATAAGGATGAGATTGCACTTGTCTCCCTGGGCAAGAAAGCTAAAAATATTATAGCAAGTGCAGTCGATGACTTGATGCTGCAAAATCTGATTCATTGCTAGTCTACCAAGGAGATGTGGCAATCCCTGGTGACTCTGATGGAAGGCACTGAAGAAGTTAGGGATGATCGGAGATCCCTTCTAAATCAGAAGTATGAAGCCTTCAGGCAAGGTCACAAGGAAGCCATAGTTGATACCTTTGAGAACTTTTTTAAGATAGTCAATGGCCTAAGAGTTTATGGCTGAGTTTTCACAAATGGGGAACTGAATGACAAATTATTAAGATCCCTGACCAAGGAATGGGATAATAAGGTATGCGCCATTCGGGAGTTCGAAGGGTTAGCCGAGACTGACCCGCAGAATCTATTCGAAAAGCTTATGTCTTACGAGCTCCAAATAAACTCAAGAAAAGCTGAAGAAGAGATGAGCAGGTCTGCATCCAAGGAGAAGTCTATCGCTCTGAAGGCAGATAGCTCAAGGAAGACAAAGGCTAGCTCTCCTGCCCCAGCTCCTGAAGCTGATGAAGAAGAATCATCTGAGCCAAGCTCCTCTGGCTCAGAGCTATCTAATGGAGAGTTCTCTCTACTCTCAAGGCAGTTCAAGAAATTCTTGAACAAGAAGAAGCAATGGAAAGGCAAGGATGCCTCCTATAGAATATCACGCAATGATGGTGATCTCCAAAGAAAAGGTTCAAGCAGACACGACAGGTATGGTTCTAAACCGAATAAAAATTATTCGACTGACATTGTTTGTTATTGCTGTAATAAGCTAGTCACGTCATTGCGGATTGCCCCCACAAGAAGAAAGAGGCTGGCAAAAGAGAAGAGAAGAAGTCCTACAATAAAAAGAGGACAGAAAAGAGCCTGTTAGACAAGAAGGGCAAAACCCTCAGTGACTCCGACTTATCTGAGTCTTGTGCAAAAGAGGAAGAAGCCTACTTTGGGCTAATGGCTCTAACTGATGATGAACAAGTCCCCCATTTCACTAGGGAGGTAAAATCTCACACCCCTCTTTCAGAATCTGATGATGATAATGAGCAAGAGGGCTATCCCAATGAGGATGAATCTGAACTCATGGGATAATATAAGGAGTTACTTAAAGCTTACGACAAATGTCGCCGAGTCGTGAAAAATCAAGCTAATGAGATAAAATCTCTAAAAGCTACAGAGAGCACCTTAAGAGAAGAAGTCTCAAAGACTGACTCTCTCAAGGAAGACTTCAATAAATCTATTGAAGAATATAACAAGGCTCTTGAGCACCTTGACCTTAAGGAGAAAATCATCAAGGAGTTGGAAGAACAACTCTCGACTGAAAAGAAACTTGTGGAAGGTTTCTCTAAGCCTAAGACTATACTTCCTCTGATTGCTGAATTCTCAGCTAAGGCCAAGGGTGCTGGTCTAGGCCACAAAGGTGCTCCTAGTAAATCCTCTAGGAGAAACAAGGCCAAGAGAAAGAATAAGGATGCCAAGAAGGCCTTGGCCGAGGAAAAAGGGAAAGCTCCTTTGGAGCAAGTCTCGTTCAAGAAAGTTATCTTTCCTGCGAACGAATTCGACTATGAGTCTACCTATGGACACTTCACAAGGCCGATCCCGGAGAAGCCTAAGTCAAGGTACCAAGGTTGGACTCGCCCTCGTAACTTTGGCGAGAGTGTCTTCAAGGCACCCTATGAAGAGATTCAACTTCAGAGTTATGGACCTTATGCTCATGGTCATAACATCAAGAAGGCACCAAAGGTAAAACCTGTTGTTGAAAAGCCTATGAAGGAGAAGACTTCATGCAGTTGCCATCATCATGAAGCTTCTTCCTCTAAGAATGCTACCCCTGCTGTACCTCCTCTCAAGAAGGTCAAGCAGGAAATTATAAGGCAAAGATACAACAGATTCGACTGTTGGTGTTGTCGTAGAGTTGGTCACTTTGCCATAGATTATAGGTTCAATCCTAAAAATGTTGCAACTCCTCAAGTTAGCAACGTGAGAATGACCACTCATGAGGCTAATACTTGTAGGGGGAGTATTCTAACTCGAGACCAAGGACCCAAACGTGTTTGGGTTCCTAAGTCTAAGTGATTATAATTGCAGGTACGTCCAAAGGCCATTAAAATGCCAATCTGGTATTTGGACAGTGGATGTTCTTGGCATATGACCGGGACAAGGAGCCTACTCAAGAACTTTTCACCGGTGTTGTATGGACCAAAGGACATCTTTGGAGGTTCAGATCGAGGAATTACCAAAGTCTATGGTATGATTACTAACGGTAACGTATCCTTTTCGGATGTAGCCTAAGTTGAAGGATTGGAACACAATCTCATTAACAACAGCCAGCTATGCGACAAAGGATACGTGGTTGAATTCCATGCTGACAAGTGTTTGATAAAATCGGTTGAAAACATGGAAACTGTTTTATCAGGCACTCGAAGCAGAAATATTTTCTGTTTAAATTTCATCTGTATTGACTCCTCTACACCAGTATGTCTTTTAGCAAAAAGTAGTGCATCTTTTGCTGACCAATGGCACAAGAGACTAGCACATATTAATTTCAAAACTATTAATAAACTATTCTCTCAGAACTTAGTACGTGATGCCCCTAATGTCAAGTACGTTAAGGACAACCCTTGTCATGCCTGTATAAAAGGCAAGCAAACAAGGAGTTCATTTAAAAGCATTATAGGCAAGGATTCTAATAGAAGCTTATAGCTTCTTCATATGGACTTGTTCAGTCCACTGTAAGTTAGAAGTTTGGGAGGTAAGGAATATATGTTGGTTATTGTGGATGATTAATCACGCTTTGTGTGGGTGTTCTTTCTGAATACAAGTCAGATACCTTCAATATTTTCACTAATTTTATTAGGCAAATCCAGAATGAATACAACTGCTCCGTAGTCAAAATCAGAAGTGACAATGGAACGGAATTCAAGTCTGGGGCCATAACAGAATACTGTGAAAGTTAAGGTATCTTTCATGAGTTTTCCTCTCCTCGCACTCCACAGAAAAATGGAGTAGCTGAGAGAAGGAACAGAACACTCATAGAGGCTTGCCGGACTATGTTGAGTGATGCCTCACTTCCAGAGTACTTCTGGGCTGAAGCCGTTAACACTGCTTGTCACGTGCAAAATTGAGCACTCATCAACAAGAATCATGATAAGACTCCTTACGAACTTCTAAAAGGTAGGAAACCAACCATTTCATATTTTAGAATCTTTGGTTGTAAGTGCTTCGTACTTAACAATGGTAAGTATCACACTACCAAGTTTAGCGAGAAAAGCTTTGAAGGTATTTTTATAGGTTATAGTAGCCATAGTAAGGCCTATAGAGTATTTAATAGAAAAACTCTGGTGGTAGAAGAATCGATACACATTGTATTTGATGAGACGAGTTTGCTGCAAAGCAACTCTTCTAGTGTGCTCATTAAAGATGCAGGTACAAAGATAAAGGAACTCAGCCTAGATGAACCTACTGAAGATAAAGATGAAAAGTTCATCAAGATCACCTCTACAACCCCGATTGGAGAGGTAGATGATCAAGATGAAGAATTCATCCCAGCTGAAGATGCAACTCCAGTGGCTGAAGAGATCCCAGATGCAAGGACTCTAGAGCTCAGACACCTGAAGGATCATCCCTTGGACCAGATCATAGGAGATCCCCGGGATGGTGTCAGAACTCGTCGAGGTACAACTAACGAGAATTTATTCTTAAGTTTTCTATCAAAAGTTGAACCTAAGAAGTTTGAGGAAGCAAACTTGGATGCATCCTGGATTCTAGCCATGGAAGAAGAGTTAAATCAGTTCAAACGTCACAAAGTTTGGACACTTGTTCCTAGACCCAAGTGTAAGAATGTCATCGGGACAAAATGGGTCTACCGGAACAAGATGGACGAAGATGGAACTATTATAAAGAACAAAGCAAGACTCATTGCCAAGGGCTATCGTCAAGAAGAAGGAATCGACTTCGATCAAACGTATGCTCCAGTGGCAAGACTGGAGGTGATCAGGTTATTCCTTGCTTATGCTGCACTTAAGGGCTTCACCGTATATCAGATGGATGTAAAATCTGCCTTCCTGAATGGTGACATAAAGGAAGAAGTGTATGTAGAGCAATCGCCAGGTTTTGTTGACTCAACTTTTCCTAATCATGTTTATTTACTGCAAAAAGCATTATATGGTCTTAAACAAGCTCCTCGAGCTTGGTATGAGACGTTGTCTAGCTTTCTTCTTGAGAACAAGTTCACAAGAGGAAAGATAGACAAGACATTATTTCTTAGGGAAATAAATGGCAAGATTTTGCCAGTGCAAATCTATGTCGATGACATTATTTTTGGCTATACGGATAACAACCTCTGCAAGAAGTTTTCTAAACTTATGCAAGGAAAGTTTGAAATAAGCAGTATGGGAAAGCTGAAGTATTTCTTAGGGCTTCAGGTGAAACAATCTGAGGATGGAATTTTCATCTCACATACCAAGTTCACCAAAGAGCTACTTAAGAAATTCGGAAAGGAGAATGCAACTTCTATGAGGACTCCAATGGCCTCAGCTATGTCTCTAGACAAGGATGAGAAAGGGAAACCTTTTGATGAAACCAAATACAGAAGCATAATTGGGTCCTTGCTCTACCTTACCGCAAGTAGACCAGATATAATGTTTTCAACATGTATATGCGCTAGATTCCAGGTGAACTCTAAGGAATCTCACTATATTGCTGCAAAGCGAATTTTGAGATACCTTAAAGGTACACCAAATCTTGGCTTATGGTACCCAAGAAGTAATGATAGTGAACTGATTGGATTTTCAGATGCAGATTTTGCAGGAAGCAAGGACGACAGGAAAAGCACTTCTAGGACTTGCCAATTCCTAGGAAGAAGGCTTATCTCTTGGAGCAGCAAAAAGCAAAACTGTGTCGCAATCTCAACAGCCAAGTCAGAATACATTTCTGCCGGTAGTTGTTGTGCACAGTTGTTTTGGCTAAAGAACTAGCTAAAGGATTACAATATGAAGGTCAAGGACATTCCATTGTTCTGTGACTCCTCCAGCGCAATCGCAATTGCAAACAACCCAGTCTCACACAACCGGACAAAGCACATCGAGCTGAGATACCACTTCATCTGGGAGCATGTAGAGCAAGGGGATGTGGATCTGTAGTACGTGTCAACAGATCGGCAGGTTGCAGATATTTTCACAAAGCCGCTGGACGAGACCAAGTTCAATTTCTTCAAAACTGAACTTAGGCTGCTGAACAAGGAAGATTAGGCCAAGGTGATCAGTTTAAAGGCTCAAGGATTGAGGAATCTCCAAAAAGTTCTCGAGAATTGGAGGAAAAGCCATAGATCACACCATCACCAGCATTGGTCAAGTCATGGACCAATCTGTCACCTTGCCAAACAATCAAATTTAATTGGACAAGAGAGCTGAAGAGAATGTCATGAAAGTATGCAATGAAGTTGGTACTTTCAAAGAAGACACCATAGAACAGCAATCTGTAGAAATCAGAAAGGGGGATACCATAGTGAAAGAACAGGTAGAAAAGCTTACTGCAAATTCCAAAACTATCTGGAATGAGAAATTAATCTATCTTTGCATTTATACTCAATTTCCTTTCTTCCAGTTCTTTCTTTATTATGATAATTCACCTTAGTATAGAGGGTTCTGACTTCTACAAATAGGGGGAGATTGTTGGGTATTGCATCCACAATAACACAGATTTGCATGAAGTCACCCTTGAACTAAGATGAATTAAGTTGTATTTGATATCCTGTTCTAGTTGAATGTTTGCAGATTCTCAGTGCTAAGTGTAGACCAATGTCAATCTACAGTGGGTCAGGAATATAGGACCATATAGTGTAATCCCTCACTGTGTGATCCAAAGTGTTGACTCATGTGTAGCCTCTCAATTGGGATACACTTCATGTTCAAACATTGGGAGCATGGGATGAAGACAGGACCAGAAGAAAACATTCTCTAAAATTCTTGACAAATTATCTAAGTCCAGTTCTCGAGAAGAAACTTCAGAGTTCTCGAGAAGTGTAGTTTAGTTCTCGAGAAGTTCTCATAGTTCTCGAGAAGCTTAACCACAAAGTTCATGAGAAGCTCTGGTTCGAGGTCTCGAGAAGTCGAGACATATTCAAGAAATTTTTTCTAAGTTATAGTTCTCAAGAAGTCCTCTTTGCTCTTGAGAAGTCTTGGTTAGTTCTCGAGAAGCCTAAGGTATAGTTCTCGAGAAGTCTTACTTGTTCTCGAGAAGCTTGGCTTCAGTTCTCGAGAACTGCCAGCTCAATTTCTTGAATAGTAAAGATTTGCCTCAGAAATTTTTCTAAGTTAAGTTCTCGAGAAGTATTATTTAGTTCTCGAGAAGTCCTCCCTCAGTTCTCGAGAAGTCTTCCTCTTTATTCTCGATAAGTTCAGAAAAGTTTCTAAGTGCTTGTTCTCGAGTAGTTAAGGAAAGTTTCTTAGTGTTTATTCTCGAGAAGTCAATTAGTTCTCGAGAACTAAACCTTGTGTTCTCGAGAAGTCCAAACCTCTTCTAAAGAATTTAGTTCCCGAGAAGTCTTGACAGTTCTCGAGAACTCAGTTCCTAGTTCTTGAGAACTATAACCACTTCTCGAGAACTAAGTCGACTTTTTAGGAAATTTTTGTTCTAAGTCCCGAACGGCCGAAATTTAAAATAAATCGACGTGATTGGTCCACGTGTCATCATTAATATCTTTTCTAGCCGTTAAGTGTAATCCTATATAAAGTCTTTTCACTAAGACATAACCCTAAGCAGAAAAGAAAAAGAAGAATCTTTTAAGAGTGGATTCTGTACTTTCCTAAGTTACTGGTTCGGCCGACTATTCTCAAGAATGTCATTCTGAAACTGCCGCTCTCGTCAAGATCGATCTCTCTGCATTCGATCTAGAATATCTGCTGATTAAGGAATCATTTTTCTCTCCTTGACCGAGTAGACTCAAGCCTTCTCAGGTCAGATTTTCAAAGGATCTTCTTCTACAAATTCTGATAAAGCCGCAACGTTCAAGAAGAAGACCTAGAGATAAATTCTTTCAGATCTGAGAATATTTTTGTTTGTATTTTCAAACTCTATTTGTAAATCTTGTAGGAGATAATTATCCGAGTGTAAGAGCGTTGTTCTCCGAGTGGTAGGAAGTTTTTATCTTCCGAGTGTAGATCCATTTGGATCGAGTTTTGTAGAAACGTGGTTCCGAGGTGTAGGATTGGTTTGCAATCCGAGATAGTGGAGTAGCCGAGGCTAGTGATTTGCTAGATCGGTGAGGAAAGTGGGCGTACCAAAGATCGGGGAACCACTATAAATCTCTTGTCGTCTGTGTGATTGCTAGCTTACTTATTTGTGCTAGTTGCTAAATTTTTTATTCTGCATTAGACGCACATCTCACTTATTCACCCCCCTCTAGGTGATTTAGGTAAACAACTTATATCCTTCAGTTTACATTATTATTTGCATTCAGGGTTCGTCGTTCTGAGGTCGACGAACCATACCCATTTCGTCGTTCTGAGTTCGACGAAATATGCTGAACATAGTTATGTTGTTTATTTTTCTTTTTCTGATTGGTTTTCTTAAGTTATAACTGTTTAAGAACTTCATTAACCTCTCTACCTGTTCAGTATTTTTCTTGCCATTTTCAGAGATGCAGTTAATAGGTTTTGATAATTAATTTTTCTGAATTAGGATTGGTTCACTAGATGAGGCTCATAACCCTTATTTGTTATTGTTAGATCTTGTATTAACTGTGCTAGTTATATCTAATAGTTGTAAACTTCTACCATTCAAGAATTCTTCTAGTTCCTTAGCCTTACTTAATTCAGATTTCAAAAAAACTATTTGTTGATTAGCTAAGCTTAATTCTTCAGTTAACTTTTCATTTTCAGCAATGATTTTGTCTTGTTCTAATAGTTTTTCCCTTAGAAGTTTGATTTCCTTCTCAGATCCTATTAGGTCTAAACACAAGAGTTTAAATCCAGATTGAAATTCTTTGTATTGAAAGTCATAGGAAGCAATTACATGATCCTCTTAAGAGAGGAATTCTTCATCATCTGATTCTTCTGAATCTGATCTGCTTCTTCCAGCATCTATTGCCATAAGGCAAATTTCCCTTGCCTTCTTTTTTTCTACATCATCTTCACTGGAATTGGAGGAGGATGTTTCATCTTCAGTATCACTCCAGGTTTCAGCTACAAAGCCCTTCTCCTTCTTTTTATACTTGTTGGAGGAGACCTTGCTGTGTTGATATCTTCTTGAATCCTTTTCTTGCCTTCTGTCTTTCTTTTTGACTTTTGGGCATTCTGAGATGAAGTGTCCAGGTTCTTGCACCCAAAACAGACAACCACTTTAGAAGGGGTCTTGTCATACCTGGGTTTATCTTCATTCCTTGAGGGCTTCCTCCTGAAGTCCTTCCTTGCCATTTTATAGAATCTCTTAGCAAAGAGACCCATAAGATCTTCATTGGCTGGCAAGCTGGGAGATTCTTTTGAAGCCTTGAATGCTAAGTTCTGTTCTTTCCTGGTAGGTGTTGAAGCCTTTGGTTCAACTGCAGCTTCTCTTGACTTGATCAATTGCTCATAGGATTTGAGCTTTCCAAGCAGAGATTCTGTTGAAATTTCAGCCATGCTTCTAGCTTCTCTGATGGGCCAGATTCTTGAGTCCCAAGTGCTAGGGAAGCATATGAGGATCTTGTCATTGACCTTAGTCAGAGTAATTTCCTTGTCCAATGTTCTGAGCTCATTGATGATGGATCTCAGCCTGTTGTACATTACTTCAACAGATTCTGCTTCATCTTTCCTAAAATTCTCGTATTGGGATATGAGGTTGGATCTTCTATCCTTCCTCTCATCAGCAGAGCCTGCTACCATTTGGTTGAGGGAATCCCAAATGGCCTTGGAAGATATATATTTAGTAACTTTCTAAAATATATCATCTGACATAGTTTGGGCCAGTATGTTCATAGCTCTGGCATCAGCAATCTTTGCTTTCTTATATGCATCAGCTTGGTCTGGAGGAGGCACTACACTGAGATTAATTAGAGTTGAAGTAGAGGGCACTGGAGTTGGTGGTCCTATCAAGATGGAATTAAAGATATCCTCATCAATAGAGTCCATATACAACTTGATTCTTGCCTTCCAGATCCCAAACTTTTGCAAGTTGCAGACTAGAGGTCTGGTGCTGGCATAATCCTTGTTTTGTGCCATGATATCAGAAAATAAAATCTAATCAGAGAAACTAATAAGACTTATACATATTTTATCTTGAGGATCTTGATTAATCCAGGTGTAAGCCTGTATGATATGATTAACCACCCTCTGATACAAATTGAAAGATAGGGTAAGCTCTGACAAACTCTAGAGGGGGGGGGGTGAATAGAGTTTTTAAAATCTTTTTGATTTATGCTGAAATAAGAAGTCTTTAATAAAATATGTTACTATGATATAGGTGTATGAGTGTACAAGTGCAGCAGAAGAACAAAAGAATAACTAAGCTACACAGTAAAGCATATCACAGCACAAGCACACAGGAAGATCACAGCCATACAGACAACACAAGAATTTTTATATTGGTTCCCCAAACTTGGGTACATCCACTCTTCTACCATCCTAGGTAGGAATACACTACAGGTTTTGATCAGGTGACTGCCACCAATGAGCTTTTGATCAGGTGCTCAAAAACCAACCCAAGTCTTTTGGAAGGAGACTTGCAACCAGAATAATTTTGAAGCGAATTAAAACCCTGTACAGAGGTGGGGAAGAGAGGTTGATGGAAGTCTTCTTTTCTCAAATCAAAATGAGAAGACTATATGGATACTATGGTGTTGTTAAAGCTCCCCCTGAAATCTTGAATGGTTCAGGAGTGGAAGCTTTGATAAGGGTGAGTAGGCCTTCTGCTATATGATCAACTCATCAGAGATCCTTTGACTGATTTGAATGTTCTTGTCACTTGAGATCCCTGGAAACAAAGAAGGTGAAGAAGAAGAACTTTTGATTGTGATTGTTGTTCTTTCTTCTTCCTTTGAGAGAGTTTGATTTCTTGAGAACTATATGCACCACACTTCTTGTTTTTCTATATGTTCGTTACTTTCTGGCAGTGAGATTCTCAGATTTATAACTGCATCTGGGTGGAATTAAAAAACCTGCAATAAAATCTTAGCCGAAATTTGGGAAATGAAAACGGCAAGAATGTTGTCATATATTCTATTATATGTCTGTCCCGAGATATAAGCAATTAATTCCATGGAGGATATTTGCAATCAATGCTGCCAGTAACGGCTCGATTCAAAGGATATAAGTGCATTGATTATCCAGGGAATTAACGACCTATAATTGATGTAAAAGGAGATAGAAAAGGAAATAATAAATAACAATATGTATTACAGTTTTCATCGACCAGAGAACAGCTTTTGTCGACTTGAGATCAGCTTTCGTCGACCTGAGGTCAGCTTTCGTCGACCGGTAAACTGCGAACAACTGCACTGCATAAACTGATGGATACTGTGCTCTAAGTTCGTCGACCTAAGAATCTGAAATTAGTCGACCTTAGAACTTGGTCAAACTGACGGCGCTGAGATAACAACACATCTGGTATTGAGTCGGTTGAGAGCATTGAGTCATTGATAGCATTGAGAGCGTTGAGTGATCTTTGGCTCTGAGTAAGTTTTGGCTTTGAGTGAATTATGGCACTGAGTCGATTATAGCGCTGAGTGATCTTTGGCGCTGAGAGTTGAAGTGTTAGTCAACCTGAGAACAGAGTTCATCGAGCTCAGCTAAGGGAATTTTATCTTTGAGTTAGTCGAGCTAAGCACGACAATCGTCGACCGGAGATCGACGAACGTTGATCTCCTTTTTCTAAAACTTGAATTCTCTAAGTCTTGTGTCTTGGGCAGTGTTGGAGGCTGGTCCTTTGTACTGTTGACTCTAAGGACATGACCTAGACTCTAGAAACACATAAAACTTGACCCTTCTATACAATATGGGCCACAACCTAAGAAGTGAACCTAGCCCAAATCTCTTAGGGGTTCCAACAAAATCCACATAAGTTTCTGAGAAACACAAGATCTTCTTTGAATTTGACCTTGACTTTAGAAATGATCACTTTAGGATTCCATGTTGAGTATGCCGAGTTCTGTCTTGAAGGAGGAGAACTTGGCCTCGTTCAGCGGCTTCGTTAAAATATCTATCACCTGCTTGTCCTTCGGTACATTGTTGAGGGCTATGTCCTTATTCTCCACATGCTCTAGGATGAAATGGTAGCGAACTTCGATGTGTTTTGTCCCGCTATGGGAAACTGGATTAATGTTATTGTGCTGGAAGAGTCGCAATACATAGGAATTTCTCTGAACTTCAAATTATAGTCTTCGAGTTTATTTCTTATCCATAGAAGATGTGCGCAACAACTACCCGCAGAGATATACTCTGACTCAACAGTGGATGTTGCCACACAATTTTGCTTCTTACTGCTCCAAGAGATAAGCCGTCTTCCGAGGAATTGGCACGTCCCAGAAGTGCTTTTCCTATCATCCCTGCTTCCTGCAAAATCAGTATCTGAAAAGCCAATTAGCTCAACGTCATTACTTCTTGGGTACCATAAGCCAAGATTGGGTGCACCCTTAAGGTATCTTAAAATTTGATTTGCAGCAACATAATGAGATTCCTTAGTGTTCACCTGATATCTAGCGCAGATACATATTGAGAACATTATATCTGGTCTACTGGAAGTTAGGTAGAGCAAGGATACAATTATGCTTATGTACTTAGTTTTATCAAAAGGTTTCCCTTTTTCATCTTTGTCCAAAGACACCGTTGAACCCATTGGAGTCCTCATAGAGGTTGCGCTCATCACTCCGAATTTCTTAAGAATCTCCTTAGTGAATTTTGTCTGAGAGATGAAAATCCCATCTTCAGATTGCTTCACCTGAAGTCCTAAGAAATACTTCAGCTCACGCATACTGCTCATTTTAAACTTCCCTTGCATAAGTTTAGAAAATGTTTTGCAAAGAATGTCTTCCATAGAGCAAAATATGATGTCGTTGATATAGATTTGCACTAGCAAAATCTTGTCTGTAACTTCCCTAAGAAATATTGTCTTATCATACTTTCCCCTTGTGAACTTGTTCTCAAGAAGAAAGCTAGACATCGTCTCATACCAAGCTCGGGGAGCTTGCTTTAACCCATATAATGCTTTATGTAGAAAATAAACGTAGTCAGGGAATTGAGAATTGACAAAACTTGGGGTTGTGCTACGTATACTTTCTCTTTCAGATTCCCGTTGAGGAATGCTGACTTTACGTCCATTTGGTAGACAGTGAAACATTTGAGGGCAGCATACGCTAGAAACAACCTGATCGCCTCGAGCCGAGCCACTTGAGCAAATGTCTGGTCGAATTCAATCCCCTCTTCTTTTTTGTATCCTTGTGCAACAAGCCGGGCTTTGTTCTTGAAAATTACTTCATATTTGTCCAGCTTATTTTTGAATATCCACTTGGTGCTGATTACGTTCTATCCCTTTGGCCTGGGCACTAGCTCCCAGACTTTGCACCGTTCAAACTAGTTGAGATCCTCTTGTATTGCCATGATCCAAGAGGCATCTTTGTTCGCTTCCTCGAACTTCTTTGGTTCAACCTGAGACAGAAAACTCAGATGCAAAATTTCATTAGTTGTACCTCATCTGGTTCTAACACTATTGCCTGGCTCTTTAATTATTTGATCAGCTGGATGATCTCTTAGGTGTCTGAGCACTAGGTTCCTTGCTCTCCCTCCAGCAAGCTCTGTAACATCCAGTACTGCCTCTATAGGTTGAAGCAATTATTCCTCTGTGGGTTCTTCATTCACCAAGCCTGGATTGACAAGCTTAACTGAGCTTGGAGATTCTCCTTGATAGCTTCTTCCAAGCTTAGTTCCTTGAACCTGGTACCTGCATCTGCACCAATAACACTAGACGAGCTGCTCTGGAGTAGGCTAGTCTCATCAAATACAACATTTATCGATGCTTCTACCACCAGAGTTTTCTTGTTCAAAATCCTATATGTCTTACTATGGCTACTATATCCTACAAAAATACCTTCAAAACATTTTTCACTAAACTTTGTACGGTAATACTTCTCATTAATAAGTACCAAACATTTGCTTCCAAACATTCTAAAGTAGGACACATTCGGTTTTCTGCCCTTCAATAGCTCATAGGGGGTCTTACGGTAGATTTTGTTGATTAGTGCTCTGTTTTGCATGTGACAAGCCGTATTGACTGCTTCAGCCCAGAAGTATTCCGGAAGTAAAACGTTGTTCAATATGGTTGTACATACATCAATTAGGGTTCTGTTCCTTCTCTCAGCAAATCCATTTTTCTGTGGAGTGCGCGGGGATGAAAACTCATGAAAGATACCTTGAATTTCACAGAATTCTGTGATGGCACAAGACTCAAACTCTATTCCGTGGTCACTTCTGATTTTGACCACTGAGCAGTTCAGTTCGTTCTGAATTTTCCGGACAAACTTAGTGAAAGACGTGAAGGTGTCTGACTTTTGTTTCATAAAGAACACCCAAGTAAAATGCGAGTAGTCATCAACGATTACTAATGTATAGACCTTACCTCCTAAGCTGTGAATAGGCATAGGACTTAATAAGTCCATGTGAAGTAAGTATAAGCTTCGAGAAGAACCTTTCTCAGCAATAACCTTGAAGGTGGCTCGTGTTTGCTTTCCCATTTGACAGGAGTGATATGGACTCTCCTTAAGGCACTTAATGCTGGGGGAATCACGCACTAGGTTGTGAGAAAATAGCATATTTAAGGTTTTAAAATTAATATGTGTTAATCTCTTGTGTCATTGGTCATAGAGAGACGCACTACTTTTTGCCATAAAACACACTGGGGTAGAAGTGTCTAAACAAAGAAAATTTAAACAGAAAATATTTTTGCTCCGAGTGCCTGTTAAGACCGTCTCCAAATTTGCAAACGATTTTATCAAACACTTGTTCTTGGAGAACTCAACGATGTTGCCTTTGTCACATAGTTGATTTATGCTTATATTATTATGGTGTAATCCTTCAATATAAGCAACGTCTATGAAAGAGACTATATCATTTAAAATCATACCATAACCTTTTGTTGTTCCCAGGTCTGAACCTCCAAAGATGACTTTTGGTCGTCTTCGACTGGGGTATAATCACGCAAAAGTCTTCTTGTCCCGGTCATGTGCCGAGAGAATCCACTATCCAAATACCAGATCAGAGTTCTATTGGCCTTTGGACATTCCTGCAAAAATAAATCAGTTTACCTTAGTAACCCAAACGTATTTGGGTCCTTGGTTCCTGGTCAGCATACTCCCCCTATGAACATTAGCCTTGCGAGTGGTCGGTCTCACATAGCTAACTCTAGGGGTGACAAGATTGGCAGGGTTATACCAACAATCTGCGCCAAAATGACCAATTTTGTCGCAGCACCAATAGTCGAATCTGTTGTACCTCCTTTTGTACTCTTGTTTTACCCTTTGAACAGGAGATCTAGCAGGGGTAGAATTCTTAGAGGTGGAGGCCTCCTGGTTGCA
The DNA here is from genome assembly GCA_039513925.1 of Platanthera zijinensis. Lineage (NCBI taxonomy): Eukaryota > Viridiplantae > Streptophyta > Magnoliopsida > Asparagales > Orchidaceae > Platanthera > Platanthera zijinensis. The sequence continues at coordinate 190,943,907 of CM077080.1, read as the reverse complement.
GCATACACAGGGGCTTCCAATCTCCTTAGCCTTAGGCACAACATATGTAGCTTTTGGTGCCTTCTTATTATTATGACCATGCACATATGAACCATAACTCTTCATCTGAATTTCCTCAAATGGTGCTTTGAACACGCTGGAACCAAATTCATGGGGATGGGTCCATCCTTGGTATCTGTACTTGGGCTTCACATGAGTAGGCCTAGCATGATGACCATTGGACGACTCAAGGTCAAACTTGTTCGTCGGAAAGATTACTTTCCTGAACGAAGGTTGATCCATGGGTGCCTTCCCATTTTCATTGGCGCTAGCATTCTTAGCTGCCTTACCTTTTCCACCGATGTGGCCAAGACCACCACCCTTCTTTTGAGCGGAGAACTCATCTATGAGAGGAAGAACAGTCTTCATCTTGGAGTAACTCTCAATGAGTTTTCTCTCCACCGCGAGCTTATCTTCCATCTCATCAAGATATTTTTCCTTCATTATTAACGTCTCAGATGAGTCCTTGAGTTCCTCTTTCAAGGAGTGGACTTCATCTCTGAGTGGAAGTACTTGTGCAATTTCTTCCTTCAAATTTTCTTCCACTGCCTTGAGGGAGGCAGTCTCTTTAACTTTCTTTCGGACTACCTTTCTGCATTTGTCGAAAGCCTTTAACAAGTGCTCGTGTTGAGCCATCAACTTCGATTCGTTCTCATCAGAGGAGTAGTCTTCATGACCATTGGAGGAATTTTAAGATTCTGAAAGAATGGTGTGTGAGTTTACCTTCTCATGGTATTCGGAGTCGCCCACTTCTTCGTCCGATTGAACCATAAGACCAAAGTAAGCTTCTTTGTTTTCAGAACTTGACTCACTCGAGTCACTGTCGTTGAGAGTCTTCGAATTTTTGGCGATGAAGCTCTTTTCTTCTTTCTTTTTCCCTTTGAATGATCTTTTCTCATCCTTCTTGGAGCTATCCTTTTTCTTGTAAGGACACTCCGCAATCATGTGACCTGACTTATTACAACAGTAGAACACAATGTCAGAGGAAGAAAATTTATTAGGTTTTGATTTATGCCTATCCTCCTTGTTGTAGCTTTTCTTTGTATGATCATCGTCACGATGTGATCTCCTGGAATCTGAAGAGAAAGAATTTTTCTTCATTTGTCTACTCTTGCTCAGTAGCTTCTTGAACTGCTTGGAGATTAGGGAGATCTCTCCGTCCGATAGCTCGGAGCCTGATGTGCTGGGCTCAGAGTCTTCATGAATGTCAGGAGCGCGTGTCCTTATGGGTGACACAGCTTTGGACATCCTTGAACCTTCAGCCTTTAGGGCTGTAGACTTCTCTTTTCTTGAAGATCGGTTGGCTTGCTCCTCCTTCTTTTTGGTGTTCATTTGGAGTTCGTAGGAGAGTAATTTTTTGAAGAGATTCTGAGGTTCGATCTGTGACAACTTCCCGAATTCTCAACTTTTGTATCTCAGTCCTTTGTAAAGGATCTGAGGAATTTGTCATTCAGTTCACCATGAGTGAATTCACGGCCATAGTTCCTGAGGCCGTTGAATATCGTGAAAAACTTCTCAAAACTGTCAACTATGGAGTCATTGGCACCTTGTTTGAAGGCTTCATACTCCTGATTCAATAATGATCTGCAATCGTCTCTCAGTTCTTCAGTACCTTCCATAAGTACAACCAGGTAGTCCCACATCTCCTTAGCAGATTTGCAGTGGAATAAGTTCTGGAGCATTGAGTCGTCCACTACACTAGCTATTATATTCATCGCCTTCTTGTCTAGGGAGACTAGGACAATCTCATCCTCAGTGAGATCCATCATCTTCTTAGGAATCTGAATCGCTAGATTTATAGTTGAAGCCTGAATAGGGATGTGTGGTCCTTCTTCAAAGATCTGAAAAATTCTCTGTTCTGCAGCTTCCATGTAAAACCGTACTCTTTCTTTCCACATGGGAAAGTTCTCTTTGGTGCACACTGGTAGCTTCATGGACGACATATCTTTGCTTCGATCCATGGTGACTGTGTCGAATCTCTTAACGCTAGATCAGGGATCTTGATCAAGGTGTTAGCTTTATCAACCAAAATGCCCTTCTAATACCAATTGAAAGTATCTAGCATCTACCTAAATCACCTAGAGGGGGGTGAATAGGTGATGTTTGCGTCTTTTTGTGGAATAAAAATATTTAAAAGACAAGCACACAAACACAGAGATTTTTATAGTGGTTCCCCAGATTGGGTACGTCCACTGATCTGCCTCACCTATCTACCACAAAAAATAAGATTCGGTTACTTCACCTTTCTCAGATTATACCAATCTTACACCTCAGAGAAATGCTCCTACAACTCGATCCATAACGGATCTACAAACTCGATCCACAAGCCGGATCTACACCTCGATCCTCAAACCGGATCTACAAACTCGATCCACTAACGGATCTACAACCTCGGAGATAAAACTCCTACAAACTCGGAGACAAAGCTCCTACAAATGTAAAAACAAATTACAATAATAAAGAAAATGTTTTACACTTCAGATCTGAAATCTTCTTGAATCTTCCTTCTTGAAACTAGAACAACTTGATGAGGAAGATTGAGGAAGAAACTCGAGAAGACTGATCTGAAAGCTAGGAACCGACCCGATTGAAAAGGAGTTGAAGAAATTTATGATCTAATATCGATCGAATCTTGTCTTGCTTTGAATCGCTAGATCTAGAGACAGCGATAGAAAGGGTTAACGATGAAGATGATCGACTTTTCTCCCAAAAATTGAAAGTGCTTCAGCGATTCTTATTCCGTGAAAATTATTCTTCTGATTGAATGATTCTTCTTCTTATTATCTTCGGCAAATCCTTGAAATGTCTTTTTATATGTCATCGACCAACGGTCAATCGTCATTAAGACAGGATCCACATAATTAAGGAAATATCAAACCTACTAAACTTAGGTTAATTTGAATTCCGGTCGGAAAATTTGAAACGAAAAATCTGTAAGTTCATTTCTCGAGAAAAAGTATATTTCTCGAGAAATGACTAGCTTTCTCGAGAAAAAGACTTGACTTCTCGAGAAAGAACTTGAAGAAAATTTTTTGTGAAGTAAACCACTGATTTCTCAAGGAGGACAATATTTCTCGAGAAAATAATTTGATTTCTCGAGAAATAATACGACCTCTCGAGAAATTGACTTAGCGCAAAATTCATGAAGTGAAGAACTTTTTTCTCGAGAAGAACAAGCTTTCTCGAGAAAAGAATTTCTTTCTGAGAAATCATAAGGCTTCTCGAGAAATGTACTTAGCGAAAATTTCTGGATCCGAAGACAAATTTCTCGAGAAGAAGGCTTAGCTATCTCGAGAACTTTTGCTTTTCTCGAGAACAACTTGCCTTCTCGAGAAATGTACTAAGCTTTTCTCGAGAAAATGACTTAGCATATAATTTAGGTAATTTCCCGAGAACTCTTGTAGTTTCTCGAGAACAGCAATGCTTTCTCGAGAAATTTACTTCGACTTCTCGAGAAATACATGCCACTTCTCGAGAAAATGACTTAGGGAATTTTCAGTGAACTTTTTCTTTTCTTCTAAGTTGAAACCAGCAACCCTTCTTTTCTTCCAGTTCTTTAGTACTTGAAAATGAAGTGTATCCCAATAGAGAGTTTACACATGAGTCAACACCATGGATCACACAATGAGGGATTACATTGCATGGTCCTGTGTTTGGTGACTCCTTGTAAACTGACATTGGTCTACACTTAGCAATTTTGACCTGCAAGCACTCAACTAAAAGATAGCATCAAATACAACCTTAATTCATCTTATTTCAAGGGTGACTTCATATAAATCTGGGTTATTGTGGATACAAAACCCAACAAATGCCTCTTTAACTTTCTTTGCCTAGTCCTTTCTATTTGTGTGGATGGACTTCTCAAGAATACGCTTAAGCTCGTGATTATAAACTTCAAGTTTCCAGCATGTTTGTGTATGGTAAGCCAGTGCCACACGATGATGACCTCCCATACGCTTATACAACTAGGCAAATAGTTGATTGTAGAAATGGCTACCACCATCACTAATAATGGTTTGTAGGGTCCCAAATCTTGCAAAAACATTTTTATGTAGGAAATTCAACACGATGTGTGCATCATTTGCTGCAACAGCTTCAACTTCCACCCACTTCGACATGTAGTCCACTGTCATAATGATATAATTCTTGTTTAATGAAGGAGTAAAGGGGCCCTTGAAATCAATGCCCCACAGATCAAAGGGTTCTAAACTAATATATTATTAAGGGGCTTCTCATACCTTCATGAAATATTTCCTATCCGTTGGCACTCATTACATTCTTTGACATGAGCGTAAGAATCCCAAAATAAGGTAGGCAAATAGAATCAACATTTGAGTACCTTATATGTCGTACTAACGGTGCCTAAGTGCCCACCGACCTCTCAATCATGACAATGCTGTAGAATCAGACTATGTTCATCGTTAGGAACACACCGACGGATAATCCCATCAGCACAGGTGTGGAACAACAAGGGATCCTCCCAGAAATAAGACTTTGCATCAGATATGAACTTCTTCTTATGCTTAAATGATAGGTTCAGTGGAAGTTTACCACATGCTAGATAATTCACAAAATCAGTAAGCCAAGGAGATGAAGGATTCGAATCAACAGTGAAGAGCATCTCATTAGGGAAACAATCAGAAATTGGTGCATCACCTGCCTGCAAAGTACCACCAGATTCAAGCCTGGATAATTGATCAGTAATCACATTCTCAACTCCTTTCTTGTCACACATTACAATGCCATACTCTTAAAGCATAAGGATCCAATGAATGAGCCTGGTTTGGCATCCTTCTTTTATAAGAGATATTTCAAAGCATCATGATCAGTGTGAATGATCACCTTGGATAAGACAAGATACGGTGAAACTTCTCGAGAGCAAAGACCACCGCCAACAACTCCATTTCCATGGTTGTTTAATTTTTTTGGGCATCATTCAATTTGTGACTTGCCTAGTAAATTGTGTAGAAGATCTTATCTCTCCTTTTCCCCATAACAAAACCCACAGCAACATCGCTGACATCACAAATAAGCTTGAAAGTGAATGACCAATCTGGCGATGTCAACATAGGAGCAGTTATCAAACAACTCTTTAACACATTTAATGCATGTAGACAATCGTCGTTGAAGTCGAATTTCTCATCCTTTCCCAGGTGGTTACACAGAGGTTTAGCGATGGTGGAGAATTTCTTAATGAAGCGCCGATAGAATACAACATGCTTTAAGAAACAGTGAATTCCCCTCACCGATGTTGGAGGGGGAAGCTCTATGATCATGTCCAACATAGATCGACTTCGATTCCTTTATTTCAGATTTTATGCCCCAGTACAATCCCATCCCAGACCATGAAGTGGCATTTTTCCAAATTAGAACTAGATTAGTGTCCTCGTAACGCTTAAGTATAACAGAGAGGTTCTTTAAACAAGAATCAAAATCAACACCAAAGAGTGTGAAATCATCCATGAAAACCTCCAAAAACTCACCCACCATTTCATGAAAAATAGAGAGTATGCAGCTCTGAAAGGTGTTTGGGGCATTACATAATCCAAAAAGTATTGTCCTTAAGGCAAAGGTGTCAGACGGGCAAGTGAAAGTGGTTTTTTCTTAATCCTCCGGGGAAATGAGGATTTGATAATATCCCGAGTAACCATCCAGGAAACAGTAGTAGTCTTGACCTGCTAACCTCTCGAGCATCTGGTCAATAAATAGAAGAGGGAAGTGGTTCTTATGTGTCGCATCGTTGAGTTTCCTATAAATAATACATACTCTCCAACCCATGACAATGCAGGTTGATATCGATTCATTATACTTGTTTTGCACAACAATGATCCCTTCTTTTTGGGACCAACTGAACTGGGCTCACCCACTTGTTATCATTGATCGGATAAATGATCACAACATCAAGTAACTTGATTACCTCATTCTTAACATTCTCCTGCATTTTAGGATTAAGACTCTGCTGAGGTTGTGCGGCTGATTTAAAGATCTCCTCTAATAAGATCTTGTGCATGCACACAGTGGGGCTAATTCCCTTCAAATTAGAATTTTCTACCTAGATGATCCCTTATTCATTTGCAGAATATCAACCAGCCGGCGCTCATCCTTGGGTGGAAGCGAGGCAGAAATTATGACCGGGTAAGTTTGATTTTCTCCCAAAAATAAGTATTTTAAGTTCACCGGCAGAGGCTTGAGTGCCACGGCCGGTGGCATCGAGAAATATGCTGCATACGTACATTCCAAGCCTGAATCTGGTGGATGTTCTGTCATCTCAAAAGCTTCACTATCAATATCCAAAGAGGTCAACATGTCGCAACTAACCCGCGGGTAGGGATAATGGGCAGGATTTTCCATCTAATTGATCGGGGACTTCCACATCTGCACATTCGTCCTTTCACATTACCTTATACATATCAAAATTATTCATAACATTGCCAAGACGAAGCGTCAACATCCCCTTTTTGAAATTAATAAAGGGGCGCGCAGTGGCGAGAAACGGTCTTCCCAAAATGAGTGGGACTGCCTTATCAGAGACAATATCCATAACTACAAAGTCACCAGGAAACCCCAAATAATTAACAGATAAGACCAGATCCTTGACAACCCCGACGGGCCTTTTAATGGAATGTTCTGCTAACTGTAAAGTGATATTTGTAGGCCTCATATCACCGAACACCAACTATCGGAAAAGGTAGAGGCATCAAATTTATAGATGCACTAGAGTCACATAAAGCACGGTAACTGCCAGAGTGCCCGATGGTGCAGGGAATGGCAAAACTTTTTGGGTCCTTCAATTTCACAATCCAATGCTCAACAGTAAAAGTGATGCGGTCACCAGCAGTGGAGAAAGCACTAGATGTTTCCAAACAGCAGGTCTGAACCAACAAGTTCTTCAAATATTTTGTATAATTTGGAATGTGAGTGAGGACATCCATGAGAAGAATATTAATTTACACACCATTGATCAAGTCTTGAAATTTCTGGTACTCCTTTTCCTTCCTTACATTTTTCAACCGATGAGGGAAAGGTGGACGGGCCATAGATTTAGCGGGAACAAAGATGGAATGGGGATGGGATGTGCTGATATCAACAGCCGGCTCATTACCATCCGAAGGGCCGCACAATCATGCAAGTGAATCACTTCATCTATAGTGCTCCCTAGTTGACCTACCACTTCTGAGCTATCGAGTTCAGCATCTCAATAGGGGAATACACAAACACAAAAATCATTATCATGACAATATCGACCATAGACTACAATCTCTAAAAAGCACAACTCTGGGCATTAAAACATTCCATGATCCACTTCGTGTATGTGCAAAACTTATCCAAGGTAAGTTCAGGTAAATGAATGTCTTCAAGAACATAAGCGGTACACCCAACATTCTCAACATCTGCATCCACAGCCGTTGGGTGCCACACTTGCTTGTATGAGATATTCTATCCACAATATGCCAAGCGTCGGTACTTGACTTACTAAGCAAAGATCACCCAGCCGCCAGGTCAAAATATGATCTATAACGAGCTAATACCCCAAAGTAAAACATCTGAAGGCGTGTTGGCTTTGAAAGGTTGTGCACAAAGCAGAATTTTGGTGGGAGGAGAAATCTTTCCCAAGCATCCATCAGAGTTTCATCCTATTCTTGATTAAACAACAACAGTCTGCGATGCAACTCAAACAGGTGCACGCGTGAATAGAATTTTCCAAGCTCTTCTGCTTTGCACCAAGAATGGATCGGATTAGCTAAATTTTGCGATACCAAATCTGCGTCTTCCCTGCCAAAGAAAATTGAAATAATAGTATCCTAACCCTATCTCTTTCTTCTTCAGTATGCTAGAAAGTGTTACAAACTTCAAGAAAATCCTGTAAGTGAGGCAGCACATCTTCAACAGGGGTTCAACTGAATAATTTCCCCCTGAGAGACAAAGGTAACTAATTATGCAAAAATCTCAAAATAATTATAAGGCATGACTAATTTTCTAATCAAAAGAATCACACATGCTTGCGATCCCCGAAAATGGCGCCAAAAAACTTGATGCGCATTCGGTAATTTCACCGGTCGCTCGAGTAATATAAAATGGGAGGAAATCCCCAAGTATCGATCTCTTGAGGAACGCAGAGCGAGCGCGTGATTCAATTATTTAGAAAATTAATCATAAAGGTTTAGAGAAAACACGGGGCTTGGTTTTTTTATGAGTAAATGAAAAGAACAACTATAATTACTAATGCGGGTCGCCCTCACTACTTTGCAAGAGTGGATTCCCAGTTGGGTGAGCTTGTGGAATGGAATATAATGGAAGAGGCTCACAAGAACCTCTTTGTAATGCACACAACTAGCAATTGCTAGTATGGCTCTCACACGATGGTGTGGGTGATGCGATGGAATGGAGGTGCTCCTCATATGCATAAACCATAAAAAATTCACATAGACATGAACGATCACAATAATAAAAAGTTAGGGTTCATACAACCACACACAAACAACCAAATTTCTAAAGAAAAATCGACTACAAATGAAGAGGAGGGAAGACTACAAAAGAAGCATGAAGACTCATCCAAGTTTTATGGATAGAATCGAGGGTTGTCACGCCTTGTCCCCACTCGGACTTCGACTACTATTAGGGGTCCAGAAAAGCTATCACCTTCTTCCAATATAATCGAATTCTTCTTCAATAGCCTTTGCTACAACCTTTGCCACAGAACTCTCCAAGAGCGGCAATAAATCCCTCAGAATGGAACTTGGGGACATATGGATGATGGAGGAGGCCAAGAGGATGTTCTAGTAAGAGATTGGCAAGACAAGCTTGGCTGGAACTCCTAGAGATGGTGTCCAGAGGTGGAGCGGCTGTTTGAGGTGAAACGGAATGGCTAGGGCCAAATTAGTGTGGGCGATCTAAATGAAGACAAAAATCTGCACTAATATAGAATTTTGTGAGAAAATTGGACACACATGGTCGAATGCACGGTCGTTCATTCTAACTGTGCGATATTTATCAAATTAAACCAAGCCAGGCAAATGCTACGCCCGTGTGATTTTCCTTCACGCACGGTTGCATCAACTGTATGTGAATAGAAATGCGCAGGTAGCGAAAAAATCGAAAAAAGCAGGCCAAACATGAGACCGTGCGATTTTCCTCTCACACTGTTAAAATCAACCGTGCATGAAGAAAATGCACGGCCTAGAAAAAATCACCAAAAGTTTGGACAAGCAGGTACCCCGTGAGATTTTATTCTCGGATGGTTGAAATCAACTATGCGACCAAAATGCACGGGTAGTGGTACAACCTCATTCCAACAGAAATGTCACGCACGGGCAAAACACTTATCCATGAAGGAAAAACACATGACAGTGTGATCCCCGGAATTCTCAAATAGGGTTGGGCACACCACCCACCTATCCAAAATAGCAATAAGACACAAGAACGCTAAAGTAGCACCATGTGCTTACCCCTAGAAACAACGGAGCGCAAAAGCACACCACAACAGGCCCAAAACATTCACTTTGTGTGAAATACAAATCGAGTGAAATATAAGCATTAAAGACCAAAAAGTGTAGTGCGCATGCGTGAAAACTAATCTGAATGAGTCTGAAAAACACTATAAAAATCAGACTCAGCAGTTGACTAAATCATCAGAAAATTTTCTAGAGGAGGGTGAATAGATATTAGAAAATTTGATTCAATTAGGTTACTATTTTTTAATTAGGACAAAATTTGCACTCACAGGATGTTAGCAAGAAAATTTTGCAGTTAATATAAACACAATACAACAAGCAATCACAGAAAAATACAATCACAAAAGACATCAAAATTATAGTGGTTCCCCAAAATTTTCATACATCCACTCTTCTATCACCTTAATAGGAACACACTATCATATTGGCCGAGTCTTTTGATAAGAAGTCTCTTAGAACAAACAACAAGATCTTTTAATAAGCATATCTTGAACCAACAACAAATCTTTTGATAAGGAGATCTTGAACCACTGACTGAGTGAGTCTTTTGATAAGGAGACTCTTAGAATCAGTGACTGAATCATTTGAAGAGAAATTCTTAAAACTCTTTACTTAATCAGTACAAGATAAGAAGAGTAAGTAAGGAGAAGAAGAAGTTGAAGAAAAGACTTCAAGATAAGTCCTCTCTCAGCAAGAATCTGAGGACTGTATGACTCTAAGTGTATTGGATCCCATGTTTATGAAGAATCCCTGCTTGAAGAAATTGCAAAGTTTTAATGCTCTTGATCCAAGTAGTTTTCTTATTTTATTCACATAATATTTGTTGCTATAGTCAGAATGAGAATAAGGAAGAAGAAGAGGAGCTGCTGTCAATTTTTTTGAATTGTATATCACTATGTTCTTCTTGTTTTCTATTCTCTTCTATCATCTACGTATATCATTCTTGATCAAATTCGAATTGCTCTTATTCTGGAGGAATTTTTTCAGAAGGAATGAAACATCTTCTTCCAATTCTACTGCAATAAATCTTGATGTTTTCTTCAAAGTCCTTCCATATAAAATCTTCTGATTCATGAATAATTACTTCCTTATAATCTTTTTCAGACAGCTCTAAAGATTTAAAATAATTTCATTAAGTTTTCCTCGAAATAAGCCTGAACATATCCTCTATTATTTCAATTTTAAGCTTTAGTCAATGCTACGTCGACTTCCAATTGAAGTTACATTGATATCTTCCTTCAAAACATAATCATGTTGACTCAACTCTATAATCAATGATGTGCCTGTACAACCTCGTATTCGCTGAGTGGGCCCCCTCCGATAGGTTAAGGGTATTGCAGGATATTCAAGCCATAAACACCAGATTGGTGAGTGAGGTAGGCTATCATGTACTTGCCTGGCGCCCAAAGGGGCATTCACGCGAATTAAGGGAAAGTTAAGTCCTTTAGGAGATTGCGGCCTTCCTAATGCACTCGCTCCATACTCACGCCTCAGCGCACATGCATGGGGACATCTCGCCGAGCCAGGCGAGTAGTTGCTCGAGCTAGCACTCTCCCTTCAAAGAGAGCCCAGGAGGCGAGTGCACAGCTTCCCTAGCACTCACTCCTTTAGGCGAGTGGTGCCCTCATGGACCATTCGCCCAGTGGGACCTAGAAGCAGAATTACCTGGATGCCCCCAAAGGGCTGCAAATAGCCTTCCAGGACAGCGGAGTTTGGCTATTGGCAGACCCAATTGGGATGCATATAGTCATTTAGAATAGCGGAGTTGTGTTATTTGATGTCCAAGATTAGAAATCTATAAATAGAACCAAGAGGGTACCTCAAAAGGCATGCTTTCTTATTCTATGGTCTTCTTGCACTTTTTGAGGTGCCTTTAGCTCAGCATTGGCTAAGGAGGGGAAGCGCTCTAAGATCTTCTGGGTGTGTTATGGGACCTCCGTGCTGAAGCCTTGGGTAAGTTTTGAGTTCTAAGTCTTCAGTCAGTCAAGCTCACTAAGAGAAGTAAGTATACAGTCACCCCTTCCCAGAGGGTTCGAACTCCACAGAAGCTAGTTCTCAGTTTCAACATTTTGGAACAGTGAGCATGGAGTGTGACTAGCACAAAATATCTAAGTGAGTTCAATGACTGGAGGTGAAGGACAAGGATCTGACCGGGCAGACTCTTCACTCCCTCTCCACTCCCCACCCTCAGGATGTTCAAGGACTTTAGGCAGGAGATGCGGAACCTCGTCATGTACGCACTCGGTGCTTGCAGCGAGTGTTCAACACCCAACGTCCTAGTGGTTGTCTCTCTAACTCTAGGCGAGAATTCCCCCGTCAGGAGTCCGGGGAAGGAAGTAGCGGAGGAGGGCAGTGAGCGAGATCTCCCAGGGCGATCCTTGTTCCCCGACTTAATGAGTGCGAGGAGGACTAGCAAGATGGATGCGCGAGATTATCAGTCTCGCCTCGCGAGTGGCTGGAGCCCCTTCAGCGAGCTAGTCGCATCCGCCCCTGTCACAGAGGGGTTCTGTGAGCCAAAGATGTCCTACTACACCGGAAGGGGGATCCGGTCAACCACATCTAGTGGTTCGAGGATGTGGTCTCAATCAGGCAGATGTCGGATGCCATCAAGTGTTAGCTCTTCGCAATAATCCTCAAAGAGAAGGTGAGGGATTGGTTTCATCAGCTGCCCGCTATCTCCATCTACTACTTTGAGGACCTGCATCGAGGGTTCTTGCTAAGGTTATCCACTTCGAAGAAGAGGAAGAAGGAGTCGGAGTCCCTGTTTCTCATCAAATAGGGAGTGAATGAGACGGTGGGAAGCAACGTGGATAGGTTCCAAGAGGAGGTCCTCTAGGGGCAGGAGATTCCAAGGCACACCCTCGTGGTGGCCTTCACCCTGGGACTACAACAGGGCTTCTTCAGGATGGAGCTGAAGTTGGTGCCTCTGGTGTATTTCGAATTGTTGATAGAGAGGGTGGCCAAGGAAGTCGAGGGACAGGCATCGACCCTAGCATTTTCCAAAAAGCTGGCCAGGTAGGCTGCGAAGGAGGAGAAAGATCCAGGAGGTTAGGAGGTTAGGAGGGTAGAGCACCGGCTGCGGGAGCAATAGCAGCAACAGAGGTGGGGCCTCAAGGAGAAAAATAATTGGCTGGGCTGGAGGCAGCAAGAATGGAATGATCAGGGCCAGATGAGAGGTTTCCACGAAGAAGACAATCCCCAAGGTGGATAGGGCTAATTCAACCCTCCTGGATGGAGGCAAGGCCAGATACCCCATCTACCCGATCAACAAGAGTTTATGGCGATATCTCTGGGGAGAAGGAGGAGAGGATTCCAGAGGAGGAGGCTGGGAGGCAGAGCAAAGTTGCCCTATAGGAGGAAGGGCCTGCGACGGCTACCTGTTCAGAGTTCTTGGAGATGAGGGGAGCCAGAGGGCAGGCCCAGCAGCAGCAGCACTGCTAGGAGGTGCAGATCAAAGAAGTCCTATCGTGAGCAGAGGAGGATAGGTATGACGACAAGGCCGATGTAAGAGGCCGAGGAGGGATCGGGTTGATCCATGGGGGGGAGTCGAAACCGCTCGCAAGGCGAGTCTCCACACCATGTATCACCGGAGCGTCGCCTCCGTGTCCCTAACCCCACCCCCAGATGAGAAGATTAATTTCTCCTGAAAGTACATGTCGGATAACGAGGATCCGTTCTGCGATGCGCTGGTCATTCAGGTCGCCGTCAAGAACTTTACCGTCTCCCGAATCCTCGTGGGCAATGGGAGCTCCGTCAATGTCGTTTTTAAGAAGGCATTTGAAGATGAAGGTAGAGGCCAGGAGGGTGTTGGCGTCGGATAGGCCTCTATTTGGATTATCCGGAGAGAGTGAAAGTCTTTGTTTTCAAGGTAGCTTGCAACCTAGAGGGGGGTGAGTAGGTTTGTTGGTATCTTGTGACTTTATTTAGTTTCTTCTTTAAGTACTTAGTGTGTTAGCAGTTATCCGATTTCAAGAACCTGCAATAAAGAAAAAACACAGAAAAACACATACAGAATATATAGTGGTTTTCCAGATTATGGGTATATCCACTCTCCTCCCACCTTTCTAACTTTCAGTTAGACAAGGCACTTCTCCAAAACTTAATTCAAAGATCTTACACCTTAGATCCCTCAGGATCTCTCAATCTCCTCCAAGAATTACAGCTCAAACACTTATCCCTATAACTCGGTGATCAACTGATCACCTACCTCAGGCCAAAGACCCTACCACTCAACGCATGTGGACTTAGCCATATTTTCAGCTTGTCAATTGTTATCCAAGCTAAACTCAACACTTTTACTCACCTGGCATTGAGTGAATAGACTTCACTCAATGCCTGTGGACTTAGGCGATTTCCAGCCTATCCAATATCTTCCCTTGCATGGCGTTGAGTGAGTAAGCTTCACTAAATGCCTGTGGACTTAGATAGATTTTTGTCCCTCCACATCTTTACTTTGTGACCACCTGTCACATCACTTGGAATACCTGTCCTATTAATGTTTCAAGGACTAACCTGCATTCATGAACTTAAGCATACATTAAACATAACTTCATATATATCATTGATAAGATTGACTTCTTAAAATCTGGGACATTGTGGGAAATGGACCCAACAATCTCCCCCTATTTGAAGAAGTCAAAACCCTCAATCAATTGAGTCAATGACATACACTAACATATACAGCAGTATATTATTAACTTAAAATAAGAGAAGAAGTTTTAGTTACCATACTTCCTGGCCTGCAGGGTGATCATCGTCACACCTCCTCTCCTTGAATTGCTACTACCTGTTCTTGATCAATTTGATCATATCCTTCTCATAGTTCTGATACCACTTGTATCCTTCTCCTCATGTCCCTCTGATACCAGATCATATCCTTCTCCTCCCCCTTTTTGACTTCTGTAAATAGTAAGAGAGGCACTAATTATCTGCTCCCCCTTTTTGAGCACAAATAAGCAGCAGTTGAACCACTTGATAGTGTTGGAGTAGTGTTGGACCTGCTCCCCCTCAACTAAAGCATCATCTATCATGCTTCCGGATAGACAGTTTGCTCTACACCATCTGGATAGTACTTCAACCAGCATGATACCATTCAACTTGAAAAATCTTCAATTCACTAAAGTACTTGTCCACCTGCAAGAAGGAATACAACCTGCAACAATATGAGGAGCAACTGAAACTATACCAGTTTCAACATACCCAATTCAAACTTGAAGGTGTTGAATTTTGCTTCATCTAGTGGCTAAGTGAAGATGCCAGCCACTTGCTTGTCTGTAGGGACAAACTCAAGGTTGATATCTTCACATTCCACATGCTCCCTAATGAAATGATATCTAATCTCAATATACTTAGTCCTGCTATGGGAGATAGGATTCCTAGCAATTAAGATTGCACTAGTAGAATCATAATATAAGGGACTTCTACTTATCTGGAGGTTATAATCCTGAAGATGATGTTGGATCCACGAAAATTGAGCACAACAGCTACCTACTGAGATGTACTCTGACTCTGTAGTTGAGATTACAACACTTGTTTTCTTCTTGCTGCTCCAAGATACTAGTCTTCCTCCCAAGAACTTATAGGTGTCGGAAGTGCACTTCTTGTCCTCTTTGCAGCCTGCAAAATCTGCATCTGAATATCCTATTAGTTCAAACTCCCCATTCTTAGGGTACCATAGGCCAAGATCTGGTGTGCCCTTAAGATACCTCAAAATCCTCTTTGCATCAAAGTAGTGAGATTCTTTGGGGCAAGCCTGATACCTAGCACAAACACATATAGCATACATGATATATGGCCTGCTTGTAGTTAGATATAGAAGGAAGCAATTATCCCTCTATATAAAGTTTCATCAACAGGTTTCCCTGCCTCATCTTTTCCTATAGGCATACTTGACCCCATGGGAGTTTTCATGGTGGAGGAATTCTCCATAAACTTCTTGATTAACTCTCTAATGAACTTAGACTGGGTTATGGACAAGCCATCATCAGTCTGTCTAACTTGGAGACCCAAGAAGAACTTGAGTTCACCCGTACTGCTCATCTCAAACTTCCCTTGCATAAGTTTGGAAAACTTTCGGCGAAGGTTGTCATCAGTAGATCCAAAGATAATGTCATCTACATATATCTGGACTAGGATAATCTTCCCCTTAGATTCCCTTAGGAATAGGGTCTTGTCTATCTTCCCCCTTGAGAATTTGTTCTCAATGAGAAAGCTAGACAAAGTCTCATACCATGCTCTAGGAGCTTGCTTCAACCCATATAGAGCTTTTCTAAGTCTATAAATAGAATCAAGTGAGTTAGGAACAACAAAACTTTGAGGTTGCTCAACATAGACTTCTTACATTAAGTCACCATTTTGGAAGGCTGACTTCACATCCATCTGGTAGACCTTGAATTCCTTGTGTGCAGCATATGCATGGAACAGTCTAATGGTCTCCAATCTTGCTACATGGGTAAAGGTTTGATTAAAATCAATACTTTCCTCTTGCTTGTACCCTTAGCTACTAGCCTTGCCTTATTCTTGATTATAATACCATTTTCATCAAGTTTATTCCTGTAAATCCACTTGAATCCAATGACATTATGTCCTTGTGATCAGAGAACCAGCTTCCATACCTTACATCTCTTAAACTGGTTCAGTTCTTCATGCATAGCAACAATCCAGAACAATCTATGTTGGCCTCTTCAAATTTCTTTGGCTCAACTTGTGATTGGAAGCTTGAGTAGAGTGTTGTGTTGATACTTCTGCTCCTGGTCACTACTCCTTGGCTGACATCACCAATAATTTGTTCTCTTGGATAATTCCTCATATGCATGATTACTGGAGGTAATCTAGCTTCAGCTTTAGCTATTGGGGCATCTTCTTGCTGATCTTCATCCATCTCATTGTTGTCTTGCAGTCCCTCTACTGGAATGTCCACTTTATCTTTGATAACTAGAGCTGCTTCCTTGATGGTTAGCTGGTCCTTCATCTATTTTGTACATACAGTACATAGCCTCTAGTCACCCATCTATCTAAACAACCAAAGATAACCTTGGGTCCATCTTTCACTGGAGTGTACTCCTTTAAGTTGCTCCTTATCCCAGCCATGTGCCTGAAATAACCACTATCCAAGTACCATATAGGGGTATGGGCACTTGGACTAACCTGCATCACGCAATTTACTTTACCTTAGGACCCCAATTTCTATTGGGTCATAGGTGCATGTTAGTCTTATAATGAAGTTGTCTACCAGCAGAATTTCTGACTGGTGGACTAACAGCTGCTATTGGCACACTTGGATTGTGCCAGCAGTCTATAGTAAAGTGGCCCACTTTGGCATAGCACCAATATTCATGAATGTAGTATCTATTTTTCTGTGCAGGCCTAGCAGTTTGGTTAACTGGTGGATGTACAGTAGGAAGAGGAGCAACAGCCTTCTTTAGATTCCTTTCAGCAAGGATTTGACTGAAGGTAAGTCTTCTAGCTATCTTGTTTGGCCTGCTCTGTATGCCAGCATCATCAAGTTTCTTTTCAGAAAGTATGCTCTTGATGGCATCAGACACAGCCAAGCCAGGCTTGCAGGATGAGTAGCCCTAGTCTGAGTCTTTGCAGAATGATTCTGAACCTTTCTTGTAGCCACATTCTTGAGAGTGGGGGCTGGAGCACCAAAGACAAATGGTCTAGAATGGTCCATTTGAATTTCTTCATGGGCAGCCTTAAAGGCACTCACCATGTTATACCTTCCACCATGGCTGTGAATAATTTTGTTCACACCAGTGGATCTGTCATTCATCCAGTGACCAAAGATGCTTTCTTGGTCATACTTGTTTGAAGGCAACTGAACTTTCCTAAAATAAATGGGAGGCTCGTAAGCAAGAGGCTTCGGTGGAGCTATAGCATTGCCCTTCCCTTTGGAAGGAGCAACTCTTGTGCTTCCTGTAAAGTGTTGTTTAGGATAGAGAGTGACCTAGAGGGGGGGTGAATAGGTCCAATTTAAATCTTGGCTACTTTTAAATCACAGAAATTTCTTAATGTATTTATTAACCCAACCACAGTATTCAAGAACACAGTTGATCTACTAAATACAGTACATATCTAGTTTAACAAACACAGCACAAATCGCAACACAACACACAGTATTTTATAGTGGTTCCCCAATTTATGGGTACATCCACTTTCCCCATTCACCTATCTAACAATGAACCAGATTCGGCCAAACTCCTCCTTACTTTTCCTCAGATCCTCAGATCTTACACCTTAGATCTCAGCTGGCTCCTATAACTCAGACAAAGCAATGTCCTACCTCTGATCCTCAAGATCCTACAACTCAGGTTACTCTTCAAGAACCCTACCTCAGAGTGAACTACCACTCCTACTCCTCGGGCAAACCATTGCCCTAGAACCTCAGAACCTTCCAGTTCCTGCAACTCAAATAAATAGCCCCTTCTCCTACCTTAGGCTCACAGTCCTACCTCAGCCTTTATAATTTAGGCTTACAGCTCAGAGAAATCAATCTCCTATAACTCAGATCTACTAATAGATCTTACAAAATTATTATAATAGAAAGAATTTGAGTTTTGAAGTGTCACCCAGGAAAAAAGAGACTGGTGACTTCTTCTTGATCAGATCTTAATATGAAATCTTCTCCCTCAATCTTAGCTGTGAAGAAAAAGGTCCAACCCTTCTTAGCTTTTTCGAAGCTTCTTGAAGGAGAAGGTAGGGCTGAACTTGGCTGGAGAAGATTGAAGTTGATCCAGGATCTGCCACCTCTCCACCTTCAGAATTCTATTGAATTGTTCTGACAGACTTAGATGAGAAGAATAAGAATGATCGCTCTACTTTTCTATTGTGTTGGTCTCCTTATATATGCTTTGGCAAGAGTGACCAGCTGCCCAGTTAATCCACTAACATCTGACAGTTCTGACGGTTGTCAGAACTTCGAGCTTCGAATTCTGTACTTAGAATAATTTCTGTCAGAGAGCTTCTGTATGAAGGTATTGACACCAGCTCTGAGTGCTGACACTTCTGTACTTAGATTCTGTCGACACCAGTCCTGGGTGTCGACATTTCTCTTATATGGATGTCGATGATAATTGAGTGTGTCGACACTGCTAGCTTCTTACTCAATACAACTTGTGTCAAATGTGTCGACACTAGTCCTGAGTGTCGACATAGCTAGTTTCTTGACTAACGGTATCGACCCAAGTCATGATAGTCGACACAGCTTGCTTCCAGTCTCGATATAACTAGTGTAAAATGTGTGGACACTAGTCTTGAGTGCCGACACGGTTATTTTCTTGACTGACGGTGTCGACCCAAGTCCTGGATGTCGACACAGCCTACTTCCTGTCTCAGCACAACTTAAATAAGGGTGTCGACACTAGTCCTGAGTATCGACACAACTTGATTCCTTTTCTCAGCACTGCTTTTACAAAGGTGTCGACACTTGTCTAGTGTCTCGACACTTTTGTACTTAGTTTATTTTTTTCTTTTAACAAGGAAACTGCACAAGTAAACTCAAAATTCATCAAATACAAATTTGTGTATATCATTGAGTTGAAAAGGGCTTCTCCAAATTAGATACACAATTCTCAATGTACCCAACAATCTCCCCTTTTTGGAGAAGTCATAACCATAATTCAATGATATACACCATAATACCAAAATATGATGATAAAGATATATATTAAAAGTGCTGAACAAAAATGTAAAGAACATAGGAATGAACACACAAATATAACCAAGTTCAAACAGACTTTTCATTCCAATTTTTTATCAGTTTACACCTTTCAGTTTGTTACAAAGTTCTTAAAAAACAAAATTACAAATGTTCAAAAATATTCTAGGAAAGATCACTTTTCATTCCAATTTGTTATCAGTTTACACCTTTTAGTTTGTTATAAAGTTCTTAAAAAACAAAATTACAAATGTTCAAAAATATTATATGAAAGATTTGGCTCTCAGATGACAATGTTTTTTCATGATTGTATCTTGGCTTTAACTTCAGGCACTTTATCATCGACTATTTTTTTGCCTTTATCATTCTTGTATTTAGAGATCTTTTCTTCCTTAAGCCTCTGCCTTTCAAAATAGTGATATGCCTTGGGAAAGTATTTGTTGGGTTCAACAAAATTAGTTGGAAACTTCTCTGCCTTCAGATCATTTCTTAATTTTTGGATGACCTCCTGCTGCTTGGTGTGCTTGGCCCACTCTTTCTTTGTATATCATTTTCCCCAATCAGCTGCATTAGTATTGACTGCTTTCCATGCAGTGAGTATAATTGATCTAGATTTTGGACTCCATTATTCAAAATCTTGCTAAGCCTCAGCTTGCTCCCTGAATCTTTTCTTTGATAATTGAGCTTCATTTTCTTTTAACATAGCAAAATCAGTCATTTCAACCTTCTCACATACTATATTCTGATTTTGACCTAGAGGACTATACATAGATTGGATAGTAGTTTGGATGTCCTCAAAATGAGCTGGTCTGTACATAAATTGGACAGGATTTTGAATGGCCTCAAAATAAGCTGGTTGGCAACCAGACTCAGTAGTTTGGTCTCCATCATACCATAGTGGAGGATGTCCAAGAGTGTCTCTGATGATATTTGAAATCCAAGTAGCATGCTCAGAGCTAGCCTTTATCACTACCCTCTCCCCCTTTATGACTTCTCTTTCCATATGTTCCCTTATATCATTCTTGTAAAATCTTACTTGACCATCTAGAGAATGGATATTTAAGGTTAAAGAATTCTTGACTTTATGTAAATGGTCATCCAAATCCTTGTCAGATGCCTTGATATCCTTAATCAATGAGGTTGAATGAGTTTTCAGCTGAATTTTCATGTCCTTTATGGTAGAAGTTATCTTGGTTTCTAGAGCAGTTGTTTGTTCAGCCAGCTTGACCAGTGATTCATTATTCATTGCAGTCATGTTCTCATCCATTATTCTTTGATTCTCAAGGACATAGCCTTGCTTTACAGCTATTTCATCTTAAGTTTTATTTGATTCTTGATGCTATTTAGCAATGTAAACCACAACATTTGCTCCCCTTTTAAAGAAATCTGGCATATCCCTTTTTAGTAGATTTTGCTTCAAATCTTATAGATTTAATGTCCTGAGCTAGCTGAAACTGCAACTCCTTGTTGCTTTCATCCACGTACTTCTCAAGTTGAGTTCTTTGTTGATCTAACATGATTTGCAGTTGAACTATAATTGAACTTAAATCCATAGAAGGAGCAGGAGTTGTGCCAGACTGAATAGTTTTCTTGTAGCTTTTGCTCCTCTTTTTGAGTTCAATTATTTACCTCTTCTTTAGTTGAGAGGCTTCTTCCTCTTTTGATTCAGAAGAACTAACCACCTCAACAGATGATGGCTCTTTAGCTGTTTCAGTAGTTGGGGGTTGATTTTCAAACTCCCCCTCTACCATTGCACCTTCTTCATTGATGTTTTCCAAGTTAGTCACTTCTTGCAGAACTTCAGTATCAGGAACAAGGTCCTCTGGAGTAGTAATTATCTCCCCATAGACATTTAAATCAGTATTCAGAATGATTTCCTCTTCAGTGACCTTTGTTAGTTCCAGCTCTTAGAGAATGAAATAGAAATGATTTCCTCTAAATAAGTATTCAGAATGATTTCCTCTTAGAGAATTTATCTTCAACCTCTCTTTCAAACATTTCTGTTTCAGGAATCTTTGTTTATTCCAGCTCTTGTACAACTTCCATTATTATTGAATCTACTATATCCATTTCAATTTCTAGCAGATCATTGAGGTTCTCCCCCTCAATTGGATCCTTCTCTTGTATATTCTCCCCTACACCTGATCACCAGTTCTAGGTGAGGTCATTGGAGAATTCTCAGCTATTGTATCATCATGTTTTTCAGAGCTTGAACTTTCTTGTTCTCTAGATTCACTAGAAGAATCTTCTTCCATAACAACAGCCTTCTTCTTTTTCTCCTTCTTCTTCTCAACTGTAGGTGTTTCTTTAGATAGGACTTTATCCCACCTTGCCAGTATCCTCATGTCTATTCTCCTCATGTGATTGATATTGGATCCTATCTTGAGGTTGAGGCTGTTAGGAATGACATGAACTAAGTATAGACTCAGAATTCTTCCCATATTAGGCTTCTTGATACTTTCAGCAATTTTGTCAAAGACCACTCTACTCCAGTTGGTCTTGATTTGAAAATTACACTTATCATCAGCTCAAACATGAATGCTGATATCCTGTCATATGCTCCAGTCTTACACAGCAACACCTTCCCAATTATTTTAGACAGGAATTTGCCTTGGGAATTCATACCCTTCCTATTCAGGGTGATTCCAATCTTAGTGGTTTGAGCCAATCCACACCACACCAATGCTTCAATAGTCCAGGTGGTGTTTATTTCATCTTCCTGATCGATTCTTGGTTTTTGAAAAACCTTTGATAATTGTCTAGTTGTGATTTTAACTTTAGCTTCATTCACTGTAGACTTAATCTTTGCTGAAGTTGAATCTAGTTTTGCATTAGAGAAGAATTCGGATACTTCTCGTTTCCAGATGTTTGTCGGTTTAGAGAGTAGATAATCCGGACCTGCTTCTTTAATTAGGTCAATGACGTTCCTAATTTCCTCTTGCACTGAGTCGAATCCATGGCGCACGAGCTCATACCCTTCAAAGATGTTGTTGTCGTTCTTGGGAGCCATTGGAGTTGAGAGAAAGGATTGATGGGTGTTGACTAATAAGCATTCTAGGTATCGACACTCAGGGATCAAAAGTTCAAGAGATCAAGAAAGCATAGTCGACATCTACTCTCACACCACTTTTATAGTCAAATCTTCCCTGAAGTCGAAAGGGCGCGCTGCATTTGAACTATTCTAAATTTTTTTGGGGTAAATACCTTGTGTTGACAAAAGGAAAGTTGTCTGTCGAGATGTGTCGACACAAGGATTATGTCTCTCGACACATAACTTAGGCTCTCGACACCCTTATGTATCGATACTTATTTTAGTGTCTCGACACTTTGCATTTATGAAGTGTCAACACACTTTCTGGTGCCTCGACACTTTTTCCACTATCTCGTCACATTCTCTGGTGTCTTAACACAATTTTTGACTTAGTCAAAATTTGTTTTCTGAAATGTAGATTCTTGACATTTATGATGTCTTACTTATTTATTTAGGTTAGTAAACTCTATTACTTAACTTATACAAGTTGAACGTGGATTTTTTTGTTGTTACCAATGAAAATGGTTATTCTATGTTTAACATTCCTAGTTCAAACTTGAAGAAAATGAACTTGTTTTCATCTAAGGGTTTTGTGAATATGTCAGCAATCTGATTTTCTGTTGGAGTATAATGTAAATAGATATTGCCATTTTCAACATGTTCACTAAGAAATTTATATCTGATTTCTATGTGTTTGGTTCTACTATGAGAAATAAGATTATTAGCAATTTAAATTGCACTAGTAGAATCACAATACATAACAGATTTACTTAGTTGTATAATGTAGTCCAGGAGTTGATGTTGAATCCAAAGTAATTGTGCACAGCAGCTCCCAGCTGATATATACTCAGACTCAGTTGTTGAAATAGCTACACGTGTTGTTGGGTATTGTATCCACAATAACCTTGATTTGAAGAAGGGTCCAGTCAAGCTTAGATGAATAGAGTTTGTATTTGATATTGCTCTTTAGGTATGTACTTGTAGGTGTACAATGTCAAGTACACACCAATGTCAGGTTACAGTGAGTCGGTAAACACAGGACTGCACAATGTAATCCCTCATTGTGTAGACCAATATGTTGACTCATGTGTAATCTCTCTATTGGAGTGTACTTCTATCCCAAGTACAAGAGAAGTATCTAGGAAGACAAGAGCCAGAAACATATAATTTTACCTAAGTAAAATTCGGTGAGTATGGTTAAGCATACACGTCGAATTCGTCATGTATCGTCGTTGATACATGCCGAATTCGTCGAGTATACTTACCAATACCCATCGAATTCTTCATATATACTTAGGGTAAAGTATTTGGACAAGTGAAAAATCTATCAAGTAAAATTTGCCGAGTATCGTTGTGCATACTCGTCGAATTCGTCGAATGTATTTAATTATACTCATCGAATTCGTCGAATATGCTAAGTGATACACGCTGAATCCGTCGAGTCCAGTCGACACTACTTATCTAGATTTTTCTAAGTCTAATTTCCCGAATATCAATGCGTTGAGTGCGTTGAGTTAACTCGACAATATTTGACTAATGCCGCCTGGCGTTGACTGAGCAAAAGCATTAAGTGTAATGGTGTTGAGAGCGTCGAGTCTATTGACCGATACTCGACGAATTCATCGAGTATGCCAGGTGATACTCGACGAATTCGTCGAGTATGACTCCTCTCTATAGCGTTGAGTGACCAACCGACCTGTGATGTTTTGTCTAAGTCTTTTTTGTTTTATATCAAGATGTATTCGACGAGTATCAATATGATACTCGACGATACTCGACAAATTTGAATTAGGTCATTTTTCTGAAAATTTCTTCCTCCTATCACGGGTTCGGTCGGCCATGTACAATGCTTATTAGGTTTCAGTTTTGGAAATCTTTTATAGTTGTTTCATTTAGAACCCCTATATAAATACCTAGAGTAATTTTGAAATGACAACGGATCTTGAAAACCTAATTTCTTGAATCAATTTTCACATCTTCCAGAAATAGCAATCATCGGCCGCACGCTCCTATTTTCGAGAAACTCTCCCGATCGGCCGCGACATTGAGCAATATTCTTCTTCTACGACATCATTGACTGGAACGATTCTTCCTTCAAGATTTTTTCTACTCCAGTCCAAATCGGTTGACAATTCAAGATCCAAATTTCAAGATCTAACGATTTCAAGTTTTCCGAGTTCTCTAAGATTCAACTTCCAACCTTCAAAGAATGTCGGATCAATATTGGAATCGTGTGTTGTTGTTGTAATTTTCTTTTGAATATAGTAGGAGATTTTTTCTCCGAGCTTTGTAGATCCGTTTGTGGATCAAGAGAGTAGATCTGGTTGTGGATTGAGTGAGTAGATCCAATTTGTGGATCGAGTTGTAGGAGAGTTTGTTATCTGAGTGGTAGGAGCTTCGTCTCTGAGGTGTAGGAGTTGTGAATCCGAGGTGTAAGATTTGACGAGATCTGAGTTTGGTGAAGTAGCCGAACCTGCCCTTTGTGGGAGATAGGCGATGCGGGACATTGGACGTACCCAACTCGGGGAACCACTATAAAATCTATGTGTTTGTGTGCTTGTTATTACGATTATTGTTATTCCGCAAAATGACGCAAACATCACCTATTCACCCCCTCTAGGTGATTTAGGTAGACGCTAGATACTTTCAATTGGTATCAGAGGGGCATTTTGATCGATAAGGCTAACACCTTGATCAAGATCCCTAATCTAGCATTAAGAGATTCCACATAGCCACCATGGATCGAAGCAAAGATATGTCTTCCATGAAGTTATCAGTGTGCACCAAAGAGAACTTTCCCATGTGGAAAGAAAGAGTACGGTTCTATATGGAAGTTGCAGATCCAAAAAAAATTTAGATCGTGGAAGAAGGACAACACATCCCTACACAAGCTTCAACTATAAATCCAGCAATTCAGATTCCCAAAAAGATGATGGATCTCACTAAGGATGAGATTTCCCTAGTATCCCTAGCCAAGAAGGCGAAGAATATAATAGCTAGTGCAGTGGACAACTCAATGCTCCAGAACTTATTCCACTGCAAATCTGCCAAGGAGATGTGGGACTGCCTAATTGTACTTTTGGAAGGTACTGAAGAAGTGAAAGATGATCGTAGATCGTTGTTGAATTAGGAGTATGAAGCCTTTAAACAAGGTGCCAATGACTCCATAGCTGATAGTTTTGAGAACTTTTTCAAGATAGTCAACGGCCTCAGGAACTATGGCCGTGAATTCACTCATGGTGAACTGAACGACAAATTCCTCAGATCCTTGACAAAGGAATGGTACACCAAGGTGGTTGCCATTAGAGAATTTGGGAAGCTACTAGAGATAGATCCACAGAACCTGTTCGGAAAGCTGCTCTCCCATGAACTCCAAATGAACACTAGAAAGAAGGAAGAGCAAGCCAACCGATCTTCAAGCAAAGAGAAGTCTACCACCCTAAAAGTTGATGTTTCAAGGAAGTCTAAAGCTTTGTCACCCATAAGGACACGAGATCTTGACACTCTTGAAGACTCTGAGCCCAGAACATCAGGCTCCGAGCTATCGGACGGAGAGTTCTCGTTAATCTCCAAGCAGTTTAAGAAGATGCTAGCAAGAGGAGACAAATGAAGAATAAATCTTCCACTTAAGATTACAGAATCACATCGTGACGGTGATCGTACGAAGAAAAGCTACAATAAGGAGGGCAAGTATAAATCGAAACCTAATAAATTTTCTTCCTCTAATGTTGTTTGCTACTGTTGCAATAAATCAGTTCAAATGATCGCGGAGTGTCCATATAAGAAGAAGGATAGCTCCAGGAAGGACAAGAAGAGATCCTTCAAAGGGAAGAAGAAAGAAGAAAAGAGCTTTGTCGCCAAGAAGTCGAAGACTCTCAGCGATAGTGACTCGAGCGAGTCAAGTTTTGAAAATGAAGAAACTTACTTTGGGCTTATGGCTCAATATGATGAAGAAGTGGGTGACTCAAAGTACCACAGGAAGGTAAACTCGCACACCATTCTCTCAAAATCTGAAACCTCCACCAATGGTCATGAGGACTACTCTTTGGATGAGAACGAATTAGAATTGATGGCTCAGCATGAGCACCTCTTAAAGACTTTCGACAAATGTCATAAGGTATTCCGAAAGCAAGTTAAGGAGATTGCCTCCCTCAAGGAAGTGGAAACTGAGCTGAAGGAAAAAATTTCAAAATTACTTCCTCTTAGATATAAAGTCCACTCCCTAAAAGAGGAACAAAAGGGCTCCGCTGAGATATTAATTCTGAAAGAAAAATATCTTGATGACCTGCAAGAAAAGCTCACGGTGGAGAGAAAACTCGTTGAGAGCTACTACCAACCGAAGACTATTCTGCCTATCATTGATGATTTCTCTGCTCAGAAGAAGGGTAGTGGTCTTGGTCACGTCGGTGGAAAAGGTAAGGATGCCAAGAAGGCTAGTGTCAAAGAAAAGGGGAAGGCACCCATGGATCAACCTTTGTTCAGGAATGTAATCTTTCCGACGAACAAGTTTGACCTTGAGTCGTCCTATGGTCATCATGTTAGGCCTACTCATGTAGAGCCCAAGAATAGATACCAGGGATAGACTCGTCCCCGTGACTTTGGTGCCAGCGTGTTCAAGGCACCGTTTGAGGAAATCCAGATGAAGAGTTGTTGGATACATTGGAAAATGTGTACCTGATTTGGAGAAGCCTCACTTAGCTCAATGATATACATCAAGATGTATTTGATGTTATTTTAAGTTTATATGTGCAGGTAAAGTATTTGCTAAAATGAGAAAAAGTTTCTAAGTCCTTGTGTCGACACTTAAGAAAGCCTGTGTCGACACTTAGAAAAGTTGTGTCGACACCTGAAGCAACTGTGTCGACACACGGAATTTATTAGTCGACATCAACTGTGTCGACACCGGGAGGCAGTGTCGACACACAGAAATATTAAGTCGACATCAACTGTGTCGACACCGGGAGGCAGTGTCGACACACAGATGTATTAGTCGACATCAAATGTGTCAACACCTGGAGGCAGTGTCGACACACAGAATTCTGAGACTACATCAACTGTGTCGACACATAGGACTTGTGCGACACACAACAGAGTTTCAACAATGTTGTTTGTTGTGATGTGAAGAAGTGTCTATGTCAACCCAAAGAAGCAATGTCGACACACTCTATAGATGCAGTGTCAAGAAGAAGTGTCTACACTAAAGGAGCTATGTCGACATCACCAAAGCTTGTGTCGACACTTAATCTACTTGTGTCGACACATAATAACAATCTGTCTCGACGCTTTACTGAAAAAGACAAAGGTTAAAGAACTGACTGGAGACTTGACAGTTGTGTATTCCAACAAGTTTGTTGAAGCTGTCAGACTTGTCAGAAGTTCGTTAGAAACCGGATCGGCCGGTTACCATGGATGAAGTCTATATATATATGGATTCTGTCTAATCAACAAAACAAGGTGAACAAAGTGAACAACAATTGAAGTATTGATCATTGATCAAGAAAGTGCACGTCATAAAGAAGAAGATTTTTGTGAGAAGATCTAAGGAGAATTCAAGCAAGAATTCTGAAGAAACTTCAGAAGTTCTGGAGATTGAGAGAGATCTTCAGCTGTTGAAGTAAAGGAGGAGACATTTACAAGTCTCCTAAGAAGCAGATCTTGAACTAATCTGGTAAGAAGGATTGAGATTAATTTCTGGATTCTAAGAAGGAAGCTGGCAACCAGTCAACTTCAAAGGAGATCAACCTGGCCTACTGAGTTTAGATTCAAGAAGCTTTGAAGAAAGCTAAGAACATGTTGATTTCATCCATCAGTCTTATCAAGAAACTTATCAAGAAACCTCTTATCCCTTCTCTCTCAACAAGGGTAAGAGTCCATCTAAACACTTATCAAATTTTGTAGGATCTTTTCATAGATCTGAGTTGTAAGCCTATGTTATAAAGGCTGAGTGTAGGAGATATAGATCTCTGAGTGGTAGGGCTTTTGAGCCTGAGTGTAGGATAAATTTTTCTCTGATTTGTAGGCCTTGTGGGAAGACTGAGGTAGGGCTGTTAGCCTGAGCTGTAGGAGTGTGGTTACACTCTGAGTTGTAGGAACCTTATAGGGTTCTGAGTTGTAGAAATCTTTCAAGGTTCTGAGTTGTAAGATCTGTGGATCTGAGAAGAAGGAAGAAGTTAGGCCAAATATAACACACTGCTAGATAGGTGAAGGGGGAAAGTGGATGTACCCAGACCTTAGGGAACTGCTATAAACCTGTGTACAATCTGTGATGTGTGTGTGATTGTTATTTCTGTGTTGTGATTGTTGCAGAATAGTTAGATTCTAATTTAAGATCTGAATAATTATTCTACCTTAAGTATAAAAAGGAAAAGAACCTATTCACCCCCCCTCTAGGTGTTTGGGTTATCTTGAAATTAATTCTATCAAGTGGTATCAGAGGGAGGTTACTCAAAGAAGTACTTAACAGTCTGAGTAAGATCCATAAGGCAGATTCAAGGTAAAGAAAATGGGTTCAGGAGAAAATCATAAGGAACTAGGTTCTATGAAATTAACCATATGCAGGAAAGAGATATTTGGAATATGGAAAGAAAGGGTCAGGCTTTTCATGGAGGCTTATGATCCAAGAATTTACATTACTGTAATAGAAGGTCCTTATGTTCTAATGAAGGTGTCAGTTCTAGATACAAATCAAAGAACTCCCAAAGATTTTTCTGAGATGACTAAGGATGAGATCATCCCGGCAACTATGGATAAAAAAGCCCAGAATATCATAGTAAGTGCCATAGATGATTCAACCTTTAAAAATTTGATTCACTGCAAGACCTCCAAGGAAATGTGGTACACTTTGATAGTCTACATGGAGGGTTCTGAAGAAGTCAGACAAGATAGAAAATCTATGCTGAACCAGGAATATGAAAGTTTCAGACAGGGAAAGTCAGATGGTATAACTGAGTGTTATAAAAAGTTCTATAGAATAGTAAATGAGTTGATGTCCTATGGAAGGATCTTCAGTACATATGAACTGAATGATAAATTCCTAAGATCCTTGACAAAGGATTGGGACACTAAGATTTGTGCCATTAGGGAAGTTGCCAAACTTGCAAATATCTCTCCTCCAACTTTGTTTGGAAAATTACTGTCATATAAGATGCAGCTGATGGCTAGGAAAGAGGAAGAGAAAAGTGCTAAAGGGGAGCATAAAGAAAAGTCTGTGGCCTTCAAGATGGAAGCCACTAGGAAGAATAGGAGGATGTCTCTATCACTTCCTGAGATTGTTGCTGAAATTACTTCAGATAATTCAGACAACCAGAGTTCAGACAGCAGTGACTCAGATAAAGACTTTGCTGCCTTCACAAGACAGTTTCAGAGATTCCTGAAGAAGAAGCAGTGGAAGTCAAGGCCATCCACATCTCAGCCTATGGATGACTATTATCAAAAGAAGAAGTCATTAAGGAAGGACAGGAGCAGGTCTAAGCCTAGCAAATCTACAACATCAAAGATAGTTTACTACTGCTGTAATAGGCCTAGGCATGTTGTGGCTGAGTGTCCAGACAAAAGAAAGGAGTCTGCATATAAAAGGAAGACTCAACAAAAGAGCAAGAAGGATAAATCATTTATTGCTAAGAAGGAGAAAAGCTTGAGAAACCAATCAACTTAAGAGTCTGAATCTGAAGCTGAGGTATACATTGGTCTTTATGCAGCAGACGATGAAGACGAGTTTATACAATTGCTGAAATCTATCTATGAACAAGAAGACCATCAGTGCATGGGACTGATGGCTGTATCAGAAGAAGACAAGTGTCAGGATCAGCCTGGTCCTAGTAAGGTATAATGTATTTCTAGAAATTCAGATTGTAGTACTGGCATAGAGACAGCTACATCTGCATCAACTGATGTGGATGGGTCTGAATATGAAGGTGATATTCATCAGCTGATAGATGAATATGGGGACTTATTGCAGGCACTAAAGAAAAGCAAAAACCTGGCCAAAACTCAGGCTAAGGAGATTGCAGATCTTAAGATGGCTGCATCTGACTTAGAGAAAGAATTGGATCAAAAATTGAATGAGATTGCCAAACTAAAAACCAAAACTGTTATTCAGATGGGCACAATCACATACAAAAATGATCTAATTAAAAGTCTGGAAACCAGACTTCAAAAGGAGAAAGATTTGGTGGCTAGTTATTCCAAGCCAAAATCAGTTTTACCCTTAATAGATGTGTTTGTGGCTCAAAAGGGTAAGGGCTGAATAGGCTTTAAAGGTAACACCAGGGCTATCCAATTCAAGAGAAAAGGCAAAGCCTCAGTCCAGCCACTGAATTTTAAAGTCCCTGTAGTTTTTAGAAAGGTACAAGTGCCTTCTAATAAGTATGACCTTAAGAATACTTATGGTCATAGTAAGACTTAAGTTCTGAATGACAAGGGTGTTTATGTCAATAAGGCAACCCATATTCCTAAACCCCATGTTATTAAGAAAATAGTGGGTGTAGCTGCAGCAGTACCAGCACAATACAAAAGATTTGTTGTCAACAAGACTGTCAAGAATGTATCTAAAATTAGATACAACAAGTATGAATGTTGGTGCTGTGGCAAGACAGGTCATTATGTCATAGATTGCTGGCACAATACTAGTATAAGGAAGAACAATAGTCTACCTGTTAGAAGAGCTGCAGGTAGATTTGTTTAGTATGAAGCTAACTTGAACCAAGGACCAAAGACTTACTTGAGTTCTAAGGGAAGGTAATTCTTTGCAGGTGAGTCCAAGTTACCATGCCCCTATATGGTACTTGGACAGTGGATGTTCCAGGCACATGACTGGAACAAAGGGGTTGCTGAAGGAGTACTTGCTATCATAAATGGGTCTAAAGTAATCTTTGGTGGTTCTGAAAAGGGAATCATCAAAGGATTTGGTAACATTTCTAATAACCAGATTACTATCACTCAAGTGGCCTATGTGAAGGGTTTGAAACACAACCTTATAAGCATAAGTCAGCTGAGTGATTTAGGATATGAAATTTTATTTATTAAGAATGGTTGTCATATCAAAAGATCAAGTGATCAAAAGGTCATATTGACAGGATATAAAAAAAAATGTGTACTGTCTTAATTTTGAGTGTGAGAACAATGTTTCTCCTATTTGTCTTGTAGCTAATGAGAGAGCCTCTCATTGTGTAAAATGGCACAAGAGGCTGGCTCATCTTAACTACAAAACAATTGGCCAACTCTTTAGCAAAGAGTTAGTAAGGAATGGTCCAAAAGTTAAGTGTATAAAGGATGGGATATGCTCAGCTTGTCAAAAAGTCAAGCAGTCAAAATCCTCCTTTCATAGCCTTAAAAACAAGGATTCAGTGAGGTGTTTATACCTCTTACATATGGATCTTTTTGGTCCTATGCCAGTTCATAGTCTAGGTAGGAAGGTCTACACTTTTGTGGTGGTAGATGACTATTCTAGATATTCCTAGGTGTTCTTTCTGAGATAAAAATCAGAAACCTCAACTGTTTTATATAGTTTTGTCAAGCAAATTCATAATGAACATAACAGTACAGTGGTCAAAATTAGAAGTGACCATGACACTAAATTTCAATCTGAGAGTATGACAAGACTGTGTGAAGAATTTGGGATTTTTCAAGAATTCTCCTCACCTAGAACACCACAGCAAAATGGTATTGTTGAAAGGAAGAATAGAACATTGATTGAGGCTGGTAGAACTTTATTGAGTGACACTTCTCTCCCAGAATATTTCTAGGCTGAGGCAGTAAACACTGCATGTCATGTGATCAATAGGGCATCTATCACCAAAAGCCACAAAAAGACTCCCTATGAGATCATGAAGGGTAGAAAACCAAACTTATCCCATTTTAGGATCTTTGGTTGCAAGTGCTATGTCCTTAACAATGGCAAGTCTTATCTAACTAAGTTTGCTGTCAAATCCCAAGATGGGATATTTGTTGGGTATAGCAATAATAGTAAGGCTTATAGAGTCTACAACTTGATTACTCAAGTTGTAGAAGATTCTATACATGTTATCTTTGATGAAATAAGACTGATTAACAGTGAGTTGTCTTGTAGCTCATGCAGTTCTACAGGTATTAATGAGAAAATTGACAAGCTTACCATTATAGAAGAAACAATTGAAGAGCAGGAAGTGGAAAATGGTGGCTACTGTCCAGGGGGAGTACAGGACTCTCTAGATGCAGATGTTCACCAAGAGGTGCATCATATTGAAGAGACTGGAGGTGTTCAACCAGAATATAGTCTACCTCGAGCTGTTATATACTTAAAGGATAATCCAGAAAATAAGATAATTGGTGATCTAAGACATGGAGTGCAAACCAGAAGCATGAACTTGAATATAGTGCTTTGCTCAAGCTTCCTATCTCAACTGAAGCCAAAGATATTTAAAGAAGCTATTCTAGACCTACATTGGATTGATGTCATGCAAGAGGAGCTGAATCAGTTCAGAAGGTGCAAGGTCTGGGAGTTAGTTCTTAAACCAAAAGACCACAACATCATTGGAATAAAGTGGATCTTTAGGAACAAACTGGATGAGAATGGGATCATTGTGAAGAACAAAGCAAGACTTGTTGCAAAAGGATACAGGAAGGAAGAGGCTATTGACTTTGATCAAACATTTGCCCCAGTAGCAAGACTGGAAGCAATTAGGATGTTCCTTGCCTATGCAGCATATCAAGGCTTCAAGGTATTCCAAATGGATGTAAAATCAGCATTCCTAAATGAAAATCTAAAAGAAGAAGTCTATGTAGAGCAGCCCTCAGGTTTTGTTGATTCTCTTAAACCTGATTATGTTTATAGACTTAGGAAAGCTTTATATGGGTTAAAGCAAGCACCAAGGGCTTGGTATGAGACCATGTCTACTTTCCTTATTGAGAACAAATTCTCAAGGGGAAAAATAGACAAAACTCTATTCCTAAGGGAATCCAAAGGAAAGATAATCTTAGTCCAGATTTATGTAGATGACATAATATTTGGGTCTACAGAAAGTAACCTTTGCAAGAAGTTTGCAAAACTTATGCAAGGGAAGTTTGAGATGAGCAGTATGGGAGAACTTAAGTTCTTCTTGGGCCTTCAAGTAAGACAAACTGATGATGGCTTGTCCATATCCCAGTCTAAGTTCACCAAGGAGTTAATTAAGAAATATGGTATTGAATCATCCTCCACCATGAGAACTCCTATGGGAATAAGTATGCCTATATGCAAAGATGATACAGGTAAACCTGTAGATGAGTCTTTATATAGAGGAATAATTTGCTCTCTTCTATATCTAACTGCTAGTAGACCAGACATTATGTATGCAATATGTGTATGTGCTAGGTACCAATCATGCCCTAAAGAATCTCATTACACTACAGTAAAAAGGATTTTGAGATACCTGAAGGGCACACCTAATCTAGGCCTTTGGTACCCTAGGAATGGAGATTTTCTACTGACAGGCTATTCAGATGCAGACTTTGCAGGTTGCAAAGAAGATAGAAAAAACACTACAGGCACCTGTCAATTTCTAGGAGGAAGATTGGTGTCTTGGAGTAGTAATAAGCAGACTAGTGTGGTAATTTCCACAGCTGAGTCTGAATATGTGGCAGCAGGAAGTTGTTGTGCACAGCTGTTGTGGATTCTGCACCAGCTAGAAGACTATTGTATTCAGGTAAGTAGAACACCTTTGTTTTGTGATTCTACTAGTGTTATTTCTATTGCTAATAATCCTATTTCACATAGTAGGACTAAACATATAGAAATAAGATACCATTTTCTTAGAAAACATGTAGAAAAAGAGGACATCTCACTAGTATTTGTCAAAACTGATTATCAAATTGCAGATGAATTTACTAAGCCTTTAGATGAAACTAAATTCAATAAATTTAAAATTGAATTAGGAATGTTGAACATAGATTAGTTTAACAGATTTGGCTAAGTAAATATGTGTAGACACATCCAGATAAGTGGTGTCGACACTTCAGTAAATGGTGTCGACACAACCAGAGTGGTGGTGTCGACACATCCATAAATTGTGTTGACACTTACAAATAGAGTCGACACAGAATTTCTGATGAACTTCAATGTTTGTCTAGTGTCGACATATCATCAATTGGTATTGATACATAGTAGTCAACGATGTTGTCGAGACAATTGAAGTATGTGTCGACACATTTCAACAGTGTCAACACATTTAGACAGTTTTTGCCCGCCTTTTGACCTTCTTTATCTAGAAGGGTATAAATAGGTCAAGAACATATTCTGTCTATACGCTCTCCAGATTTTCGAGACTAAACCCTTGTGTCGACAAACTCTCTTCTCTCAATCCAAGCTTTCTCACCATCCCAATGGCGCCAAAGGTTGAAGATAACATTAACGAAGGATATGAGTTGGTTTGCCATGCCTTTGATGATGTTGACTCAGAGATTAAAGGAGTAATTACCCTAATTACTGACAGTGGTTTGGAGTTTCTGGTATCCGAACCAACCAAGATATGGAAGAAGGAGATTCTTGAGTTTTATGGCGCGGCTGCAATAGACTCAACAGGACTTAAGATTAAATCAATAGTTCATGGAGCAAGAGTCAAAGTGACCTTGAAAAGTTTGAGAAAAATTCTTCATCTTCCAAGAACTCAGGATGAAGAAGAAGTACCAGTATCAAAAACAAGGGAGGCACTACAATGGTGTGAATTGGATCCCACCATGAAGATTGGAACAGCTATAAACAGGAAAGGGATGAATCAGCAAGGTAAATTTCTATCTGAAGTGGTTGGAAAGGTGATTTTGTGTAAGCAAGGGGGACATGATACGATTTCAGCCTATATGTTAAGCCTCATGACAAGGATAATCTTTACACTCAACACAGATTGGTCTGCAGTACTATTTGAGAAGATTAAGGAAGGTATAAAGAAGCCTAATTTGGCTAGAATGATGAGCTTGTACTTGGCTGGAGCCATTCCAGAAGTCATGCACCAGATCCCTGGATCTAAAATTAATCATATGAGAAGAATGGACATATGGATCATCTCCAGATGGGATAGAGTCCTCACCAAGGACATACCTGATATAGCAAGCCAAGATACTGCTGAGAGATCACCTGCACAGGACACAACTGATCATGCACAGGTGCAGGGGGAGATAGATAGTGTACAAGTACAGGACCTGAATGAGAATGCACAAGTGCAGGGGAGACAATTACTGCACAGGTACAAGGGGAAGAGAGAATTAACTTGGCAAGTGAAATGGATCCACAATCTATTCTTGAGAGACCTCATATCAATAGTCCAACACTAGATGTGATCATGGAGGATACATCTGTAGTTGTTGATGCTCCTAAGAAAGCTGTATCACCAATTCACACTCAACAGGAGTTCACTCTAGAAGAATTATTTCCTGATATTGAGGGAGCAGCAGATAAGGAGGAGCAAGTAAGGATTGAGGGGGGAGCAGGCTAACATTGAGGAGGTGCAGCATAAGACTGAGAAGGAGATTCCTCCTAGTCCTAAGGAAAGAGTAGATATTTCCAGTACATTTGCTTCAGAGGATGAAGAAATTGCAAGTGCCAAGAAAAGAAAACTGATGGTTTTCAAGAGAAGAAGCCAGAGCTATAAGAAGGCTTTGCAAACTACTACTCCACAACCTGCCCTAGAGGCTGATTACAACTCATTAATGGTAGCTTTGCAAGTTAAATTGGATGAGCAGAGAATGGCTCTAGAAAAGTATGTGGATGAAAGCCATAAGTCACTTCAATCTAAAATGGCTCAGGATATCAAATCTATCAGATTTGAAGTAAATCTTCATAAGAAAGAGATGACAGATTGTTTCCACAAGGGGGGCAATACTGTAGTATTTCTGGCTAACCAACAAGGAGAAGTCAAGAAACAAGTGGATGATATTACTGTTAAACAAGGCTATGTCCTTGAAAATCAAATTAGAATGAATGACAATCTAACTGAATCTCACAATGAGATAGTCACTGAAATAAAGAATACTGTTACTGCAATGACTGAAGAAAGAGCTAAAGAGAAAGAAGAGTTTGATAAGAAGTTACAGGATGCCTTTGATTCATTTAAGACAGCCATTACTACTTCTTAGAAAACAATTTCTGATCAGCTTCTTAAGTTAAAATCATTTTATAAAGATGGTGTAAATTTTCTTGATGGCCAAATAAGATTTCAAAAGGATGACTTAAGAGATCACATTATAAGAGAAGCCATAAAGGGGGAGAGAGTGTTAGTCAATGCAGGCTCAGATCATGCCAAATGGATATCAAATAGCATCAGAGCCACTCTGGGATATCCACCCCTTTGTGATGATGACAATGTTACTAAGTCTGGTGTGCAACCTGCTTTTGTTTGAGGTGATCAACCTGAAGTTGCTCAGATCATCTAATCTCCAGCAGATTTTGATATGATTCAACAACAGGTTCAGACAATGTACAGTCCTCCACAGGAAGTTGACAATGTTATTATAGAGAAAGTTGAAATGCCAGAAGCTGCCTTGAAATCTCAATAAGAAGCTCAACTTTCAAAGAAAAGATTCATAGAACAGGCTGAGTTAAAGCCTGATTTTGAGCAGTGGAGCCCCACTTCAAGAAATATAATTTTGACTACCTGGAAAGCTGTGAAAGATCAAGTTCATGAAAGGGGCAAGTGGTATAATGAACAAGAATGGCAGAAGTATGAGGCAAGACAAGAAGCCATTGTACAACATAGACGAAAGGCTAATATTGGGAAGCTACCTCCTAATGCTCAGGAGCCTAGCAAATATTTCCCTAAGCCTTTTCATTATTTTGAAAGGCAAAGAATTAAGCCTGAAGCTTTGAAGAAGGCAGAATTGAAAGGAAAGAAGCCTATTGATGATGTAGAACCTCCTATGCAAGCTCAGATTAAGCTAGGAAAAGGCATAGTAATTAGGGAGCCTGAGCAGCCTTAGGATAGATTTACTAAATTTTGCAAGAACAATGTAATTTTTAGTTTTAAAAGAAATTTATGTAATCAGTTCTTAAGAAACTTTTTTATAAAGAATAAACAAAACAATGTTTCATGTTCATTCAAGTTGCATTCTTATTCTATGATGTGATTTGATTATATGTTTTATTTATAAGTTACCCTATCATTTATTATATAAATCATCATATTTGTTTATTATAAGTGGTGTATATCATTGATAAAAGGGTTATGACTTCTCCAAATAGGGGGAGATTGTTGGGTACATTGGAAAATGTGTACCTGATTTGGAGAAGCCTCACTTAGCTCAATGATATACATCAAGGTGTATTTGATGTTATTTTGAGTTTATATGTGCAGGTTAAGTATTTGCTAAAATGCAGAAAAAGTTTCTAAGTCCAGGTGTCGACACTTAAGAAAGCCTGTGTCGACACTTGGAAAAGCTGTGTCGATACCTGAAGCAACTGTGTCGACACAGAGAATTTATTAGTCGACATCAACTGTGTCGACACCAGGAGGCAGTGTCGACACACAAAAATATTAAGTCGACATTAACTGTGTCGACACCGGGAGGCAGTGTCGACACACAGATGTATTAGTCGACACCAAATGTGTCGACACCTGGAGGCAGTGTCGACAGACAGAATTCTGAGACTACATCAACTGTGTCGACACACAGGACTTGTGTCGACACACAACAGAGTTTCAACAATGTTGTTTGTTGTGATGTGAAGAAGTGTCTATGTCGACACAAAGAAGCAATGTCGACACACTCTACAGATGCAGTGTCAAGAAGAAGTGTCTACACCAAAAAAGCTATGTCGACATCACCAAAGCTTGTGTTGACACTTAATCTACTTGTGTCGACACATAATGACAATCTGTCTCGACGCTTTACTAACAAAGACAAAGGTTCAAGAACTGACTGGAGACTTGACAGT
The DNA here is from genome assembly GCA_039513925.1 of Platanthera zijinensis. Taxonomy (NCBI): domain Eukaryota; kingdom Viridiplantae; phylum Streptophyta; class Magnoliopsida; order Asparagales; family Orchidaceae; genus Platanthera; species Platanthera zijinensis. Next base: position 190,905,850 of record CM077080.1, on the reverse strand, counting down.
TGTGTATTCCAACAAGTTTGCTGAAGCTGTCAGACTTGTCAGAAGTTCGTTAGAAACCGTATCAGCCAGTTACCATGGATGAAGTCTATATATATATATATGGATTCTGTCTAATAAACAAAATAAGGTGAACAAAGTGAACAACAATTGAAGTATTGATCATTGATCAAGAAAGTGCACGTCACAAAAAAGAAGATTTTCGTGAGAAGATCTAAGGAGAATTCAAGCAAAAATTCTGAAGAAACTTCAGAAGTTCTGGAGATTGATAGAGATCTTCAGCTGTTGAAGTAAAGGAGGAGACATTTACAAGTCTCCTAAGAAGAAGATCTTGAACTAATCTTCTAAGAAGGATTCAGATTTATTTCTGGATTCTAAGAAGGAAGCTGACAGCCAGTCAACTTCAAAGGAGATCAACCCTATTGAGTTCAGATTCAAGAAGCTTTGAAGAAAGCTAAGAACAGGTTGATTTCAGCCATCAGTCTTATCAAGAAACTGATCACGAAACCTCTTATCCCTTCTCTCTCAACAAGGGTAAGAGTCCATCTAAACACTTATCAAATTTTGTAGGATCTTTTCATAGATCTGAGTTGTAAGCCTATGTTATAAAGGCTGAGTGTAGGAGATATAGATCTCTGAGTGGTAGGGCTTTTGTGCCTCAGTGTAGGAGAAATTTTTCTATGAGTTGTAGGCCTTTTGGGAAGGCTGAGGTAGGGCTGTTAGCCTGAGCTGTAGGAGTGTGGTTACACTCTGAGTTGTAGGAACCTTATAGGGTTCTGAGTTGTAGGAATCTTTCAGGGTTCTGAGTTGTAAGATCTGTGGATCTGAGAAGAAGGAAGAAGTTAGGCCGAATCTAGCACACTGCTGGATAGGTGAAGGGGGAAAGTGGATGTACCCAGACCTTGGGGAACCACTATAAACTTGTGTGCAATCTGTGATGTGTGTGTGATTGTGATTTCTGTGCTGTGATTGTTGTAGAATAGTTAGATTCTAATTTAAGATCTGAATAATTATTCTGCCTTAAGTAAAAAAAAGGAAAAGAACCTATTCACCCCCTCCCCCCTCTAGGTGTTTGGGTTTTCTTGAAAATAATTCTATCAAGAGTTATGGTCCATATGTGCTTGACCATAACAATAAGAAGGCACCAAAAGCCACATCTGCTGTGCCTAAGGCTAAGGAGATGGGAAGCCCCTGTATATGTTGCAACCAGGAGGCCTCCACCTCTAAAAATGCTACCCCTGCAAGAACTCGCATTCAAAGGGTAAAGCAGGAGTACAAACGAAGGGACAACAGATTCGACTGTTGGTGCTGCGGCAAAATTGGTCATTTTGGCGCAGATTGGTTGTATAACCCTGCCAATCTTGTAACTCCTAGAGTTAGCTATGCGAGACCAACCACTCACAAGGCTAATGTTCCTAGGGGGAGTATGCTGAGCAGGAATCAAGGACCCAAATACGTTTGGGTTCCTAAGGTAAACTGATTTATTTTTGCAGGAATGTCTAAAGGCCAATAGAACTCCGATCTGCTATTTGGACAGTGGATGCTCTCGGCACATAACCGAGATAAGAAGCCTTTTGCGTGATTATACCCTAGTCAAAGATGGACCAAAAGTCATCTTTGGAGGTTCAGACCGGGGAACAATTAAAGGTTATGGTATGATTTCCAATGGCATAGGCACTTTTACAGACATTGCTTATGTTGAAGTATTACACCATAATCTTATAAGCATAAGCCAATTATGTGATAAAGGATAAATCGTTGAGTTATGCAATGACAAGTGTCTGATAAAATCGTCTGCAAATTTGGAGACGGTTCTAACTGTCACTCGAAGCAGATATATTTTCTATTTAAATTTCCTTTGCTTAGACACTTCTACCCCGATGTGCTTTATGGAAAAAAGTAGTGCGTCTCTCTTTGACCAATGGCACAAGAGATTAGCACATATTAATTTTAAAACCTTAAATATGCTATTTTCTAACAACTTAGTGCGTGATGCCCCTAGCATTTAGTGCCTTAAAGAGATTCCATGTCACTCCTATCAAATGGGAAAGAAGACACTTGCTACCTTCAAGGGTATTGCTGAGAAAGATTCTTCTCGAAGCTTATACTTGCTTCACATGGACTTATTCGGTCCTATGTCTATTCACAGCTTAGGAGGTAAGGTCTATACGTTCGTAATTGTCGATGACTACGCGCGTTTCACTTGGGTGTTCTGTCTGAAAAAAAAGTCAGACACCTTCGCGTCTTTCACCAATTTTGTCCGGCAAATCCAGAATCAACTGAACTGCTCAGTGGTCAAAATCAGAAGTGACCACAGAACAGAGTTTGAGTCTGGTGTCATGACAGAATACTGTGAAGTCAAGGTATCTTTCATGAGTTTTCCTCCCCACGCACTCCACAATAAAATGGAGTGGAAGAGAGAAGGAATAAAACCCTCATTGAAGCATGTACAACGATGTTGAATGACGCCTCTCTTCTGGAGTACTTCTAGGCTGAGGCAGTCAACACCGCTTGTCATGTGCAAAATAGATCACTAATCAACAAAAACTACCGTAAGACACCCTATGAGCTATTGAAGGGCTGAAAATCGACTGTGTCCTACTTTAGAATCTTTGGAAGCAAATGCTTCGTACTTAATAATAGGAAGTATTACCGCACAAAGTTTAGTGAGAAATGTTTTGAAGGTATTTTTGTAGGATATAGTAGCCATAGTAAGACATATAGAAGAGTCTATAAATGTTGTATTTGATGAGACAAGCTTGCTCCATAGCAGCTCGTCTAGTGTTATTGGTGCAGATGCAGGTACCAGGTTCAAGGAGCTAAGCTTGGATGAAGCTGTCAAAGAATACGGTCCAAGCTTAGTAAAGATCGTCGATCCGGGCTTGGTGGATGAAGAACCTCTAGAGGAAGAAGTGCCTCAACCCAAAGAGGCTGTACAAGATACTGCAGAGCCTACTGGAGAGAGGGTAAGGAATCTAGGGTTCTGACATCTAAGAGATCACCCAATTGATCTAATGATGTAGGCTACGGTGTTTGACGCTATGGCGGCAAAGTGAATAATATGCACGCCTCTCTACTTCCACTATTACTCCCACACGATAATAAAACACAGCACACTCACGAACAATATTATCAACTAACACTAGCGTACGGTAGCCACGCCGAATAAAGATCAAACAAACGACTATAGGTCGTTGTTTTCTCAAGCTAAAAGGACCAATATTGGGTCCGACCGAGCGATGGTTGTACCAAAAGAGATCTACCGAAAGGTTCGGTTCGGAAATGATAGATCTCTCCCAACAAAACGAAAGAGAGGCTCGCCAAACCTCTCGGAAAGTTAAGCAACGAGAAAGAACAACAAATACAATCGAAGAGAAAACCACGAATAGACAAACGATTCCAAGACCACGCAAAAGCAATCCACCAAATGAAAATCTAGGATGGGAAGCACACAAAAGTAGAAGATCTTGTTACCCAATTGGAATGGATGATTCCTATTCACTTTCAAGGATCGTTCTTCCACGACTCCGCCGGAGTTGCGCCAACCGGAGAGAAACTTGTCCGCTTCCTTCGCTTCACGCCGGAGTGAGATGTCATAAAAATAAACCCTTGCCGTGGCCGGTCTTCTTCCTCACAATAGAAAGGGGGGGCTGATTTGGGGCTCTTGATGGAGGTAGGTTTTTGGATAAGGGAGAGGGTGGTCGGTTTTGGGAAGAGGATAGGTGAGGTGGTCGGATGTTGTTTGAGAGGGAAGGGCTTGGCTTTGTGGAGGAGAAGGGGAGGTCGGGTTGGTGTTGGAAGAGGGGCTCGGGTGAGGTGATGGAGGAGGAGGCCGGCGGCTTCTCTTGGTGGTGGAAAGTTGGGGTCGGGTTTGGGAGTGAAAGGGTGGTGTGGTTTTGCTAGGGGAAGAAGGGAGAGGGAAAGAGGAGGAAATCCGAGAAGGGGAAGGGGATATGGTGGCCGGCGGCCAAGAGGAAGAGGGGAACTAAGGGGGGGCCGAATTTTAGAGGAGGAAGAGAGGGAGATCTCAAGAGTTTTAGGGTTTCAATATTTTTTTCATTCACTAAAGCATAATGAAATAGTTCATGCCTATATATAGGCTTTACAACATGCATAGGCTATTTGCAGCCCACTTAAATAAAAAGAAAACAACAACATGATAAATTAAAATGCAACATGATAAAATAGAAAGCAAATAAAAGAACTAAATATTATTTGGTAGTCTTCATTTTCATCGTGTGGGAAAATGCCATCGTCGTCGCCATCATCATCTTCAACTGTAGGGGAACGCCGTCGTCGTCGCCATCATCATCTTCAAGTAGGAGAACGTCGTCGCCGTCGCCGTCAACATCTTCAACTTTAACACATTGGAAGTCGCCGCCATCAATCCTCCCCCGCTCAAAAGAACTCATCACCGATGAGTTGGCATGGAGGTGCTAGCGCCAAATAACGTCAACCAAAAGAACCATCGCCGAGTCCGGGATCCAAGAGTCACCGGAGATTGGACGATCACACCATCGTATCATGGAACGCTGAATATTGCCGCTTAGAGAGGAGAGCAAACCACCAAATATGAACCTGTCTAGCAAAAAGATTGTCCTGCGGAACTTGGGAAATGCATTAGGCAAATAAAGAGGAAAAATTTTTGCATCAACAGTCAACGTACCTCCGTTGGAGACCAATGGAGAGAACGATCCAAGAACAAGCTCACCCCCCAACCCAAAGGAAAATATAGTGGCACCAAACGTAGAGTTAGATATTTCAAATGGTGGAAAAACACAATGCGTGAAATTGGAAACATTTAAACTTGGGGAATTACCCCATTTAGTGGTTAACTTCCACAGATATGTTGTTTCTCCTAATTGATTAAAAATCCGAAAAGTTCTAACTCGCCGAATCGCCAACGTTTCTTTAGTGCCCGAAGGCATCCATTTAGGGATGAGACGCACCAAGAGTAAACCGAGAACCTTATAGGGAGTCACTCTCTTATGTAAGTTAGCGGTAAGTTGATAAGAAGACATTTGTATGAAAAGCGCTTCCTTAACTTGCTGATGTGAAATGAGAATGTGAGAGGCAACTAGTAGTGCATTTTGAATTAACATAGAAAGTGGTGGTAACGGAACTATATAAGGTGGTACTAGCAGAATGAAATCATGCGCTAAGTAGGGTGATTTTTCAAAAGTGCGCCTGACTAACTTGCTACTGTGTGGTGTGAACCCATGCGCTATGTGTTTCACCCCAATTATAGTGAATAAAGGAGTTAAGTCCGGGGGAACGGGATCCTTAAAATCAAAGATGATTTTCAAAGGCTTGAAGATCACAGTTCTAATTTTATGTTTAATATAATCACACGTGGCAAGAAGATACGTCAAAGTAAGCAACTCATCACTAATACTAGTAAAGTTGAACGCTCCCGGGTGTGACAACAGGCGCGAGCTACACAACTCACGAGGCCTAGCCGAGGTCACTAACGAGTGGGAAAAAGGATCATCAAACGGCGGGGGATAAATGCGACACGACATGTCCCTAGGAGGATCCATCATGAACGGAGAAACAAAATGACTCAAATCAGGAAAAATAAATTCATATCCGAAAGGATCCGCTGGTCGGGTCAACATTACGGGAGGGGTAGTCGGTAAAACTAATACGGGGAGAGAGTTAAGATTGCATTTAAATTCACGCCACGGAGTTTGCATCAGGGGACGCTCATCCGGGTCTATCTCAATATCGTCCTCCAAAAATGTAACTCTCTCACTAGGAATTTCTCCCAACACACCAGTCTCAACATCAGTAGAAGTGAAAATCGCAGAAGTGGGAACTACAATATGTCTCGGACTAATAATAACTAGCTCGAGTCCAAACACTTCATCGCCTAAATCACCAATGGGTAAACTCTCAGCATAAGGTAAATCTTCCGACTCAACCGGAATATCAACTGCCTCAGGGCCATCAGAAGACTCCATGGAAATCAAGGTAGACGGCTCCGAAATATCGTCGAAAGGGAATGGGAGTGATTCCTCAGAGGAGAAATCATCATCCAAGTCACTCGGGTAACCCATCTCTTCCACATCAATACTATCGTCAGTAATTTCAGCCTCGCCCTTAGTGACGGGCACAGTCATAGGCACGGCCTTAGACTCAACAGGGGAATCAACCACTAAATCAGGCAACTCAGGGGAAGACTCAAAATGTCCAACGGGCGTATTCGGGGTAGGACGCTCAATAGAGCCACTACAAGATTTGCCAATAGAATCACATATAGTAATCGTCCGACATGTAACCATACTCCTAGGAATTTGGTGCTTCTCAATTTCCAAAGCCGTAATAAAGGTGGTGTCTAGATCGGTGTGGAAATAACGTAGTAACTTCCCCTGGATGTAGGGGTCTAACCCCCTACGAAACCTAGACAGGGAAACCTCGGGCATTTCCTTCACACCGCTCCTAACCGTCCTTTCCCTAAAGAGTTGCATATATTCTGAGACTGACTTATTCCCTTGTTTAAGGGTAGCCAAATCATCAGTTATATGCTGCTTGGCCTGGGCATTTGGTCTATAGTCACCCCTAATGGTTGATGAGGAACCTACAAGTTTCATTCGGGAAACGGGGACATCATGGGCCATTTTCCCGTGGGGAAAACTGGGGATAGACTACTCGGATTTAGTGCACAAGCAAGGATAAAAAGAACCTGAACCACAATTTTTTTATATATGGAATTGTTCCCACTAAAATAATATGATACCTAAAATATTTTTTTTTTGTTTTCTTGCAGGAAAATAGTTGAAGATTATTAATAAATTTTTTTTTGATGTTTTTGCTGAAAAATAAGAAATTTAAGCCGCTATTGGCAGACCAGAAATAATTTTTTTTGTTATTTTTGAGAACTAACGTGCAAACTGAAGTACGGGTAACGTGCCACAAGATGGGGGAGGGGTGCCAATTAGGAAATTGACGTGAACCTCCCTCTGATACCAAATTGATATAGGCTACGGTGTTTGACGCTATGGCGGCAAAGTGAATAATACGCACGCCTCTCTACTTCCACTATTACTCCCACACGATAATAAAACGCAGCACACTCACGAACAATATTATCAACTAACGCTAACGTACGGTAGCCACGCCGAATAAAGATCAAACAAACGACTATAGGTCGTTGTTTTCTCAAGCTAAAAGGACCAATATTGGGTCCGACCGAGCGATGGTTGTACCAAAAGAGATCTACCGAAAGGTTCGGTTCGGAAATGGTAGATCTCTCCCAACAAAACGAAAGCGAGGCTCGCCAAACCTCTCGGAAAGTTAAGCAATGAGAAAGAACAACAAATACAATCGGAGAGAAAACCACGAATAGACAAACGATTCAAAGACCACGCAAAAGCAATCCACCAAATGAAAATCTAGGATGGGAAGCACACAAAAGTAGAAGATCTCATTCTTCCACGAACAATATTATCAACTAACGCTAGCGTACGGTAGCCACGCCGAATAAAGATCAAACAAACGACTATAGGTCGTTGTTTTCTCAAGCTAAAAGGACCAATATTGGGTCCGACTGAGCGATGGTTGTACCAAAAGAGATCTACCGAAAGGTTCGGTTCGGAAATGATAGATCTCTCCCAACAAAACGAAAGCGAGGCTCGCCAAACCTCTCGGAAAGTTAAGCAACGAGAAAGAACAACAAATACAATCGGAGAGAAAACCACGAATAGACAAACGATTCCAAGACCACGCAAAAGCAATCCACCAAATGAAAATCTAGGATGGGAAGCACACAAAAGTAGAAGATCTTGTTACCCAATTGGAATGGATGATTCCGATTCACTTTCAAGGATCGTTCTTCCACGACTCCGCCGGAGTTGCGCCAACCGGAGAGAAACTTGTCCGCTTCCTTCGCTTCACGCCGGAGTGAGATGTCACAAAAATAAACCCTTGCTGTGGCCGGTCTTCTTCCTCACAATATAAAGGGGGGGCTGATTTGGGGCTCTTGATGGAGGTCGGTTTTTGGATAAGGGAGAGGGTGGTCGGTTTTGGGAAGAGGATAGGTGAGGTGGTCGGATGTTGTTTGAGAGGGAAGGGCTTGGCTTTGTGGAGGAGAAGGGGAGGTCGGGTTAGTGTTGGAAGAGGGGCTCGGGTGAGGTGATGGAGGAGGAGGCCGGCGGCTTCTCTTGGTGGTGGAAAGTTGGGGTCGGGTTTGGGAGTGAAAGGGTGGTGTGGTTTTGCTAGAGGAAGAAGGGAGAGGGAAAGAGGAAGAAATCCGAGAAGGGGAAGGGGATATGGTGGCCGGCGGCCAAGAGGAAGAGGGGAACTAAGGGGGGGCCGAATTTTAGAGGAGGAAGAGAGGGAGATCTCAAGAGTTTTAGGGTTTCAATATTTTTTTCATTCACTAAAGCATAATGAAATAGTTCATGCCTATATATAGGCTTTACAACATGCATAGGCTATTTGCAGCCCACTTAAATAAAAAGAAAACAACAACATGATAAATTAAAATGCAACATGATAAAATAGAAAGCAAATAAAAGAACTAAATATTATTTGGTAGTCTTCATTTTTATCGTGTGGGAAAACGCCATCGCCATCGCCATCATCATCTTCAACTGTAGGGGAACGTCGTCGTCGCCATCATCATCTTCAAGTAGGAGAACGTCGTCGCCGTCGCCGTCAACATCTTCAACTTTAACACATTGGAAGTCGCCGCCATCATCTAATCATTGGAGATCCAGGATACGGTGTGAGAACCAGAAGAGGTACAGCTAACGAAGTTTTGCATCTAAGTTTTCTGTCTCGGGTTGAACCGAAGATGTTTGAGGAAGCGAACAAAGATGCCTATTGGATAATGGCAATACAAGAGGAGCCCAACCAGTTTGAATGATGCAAAGTCTGGGATCTGGTACCTAGGCCCAAAGGACAGAACGTGATAGACACCAAATGGATATTCAGAAACAAGCTGGACGAGAACGAAGTAATTGTCAAGAATAAAGTTGGGCTTATAGCTCAAGGATACCGATAAGAAGAGGGGATCAACTTTGACCAGACCTTTGCTCTAGTGGCCAGGCTCGAAGCGATCAGGTTGTTTTTTGCGTATGCTTCCCTCAAAGGCTTCACGGTCTACCAAATGGACGTGAAGTCAGCATTCCTGAATGGGGATTTGAAAGAGGAAGTATACGTAGCATAACCCCCAGGTTTTGCAAACAATAAATTCCATAATCATGTTTTCTTCTTAAATAAAGCTCTATGTAGTTTAAAGCAAGCTCACCGAGCTTGGTACGAGACGTTGTCTAGCTTTCTTCTTGAGGACAAGTTCACAAGGGGAAAGATAGACAAGATATTATTTCTTATGGAAGTTAAAGGCAAGATTTTGCTAGTGCAAATCTATGTCGATGACATCATATTTGGCTCTATGGAAGATAGCCTTTGCAAAAAGTTTTCTAAACTTATGCAAGGAAAGTTTGAAATGAGCAGTATTGGTGAGCTGAAGTATTTTTTAGGACTTCAGGTGAAGCAATCCGAAGATGGGATTTTCATCTCTTAGACGAAGTTCACCAAGGAGCTTCTTAAGAAATTCGGAAAGGATAGTGCAACCTCTATGAGGACTCTAATGGGTTTAACTGTGTCTCTGGACAAGTATGAGAAAAGAAAACCTTTGATGAAACCAAGTACAGAAGCATAATTGGATCCTTGCTCTACCTGACTGCTAGTAGACATAATATAATGTTCTTAACATGTTTTTGTGCTAGATATCAGGTGAACACTAAGGAATCTCATTACGTTGTTGCAAAGTGGATTTTAAGATACCTTAAGGGTACACCGAATCTTGGCTTATAGTACCCAAGAAGTAATGACGTCGAACTAATTGACTTTCAGATGTTGATTTTGCAGGAAGCATGGATGACAGGAAAAGCACTTCCGGGATGTGTCGATTCCTCCGAAGACGGCTTATTTCTTGGAGCAGTAAGAAGCAGAATTGTGTGGCAACATCTACTGCGGAGTTAGAGTATATCTCTGCGGGTAGCTGTTGTGCACAGCTTCTATGGATAAGGAATCAACTGGAAGATTATAACTTGAAGTTTAGATAAATTCCTATGTTTTGCAACTCCTCCAGCGCTATCGCAATCACAAACAATCCAGTTTCCCACAGCCGGACCAAGCGCATCGAGGTGCGCTACCACTTCATCCGGGAGCATGTGGATAATAAGGACATAGCCCTCAGCTATATCCCAACGGACAAGCAGGTTGCCGATATCTTTATGAAGCCGATGGACGAGACCAAGTTATCGTTTTTCAAAACAGAGCTCGGTATGCTGAACAAGGACTTGTGAAGAAGGTCTAGCAAGCAAAATTGATCTCGGGATTCGGTTCTTCAAAGCAAAAAAAATTTAAGTTCAATTCGGTGAATATCGGTCGTTTTGTCACATACTCATACAAGTTTCGCCAAATCGGACTCCTCCAACAGCAAAATTCGGAGAAGTCTACTTAAGGCAATATTTCAAATTTTCTATATTAGATCCGAAGACTCGACGACCAAATTTGAGGTACGCTGAGTCTAGATGCAATTTAAAAATCATATACATATATATAATTTTCTATAAATAAACACGGTAGGGCCCCCCTTCACGATATCCGCCGATTCACCGTGTAAGCCGAAACACGCAGACAGAAAGCGACCTTTCAGCTCCCTTTCGTCGAATCTCCGATAACCGTCGATCGTCATCTTCCTCCCGTTCCCTAGCTCGCACAGACCATGGAAAGATTGCCGCAGTGCCCTAGTGTCACGCCTGCCACCCACTACAATGTGTTACAGCCGACTACCGTGTGTCACCGCCGCCTGCCGAAAAAATCCTTCTGATAATCACAGTCTCTTCAGTACAGTGCAGTCTTCAGTTCTTACAGCCTTCTAGAGGATCTTCAGTACAGTATTGCATCGACACCAGAAGATTCCTTAGACCCGTCCGGAGTGCTCTCCATAGGTGCAGAAATTCCAGTTCTCCTTAATTTGCAATGGCTCCTAGAAGCACCGGTGGCTTGCTAGGTGGAGGTGAGTTGGTTCGCATTGGATTTGCTCAAGCCTCCAATGATTTCAGGAACGTCATTCTGTTGCTGGAGATAGCGGGACTCTCCTTTGTCCTCGAACACCCCTGCAAGGTGATCGATAAGGAAGTCTTGGAATTCTTCAATAACAACAAATTATGTCATGAGGACTCTATGATTAAGAGCAAGGTTCAGAAATTCAAAGTAAAGATGAATGCCTCTTGGCTGTCTAGGTATTTGCGGCTACCTATATGTGATCAGGCCGACTACCTAGAGGAGGCCGATTTTGCCAGGACATTATCCTTTTGTGGTTTACCCCAAGGCAACAAGGCAATAAAGCGCAAAGGAATGAGTGAGGAGGGCAAACTCCTCTCAGACATAATTGGCAAAGTGCTCATTTGCAAGACAGGCTTGCACGACTATCTGTCCTCATATATGTTCAAAATACTAGTTGCAATAGTCTACAAGAAGAAGCTGGACTGGGGTGCTCTGCTATTCGCCAAGATAAAAGAAAGCCTACGCACTCCCAACTTTGGGAGGATAATCACCCTATACCTGAATCAGCTCGATGGTGATAGGTTTGATATGACCAAAGGAGTTCCTATCCAACACCTAAAGAAGATAGATTATACAATTTTCTCGAGGTGGGATAGGCAGATCATCCAGCAAGGGGGAGCTCTAGTACCCCCAGTGGAGGTGGAAGATCATGTTCCTAATGACAGGACCCCTTCTCCTCACTCCAGTAAGATTCCTGCTGTAACATCCCATTTTCTATTAGACCCCTTTACTTAGATTGGGCCAGGACATGTGGTGGGGGCATGGGTTAAGGCTAGGTTTGAACCATGAAGTTAGGGTGTAGTCACATGGGACCCACTATAGGGCCCAAGTTAACCCAAGTCAAACTAGCCCAAATTGGGGTCTTAGCTACACATTGGCCCCGCCACTATACCCCTAACCCTAATAACAATCTAAGTGAACCATAAGCCATGTCATTGGGTCACCTATTGACCCAAGTTGACCCAAATCAACCCTAACCTTAATTTGGTCAAACCCATACCTAAAGGCCCAATTAGTCCAAGTGGGGCACCACCATGGCCCGACCCAAGTTGGGTGGTACCATTGGGTACATGACCATCAAGTGGGGCCAGCCCACTCATCATGTTGACCAAGTCAACCTAAAAAGTCAACAAGTCAACTTAGGGCTTAAAGAGAGGAAATGATATGAGCAAAGCACATTCCTAATGGACAAATCTCATGGCTCAAGGCCCATGACCAGCCCAAGAGGTCAATGACAGCCCCTAACCCCCAAAATTAGGAGAGAGAATACATACATGGGGGGTAACTTAGGAATTTTGGAGAAAATGAGGAGAGAGAAGAGAGGGAAAGAGGGGATGGAGGCCATGTGGCCCTCCTTCCCTCTGCCCAAGCTCTTGGCTGAGCTCCCAAGGCTCTTTTCAGCAGGATTGAGGGGTTGTGGACACTTGGCAGCTAGGAGGAAATTCCAAAGTTCAAGGTCGGCTACCCTCTTGATCAAAACTCATCCCACAGCCATTCCCAGCCAAATCTAAGCCCACCATCAGCTTTAGGAGGTTGAAACCAGTGGAGATCGATAGCTGGAGCAAAGCTTTTGCTGGAGAATCGGAGAATCAGGCTAGATCGCCGGAGCAAGCTTCAGTCATGGCTCATCGCCACCAAACTCGCCGCTAAGCCCGGCTGCAGGTTCGTTTCGCCTCACCTCACCCCGTGCTAGCTTTCTAGCTCACTTAGGCGAGACATCGGGCTCAATTGAGCCCGATACCATGAGAGAATGTTCACATTTTTCCAAGCTTTTCTTCTAGCTTGGGATCGCAAGAGGAGCCGTCTCTGGCAGCCTCACCGCTGGGAAACGCTAGCCACCACCTCAACGAAGGTGGTGGCGATAATCGTCGGCGGTGGCGCCGGCCCAGGTGGCCGGAATAAGCCAACAAACATGACACAGGATGGCTCTATCTTAGCCGTTTGCTGGATGGGGACGATGGCCAGTAGCCGTCAGATCTGATGGATTATTTGATATTGCATTATATTATGAACAGTAAATTTAATGTCACACTTTTACAGTGATCTTGTATGCTAATTTTAGGCCTGTCAGAGGCATATTCAAAGGTAGCTATTAACATGAAAAATGTAGGCATTTGCCTTACCTTTAAAATGACACCCTAAATTCATGATTTGGTACAGTAAAACTCCCTGTAGGACCATTCTACCATGACTGGTCCTAGGCTTTGGCAGATCTTAAAATAAATTCCCAAGCCAAACCATAAGTCATCATGACCTAAAATTTTGGTCATTCTTGTGATTAGGTTATAACTAGGCTCTGACCAAAAATGAGAATTTTTGGTTAGACTTTTTCTATATTATTTGGTGAAATACTGATATTTAAATTAAGTGTATTTTTGGATATGTATGACTCAAAATGCCCCAAAATTTTGGTGGCATGCCCATTGGGGAAATATAAAACCATGGTAGAAATTTCAGGTCATTTTGACTTATACATGTTTGGAAAATCCCACAAGCATGAAATAGGTGTGTTCTATTTGGGGTGCCTATAGTAAAAATAGGAAAATGGGGATTTAGCCCATTTGGGCCATTTCATGTCCATGAAACTCTGGATAGAGGCTTATAGGGATTTAGTATACCTACCATGGGAAGATTGGGATTTTTGGGATCAAAAATCCCATTATTTGGAATTATTGAAAAATATGCCTAGATAGGAAATAAATTTGAATCTAGGGCATATGATTTATAAAATTCTAAAATTTTTTCATAGGCTTTATTAGAACATAATACACCTCTGGAAAAATTTATGGGACTGTTAGGTAATGTTAACTTGGATTTTAAGTAGAATTTACCCTTTTGCCCATTATGGGAATTAATTAATAATAAGGGAAATTATTGTTTAAAAATTATCTAAAAATTTATAGTAGTTTATTTCTGTGATTAAATCCCTGTTAAATTATTTGAGAATTTTTGGATGTCTCTTTATGCTGAAAACCCTAATAATGGCATTTTGGTAATATTGTTCATATGGATATAAGTTAGGTCAAATCACTGTTTAGGATTTTGAAATTATGTATTTAGCTTTATTATATCAACATGGATCCTTAGTAATTTTTCTAGAATTTCTGATTGTATAAATAATGTACTTCATTTGGAAAGTAGTCAATTTGTGATTTTAATATTAAAAGGGTATTAAATGAAATTTCACATGGGAAAATTATGAAACTTGATAGGGAGACAAATTTAACCTCATGGAACATCTGATATGTTTCTTAAGTAGGCTGAACCATTATAGATAGTACATCACGTGCAAGGTGACTCAGGTCACTCAATTAAAAGGATTAATTTAGGCCCTTGATTCCTTAGAAAAATAGTGATACTTAGGAGGGTCAACATCATACATCCTAGCATACCATGATAAATAATTAGGGGAAGTTGGCCCAAGAGTTTGGAAGACACGTCATACGGGTCAACATTAGGTCCTGGGTGCGCTTAGTATAAATAACATATAACACTAGGACCCACAGGGGATAAAGTTGTCGGTTAAGATGAGATATATGTCGGGAAGATAAACCCTGGTTGGTGTCCAATAGGTCACTTCTTGGTAACGAGTGGTAGAGTGCAAAATCCCAAGGATAGTAACTAAAACGGAGATCGGCGGAAGACCGCCGCTCTCCCAATAACATCATAAGTTATTAGGTTTGTCTCAGAGTAACAATGAGAGTTGGTATGAGTTATGGGTAGACATCAATAAAAGTAAATATCCTTGCGAAAGGGAACTTTGGGCTTTCATCCACTCTTGGTTCCTAGTGCCCCCAAGACCCCTTCATTGGGCATACCATGTGCAGTCCTGGGATTAATCCTAAATGGCTAAGTATAACAAACACTAGACAAGAGTAGTCTAATAGGCTAAGAGAATGTTGTTACAATCTCACCTGTGAAGGGTTGGAGGGTTTCAGGATAGTTAGTCCTACAAGCTGGATGCTCGAGAGTTTTACATCAGGATGGGTTTGGTCCTGCGAGCTGGAGGCTCGGGTTTAGATACCTTGCATGTACATAGAAACAAAACTAGTGGAGGGTCATGCGGTACTGGGCCAATCGTTACACCGATGGCAGTACGGTTACTCTGGTGAGGTGTGAGGTTTGAGGGGCTAGTAGGTTGTTTATAATGCGGTCCGAAGGACAATCCCCGAAAACGCACACCCGACCAAGAAAGTCTAGGAGTTGGCCAGCATTAGTACGCAGAGACTCTATAGTGCACCTAGGACGTGTACAGAGGCGTATAAAGGGTCTGGGATTGGTAGTGTGTATACCCGCCTAGGAAGCGGAAGCGCCCGTTCCGCTGCTGCCGTAGCCACAACGGTGGTACCATAGAGTGATGTTAGCTCCAAAAAGTGGGAACTAAAGGTCTGTGATCACAGAGTCGCGTGTGTGAGTTGCACTTGTATGAATAATAAAAAGCATGCATAACATACATTCATAAGTAGGGCATATGCACCATATATCTTTATCATATAAATTAGTATGGGCTCTTTTATATGATAAGTTATATTTGGAAACCTTAACTTATAAGTTTGTATGACCATTCATATAAGTTAAGGTACTTCTGTGATGGAAGCTTAGTTGTAGCATATTCTACTTGTCGTTCTTTACTTGTTTACTTACATCACCTTACTTACTTTTTGTACAGTTCTTCATACTTTACATATGATATATACCTAGAACTGCTAGAGTAGAAATAGATTAATACTTTATATACTTAGTAGTATAGCTCCATTGTCACCTGCTTCTTTTTATATCCCTTGTTGACCTCCGCTTCGTCCTCTCGCCCGGTACCTAGGAGTTGTGGGGGCGAGGTGTGGAGAAAATGACTTAGTTTTTATGATTAACGGTCGGTTGTGACCAAATCATTTTAGGGGCTCGAGGAGATGGAGTACAAGCACGACCAGCAGGACGAGGTGGCAGGACGTGAGGAGCTGATACCACCACTTGCTACTACTACTATAGCCCGTCATCAGGTGGGACGACTTTACCGATGATATATTAGCTTCCTCTTGTTGTCATTTTGAGAGAGAGAGAGATTTGATATCATGTACAGGGTAAAAGCCCTTTTCTCTTTTTTTTGTACTCATTTTGGACTCGTTTGTACTTTCATTTTTATTATAAATAATAGTGATGTGATTTGTGGACTAGCTGTTATATACACTGCTTTATACTTCTATTTCTCTATTGGTCGAACAGGTTATATGATTGTACTTGTCGGCAGAATCGGCCTCTTGCGGTGTCGACTAACCCGTGAGTTAGTGTCACCGTAAGGCGGCGGTTCTTGGCATAAGATCGGGAGCCTCCTTGGTAAGGGGAGGGGTCTTACAAACTGGTATCACTTGAACAAATGATCATAAAAGACGAAGTCCACAGCACTGTGTCACCCCGCTCGAGTATTAGTTTGCGGACAAACTATGCAGTGGAAGCAATGGTGTGCCCATGTGTAAAAAAGTCACATAACACAGTCCATCTAAGTAATGAGTTAGGCCAATTCTAATATAAACCTTACCTTTATGTAGCCTCCACAGGTCACCGTACCGGAGAATGTGGTCCCTCCCCCTCCGGCTGCCATTCCTTTTCAGCAGACGGAGATGGGACAGACCCTAACAGCCATTCTCGAGGCTTTTAAGCCCAACTGGACCCAGCATAGCTACCAAATCTGGGATCAAACTGGTTAAGTGCCTTCAAGAGCCTTTCCCCACCAATGTACCACAGGACAGAGAATGCAGTGAAGTCCGAGGAATGGCTTGAGGCCATACCAGAGATGTTGGCAGGCATCAGCTGCCCTGTCAGCCAAGCAGTACCTTTGGCATCTTCTGCATTAGATGTCCACGTGAATAGGTGGTGGAAGTCCATGCTGGACTCCATATATGCTGATAGGGAGCTGTCAGATATCTTATGGGAGGAGTTCATCAAGGCATTCTTGGATCACTTTGTGTCCACCACGGATAGGGATGAGCTAGAAGAGAGATTCTTGAACCTCAAATAGGGGACCAGGTCAGTGATCGAATATCAGAGAGAGTTTTCCCATCTGGCCATGTTTGCAGGAATTCATGACACGGATTATAGAAGGCATGCCAAGAAGTTCTACCGAGGGCTTAAGAACTCCACCAGACAAGCTCTACTGTTCATATCTCATGGCACGTCGACACAGATCATAGAGATGGCCAAGAAGGTGGAGGCAGACCAGCTGATGGTGCAGAGCCGAGGAAAGAGGCCGCTAGATGGGTCATCATCCGGGGAGAGCAGCAGGGGCTGCCAGAGAGGCATGGTTATTGGTTACAAGAGGGGTGGGGGATGTCATCGTCCCAACTTCAGGTAGGAGCAGAGGCCTCCTACAGTTTTAGCTCCCCCACCTCTACAGGTGCATGGACCGATGAGGCAAGATGATCGTGTCCAGCAGCAGGTAGTTTATGATGGGTACCACCAGCCAGGGCACTATAGATCTGAGTGCTCGCATCAGTTTCATCCACTCCCTCCTCCTCCACCACCTCCAGTGGCCCCTCCAGCATAGTAAGGTAGAGGCTGAGGACAAGGTCGAGGCCGAGGCCGAGGATATTATGTCTGAGGCAGAGGGAAAGAGCAGATGTACGCATTAGACCTCGTCGAGCCGAGGAATCCTGAGGAGTTCATCACAGGTACTTCAATTATATTATGAATTTAAGATTTTTACTCAATATATATAGGACTTTACCTTGTAGAATAAACAACCAAATTAAAAACTCAAACTAACCTCAAGCATAGTCTTTATCAGTGGCAAGCCCGCTCATATAATGTTCAATACGGGTGCTTCATACTCATTCGTATCAGAAGACTTTGTGGAAGGATTGGACGGCATGGAACAATTCACGGGCTTGACGAGGAGGGTGCTGCTACCCGACGGATCAGAACTATTATAATCTGCCAAGTGCAACATAGAGGTAGAAATTGGTGGGAAGGCATTTGAAGCACCAGCAACGATCCTGAAAATGCCAGACTTCGACCTGATCCTGGGCATGACGTGATTACATTGGAACCATGCCCAGATCGACTGCCCGTCGAAGAGGATCACATTGAGACATGGGGACTCCTATGTCATTTTCGAAGGTATTAGACTTGTCTCCCATCTTTTATTATCATCTGTACAGGCTATCAAGGCCCACGAGCAGGGAGAGGAGGTTTATATTATCTGCTTTGAGATGGCGGGAGTAGAAACTCCTATGGTTGACATTCTGGTGGCTCGGGATTTCTCCGACGTATTTCCGAAGAAATTGCCCGGGTTGCCACCGGCCAGAGACATGGACTTCCGGATTCAGTTGGTGCCAGGAGCGAGGCCCGTATCTCGGGCACCGTACGGGATGGCCCAAAAGGAGCTAGCAGAGTTCAGGACGTAGTTATAGGAGCTTGTGGAGTCAGGATTTGTCCGACCGAGCTCATCACCGTGGAGAGCACCAGTGTTATTCGTCGAGAAGAAGGATGGGTCGCTGTGGCTCTGAATCGACTACCGGGAGTTGAACCAGCTGACGGTCCAGAACACATATCCGCTGCCCCGGATCGATGAGCTTTTTGATCAGCTTCAGGGAGCCTTCTGGTTCTACAAGCTGGACTTGAGATCCAAATACTACCAGCTGCGGATCCAAAAGGAGGATATTCCGAAGACGGCCTTCAGTTCCAGCTATGGATTGTACAAATTCACGGTGATGCCCTTCGGACTCACGAATGCGCCTTATGTATTCATGAGTCTGATGAACCGTGTCTTCGAACCCTACCTGGACAGATTTTTCATAGTCTTCATCGATGACATTCTTATCTACTCTCGGACATCGGAAGACCACACTCAGTATTTGACATAGGTTTTGAGGAAGCTGAGAGAGCACCAGATGTACGCCAAGTTCTCCAAGTGCCAGTTCTGGCTGCAGGAAGTGGCATTCTTGGGGCATACTATCAATGGAGCCGGGTTGTCCGTAGACCCGGCCAAGGTGCAAGCAGTTAGAGATTGGCCGCGACCAAAGTCAGCTTCGGATATACGCAATTTTCTAGGACTCGTAGGATATTATTGCAAGTTCGTGGAGGGTTTCTCGAGGATAGCACTCCCCCTCACGTCCTTGACGAAGAAGGAGGCAGCTTTTACTTGGACGGATAAGTGCGAGGAAGCATTTCAGGAGCTAAAGGACAGACTCACCTCTTCCCCTATCCTTGCACTTCCATCTGGGAAGGAAGGATTTCATATTTATACTGACGCCTCATATCAGGGGATGGGTGCGGTCCTAATGCAGCATAGACATGTCATTGCTTATGCTTCGAGGCAGTTGAAGAAGCACGAGCAAAACTATCCTGTACATGATTTAGAGCTCAGGGCGGTGGTATTTGCATTGAAGATCTGGAGGCATTACATATATGAGGTTCATTAAGACATCTTCTCATATCATAAGAACCTCAAATATATCGATATGCAAAAGGATATGAACCTTTGTCAGAGGAGATGGCTGGAGTTCCTATGTGAATATGACTACCAGATGCATTATCACCCGGGGAAGGTGAACACCGTGGCAGATGCCTTGAGCAGGAGAGCCAACACTACTGGATCAGAGCCCCGAGTGATGACTATGGAGCTGATACAGATGTTGGAGGATATGAATATTACTATTATTTTCGAGTCCGAGCAAGAGAAATATCGGGAGTACTTGAGCTCCTTGATTATTGAGTGCGATATACGGGAGTGCATCAGGATGCATCAGAGGCTAGATGCAGCTTTGGAGCCAGTATTCAGGACCCTGGAAGGGGGCAAGTCAGAGGATTATTCATTGCGGGATGACCTCGTTCACTTTCGTGGTTGTGTTTATATACCAGCAGGAGGTGGTATCCGGGAGGATATACTCAGGGAGGCACACTATTCTCAGTACTCAGTGCACCCCGTTATCACCAAGATGATAGCGGATCTGCGGAGGAACATGTATTGTCCAGGAATGAAGTGGGAAATCATTTATTATGTGACACACTGCGAGACATGCCAGTGGGTAAAGGGAAAGTACAAGAGCCTAGGAGGACTACTACAGTAACTGCCGGTGCTAGAGTGGAAGTTTGAGGATATCGCTATGGATTTCGTGCACGGATTGCCTCGCTCCCACTCTGGACACGATTCTATTTGGGTCATTGTCGATAGACTGACTAAGGTGGCCCGGTTTATACCGATCAGAAAGGACAACTCAGTTGCTACTTTGGTGAGGTTGTTCGTGGAGCAATTCGTCATGTACCACAGTGTCCCCAGGACGATTGTCTCGGTTCATGACAGTCAGTTCACTTCTAGGGAATGGAGAGCGGTGCAGGAATACTTGGGTTCTCAGCTTGCTTTTAGCACTGCTTTCCATCCACAGACCGATGGCCAGACAGAGCGGACCAACAGGACTATGGAGGATCTGCTACATTTGTGTATACTGGATATGGGGAAGCCCTAGGAGAGACTGTTGCCACTGATTGAGTTCTCCTACAACAACAGTCACCAGCGAGCATTGGGATGGCACCTTATGAGGTTCTGTATGGGAGGAAGTGTCGCACCCCACTATCTTGGGTTCAGGATGAGGATCCCAAGGCACTTGGATCGGAATATATAGAGGATACGGATTCTCAGATATGATTGATCAGGGATCGGATGTTAGAGGCTCAGAGCAGGCAGGCCAAGTACTACAATGCGCGACATCGAAATTTTGAATTCCTGGTGGGGGATAGAGTGTTCTTAAAGATACGTCTGGGGCATGGTGTTTCTCGGTTGCGGAGGCACAAGAAGCTCAGCCCTCGATATATAGGGCCATATTTGATCCTGGAGCGGATCAGCCCCTTGGCTTACAGGCTGGAGCTACCGCCAGAGTTAGGGACCTTGCATGATGTCTTTCACATCTCCTCGCTATGGAGAGCTCTCCTTCGGCCAGAGCAGCATATTACCGCTACAGCAGGCCCGATAGCACCTGACAGATTAGTTTGTTTAGAACTTCTCCGGATCGATGATACTGCGGACCGAGTGCTGCGGAAGAAGAAGGTCCCCCTGGTGAAGGTGTTGTGGTCCAACTATGGATGGGAGGAGCACACCTGGGAGCCGAGGGATCTGATGCTAGAGCAGCACCCGGAGCTTTTTACCTCAGGTAATGCTTAAATTTTTGTTTAAAGTTCTTAAATTCTTGTGTGTAGAAACTCCGTAGGCTCAAACTTAAATTTCGGGGACAATTTTTTATTATTATTATTGGGATTTGTAACATCTCGTTTCCTATTAGACCCCTTTACTTAGATTGGGTTAGGACATGTGGTGGGGGCATGGGTTTAGGCTAGGTTTGAACCATGGAGTTAGGGTGTAGTCACATGCGACCCACTATAGGGCCCAAGTTAACCCAAGTCAAAGTAGACCAAATTGGGGTCTTAGCTACACATTGGCCCCACCACTATACCCCTAACCCTAATAACAATTTAAGTGAACCATAAGCCATGTCATTGGGTCACCTATTGACCCAAGTTTACCCAAGTCAACCCTAACCTTAATTTGGTCAAACCCACACCTAAAGGCCCAATTAGTCCAAGTGGGGCACCACCATGGCCCAACCCAAGTTGGGTGATACTATTGGGTCCATGAACATCAAGTGGGGTCAACCCACTCATCATGTTGACCAAGTCAACCTAGAAAGTCAACAAGTCAACTTAGGGATTAAAGAGAGGAAATGATATGAGCCAAGCCCATTCCTAATGGACTAAGCCCATGGCTCAAGGCCCATGAAAAGCCCAAGAGGTCAATGACAACCCCTAACCCCCAAAATTAGGAGAGAGAATACATGCATGGTGGGTAACTTAGGAATTTTGTAGAAAATTAGGAGAGAGAAGAGAGGGAAAGAGGGGATAGAGTCCATGTGGCCCTCCTTCCCTCTTCCCAAGCTCTTGGTTGAGCTTCCAAGGCTCTTTTCTACAGGATTGAGGGGTTGGTGGACACTTGGCAGCTAGGAGGAAATTCCAAAGTTCATGGCCGGCCACCCTCCTGATCAAAACTCCTCCCACAGCCATTCCAAGCCAAATCTAAGCCCACCATTAACTTCAGGATGTTGAAATGAGTTGAGATCGATAGCTGGAGCAAAGATTTTGCTGGAGAATCGGGCTTGATCATCGGAGCAAGCTTCGTCCATGGCTCATCACCACCACACTCGCCGCCAAGCCCGGTTGCAGGTTCGTTTCGCCTCACCTCACCCCGTGATAGCTTTCTAGCTCACTTAGGCGAGACATAGGGCTCAATTGAGCCCGAAAACATGAGAGAATGTGCGCATTTTTCCGAGCTTTTCTTCTAGCTTGGGATTGCCGGAGGAGCCACCTCCGGCAGCCTCACTGCCGGGAAACGCTAGTCACCACCTCAACGGAGGTGGTGGCGATAATCGCCGGCGGTGGCGCCGACCCATGTGGACGGAATAGGCCAACAAACATGGCCAAGGATGGCTATATCTCAGCTGTTGGCTGGTTGGGGATGATTGCCAGTAGCTGTTAGATCTGATGGATTATTTGATATTGCATTATATTATGAACAGTAAATTTAATGTCACACTTTTACAGTGATCTTGCATGCTGATTTTAGGCCTGCTAGAGGCATATTCAAAGGTAGCTATCAACATGAAAAATTTATGCCTATTCCTTACCTTTAAAATGACACCCGAAAGTCATGATTTGGTACAGTAGAACTCCCTGTAGGACCATTCTACCATAACTGTTCCTAGGCTATGACAGATCTTAAAATTAATGCCCAAGCCAAACCATAAATCATCATCACCTAAAATTTTGGTCATGCTTGTGATTAGGTTAAACCTAAGCTATGACCTAAAATGAGAATTTTTGGTCAGACTTTTTTATAGTATTTGATGAAATACTGATATTTAAATTATGTGTATTTTTGTAGATGTATGACTCCAAATGCCCCAAAATTTTGTTGTCATGCCCATTGGGGCAATATAAAACCATGGTAAAAATTTCAGTTCATTTTGACCTCTGCATGTTTGGGAAATCCTACATGCATGAAATAGGTATGTTCTATTTGGGGTGCATATAGTAAAAATAGGAAAATGGGGATTTTGCCCATTTGGGCAATTGCATGTCCATGAAACTCTGGACAGAGGCGTATAGGTATGGAATATACCTCCCATGAGAATATTGGGATTTTTTGGATCAAAAATCCCATTATTTGGAATTAGTGGAAAATATGCTTAGATAGGAAATAAATTTGAATCTAGGGCATATGAATTTATAAAATTCTGAAATTTTGTCAAAAGATTTATTAGAACATAGCACACCTCTGAAAAAATTTATGGGACTGTTAAGTAATGTTAACTTGGATTTTAAGTAGAATTTAGCCTTTTGCCCATTATGGAAATTAATTAAAAATATGGTAAATTATTGTTTAAATATTATGGAAAAATTTATATTTGTTTATTTCTGTGATTAAATCTCTGTTTAATTAATTGAGAATTTTTGGATGTTTCTATATGCTGAAAACTCAAATAATGGCATTTTTGTAATATTGTTCATATGGATATAAATTAGATCAAATAACTGTTTATGATTTTGAAAATCTGTATTTAGCTTTATTATATCTACATGGATCCTCAGTAATTTTCCTAGAATTTCTTATTGTATAAATATTGTACTTCATTTGGAAAGTAGTCAATTTGTGATTTTAATATTAAATGGGTATTAAATGGAATTTCACATGGGAAAATTATGAAACTTGGTAGGGAGACAAATTTAACCTCATGGAACATCTGATAAGTTTCTTAGTTAGGCTGAACCATTATTGATAGTACATCATGTGCAAGGTGACCTAGGTCACTCAATTAAAAGGATTAATTTAGGCCATTGATTCCTTAGAAAAATAGTGAAACCTAGGAGGGTCAACATCATACATCCTAGCATACCATGATAAATAATTAGGTGCAGTTTGCCCAAGAGTTTTGAAGACACGTCATACGGGTCAACATTATGTCCTTGGTGCGTTTAGTATAAATAACATATAACACTAGGACCCACATGGGATAAAGTTGTCGGTTGAGATGAGATATATATCGGGAAGATAAACCATGGTTGTTGTCCAATAGGTCACTTCTTGGTAACGAGTGGTAGAGTGCAAAATCCCAAGGATAGTAACTAAAACAGAGATCGGCGGAAGACCGCCGCTCTCCCAATAACATCCTAAGTTATTAGGTTTGTCCCAGAGTAACAATGAGAGTTGGTATGAGTCATGGGTAGACATCAATAAAAGTAAATATCCTTGCGAAAGGGAACTTTGGGCTTTCATCCCATCTTGGTTCCTAATGCCCCTGAGACCCCTTCATTGGGCATACCCTGGGCAGTCATGGGATTAACCCTAAATGGCTAAGTATAACAAACACTAGACAAGAGTAGTCTAATAGGCTAAGAGAATGTTGTTACAATCTCACCCGTGAAGGGTTGGAGGGTTTCAGGACAGTTAGTCCTGCAAGCTAGATGCTCGAGAGTTTGACATCAGGACGGGTTTGGTCCTGCGAGCTGGAGGCTCAGGTTGAGATACCTTGCATGTGCATAGAAACAAAACTAGTGGCGAGTTATGCGGTACTGGGCCAATCGTCACACCGATGGCAGTACGGTGACTCTGGTGAGGTGTGAAGTTTGAGGGGCTAGTAGGTTGTTTATACTGCGGTCTGAAGGACATTCCCCGAAAACGCACACCCGACCAAGAAAGTCTAGCAATTGGCCAGCATTAGTAAGCAGAGACTCTAGAGTGCACCTAGGACGTGTACAGTGTTGGTACCCTAGTTTGGATTTGAGTTAAGTCTTCTCAATTAGTTTCTTGACCCAAGATTTATCTATGGTCAAAGGTTAGATTTAGGTTAGATCCTATCAGTTGTGTAGAGTTGTTGTTTATCAAGATTGAAAATCTGGTTAAGTGTTTATAGTTCGACTATGGTCGAACGCCGCTTGACTATCGTCTATCAGTTGATCGACTATCGTCTATCAGTTGATCGACTATCGTCAGTTAGTAGATCGACTATCTCTGAGTTAGTTCATTTCTGTTAAGCTCGACGATCTGTGGTCTCAGTATCGTCGATCGTCAAGTCCTGCTTGACTTTTCTGTCCCGACAGATTTCTTATAGGTCGACTATCTGTTCTGATAGTTCGACTATCTGCTCTAATAGTTCGACGATCATCGTGATTCGTTCGACTATCTTTTTGTCTGCATTTAGAGATATTGTACTCTTTCTCTTCTGTGAATTATTTCTCATTTATCTGGCTTATTTTATTAAAGATTATTTCATTGATTTTATGCTTATATATCAAGGCATTCTTTGCCTCTTTCTTTATGCATAAGTCAAGTTCTATCTGACAAAGTCTTTTGTCCTATTAGTTAACAAATCTGTGTGTTTTATCTGCCATGCTGTCCTTTATAGCCGTTAGACACAAATGTCTTTCTCTGGTCGTAAAGAGTTTGTTTTTGATGTGACTTTCTATAATATCTTTTTGACTTGCAGAATGGATAAGCAGCTTCTAAGAAAGCTTTTTTTCTTTATAGAATGTCCTTCTGCAGGCTATTTGTACTATGTGTTATTTGCAGCCCAGATTGCAGATCTCAGAAGAAGACAAGATTCAAATCAAGAGAAAGTTAGAAGCCATTACAAAGGCTGATATATAAAGAGATATTAAAAGAAGTTCAAAAATATACAGACATACATAATACAGTTAATAGAGATATACAGATATTCAGATACACAGATTCAACAACAAGAACAAGTGTAGAATAACTCTCTTCTTCAATCTTGAGTTCATCCTGCTTACATGAACATTCATACTCAGAGCTTCAAGTAGAAGAAGAAGAAGAAAGAAAATCTGTTGAAGAAGAACAACCATTCCATATCAAGAGTCTTCTTCAAGCTGCTCCTTCAAGAACTTCAAGACAACAGATCTTCTCTGTCAAGAGTTCTGAAGAGATCCTGCACCCTGAAGCAAGGCTTCTTCCTGGATATTCTCTAAGTTAGGGGGAGCTTTGATTCCTTCAGAGCTTTCTATAGCTCAGTGCAATCCACTAGCTTCTCTAATTTTTTTTAACAATAGAGAAGACATTCTAACTCTCTCAACCTCCTATACAAAGGGTTATTACTCCCTTCAAAAGTGAACCTTGGTGGCAGGGCACCTGAGCAAAAACCTGTGTTGGATTTTGAGCTCCTGATCAAAAGATCAAAGGGTTTACTTGATCTACCTGAATCAGATCAGTTGGCGACAGGGCACCTGAACAAAAACCTGTAGTGGATTCCTACCAGGGTGGTAGAAGAGTGGATGTACCTATTGAGAGGGAACCACTATAAATCTTCTTGTGTTGTCTGTGTTGCTTATCTTAATTACTGCACTGTGGCTATGAGTAGAATTAACTAGGATTGCTAGTTGTTGTGTTAGGACTAAAGCTTAAACTGTAATTATAGTTAGCTTTCTCTTGTGCACCTCACTTTGTGTTAGTCTCTAGGGTTTCATATATCTATATACTTTTCCGCAAATTTACTCTAAGAGAGTTGAGTAGATTGTCATATTTTTGATTACTCTATTCACCACCCCCCCCCCCCTCTAGAGTTGTATCTATCTCTCTTTCATACGAGGCGAACGAAGGGTCTGGGCGTGGTAGTGTGTATTACCCGCCTAGAAAGAAGAAGCGCCCGTTCTGCTGCTACCGTAGCCACAACGGTGGTACCAGAGAGTGATGCTAGCTCCAAAAAGTGGGACTAAAGGTTCGTTATCACAGAGTCGCGTGTGTAGTTGCACTTGTATGATTCATAAAAAGCATGTAAATTACATTCATAACTGGGCATACACACCTTATATCCTTATCATATAAATTAGTATGGACTCTTTTATATGATAAGTTATATTTGGAAACCTTAACTTATAAGTTTATATGGGCATTCATATAAGTTAAGGTACTTCTGTGATGGTAGCTTAGTAGTAGCATATTCTACTTGTCGTTCTTTACTTGTTTACTTACATCACCTTACTTACTTTCAGTACAGTTCTTCATACTTTACATGTGCTATATACCTAGAAATGCTAGAGTAGAAATAGATTAATACTTTATATACTTGGTAGTATAGCTCCATTGTCACCTGCTTCTTTTTATACCCGTTGTTGTCCTCTGCTTCATCCTCTCGCCCGGTACCTAGGAGTTGCGGGGGCGAGGGTGGTGGGAAACAACTTAGTCTTTATGACTAACTGTCAATTGTGACCAAATCATTTTAGGGGCTCGAGGAGATGGAGTACAAGCACGACCAGTAGGATGAGGTGACAGGACGTGAGGAGCTGATACCACTAACACTTACTACTATTAATGCAGCCCGTCATCAGGTGGGACGACTTTACTGATGATGGATTAGCTTCCGCTTGTTGTCATTTTGAGAGAGAGAGAGAGAGAGATTTGATATCTTGTACAGGGAATAAGCCCTTTTCTCTTTTTATTGTACTCATTTTGGAATCGTTTGTACTTTCATTTTTATTATAAATAATAGTGCTGTGACTTGTGGACTAGTTGTTATATACATTGCTTTATACTTCTATTTCTCTATTGGTCAAATAGGCTATATGATTATGATCGTATTTGCCGACAGAATCGGCATCTTGCGGTGTCGACTAACCCATGAGTTAGTGTCACCGTAAGGCGGGAGTTCTAGGCATAAGACTTGAGCCTCCTTGGTAAGGGGAGGGGTCTTACACATGCTAGATTGAGTGCATGAATTGAGGGGGAGATAGTGGCTCCTTCAGATACAGTTACAGTGCTTCTAGACTCAGGTTCAGGGGACATCCTAGCAGAGGTTTCTATTATTGGTGTTGCTGCTGCTGCTGAGGTTCAGACAGTTGAAGTTTAAGAAGTGCATGCTGAGGAAGAGGATCCAGCTCCTTCTGATCATGATGAGGATGTTGATGCTGATATGGTTGATGATGATGATGCTGATAATGATCTGACAGTTGAAGATTATTAGATTGAGACTATTGATGAGGATGTGGTATTTGCTTATAAGTCTGCTGATAGTAATTTGGCTACTACTGAGGTTTGTTGTGGTGCCATTGTGGTTTTAGTGTCTATGCTTGTCACTCTATTGCTCCTCTCCCTAGGATTATCTCTACTACAGTATCTTAGGGGGAGGAAACTCCATCCAGGATTTCTATCTCCACTCAGGTTAATAGGATTAAGCGTAATCTGGAGAAGTGGATTGGCAAGATGCAGGGTCCCCCTCCAGTTTCTCCAGAGGAGGTGGTCACCATTTTTGAGGAGGAAGGAGATGATGTTATACATTCTCTTGTCCTAGGTGCTATGGAGCCATCTAGTATTTCTCCATCTGCCTCTACACCAGTGCTGCCAGGCATTTCCAGTTCAAGTGATCAGTTGCTGAAAGTTTTTGACGAAATGCTTGTTAGGCAATAGTTAAATGCTAAATTGGATGCCTCATTGCAGAAAGTGGTCAAACGAGTTAAGCAATCTGAGAAGCTTATGCTTGATGGTCTTGCTGCATTTCAAGTGAAATTTGATAAGCTAGAGGAAAGGTTTGACGCAAAGTATAACGAAGCTGCAACTGTAGTATCTCTTATGATGAGAGGACTTAAGCAAAACGAAGGAGTACTGAAAAATATTGACACAAATGCTCTCTCTCATCGAGGTCCATAACAGATCTATGGCACACTGTGACTCTTCCTTGAAATCTTATGCCAATGCAATTGCTGCAGAAGATAAAAAGGGGGAGGAAGCTATTACAACTAAGGTTGCTGGTGTTGAAAAGACTATGTTCAACCAATTAAAATAAGCAAATGATTATAGCCATGACAACACTGTGTGGCTACATGGATAGCTATTCCCTCCTCTAGTTCATGCTGAGCCTGTTCATGTTGACGTTCCTCCGGCTGGGCATGGTCATGATGATATTTATCTAGCTCCAGACTACACTCAATATGGGACAGACTCACATAACTTCTCTCAGGTTCCTGTTGCTGCTTCTGTGACTCCAGAGGTTCAAGCTGCTACTGATGTTGTTATTGTTGCATTCTCTAAGGCTCAAGTACTCAAGAAAAAGAAAATTTGGAGAAGGTACTTCAGAAGTCAGACTAGAACCGGCCAGGCCAACTCAAGTTAGAGAAGGACCTAACCGTGAGATGGATGAAGTTTGGAGCTCAACTTCATAGGGAATTATCTTGGACACCTTTGCCCTCTACAAGCTCGGAGCGTAGAAGTATCAGGATCACTACAGTCTAGAAGAATGGAAAAGATATAAAGAGGCCTGCACCAGGAGGAGGATTCATTTACGGAAGTACACGAATGTTGATCATATGGCTCCTCCACCAAAGTACTATCCAAAGCCCATAGAATATTTTGACAGACAGTTGCAGAAGAGAAAGAATAGGAAAGGCTGATGTCTTATTTTCTTTGCTGATTAATGTGTGTTGTGGGATGCCCTCCCTATTCTATAAACATTTTATTTGATATATATATATGTGATGGTTTATATATTGATCTACAATGCATGTCAACTTATTTATCCTATCATGTCTTAACTTTATTTCTTTTTATGAGCAATTCACCTTAGCTTGTAGTATTTTTGCTTATTCAAATAGAGGGATATTGTTGGGTATTGTATCTACAATAACCCTGATTTTAAGAAGGGTCCAGTCAAGCTAAGATGAATTGAGGTTGTATTTGATATTGCTCTTTAGTTATGTACTTGCAGGTTTATAATGCCAAGTACACACCAATGTCAGGTTACAGTGAGTCGGTAAACACGGGACTGCACAATGTAATCCCTCATTCTGTAGGCCAATGTGTTGACTCAAGTATAATATCTCTATTTTGGTGTACTTCTATCCCAAGTACAGGAGAAAGATCTAGGAAGGACAAAGACCAGGAGCTAGAAACGTAGAATTTTACCTAAGTAAAATTCGGCGAGTATGGTTAAGCATACACGTTGAATTCGTCGAGTATCGTCGTTGATACATGCCGAATTCGTCGAGTATACTTACTAATACCCGTCAAATTCGTCATATATACTTAGGGTAAATTATTTGGACAAGTGAAAAATCTATCAAGTGAAATTCATCGAGTATCGTTGTGCATACTTGTTGAATTCGTCGAATGTATCTAACGATACTCTCAGAATTCATCGAATATGCTAAGTGATACACGCCAAATCCGTCGAGTCTAGTCGACACTACTTCTCTAGATTTTTCCAAGCCTAATTCGTCGAATATCAAAGCGTTGAGTGTGTTGAGTTAACTCGATGATATTTGATGAATGCCTCCTGGCGTTGAGTGAGCAAAAGCGTTAAGTGTAATGGTTTTGAAAGTGTCGAGTCTGTTGACAGATACTCGATGAATTCGTCGAGTATGCTAGGTGATACTCGACAAATTCGTCAAGTATGACTCCTCGCTATAGCGTTGAGTGACCAGCCGACCTGTGATGTTTTGTCTAAGTCTTTTTCGTTGCATATCAAGATGTATTCGATGAGTATCATTATGATACTCGACGATACTCGACGAATTTGACTTAGGTCATTTTTCCGAAAATTTCTTCCTCCAGTCACGGGTTCGGTCGGCCATGTACAGTGCTTTTTAGGTTTCAGTTTTGGAAATCTTTTATAACCGTTACATTTCTAATCCCTCTATAAATACCTAGAGTAATTTCGAAATGACAACGGATCTTGAAAACCTAATTTCTCGAATCAATTTTCACATTTTCCAGAAATAGCAATCGTCGACCGCACGTTCCTGTTTTCGCAAAACTCTCCCGATCGTCCGCGACATCGAGCAATATTCTTCTTATACAACATCATTGACTGGAATGATTCTTCCTTCAAGATTTTTTCTACTCCAGTCCAAATCGGTTGAAGATTCAAGATCCAATGATTTCAAGATCCAACGATTTCAAGTTTTTCGAGTTCTCCAAGATTCAACTTCCAACCTTCAAAGAACGTCGGATCAAGATTGGAATTGTGTGTTGTTGTTGTAATTTTCTTTTGAATATATTAGGAGATTTTATCTCCCAGTTTTGTAGATCCGTTTGTGGATCGAGAGAGTAGATCTGGTTATGGTTCGAGTGAGTAGATCCAGTTTGCGGATCGAATTGTAGGATAGTTTGTTCTCCGAGTGGTAGGAGCTTCGTCTCCGAGGTGTAGGAGTTGTGACTCCGAGGTGTAAGGTTTGACGAGATCTGAGTTTGGTGAAGTAGCCAAATCTGCCCTTCGTGGGAGAGGCGAGGCGGGATAGTGGACGTACCTAACTCGGGGAACCACTATAAAATCTCTGCGTTTGTGTGCTTGTTTTATTACGATTCGTATTATTCCGCAAAAAGACACAAACATCATATATTCACCCCCCCCCCCCTCTAGGTGATTTAGGTAGACGTTAGATACTTTCACTTGTTTGTTTCTTGCTGCTCCAACTGATGGTTCTTCTCCCCAGAAATTGACAAGTTCCGATGTACTCTTTCTGTCCTCTTTACATCCTGTAAATCTTCATTTGTGTATCCAGTTAGATCAAAATTACATTCCTAGGATACCGAAGCCCAACATTGGGTGTGCCCTTTAGATATCTTAGTATTCTTTTAGCAGCTGTATAATGAGACTCTTTAGGGCATGCTTGGTACCTAGCACAAACACATATTGAAAACATGATATCTGGTCTACTAGCTGTCAAGTAAAGGAGTGGTAAAAAAAAATCGCAATGATGGGGAGAGGGTTAGAAAGAGAAGAGAAGTTGGATGTGGTGGTGTTGAGAATAATCTCCGATTCTATATCGGATAAAGGAAATAGGATACTAAAGATTAGTATCAAGGTCGTATTTCCCTGGGGCGTAATGATTACTTCTACTTTGAGGAGATCGCTATTATTTTATCAACTGAAATTTCTATTAATTACTAAACTAAAAACTGAAATTAAATTACTAAGCTAAAAAAACAAATTACTTGTAGAAATAAAAAGAGTTAAAGCTAGAGATAAAGGGACGCACTCAATCAAGAATCACCTCAGCAAGAGTCGATTAAAAAGGCGATAAATAAACCTAAGCTTAATAAGGTAAAGGTCCTTGACCGTAGAGGTTCCTAAAGCTTGAACACGCTTCTCTCAAAGTCGTGCCCAACTTAGTTTAGGAAGGTCCGACCGACTCTCGTCTAAATCGGAGGCCTAAAGCTCGCTTTACTTGGTGAACCCCTCTATTGGATTTTACTCCAATCTGGGAGATTTGGACGTCTGCCTCTCTCGAGGGGTGCGTACAACTCTCTTTACTCTTGAATGCTCACTTCATTCTATCGGACTCTCGGCTAGCCCAGAATGAAAGTAAAGGTGAGAGTATATATCGATAATATACCTCAAGCCCATGAAAAATCAAGAGTAATTCAAGACCTAAAACCTAAAAAGAAAAGGTAAATTAAAGCATCATAACTTAATCGCTCGAACCTCGGATCATCAAAATCGAGTACAAGGAGGATTAGTTA
The DNA here is from genome assembly GCA_039513925.1 of Platanthera zijinensis. Lineage (NCBI taxonomy): Eukaryota > Viridiplantae > Streptophyta > Magnoliopsida > Asparagales > Orchidaceae > Platanthera > Platanthera zijinensis. The sequence continues at coordinate 190,873,269 of CM077080.1, read as the reverse complement.
ATCATGGTAAAAGGGAAAGAGAGGGGTATATAATAAAGGTGCACGAAAACTAAAGAGAGCGAATAAGAGAAATGAAATACCAATTACAATTTTATTAAAAACAAAAACGATTACAACTAGGAAATGGACGTTACGAGTGCATGAAAAGAAGCTAACTACTGTTACAATACTAATAAGAAAAGATTACAGGAAATGAAAGTACATTGCATGAAAATAAAAGCTAGAAATGGAGGGAGAGAGAGCAAAACATGAAAATAAAAATACAAAAAAAACTAAGTACTGAACTAGTAGCACCTCCCCTCTCCCCAAAACATGGTCATGAATGCTGGGAATGGCCTGGTATTTATAGAGTTTTTCTACAGGTTGGTCACGCCCTAGGTCACACCAAGGGAGGGCGTGACAGGAGGGCGTGACAGGTACGGAGTTGACCTCGGGAGCTGAAATCTGGCGGGAATGATGATTGCCTCGATACGATGTAAGACACGCCCTAGGTCATGCCCATGACAGGGGGGCATGACAGGCGCGTCATGTTAAAATCAATGGTCGGAAATCCATCAGACGTCGAAAAAAGGCAGGTCACGCCCTTTGACACGCCCATTGAGGGCGTGTCATGGGGCGTGATAGTACTATTTACGTGTAGCAGCGGATAAAGCATTGAATGCGGCGGCAGGCCTCGGGCAGAGGGTGACACACCCAGTGTTACACCCAGGGACACGCTCGGGGAGGGCGTGTCCAGGTGGCGTGACAAGGGATTTTTGGCGGGAAAAACCTTCTGGCGGTTCTCAACATCGGGATCAGGCTACACGCCCAGGGAGGGCGTGTCAGGGGGGCGTGACAGGGGATTTTTGGCGGGGAAAACCTGTTGAAACCTGCAAAAATAGAAAATAAACAATTAGTTATAATATTTACACAAAAAAGAAACATAAAATTACATAAAGAAAGAGATTTAAAACGAAAATAATATATTTTTACCTAATAAATTAAGCTAAAATATGCATCATCAAATTCCTCATACTTATTATTTTGCTTGTCCTCAAGCAAAGACTATGAGTTAGAGAAAATAAAGAGGATTAATTGAAAAGTTTAAAAATGCTATAAACGAGTAAGACGAGAATTTAGAGGTAGAGAAATTTTTGAAAAAGAACCGAAAATTCCTACTTTAACTAAGCACATAATTTTATAAATTTTACTAAATATAAAACAAATCATCCCATATTTTTACAGAATTAAAACTTAATAAAGTAACGAGTAAAAAGCGCATTGAGTCATTACTAAATTCTAAGAGACAAATTAAAACATAGTCAATCAAGACAAAGTTCAATATTTCTATCAAAAACACTTACTCAATCTAGTTTCTCGCTACTATACTAAAAAGTAAACGTAGGAAGCATGAATCACTAGGGCTTTAATTAGGCGTACAGTTAGGCTAAGGTTTTTAAGAGTGCGATATTCAAAAAGATAAACATGAGAGGTATTTGCACACTTAAAACAAAAAGAAAATGAGCTTTGCCAAAATAAATACACTTTTCTTTTTCTTTTCTTTTACTTTTTTCATCAATATTTTTCTCATTTTTCATTTTTTCTCTTATTTCATACTTAATAATTTCCACTTTTGTACCAAAAGATAATACAAAAATTTTTCACTAATTTTTTTTCGAAAAGATGCACATTAGCAATTAAAGCTCAAAAATAATTTTAAAGTGTGTATATAGGTAAGCTATTTGGCCGTGGTAAAATAAAAAGTGAGGCCACAAAAAGAAAAGGAAAAGGCACAAAAATGGCTAGCAACGATTATTGTTAGGCGGGGTGCAAAGGCTCAAACGTTTCAAAAGAAATGCCTAAATTATTTTCATGCTTTCTAAATCTACTTAAAGAAAAGCTTTGATATTTCAAAAGAGGATAAGCACAAAAAATAAAAAAATAAGAATTTGTTTTCATGAAAACAATGATAATAAGCGTCTAGACCGGTTTGTGTCTACTACACTTAATACTAATTAACGTTTAAAAAGATTTTAATCAGTAAAAATAAAGGATGACAGGTTCTATAAAAGTAAAAAAAATAAAAGAAAGGCTAAGGGAAAGTGAAGAAAATTTAAGAAATTTTTCAAAATAGCATACTACCCTAAATAGGAACACTACATGAGTCAACATACTACTCGCTAAACATATTTAAACGGAAAATTAATCTAATTTATTCTAACTAAGCAAGTAGACATGAGCTTAAAAAAACAATAAAATGCAAAGTAGCGGGGTACTAATTGATTTGACAAAAATTAACTCAATTTAATTTGGGATTTTTTTTCTAAAATTTTATATATTTTTTTGGATTTTTCAAAAATAATTTATAGATATTTTTTTTTCTAAAATTTTTATAAAAAATTTTTATGTTTCTAAAGTAAACTATTAAGGGAACACTCCCCCATACTTAAAGTTAAACACTGTCCACAATGTTTAAAGTTAAGTATAAAGAGAGTGAGAAGAGAGAGAAAAGAAGAAAAAGAAATGCAAAAAGAGGGAAAAGATGCTTCCCTAGCGCTTGATGCCCAGAAGTTGGAAAATGCGTCCCCCAAACTTGAGCTTAAGATCGGCTTGAGTCCAAGTTGAGAGGCGAGAAGTGGCACAAACACGCGGGAGCTTATTCCTGCACAAAACAAAATAAAAAAAAGAAAAAAGAAAAAGATAAGCAAGGGGTGCCTCCCAAGAGCACTCTTTGTTTAAAACGTCGTTGAGTTCGACGTTCTTGGTTAGCTAAATGGAAAATAAAAAGAGAAATGTAATGGCAGTTCGCGCAATATGCGTTTCAGCGCGAGTGCCAAAACATTTTTTAAGAAAATAAAAATATTTTTTTGTAATTTTTTATTTTTTAAATAAAACAAAAAAGAAAAAGATTCAGAAAAAGAAAGAATCCTAGAAAAAGAAACTAAAATATTAAAAGGGGGAGAAAAAGAAAAACTAGAAACTAAACTAGAAGTAAAAATAAAAGAAGAAAAGAAAACGGAATTTTCGCAAGGAGGGGGAAGAGAAGAAAAAGAAGAAGGCGGCGGCGGTTGATCACAAGAAAAATGTTGGAAAGAAAGATCTGGTTGCTCCACTTGAATATCAATCATTTCGGTAGATTGAGAGCAAACCGGGATATCCGAAAAATTAATCTCCTCGGAAGATCGACAACAAGAAAGTTCGTCTTCCTCGAAAACTTGAAAAAAAATCGGCATATCGGGGGAAATTTCCTCCTCGAGAGGTTGAAGGCACAATGGAATTTCTGAATAATCGTCTTCCGCAAGTGATTGAAGGCACTGCGGAATATCCGAAGATTCATTATTCGAAAGATAAATAGGAGGAGGAGGGGAAGAAAAGATGCGGCATCAACAGCCAAAGCATCGAAAATCACTTTGAACTGAGCATTGATGCGTGCATCAAATGCTACACCATCAAAAATAACTTCATTTTCGCTAGAATCAAAAATTGGAGGCGCGCAAACTTGCGGAGAAAAAGAGGAGAAACCTTGAGATGGAATGAGTTGATGATCACCTTGGCCCCAAGATTGATCAGGGTGTTGCCACCCTGAGTAGTTCAAAGTAGGGCTAGGATCAAAATGTCCATTCAAGAAATTTCCTGAAAAATTAAAATTAGAAAAATTTGGAGGAGAAGGGTAGGAAGGCATTTGAAAACCATCGTAACCCTATGAAAAACAATTCGCGGACGGATCAATTTGGCCAAATTGATTCGATCTGGAAGGGATAAAATCATGGGTGGATGAAGGATATCTTACCCAACACTCCTCGCGAGAGTGACCGAACTCTCCACAATTAAAACAAAGATTAACCATTACAAAAAAATTAAATCAACCGCAAATGAGGGGCAAGAGAGAGAGATAAAAAAACAAAATGATAAAATTAATAGCTATCCTTTTTTCAAAATATCAAAACAGTCCCCGGCAACGGCGCCAAAACTTGGTACAAAAATCGCAATGGTGGAGAGAGGGTTAGAAGAGAAGAGAAGGTGGATGTGGTGGTTGAGAATATTCTCCGATTCTATATCCGATAAAGGTAAGCGTACCTTATCATTTATAGTATAGGATACTAAAGATTAGTATCAAGGTCGTATTTCCCTGGGGCATAATGATTACTCTACTTCGAGGAGATCGCTATTATTTTATCAACTGAAATTTCTATTAATTATTGTTGGGTATTGTATCCAAATCACTTGGATTTGAGGAAGCCTCCTATCAGCTAAGATGAATTCGCTATGTATTTGATGAATTCCTTCAAGTTGTGCTTGCAGTTTTTAACGCTAAGTACACACCAATGTCAGGGTGCAGTGGGTCAATATACACGGATCTGCGCGATGTAATCCCTCGTTGAGCAGATCAGTGTGTTGGCCTACGTGTACTCTCTCTATTAGGGTGTACTTAATTACAAGTACAGGGCTATGATAAAGCAAGAGCAGACAAGGAGCATGGATGGGCCAAAGACCAGCTCACGGGTTGAAAGAGGAGAAATCATCCAAGTATAAATCGTCGAGAATCACTAAGTGATTCTCGCCAATTCGTCGAGAATCACTTGTGATTCTCGACGAGTCATCGAGAATCACTAGATGATTCTTGCCGGTTGAGGCCAGCTGACTCAACGCTGCCAGAAAATTCTCTAAGGCAGAATCGTCGAGAATCACTAAGTGATTCTCGCCAATTCGTCGAGAATGTCGTTGCATTCTTGACGATTCGGCGAGAATCTAATGTGATTCCCGCTGATTCTCCCCGGCCTGTATTACCTGTGATGCCAGAATTCGTCAAGTAGAATTCGGCGAGAATCGTAAGTGATTCTCGCCGATTCGTCGAGAATCACATTTGATTCTCGCCGAATTTGACTTGGGCAAATTTCCGACATTTCCTGGACCGGTCCTGGTTTCAAGCGGTATTTCGAACCGGACTTCGGTCTTTGCTTTGGTGGGGCCCACAACGGTCATCTTTATGACCTAGTGTATAAATACACAGGTATTGGTGTACAGTAAATAACGAACATACAGAATACGAAAGCAAGCGGCCGTCAAACCCTAAACTCGCGAACCTTCTCCGTCGCCGCTGCTCGTACAGTGATCACCATTGCTGATCTCGATCTTCTCCAGATCCACGGTGATAGAAGCCAAGTCTTGCATAGCATCTCACGTGTCTAACCAGAGATCTTTTGTCTCTTGATTTGAGATAGGGAAATCCATCCCCGTCCGAATCGATCGAGACGATCGATCCTAGTGTGACCGTTGGAAGACCTTGCCGACTTCGCTAAGAAGATTGAATCTCCAGTACTTTGCTACTGTCTTCAGTTGCCGCTGCCAACACCGAGAGAGCCTTGCCGCCGCTCATCGCCGCCGCCGGTCTTGGGGAGATTCTCTCCAAGAAAGATCTAGGGTTGTGTACTTTTCGTTGCCTACAAGAACAAGTAGTCTAACGAAAAGGGACACCTAGATCTTCAAGTTGTTGTATTTCTTATACACTCTGATTTCGTTTTCATTATAAAGGAACAGTTGGTTCCTAGTTGTAGGGTTGGGTGCAACCCGTGTTGTGGGAGTGTTGACTCCTACGTGTGGAAGGGTTCCTTTCGATAGTGCAAGGATTGGATTTCAATCCTGTTGGTGAAGTGACCAAGTCGTCCTTGGATTGGGAGATAGGTCGAAGGGGGAAAGTGGACGTACCCAAATCGGGGAACCACTATAAATCGCCTGTGTTATTCTCTGTGCTGTGTGTTTTGTTTTGATTCTGCAGGTACACTTTTAATTCCGCAAATACGCTGCAAGTCACCTATCCCCCCCCCATAGGTGAAGGTAGTTGACACTAGGTGAACTTTCAAGTAGTATCAGAGGGAGGTTGCTCATCAAAAAGGTTAACACCTTAAGTAGAATCCTGCCACCAGTGTCAACAAGAAGATCAAATTCAAGCATGGAGTTGGATTGTGATGTCCCTCCTCTAAGACTCCCCTCATGTACAAAGGAGTATTATCTTGTATGGAAGATGAGAGTACTATTTCATTTAGAAGCCATCGACCCTCGAGCATCACTGATGTCTGGTCTGGACCTTCTTGCTCTAGAGTGGACAAGTGTAGGACAGCCAAGTCCATGTGGCAAACCATCTCAGACCTCATGGAGGGATCAGAGAAAACAGGGACCTGTCGTCAACAAGAGGATGAAGCCTATGTAGGGGTCCTCATTTCTGAAGATGAAGGGCATGATCAATCTGTCAGTATATCAGGGCTCCTGTGTCCTTGTCAGAGACTGAAGAAGAAGTTGAGGAAAGCAGTTCTGATGAAGCTGACTCAACAGTATCTGTCGACATTTATGGTAACCCTGAACAGCAAAGCCAGAAGCAGGTAACTTCTTCCTCATGCCCCTCTCCTCTTGAAGTTCCTAAAGACAGGAACAATTCAGAGGGTAGTCCCTCCAGAGATGCAAGGGATATGGATAGCTTCAATCAAAGGATTGAAAATCCTGATTCTCTTGAGAGTGCCCTTCAGAAGAGCAACTTACTTGTGGAGGAGCAAGCTAAGGAGATTGCTCAGCTGAGGACCTTGATGAATCTCCAATTGGAATCCATCAAGGTAAAGGACTCAAAGGTCTCGGATCTAGAGAGTCGTCTAGAGACCGAGAAGAGGATTGTTTCTAACTTTTCCAAGATAGATGCTATCAAAAGAAAAGCAGAGAATGGGTGAATCTCCCAAATTGTCAATTCATGGAGAAATGGGGAAACTATGTTCAGACCCCCCCCCCCCCACCCCGAGCAGGAAGGGCACACATCATGCATTCAGGTATGACCATAGGAACAACCTTGGTCACTACAAGAATGATCAGCCCTCATGTGGAAATACCCACAGTGCCACAGCTGACATGGCCACCCAGAGGAAAATACCTCAGGCTTCCACCAAGCCCTTTGTATTCTCGGCCACCGCCCCAACTCGTCATGAATCTGCCAGCATCAGCTCACAATGCGCCTCTCACCTCCCTAGGACTCAGGAAAGAGGGTTAGAAATCATGTTGTTGGGATTCATGGGGTCCTTGGAAGGGAGCTGACTGAAAGGAAGGCACCACCTCCCAGGCCTCATGACGCCTGCCATATGCATTCTTTCCACCCTTCCAATAGTCACGGTGGAAGAGACAATTCTGTTAGCATGTCAGGCTCTATCCCATTTAGACCTAGAACTATGACTACCTCTGTCACCCGTTCAGGTCACAAACGGCGATACAACATTCATGAATGTTGGTGTTGTGGCAAAGTGGGTCATTTTGCCATAGATTGTTGGCACAACTCTTCTGTGTCAAAGGCAAGGGGACTTCCATATCCTCGAGGAAATGTTAGTCCTCCCACCAGGATTCCTGAGGGGAGGCATTCCAACTATTTTGCTGACAGGAACCTAGGACCCAATACTTATTGGGTTCCTAAGGCAAGATAACTCTTTCCTGCAGGGTGGTCTGGGTTCCCGCAATCCTGATGGGAACCAGACAGGAGATGCTCCAAGAATGACGTGGAAAAAGTGTCAAGAATGGGAGCAGTGCCTTCATTACAGGCACATGCATACTGACCTCCTGATATACTCTGTGCTGGTAATGTGAATGTTACATCTTGTTATCACAGGTAACTGCAATTAGCCGTAAATGTGTGAACCATAAAGCATAAACAATTCCATATATGTATTTATGTATGTTGACATATCCACACTTATAATGAGTTCACTTCTTTTGATATTGGATGGTCATATAGAAAAATTATTCACGTATGCTCAGTCACTTAGGGAAGAAGTATAAGAGTAAGATAACCTTCAGTTACATTAGTAGTGATTAGTTTGACATTGTCAGCCATAAGTCCGCCCTTGAAAATTTTGAACCCCTTGGTTGAATTAAGAAACCATTATGCCTATTAAGACTTTCTTACCCTTGACAGCGACATAAATTTAGAATCTCAGCGACTTCCCTCATACTAAATTCCACCATAGTATCGTCGAACGAAGGCTTCGGACATTAATAGATGCATAAACCCGGTTATACAATGGAACCTTCAAGTGGTATCAGGCCGACTAAATTTAAATCCCGCCGACCAACCCAACCTACATCCGACGACTCGTCGAATTCCAGCGACTCTTCAAATTCCAGCTAACTCAATTTAAATCCCGCCGACTCCTCGGGCCGACTCTTCAAATTCCGCCGAATCATCTTAAATCTCGCCGATCTAACCTAAATCCCGCCGACTCTTCAACTTCCAGCTATTCGCCGAGACTCTTCCAAGCTCTCGTCTAATGACACCTCCCAGCGGGAATCCCTTGGACTTCTCCTCCCAGCGGGTTCCTCCTTCGGCGCGCTGCGTGGTGATCTAACGACACTTCTGGAGTCTTCCTCTCGCAACCAGGGTTTCGTCCAAGCCTCGCCTCGGATCGGTGTCTCTCTCGCAACCAAGCTCGCCGTCTCTCCGGAACCTTTACTGCCTCTCCACACTAGGTAATCTCCTACTTGTCCCCTACGTGTGTTGAGCTTAGTGTAGATTTTGTTCTCACTCTCTTGGTTTCGGAGATCCTTAGACTTGGAAATTGGTATTCCTTTTCTTTCTAGTTTGCTATGGCCCCACGGACCTCTGCTGGGCTGACCACTGGATGCGAGCTCGTGAGAACCGGATTCTCCCAGGCCTCGTACGAGTTCCGGAACATAATCATTATGCTCTAAAAAGCAGGACTGACATTCGTGCTGGAGCACCCATGCAAGATTTTGGATAAGGAAGTCCTGGAGTTCTTTGCAACTGCCAAGCTCCGTCACGAATACACTTCCATCAAGAGCAAGGTTGCTGGGAAGAAGGTCAAGTTATCTGCCAGGAAACTGACCAAATGCCTGCGGCTATCCAGTTGTGAAGAAGAAGATTACCTGGAGGAAGAGGATAGAGCAAGAACCCTATCCTTCTATGGACTGGCCAGGGGGACCAGGTCAATCAAAAGGAAAGACATGAATGAGGAGGGAAAATTGCTGTCTGATATCGTTGGGAAGGCTCTAATCTGCAAACCTGGATCCCACGACCACATCTCAGGAGAAATGTTCAAGACTATGGTGGCAATCGTCTTCCGAAAGCGATTCAATTGGGGAGCTATGCTCTTTGAAAGAATTAAAGACACACTCCGTAACCCCAGCTTTGGCAGAATCATCAGCCTCTATCTGAATAAGCTGGACGGAGATACATTCGACATGAGCAAAGGAGTACCGTTGCACTATCTGAAAAAGATGGAGTAAGCATATTCGACCGATGGGAGCGGCGAATAGGGCAGGTTGCCAGGGAAATAGACCAAGCGGAAGCATCTCGGCCGAGAACACCAGTACTCCAGCACACTCTATGGCAGCACCCAGAGAAGTTCCTGACGCACTGATTGCAAGAACTGAGGGGGAGCCTATACACTCTTCTGCAAACATCATATCTGATATTTCTCAGATAGCTAAAGATGCTGCGGAGACTGTGCAAGAAGACGGTGAGGAGGAAGTGGCAGATGTGGACGAGGAAGAAGAAGGTGAGGAAGATATGAATGACCTGGGAGATGAGGTGGCTGATGTGGAGGAGGAAGAAGAAGTAGAGGAAGACATGCACAACTCTGCAGATAAGCCTGAGCACTTGGAGACTGAGATGGAGGAAGAAGTAATTGAGAGGGAGAAAGTGGTGGATCCTCGGGAGGATGCTGCTGGTTCATCTAAGGAACAAGCTCCTGAGAGGTCGGATGCAGGAATGCAGGGGGAGCCCTCTCAGCAACCCTTTGTCCCCCCTGTGGACTCTATTATAGTGTCCAGCTCTCCCAGTACTTCTGCTGGGGAGCCTGACCAGGGTCTGCCTGCTGCTCCTCCACTTCAAGCAAACCTAGCAAATCACACTGTTAATTTTGTCCAAGGGATGCTGGATGAGCTCAAGGATACGTTTGAGAAATCCCTCAATAAAGTGCTAACGAGACTGAAGGACTCTGAGGATCTCATGCTCAAGAATGTGGTTCAAATCAACCATAAACTAGATGTGATGGAGAAGAAATTTGATGAAAAATATACAGAGGCAGGCACAGCCGTATCTCTTCTCATGAAAGGACTGAAGAAGAATACTGATGACCTGGCTGTAGTCAATAAAAATGCACATGTTGTGGCACAGACCATACAAAAATTTGATGCCAACATGGTAACGCTGAACGCAAATCAGAAATCTCTGCTGGACGAATTCAGTAAAACTGTGAAGCACATTGATGCATCTCTGCATTCCTATACAAACTCTATAGCCGCCGAAGCCAAAAAGGGGGAGGAAGCGTATAACGCTAAGATGGCAGGGCTTCAAGAGTTAGTACTTCTAAACTTCGATCAGACCAATAGGTACATGTTTGAAACGGCCAACTGGCTGGTAACAGAGGCATCGGGAATACATGTTCCTGTCGCTCCGCTTGAGGATGTGGGTCCTGCTGGTACTGCTGCGGGTGAAATAAGGACTGAAGAAGTACCAATGAGCGAAGCCGAGGCAAAGAAAGCTGTTGAAAGGGCTGAACGAAGAAGCTGGTTTGATCAAGAAGCCATAGCAAGAGCCAGGGACAAGAGAAAAATTCAAGAAGGGACTTCTAGGGAAACGCAAGCTGAAAAGAAGATCAGATTGAAGGAGGATGATGTGAGGAATGAAAAATGGAGTCCTGTATCAAAGAGTATTATCATGGACACATTTTTGTTACTGTAGAGGGGGCAAATAAATCGAAATGATGAATATAGTCAGTACGAATGGGAGCGGCATAAAGAATTTGAAGCTAAACGTAGCATATTTTTCAGGAACAACACCGTGGCAGATAAAGCCCCTCCTCCGAGATACTATCCAAAGCCCAAGGAGTATCTTGAGCGACAAAGCAGAAAGTTATTAGCTAAGCAACTTAAAGAAGACATAGCTAAGGACAAAAGATCTTTAGGATGTTAGCTTTGGAATTATCACATTTAAACTTTCTTATCATGTGATCATGTGAACATTTCTGTGTGGATATTCATATTTATATATACATGTGTGTGGTTTATTATTTGACTCTCACATTGATCTAATTACGTTTATTGTTCACTCTGTTGGTTAATGCATATTTTGTCTTAAGTGTTGAAATTCATCTTAGCTAAGTAGGATTTTTGGCTTCGTCAAATAGGGGGAGATTGTTGGGTATTGTATCCACAATCACCTGGATTTGAGGAAGCCTCCTATCAAGCTAGATTAATTCGCTATGTATTTGATGAATTCCTTCAAGTTGTGCTTGCAGTTATTCCACGCTAAGTACACACCAATGTCAGGGTGCAGTGGGTCATATACACGGATCGGCGCGACGTAATCCCTCGTTGAGCAGATCAGTGTGTTGGCCTACGTGTACTCTCTCTATTGGGGTGTACTTAATTTCAAGTACAGGGCTATGATAAAGCAAGAGCAGACAAGGAGCAAGGATGGGCCAAAGACCAGCTCACGGGTTGAAAGAGGAGAAATCGTCCAAGTATAAATTGTCGAGAATCACTAAGTGATTCTCGCCGATTCGTCGAGAATCACTTGTGATTCTCGATGAGTCGTCGAGAATCACTAGATGATTCTCGACGAGTCATCGAGAATCACTAGATGATTCTCGCCGACTGAGGCCAGCTGACTCAACGCCGCCAGAAAATTCTCTAAGGCAGAATCGTCGAGAATCACTAAGTGATTCTAGCCGATTCGTCGAGAATGTCGTTGCATTCTCGACGATTCAGCGCGAATCTAATGTATTCCCGCCGATTCTCCCCGACCTGTATTACCTGTGATGCCAGAATTCGTCAAGTAGAATTCGGCGAGAATCGTAAGTGATTCTCGCTGATTCGTCGAGAATCACATTCGATTCTCGCCGAATTTGACTTGGGCGAATTTCCGACATTTCCTGGACCGGTCCTGGTTTCAAGCGGTATTTCGAACCGGACTTCGGTCTTTGCTTTGATGGGGCCCACAATGGTCATCTTTATGACCTAGTGTATAAATACACAGGTATTGGTGTACAGTAAATAACGAACATACAGAATACGAAAGCAAGCGGCCATCAAACCTAAACTCGCGAACCTTCTCCGTCGCCGCCGCTCGTAGAGTGATCACCATTGCTGATCTCGATCTTCTCCAGATCCACGGTGATAGAAGCCAAGTCTTGCATAGCATCTCACGTGTCTAACCAGAGATCTTTTGTCTCATGATTTGAGATAGGGAAATCCATCCCCGTCCGAATCGATCGAGACGATCGATCCTAGTGTGACCGTTGGAAGACCTTGCCGACTTCGCTAAGAAGATTTGAATCTCCAGTGCTTTGTTGTTGTCTTCAGTTGCCGCTGCCAACACCGAGAGCCTTGCCGCCGCTCGTCGCCGCCGCCGGTCTCAGGGAGATTCTCTCCAAGAAAGATCTAGGGTTGTGGACTTTTCGTTGCCTACAAGAACAAGTAGTCTAACGAAAAGGGACACCTAGATCTTCAAGTTGTTTGTATTTCTTATACACTCTGATTTCGTTTTCATTGTAAAGGAACAGTTGGTTCCTAGTTGTAGGGTTGGGTGCAACCCGTGTTGTGGGAGTGTTGACTCCTACGTGTGGAAGGGTTCCTTCTGATAGTGCAAGGATTGGATTCAATCCTGTTGGTGAAGTGACCGAGTCGTCCCTGGATTGGGAGATAGGTCGAAGGGGGAAAGTGGACGTACCCAAATCGGGGAACCACTATAAATTGCCTGTGTTATTCTCTATGCTGTGTGTTTTGTTTTGATTCTGCAGGTACACTTTTAATTCCGCAAATACGCTGCAAGTCACCTATCCCCCCCCCCATAGGTGAAGGTAGTTGACACTAGGTGAAATTTCTATTAATTACTAAACTAAAAACTGAAATTAAATTACTAAGCTAAAAAAAACTAATTACTTGCAGAAATAAAAAGAGTTAAAGCTAGAGATAAAGGGGCGCACTCGATCAAGAATCACCTCAGCAAGAGTAGATAAAAAAGGCGATAAACAAACCTAAGCTTAATAGGGTAAAGGTCCTTGACCATAGAGGTTCCTAAAGCTTGAACATGCTTCTCTCGAAGTCATGCCCAACTGAGTTTAGGAAGGTCAGACCGAATCTTGTCTAAATCGGAGGCCTAAAGCTCGCTTTACGCAGTGAACCCCTCTATTGGATTTCACTCCAATCCATGAGATTTGGACGTCTGTCTCTCTCGAGGGGTGCATACAACTCTCTTTACTCTTAAATGCTCACTTCATTCTATCGGCCTCTCGGCTAGCCCATAATGAAAGCAATGGTGGAGAGTATATATCGATAATATACCTCAAGCCCATGAAAAATCAAGAGTAATTCAAGGCCTAAAACCTAAAAAGAAAAGGTAAATTAAAGCATCATAACTTAATCGATCGAACCTCGGATCATCAAGATCGAGTACAAGGTGGATTAGTTAATCATGGTAAAAGGGAAAGTGAGGGGTAGATAATAAAGGTGCACAAAAACTAAAGAGAGAGAATAAGAGAATGAAATGGCAACTATAATTTTATTAAAAACAAAAATGATTACAACTAGGAAATTGACATTACGAGTGCATGAAAAGAAGCTAACTACTGCTACAATACTAATAAGAAAAGATTACAGGAAATGAAAATACATTGTATGAAAATAAAAGCTAGAAATGGAGGGAGAGAGAGAGCAAACCATGAAAATAAAAATACAAAAAAAACTAAGAACTGAACTAGCAACACCTCCCCTCTCCCCAAAACATGGTCATGAATGCTGGGAATGGCCTGGTATTTATAGAGTTTTCGCATGGGTTGGTCACGCCCTAGGTCACGCCCGGGGAGGGCGTGACAGGGGGGCGTGACAGGGGGGCGTGACAGGTAAAGAGTTGACCTCGAGAGTGGAAATCTAGAGGAAATGATGATTACCTCGGTACGATGTCATACACGCCCTAGGTCACGCCCGTGATAGGGGGGCGTGATAGGCGTATCATGTCAAAATCAGCGGTCGGAAATCCATAAGACGTCGGAAAAAGGCGGGTCTCGCCCTTTGACACGCCTAGGTAGGGCGTTTCATGGGGCGTGACAGTACTATTTGCGTGCAGCAGTAGAGAAAGCATTGAATGCGGCTGCAGGCCTTGGCTAGAGGGTGACATGCCCAGTGTCACACCCTGGGACACGCCCGGGGAGGGCGTGTCTGTGGGGCGTGACAAGGGATTTTTGTCGGGAAAAACCTTCTGGCGGCTCTCAACATCGGGATCAGGCTATACGCCCTATGACACGCCCAGGGAGGGTGTGTCAGGGGGGCTTGATAGGGGATTTTTTGCGGGGAAAACTTGTTGAAATCTGCAAAAACAGAAAATAAACATTAGTTATAATATTTACACAGAAAAGAAACATAACATTACATAAAGAAAGAGATTTAAAAATAAAATAATATATTTTTACCCTAATAAATTAAGCTAAAATATGCATCATCAAGGAGTGATCCAATGATGCCTCTATACAAGGATTCATCCATTGGTTTCCCAGGTTCATCCTTGTGTAGTGATACTGAGGAACCCATTGGGGTTCTCATGGTAGAAGAATATTTCATAACATACTTCTTAATCAACTCCTTTGTGAACTTAGACTGAGAGATGGATATGCCATCTTCTGATTGTCTTACTTGGAATCCAAAGAAAAACTTCAGCTCACCCATGCTACTCATTTCAAACTTGTCATGCATAAGCTTGGCAAATTTTCTACATAGCAGATCATTAATGGAAACAAAAATGATGTCATCTACATAAATCCATACTACGTTGCTTGATCCTTTGATGTCCCTTAGGAATAGTGTCTTATCTATCTTCCCCCTAGAGAACTTGTTCTCTATGAGAAAGGTAGACAAGGTTTCATACCAGGCTCTAGGTGTATATTTTAATCCATACAATTCTTTATGTAATCTGAAGACATGAGAGCTAAGTTTAGGATTTAAAAAACCTGGTGGCGGTTCTACATAGACCTCATCCTTCAATGTACCATTTAGAAATGTAGATTTAACATCCATCTGGTAGACTTTATATCATTTATAAGCTACATGTGCTAAAAATAATCTAATAGCTTCTAGCCTAGCTACAGGTGCAAAGGTTTGGTCAAAGTCTATTCCATGCTCTTGTCTATACCCCGTAGCAACAAATCTTGCCTTGTTTTTAACTATTAATCCATTCTTATCTAATTTATTCTTATATATCCAATAGATTCCTATGACATTGTAATTTCTAGGTCTCGGAACTAGACCCCAGACCTTACATCTCTCAAATTGATTAAGCTCTTCTTGCATTGCCATAATCCAATTGGGGTCTAAATTGGCTTCTTCATACTTCTTAGGTTCCATCTGAGAGAAAGCTAGAGAACAAAACCTCATTATGATATCTAATCCTAGTAGTCACTCCTAACCTGGCATCACCTATTATTTGATCAATAGGATGATCTCTAAGGTGTCTAACAGCTACAGGCAGATTTCTACCATTACCTAGTTCTTCCGGTAGAGAAGGATGAATCGCTTCCTCCCCCTTGGCAGTGACTGTGTCTTCTATAGGAACTACAACATTGTTTCTAGCCTCTAATTCTATATCAGATGAATCTCCTATTTTAAATTTTTCTATCTTAGAGTCAACATCTCTTAGACTAGAATTGTTAGATAGTATATTATGTAAGACAGAAGTTTCATCAAAAACAACATTAATTGATTCTTCTACCACTTGATGTTTCATGTTATAGATCATATATGTCTTGTTATGATTACTATAGCCTACAAAAATATCTTCATAGGACTTCTCTGGAAACTTAGTTAGATAAGTCTTCACATTGTCTAAGACATAGCACTTACTTCCAATGATCTTGAAATATGACAGACTTGGTTTTTTTCCTTTCATTAGTTCATAGGGAGTCTTATTGTGACTTTTGTTGATCAAGGCCCTATTCTGAACATAGTAAGCAGTGTTTACAGCCTCAGCCCAAAAATATTCTGGGAGAGATGTGTCACTTAGCATTGTTCTAGAATCCTCAATGAGAGTTCTATATTTCTCTCAGCAACCCCATTTTGCTGGGGAGTTCTAGGAGAGGAGAATTCATGAAGGATCCCTAGATCTTTATAGAAATTTATCATTTTTTTAGATTGAAATTTTGTGCCATGATCACTTCTGAATTTGACCACAGAACATCCCTTTTCATTTTGAATTTGTTTGACAAAATCAGCAAGAATGTCCAGAGTTTCAGACTTTCTACTTAGGAAGAATACCTAAGCAAATCTAGAGTGATCATCTACAATCACATAGGTTTAAGACTTCCTACCTAAACTAAGAATTTTCAAAGGACCAAATAGGTCCATATGAAGTAAGTATAGACACCTCTCAATGTCTTTGGACTGAATGCTCTTAAAGGAGACTTTTGTCAGTTTGCATCTTTGACATGCTAAACACATGTCTTCTTTGGAGCATTTTAGCTGGGTATTATTTCTAACTAAGTCCATAGAAAACAACTTGCTCATAGCCTTATAATTTAAGTAAGCTAGCCTCATGTGCCATTGCATACACAAAGAGTCTTTCTCACTTGCTACTAGGCATATAGGAGAAACCTCATTTATACTTAAGAAATTTAGACAATAAATATTGTCACTCATAGTGTCTTACAAGATGATCTCTTGATCACTTGCATTCCTTATCAGACACTTATCATTATGGAATATGATTTCAAAACCTATATCACAAAGCTGACTTATGCTTATCAAATTATTGTTCAATCCTTCCACATAAACCACTTTTGTGATAGTCACTAGACCATTAGAAATGTTACCATATCCCTTGGTGAGTCCTTTTTCTAAACCTCTAAAGATTACTTTTGGTCCATCCTTTACTGAAGCATAATCCCTTAGCAGACTTCTTGTTCCTGTCATATTCCTGGAATAGCCACTGTCCAAGTACCATATTGGTATTTGTGGTACTTGGATCCACCTGTAATCACAGAATTAATTAACCTTAGGCACCCAAATAGTTTTGGGGCCTTGGTTCCTATTAGACTTAGCTGTGTGAAGCACAACAGGCTTTCTGAACAGATGAGTCTGTGACTTAAATGAAGGTGTTGTTGGATTGTACCAACAATCTAGGGCAAAATGCCCAACCTTCCCACAACACTAACATTCAAATCTATTATATCTTCTCTTAGGTTGCACCTTTGAAGTTGTACTTTTGGTCAACTTATAGTTGATATTCAGATTCCATGGTAGAGGTGCGACATTGACACCCTTACCTTTCAGGTTTAAGTATTGTGCACTGGGACTAGATCTAAGAATTCTTTAGCTCCTTGGATTGATCACTCCTTGTGGTGGTATGTGTGCCTTATAGCCATTAGATTTTTGTCATTTCCAGCAAGGCTCTTTATTGACCTTGCTGGTGGTGCACTCAGAACTCATGTGTCAAGGAATACATGATCCCTTTCATCTGTTAGAATTCAGATGCTTGGTTGGTTGCTTAGCTGGACCTATTGGGGCTTTACCCTTAGGCTCAGGTTTCTTATTTATCTTATTGTCCTCAATATATCCTACACCACTTCTAAATGGTGCATAAAATGTATCAATAATAGGTAGCATAGACTTAGGTCTTAAGAACTGTTTCAAGAGCTGTCTATCCTGAAGAAGCTTTACTTACAGCTTATAGGTCCTTTACAGTCTTGGCTTATTCTAGAATAGTCTCAGTCTGACTATCTATTTTATTATTTAAGTCTATGAGCTTCAGTTTTTGAAGGTCCAACTTAATGTTGGCCCTCTCCAACTGAAAAGGTACTGCTCTCAGAGACTCTAGTTATTTGTCTTGTTCCTTAACAAGCTCTTTGCTTGTAATCAAAGCCTTCAACAACTGCACATATCTGTCGATGAGTGTGTTGAAATCAGCTTATGAATCTGGACCATGTTCACTATTATTGTAAGAGTGTGAACATAATTCATTCTCTGATGCTGATCTAGAGCCTGAGGCAAAACTAGTAGTAAAAGGTTTTACCTTGGTAGAATTTGAACAATCCCGATCTTCTTCTTCTGTTAGGGTCATCAGCCCTTGATCAGTACAGTCTTCACTATCACTGGATGATAGTGTGGTTCTTCTTCAACTGCTGACCTCCTTAATGGCCATTAAACCCAAAAGATTCTCCTCCTCTTTTGATTCAGATGAATCTGTCTTACTGTCTGAAAGAGTGGACTGCTTCTTGGCCAAGAGGCTTTTATCAAACATCTTGTGTTGTCCAGTCTTTCAGTTTTCAAACTTTTTCTCCTTCCTTTTTACTGGGCAGTCAGCAATGACATGCCCTTGCCTATTACAACAATAGAAAAAAAGATTAGTCTTAATGTGTTTATTCTGAGAAGAACCATACCTGTCCCCAGATTTCTCTTTATTGGGTTTCTCTGAGTGATTTTTCTTCTTGTGAGAAGAGTCTCCAGCTAGACCCTTCCATCTACCCTGCCTTCTTCTCCTCTACATCTTCTTAAATTGTCTTAATAAGAGTGACAGTTCTTCTTCAGTCATGTCCCCTCCTGATGAGGAAGATTCTGTGCATTCTAAGACTGCATTCTTGTCTTTCTGAGGGAGCAGATTTCTCCTTGACTTCCCTGGATATCTCAGCCTTAGGTCCATAGACTTTCTTTGTTTAGTGCTCTTGTTGAGTCTTCTTCAGACTTCCTGAGATTCAGCTGTAGCTCATGAGACATCAGCTTGTAAAATAGAGCTTGAGGGTCTATATTAGCTAAGTTGCCCATTTCTCTAATAACACAAATCTTGATGCCCCATTCCTTATTCAGGGACCTCAAGAACTTGTCATTGAGTTCATAATTGGTGAAACTCCTGCCATATGTTCTCAGGTTGTTCACTATTCTGAAAAATTTCTCAAAGCTCTCAGCCACTATGTCTTTCTTGTCTTGCATGAAGGCTTCATACTGTTGGTTTAATAGAGATTTTTTGTCATCTCTAACCTTATCAGTGCCTTCCATATATATAATCAATGATTCCCATATTTCTTTGGATGTTTTGCAATGAATCAAGTTTTGGAATGTGGTGTCATCTATAGTGAAAGTGAGGGTACGATCTATCTTCACTCTAGAGGGGGGTGAATAGAGTATTTTAAAATAATTTACAATTAAAAACTGTAAAGCAGTAGAAGACTTAATTTATGTATATGTGTAAGGTGCTTGCAGTGAAATAAAAACTAAAGCAAGAAATAAGAAATCATACAGTACAAAGCAAAGTCAAACACACATCAACAAAATGACACAAGGATCTATAGTGGTTCCCCAACAACCTGGGTACATCCACTCTTCTACCACCCTAGGTAGGAATCCACTGCAGGAATAGTTGATCAGGTGTCCTGGGCACTAATGAGCTTTTGATAAGGTGCTCAAAAATCAGATCTAGATTTTTTGATAAGGTGTCTTGCCACCACTGAATTTTGACAAGGTCTCAGAAACCAGTTTCAGAACTTTTGAAGGAAGTTTTGATAAACCCTTTTACAGGAGGGAAAGGAAAAAAAAGTAGTTTGAAGATGTTCTTCTCTATTAACAATCTGAGAGAAGATAAGTGGAAGATGTTGCTAAAGCTCCCCCTGAGATCTGTAAGGGTTCAGGAAGGTGAGCTTTGCTAGGGTGATAGGTCTTCAGTTGCTTCAGATCTCCAGCAAAAGATGATTTCATCAGATGCTGAAATGTGTGATGTCTGGATTCCTTGATGTTGAAGCTTTTGAACACTTGAGGATTTGGAGGAGTAGAATAGCAGATGATCTCCTCCACAAAAAAGTTCCTTGTGTTCTTGAAGATTTTGACTCAGTGAATCTGTATGTTCCAGAAGATGAGTTCTTGATCAGAGTATATTTTGATCTCTCTTTTGTAACTCTTTTTCTCAATCTGATAATCATGTATATCTCTTTTCTATCTTATTGTATTGATCTGTTATCACTTATTCAAAAACATATTCTATAGGAGTATATCAGATTCTGACTTAGATGGCCGTTACTCAGTCATAAATGACTTCCATAATTGACAACTGTCTCTGGGGAAAGTCCTAAGTAACATTCCTTTTAGCCTTCCTTGAAACTTGCTCCAGATTGCTTGAAACGGCTACATAATCCTTTGCAATAAATGCAGGAAATAAATCTGAATGAATTCCATAACTGTTCTTGAATTTGAATTCTGAAAGCGTCGACCTCTCAGAAAAATCATCGACCTGAGCTGAGCTATCATCGACCTGAGCTCAGAGATTGGATTTATACTAGAGACAGAAAACGTCAACCTGAGCTCTACGATCGTCGACCTGAGCTCAGCGACTTGGAAAACAACTAAAGACAAAGCGTCGATCTGAGCTCGAAGATCATCGACCGGAGTTAGACGACTTGCAGAATTGAGCTCAGAGAACGTCGAACTGAGTTCGACGTTTCGTCGACCTGAGCTCGACGAGAATTGTCTTTGTCTCAGCACTGAATCCTGATCTTTAAATGGTATTGGGGGCATCTTCAAACCTAAGTTCTAACCCTTAGACTCATTCTAATTTGACCTTTTCAACTATACAACTAGGTCAAACCAATTTCCTAAAAACATAGTGATCCTTGCCCAAATTAGTAATAGAGTGTTCCAACAATATCTCCCTATTTGGGTTAGGATTACTATTTACAAGACAAAATAGGAAATAAATAAGCATACATAAAAAGCAAAAGCTAAACCAACAATGACAAAGCAGCATTGCAGATCACAGATAGAATATCAGCATATATTTAGAGATAGATGTTTGTTCAGCTTATAGAAATCACTTTTTTCTCATTTCCCTTTTTAAACAGAATTTCCCTTTTAGGATTGAGGGCTTTTGTCTTTGATCTTCTGTCATCATCTGCACCTAAGGAGGTTTGGGGTCTAGGCCTTGGAACTACAGCCTCAGGATGTGGCTTCATATAATCTTCTGGATGAAAGAATTTTCTTGAAGAATATCTCTCTAATTCTATCTTTCTTTGATCTGAAAGGGTTGTAATGTTGGAAAAGTCTTTGCCTTGCTCTTTGGCCTTTTTCATTTGATCTAGTGCAGCAAGCTCTTTCATTCTGGCAGTCCATGACAATGGGTTGTTTTTAGGATCTTCAAATGGGACTGGAGGTTCATATTTATTGATTGATTCTGAATCAGTAGGAGTCCTGGTGACAACTGTATCTCTAAGCTTGTAAGGGAAAGGACCTTGAGTAGAATCAATAGGACCTTGTCCTTCCCTTTGTTATCTGGAGTAAGTTCTGTACTCTCTCTAATTTCCTTTATTCTGACCTCTTCTAGAATGATAGCCTCTTTGATATTGTCCTCTAGATTGATGTCTTTATGAAGATTGAGAGGAACTGTGCTTTGAAGCAGATGAATGAAAAGCTGAGCCTCAACCAGATCCTGAGTCTGGAGGAGGAGGAGGAAACTGAGAAGATCCTTTCTCATATTTGTCAAGCTTTCTTCTTTTCTTCATAGCCTTTAACTGATTCTTAGAGTATTGCATCCAAGGCTCTATTATCTGACAGTCATGCAAAATGTAATATGGTATATCATTGACATCTTTGGCTTTAGCAGGAGGGACTCTCATCATTGCTTTGCTTCTTGCTTTCCTTTTCTTGGCAATGGTGCCAGAAGAATCATCAGAGTCAGTGTTGAATTGATCACTATCTGAACTCTGGGGTCTATCATAGAGATCATCAATCCTTTTGATGTAATTCTCTTATTGTTTAAACTTGTCAGAAGAAGCAGCAGCAACATCAGCAGATAACATATTAATATCAGTAGATACAACAACTTCAGCAGCAGCAGCAACAACACAAGCAGAAACTTCCTCAGTCATAAGAGAACTGATATAAGAGATAATCAGGCTGGGATCACAGACAGCAATAGGCATAATGTCCTTAGTAAGGTCTTTAACTCCCTGAGTTGGTAAGCAGCTTCTGTGAAGAAAATCAAATTCAGACAACAGTGACCTGAGGTCCACTGTGAGTACTGGTATTGGAGCTGGAGTAGAAATCTCTGGCAGCAGCAATTCCTCAGGAGCAGCAGGCACTACCTCAGCTTCATAGGGAATCTCCCCCTGCCTTGATTCAGTAATAATTGGATCAAGGCACCCCATAGAAGGGATTGCCTGAGGAGAAGAGAGAGAGGATAGCCTGGCAGATAACTCCTTTATTGATTTCAGGAGTGGAGCCAAGGAGGTCTCCAGCAGGTTTACTAGCTTGGGGGCCAGTATCCTATATAGCTTATCTACCAAAGCTGATAGATCCACTTGCTTAAGTGTGACATGAGTAGAGGTGGAGGATGGAATGATTTGGGCTGGTGATGGATAGACTGCTGGAGATGGTATTGTGGATGGTAGGATGGTTGGTTGAGAGATTGGGATGGTGGAGATAGATGGTATTGGTGTGGAGATGGATGGTGTGAAGGATGGTTGGGTAAGAATATCATGCAGGATTTGTTGATATGAAGAGGTAGAGGGAAGCTCAGCAGGTGAGGAAGGGGAAGCATCCATGAAGGAATCTTCCAAAATGTTGAAGGATGGAATGTCAAGAGGTGGATAGTAGTGGAGTGGATGGAATTGTTCTGAGGTGGCTGGAGGTGAAATTGGTGATGAAATGGTAATGGGGGAGGAGATGGATGTGGAGATGGTTGATGTGGAGGTGGAGGTAGAAACAGCAGGAGGTGGAGAAGGAGGAGAAGAGGTGGAGGAAGTAAATTCCTCAATGAGGGCAGGGGCCTGAGGGGAAGAGACTGCAATAGTCCTTGTGCCTGAAGCAGTGGTAGTCCTGGTTGGCTTGATTATCTGCCTATCCCATTTCCCAAACAGGGGACAGGTTAGCCTTTTTGATGCATTGATGTGCATCCCATTTGATACTAGCAGTTCAGGGCACCTGGAGTACAGGAATACCCCTAAGATCCTCCCAAAGTTCACAAAACTTTTGTTTATTTTCTTCTTTATCAAATCAAAGAAAATGGCTCCCCAGTTTAAGTGTTTCTTATCCACTAGGGCTCCCATCAAACAGAACTGATACCTGGATATGGTATCATGTGCTGAGTGCTTTTCCAGTAGCACTTTCCCCACAACATCAGCAAGAAATCTAAATTCAATAGATAAGTTCTTTTTCAATAATTTGTTAGGGTTTTCTGCAGAGTGACCCATTCTGTCTAACATTGAAGCAAATAACTCTCCCGAAAGTTCAACAGAATTATCTCCAGTACTCAAATGAAATACTTCAGTCAGGAGAGTAGGTGATAATGATACCTGAGTCCCGCTGATAGTACCAACAAGGGTATTCTGATCCAGATTATGTGCTGTAAATACCCATTCTTTAATCTCATCTGCGGCGATCTTCATCCTGGTGGACATTATATGCACTAACTGTTGTTCTCGGAAAAGTTCCAGAATGTCTTTGAAAACCTGATCGCTGTCGTCAAACGAATCCATATCTATATCAAATCCTGTATCAAATTTCATCTTGGCGAGAGCGGCAACATTCACGGCCATTGTATACCTGCAAAAAGTAACAAACACAACCAAGTGCAGTAGAGTTTGGAGGGAAAGAAAAAGTTTGGAGAGAGTATGAAAGCGCAAAAGAAGAACGACGGTGAAAGAATGATTTTATATTAGGGTTCGACGCCGGAAAGGAAAGACCGTTGAACTCCGTTCGACGATCTGGGCTTCTAATGGAATCTGAAGAGTCTTCAATAACATCAATCTCCGTTCGACGATACTGGAGAACGTCGATCTCCGATCGACCAGAAGAAGATTGTCTAGCGCTATCTGGAAAAAGCTGAACTCTTGTCGACGCTATTGGAAAGGGTTGATCTCTGTTCGACGCTTTTTGGGAAAAACGTCGAGCGCAGTTCAGAGACAAACAAAACCTACAGACACTATAAAATACAAGTTTTTAGCCTAGTCTTGGTCTATTTTTAGAGTTTTAAAATCTTGGGATTTATTTTAAACTTCCTCCATCTAACATTCCTAACTGATTTAGGAAGAAGATATGTTTCTTTTCATCCAAAGATTTGATGAAAATATCTCCCCTTTACAAATCAGTTGGGATATATTGAATTTCAATTTTGTTCTTCTCAACATTATCTCTTAAGAAGTGATGCCTAATCTCTATGTGTTTTGTCCTACTATGGAGGACTGGATTTTGTGCTATAGAAATAGCACTGGTGTTATCACAAAATATTTTTGACCCTTCTAAGTTGTAGCAATAGTCTAGGAGCTGGTTTTGAATCCACAGAATCTGTGAGCAACAACTGCCTGCTGGCATATATTCAGCTTCAGCAGTTGAAGTGGACACAGATGTCTATTTCTTACAGAACCAGGAGACAAGTCTGTCACCAAGGAACTGACAAGTTCCACTGGTGCTTTTCATGTCTACTCTACATCCAGCATAATCAGCATCTGAAAATCCAGTTAATTCAAATCTTGAGTCTTTTGGATATCAGAGGTCTAGATTTGGACAACTTTTTACATACCTAAGAATCCTCTTAACTAATGTTAGATATGACTCTCTAGGGCTTACTTGGAATCTAGCACATATACATGTAGCAAACATTATAACATGTCTACTAGTTGTAAGGTACAATAGAGAGCCAATCATTGCTCTATATGTTGTATGATCAACATGTTTTCCATGTTCATCAGCATCTAATACAGCATTGATAGGCATAGGGGTTTTCATACAAGATTCTTCAGACATACCAAATTTCTTGACCAATTCTTTTGCATACTTAGTTTGAGAAATGAATATGCCTTCAGCATGTTGTTTGACTTGCAATCCTAGAAAGAAGGAAAGCTCACCCATGCTACTCATTTCAAATTTAGAGTGCATCAGGTTGGAAAACTTTTTGCACAAATTTGAATCAGTAGAACCAAAGATAATATCATCTACATATATTTGTACTAGTAGGGTATGGGACTTATGGGTTCTAATAAAAAGAGTTTGGTCTACTCTACCCCTTATAAAATCATTTTTCAGAAGAAAGCATGCTAAGGTCTCATACCATGCTCTAGGAGCTTTCTTGAGGCAATATAATGCTTTATGTAATTTGAAAACATGGTCAGGATAAGTTTAAGAGATAAAACCTGGAGGTTGTCTAACATAGACTTCCTCTTTGATGTCTCCATTGAGAAATGCACTCTTCACATCAATTTTGGTAGACCTCAAAACCTTTGTGAGCTACATAAGCTAGGAATATTCTTATGGCCTCTAACCTTGCAACTGGTGCAAAGGTCTGGTCATAGTCTATTCCTTCTTCTTGAGAATAACCTTGAGCAACTAGCCTTGCCTTGTTCCTTACAATAACTCCTTGATCATCCAACTTGTTTCTGAACACCTACTTTGTTCCAACAATTGAGTGATCCTTAAGCCTTGGCACTAGTTCCCAAACTTGATTCCTCTCAAATTGATGTAATTCCTCTTGCATAGCAATGATCTAGTGTGGATCTTGTTATGCATCTTGAATGGATTGAGGTTCAACTTGAGATAGAAAGCAAGTATGCATTAGGTTCTGGTTGACCTGATTTCTGGCTTGCACACCAACTGAGATGTCTCCAATCACTTGGGAGATTGGGTGATCTCTTTTTGTTACTAAATCAACAGGGGGTGTTGATTGTTCACCAACCTGTGTGGTTGTTTCCTTTTGTGGAACAACAACTAGCTCTTCAAGATGTTGAGCACCAAGATGTTGAGTATCATCTTCATCTTCACTAATTTCTTCTCTCTGCTGGATAGGTGGATATGTTGAATCCTTTTCTACAATATGTAACCTGTCCGAATTTTCTGAAAGAGAGTGTACCTGCAATGGTTCTATGGTAGAAGTAGACTTCTCCTTATAAAACATATTAGTCTCATCAAAAGATACATGAACATATTCTTCAATTTTCAGAGTAGATTTGTTATACACCCTATAAGCTTTACTGATCATGGAGTATCCCAGAAACACTCCTTCATCAGCTTTAGCTTCGAATTGTTCTAAATATTTCTTGTCATTATTGTGAATATAACAAATGCAACCAAAAATTTTGAAATAGTCTACTTTAGGTTTCTTCCCTTTGAGCAATTCATAGGGAGTCTTGCCCTTCAGTTTATGTATTAGACTCCTGTTCAACACATAGTTTGAGGTGTTCACTTCCTCAGCCCAAAATGATAGAGGTAGGTGAGCATCTGTCAATAATGTAGTAGCAGATTCAATTAGGGTTCTATTCTTCCTTTCAGCTACCCCATTTTGTTGAGGAGCTCTAAGAGCTGAGAAAGTATGTCTGATCCCTTCACTTTGACAGAACTCTTGCATAAGAAGAGAATCAAACTCTGTCCCATGATCACTTCTGATCAGGGCAATGTGAGTATTGAACTCAATCTGTATACATTTGAAAAACTCTGTCAAACACTTAAAGTTATCAGACTTCTTCCTCAGAAAGAATACCCAAGTGAATCTAGAGAAGTCATCTACAATCACTAAGGTGTAAGATTTCCCTCCTAAGCATTGTACTGTAATGGGTCCAAAAAGATCCATGTGTAACAGATACAAAATCCTAGGTGAATCACTCTTATTAAGTGACTTAAAACTGTTTTTAGTTTGCTTACCTAATTGATAAGCCCTGCAGAGTCCTTCCTTCTTGTAGGGGCTAGAAGGTAGTCCTCTAACAAGGTTGCCCTTGGACAGCCTAGCAATGGTTCTAAGGTTTAAGTGTCCTAGTCTCTTATGCCATAAATCATTTGGTTTACAGACTGAATTAAATAAGCAGATATCTATGTTGGTTGAAAGGAAATCTACAAGATAAATGTTACCTTTCCTTTTACCTGTTAACACTGTTGTGTTATCCTCTGACCGTATCTTGCATAAGGATTTGTTGAAAGTCACTTGATATCCTTCATCACAGAGTTCACTAATGCTAATTAGGTTGTGCTTCAGTCCTTCCATATAAGCCACCTTCTTGAATGTGACTGAGCCAATCTGAATAGCACCATATCCTTTTGTTTGACCAAAGTTTGAATCACCAAAAATCACTTTGGGTCCAAGTTTGGTTCTGAATGATGTTAGGTTCTCCTTGTTCCCTGTAATGTGCTTTGAGCACCCACTATCCAGATACCATTGTTGGTTCATTACTTGATAGGTCTTCACATGCACATAAACAGCTAATATGTTTTTGACCAAGTTTACCTTGGGTCTAGGTTAATAACCTTTAAACTCATAAATAAATGACATCCCAGGCTGACTCTTATAGCCTTCAGGATGGTATCTCCTAGGAGGCACTATCCATTCAGTATAAGGGTTAAAGCTTTGGGATTAGGGACTTCTAGGGTTGATTTTAGATTTACCTCTAAAAGAATGTTCAAAGCTCTGAGCTCCGTTCGACGATCGTTGAGCTGATTTCGATGATCTTTGGTCAGATCGTCGAGCTCCATTCGAAGATCGACTATACCAGAGTTCAGAGTTCAGAAGTCATCGATCTGAGTTCGATGATCCAGCCTGAGATCGCCGAGCTCTGTTCGACGATCGTCGACCTCTGTTCGACATTTTCTGTTGAACTTTGTTTTCCTTAGGTAAATCAGGATTCTTCCTAGCTACCTCTACAACACCCTTTCCTTTATCAGAAATAAATTTAATTGGGGTTGTTAATACTATAGGTTGGCTTGATGAAGCACCCAAGCCCAGTGTACTGTTGAATCTCGAGTTCACTGTGCTTGTGATGTCCATCAGTCTGATGCTTCTCCCATTAAGGGATTCTTCAAACTTCTTTGTCTGGGATAGCTCACTTTTCAGTGAAGCTATCTCCTCCTTACAGCATTCTAACTCCTCAGAGAGTTTGAGGTTGTCTGATTTTAAGGTGCTATGTTCAGACAATTGATTTCTGAGAGAGATAATCTATTTCTCAGACTTTAATAGGTCTAAACAAAGTACCTTAAATTCAGATCTAAAGTCCTCTGAATCAAAGTCAAAGGAGTCTATTGCCTGGTCTTTTTCAGTTTGAGTTTCAGATTCTGAATCTGATCCTTGTTTTGCATCAGAATTTGGCTGAGAGGCATTGATAGCCATCATACAGAATTCCTTTTCTTCAGCATCATCCTCATCATCACTTGAGCTTGATGAGGCTTCTGATTCCTCTTCAGTATCACTCCAGCTTTCAGCTACAAACCCCTTCCTTGTATGTTTATTTTTGTTGGAGGAGGATTTGTTATTGTTGTTTCCCCTGGAGTCCTTGTCTTTTCACTTATCTTTCCTATCCTTCTTGTCCTTATTCTTATTTTCTGGACAGTCAGGCACAATATGGCCTAGTTTCCTGCATCCAAAACAGATTATTTCTTTATTATTTGACTTATCATACCTTGGCTTCTCATGCCCTCTCGATGATCTCTTTCTGAAATCTTTCCTGGCCATCTTATAGGATCTTTTGGCCAGCAAGCTCATCAATTCTTCATTGCCTGTGACCTTGTCTTCAGGCTTATCTTCTATGGCTTTGAAAGTTATGGTCTTCTCCTTTCTGATGACTAGAGAAGCAACCTTTTGTTCTTCCTCTCTGTTCTTGATGAGCAGCTCATAAGATTTGAGCTTGCCCAAAAGATCCTCTGTTGTGATCTCACTTAGGCTTCTGGCATCCTTGATTGGCCAGATCCTTGAGCCCCAAGTGCTAGGGAAGCACATTAGGATCTTGTCATTTAGTTCAGTGAGTGTGATCTCCTTATCCAATGTCTTTAACTCACTAACTATCAGACTGAGCCTGTTGTACATATCTGCAACTGACTCAGCTTCTCCTTTCTTAAAATTCTCATATTGGGATATGAGATGGGATCTCCTGTCCTTCCTTTCATCAGCAGATCTAGATACAATTTCAGAGAGCTTATCCCATATGTCTTTAGCTAAGTAGCATTCAGCTACCTTTTAGAATATCTCATCAGACATAGTCTGAGCAAGAATATTCATAGCCTTTGCATCTGAAACTTTCCACTTCTTTATTTCTGCATCTGTTCCTGAGGGAGGTGGAACAGCACTTGTGCTTGTGGTCTCTGGAGGTCATGGACAAACTGTCAAAACAGAATTAAAAATGTCCTCATCAATAGAATTCATGTAAAGTCTAATCCTTGCCTTCCAAAGTGCAAACTTAGAAAGGTTGCACACTGGAGGTCTGGTGCAAGCATAGTCTTTGTTCTGTGCCATGGTTTTGTATGAAAATAAATATAATATAAAAAGTAATAACCCTCTATAGAAGATTTATCTTATTAAGGATCTTTTGGTTCAGGTGTTAGCCTGTTCAACCAATCTGTTGAAGATTCAGTTGTTGAGTAACCAACCTGCCTCTGATACCAATTGAAAGTGAGGGTAAGATCTATCTTCACTCTAGGGGGGGTGAATAGAGTATTTTAAAATAATTTACAATTAAAAACTGTAAAGCAGTAGAAGACTTAATTTATGTATATGTGTAAGGTGCTTGCAGTGCAATAAAAACTAAAGCAAGACATAAGAAATCACACAGCACACAGCAAAGTCAAACACACAGCAATCAGATGACACAAGGAGCTATAGTGGTTCCCCAAAAACCTGGGTACATCCACTCTTCTACCACCCTAGGTAGGAATCCACTGCAGGAATAGTTGATCAGGTGTCCTGGGCACCAATGAGCTTTTGATAAGGTGCTCAAAAACCAGATCTAGATTTTTTGATAAGGTTTCTTGCCACCACTGAGTTTTAACAAGGTCTCAAAAACCAGTTTCAGAACTTTTGAAGGGAGTTTTAATAAACCCTTTTACAGGAGGGAAAGGAAAAAAAGTAGTTTGAAGATGTTCTTCTCTGTCAACAATCTCAGAGAAGACAAGTGGAAGATGTTGGTAAAGCTCCCCCTGAGATATGTAAGGGTTCAGGAAGGTGAGCTTTGCTAGGGTGATAGGTCTTCAGTTGCTTCAGATCTCCAGCAAAAGATGATTTCAGCAGATACTGAAATGTGTGATGTCTGGAGTCCTTGATGTTGAAGCTTTTGAACACTTGAGGATTTGGAGGAGTAGAATAGCAGATGATCTCCTCCACAGAAAAGTTCCTTGTGTTCTTGAAGATTTTTACTCAGTGAATCTGTATGTTCCAGAAGATGAGTTCTTGATCAGATAATATTTTGATCTCTCTTCTGTAACTCTTTTTCTCAATCTGATAATCCTGTATATCTCTTTTCTATCTTATTGTATTGATCTGTTATCACTTATTCAAAAATATATTCTGTAGGAGTATATCAGATTCTGACTTAGATGGTCGTTGCTCAGTCATAAATGACTTCCATAATTGACAATTATCTCTGGGGAAAGTCCTAAATAACATTCCTTTTAGCCTTCCTTGAAACTTGCTCTAGATTACTTGAAATGGCTACATAATCATTTGCAATAAATGCAAGAAATAAATCTGAATGAATTCCATAACTGTTCTTGAATTTGAATTCTGAAAGCATCGACCTCTCAGAAAAATCGTCGACCTGAGCTCAGCTATCGTCGACCTGAGCTCAGAGATTGGATTTATACTAGAGACGGAAAATGTCGACCTGAGCTCTACGATCGTCGACCTGAGCTCAGCGACTTGGAAAACAACTAAAGACAAAGCGTCGATCTGAGCTCGAAGATCGTCGGCCGGAGTTCGACGACTTGCAGAATTGAGCTCAGAGAACGTCGAACTGAGTTCGACGTTTCTTCGACCTGAGCTCGACAAGAATTGTCTTTGTCTCAGCACTGAATCCTGATCTTTGAATGGTATTGGGGGCAGCTTCAAACCTAAGTTCTAAGCCTTAGACTCATTCTAATTTGACCTTTTCAACTATACAACTAGGTCAAACCAATTTCCTAAAAATATAGTGATCCTTGCCCAAATTAGTAATAGGGTGTTCCAACATATAGCACTGACAATTATGTTCTGAGCCCTCTTATCCATAAAGGCCAGAATTATCTCATTCTTGTCCATCTCTATGTAAGTCTTAGGTTTTCTTATGTTGGCATCAAGAATTGACACTTTCATAGGTATGAAAGGTCCTTCCAATACAGTGATATATATTCTTGGATCTGCAGCCTCCATGAAGAGTCTAACCCTTTTCTTCCAAATCCCAAAGTTTTCTTTAGAGCAGACTGGGAGTTTGATGGAATGGTTTTCTCTTTGAGCTGTGATTTGTTCTTAGTTAATCCTTAGGATTCTCACTAGGTTGTTATGCCTTCACAATAAACCTCCCTCTGATACCAATTGTAAAGTGTTTGTTTAGGATAGAGAGTGACCTAGAGGGAGGTGAATAGGTCCAATTTAAATCTTGGCTACTTTTAAATCACAGAAATTTCTTAGTGTGTTTATTAACCCAACCACAGTATTCAAGAACACAATTGATCTACTAAATACAGCGCATATCTAGTTTAACAAACACAGCACAAATTGCAATACAGCACACTGTAGTTTTATAGTGGTTCCCCAATTTATGGGTACATCCACTTTCCCCCTTTGCCTATCGAGAAAAGAACTAAATTCGGCCAAACTCCTCCTTACTTTTCCTCAGATCCTCAGATCTTACACCTCAGATCCCATCTGGCTCCTATAACTCAGATAAAGCAATGTCCTACCTCTGATCCCCAAGATCCTACATCTCAGGTTCCTCTTCAAGAACCCTACCTCAAAGTGAACCTCCACTCCTACTCCAAACCCTTGACCTAGAACCTCAGAACCTTCCAATTCCTACAACTCAAAGAAATAGCCCCTTCTCCTACCTTAGGCTCACAGACCTACCTCAGCCTTTATAATTTAGGCTTACAACTCAGAGAAATCAATCTCCTACAACTCAGATCTACTGATAGATCTTACAAAATTATTATAACAGAAAGAATTTGAGTTTTGAAGCATCACCTAGGAAGAAAGAGACTGGTGACTTCTTCTTGATCAGATCTTGATGTGAAATCTTCTCCCTTAATCTTGGCTGTGAAGAAAAAGGTCCAACCCTTCTTAGCTTTTTCAAAGCTTCTTGAAGGAGAAGGTAGAGTTGAACTTGGCTAGAGAAGCTTGAAGTTGATCAAGGATCTGCCTCCTCTCCACCTTCAGAATTCTATTGAATTGTTCTGACAGACTTAGATGAGAAGAACAAGAATGATCTCTCTACTTTTTCTGTTGTGTTGGTCTCCTTATATAGGCTTGGGCAAGAGTGATCGGCTGCCCCAATTAATCAACTTACATCTGATAGTTCTGACGGTTTTCAAAACTTCAAGCTTCGAATTCTGGACTTAGAAGAATTTCTGTCAGAGAGCTTCTGTATGAAGGTGTTGAAACCAGTTCTGGGTGCTAACACTTCTGTACTTAGATTCTGTCGACACCAGTCCTTGGTGTTGATACTTCTCTTATAGGGATGTCGACGACAATCGAGTGAGTCGACACTGCTAGCTTTTTGTCTCAACATAACTTGTGTCAAATGTGTCAGCACTAGTCCTGAGTGTCGACACAGATGGTTTCTTGACTAACGGTGTCGACCTAAGTCCTGGGTGTCGATACAGCTTGCTTCCAGTCTCGACATAAGTTGTGTAAAATGTGTCGACACTAGTCTTGAGTGTCGACATAGTTAGTTTCTTGACTGATGGTATTGACCCAGTCCTTGGTGTCAACACAGCTTGCTTCTTGTCTCAGCACTACTTGAATAAGGGTGTTGACACTAGTCCTAAGTGTTGACACAACTTGATTCCTTGTCTCAGCACTTCTTTTACAAATGTGTCAACACTTTTCTAGTATCTCGACACTTTTGTACTTAGTTTATTTTTTTCTTTCAACATGGAAACTGCACAAGTAAACTCAACATTTATCCAATACAAATTTGTGTATATCATTGAGTTGAAAAGGGCTTCTCCAAATCAGGTACAAAATTCCCAATGTACCCAACGCTTCCCTTGAATCCCAACCCCTTTTTACCCTTCTGAGAGGAGAAGGAGTCTATCAAGGGTAACATAGTACTTGACTTGGAATAGCTAGCCACTATTCTTTTCTCCCTCTATAGCTTCTCTTCAAGATCCCTGATGAGACTATTCTTGTACTTGATGGATCCTATCTGGATGTTGTTCATGACCCTAAGTTTGATAAGTTCCAAGTCCTTCTGATCCAACAAAGATGTTATTTCAGTCAGCTAGGAAGCAGCCAGCTGCAGAGAGGCAATCTCCATAGCTTGCTTCTTAGACAACTTCTTACACATCTTGAAGGCACCAAGAAGTTCCTCATACCTGTCAATCAATTGATTGACATTTGCTTCTGATTCTGAATAATCTTCACCACTAGATGAAGAGGGTTTTGAACAGGGACTAGTATCATATCCAGACTCCGAAGAAGAGCTTGATAGATATTTTACCTTGCTTTGACCAGGCTGATCCTGGATGGTTTCCTCATCAGTCATTTCCATCTGCCCATAGCAGTTGTAGGCATCTTCTTCATCTTCCTCATCAACCTCTGAATCACTGTCTAAATCTGATAGAGGGGCCCTAATTCCTATCCTGGCATCAGGATAGTCTTTATCTGCTGCTACAGCTTCTTGTTCAACAGCAGCAACAACTAGCCCTATATAGGATTCCTCATCTTCAGACTTAGATGAAGATGAGTCTGTCCAGCTCTTCTCTTTCTTGGCAATAAAGTACTTCTCCTTCTTGACCTTGTGATGGTGTTGTTTCTTCTCAATAGCTTCCTTCCTCTTCACAGGGCAGTCAGCTATAGCATGCCCTGGTTTGCTGCAACAGTAGCAGACAACTTTTGAGGAATTGTATTTAATGGATTTAGAATCATACCTGTCATCCTTGGAATGATTCCTCCTGTGATGAGAAGAGGTGGAAGCTCTACACTTCCACTATTCCTTCTTCATCAGCTTCTGAAAGTGCCTGGAGAAGGTAGCAAAGTCCTCATCTAACATGCTGCATTCTGATGCATCTGACTCTGAGCTGTCTGAATCAGCTAGTCTTCTTGGAGGAGATGGAATCCTCTCCTTACTCTTTCTGATGTTGTCTTCCTTGAATGCCAAGGACTTCTCCTTAGATTGGGATCTGCTGGTGGCCTCCTCCTTGTTGAAGTGGTGACTGGGCGGTCTGGCGGTCTGGCTTGGCGAGTTGATGACCGGGTGTTCTGGCGGTTTCCCTTCAGCGGTTTGGTTATTATGTGTTGCTGTCTGTGGTCCAAGCAGTCAAGCGGCTTGTCACTGGCGACTTGGAGATCGGGCGGTCTGGCGGTCTCACATGGCGATCTCTCTCTCTCTCTCACTCTGGCAGTTGCCGAGCGATTAGCCCCTCTGTCTAACCGCGCGGCTTGTGCGGTTTGTGTCTGTACAGTTCGCTTGTGTCTTGTAATTTTTTAGTCCCACATCTCTTATTTGTATTCTCTCTTCTCTCCTCTATTCTATATAAGGGAGGCCATACCTTAGTAATACAGACCTTTTTCTTATAATAAAGTTTCAGTTTAAACCGCTTCCGGCTTGTTTTAGTTCGTTTCACACATGGTATCAGAGGACTCGATCTTTTCCTCCTGATTCTGTGCGCCCTCCCTTTCCGCGGGTCTTGCGTCGCCTGCTTGCGACCTATCCGCACGGTCTCTTTCTCTCCTTATCGTTGCCCTTTGTGTGCGCGACCTCTTTGTTCCTGTGCTTAGTCGCCGCATTCTGTTCGCCGTAACCTGTTGCCATGTGCCTTGTTTTGGCCTGTTGCTTCTGTTCGAGCGGACTGTCTTCTAGCCGCTCGACTTCTATCCCTCTGCTTGATTCTGCAGTTTTGTCGTGGCTTCTCTGGCCGCTGGTGTCTTACATCGTGACTGCTCCAGATCTTCTTCTTCCTATCCGCGCGGCTTGTTTCCTAACCGCGCGGCCTCTCTTCTCTCTCTAGTTCTATCCGCGACATGTTTTTGCGGTTTCTCTGCCTCTATTTTCCCGCAATCTCTTTGATTCGTGCGGCTCCTTCTCTGTTCGTGCGGCCTTCTCTCAAACTGCACGGCCTTCTCCCTGCTTTGGTCTGCTTCTTGGTTGTGTCCTTTGCGATTTCCTTTTTTTGTCTGCTGTGGTCTTCTGGTTCTCATGAACTTCTTGTGTTCGTGCTGTGTTCCCTGGTTGTCTGTTCGCGCGACCTATATCTCTGTTAGCACGGCATGTTTCTTAGTTCTCTCGCTCTTCCTTTTTTAGTTCGCGCGACCTGTCTCTCTGTTCGCGCGACCTATTGCTGCTCCTATGGCTCTCTTCGATATCTCTACTTTCTCCTCTTCTTCGAAGCATTCTGCCTCGGTGGTCACGTCTTCTGGTAGTGCCCACTTCGTTACTCAAGGAAAATGGCTGATCGACTCAGGTGCTACCAATCATATGACTGGCTCCCCCAGTGTTTTTCTCTCCTGGAAACACATGATCGGTTGCCCCCGGTTATTCTCGCTGACGGCTCTCCATCCCCGGTCCATGGGATGGGAGTTTTTCAAGTCACTCCGTCTCTTCAATTGGCGAAAACTCTCTACGTGCCCAAATTCCCGTGCAACTTAATCTCTGCTACCTCTCTATGCAAGCAATTACGGTGTTCCATCACATTTACTTCTACTTCTTGTTCTTTTCAGGATCCGGACTCCCAGCGGACGATTGCTACTGGGACTGAGAGTGGCAGCCTATTCTTCCTCGACAACGTTTCCGCTCTTTCCGCCTTCTCCACCACCTCCACAGATCTACTCCAATGGCATCTTCGCCTTGGTCATGCTCCTCCGCGTCATCTTCGTCAGCTTCTGCCCCATCTTCCTTCACAAAGTCCTCCCCTCAATTGTGAGGCCTGTCAGCTGGGCAAGCATCACCGCTCCTCCTTCCCACCAAAGCAAGTTCGTGGATCTTCCCGACCGTTTGATCTCATTCACTCTGATGTTTGGGGTCCTTCTCCTAACCTTACCGTTGGTCGGGGAAGTTCATATTTTGTCATGTTTATTGATGATTTCTCTCGTTGTACGTGGGTGTATCTTTTAAAAGATCGCTCCGAATTATTCTCTGTATGGACATCTTTCTATCTCATGATCAAAACTCAGTTTAATGTTTCTATAAAAGTTTTTCGATCTGATAACGCCCAAGAATATCTCAGTCATGCTTTTTCGTCCTTCTGTGTACAACATGGGATTATTCATCAAACTAGCTGTGTCTATACTTCACAGCAAAATGGTGTGGCGGAACGCAAAAACCGTCACCTCCTTGATGTCGCTCGCACTCTGATGATACAGATGCAGGTTCCTCGTGCCTATTGGGGATATGCTGTTCTCATCTCCTGTTTCCTCAACAATCGCATTCCATCCACCGTTCTCCATGGTCAAACCCCATTCTCCATTCTCCATCCTGGCAAGGAACCCTTCCCCCTTCCTCTGTGTATATTTGGATGTACGGCCTTCGTACATGCTCCCTCCGTTACCCGCGATAAACTCTCCCCTCGCTCCACCAAATGTGTCTTTCTAGGGTACTCCACCACTCAGAAAGGCTACTGTTTCTTTAACCCTGTTCTTCGTAAGTAGTTCGTCTCCGCTGACATTACCTTCTTCGAGAATGCCTCCTACTTCTCGGATGACTCCTCTTCTCTTCCCCAAGCTTCCTCTTCTCTTCCCCCAGCCTCTGATTCTCTTGTTATTCCCTTCGTTCCCTCGCCTCCTACTGCGATATCCACCCCTACTCTGTCTTCGTCCACTCCTCTCTCTCCGCCTCCATCTCCCTCATCTCTGCTATCATCGCTCTCTCCTCCCGGGCCAGCTCTCTCTGCCACGGATGCTCTGGATGCTGAGGAATCCGCCGACCTGGATCTTCCTATAGCTCTTCGCAAAGGGGTGCAGACATGTACCCTACACCCCCTTGCTGCTGTTGTTTCATATGATCGTCTTACCTCTTCCCGCAGGGCCTTTGCGCTGGCTATCTCTGCCACTGCCACACCTCGTTCCTACCAGGAGGCCCTTGCTATTCCTCACTAGAAGATGGCCATGGATGAGGAAATGGCGACCCTAACAGAGCGGGGTACCTGGACTCTTGTTCCTCCTCCCTACAATACTGATGTTGTTGGCTGTCGTTGGGTCTTTGTGGTCAAATTTGGCCCGGATGGCACTGTGGACCGTTATAAAGCTCGTCTTGTTGCTAAGGGCTTTACTCAGACCTATGGGGTTGATTACTTTGACACCTTCTCTCCCGTGGATTGTCTCAGCACTATACGGGTCCTTCTCTCTGTGGCGGTCAATAAAGATTGGCCAATTTCTCAGCTGGATGTAAAGAATGCCTTCCTTTATTGTGATCTTCAAGAGGCCGTCTACATGGAGCAACCTCCTGGGTATGTTGCTCAGGGGGAGACACGAGTATGTCGACTGTAGAAGGCAATCTATAGCCTCAAGTAGAGCCCTCGAGCTTGGTTTGACAAGTTCAGTGGCATCGTGGCGGCCGTTGGTTTTGCGCGCAGCTCTGCCGATCACTCTCTATTTATTCGCAAAACACCCTCGGGACTTGTGGTTCTTGCTGTGTATGTTGATGATATTCTTCTCACTGGTGATGACCAGGAAGGGGTAGCCCTGACAAAGAGGCATCTTCGTCAACATCTGGTGACGAAAGATATGGGCTCTACGAAGTACTTTTTGGGGATCGAACTCTCTCGGAAGCCCAACTCCTTACTCCTCTCCAAGCGTAAGTATGCCCTTGATCTTCTAAAAGAAGTAGGATTGACTAGAGCCAAACCTGCCCAATGCCCTATGGCTATTGGAGAAGACAAAACCTGGACAGATGATTCGCCTCTTCTTTCTGATACTACGCGGTACAGGCGTCTAGTTGGTAAGCTCATATATCTCACAGTGACCAGGCCCAACATTTCCTATGTTGTGGACAAGGTAAGTCAATTCATGCAAGAACCCAGGAAGTGCCATCTACAGTCCGCCTTGCGAATCTTGGAGTATGTCAAAGCAACCCCTGGGAAAGGATTACTATTTCAGAAGAATGGTCATCTGAAGGTTAAAGCATACTCAGATGTGAGTTACGCTGATGACAAAGGGGATCGCAAGTCTACCTCCGATTTCTGCACCTTTATTGGGGTAAATCTGGTAAGATGGAAGAGCAAGAAGCAGTCTGTTATTTCCAGGTGCAGTGCTGAAGCAGAGTATCGGAGTATGGCATCGACCACTTGTGAGTTAAAATGGCAATGGGCTCTCATGCTGGATTTGGGAGAGGTCTACAACCATCCTCTACCTATGTTCTGTGACAACAAAGCTGCGATATACATCTCCAAAAATCCAGTCTTCCATGAAAGAACCAAGCACATTGAGGTCGACTGTCATTTCATTCGTGAAGAAATTTTGAAGGAACAAATTTGCACTCCCTTCATCACTTCTGATAAAGAGCTGGCTGACATCTTCACCAAGCCAGTATCCGCCTCATTTTTTCATATTTGTGACAAGCTGGGCATGATCGATATATATGCTCCAGCTTGAGGGAGAGTGTTGAAGTGGTGATCGGGCGGTCTTGCGGTCTGGCTTGGCGAGTTGATGACCGGGCGGTCTGGCGGTTTCCCTTCAGCGGTTTGGTTGTTATGTGTTGTTGTCTGTGGTCCAAGCAGTCTAGCGGCTTTTCATTGGCGACTTGGAGACCGGGTGGTCTGGAGGTCTAACATGGTGATCTCTCTCTCTCACTCTGGCAGTTGCCGAGCGGTTAGCCCCTCTGTCTAACCGCGCGGCTTGTGCGATTTGTGTCTGTACAGTCCGCTTGTGTCTTGTAATTTTTTAGTCCTACATCTCTTATTTTTATTCTCTCTTCTCTCCTCCATTCTATATAAGGGAGGTCATACCTTTGTAATACAGACCTTTTTCTGATAATAAAGTTTCAGTTTAAACCGCTTCCGGTTTGTTTTAGTTCGTTTCTCACACTCCTCTTTTCTAGCAGCTAGCTGCATCTCATAGGAGAGCAGCTTTCCAAACATGATTGGGGAGGAGTATCAGCAAGCTTGGCCACTTCTCTTATGCCACAAATCTTAGTATCCCAGTCTCTAGTGAACAATCTTAGGAACTTGTCATTTATTTCATAATAACTGAAGACCCTCCCATAAGTCCTCAGTTCATTAATGATCCTGAAAAATCTTTCATATCAAGTAGTTATGTTCTCTTTCAGGGATTTCCTAAAAGCCTCATACTCCAGGCTGAGCATGGACTTTCAATCATCTCTTACCTCTTCAGTACCCTCCATGTAGACCACAAGGGTGTCCCACATCTCTTTGGAGGTCTGGCAGTGGACCAAGTTCTGAAAGGTTGAATCATCAATAACATTGACTATGATGTTCTGGGCTCTCTTGTCCAAGGCAGCCAACAAGATCTCATCCTTGGTCATTTCTGAATAAGTCTTGGGTGTCTGGACATTTGCTTCTAGAATAGAGATCTTCATAGGGATGAAGTGTCCCTCCTTTAGTATCACAAAGATCCTAGGGTCATAGGCCTCCATAAATAGCCTGACCCTCTCTTTCCAGATTCCAAAATTCTCCTTTCGGTAGATGGGGAGTTTCATGAAACCTAGCTCCTTATGTCTCTCTCCAGAACCCATAAGTACAGAGTTATAGCTACCCTTGGAGATCACTCAGATTGTTAAATCCTTTTTTATCAACCTCCCTATGATACCACTTGAAAGTCTTTATTTTCAAGGTAGCTTGCAACCTAGAGGGGGGTGAATAGGTTTGTCGGTATCTTGTTACTTTCTTTAGTTTCTTCTTTAAGTGCTTAGAGTGTTAGCAATTATCAGCTTTCAAGAACCTGCAATAAAGAAACAACACAGAAAAGCACAAATAGAATATATAGTGGTTCCCCAAATTATGGGTACATCCACTCTCCTTCCACCTTTCTAACTTTCAGTTAGACAAGACACTTCTTCAAAACTCAGCTCAAAGAGCTTACACCTCAGATCCCTCAAGATCTCTTAGTCTCCTCCAAGACTTATAGCTCAGGCACTTAGCCCTATAACTCAGTAATCAACTGATCACCTATCTCAGGCCAAAGGCCCTACCACATAGGCTGGGAGGACAGCCCTACCTCAGAGCAAACTTGCTCCTACCTCAGAGATAATGACTCTCCTATAGCTAAAGCACAAAGGCCCTACCTCAGGCCAAAGACCCTACCACTCAGGCTGGGAGGACATCCCTACCTAAGGCAAATTTGCACTATCTCATGCTCAAGAGCCCTACAGCTCAGATCCAAAAGGATCCTACTGAAAAATAGTGGTTTTAATTAATTTGACACAGAGAAATTTCTCTGTGCCAACTACTAGAGCTGAGTTATCTCAACTCTATCTGCCTTCAAAGCCGCAGGAAGATGTTCTTCAATAAAAGGCTACCTCTGCTGGAAATAACTCAAAATGTTGTTTTTTGACCTTGTTGTAGAAGACTAAAGATCTGTTAGTTCTTGAGTTCTTCAAACAGTTAATTGAACCTGTAGAAGACTAAAGGCTCTCCTCTCTTTCTTTATCAGAAGAATATTTAAACTTGTTGTATCAAAATAGAATGCTATAGATAACTGAACCTTTTCGTTCTGCTGGTCGACTTCAAGCTTTTTCTCGACAGAAATGACCATATAGATTTACAAGTTAAGAATCGGCTTAACAGAAAGTAAATCATCATATAAAAGCGCTCATACAAATTTATAGGATATGGGTCTTATACGATGCAATACAATGCAATGATGGTTTATAATGCACCCATGTAACTCACGCACTCTATTTTGCAATGTCGACGTAGTTCTTTAGTTCCCACTTTTCGAGCAGGTAGCTAAACTCTCAAGCATCATCTGTGGTGGCCAAATGGTGACAGTAGAGCAGACGTCCTTTTCGTTCTGCTGGTCGAATTCAAGCTTTTTCTCGACAGCAATGGAGAGGAAGATGAAGTCCAGGCGCTCTTTTTATTTTTGAACAAAACCCTAAAGTTGCCTTCAACATACAAAAGCTGTCCCTTTTATCTTCCGCTGATTAACGTCTCCAAGAAGCTGTGGGGACCACCTGCAGCAGACAGCTGCATCTTGCTTTAATGGAAGAAAACATACAGTAGACCTCCGGCAGTGTTTGTCGTGTTTTGTAGCTTTCCCGCACTTAATTTGAACTCAATTGACTTGTTGACTTTGCTGACGTCGTCATTTGTGGACTTAGCCAAAATCAAACATCTTTAGTATAAGCGTTGAGTGAGTAAGCTTCACTCAACGCCAAAACACTTAAATAGATTTTCTGTCACTAGGCGTTGAGTGAGCAACCTTCACTCAATGCCAAAACATTTTGAAAAAGTTCTCTACCATTAGGCATTGAGTGAGCAACCTTCACTCAATGCCAAAACACTTAGAACAGTTTTCTATCATCAGGCGTTGAGTGAGCAACCTTCACTCAATGCTAAAACACTTATAAAAAAATTTGTCATCAAGTGTTGAGTGAGCAACCTTCGCTCAACGCTAAAACACTTAGAAAACTTTTCTGTCACTTGGCATTGAGTGAGTAAGCTTCACTCAATGCATTTGGACTTAGCCAAATTTCTGTGAAATCACATTCTCTGACTGACTAAGGTTCAGTCAACGCTTTTTATCATATGGCGTTGAGTGAGTAAGCTTTACTCAACGCCTGTGGACTTAGTCAAATATTTACACAGATTTTCTATGGCATTGACTGTTTGAGTTATACTCAATAATTTATGTTGTATGGTGTTGAGTGAGTAGACTTCAGTCAATGCATGTGGACTTAGTCAAATATCTACACAGATTTTCTATGGCATTGACTGTCTGAGCTATACTCAATGATTTATGTTGTATGGTATTGAGTGAGTAGACTTCACTCAATGCCTGTGGACTTAGCCACATTTCTGTCTTTTTCTTCTTAGGCTTTCTCTACCTTATCATGTCTCACAATTTTTTGTTGTATGGCGTTGAGTGAGTAAACATCACTCAATGCCTGTGAACTTAGCCACAGTTTCAGCTTGTTAATTGTTATCCAAGCTATACTCAATGCTTTTACTCACCTAGCGTTGAGTGAATAGACTTCACTCAATGCTTGTGGACTTAGGCAATTTTCATCCTATCCAGCATCTTCCCTTGCATGGCATTGAGTGAGTAAGCTGCACTCAATGCCTGTGGACTTAGACAGATTTCTGTCCCTCCACATCTTTACTTTGTGACCACCTATCGCATCACATGGAATACATGTCTTATCAATGTTTTAAGGACTAACTTGCATGCGTGAACTTAAGCATACATCAAATACAACTTCATGTATATCATTGATATGATTGACTTCTTCAAATTTGGGACATTGTGGGCAATGGACCCAACAGAGAGGAAGGAGGTAGAAGGAGGAGTAGGACTCCATGTTATCTTGGGGTGCCATTCTAGGAACTGTAGGTTCGTCATTGTGGATGCTCCTAGCAGTTATAATGCAATATTCGGACAGCCCCTCATCAGTGCCTTCCGTTGTGTGCCCTCTTCTTTCCACGAATGCCTCAATTTCAATGTAGAGCATCTAGGTCTAGGTCCAGGGAGACCCCAAGGTGGCAAGGGAGTGCTACGTGACTGCAGTCAACACCATCTCTTGGCAAGGAGGAGCCGAGGAGATGGAGAAGAGGATGGAAGAGATGTATGGCTATGTTTCCATAGGAGGAGCTAAGGAGATGGAAGTGGAGGAGGAAGAGGTTCGCACTCGAGTGGTGGCTGCAGAGGAAGTGCTGGAGGAGCAGGATGTGGTGATTGTCATAGAGGAAGTTGTGGAGGAAGTTCTCGTGTTAGGTGAGGAGGCCACGAGCGAGTGGGAAAAGCAGTCCCGGCTGGAAGCAGAGGAGGAGGTAGTGGAGATGGAAGTTCTCACCCTGGGAGGAAGGGTGGAGAAAGTGCGGGTCAACGGGGGACTGAGCCCGGAATATTATAAGATGATGCTGGAGTGCATCTAGAAGAACGTGGACATCTTCACATGGAACGCGACCGACATACCGTGAATTGATGCGGATGTGGCTTGCCACCTCCTCGACCTTTATGCAGACGTCTGTCACATCCACCAAAATAAGAGGTCCACTACTGACAAGCTGGTCGAGCCCATCCGTGAAGAGGTGGAAAAGCTCCTGATGGCGGGGTTTGTCTCGGAGAACTAGTATCCAAGCTGGGTATCCAATATAGTGATGGTCAAAAAAGGGGACGACCGCTGGAGGATGAGTATCAATTTTTCTCTTTTAAATAAAGCATGTCCAAAAGATTATTACCCCCTACCTCGAATCGACGCACTGGATGACTCAGCCATCGATTTTTCTCTAATGAGCTTTCTAGATGCATTTTTCAGGTTATCACCAAATCAGGATGCACCTGCCCGACATAAAAGATATTTCCTTCATCACAGGGGAGGGGTGCTACTGCTATAAAATAATGCCCTTTGGGCTAAAAAATGTTGGGTCAACGTACCAGAGAATGATGGACCGGGTCTTCCGGGAGCAGAAGGGAAGGAAACTTGGAAGTGTACATGGAAGACCTCATGATCAAGAGTCGGGACGTGGACTCTCACCTTCAGGATCTAGAGGAGACCTTCACCACCCTACAAAAATATAAGATGAGGTTGAACCCCTTGAAGTGTGTCTTCGGGGAAAGCAGGGAAAAGTTCCTAGGTCATCTCCTTACCCCCGCGGGGATAGAACCCAATCTTGATAAGGTGAAGGTGATCATATAGTTAGGGTCTCCTCAGAATGCCAAGGAAGTCCAGCGTTTGACAGGGAAGCTGGCAAGGCTGAGCAGGTTCCTCTCTCGGTCGGGAGAGAAGTGCTCGCCCTTCTTCAAAGCGCTGAGAGGGGGTCAGAAATTCGAGTGGTCCGAGGAGTGCGAGAAGGACTTCCAAGCCTTGAAGAGGCAACTGACCCAGGCTCTGCTTCTTTATGGACCTAAGGAAGGGGATGATCTATCCTTATACCTTGGGGTCGGGACCGAGGCCATGATCTCCATCCTAGTCCAGGAGGAAGGAAAGAAGCAACTACTGATTTACTATGTAAGAAGGCACTTGAGAAAGGCGGAGCTTTGATACCCAATTCTGGAGAAATTGGCTTTTGCTTTGGTCGTCTCGGCTCGGAGGCTCCGACCTTACTTCCAAGTGCATTCCATCCGGGTGGTGACTGACCATCCCCATCGCAATATCTTTAAGGGAGTGTAGCACTGTGGGAGGCTTGCAAAGTGGTCGGTGGAGTTAAGTGAGTTCGATATTTCATTTATTTCCCGCCTCTCGATCAAGGCCCATGCAATGGCAGATTTCTTGGCCGATTATGTGGTCGAGGTGGCGGAGTCTGAGCTCACTCATCCGATCCCTTGGAAGGCGGAGGTGGATGGCGCCTTGGGAAGGAACTCCTTTGGAGTAGGAGTGATCCTGGATAGTCCTCAAGGGACAAGGATAGAGCAAACATTAGTCATACACTTTCTTATTACCAATAATCAAACAGAGTATGAGGTAGATATACCGGGATTACGGCTGGCCAGGGAATTGGGAGTGCACGATATGGAAGTGCTAATAAAATCCATGGTGGTGTCCTCTCAAATCAATGGCAAGTTCGAAGCAAGGGAGCCTACTCTCCAGCTTTATCTGTCAAAGTTAAAGGGAGTCATCAACATGTTCCAATTGTTCTCCATCTAAAATGTGTCGCGGGATGAAAATGAGCAAGTAGATTAGTTGGCCAAGTTTGGACCCCGTGCGGGATGAACCCTCACCGACCTATTTCGTCCTTTCATTCTAGAAGGGGAGCTGATGTAAGTGGATCGGCACCCCTCCTGGATGGATCCTTTTACAACCTTCTTATCCACGGGTGAGTTCCCGGATGGCATGGACAAAAAGTGCTTCAAGCATAAGTCAGCGTATTACCTCATTCGCGATGGGAAGCT
Source organism: Platanthera zijinensis (assembly GCA_039513925.1). Lineage (NCBI taxonomy): Eukaryota > Viridiplantae > Streptophyta > Magnoliopsida > Asparagales > Orchidaceae > Platanthera > Platanthera zijinensis. The sequence continues at coordinate 190,828,400 of CM077080.1, read as the reverse complement.
TTACAGTAAGACCCTCTAGGACTTGTTAGCGTGTTGTGTGGCTGAGGAGGAGGTCCCGAGAATTTTGGAAGAAGTCCATTCCGGAGAGTGTGTGAGTCACTCAGGAAGTAAGACCCTAGAGGGAAGGATAGTAAGGCAAGGGTACTTATGGCCAACCCAGGGCCAAGACTCCACCGAGTTTGTGAAGAAGTGTCAGAAGTGTCAGTTGGTTTCCCCTCTCCAACTATTGCCAGTACAGAGGCTCAGGAGCATCATTGTCCTCTAGCCCTTCGCCATTTGGGGAATGGATCTTGTAGGACCATTCCCCCAAGCCAGTGGGCAGAGGAGGTTCTTGTTGGTCATGATTGATTATTTTTCTAAATATTTGGAGGTCAAGGCACTGGCAAGGAGACCTCTTAGGTGATTCGAAACTTCATATGGGGAGAGATCATTTGTCGACAGGGGTTGCATCAGGCCATTATCACGGACAATGGGCCACGGTTCGCCAGCACGGAGTTCATCAGTTTTTGTGGTCAGCTCGAGATTGATCTTCGGTTCGCGTCGGTCCACCACCCCAGGAGTAATGAGTAGGTGGAGGCAGCAAACAAGATAATTGTAAACTTGTTTAAAAAAAGGTGGAAAATCTGAAAGGGAGTTGGGTGGAGCAACTCCCTTCAGTCCTTTGGGCCCTGAGAATCACTCCCAATACAGTCACGGGAGAGACCCCCTTCAAGCTCCCTCACGGCTGTGAAGTTGTGCTTCCGATAGAGTTCGAGGTCCGGACACCACGAATAGTGGAGGCAGAAGAAGGCAGAGAAGAGTGGAGGGCTGAGAACGAAGACGAGATGCGGCTCTCCCTAGATATGGTGGAGGAGTTGCTTAACTTGTCATCAATTCGACAGGAAGAGGTCAAGCATCAAATTGTCAAGTACTTTGACAAGCACGTCCGGATCAAGCAGTTTGCAAAGGGATATTTGGTCTTGAAGAGGGTCGATGAGGCCGGGAGGTCGGCAGTCATCGGCAAATTGAATCCTAGCTGAGAGGTTTCTTGTGTTATTAAAGAAACCTTGAAGTCGGAGGGATATCATCACCATAATGTAGAGGGAGATCTCCTCAGTCATGTCTGAAGTGGCAATGACTTAAAATGCTTCTATCCTTGAGAGTAATGAAATGGTTCTCTTTCACATTCTTATTTCTCATCGATGGCTCATTTACTCAATTGGAGGAACACGGACGGTGGTTGGCAAAAGAGATATGTCTGGTTGATGCTCAACACCCACCGTCAAGCTCTCACTAGCTGATTGGGCCGGTGGTAGCGCCCGGTGGCTGGCCAAAGAGATATGTCTGTTTGATGCTCAACACCCGTCGTCAGGCTCTCACTAGCTGATTGGGCCGGTGGTAGCACCTTGTGGCTGGCCAAAGAGATATGCCCGGTTGATGCTCAACACCCGCCATCAGGCTCTCACTAGCTGATTGGGCCGGTAATAGCACCCGGTGGCTAGCGAATGAGATATGTTGTGTTGATAATCAACACTCGCCGTCAGGCTCTCACTACCTGATTGGGCCGGTGGTAGTGCCCAGCGACTGGCCAAAGAGATATGTCTGGTTGATGCTCAACACCTGCCGTCAGGCTCTCACTAGCTGATTGGGCCGGTGGTAGCTGTTGGATCTAATGTCCAACCATAGAGTGGGGGTGAATAAGGTTTAATTATGATTACTAGAAATTCAAATTATTTTTAACCAGAAAAACTAGTTCAGGAAGCTACCACGGGGCGTTATATAGCTAACGCGCGGCGGTATGTTATAGAACTCATTTTTCTGGGCAGATACCCCCTTGGTGATCTATGCACCCTTCAGAAACTCACAGTCTATCAAACACTATGTTATATGCAAGTAAGGAAATAGAAAATTAATTTCATTGCAAACTGAATCAACAATTGTTTTAAATATTAGAAAACTTGATCTCCATGATGCTAGAGATCAAAGGTTGTGAATGAAAAAAAACTTTTGGTTTTTTATACTGACCTACTCAACGGACCGGTTGGCTCTCTCCCTTTCCCTCCAAAAAAAATTTCTTTGATCCGGCTCTTCACCCTCACGCAAGGATGTGTCTTAAAGCCCCGCTAGATCCCTCGATCTAGGCGTCCCTTCCCCGGGATGATTTCTCACGAAATTCTTCCCGGACCCCGATGACCTTCACCGTCGATTTTCCTCACCACAAGAATACAAAGAAGAGAAAAAGTACGCAAGAATATAAATAGATTTAAGTTCAAATCTCCCTCAATACGACTCCTCTGTTGAGTGATCCGTAATCGGTGCTAGAAATCTTTGTGGGCTTGCAACCGATCAAATCTTCATAGGCTTTGTTGTTCTTGGCTCACCGTAGTTCTTTGTTCGCGAACGGGAGGGAGGCGGTCTTCTTTTCCTTCGATTGAGACGGCAGAATGGACCACAGAGAGGCGGCTGAACCCTAGGAGTCACAGATCTAAGTCTCTTTTCGTCTTGGTTAAATAACACAGAAAACGAGGCGCCTTTTTATACGTCTTTATAAAAACAGGCTACCGATGGCAATAAGGCTAGCGCCCGGCGGTAGGTTCATGCGCTTGATGTTGACAGTTGTCCTCCAAATTTGGAAAAAATATTCAAAACGACGATCGTTGAGTGAGTTAACGAGACGCGATACAAAGATAGCGCCAGCGCGGTAGGTTCCCGAGCACCTGGCTGAAATAATTCTCGAGTTAGCATTGTCGGTAGGACTAGCACGGAGTGGTAGATTCCTGAGCGCCATGTCCATTTAATTCAGGTTACCGCCCGGCGGTAACTGCTACCGCTCGGCAGTAAGTTCCATAGGAGAGCTTCATGCATTGCTTGGACCTGTAAACCTACACACTCTACCAAACACAATATGTGATCATATACAAGATGGGAATTGATATTATCAAACTGTGGATATATGAACCGTCGGCTCCAACAAACTCCCCCTTTTAATAATATCAAATCTCATTCATGAGATATAATAATAAGTGCATAATACAGTGTATATATACAAGATAATCTTTAAAGCTAAGGTTTCAAGTTCTATATAGCTTCCCCTACACACGTGATCCCCCTATATGTGTGTTCTACACGCTCCCCCCTATCTACGTGCACACAGCGAAATAAGATCCCCCTACATGTGATCTACCCTTACCCATGACTCATGAACCATCTATTCTCCCCCCTTTGATATTATCAAAAGGGGGTGGGCTAGACTAAAAGTGAACATACATATGCACAGCAGAAACAGAATGCAGTATATAATGAGCATGATAAAGAAAGCAAACAGTGCACGTTATAGAAAGTGAAACAAGAGGCAAAAAACAATAGGGGTGACCACACATGAAATTAGAGAATAATAAGCATAGAGGCCAAACTGATGAATGCAGTACTCACAAAAATTTGTTTGAAGAAGTGTCAGAGATATAAAGGAGTGGACAACACAGGTAAACTAAGCACATAATGATGGAGAGTACAATGCTAAAAGAATTAGGGAATTAGTACAGAGGAACATTGTACAAGTCATGAAAAGAAAATGTGTGCTAGAACTTACGTGTTATAGAAATATATTGTCATGTCAGTCCAATTCTCATGCATGGAAGCATTAGATAGAGCAATGGCATATGCACATGTAGCATCAGAAGACAAACCACTACAACAAATTGCACTTATATTAAGGACCTAAATCGTTACAAAAAGTATCAAAAATCATTACAAAAACTATTTGGTAACGAAAAAAAATTTATGTAACGGTCGTCCTCTAAAGCTCGACGCTAATACTTCTTGTAACGAATGTATATGTGTCGTTATAATAAATTAGTTACAATAGTAAAAAATATTCCGCCGGCGGCCGCCGCCCGCCGCCCGCCGCCCGCCACCGCCCGCCGTCGCCCACCCGCTTGTCGCCCGCACGCCCTTCGCCTGCCCATCCATCGCCCGTCGCCCGCTCGCCCGCCTCCCACCAGTCGCCCGCCGCCCTCCCGCCGCCCGCCCGCCGCCCGCCCGCCGCCCGCCCGCCGCCCGCCCGCCGCTCGCCGCCCGCCCGCTGCCCGCCCGCCGCCCGCCCGCTGCCCGCCAGTCGCCCGCCCGCTGCCCGCCATCGCGCTTGCCCGCGAGCCCAGCATATTTCAAAAATTCATTGTGGAATGTGCAATATAAACCCAAAATTGATGTTTTAATGGGCGGTGTGGGACTAAAAATGACCAAACATATTGTGAGAAAAAATTACTATTTATAGCGTAACATTAGTGTTGTTACAAATACTTACATTTATAGTAACAAATTAATTTTTATTGTAACAAAATATAAAATATTCGTTGCACAAAGTAATTTTTGGTAACAACAGAAAAAATTTGTTACTAAATATAGCTATTAGTAACAAAATGTGTTTTAGTTCTATTTCAGTCCTTACAACAGGTGCAGTTTGTTGTAGTGAACATCAAGTAGAATTAACATTCATTACATGTGTATCTCAGTAAGTAAATATGTTATCGCGAGAGGAATAAAGTGAAAAATCACGTCACGTTGCTATCCACGTTATACCAAGGCTAAAACTAGGGGCAATAAGCTTAAGGTTCTAGTCCGTGCCCAAGATCGAAATAACTTTTGGACCAATGTGCTCATCCTCACAATGCTCATCAAGACTTATTAGGGGGAATGAGCAGTGCTTGGGGGGTATCCTTGACACATGGCTTGATAGCATTCATTATTTTATTTATTTAGACGTGTTGAGCTATCAATTTTACAGTTTGGATTTCAAGGACCCCAAATCAATCGAAATCTACCCACATAGATAGATACACTTTAACTTGTATAGACAAGACTTGACCACTGGATATTTGACCCAAAGTTCGACCCTTTATTTACGAATATGTTTCGTGACATTGATTATTCACATATTTCTAACGTGGTAGACACAATATCACGAGGTATAGCATATACGCATATAATTTCTACAAGAGTGCTCCGTCTAGGGATGTGTGAACCTTGTAAATTCATTCTGCTACCTAAATCCTCAAAGATACATAGAGGCATATTCAACGAACACTAACGTATCTAGTCGCACTCAGTCACTAAGCACATATAAATTCAACACATCATGACATAGGTAGACAATGTTCACAGAAATTAACACACCTGACTCAAACATTGTGCATACACATTATGCTCTAAGTTCTTGCCATGTGTGTCCTAAGAGTGAACAATCCATTTTTTTTATTTTTAGGTTTTAAAAATATTATATTTTTTTTATTTTCTGATTTAGCAAAAAAAACTAAGTAAGCAAATCGATCAAAAGAAAAAAAAAATTAAAATTTTAAAAAATGATTAATAAAATCGAACAAAACAAACGAAGACAAATGCAAAAAGAAGTAGGACAGCACGATAGAGTATTATGCATGAGACTAATTACTATGAGGCATGAAATAACGTTCGTGTTATGAAGAAACAACCATGAAAATGCTTAAGACACAATTGACCCAAGTAATGTGTAATCACTCTAGCCCCGTACTAAGTAACGGATGGGTATGAGGAGATGCACAAGTGTCGTAGGGCGGGGTGTTACTCACATATGCCCACACAAGAACCCTCTCAACCTAACACTCTTCCCCCCAGCATCACACAAGGACCTAATGGAACCTTCCTCGGTTAAGGACAAGACGTGGATTATAGGTTAGCGATCCTAATGATGAAACACCTACGCCCCCGCTATTGTGAGACACATCACAGTGAATCTTGTGTTTTTGTTTGTATCAAACTAAGGGATAATGAAGATACTAGCTCAAATTGTCAGAAAATAGCACGAAAAGAGTGTTATCGCCAACGGTATAGTTATCGCGTTACAGTAGCTTCAGGCTTTTATATAAAACTCGTTCAGATCCAGTTCATCATTTTTTTGCTCGCTTGCTCTCGCCTCCACCTACAGTTCTTTGATGGTGCTTCCGAGATCAAGGTAAGCTCCTCTCCTCTCTCTCTCTTTAACTCCTAGTTTGATGAGTTTTGGATGTGTAGGTTGTAGATTTCAAGTTGTTTTGGATGCGATCCATGGCGGTTTCACGATGATCTTCACGTTTGATTTGTAAATTTCCTCCACTGATCATGGTCTTTTTCACGGATCTCACCTGTGTAGGCTTGGATCTCGCTCTCTTAACATTTTTCAAGTGAATAATTTTCTTAAAAATTGAGTTTTTGTGAGAACCGGAATTGAAACCTAATCAGGGGAGATTTCAACTATTTTGCATGTTTGATTTGTGATTTTCCTCCACGGATATCGTTTGTTTTCACCAGTCTACTTTCCATGAGCTTAGATGTATCTCCTCTACCCGTTTTTGAGTAGAAATTGTAAAAAATGGATTTTTTGGGAAAATCTGGCAGAGGAAGACGTGTTGCAGTCCATCACGCTATCGCATGGCGGTAACAGATTACCTCTCCGCAGTAGGATCCAGAAACCGATTTTTTTGCTTTTAAAAAAAAAATTTGACTGAAGAATTTCATGTGTTTTTGTAGGTTATGTCTTCATCAAGATCCCAACCCCCCTCGCTTTAGTTTCTCAAAACACGCTCAAGTGCTCGCATCTATATTTCCCTCTATAGACGAGGTGATAGTAAGCGTGCCAATGGTCATTGATATCGATGATCGGTATGCTCACATCTATGGTTATTTGGAGAACTTGGGCGTACTCTCTGTGATTTCCTCTAATGATCAATTTTCCTCGGTCCTCACTCGGGAATTCTACAACACCCTTAGGGATCCCTCTCACACACAACTGGGTGGAGGAGTGCATTCCTATATTGGGACTGAAATCATGATGATACTATATGCAGATCTTGAGCGGAAATACGTCTGGGCTCCCAACTCTCTGTACCTCAACATCGTGGAGTCCTTCAGAACCAGCCAGAACTAGAGAGATATCAATAAGGTTCTCCACAGTGTGGGGGACCGTACAGATCTCATCACTATGGTGGATACGCTTACTCCAAATGCTAGCATCATCCAAGATGTCCTCTGTCACTCTCTGATGTACAAGGCCAGGGATACCAAGAAAATCACAACCCAGCTCTCGATAGTGACATACTGTATCCAAGCTGAGAAAGACTTCAGTGTCTCGAATCTCATCCTCTCTATAATGCGCTATACCAATCTCCTCAAATCCCCTGACTGCCAGCGAATGAACACACTGCCTTTGGGCAGTGTTATCTAAATCATCCTAGTGGAGAAGTACCTTGCTATCAACTGGTCGATGCACCCTACAAATAGCTTCCCTCTGATCTACAAAGTAGGTGAAATACCTACAACCTCACGAACGCGGCCCTCTACAGCACAACCTTCGTTACACCGTACTGTGTCACGCAGGGAAACCAGTCAGGACATCTACGGTATGGTGGAGGAATATGGCTGGGAGATTAGGCGGATGACAAAAGAGGTGAAAGGCATGAAGAAGATGATCAAGAAGATCATGAGCAAGTTCAACATTTTTCCCACTTCTTCTAATGAGTAGCTTTCTAGGTTATATTAGATTTGTTTTATATATGTTATGTTGTAATTTAAACAGGTTGAACACCTATGCTAGTAGTTAATTTCCATTTTGAGATTAGTTTTACTTCGTTAAATTAGTTCTGTGTTAACACCCTGCTTAACATGATTCTTTATCGTTCTTATTTTTTATACTACCTATCGTGCTAGGAAAAAATCATAGAGCAAAAACCTAATACGTACTGAAATAAGCATTCTTCCTAAAAACACAAAAAGGAAAAACAAAAAAATAGTAGGCATATCATGAAGTAAGGTATAGTGTTGTTCATTTTAGAACTTTCTTCATGCATATTGTCGATGTTATGGGATACGTGGCTTAGATATCCAAGTACGACCCAGTGGGGCGATTCTCTTGGGTACCCAAACATTGCGTGATACACCTAGGAATTATACTTGTGAGTATGCCCTGTCGAGTAGTGTAGGTCCATCATTTTTAACTATGGACCTCCATTCATACTTCTGTTTAGGTTTAGGTTTATGTCACAAATTTCCATGTATACTTCTACGAGTCCTTGTGTGATGAACTTCAGTTGAACAATATTGCATTTGAGGTTTAGATATGTTGTTCTCTGAGTTAAGATTATATTTCTTGACGTAAAGATTCATAGTGTAGTGATTCTTAGAAGGAAATTTACGTTCATTTGATTTAGAAATGGGAGTGACTGGAGTTTGCAAATGATGATGGTTCTTCTATTTTGGAATCTCATTTACACGCGCTTGGCGTTCTCTACTCCCGCTGATTGACTTAGTTATTATATGACTGTTCATATTCAATATGCTTTTGGGTTTTGCTTGAAACTTGTGAGTTATGTATTGTGAACTTTTAAACACACTTTCCTTAAGCATGTTGATTTTTGAAATTAATTCATTATTCTTAATTTTGAGATTCTGTCTAGCTCTATTGTATGCGATTGTGCTATTTTTAAGAGTGGAGATGACGGATTCAATATGGGCTTCATACTTACTCCTGAATTCGTCAAAAGTCTTATTCATCTTCTTAATTTCATTTTTATAATCATTGCATCTGGCGCACTCCCTTTTGATAGATGGTTCTTCTAAGCAGTTTCTCAGTTTGTTCTTTTGCAGAGAGAGACTCCTTTTCAACACCCTTATGTTTTTTATTTAATTTATTACAATCTATATTAGGTGTAGAGGTGTTATCAAAAGAGCATGCAGGATAATTAGGCACAACAATGGTAGATTTTACATTTACACTTGTTTTTAAATGGCTATTCTCTGGACGTAGTTTTGAGTTGATACTTTTCAGTTTCTTAATTCTACGTCTAGCGGCGTCTAGCATATTCAATGTAAAAAAAGAATTGCATACAAGATGGGAGTTTAAATTCCTTACAGTGCTCTTGGATGTGGCAAGATTTGAGCATAGAGTTTCTTTGACTTCTTCGTGAGTTGCCTCATCAATAGTTGAGATTTCAACCTCCCTTTTATATGATGTGATTGTCATGTCTTTATCCAGGAGCAGATGTCCATTTGGATCTTCACTCGGATCCATGTGAAATTGCTCCGTCTCGTCAACTGCTGAGAGAGGACTATAAGTAGACTCGAGAAATTTCCATATGTTATAGGCAGTGGTAAAAGCATGGATGAGTTTAAAAATTTCTTGAACAAGACCACAAAATAAACTATTCATAGATTTAGCATTTATATGGCACTCATACTTGGTTAAGTTACTTGGCGGCTTATTATACGTCATGTTCCACACCTTTTTGTCTAGACTTATGAGGAATTTTCTCATTAACACTTTCCAACCTTCATAGTGTTTACCTAAAAATAGTGGTGGTGTTAGTGATTTTTCAGTTACCAATTTCCATCCCCACTAGTCGATTCGAGAATAGGGTTGGCCGTTATTCCCGGTGGTGAAATTGTTTTGGAATAACCTCCCTCTAATACCACTTGTTGGATCTAATGGCCAAACTTAGAGGGGGTGAATAAGGTTTAATGACGATTACTAAAAATTCGAATTATTTCTAACCAAAAAGACTAGTTCAGGAAGCTACAACAGGGAGTTAGGTAGCTAACACGCGGCGGTATGTTACAAAACTTATTTTTCTGGGCAGATTCCCCCTTGGTGATCTATGCACCCTTCAGAAACTCGCAGGCTATCAATCACTACGTTATATGCAAGTAAAGAAACAGAAATGAATTTTATTGCAAACTGAATCAACAACTATTTTTAAAGATTACAAAACTTAATCTTCGTGACGCCAGAGATCGAAGACGGTGAATGAAAACAACTTTTTGTTTTCTATACTGACCCGCTCCATAGACTGGTTGGCTCTCTCCATTTTCCTAAGTTATTCGAGCTGGCTCTTCACCTTCACGCAAGGAGGTGTCTTAGATCCCCGCTAGATCCCCCGATATAGACGTCCCTTCCCCGGGATGATTTCTCACGGAATCCTTTCGGGATCCCGACGACCTTCATCGGTCGATTTTCCTCACCAGAAGAATACAAAGAAGAGAAAAAGTACACAAGAATATAAAAATATTTAAGTTCAAATCTCCCTCAATACGACTCCTCGGTTGAGCGACCCGTGATCGGTGCTAGAAATCTTCATGGGCTTGCAACTGATCAACTCTTCGTAGGCTTTGTTGTTCTTGGCTCACTTGATTTCTTTCTTCGCAAACGGGAGGCGGTCTTCTTTTCATTCGACCGAGATGGCAGAATGGACCACAGAGAGTAGGCCGGAGTCATATATCTAAGTCTCTTTTCTTCTTGGTTAAGGAACACAAAAAATGAGGTGCCTTTTTATACGTCTTTGTAAAAACAGGCTACCGCCGGCGGTAAGGCTAGCGCCCGGCGGTAGGTTCACGCGCTTGATGTTGACAACTGTCCTCCAAATTTGGAAAAATATTCAAAATGAATATTTTCCTTTTTCCAATGTTAGCGCAGCGCGGTAGGTAGGTAGCGCCTGGCAGTAGTCCAGTCTTCTCGATGCTTGCATCTCGACAATCATTGAGTGAGTTAATGTGGTGCGGTACAAATGTAGCGCCAGCGATGATAGGTTCCCGAGCGCCTGGCTTAAATAATTCTCGAGCTAGCGCAGGCAGTAGGAATAGCGTGGTGTGGTAGATTCTCGAATGCCATGTCCATTTAATTCAGGTTACCTCCTGGCGGTAACTGCTACCGCTCGGCGGTAAGTACCATAGGAGAGCTTCATGCATTGCTTGGACCTGTAAACCTGCACACTCTACCAAACACAAGATATGATCAAATATGACATGGGAAATGATATTATCAAACTGAGGATATGTGAACCATCGGCTCCAACAGTAGCGCCCGGTGGCTGGCCAAAGAGATATGTCCGGTTGATGCTCAACACCCTCCTCCAGACCCTCACTAGCTGATTGGGCTGGTGGTAGCGCCCAGTGGCTGTCCAAAGAGATATGTCTGGTTGATGCTCAACACCCATCATTAGGCTCTCACTAGCTGATTAGGCCTGTGGTAACGCCCGGTGGCTGGCCAAAGAGCTATGTCCGGTTGATGCTAAACACCCGCCGTCAGGCTCTCACTTGCTGATTGGCCCAGTGGTAGCGCCCGGTGGTTGGCCGAAGAGATATGTCTGGTCGATGCTCAACACCCGCCTTCAGGCTCTCACTAGCTTATTGGGCCAGTGGTAGCACCCGGTGATTGGTCGAAAAGGAAAACTCGGCTTATGCTCACCTCCCGCTGTCAGACTCTCACCTAGATGATAGGGTTGTTGGGCCCTCGGTGGGCATTGTAAAAAACATTGAACCTATGCCCGAAGTTGCTCCTTCTATCAGGCTCTCACCTAGCTGACAGGGCTAATGGTCCCTCGATGGGCATTGTGAAAATATTTGAAGCCAGGTCTGGGATTGCCCCCGCTATCAGGCTCTCACCTAGCTGACAAGTCTCGAAGGTCCTCGTTGGAATATTGGAGTTCTTGAAGAATCCTCAGGGATCTCGCCATCAGGGATCTCTCCATCAGGGATCTCTCTGTCTGGGATCTCGTTAGTCACTAGAATGCACTCAAGGATAAGCCTAAGGCAAAGTGCCATGGGACGAACAGTCTACAAGTAAATGCGAATGATCAAAAGAAGATCTCGCACGTCGCTCACTCCAGGTGAGTGTAAGCCAATATGGAGAGAATGACACTAGAGCTAAAATCTAAAACAAAAGGTTCCAAGTCAAGTGTCGTTGGTGCACGTGAGTCAATATGGCGAGAATGGGGCAGGGCCCTATTCTAAGCGGCAAAGTTTGAGAAGTCGAACACTCTAAGCGCGTGTAAGCCAAGGGAGGAGAATGACGTGAGACCTAGTCATATATATCAAGTTCGTGATATCAATTGTTTACAGTTTAACGTGGCAAAAGGTTGATCTAGGGTCTCGCGGGTTGTCTTGGCCATGGGATACCTAAGTTGCGCGAGTGGAGTGCATTTTCGCATGATAGATCATTCAAAGTTAGAAAAGAAAGCGAGATAGAAAAAGTTCACAGAAAAATCTTATCGTTTTCATTCATTAATCAAACAGTTACATCTCCCAAAAAAAGAGGGGGCAAGGCCCAAAAAGAGAAAATACAAAAGATACATAAGCGAGAACTTCAAGGTGATGATGTCGATTTCTTGCTCTCGCCGGAGATGTCGTCAGCACTATCCTTGGGTTCGGGGATGGGAAGGAAGAGCTCTGGAACCAGGATCTTGGTGGTCACCTTCTCGCTCTCGCCCTTCAGGAATCAAGCTCCCTGCATCGTTTGGAGCGAGTGCCTTATTATCGCGATGGTATTCTCCTGCATCATCAGCTCCAGCTCGTGTTGTGAGTACAGTAGATCTTTCTTATCAGCTGGGGAAGGGGGATCAGTGAGTCGATCCACTGCTGGTTCTGGGCCTTTAGCCTCTGGCTCTCCTCCTTAAGTTGGGCTATGCGCATGTCCTTCTTGGCAACAGTCATGACATCCTATAATACAATCAACGTTAGAGATAGAAAGGCGTTCAGTGAATGTACAGGATGCAATAAAGCTTACCGCTCTACCCACTCGCACGGCGAGATCGTTCTCGACAACGGCGAGCTTCTCCTTCAAGGTTGCCACTTCCTTGGATAGAGCGGACAGTGCGGCGTTGACATATTCCATCTGTCGTGAATGGCGGATGTCGTGGTGAGCCGTCATGTGAGCGATCTCTACAGCACGAAGTTGAGCCCGCGAGCTCTTATAGGCGAGAGATTGTATGAGGGAGTCGTTGTAATATGTGGCGTTGTCCCGCCCATATAGCCCGAAGGCGAGCGAGTAGGCTTGGCCGGAGATAGTCTCGCCCTCCTGCCAAGAGGGGAGGACAATGGAGACATGGTTTTTGTTGACCTCGCGGTCCCAGATTAGTAAGGGCTCGCCGGTGTCATCCTGCTACTTCTCGCCCAGGCCAAAATTCCTATGGCCCCGGGGCTTCGCCTTCTCTGTCGCCGCCAAAGTCCCGCTGATCTCGCTAGCCTTCTTCCCAGCTGTCTTGATAGTGTCCGGACGACTTACGGGAGGATCTGAGATGACCATCTTGCCTTTGGCGAGATTTGCAGTGTTTGGCTTCTTAGGAAGCGGTGGAGGAAGTGTTTCAAGCTTTCGCTTCTGGCTGCTAGACTTCAGCAGCGGCTTTGGCTCGCTTATACACATTGCGGCAGCAGCCTCCGCACATGCCTTCTCGGAGGTGAATGTTATGCTGCTCGCGAAAGGTACGTTGAGGGGAAGATCTCGCGCCCCTGCACATGCATCATAAATTAACAAAGTTACATTTTCTTAAAGTAAAAGATTGCGAGAACTATCTTCCCCGACGAGTACAGGTAGGAGAGAGTCAACATTCCTTCTCAGATATGTAACATCAATGTCCTTTCCGAAAATGAATTGATAGAGCTTGGACTCGTGGCTACCATGAGAAGGACGGCGGTAAGTTGACTCTTCCTACTGGATTGGCAAGAGGGGGAGGTTGCTGAAATCCCCAAAGACGGAGATGAACTTCTGAATCCAGTGATGGTTTTTATTGGCGAGACCTTTGGCCTTTAGGTTGTTGCCGGAGAAGAACTTGATCCCGTCCCTCTTGGCGCGGAAGTTGAATAGTTTACAGAAGATGGGAAGACTGAACTCAATCTGCTCCTCCCGCAAGTAGCACGCGAATGTTACTAGCAAAGCGATGGAGTTAGGGTAAAGTTATGCGGGAATGACGCCAAAATAGCGCAAGGCCTGGTGGACTTTTGACCAGATGGGAGGCGCAATCCTACCTCAAGTGTTTGGTAGGGATGGCAAGTTCATAGGGATAGAAGTGGTTGATTGATTCGGCCTTCCCTGGGTGTCACACGGTGAAGCTCGGCGGGACCTAGAGACTGTTGAGCGAGTGGTACTCTTCTTCTGATAAGTTGCAGTTCATAAAGGGGTAGTCAGCAAATGCGGCTACACACTTGGTTCGACCATCGGTGTCTCCTGTCATCTCATGAGAGTTAGGAAGAAAGCGTAGAAAAAAGTGTTGGAAGCTATTAAAGTAGTGGTTAATGCGGTAGGTGAGGGGTCTATTTATAGAAAATTTTGGGCGGGAAAGGATCCGCGCTGGGAAAAGTGCAGATAGCCAATTCTCTAGATCCCGCACAAAACCCTGTTGAGATATCGCACTCCCTCACTCACCTCCAAGATAAAGTTGAACAATAATGCCTTAAAAGTAAGTTCAAAAACAAAACATGCGCGAAAATGGAAAATAATTGATAGCAAGAACTTTTAAGCGAGATAAAAAGAAAATGCATAGTTTCATTATCCATTCATATTCGACATCAGTAAGCCGGCAGTTTATTATAACAATCAAACAAGAAGAGAGAAGGAAGGCGAGTGCCGATAGGCCCACCTGGGGACATCACCACCGTCCCCGGCCTCCCCTTCCTGCCCTAGGCATCATGCGAGAGTACTGCAGTGCACGGATTGTCTGCAGCTCCTGCTGGGCAAGGCGCAATTGATCTTTTGTTGGCGCGATGTGGATTCCTGGAAAGTCCCTCCCGCCACCAGCATCTCCCCCCAACTCGGCAATTAGTTTAACGTTGTTGTTCTACAGGAAGATCACCCGCTCCTCGATAGATTTGTGGTTCTCGTGAACCTGGATGTAGAGTTCGCGCAACATTAAGCCATCCTTCAACAGAATATCCGTCGTCGGCCGCTTCAGCGCCTCGGCATCCTTTGGATTGCCCAGGAAGGCGGCGATGGAGTCAGACAATAGCGGAGGCGAGAACTCTTCCTCGTCAATATTGACATCGTTTAACGAGATCTCGCGATATCCTACATTGGTCAGTGTTAGATGTACGTAATCTTCATTCTTTTTATAGGGTGAGTGTGATTAGTTACCTGGCCCGACATTCGCCTCCTTGCCCGATTGCTGGCGAGAAGTGATCGGCCTCCCCTCGAAGGAAGTGTCAAAGGTTATATGCGCTTTCCCAAGCCCAAGGCGCAGAACTGTCGGCTCAACGGTGGGAACGTCATTTGGAGCAGAGAGGATGGGCACGTCATTCTATGGAGGAAGTTGGATCGAGGCGAGATCCAAGAGCTTTAGGAGAGTAGGGGATTTGGGCGATGTAGCACCCAGTCGCATGGTCCCAAAGGAGGGAGCTGCAAAAAACAAGGGAAAGAAAATTGATAGAAGGCAAATGGATAAAAATGGAATTACCATTGTCTCGCGGGAGATCTTTCAGTTTATAAGGGGAGGTTATCTCGGCGGCCGTCTCGTCATTACCGGCCTTAAGCGAGTGCGGTTCGGCTCTCGTCTCCCTAACCCCCTTGCCTTTTGGCGGGATCTGCAAGCGAATGTGTCAGCATATATTTTTATCTCAGTAAGGATTGCAAAGAGAGTGATGATACCTGATGGATCCCGGAGTGGGAGGGTGTCCGCGAGATGGACTCGTCCTAGGTCAGGTCACGCCTGACCATCTTGGCCTTCTTCATTTTAAGGGAAGAGCTTGGGGCATTTCGAGCGAGCAAAGGGGAGAATGAGCCCATCAGGTTTTTGTTCTCGGCCCGGACGGCATCGAGGCGATCTTGGGCTTCCTTTGAAAGCGACATCAAGTTGGAGGTGAGAACACCGGAGAGAAAAGGGATTTGACGGGGCAAAATTCATGTCTGTGATTGGATATTTATAGAGCTATGAAGGGGCCCACAAAAGATTCTCTTCCAGGTCAGTAAGAACTCATCAAATACTTAGGGTTGATGATTCTTTCTGAGCTTTGTGAAAGCTCGCAAAGAGCGGGGATTGTGTACAATCCCATATTCGCTGAGTGTGTCCTCTCTGGCAGGTTTAGTGTATTGGAGGACATTCAAGCCAATAAACACCAGATTGGCGAGTGAGGTAGGCTAGCTTGTACTCGTGTACTGCCCAAAGGGGCATTCACGTGAATTAAGGGAAAGTCAGGTCCTTTAGGTGAGTGCGGTCTTCCGCATGCACTCGCGCCATACTCATGCCTTAGCGCGCATGCAGGGGGACATCTCATAAAGCCAGGCGAGTAGTTTCCCGAGCTAGCACGCACCCTTCAGAGAGAGCCCAAGAGGCGAGTGCATGGATCCCCTAGCACTCGCTTCTTTAGGCGAGTGGTGCCCTCATGGACCATTTGCCAAGTAGGACCCATAGGCTGAATTACCTCGATGTCCCCAAAGGGCTGCAAATAGCCTTCCAAGACAATGGAGTTTGGTTATTGGCAGACCCCAATTGGGCTGCATATAGACATTTATAATAGAGTAGTTGTGTTATTTGCAGGCTAGGATTAGAAATCTATAAATAGGTCAGATGGGGTACCTCAGAAGGCATGATTTCTTATTCTCTGGTCTTCTAGCACTTTTTGAGGTTCCCTTACCTCAGCATTGGCTAAGGAGGGGAAGCGCTCTAAGATCTTCCAGGTGTGTGGTGGGACCTTCGTGTTGGAGGCTTGGGTCAGTTTTGAGTTCTAAGTCTTCAGTCAGTCAAGCTCACTAAGAGAAGTAAATGTTCAGTCACCCCTTCCCCAAGGGTTCGAACTCCACAGAGTCGATTCTCGGTTTCAACAGCATCGATATTAAATCGACGCATGTGTCATATTCTGCCTTGAAATAACATTGACTTAGCATTTGTAGTTTCTCCGACTTCTAGTAAAAGTTATGTTGACTTCCAGTCAACGTCTGGTCGACACATGTAGACTTTTGTTGATTTTCTTCCATATTTCAGTATGCCTTTCTCATTCCCTTAACTCAATTGACATCCTAAGACATCTATGGGTAATATTCATAGGATGTAAAATCACTTATAATATAATTTGTTTAGTAAAATCAACAGGGTTTTTCCCAACACTTTGTAATGGTTCAACTCATCCTCTAGCTTGCTCACGCAATGAGTATGGTCCTCCACCAGTGTCTTAATCTGCTCTTGGTGGGCCCGCGCCTTTTTTGCTTTTTCTTTTCTCTCGTTCTCTAGGTCAGTAATTTGAATTTTAACCATGCCTGGAGAGCCTCCTTCTGTTATAGGAGAATCTTCTCCTTAGCCTGCAAATCCCGTTATTCTTTTTTCACTATCTCCAGAAGCATCTCGTTGTCTGTGGATAATTTTTCGAGCAACTGCGAGCCTTCATTTTTTGCTGAAGTATTTCGTGATGGCAATATGGTTTCGTTAAGGTTAAGCAGAGGATCCAATTCGCTAAAATCTACGGTAAGTAAGAGGTAAAGGCGGTTGGAATAAAAACTTTATAATGAACAAAAAAGTTGGAATAAATAAGTACTTTGAATAGACAAGTCACCAAGACTAGAGGACACCATATCTTTTCTAGTTCCAAATAAAGTAAGGCAATCACGATCTATAGGCCACCTCAACCTTTCGGGATCCATCATTTTCAGCTTATCTTTCCAAGATCGCTCCATCATTTTTCTTCTTTCCTTCAACTCCTCATTAGGTAGAAAGATGTCATCGGTCTCAATGATCACACATTCTGGCCGCTTTGATCGCGGTGGGGATTTATAAGGAATAGGAAAGTTAATAATTTTTGGAGAAGGCTTAATTTTACCTATTTGTATAAGGTCCTTCACCAACTATCAGTTCACCTCAGTCTCCTCTTCAGTAGATAGAACAGTCCGTTGGTCGCTTAGCCTACCGACAGTGGCCACCTTGGCCTTCTTTGGGGACAAATGCTCCCTTAACTTCTTTTTCTCGTCTCCCTCAGAGACTGCAGGGATTTACTGTAACGCCCCTGACTTTTTGATAATTATTTGATTTGGTAATGTCATATTTATGACGTTCGGGCGTTACTTTTAACGTCATATTGACGGTGCCGCACCGTTAGAGCGTTTTCGCGTCTGTTGGACCTGTTTGACCAGATTGGGGGGGTGACGAGATTGAAGATTTTCATGTTGGAAGAATCAAGTTTGTCTTTTTGGATTTGCTTGTCCAGTTTTGTTGCGGTCCGAGCATTTTTGGAGTCTCGGCGCGCGTTTGTAGTTTTGCATGGTTTGCGTTTGTCATAAACTTTAGAAATAAATATCTTGAAAACGGTATGTCGGATTTAAGTTTTGTCTTCACCGTTAGATTCGTAACACCATTATTCGCCTACGGTGCGAATTTCGTTCGAATCGGGGTCCGTTTAGCCCCCTGTATCGTTTTTTTATTCCAGAAATATAAGACAAAATTGGTTTCTCGAGAAAATCATGTTATTTCTCGAGAAATCCTGATATTTCTCGAGAAATCATGATATTTCTCGAGAAATCATGCTATTTCTCTAGAAACAGCATTGTTTCCCGAAAAACAGCATTGTTTCTCGAGAAACAGCATTGTTTCTCGAGAAACAGCTTTGTTTCTCGAGAAACAGCTTTGTTTCTCGAGAAACAATGCTATTTCTCAAGAAATTCGGGTTTGCTCTATTTCTGAACGTTCGGACGCTGTTTTGAGGGTCAAAATGGAGTCAAATAAAAAAATAATTAACATGAAATTTGTTCGTCTCGACGAGATCTACAACTTTTATGTTGAGCACTTTTCGATTTGAAGCTAACTTAAGCCTCTAATTTTGTTTCTCACGCGTCTGCGCATAAGTTTATAACTATTAATTATATTATTAATCTTATTAAATCTCATAAGTATATAAAAGCTTAATTTAAAGACCCTATTCATCTTCTCCAAAAGTCCGAACCGAAACTAGAGCGGCGAGGGCGCAATCTTCTCCTCATTCGTGAACTTCCGACCGTGATTCTGGGAGCCTCGTTGGACGAAATCTTCAACCGAATATAGATCCGTAAAGCTCTCACCGAGAGCTACGTCATCGTGGTAAAACTTTCCTCATTTCTTGAGTTTTTCTCATTAGGGTTTTTGGCCCTAACTTCTATTTCGGTCATTTTTATTTAGATTTTGGCATCTCTCGCCTTCTTTAGCCCCGATCTACGATGAGGACTGATTTGGAGAGTTTTTCCGACCAAGCCAAGGCAAGTGGTGGTTTCCTCCTTCTCCTCCCTTCTTATCCTGATTTGCAAAAAAATGTTAACTCTTTATTATCATGATTTTTTTTTAAATTTACTGAATATAGTGTTGTTTAGGTCCCTTGACTAATTCTACTTATAGATTTCATGCTCTTGATTTTTGCTACCTTGCCTTGTTTAGTGCTATATGTTGGTGATGTGGTTTAATCTCACTCTTATAACCGTTCCTCGACTTTTGTGTAGGACGTGTTAGAGTTTATCTAGGATTGTAAATCCTTCCTAAAGGTTGATCAACCGTTTCTTAAATCTAGAAATGTCTAATAGAATCCGATGTGCCAATTCTTGATATATATATATATATATATATATATATAGGTTTTCTTAATTGCGGGAGTTAGTGGACGAAACCACCTCCAAAATGTTTGTTTCCTTTGTTAGTACCTCGTGGAACTCTACCGGGTGTTTGGGTGTCTGCGGTGAATGGTGGAGTGTATGAGTCTCCCCCGCAGTTAGACGGATATTATATCTGCGAGGCTGTGTCCAAATGAGTGACCACCTCGCCTGTGTTTTTGGGTAGAGTTGACCACATGTGGCTAATAAAGTTTAAAGTATTATTTCTTATGATTTAATCGTGTTTTCCACCCTTTTAGCCTTGTGCATCTGGTGCAATTTGTTGTACGTGATGATTCACGTAAGTTCTATATTTCCGATTTTTGGTACTTTACTTCTGTACTTTACTTCAGTACTTTTGGTCTTGGGTTGGTACCCCTTTTGACCTTTGTTTACTTTTTGGCTTACTTTTCTGTCACCGCTTGTACCTTCTTACTGAGGTGTTTTGTGTTTGGAATGCCTCAGATTTGGAGCTTTAGCAGGTAGTGGAGCTGGTTTTGGAGTTCCTGTGCAGCAGTGTTGGCTGTGGTTTTCACCTCGACGTTGCGAGGTAGTTTGTTGTTTTAGTTTACATACTTAGTTCAGACATACTTCTATTGTATGTGGGTTCATGCCAGATGGTTGACGCCCACACGATAGTTGATTTTGGGATACCTTGTTAGCTGCTAGTTGATTTCTTTATGATTGATTGAATTACTTGCTCTCTGGGATGTTTTATGCTAGGACTGCATGTTAGATATTTTCAACTTATAAAACTATATTATTAGTATATCATACATGTCATCTCTTTCAAAAATGAAGTCACTACTTTCTAGTTAGCATAAAGACTTTTAGTTATATTTATTATAAATCTAGGGTCTTGCATAGCATGAGTTGTCCATTGGGGACGAGTACACTCATGTAGGATGTTTAATCTCATAAAAGAAATATTTTTTGTAGCGTATAACTATTTTTCCCATGGACTAGATGAACCACTAAGCCGAGGGATATGGCTAACCGTTTAACTTAAACTGGATTTTTATCTAAATAACTTAAAGATCTTTCTGTATGTTTCAAGTAGGAGTCATGCCTGAGCGTCCGCAGTTATCTCCTGTTGATGTGGCATCATGAAGCGCATTTTCCCTTACTATAATATATCTTTAATGCGGAGAAAATGCGGGTTGCGACATCTACTGTTCTCCAGCCTTCACTGCTAGAATCTGCAGATCTAGGTCTTTAACTAGCACGTCATCCTAAGTTATCGGGAGTTGCCCCATTACCTTCTCTAGCTCATGCAAGTATTCATCATTAGCCTTAAGATCAACATTAATTGCCTAGAAATCCTCATCATCTTCTACAAGAAAACTTTGTTGGGAATATTGTCCATAAGATTCCTGATTTGAAGATGGCCTTAAGATGATAATAAACATCTTGTATTTAATGTATGTGTTAGTATTGATGTGTCAAGTTTAACAGAAATTCTTGGCTAATCTAGTATTATACTTATGGTCACCAAAAAGTGGTTTTGCCCTTGTAATCTCTCAATGTGCAAAACTCATGTTGACCTTTGATCTAATCTTATATTAGACAAGACATTATCATGAGGAAAATTATTAGAGTTAAAAAGAACTTAAAGGTAGAAACTACAATTAGTTTAAGGAAAATATCGATAGCATCGGCTGATTGACTAAGGAAAAAGTCGACTGCATCAACTACATGCTAAGTTATTTATTAACTGCATCGATTGCAGAGATAAGAAACTTGTTGACTGCATCATTTGGAAGACTACATATTTTATCGACTGCATCGACTAGACTATGATAGAAGGAATTCTGCAGAGTTAAGAGCTTAAGTGTTGGATGCATTAAGTTGAGTTGTTAAAGTACAGTATGTTATCTGCATTACATCCATAAGTGATGAAGGACTTTGTCGACTAGATCACCTGAAGTTTTTCTTAGAGGATTTTACCAGCCTGAAGTGTGTTCTAACGACTCGTTATTATGATTAAGCTGTAGACTGCGCATTTATTCAAATGAATTCGAATTTTGCTTTCTGGTGTGATAATCAAGGTGCTTTTTGAGGAAAATAATTATTCACACTAAATTAAAAATCTTTCCTTTTGAAGAACCTTCCTTAGAAAAATATTCTAGCCCTTTGAGCTTTCCTTCAAAGCAACAAGCCCTCTGACGATCCAGAATTCAACAAAAATGGACTTGAAAATTGAACAGAAAAATGCATACGCGCATACACCTAAAAGTCTTCTATGCAAATATTCAACAATGCTCAAGATCTCAAATTCTTTCAAGTCTTCAGCCACTGCAATATCTAGAGAGATTTTCTTCCAAGGCTCAACTCAATAACATTATTCCTGAAGAACTTTTCTCTTTGGCCAAAGTGTTCTTGATTAAGCGTTGTTCATTCCAACCAAATAAATTTAAGTGCTGATCAAGGAAAAACAAGTCTACACAGTGCTTCTATTGAAGACTCAAGTTTTGTCATTTGAGTTAAACTCTTTGTAATTATTTTGTAATCATAGAATCCTTATAGGATCTCAGTTTGCTGTAGGATTCAAGTGAGAATATGAGTTGTAGGATCATTGTGATTTGAGAAAGGATTTATGTAAAAGATCTGAGTGTAGATCTCTAGTTGTAGAGTTTGAGGTTGGGCTATGTTTGCCCTAAGTGTAGGATCTTGGGATAGAAGATCTGAGTGGTAAGACCTTGTATTGAAGGTCTAAGGTAGGGGATATTATTCCTGAGTTGTAAGATCATTGGATCTAAGAAAGTTTGGAGAAGTTGCCCTAAACTAGCACGTTGCTAGATAGGTGAAAGCGGGAAAGTTGATGTACTCATAATTGCGGAACCACTATACATCTTGGTGTACTGTGCTGTGGTTGTATTTTTTTTTTGCTGATTTATTACTCTATTGTACTTAATCAAAGAAAATACAAAGAAAGTATAAAATCAGTGAAACACCTATTCACCCCCCCCCCTCCTCTAGGTGATTAGACAACCTTTAACTTTCAAGTGGTATCAGAGGTAGGTTGTTCAAAAAGTCTTGATGGTACCAAAGGATGAAGTCTTCTTGGCCACTATGGATAAAAGGGCTAAAAACATTATAGTTAGTGCCTTGATAACTCTATATTTTAGAATCTCACTCACTACCAAATAGCTAAGAAAAAATGGGGGCTATCTTAATAGTATACGTGGAAGGCACAGAGGAAGTAAGGGGTGATAGAAAGTTCATATTGAATCAAGAGTATGAAGCCTTCAGGTAAGAGAAGAAGAACAGTATAGTAGATTATTACGAGAAATTCTTCAAAATAGTTAATAGACTAAAGTACTATGGAAGGTCTTTCACTAAATATATACTAAATAACAAATTCTTAAGATCCCTCAACAAGGATTGGGATGTTAAGATATGTGTTATAAGAGAAATAGGAAATCTGGGCAATATTCAGCCTCAGAACCTATATGGGAAGCTGTTATCCCATGAACTGCACTTGAACACCAGAAAAAGTGAGGAAGGGTACAGCAAGGAAAATTCGGTGGCTCTAAAGGCTAAGAGCTCAAAAAGAAGAAAAGATAAGGCCTCACCCCTCTAAGAAGACCAGTTAATTCAGATGAATCTGAACCTAGCACCTCAGGAGATAAGCTATCAAATGGAGATATGGCCTTGTTAACAAGACAACTGAAGAAGATGTTGAGAAGGAGGAAGCAATGGAACAACAAATCCTCATCCTCCTCTAATTCTAAATAGCATCACAACAGCTCAGAAAGATCAAGAAGACACCCTGAGAGGTATCGGTATAACACTAAACTGAATAAATTTATTTTTGATGACACTATTTGCTTTGGGTGCAGAAAGGCATGTCACATGGTTGTTGACTGCCCATAAAAGAGGAAAAGCAACAACAAGTCTGAAAAAATAGGCATCACCCAAGTAAGAGGTTTGAGAAGAGCCATTTAGTTACAAAAGAAAAGACCTTGAGTGACAGTGACTCAAGATCTTCTAAATCTGAAGAAGAAGAAGAAGCGTATGTTTGGCTAATGACACCGATAGAAGAAGAGGAACATGATGCTGCTAAGACAGACATCAGATCTCAACTATCAATATCTGATAGTGACTCTGAATAAGTAGAAGATAGACGTGGATTCATGGCTCTGAATGAAGGGGAAGATCGGGATGACACCTATCTTGATGAGGTACAAATCAAAACTTATTTTTTCAACATCTGATTATGAGATTGGTGTTGTGACAGAGGCAAGCTCATCATCCAATTATGAGGTTGAATCTAAATCAGAGAATGAATTTGATGAGATGGTTGATA
Organism: Platanthera zijinensis; assembly: GCA_039513925.1. NCBI lineage: Eukaryota > Viridiplantae > Streptophyta > Magnoliopsida > Asparagales > Orchidaceae > Platanthera > Platanthera zijinensis. Next base: position 190,804,749 of record CM077080.1, on the reverse strand, counting down.
AGTATGGTGTTCACCTTAAGGGATTGAAGAAGAGCAAGAAGCTTGTTAAGAAGAAGGTTGAAGAGCTTGAACTTCTTACACCCCTGAAGGGTCAACTTGATGAGAAGATGGACAAGATCTATCTGATGAACTCTATGATAATTGAGTTCAAGAAAATCACTAATGTTCAGGCTGACATGTTTGCTCAAAAAGAAATAACCATCAAGAAATTGGAAAGAGAGATCCTCAATGAGAGGAAGCTGATGGATAAATTCACTAAGCCACAGATAATTCTTCCAATTATTGATAGCTTCATTGCACCATACAGAAGTGTAGGGAATGAGATAAGGGGAGGAAAGACGATAGATGGCAAGGGGATGGAACCAATCCAACCAACTATCTTTCAAAAGGTTTTACTAGTCTCAAACAGTTATGACCAAGTAAGTGTCTATGGACACTGGAAAAATAAACATTCCACTAGTGGAACTAAGGATATGCAAAATGTAAAAAGTGCCTTTAAAGGAGCTCATGAAGAAATTGAGATGAAAGATCATGGTCCTTTTGTTCTTGGTGTCAACAACAGCACCAAAGGCAAGGAAAAATCATCTGAATGAAGAACTGAAAGGAAGGGTAAGGCAGTGGCAGTGCAACCCGTCTCACCCAATACACCACCACATGCTATACAAAGATTCACAAGTAGTACCCTTCACATACCCTTATGATCACAAGAAGAGTAATCCAATTCATATTGTGAACCCCAAAAGAAGGCACAATAAATATGAATGCCGGTGTTATGGAAAAGTTGGTCACTTTGTCATTGATTGTTAACCCAACTGTTTCAAGGGTAACTACTGGCAAGTCAACATCTAAACTTGGACGAGTCCATAATGCACCCCAGATTGGTCAGAATTTAAAGAAAATTTTAAATGCTAACAAGAATCTAGAACCCAACAAGATTTGGGTGCCTAAGTAGAAATGACTTCCTTTAGCAAGTATGTTTAAATACCAACCACACTCTTATCTGGAATAAGGTTAATTTCCTGGAGCAGCAAAAAGTAAACCAGTGTAGTTATCTCAATAGTAAAATCATAATATATCTATGTTGGAAGTTATTGTGCCCAATTGCTTTTGGATATACCATCAACTACATGATTAACATCCAGCTAAGTAGATCTCCATTATTTTGTGATTCATCAAATGTAATCTTAATTATCAAAAATTCTATGTCACACAGCAGGACTAAGCAGATATCTACATTGAGTTTGTCTCCACTAACAAACAAGTGACAAACATCTTCACTAAGTATCTAGATAAAGAAAAGTTTTATTTCTTCAAAATTGAATTAGGCATGCTAAATGTAGAGTGATTTTCATGCTCATCTTCTTTTAAAATTATTTTTCCTTGCATAGTTCAACAATTTATTTGTTATACAAATTATATATTATGTTGTTAATGGAAATTAGGACCCTAACAAAGATGGAGGAGATGAGATTTATAAGGAAAAATATCGGCTTGACGGGGAGACATGGAAGTAACTTGGCATCTTTAAGGAAGGATATCGGCATACCATATTCAAAGAATTTCTAAAATTTATTACTTAATAAAGTACATACCTCTTCAACTTCTTTTTATATATAAATAAAATACAAATTGAGAAGACATTAGGTTAAATAAGTCATAAAACTGCAAAAGTCAACACCAAGTCTTTCGTGTTCTCCCTCCTCTTCGACTTAGAAGCTTTCTCTTCACTGAATATTTAGCATCTCCAATGGCACCCAAGTCAAGCTCATCTGACAAGATCAATACAAGAAGTGAAGTAGTGCGAGGCGGATTCAAAAATTGCCCTGAAGAAATTTAGAATGTGATATTTCTTCTCAGTGCGGTCGAGCTTGAGGTAATCCCTTTTTTGGATCTCGTGGCCAATCTTAGAGGGGGTGAATAAGGCTTCTCGTGATTATTACAATTTAAAATATTTTGACCCAGAATATCAAATTCTGGAAGCTACCACGGGGCGTTAGATAGCTAATGCGCAGCGGTAAGTCTCGTAACTCTTTTTTCTAGGCAGTTACGCTTGAGCACCACACACTAGAAATCAAAACATTATTCGCAGGAAACAAATGTAGGTAAAATCATAGAAAACAAATTTCATTGCAAGATTTAAAACAACAATAGTTTTTGAACAACTACAAAACTGTGATCTCAGTGACGCCGAAGATCGAAGGCGATGAGAAATAAAAAGTCTTGTGTTTTCTATATCGACCCGCTCCATGGACCGGTTGTCTCTATCCATTTCCCTCCAAGAAAGGTCCTCATGCCGACTCTTCACCTCCATGCAAGGAAGGGTCTTAGAGCCCCGCTAGATCCTCCAACCTAGATGTCCCTATCTCCAGGACGATTTTCCACAGAATCCTCCTCGGATTCCTATGACCCTCACCGGTCGATTTTCCTCACCACAAGATTCAGAAAAGAAAAGATTACAGAAATAAGGATGTAAAGAATTTAAAAGATGAAGTTCTCCCTCTTGATGACTTCTCTATTGTGCGATCCGCGGTCAATGCTTGAGATCTTTGTTTGCTAGCAACCAGTTGGCTCTTTGTATTCGATGTAGATCTTGGATCGTCGGAGTTCTTCATTCACGAATGGGAGGGAGATGACTTTCTCCTTCTTAGACAGAGAGTTTTTGAAATGGAGCGCAAGAGAGAGCGGTCGAACCCTAGAATGCACGAACTCCTGCCGCTTTTCATTTTTAGATACCTAAGGCACAGAAACTGAGACAGCCTTATATAAGTCTTCATGAAAATAGACTACCACCGGCGGTAAGACTAGCGCCCGGCAGTAGGTTCGCGCGCTTCCTGTGCCAACTGTCCTCCAAATTTGGAATAATATTCCAAAAAGAATATTTTTCCTTTTCATAGAGCTAGCGCCCCGCGGTAGAAGGTAGTGCCACGTGGTAGGTCAGTAAGTCGATGAACCCATCTCGACACTCGTGGAATGGCTAGTGCTGCGCAGTAACCACTATCGTCTGGCGGTAGGTCAATAACTCGATGAACCCGTCTCGACACTCATAGAGTGGCTAGCGTGGAGCGGTAAGCACTATCGCCTGGAAGTAGTTTCCCGAGAGGCTGGATAAAATAATTCCTTGTGTTAGCGCGGGTAGTAGGACTAGCGTGGAGCGGTAGGTTCCCGAGGGCTCTGTCAAATTAATTCATAGCTACCGCTCGGCTGTAACTTCTACCACTTGGCGTTATCATCCATAGGATACTTCTTCTCTTTACTTGAACCTGTCAACCTGCACACTCTATCAATACAAGACGTGATCAAATATAGCTGGGAATTGATATTCTCAAACATAGGGAATATGAAACAGCGGTTCCAAAAAAACTCTCCCTTTTGATAATATCAAATCTCGTTCATGAGAAATAACAACGTGCATGATAGAGTGAATATATATATAAGAGATAGTCTTTAATGTTCAGGTTTCAGGTTCTCTATATAGCTCCCCTACATACGCGCTCCCCCTACCTACATGTTCTACATGCTCCCCCTATCTACATATTCTACATGCTCTCCCTATCTATGTGCACGCATTGAAACAAGCTCCCCCTACATGAGATCATACCCATGAACAATTCTCATGAACAATCTCTACCCATGAACAATTCTCATGAACAATCTCTTCTCCCCCTATTATAGTATCAAAAAGGGGAGGGCACGACCAAACAGTCATGCGAGGTGAGTATAAAGAATAAGCATGATATAGACAGTAGATGGTGCACACAATTAATAAAGCAAGAAAAAGAGAAACATGAGGGCGACCCAAAAACATGCAAATCGTAGAATATGAAGCATATGGGTCATAAAAGTAAGAGCGGAGTACACAAACATAAAATAAGTCATTTTGTAGAGTTTATATGGATTGGACAGCACAAAGTAGACTAAGCACACAACTATGAACACTACAATGCTACGAGAGTTATAGAGTTAATCACATTTAAAACATTGTAAGCATCAAAAGTGTAAATCGCATACTAGTACCTTGTGCGATAGACATATAGTATAGTTTTAGTCCAATTCTTATGCATGGAAGCATTAAATAAGGCAATGACGTGCATGTGTAGCATCAATAGAGAGAAAACACCAAGTAGAAATAGCGTATGTTACATGTTTTATCTCGATCTTTTAAAATGCTAACACGGGAGAAATAGAGAGAACAGTCACGTCACATACCAATCTATGCCATACCAAGACTAGAACTAAGGGCACTAAGTTTAAGTTAGAGTTTATGCACAAGATCGAAAAGACTCTTTGAACCAAGGTGCTCATCCTCACAGTGCTCATAGAGACTTATCAGGAGGAGTGAGTAGTGCTTGGGGGTCCTTGACATGACCTTGGATAGCTTTCATAGTTTTCTTTTTAGTTTGAGCTATCATTTTCTTCTATATTTTGTGAGTTCGAGAAGCCCCGATTCAATCAAAATCTATCCACCTAGATAGATACACTTTAACTTGTATGCATAAGACTTTAGCACTAGAGATTTGGCCCAAAGTTTTGATCTTCATATACGCACATATATATATCGTGACATTGATTATTCAAAATATTCCTAACATGTTAAGATGTAATGTCACGAGTTATAGTATGTAAGCCTAGTATTTGTACATGAGTGCTCCGTATAGGGATGTGTGAATAGTGTGAAGTCATTCCCCTATCTAAATCCTCACACATACCTAGAGGCATAGTCAATATACACTAACATGTAATGTCCCACTCAGTGGCTAAGACCCTATAGATTCGACACACAATGATCGGGGATAATGTTCAAACGAATTAGCAGGCTTAACTCAAACATTGTATGTAGTCGTTATGGTCTGAGGTAACGTCATGTGTGCTCATAGAAATGAACGATCAACAGTTTTTTTGTTTTAACTATTTTTTAAAACTATTACACCACACAAACAAAGCGAATAAAGCAAGATAAAAATATTTTTGTTGTTTTCAAAGTTTTTAGTTTTTTTTTAATAAAAATACCAAGCAATAAACACATAAAGAGATATATAAATTTTTTGTTCTTTTAAATTATTTTATAATTATATATATATATATATAATACTTGTATTTTTCTAAAAACATGAAGGCTCAAAGAGATATATAATGCATACACAAGATAGCATGATAGAATATTATGCATGAATATAACGAACATGATAAGTGAAATAATGATCATGCAGTGGATATGTGAATCCTAAGTATGCCCAATAATCCAATACCCAAGCTATATGTCAACACCCTAGACCCATACAAAGTGACGGATGGGCATGAGGAGCTGCACAAGTGTCGTAGGGTGGGGTGTTAATCCCATATACACACAGAAGAACCAGCTTAACCTAACACTCTTTCCCCCCCAGTGCCACACAAGGACCCACGGGTAACCCTCCTCGATTAAGGATAAGACGTGGTTTATAGGTAAGCGTTTCTAAGGCACACATACGCCCTCGCTATTGTGAGACACGCATAATGGGTGAATGATCGCAGGCATACTAAGACAATGTGATTGAATTATGATAAAAAGGTAAATTATGTCCACTTAGATATGATATGAATTTGTTGCTTTCAAATGTGAAATCCTCATTCTCAAACTCTCATCCATGATCTGACCTAATGCATTTTATTTTTAGTTCCTTCTCATTTTGAAGTCTCGTGCAAAGATTTGAGAATTTGCTAAATGTGTCAGATTTATCCGCGAGAAAAATTGTCCAGCAATATCGAGAGTAGTCATATATAACAACAAAAGTATATCTCTTTCCACCTAGACTACACGTACTTAGGGGACCAAACAGATCCATATGAATGAGTTCTAGTGGTCTAGTCGTAGAAACGTCATTTTTACTTTTGAATGAGGTTTTAACAAATTTGCCTTTTTGGCACAGACCACATAACGAATTTAAACTACCACTAAGTGTGGGGAGTCTCCGAACTAGCTTGTTCTTAGATAGTTTAACATTAATCTTACTCCCAGAGTTTCCTAATCTCCTATGCTGATCTAATTCCTCATTCTTGGTAACTAGACATTTCAAATCAGATGCAGATATATCATCAAAACTAATAGTATAATCATTATGAGTTCTGTGAGCTACAAATAATACACTAGTATTTTTGGCATCAATAATTTTGTAAGTGTTTATAGATTGCTCAAACATGACATTTAGACCTTTATAAAACAATTGACTAATAGAAATGAGATTATGCTTAAGTCCATCTACAAACATAACATTAGAAATAGAAAATGCCTTGTTACATATAGTGTCGCTTCCAAGTATTCTTTCTTTGCTATTGTCCCCAAAAGTCACCATGCCTCCCTTCTTCTTCTCCAGGCTAAAGAACTTGTCTTTATCTCCTGTCATGTGCATGGAGCAACCAGTGTCCAATTACCACATGTTCCCTTTGTCCTTAGCCTGCCAACACACCTAACAAGAAGATGAGGGCGAAGATTTGGTTACCCAAGTTGTCCCACCCATACGATAGGTAGGAGACTTTGGTAGCCAGGCTTGCAAGTTTTTCTTGGCACCTTTCCTCAAACACGAGCCAGATGTGTGACCAAACTTATGACAATTGGCACACAAAGTTTAAGCAGTGGATGCTACCTTTATCGAATTGCTCGAGCTCTTGCTTGAGGATTGGGATAGCCCTCCAGAACTCTTAACCTTATCTTTAGATTGTTAAAGTTGGACTTAGGCTCGGCATGATAGTGATTTCCGCTCAGTGGTGATGTTGGACTCACGTATCCTAGTCCAAATTTCCCAGATCCATGACACTGTGCTCCCAACAGTATATCCAATGATTTTTGGCCTATTCCGAATTTTTGGACAGCACAGTTGAGATCATGGATCCTTGCCTTTAAGGCGGTGTTCTCAGTAACTAGCATTACACACTGATTGGCAAATTGCTTTTTTCCTTCCTCTATCATGGCAAGAGACATTTGAAGTCTTTTCTCCAAGGCATTCTTTTCATTGATGAGACTAGTTGTTCTCAATGATGCCTTGGAGAGACTTGCTTTTAGTTCTTCGATCATTGTCATCGAGTGAGGACACTCTAGACATTCGATCTTCTCTTTGCCATTTTTATTAGTTCATACTTTAAGTTTTAGAAGTCCTTTTTGATTTTCTTATGCTCATTTTGCATGGACTTCTTCTCAAAAATCACACTATCTAATTTCTCACATAAATGACCATAAATTTCAAGAAATTCAGCATATGTGGGTGGAGTTACCTCAGTGTCGCTCTGGACACTAGACTCATTGTCGGATTCTTCTCGACTCCTTCCCATGAGGCACAGATTTTCCTCGTCTTTATAGCTAGAATCTAAGGTGCTTGATTCGTCAGATCCATCTTCATCCCATGTGAGAGCCTTCAGTACCTTCTTCTTCCTTTTATGTGGGCTTAGCTTTTCCTTTTCCTCCTTCTGGAGCCTTAGGCAGTCCCTCTTTAAGTGACCAGGCTTGTGGAAGTGATAGAACTCAAGCTGGGACTTCTCATCATCGCTTTATACTTCCTTCACCAGCTTGGTCCAACTTTGGGCTTCTCCAGCTCCTCTCTTCAGGAATTTCTTAAATTGTCCCTACTTCTTGGGATTCTTCATAAATTTTTTGAACTCTCGAACGTAGAAGCTTTCCTCATCATCCCCCTCAGATTCTTCAGCAGCCTTTTTCTCCCTTGCAACCCTCAAAGCTAGTCCCTTCTTCTTTACTTCCCTGTTATATTCTTCCTCTTGAATCCTTAGTTTAAGTTCGTATGTCTTCAGATTTTCGATGATGCTTTCTACCTCCAGGGTGTTGATATCGTGAGATTCGGCGATCGTTGTCACCTTCGAGTTAAAGTGAGGAGGCAAAGATTGCAGGATCTTCCTCACCAGATCACCATTTGAAAAGATCTTCCTGAGGGATCTTGAGGCATTGACAATCTTGGTGAATCATGTATACATGCTGTCAACCTCCTCATCAATCTCCATCCGAAACTATTTATATTCAGACTCGAGTCAGAACAGCGTCGAATCTTTCACCTGCGAAGTACCTTAGTGAGTAAGTTCAAGTAACCTCCATATATCATACGCAGTTTCATAGTTACAGATTCTATTGAATTCAGTTTTATCTAGTGCGCAAAATAGAGAGTTCATTTCCTTAGCATTGTTCGTGCATCTAAGCTTATATGTGTCATCCTACTTATCGTTTGGTTTGATTAGGACGGTGTCCCCTACAGTGATAGTGGGTGCAGTGTATTTCGTCTCTACCATGGTCCATACTTCCATGCTTTGAGTCATCAAAACAATTCTCATGTGTGTTCTCCAGTGACTATAGTCACTCCCCATAAAGAGTGGAGGTCTACTCATACCTTGTCCCTCAGAGAACACGTGAACAGAGTTGGCCATCTTATTTAAGGATTTTAATCCTTTAGAAGTAACCTCCCTATGATACCACTTATTGGATCTCGTGGCCAACCTTAGAGTGGGGTGAATAAGGTTTCTCGTGTTTATTGCAATTTAAAGTATTTTGACCCAGAAAATCGAGTTTTGGAAGCTACCGCGGGGCGTTAGGTAGCTAACGCGTGGCAGTAAGTCTCGTAACTCATTTTCCTGGGTATTTACGCTTTAGCACCACACACCAGAAATCAAAACATTATTCGTAGGAAACTAATGTAAGTAAAATCACAGAAAACGAATTTCATTGCAAGGTTTAAAACAACAATTGTTTTTGAACAACTATAAAACTGTGATCTCCGTGACGCCAGAGATCGAAGGTGATGAGAAATAAAAACTCTTATGTTTTCTATACCGACCCGCTCCACGGACTGGTTAGCTCTATGCCTTTTCCTCTAAGAAAGGTCCTCAAGCCGACTCTTCACCTCCAAGCAAGGAAGGGTCTTATAGCCCCATTAGATCCTCTGATCTAGACGTCCCTATCCCCAGGATGATTCTCCATGGAATCCTCCTCGGGTTCTGACGACCCTCGCCGGTCGATTTTCCTCACCACAAGATTCAAAAAAGAAAAGATTACAGAAATAAGGATGTAAAGAATTTAAAAGATGAAGTTCTCCCTCTTGACGACTTCTTTGTTAAGCGATCTGTGGTCAGCGCTTGAGATCTTTGTTTGCTAGCAACTAGATGACTGTTCGTATTCGATGTAGATCTTGGATCGCCGGAGTTCTTCATTCACGAACGGGAGGGAGACAACTTCCTTGTTCTTCGATGAAGACTTTTTGGAACAGAGCGCAAGAGAGAGCAGTCGAACCCTAGAATGCACGAACTCCTATCGCTTTTCATTTTTAGATACCTAAGGCATAGAAACCGAGCGGACTTATATACGTCTTCATGAAAATAGGCTACCGTTGGTGGTAAGACTAACGTCTGATGGTAGGTTTGTAAGACCTCCCTCCCGGAAAACAAAATACGGCACGAGGGGAGTCTTATGCCCAGAACAGCCGCCTTGCAGTAGCGCTAGCATTCGGGCTAACCTGAACCACAAGACGCCTATCCTGCCAGCTCTAACCAATATCAACCAATGCCAACCCAAATAAGAATATAAAACAGAAGTCAATCCACTCATAAGTAATAATAGTCCAAAAGTACAACAAATAAAGAAGCTACAGCAAGCTTCTAAAATATCAGAGTACGGGTAAAACTTGCCCAAATGGGCTACATCATGAGTTTCTCAAACTCACATCGGTCACTGATGGTAGCGAGGGCACCGTCCCTTCAGGCCCTGTCGTCCTGGCCTGGCTGTCCTACTACAAAATCTGTGGTTTCTCTGACTGCGAGGTTTCCTCCTAAAAAAGACAACGTAGCAACCGTTAGTCATAAAGACTAAGTGTCTATCACATCTGCTCCCCCGGAGACTCCTCGGTACCGGGCAGAGAAAGGAATAAGGGTACAATATATTTATATAAGTAGTAGTACAAATAGGTGGTATAGAGTGAGCAATATCAAATAGATAAGCAGTATAATGAACGAGTAAAATTCTACTCTCGCAGTTCTACCATCTACAGCAATATATGAAAAATGTAAAGCTACGACCGAAAGTAACTCAACTTATATGAATGCCCATACAGACATATAAGTTAAGGATCGGCTCAACAGTAAAGTAACTCATCATATAAGAGTGCTCATACAAACTTATACAATGAGGATCTTGTGTATGCAATGTAATTCAATGCCATGAATATTATGCAATGACTCACCCATGATCACGCACATGTAATTGCTATGTCGACATAGACTTGTAGTTCCCACTTTTCGAGCAGGTAGCTAACCTCTCAGGCGTCATCCGTCGTGGATAGACGGTGACAGTAGAGCGGGCTTCTCAACTACTAGGCGGGTATCCACACTACCAAACATAGGCCTCTGTACGCCTCAACGCTAAGAACATAACAGCGGAGCTCACATGCGTACTACGGCTCAGCAGGAATCTCGGGTAGATGTGCACCGAGAACCAAGCCCTGAACTGGCCTATTATGTGACTAGGAAGGAGCCTCGGAAAAAGCACGAGGACCAAGCCCAACCGTCCACTTGGTACGGAAGGAGCCTCGGGAATGAACACTAAGGACTAAGTCCAACCGCCCAAAGTCTTTCTGTCAACTCCCGTCGGTGTGACAACGGGCGAGCCTGTAGACCTACCAGACTATCCTTAACCCAGGATTACGACACCGCGTGTCGATTCACACCGTATGTAATTTCACATCATCGTGGCAAGGAAGGAGCCTTGGGAATGAACACCGAGGATCAAGCCCAACCGTACACTTATGTCTCTTCTCGACATTACCAAACCAGTGCGGTCAAACCCCGCACTTACACCCTTTTACAATCTAGAGCCACAGACACTTAAGGGTTCAGCGTCGACATAAAGGTACCTCACATATTCATCAACCATATAACCATTTGTTTATAATAGTCGTTACCAATTATGTACAGTATCTTCAAGCCAAACTCATCATTATTCAACGCATTACCCTTACTAAGTACATCCTTATTGATTCACATATTTAAACCATTCCTACCATCCCAACTCGTCAATCCATTCGTTCTCCAACCTTCACCAAATCAAATTGATCAAGTACATTTTACCACATCATTTGTTCATTAAGGTCTATCCAATTAATGTCATAAACATATTTTATCGCAAATTCTTTTAGACTCCATTCAACAAAACATTAGTATTAATGTATTACAATCTCTCTACCGGCCCAAGGCTGATACAAAACAAACACGAGATCTACATGTGCAGGAATGATTACTGTACAGCAACTTCAAACGGGGATTCTCGAGGCTACAGGAATCAAGTGAAGACATTTAACCCCTCGTTGGAAAGGCATCTCCAAGGGCTACGACTTTCGTGTTTAGTCAAAAGCCCTGATCTGGCCGCATCGAGTCTGAAAATGGCCTCGAAGACTGCTGCGTGCAGAAAACAGATTTTTGCACGCATCTTAAGGCAAGATGAACAACATCGGCTCATCTTCTTCATCAAGCCATATGTTCAAACCATGTCCAGAAATTCCTCCACCCTTATTCACCCTTATGAGACCATTTCCTCTTCACGAACCAAGTCCACCATCTACTCAAGGAGAGGGGAAAGGTTGAAGACATCAATATACTTAGGGCGCAAGCCCTAGAATGGTCTTTTCCTAGGAAATATTCATCTCGCAAGTCAAAACTCTCTTGAGTCGACATCTCTCCTAGAAATAACTACAGATCTAGCACCAAGGGAGAGGGTATGAAGCTCACCTCATTTCTGGTGTTTCCACCATTTCCATCCATGGATCTTGTCACCCTTCTTGGCGGCATCTTCTTCTCCTCGGTCGGTGTTAGTTCTTTATGGGAAGAAGATCAGCTCCAGCACCTTCTTCCTCTCCAATAGTTTCCTACAGCAATGGCTTGGAAGAAAGACTATAAATGGCTAGGGTTTTCTACCCTTTTCATGTGGGAAGTTTGGTAACTGCATAGCCACGTGTCGGCCTGTCATTGGACCGCCAATCAACCCAGTAAATGAGTCCTTTCGAAACGACGCGGCCGGAAAATTCGCCAAAACCCGAAATTGAACTACGCAGGTAGGGATACTCCCGTGTCACTACTCGTGTCCTGCTCGAGAGGAACGCGATCGACGATTCATCGACCTCTGGTCGATGAACCACCAATTGCTTCTTGGACACACACGGGTAGGGACACGCCCGTGTCACTACCCGTGTCCTGCTCGAGAAGAACACGGTCAATGATTTGTCGAGCTCCGGTCGACGAATGTCGAACTACTGCTTGGACACACACGGGTAGGGACATGCCCGTGTCACTACCCGTGTCATGCTCGGGAGGAACATGGTCGACAATTGTTAGTCGAATTCTGCTCGAAGAATACACACACATGGGTAGGGACAAGCCCGTGTCTCTACCCGTGTCCTGCTCAGGAAACATAACAAGGAATCTGCATTATTGCCAGAGAGCCACACGGGTATGTACACGCTCGTGTCACTACCCATGTTCTTCTCTAGAAATTCCACAAAGTAGGCGCAAAGACACCAGAGTACCACACGGGTATGGATACGCCTGTGTCACTACCCGTGTCCTACTCTAGACCAACTTCTCCTCCTTTACACATGTGTAAGCCTAGCTGTCAGCACTCCCTGAGCCCAAGTCAGCTCTTCTGGCTTGAAAGCGCGCACAAGGGGCCTAGCGCGAATTGGGACGTTACAAGGTTAACGCGCTTGTTGTCTCAGCTGTCCTCCAAATTTGGAATAATATTTCAAAACGAATATTTTTCCTTTTCATAGAGCTAGCGCCCCGCAGTAGAAGGTAGTGCCACGCGGTAGGTCAGTAAGTCGATGAACCCATCTCGACACTCGTGGAATGGCTAGCGCTGCGCGGCAACCACTATCGCCTGGCGGTAGGTCAATAACTCGGCGAACCTATCTCAACACTCGTAGAGTGTCTAGCGCGGTGTGGTAAGCACTATCGCCTGGCGGTAGTTTCCCGAGAGGCTGGCCAAAATAATTCCTTGCGTTAGTGCGTGCGGTAGGACTAGCGTGGAGCAGTAGGTTCCGGAGGGCTCTGTACAATTAATTCACAACTACCGCTCGGCGGTAACTTCTACCTCTCGGCGTGATCATCCTTAGGAGACTTCTTCTCTTTACTTGAACCTGTCAACCTGCACACTCTATCAACGTAAGACGTGATCAAATACAGCTTGTATTTGATATTCTCAAACATTGGGAATATGAAACAGTGGTTCCAACCCTTTTGAGAACCAACTCGTATTGTGTTAGATGTAGTAGAGGAGTTTCTTAAGAATGTAGAGATTATTAGTTCTGGAAAATACATCAAAACTTAAGTCTTGTAAAATAAATTGAGTTTCTCTGCCAGGAGCTTGAGTTGGTAACTTGACCTCCCTACCCTATCTGAAGGAGAAGAAGAGGAGGAGATATCTAGGGTAAATCATGAAGCAGCTAGAGAATGGTGTGATTACACAGCAGAGGAGTATGGATCACTGGAGAGGGGCAACGTGAACCCTACAGAAAAATTGTCGGTTGATATAGTTGGGAGGGCTCTCCTTTGCAAACCTAGTTCACATGACAGGATTTCAAAAGAGATGTTCAATATAATGACTGTCATCATTCTCACCAAGAATGCATTACTACCCCCAACGTGGGGAGGATTGTTTCCCTATACCTCTCTAAATGTCTAGGTGATAATTTGCTTGAGTTACCAGAGCCACCTCTGCACTATCTAAAAATGGATTATAGGATGATTGAGAGGTGGGAAAAACCATTTCTAAAATCAGAGAAAGTAAGAGAAAGTTCCGAGTAAACACCTATTGAGAAGAAGAGGAAAAATGTTGTCATCCCATAGAGACGGAATGAAGAAAAGAAAAGAAGACTTAAAAGAAAAGGGAGAATGCTCCAAGCCCCACTCACTCCCTAGTCATGCTGAGGGGGAGCACACGGGAGAAACTAATCATATCCTTTCTAGACATGTGGCCCTTTAGGACTTGGAAAGCATAGCCCATGTGGGAGTATCCAGGGGTGTGGCTAAGAAAGAGATGATGGAAGTGGGAGAAGTTTAATAGGAACTTGCTACCCAAGGAACTTGAGTGTTGACTCTTGGAGAAGTTCATCTAGAACTTGCTCCTCAGCATACTGTGACTATAAATCTAGGAGAAATTCAAGAGGAATTGACTACCTTTCACGCAGAAGATGTGGAAGAAGAAGATCACCAGGACCATGCTATCTTAAACACTACAACAGTTGAGGGGGAGTTAGGGGAAAACTCTACCCAAGAGACTGTGGTACTGGAATATAATGATAAGATAATCACTGAGGAGATTGAGGGGGATTCAAACCTACAAGACTCTACCCAAAGTGGTCTTGACATAGAAGGAGCGGACCAGGTCATCAAAAATCTTATAGAGTACACACTTACACTACCTCCAGTCTAGGAAGAATCGGAAGAACCTATCCAATCAAACCACTTCCTCCTCCAAGATATATTCCCAAGCCCCTGGGGTACTTCCAAATACAAAAGAGAAAGGTTCAGGAGAAAGCTTCTGTATGCTGAAAGACTATGGGATGAACTGAATGTTTGTTGGGATTTACATTTTATTTATCTTAATGTAAAACTCTATAATTTCCAATCATTTATATATAATCTGAAATGTTTTATCCTCTATGCATTTTTGTTTTCATTATTCTTTTATGTCTTTATGTTTATTATCATATGAGGTTCTGACTTCTTCAAATATTGGGAGATTTATTGGAATATTGTCTACAAGATTCCTGATTTGAATAAGGCTGATGGTAATGAACATCTTGTATTTAATGTGTGTGTTTGTTTGGATGTGACACGTTTAACAAAAATGTTTGGCTAATCTAGTGTTAGACTTATGGTCACCCGAACAGAGTTTTGCCCTTGCAATCCATCAAGGTGCAAAACTCATGTTGAACTTTGATCTAATCCAATATTAAACAAGGCATTATCATGAGGAAAATCATTGGAGTTACAATAACTTAAAGGCAAAAGCTAAAATTAGTTTAAGGAAAATGTTGACTGCATCGAATGAATGACTAACGAAAAAGTCGATTGCATTGACTACAAGATAAGTCAAATGTCGACTACATAGGCTAGAAGCTAAGTATTTTGTCGACTACATCGACTGAATGACTTAAGGAAAATGACGACTACATCGACTAAATGACTAAGTAAAAAAGTCGACTGCATCGACTACAGGCTTAGTTATTTATCGACTGCATCGATTGCAAAAATAAGAAACTTGTCAACTGTATAGTTTGGAAGACTACATATTTTATTGACTGCATCAAGTAGACTATGACAAAAGAATTTCTGCAGAGTTAAGAGCTTAAGTGTTGGAAGCTTTAAGTTGAGTTCTTAAAGTACATATTGACTACATCACATCTATAAGTGTTGAAGGACTTTGTTGATTGCATCGGCTGAAGTTTTACTTAGAAGATTTTACAGGCATGAAGCATGTTCTAACGGCTCTCTGCAGTGATTAAGCCGCAGATTGCGCATCTATTCAAATGAATTCAAAATCTACTTTCTGGTGCAATAATCAAGGTGATTTTTGAGGAAAAGATTTATTCACATTGAATTCAGAATCATGCCTTTTGAAGAACTTTCCTAAGGCAAATATTCTAGTTGTTGGAGCTTTCCTTTTCAAGTAGCAAGCCCTCTGCCAATCCATACTTCTATAAAAATAGACTTGAAAATTGAACAGAAAAAGACATACACGCATACACCAAAAAATCTTATGTGCAAGTTTTATGCATTGCTCAAGCTCTCAAATTCTTTCAAGTCTTCATCCATTGCAATCTCCAGAGAGATTTTCTTCCAAGGCTCAACTCAACAACATTCTTCCTGAAGAACTTTTCTCTTTGGAAAAAGTGTTTTTGATTCAGCCTAGTTCATTTTAAGAAAATAAATTCAAGTGTTGATCAAGGATGAAGAAGCCGACATAGTGCTTCTATTAAAGACTCAATTTTGATATTTGAGTCAAACAATTTATAACTCTTTTGTAATTGTATGATACTTGTAGGATCTGAGTTTGTTGTAGTATTAAAATGAGAATCTGAGTTATAGGATCATTGTGATCTGAGGTAGGATCTGTAGAAAAGATATAAATGTAGATCTATCGTTGTAGAGATTGATATAGGACTATGTTTGGACTGAGTGTAGGATCTTGAGATAGAAGATCTGAGTGGTAGGACCTTGTGTTGAAGATCTAAGGTAGGGGACTGTTGTTCCTAAGTTGTAAGATCTTTAGATCTAAGAAAGTTTGGAGAAGTTGGCCTAAGCTAGCACACAACTAGATATGTGAAGGTGGAAAGTGGATGTACCCATAATTGGAAAAACACTATACATCTTGGTGTACTTTGTTGTGGTTGTGTTTTGGTTGTGTTGATTTATTACTCTGTAGTGCTTAATCAAAGGAAATACAATGAAAGTATAAAATCAATAAAACACATGTTCACCCACTCTAGGTGATTAGACAACCCTTAACTTTCAAGCACTCAAGCTCATCCAGTACTGCAAGTGTACCAACCTTCTCACCAAAAAATGTGGCAATTTTATCCTCAGACTGTGTTGATATCACACCTTCTTCCAAAATGTTGGAAGAAAGTTTTTCAGTAGCGATTTTAGAAGCCATCGTTTTCTTGTTCTTCCTTTTCTTTTTATCGCAATTTTTTATCTATTCTCATCTCTACAATGGCCCTTGTAGAAGAAGGATTCCTCTTCCTCCCGATAGTGAGCACTATCCCCATGCTTTCTCTCAGCTTGTCAGTCGTATTCTTCACCGCTTTCTTTGACTTGTTAATGGCAGTCTCCTTCTCAGTAGCATCAAGTCCAATTGAGTTCGCCTTCACGCCCATGGCTTGTCCTTCAGTATCTGTCTCACCAAAAGTCATGTTGCTGGTAATGTCAACTTCAGAGGGAACTGTTGGGTGAATAACTAAAATTGGGATAACTTATGTTGGCTTCAACTCCTCTATCGGCCTCTCAGTTGCCTCAACTGCAGGCTCCACTGGCTTTGAGTCCTCTGATTTCTCCATAACCTTTTCCACAGGAGTCGGTGGCTTCGAGATGACCACAAGAGCAGTCTCTATCTTTTTTGAGTCCTCGTTAGCCTCAAAGACAGAAGTCTAGGCCTTTTTGCGGTTTCTGTCTTCATCTTGAGTAGAGAAGAGCTTGATCCAAGTTTTTTGCTATGACATTTAATCTTTCTAAGAATACTTCTTCTGGAACCAGACATTGTAGATTGAAATATTGTAACTGCGAGTGGATTGAAGCGACCCGTAGTGCATGAATTTTTCTAAAATCTCCAGAGTTTTCAGCCATACTTATAGCTTTTAAAGCATTACTGATGGTCGCGGTCTCGTGGTTAAATCCTACACTATTGAAATTTCTTAAAATTTGGAAAATGTGGGGATCATGTTTACTTGGAGACCCACGATCAATTTTTTGCCGAAATTTTGTGCAGCTAGCGTCAATCTAACTGCTTGACTGTAGTGCTTGCCACGCTACAAGGCACTATGGAGAGGCACTCTAGACTCAAGACTGACTGCTTAGTCGCGCGGTCAAATCGTTTTCTTTTTATTTTCATGCCATGTATCCTTCATTGCTGCCTGATTCTCCTATCCCGTGGTAGCCAATAATCTTAGCCCGACCTGTTTGGGAAGGTCCCCATGCCTAAAAATATGGGTGAACAGTATTTTTTAGATGCACTGATTTGAATTCTCAAGCTAGTCGTCTGTGGTTGCGATCTCGAATCTAGTGCTTTGGCGGTTTCCTGTTCACTCGAGCTCTCCTTTATTAATCGATATAATCGCCCTTTACTCTAATAAATAACCCACCGCAAGAGAGGCATTTATTGCGGCGGGTCAGTGCGGTGTCACCGCTTAGGCAGTTTCTCGCTTTTTATGCTTGCTCGACCGTTAATAACAGACAACTCACAGTATCTTCCTTCTTGCTAGCTCCCCTTTAGTGTGCCATTATGGAGGTGCTTTTCTTGTGCCAACAAGTAGCCAGCAAGTCCTAAGAAGCTTCCAATTTGCGCTATTTATTTCAACACAGGCCACTCTTAGATGCCACTATCTTTGACGGATCAACTCAGATACCCTCTTAACTAAACACATGACAAAGGAATGCCACTAATGATAGTTAAAACTCATACATAGAGAATTTTGCATACAACTAACTCCTTCTAGGCTAATCAATATTGTGCGTAGGTGATCAACATGCTCCTCTTCTGACTAGGAGTAAACTAATAAATAGTCGATGAAGACGATCACGAATTGGTCCAAATACTCTTGAAATGTTTACATCAAGTCCATGAATATCGACAATGCATTCGAGAGGCCAAACAACATCACTGTGAACTTATAGTGCATGTAGGGAGTACTTAACACAATTTTGGGGATGTTCCATCCTCGTATCTTTAACTGGTAGTAACCAGACTTCAAGTCTAGTTTTGAAGACACAATCGATCTTACTAGTTGATCGATCAAGTCGTCAACCCTCAGAATCTGATATATGTTCTTCTCTATCAATTATTTAATTTGTGATAATCAATACATAGACACAATCTTTTATCCTTCTTTTTTATTCCTCTTGCTCTTATGCATGTGCATGAAACATTACGCCAGCTTTGTTGGTTGCTACCCGACATTAAGGTCTAGCATTGGTGTTTGAGTATGATGTGGAGGGATTTTTTCCCCTTGTGTCGATGAGACAGAAGGACTTGGGGTCTGTTCCTACCAGTTATTGTAGAAGGATTTAGTGTTTGCTTTTATCATGAGAATTAGAAGGATTCTGGGTCCGTCTCCACGAAAGGCTCTTTGTTTGTCCTTGACTAAATAGAAGGACTCTAAGTTTGTTTTATTGGAAGTGGCAAAATACCTTTGTATGTTTACACCTTAGAAGGACACATGGTCCGTTCTATTGGAGGTGGGAAGGTCCTTTGTCTATTCGCACCTTAGAAGGACAGAAGGTTTATTATATTTGAAGTGGCGAAGAACCTTTGCCCGTTTGCACCATAGAAAGACACGAGGTCTATTCTATTAGAGGTGGCAAAGGATCTTTGTCCATTCGGGCCTTAAAAAGGTGTCGTGTACGTTCTTTTGGAGGTGGTGAAAGACCATTGTTTGTTCATGTCTCGGGATATAAGGTACATTCTATTAAAGGTGGTGAAGGACATTTGTCTATTCGAGCCACAAAAGGACACGAGGTCCACTATATTGTAGGTGATAGAGGACCTTTGTCCATTCCCGCCTCCAAAGGGCATGACGTTCGTTCTATTGGAAGTGGCAAAGTACCTTTATTTGTTCGTGCCTTAGAAGGTCACGAGGTATGTTATATTGGTTGAGGTGTAGAAGGACCTTTATTTATCTCACCTTGACAGTAGAATGACACTGGGTCTATTCTTTTAGGAGGTGCGAAAGGACCTTACTCCGTCTCACCATGATAGTAGGACACTACATCAGTTCTTTTAGAAGGTGCAAAAAGACCTTAGTCCATCTCGATATGATAGTAGAAGGACAAAAAGTCCATTCTTTCTAGAGAGACGATTGTCGCAAATGCGCCCGAAAAATCATTATGTTATTGTTGAAAAGAAGATGCAGGTGTATGTAGGTCCTGTCATACAGCTTGTAATTCTAAGAAACATAGGGAAGGAAACTACTGATGGTGGCAGAGTTTCTTCCATCATGCTTCCCTAAGACTCGTGCGTCAAGTCCCTACGATATCGTTAGGATTTGTGTC
This sequence comes from Platanthera zijinensis, assembly GCA_039513925.1. Taxonomy (NCBI): domain Eukaryota; kingdom Viridiplantae; phylum Streptophyta; class Magnoliopsida; order Asparagales; family Orchidaceae; genus Platanthera; species Platanthera zijinensis. Next base: position 190,784,970 of record CM077080.1, on the reverse strand, counting down.
ATGTAAGTAAATTTCTACCGTAATGCCTTACATGAGGGTGTAGGCCCAGAGCGCCATCAGCAGAGGTTCCCTGAAGATGGTGTTGCATGTTGAGTTCGCCTGCACAATGTTGAACTGGATGTCATAGGTAGCTTGTGTCGGAGGGGTCCCTAGAGTCACTGGTAGGATGATGTTTCACAAAATGGGAATAGATTGGTGGCCCGTGATATGGGAACCTCCGCACCTTGCCTGGCGTTCCTTCCAGAGATTCCCAACTAAATCAGGGTTTATAAAATAACATGTTGGTGGACATATCATTGTCAACTAATATCCCGTCCACTTCTACGGGGGATCTCTAGTGATTGCACAAATGTGTTTATGGATTGATGAAGATCCTCATATTATGGGAGAGGTTGTCTCGGACATTGCTTGTCGCGCTCTGGGTAAAGCTCCTTCATTCCTCTGCCCCCTGTAGTATTGGTCGGGGAAGGTTGTGCTATAGTCCTCTTTCCTCAAAACCCTTTCAGTAGGCAAATGTGTACGAGCCGCTCAATTTCCTCCTTCAGGTTTTTGCACTCCTCTAAGTCATGCCCACAACTTTGATGGTAGTGGCAAAATTTTGACTGATCCCCCTTCCCGTTGGGAGCCTGTTAGGCATTCATTGTGAAGGATGGCCCATGATAGCTTATATAACTTCAGTGTGGGAAGGTTTGTAGGGGGAGTGTTACCCTTGCTATTTCCCCCTCGGTCCGTGAGGCACCATTGGGGATCCCGCCTCCTTTCCCGGAGGCTGGGCTAAGATCCTACACTTTTTTGTTTTTTGATTTCAAAATTCCTACTTGAGAGGTGCTCCTTTGTAGGTGATGCTTTCATTGGTCCATGCCACCCAAGCCCGTGTGTTCATGGCAAGTTACATGGCATGGACCACTCTGTTGAGAAAGTTGTAGCTCAAAGAGAATGATATTTGATCTGTAGTCGCAAGAACTGCTTCGGGGGCCTGAGAAGCTCCTAAGTTCTTTTGTGGAATAAGCGTCTGAGCCTAACGTAACTCTATATAATACATCCCATCTTCCACTGAAGACGTTAGTATGACGATTATCTCCTCAAGGTGCGGCGTGTTTCCAGCAGGTGAGTTGTTAGAAGCTTAATTATCAGGCTCCTTGCAAGTTGTCTAGTTCATGGCGTATACGACTCCTCTTGTCATTATCACTAGTTGGGGGCACTTGCACAGGGCAAGCACAATTCTCATTAATTAGTTGCATATTTGGGAACACTTTCCCACAGACGGCCTCAAACCATTATGAGTCACTCAGTTTCCCCCATTCTGGATAATCGGACCGCCCTAGCTCGAGAGTGAGCTGAGCCTGCAAATTTTCAAAAGAGATCTAATAATGATGACACACAATATGTTTTAGCATGAAAACTAGAAAAAGGTGAAAAACCACATGGCTAGATCTATACCACTAGTTCCTATGTTGTTATAATAGTTTATGTTCCCAGAAGGGTGACAAGACACCGATCATTTTATAATCTTTGAAGGAAGAGAAAAGAAAAAAAAACTAAGTTCACGGTGCTTCCACAGAGCGTCCAAAAGAGTGTTCTTCTATGCATTCTCTTGCGCTTGCCGAAGTGTCCATGTGATTGTTGAGAGTAAGCAGACTTGATAGTGAACAGACATAATTCAGGGCAAAGGAACTATCTAGGTCCTATGTCCTTGCCTGAAATCCTCAGAGCTCTCTCTTGGTTCTCGGGTAGTTTGTCTTCAAATGAAGGCCTATGTGCCTTTTTATAGCTTTCTTAAAGGAGCATATTGGTAATTGTGTTTGACTAGATTTTGAGTTGACGAATGATGTTGCTCAATCCTGGTCACATAGATCACCAATTTTTTCAAAATGACGAACATGTCTTCGGGAAGACCAGGCAAGTTGGTTGGCGATGGTGGTTGGAAGTAGCAGAGGCGGACAGAGGTGGTGACAACTTCTACAGGTTGTGATGATGGTCGGAGGCAGCATAGAGTACACGCCAGTGCACGCAGGCTGGTTGCGCTCATGCGTGTGGGCTGCCCGGGCACGCGTGCTAGTAGCGCGCATGGTGCTTGTGTGCGGGTGCATGTGTACATAATGTTTTGTCCGAGCCCACTTTGGGTGGCTTAGCAGCCCTTCGGGCGAGCGCAAACTACCCGCGTGGTTCTCTCGATCAGGCCAACTCGCTTGAGGGCTTCAACTGTTTTGTGTCTGTTTTTTAGGGGGAACCCCATCCCCTCTATAATATAAAAATGCAACCTTTGTCTTACCCTAAATATTATTAGAAGCATGTAAATATATTTGATAATAAAAATTGTTGTGGGTTACCCAGTTTTTCCCCGGTCTGTAGAATTGGTCCTCCTTAGCTCGAAGTTAGATCAGCCGTCCAAATAGACAATGAAAATCCACCATCAAATGACAAGAGACTTTTTTATCGTGAAAAACCTAGAAAAGGTGAAAAACTATGTGGTTGGATTTGTGTCAGGCCAAAAATCTACTATTTCACTTAGTTTACAAGTAATGAGATTTTTCTTGGAGGGTGACAGACCACCTCTCCGTTACTAGCTTTGGATACAAGAACAATAGTAAATAAACTAAGTCCTCGGAGCATTTGTGAGAGCATTCCACTGATAAAAATGCCAAGTCCTCAGAGCCTTAAAGAGAGTGCTCCCACAGGGTCGGAGCTAGTCTTAATGAGAGCACTCCAATAGAGAAGAATGTCAAGTTCCTGAAGCCTTGTGATGCTTTCACGCCAGCATCCGCGGAAGTGAATTTCAGTGCCTTCTCCCATGCTGACAAAAGCATTCAAGTGAGAGTCGGACGTTGTGCATGCTAGAAAGGGACTAGAGAGAATTCCAAGCAGAGAAACGATCAACGTCCCACATTCTTGCAAGAAAACCTAAAAGCTCTCTCTAATCTCTGGAGTTGCTTCTCTTCAAATGAAGGCTTGAGGGTCTTTTTATAGTTTTTTTGGAGGGATATGTTGGTAATTGCGTCCAGACATATTTTGAGGTGGCGAATGGTATCACCCTATTTCGGTAGCCTGGATCACCAATTTTCACGAAATGACGGAAAGTGCCTCCCGTGTGGCTTGGGCGGTCTGGGAAGGTTGCCCGACTGTGGTCGAAGGCGGCAGGGGATTGCGGGGGCCGGAGGCTGCAGCGGCCGTCGGCGCACACGGTGCGTATTAGCATGTGTGTGCACGCACGTGGGGGTCGCACGTGTTGAAGCCAAAATTGACCTCTGTGGAGTTTGGGGTCCCAAAAGAGTGGTGTTTGCGCACCTACTACCCTCAAGCAAACGATCTAGGCACTAGACTAGGAACATAAGGGACAGACCCAAGGTCTCAGCGTGGAGGTCCCACCGCAAACCCGGAAGACTAACAAACTCTTCCCCTCCCAAGCCAAAAACTGAGCTAAGACACTTTCGGAGGGCGCTCTTGGCCGACCAGAACATCCAAGGAGGATCTCAATACCAACTCTCTCCTATCCAGATGTGTCTCCTTGGGTCTATACAAAATGCTCCTCACCCGCCCTACTAATGGCGCAATATCGCCGAACAATTCTTCTTTACGCAGCTCCAACTGGGCTGCAAACAGCGCGACTCCGCTGTCCTAAAAGGCTGTCAACAGGCCATCAGGAGCTTCCCGACAACTATACCTCGGGGCTCCAATGGGGTGAGTGGTTCACGAGCACACCACTCACCCAATACAGAAGAAGTAAACTACACATACACAGAGCATCGCATACATTATAAATAATTACAGGAATATGAATTTCATACTTCTGCACGCAGGCCGGCAATATAAGCAAAAATAGGCCTTCGAGGGCCAGCACAAGCTTAGGCTTAAGTCCACTACTCCCCGCTTGGTACTGCAACACCCGTACGCCAACGTCTCGAATGGCGACAACAAGCCAAACATAGGTCGACTAAAAGCAATGCAAAAACATCGCACCCACCCTCTTTTCGGGGGATGTGGCGTGCATTCCCTACAAATGGATAATATACAACTTCCTCGGAGTCTTCTCTGGGAACCCTAGAACATCACCAATCAAGTTCACATGTCCAGACGGGCTTCATACAGCATGCCTAAACCCGTACTCATGTTTTCGGATGCTAATACAGTTAATTGCAGGGACGTACACTTCAACCTGTCGGAGAGTATCCTTCCCCCACTCATCGGTGGAGAGGAGCTTCCATGTAAGTATGGTAATTGAGGGCTTCACCTACCTGAGAAGAAACTTTGTTACCCTTAACGCATGTTTTGACGAAGCCGAAACCGCGCATATCGCCCAAGGCTCGACGTCTAGCGTCCGTAGTGGTTGTCCATGCACGGATCCGACTTCCGCTATAATGTTGAAGGCTCCAAGTGATTTTTTTTATCCATGGTCGAGACTCTCCATGGCCGAGCATGCTCCAAGTAGCACTGAGGAAGTCGATCCCGGCCTCCACAACATCAGGCGGCATCGAGGAAGCTGATCCCGACCGACGTCGCTCCAAGCGGCGCCGAGAGAGGAGCTCCCGGCCGACCTAGTTAAAGGCGGCGGCGAGGAAGGAGAGCCAGGCTCGTCCTTGCTTTGCCCTAGGCGGCGGTGATGGGGAAGGAGAGATGAGAGAGAGTCGAGCTCGGGCTGCCCCTAGTTTCCGGCGATGAGAGAGGGGGAGGAGAGCTCGGCCTTGCCTTGCATAGGCGGCGGTGGGAGAGAGAGATCGGGAGGTGGCTCGGGCTGTGCTGCTCCAGGCGGCTGACGGGAGAGAGAGGGGGGAGGTGGATCGGGCTGTGCTGCTCCAGGCGACCGATGGGAGAGAGAGAGGGGAGGTGGCTCGGGTTGTGCTTGCCGACGCAGAGCTGGCCCGGGGGAGGCGAGAAGGAGCTGACCTTAAAGCCCGATCCCCCCCCCTTTTTTCCTTCTTCTGCTTTTTTCTTTCCCTGCTCCTATACCCGATGCCCCTCTTCTTCTCTTTTTTGTTTTTTCTTTTTAATTCCCCTGCCCCCTCCCACCCGTATACCCTTTCTATATTCTTCTTTTGCCCCTCTTTTCTGCTTATCTCATCCCTCCCTAATATATATATTATAAACATATATATATAATAAATATATATATTATAAACAGATATATATATATATATGTATTTATTATAGCATAAAAAACAAAACCTCTGCACACACGCACGAGCACCCGCACGTCTTCGAACGGGGCTGAACCACATTATCGCTCATAGCATGTCCCGAGCCCGCCACTTGGGGAGGATATCGCTCGACCGGATACGGGGTTGTACACAATCCCCGCTCTTTTCGAGGTTGTTATAAGCTCAAAAAAAAATGTCCAACCCCAAGTATCCGGCGAGTGGGAGCCGACCCAAAGAAAAAAAATTGAGAGAATCCAAAATTTGCATTTAAAACACTAATCTCTTTGTGCCCCTTTTGATCTTTTTGAATCACTCGATACCTGAAAATGCTCCCTGCTATTGAATTGCCCTTATATTATTTCTTACAATAAGTACATAATTTCTCAAGATATTGTGAAACAACAAAGCCATATATTTTTGCATTCTCTTGCCCACGCTGAGCTAGTCCTTTCCCCCCAGGTGTGCCTACCGCCCTGTCCAGCTAATGAGACCCTGAGCAGCGAGTCTACCTGGGGCCGAGCAGCACTCTGGGTCCCTTACCCCCACAGGCGAGCCTACGGTCCTACCAGCTATATGAGAGCCTGCGCAGCGAGTCTACCTGGGGCCGAGCCAGGCTCGGGGTAGTGCTGGGGTCTCTGAACTAAAGCATCTCCAAGAACCAACCCTTTCCCCCTAGGTGTACCTACCCCCCTGCCCAGCTAATGAGAGCCTGAGCAGCGAGTCTACCCGGGGCCGAGTAGTACTTGGGGTCCCTTACCCCCACAGGCAAGCCTACGGACCTGCCAGCTAGATGAGAGCTTGCGTAGCGGGTCTACCTGGGGCCGAGCCGAGCTCGGGGTGCCGTTGAAGTCTCCAATAACAAAACCTCTCCCCCAAAGGCGAGCCTTAGGACCTTCAAGCTAGATGAGAGGCTGCGCAGCGGGTCTACCTGGGGCCGAGCCGAGCTCGGGGTGCCGCTGAAGTCTCCAAGAACAAAACCTCTCCCCCACAGGCAAGCCTTCGGACCTACCAGCTAGATGAGAGCCTACGCAGCGGGTCTACCTGAGGCTGAGCTAAGCTCGGGGTGTCGCTGAAGTCTCCAAGAACAAAACCTCTCCCCCACAGGTGAGCCTTCAGACCTGCCAGCTAAATGAGAGCCTGTGCAGCGGGTCTACCTGGGGCCGAACCGAGCTCGGGGTGCCGCTGAAGTCTCTAAGAACAAAACCTCTCCCCCACAGGCGAGCCTTCGGACCTGCTAGCTAGATGAGAGCCTGCGCAGCAGGTCTACCTTGGGCCGAGCCAATCTCGGGGTGCCGCTAAAGTTGTAAGACCCCCTTTTTTTTTTCTTTTTCTACCACCGGGGTCTTAGGCCCAGAACCGCCGCTTTGCGGTGACACCTTCACGTCCTGAAGGGGTCATCACCACAAGGCGCCGATTCTGCCGGCCAAATCGATCACAGAAAGTAGCACAATTATTGAAGTAATAGCAATGCAGTCCACAATAACAAAAATCACATATATATAATAAAACTCCACGAAGGGAGTGTCCACAGAAACATCAGAGTACTATAAATACGGGCTTATGCCCGGTACAAAATGTCCTCACTACAAGTCTCTCATGTGGAAGCGAAACAGTAAACTACTCAAGGATCGAGACTCACGGTCCCGGCTGTGTGAACTCCGGAGCTAGACTGCCCCATCTCTAGGCGCACCGATCTCTGGGGCTGCTCCTCCATGCTGGGCTCCACGATCCCCTAAATGATGTGGTTCGAAAACCGTTAGTCATAAAGACTAAGCCCTATCATCCCCTACCCCTTCCCCCATGGCTCCTAGGTACCGAGCGGAGAGGAAGAAAGGGAAGGACATGATGGTAGAGAATAAACATGAACAGATGGCAGCGGAAACTAATCTAGCAAGTTGTATTAGGTGAGCAGTTAATAAGTTGTTGTAATAGGTCTAGCAGTAAGAAAAGCAATAAAATGAATTTAAACCTTCACTTATGCGAGAACACATAAGCAAAAGGGATCTTTTGCAAGGCTCCCATCGTATAAGTGTCCCATACCACTTATACCCTGGGGTGTCGGTTATCAAACAGCAGGGGTTATTATATATTGAAAATAACCTTTGATTTATAAACTTGCCCACACAAGCTTATAGACCAAGGGGTCGTTTTGCAGGTCCTAATGTATAAGCGTCCCATTCCACTTATACTTTAGGTGTCAAGGTTGTTATGAATGATTATGAAATGCAACTATATGGTGGGTATGTTATGCCATGCAGTGCAACTCACACACCCGACTCTGTGCACACAGACCTTTAGTTCCCCCTTTCGGAGCCGTTACCTCCCAGGATACCTCCGTAGTGGCAAACGGAAGCGGTGGGTTGGGCCTCGCCCACCTCCAAAACCAGTAAAGCACACTGGTCTGACCTATCGTACGCCTCAACGCTTGGTGCACAAAGCGGACGCCTGCGTACTCTTGCCGGCTGGCGCACCGGACTTCTGTTGGCGGAGTGCTAATCACCCCGCCGAGTCAACGATATCGGTGTCGGTGCAATCGAACTCCCCGATATCGAAAGACCCACCACCTTAACTTTTCCTATTTTATGCACATGCAAGTTAAATCGTAAGCACACAAAACCGAGCCGAAGCTCCCCGGACCAAAACGTCCGTCTCCAAACCAACCGAGCCGAAGCTCCCCGGACCATCCCGTCCGTTTCCAAATCAACCGAGCCGAAGCTCTCATCAACCTTCCTGTGCCAACAGTGTTGTGAAGAGTGCAGCCCTAGTTACTAAGTTACTCTTGTCGGTTTGTTATTACAGTTTACGTTAGCCCAGGACTGCCCCCGGTATACCCCGTGAAGGGCTCTCAAGGGGCACTAGGAACCAAGACGGTGCATTACGGCCCGAAGTTCCCTTTCGCAAGGCACTTATTGTTATTGGTTGTTTTCCCTTAGCCCGATTCCCTTCTCATGTTACGATAGACTATCCTAGGGTGATTTTTAAACCTTCCACTCTTCGGGAAAAGCGATCTTTCGCCAAACCCGAGCACCTCTTAACTCTAACTAACACCACTACTCACTACTCTTTATATCTTCATCAGATCATGTCCTATTGCATATCACAAACTGCTATATGCAGACCGACCTAATCTACATGTCGAACCGGTTATGCAATGGTCCATTACTCATCCAAATGCCCTAAATTAATTACTGGAGACTTTCCATGATATAAATAACCTAAATCCAGAAAATGGAAATTTTCCTAATTTATTTGGCATTTAATTAAATTCCTCAAAAATCCAAGGACTACCGGTTTGAACATGAACTACCCTAACTATTCATGCAAGATGTCCAGCAAATTTATGATAATTAATAGGTTATCTCAGAAGGCTAAATCCTCAGTATCACAATTTTTCTATCATCAAAATGACATGAAAACTATTTTGGAAATAATCTCTAATTTCTATAGTTTATGAATCAAGTACAGAAAATATTCTTCCAAAAATTCTAAATAAATTAAGACATGATGATTAAGGCCTAAAATTTGCACTGGCTAAGTTTCATAATTTTCCAGCAAGCATTTTATCCATAATAATTTTTTAAACATAAAAGCCCTTTCTATCATTTGTGAATAAAGTACTAGATTTACTCAACATAAAATTCTATAAAAATTCAGGGATCAATGTTCTACAAGTCAAGATCTAAATCCAGAATTTTAACTGATTATAATTAATGTAAAGCCTCAAATTAATTGAAACAACAAATTGGGCTAATAATCCTTTAACACATGAAGTATAATATATATTAATCATAAAATTCCAGAAAAATTACCATGAGTCTAAAACATCCTAAAACCCCCTCCTCCCGAGTTTCATAATTTTTAGATTAGCTTTAGTGCTTAAAATAACTAAATTACATTTCTATCCTAATCCAACATCTCAACTTTCGAGGTACCTAACTACCTCCAATTCCTTCATTATTTCAACCAGAGGGTTTTCATCATATCCTCCCCCTCTCCTCCAAATTTCAAGGGCATACAAGAGCTTTTGCTCCTATGTCCTTCACAAACCTCAAACTCCCACCCGTTGGAGTTGAGCCAATCTCTTAGGGTAAAATCCACCCTAAGCCACACCATGTTACCCAAGATGGTAGACATAGACTCAACAAAACAGTGGCCAACAACTTCAGCCTCTTTTGAGGAGATTTGTCCACTCCATCTCCAATTGTACTTTTCCCCAAAGTACCCCTCACCAAGACCTATCTAGGACTTGATAATTCCCTATTCAAAACTCGACCAATCGAGTTGAAATTTTGTACAGATCTTAATATTGATGCCAGGGACCACCACCCAAAATTTGGGGAAGTTTGGGCTTAATTTCATCTCCTAATTAATTTTATATTGTTTATTAAATTTTTACAAAAACTTTAGGCAAAAGTTCTCCAAAAATTCTCATTTTTGGACAGCCTCTCGATATACATATTATAGACCTCCAGTCCAAATTTCAAGTCATTTGGACATGTTATGAACCGTGGGCAACCATTTTAATTTCTGGTTAACCTAGGTCTTGATCCCACCAAAATGAGTGCTGTGTTCAAACCACTCACCCAAATTGAATAAAATCAATTTTAAATTAAAGTAGACCCCGAGGGCTACAACTTTTGTGTCTGGTCATTTTTCCTAAATCGGCCTCTAAGTGCCCCGTTTTGCAGCCTCAAAAATACATTCAAATAATCTATTTTCATTAAGTAAAATAAAACAACCTATGTATTATAATATTAATTCCACTGTTCATCTTCTTCATGAACCCGAACAGACACAGAAAAATATTTTTCCTGTAAGCATTCAGTGATCCGTCGCCGGCCGTTCGGTCACTTCCCTGGCCAGCCACCACCACCAACACCTCCGTTGAGGCGATGGCTAGCGGTCGGCGGTGGTTTGGCCGCCGGAGGTGGCGGTTTCCGGCGAACTCGAAATATCTTTTTCATGGTTTTTCCATGAAAACGAGAGATGGATCCGGCTCCGTTGAGCGCGAATCTCCTTCCTAAGAATCCTAAGATCTACCCATGAAAGAGAAGGAGTAGAGGAGGACCTTGTTCGCGGTTTGGAGGCGAGAAGAGCGACGAGGTGCCATGGCGCGGTGGTGGCGTTGCTGAACTCCTCTTTACAGCAAGAACAAGGATCTGCTTCGTTTGCTTGAGCGTGTAACCCTCTCCTCTTTCCCCAAGTGGGCTTTTATAAGTCAGATAATGGGAAGATGAATGGGTAAATCCATTATGGCCATGACGGTTCTCCCCTTAACGTTTCGGTTACAGTGAAGGGATAAGAAACGGTGGAAACTGAACAGGTGCGTCCAGCTGGCGGTTTTCTATTGGACCACCTTTTCCTCATTTATTATATAATTACAGAAGGAAAACGGCCGATAGTTACTCCTGGTGTAACTTCCCAAGCCAGCATTTATTTCCACGCGCGTTAAAATTATTTCAGGCCTGAACCGTCGTTTCGGCCAATATCACGGGCGTGACACATAGGTCACGGGCGTGACAGGCCCGGGTAGCCCATTCTGGGTTCGACGATCGTCGAACTGAGATCGACGATCGTCGATGGATGGTCACGGGCGTGACATCTTGGGTCACGGGCGTGACAGGCCCGAACAGCAGATTTCGAGGTCGACGATCGTCGATGGGGTCACGCCCTAGGTCACGGGCGTGACACTCATGTCACGGGCGTGACATGCCCGGGGCGCAAGCTCGACGATCGTCTCACGGCGATCGACGATCGTCGATGGGGTCACGCCCCTAGTCACGGGCGTGACACCTTGGTCACGGGCGTGACATGCCCCGTCAGCACGATCGACGATCGTCTCGTGGAGATCGACGATCGTCGAAGTAGTCACGCCCAAGTCACGGGCGTGACATCTTGGTCACGGGCGTGACATGCCCAGACAGCGCGTTCGACGATCGTCTCGTGGAGATCGACGATCGTCGAAGTAGACACGCCCAGGTCACGGGCGTGACGGGCCGGTCACGGGCGTGACCAACCCGTGACCCGCAATACTGGTCGCTTTATTTCCAATTTTGGGCTTCCTAGGGTTCCGTCACGACAAATCTGACTCCTAGGGGTCTAGCCGGAAATGGGATGTTACAAATCCCAATAAACAAAACAAAAATTTCGTCCCCGAAATTGAGGTTGAGCCTACGGGGATTTCTATCGGAACGAATTAATCTTGTAACATCCCATTCGATCTTTCTATTGGGTTCAGGCGATCGTTCGTTTGATAACGAAGACAATCTCCCCAATAAACAAAAGATTAGCCCCTACCATTCTGATTAAGTGTGCATGCCTAGGTCCTAGATTTCCCTTGTCTAGTCTTAACATTCCAAAACAAGAAGGCAGTTTATAGTATACCGAGAGGTGGTGAGATGTACCTGACTGAACAACTCCGGGTATCTTTGCCTCATCAGATCCTGCGGTTCCCAGGTGTGCTCCTCCTGACCGTGATTTCTCCACAGAACCTTGACTAAGGGGATCTTCTTGCGGCGCAAGATCCGCACTCCTTTGTCGTCGATCCGAACCGGCTCCAAGTGAACCGATCGGTCTGAAGCTACCGGCCCTTCGGTGGTCAAAATCCGCTGCTCCGGGCGTAGTAGAGCCCTTCTCAGCGAAGAGATGTGGAAGACGTCGTGTAGAGCTGCCAGCTCCGGTGGCAACTCTAGCCTGTAGGCTAGGGGTCCGATCCGCTCCAGGATCCGGTAAGGGCCCATATACCTAGGGCTGAGTTTCTTCCTCCGACCGCGCACCCGTGAGACTCCGTGCATGGGTCGGATCTTCAAGAACACTCGATCCCCTACCCGAACTCCACCTGACGATGCCGGGCGTCATAGTATTTAGCCTGTCTGCTCTGCGCCTCCAACATCCTATCTCTGATCAATCTCACCTGGGCCTCTGTATCTTCCACAAAATCCGATCCCAACAGCTTCAGATCCTCGTCTTGAACCCAGGAAAGCGGGGTCCTACATTTCCTTCCATACAAGGCCTCATACGGCGCCATCCTGATGCTGGACTGGTAGCTATTATTGTAGGAGAACTCGACCAACGGTAACATCTTCTCCCACGGCTCCCCTCGGTCCAGTATACACAGCCGTAGTAAGTCCTCCAAGGTCCTGTTGGTGCGCTCGGTCTGCCCGTCCGTCTGAGGGTGGAAGGCCGTGCTAAAAGTCAACCGGGTGCCCAAATATGCCTGCACTGACCGCCACTCCCTGGATGTAAACCGTCCATCGCGGTCCGACACTATCGTCCGGGGCACGCCATGATATCGGACATACTGCTCCACAAACTTTCGTACCAGCACTCCCACCGAGTCATCCTTCCTGATCGGTATAAAGCGGGCCACCTTCGTCAGCCGATCGACAATCACCCAAATCGAGTCGTTCCCTGTCCGAGACCGGGGAAGACCATGTATAAAATCCATCGCTATGTCGTCGAACTTCCACTCCGGCACCGGGAGTGGCTGCAACAGTCCTGCGGGGTTCCTGCACTCCGCCTTCACCAACTGACACGCCTCGCAATGGGTCACGAAGTACGTAATGTCCTTCTTCATGCCCGGCCAAAACATCGTCCTCTTCAGATCAGCGGTCATCTTTGTGATCCCCGGGTGCACGGAGTACCGGCTGCAATGCGCCTCCGTCAAAATATCCTCTCGGATCTGGCCTCCTGCTGGTATATATACTCTGCCTCTGAAGTGGAGCAACCCATCCCTCAGGGAATAATCCCCTGTCGAACCTTCCTCCAAAGCTCGGAACATCGGCTCTGCCCCCGCATCTGTCCTCTGTCCGTCCCGAATGCGATCCCGAATATCGTCAATGGCCACTATCGATGCCAGATACTCCCTATACAGATCTGGGTCATCCTCGGACACTAGGGATATCTGCATGTCTCTGAATGACTGGACCAGCTCCATAGACATAACCTGGGGCCCAGCTTCGGAAGTGGCCGCTCTCCGACTTAACGCGTCGGCCACCACATTTGCCTTCCCTGGGTGGTAGTGCATCTCATACTGATAATCTGCCAAGAACTCCACCCAGCGCCTCTGCCTGATATTCAGCTCCTTCTGAGTGTCCACGTATTTCAAGTTCTTGTGATCGGAGAAGATGTCGCAGTGGACTCCATAAAGGTAATGACGCCAGACCTTCAGAGCAAAAACGACCGCTCCCATCTCGAGGTCGTGCACCGGGTAGTTCCTCTCATGGGTCTTCAGCTGGCGGGAGGCATATGCTATGACATGTTCGTTCTGCATCAGCACCGCTCCCATCCCTTGGTATGATGCGTCGGTATACACCTGGAATCCCTCCCTTCCGGATGGAAGGGCCAGGATAGGGGCCGAGATGAGTCGGTCCTTCAGCTCCTGGAAAGCCGCCTGGCACTGCGGGGTCCAAACAAAAGGTGCCTCCTTCTTTGTCAAAGATGTGAGGGGGAGGGCAATCCGAGAGAACCCCTCCACGAACTTCCGGTAATAACCGGCAAGTCCCAAGAAACTGCGTACATCAGTGGCTGTCCTCAGCTGCGGCCAATCGCGAACTGCCCGAACCTTTGCTGGATCTACTGACAACCCGGCTCCGCTGATGATGTGGCCTAGGAAGGCCACCTTCTTCAACCAGAACTGACACTTGCTGAATTTGGCATAAAGGTGATGCTCCCGCAACCTCTCCAAGGTCAGTGCCAGATGCCGTGTGTGCTCCTCCTCCGTCCTAGAGTAGATCAGGATGTCGTCTATGAACACTATGACGAACACATCCAAGTAAGCCTCGAAAACCCTGTTCATGAGACTCATGAACGCCGACGGAGCATTCGTGAGCCCAAAGGGCATCACGGTGAACTCATACAGGCCATATCTGCTACTAAAGGCCGTCTTCGGGATATCCTCCTCCTGGATCCGCAGCTGGTAGTATCCTGATCTCAAGTCCAGCTTCGAAAAATAATGGGCCCCCTCCAGCTGGTCGAATAATTCGTCTATCCGTGGGAGCGGATAGGTATTCCGGACGGTCAGCCTGTTTAGTGCTCGATAATCGATGCACAGGCGGAGTGTCCCATCCTTCTTCTTCACGAACAGGACCGGAGCTCCCCATGGCGAGGAACTCGGTCTAACAAAACCTGCCTCAACTAATTCCTGCAACTGAGTCCGAAACTCTGCCAACTCCTTTGGGGCCATCCGATAAGGGGCCCTAGACGCCGGCTTGGCCCCCGGCACAAGCTGAATCTGAAAATCCTGCTCTCGGTGTGGTGGTAGTCCTGGCAGTTTCTCCGGAAAGATGTCAGCGAAATCTCGCACCGCCGGGATGTCCGTCACCGACTCCTTAACTTCCGCCATCTCAAAAAGAATCTGATAGACCTCCTCTCCCTGCAGATGGGCCTTGACGGCCTGTACCGAAGATAAGAGTATACGAGAGACAGGTCTTATACCTTCAATGGTAATGAAAGAGTCCCCGTGTCTCACGGTGATCCTCTTTGCCTGGCAGTCAATCTGGGCATAGTTCCAGTGCAGCCATACCATGCCCAGGATCAGGTCGTAGTCCGTCAGCTTTAAAATCGTCGCTGGAGCCTCGAACGCTTTTCCACCAATCTCCGCCTCCATATTGCAGTGATCCGTGGTAAGGAGCTCAGATCCATCCGGTAGTCGCACCCTCATCCTCGAGCCTGTGAACCGCTCCACACCTTCCAGTCCTTCCACGAACGACTCCGACACAAAGGAGTGAGTAGCTCCAGTATCGAACAGCGTGCGGGCAGGCTTGCCGCTGATGAAGACTATACCTGGGGTGATTAGATATCTTAGGGTTCTATAATGAGTTTTTACTTTCCTTGCTATCAATCTAGTGCGATTCAAAGTTTTAACAACTTAAAGGGGAAATTCTATGAAAACAAAGAAGCATTTCGGCATACCTGCGATGACCTGCTCCGGATTCCGCGGCTGTGCAAGGTCCAAGGCATATACCTGCTCTCTTCCCTGTCTACGATCTTCCCCCTGGTATCCTCGACCGCGGCCGCGTCCTCGGCCTCCGTAAAGCTGAGCTGGTGGGCCGCCCTGATGTGCTGGAGGTGGTGCCCCCCTCATGGGGCAGTTCCTCCGAATGTGCCCAATCTGATGACAAAAGTAGCACTCTGGGGGATACGCCATTCCCCCGGGTCTCGGCATCTCCTGCATCCGAAGGGGTGGAGGGGCCAATACCACCTGTTCCCTCGGCTCCGGCCTCACGTCCTGACGAGGCTGGTCCTCTGTCCTCCTCCCCTCTGGTACAGCACCTCGCCGCTGGTCATTCCTTCCTCTTCGTCCCTGATCCTCTGCTGGCCGTTTCCGGCCCCGGGTGGTGTGCCAATCTGCCTCAATCCTTTTGGCCATCTCCAAAATCCGGGAGATGGGCCCGTCAGATACAAACAAGAGGGCCTCCCTCAAGTCCTCACGTAGGCCCTTGTAGAACCTCCTGATATACCCTGCCTCGTCCAGCTGGTAGGAATCTGCGTATCGAGCCAGGTGGTCAAACTCTCGATGGTACTCCACCACGGTCCGAGTACCCTGCTTCAGCTGTAAGAACCGCTCCTCCAAATCATCCCTAGCCGACTGCGGAACGAAATGCTCCAGCAGTGCGGCCCTGAACTCCTCCCAAGTGATCTCCGCAACCTCCCTATCAGCAAATGTCGTGTCCAACAGCGTCTTCCACCACCTCTTTGCATGGGACTCCAGGCAGGAGACAACCAGAGCCACCTTCTCCTCCCATGGACACCGAATCCCGGTCAGCATCTCGTACATGATATCCAGCCATTCCTCCGTCCGAACAGCCGACTCTGTCCCCAGATAGGACGGGGGAGAAAGACCCCGGAAGATGCTGAGCCAGTTGGCCCCCAGATTGGGCTGCGGGACCGGAACCTGCTGGGCCCTGAAGGCCTCCAGAATGGCAGTCAGGGTCTGTCCCATGTCTGACTGAAGGAAAGGAGTGGGGGCCGGTGGGGGTGGTGCAACATCCTGAGCCTGTGGAACTCCACCCTGAGGCGTAGTCCGTGCTGGAGGCTGCGTAACAAAAACACACGCTGAGAAAACGTTCAAATACTACATAAAGGTGGACAAATTATATGTGATCCCCATATGGGCACACCACTGCTTCCGCTGCTTAGTTTGTCCCCAAACTAAACTCGAGCGGGGGTGACCGAGGGTTTGTGGACTGCTACTTCCTTCTGATCGATGTTTTGCTCTGATACCACTTGTAAGACCCCCTTTTTTTTTCTTTTTCTACCACCGGGGTCTTAGGCCCAGAACCGCCGCTTTGCGGTGACACCTTCACGTCCTGAAGGGTCATCACCACAAGGCGCCGATTCTGCCGGCCAAATCGATCACAGAAAGTAGCACAATTATTGAAGTAATAGCAATGCAGTCCACAATAACAAAAATCACATATATATAATAAAACTCCACGAAGGGAGTGTCCACAGAAACATCAGAGTACTATAAATACGGGCTTATGCCCGGTACAAAATGTCCTCACTACAAGTCTCTCATGCGGAAGCGAAACAGTAAACTACTCAAGGATCGAGACTCACGGTCCCGGCTGTGTGAACTCCGGAGCTAGACTGCCCCATCTCTAGGCGCACCGATCTCTGGGGCTGCTCCTCCATGCTGGGCTCCACGATCCCCTAAATGATGCGGTTCGAAAACCGTTAGTCATAAAGACTAAGCCCTATCATCCCCTACCCCTTCCCCCATGGCTCCTAGGTACCGAGCGGAGAGGAAGAAAGGGAAGGACATGATGGTAGAGAATAAACATGAACAGATGGCAGCGGAAACTAATCTAGCAAGTTGTATTAGGTGAGCAGTTAATAAGTTGTTGTAATAGGTCTAGCAGTAAGAAAAGCAATAAAATGAATTTAAACCTTCACTTATGCGAGAACACATAAGCAAAAGGGATCTTTTGCAAGGCTCCCATCGTATAAGTGTCCCATACCACTTATACCTTGGGGTGTCGGTTATCAAACAGCAGGGGTTATTATATATTGAAAATAACCTTTGATTTATAAACTTGCCCACACAAGCTTATAGACCAAGGGGTCGTTTTGCAGGTCCTAATGTATAAGCGTCCCATTCCACTTATACTTTAGGTGTCAAGGTTGTTATGAATGATTATGAAATGCAACTATATGGTGGGTATGTTATGCCATGCAGTGCAACTCACACACCCGACTCTGTGCACACAGACCTTTAGTTCCCCCTTTCGGAGCCGTTACCTCCCAGGATACCTCCGTAGTGGCAAACGGAAGCGGTGGGTTGGGCCTCGCCCACCTCCAAAACCAGTAAAGCACACTGGTCTGACCTATCGTACGCCTCAACGCTTGGTGCACAAAGCGGACGCCTGCGTACTCTTGCCGGCTGGCGCACCGGACTTCTGTTGGCGGAGTGCTAATCACCCCGCCGAGTCAACGATATCGGTGTCGGTGCAATCGAACTCCCCGATATCGAAAGACCCACCACCTTAACTTTTCCTATTTTATGCACATGCAAGTTAAATCGTAAGCACACAAAACCGAGCCGAAGCTCCCCGGACCAAAACGTCCGTCTCCAAACCAACCGAGCCGAAGCTCCCCGGACCATCCCGTCCGTTTCCAAATCAACCGAGCCGAAGCTCTCATCAACCTTCCTGTGCCAACAGTGTTGTGAAGAGTGCAGCCCTAGTTACTAAGTTACTCTTGTCGGTTTGTTATTACAGTTTACGTTAGCCCAGGACTGCCCCGGTATACCCCGTGAAGGGCTCTCAAGGGGCACTAGGAACCAAGACGGTGCATTACGGCCCGAAGTTCCCTTTCGCAAGGCACTTATTGTTATTGGTTGTTTTCCCTTAGCCCGATTCCCTTCTCATGTTACGATAGACTATCCTAGGGTGATTTTTAAACCTTCCACTCTTCGGGAAAAGCGATCTTTCGCCAAACCCGAGAACCTCTTAACTCTAACTAACACCACTACTCACTACTCTTTATATCTTCATCAGATCATGTCCTATTGCATATCACAAACTGCTATATGCAGACCGACCTAATCTACATGTCGAACCGGTTATGCAATGGTCCATTACTCATCCAAATGCCCTAAATTAATTACTGGAGACTTTCCATGATATAAATAACCTAAATCCAGAAAATGGAAATTTTCCTAATTTATTTGGCATTTAATTAAATTCCTCAAAAATCCAAGGACTACCGGTTTGAACATGAACTACCCTAACTATTCATGCAAGATGTCCAGCAAATTTATGATAATTAATAGGTTATCTCAGAAGGCTAAATCCTCAGTATCACAATTTTTCTATCATCAAAATGACATGAAAACTATTTTGGAAATAATCTCTAATTTCTATAGTTTATGAATCAAGTACAGAAAATATTCTTCCAAAAATTCTAAATAAATTAAGACATGATGATTAAGGCCTAAAATTTGCACTGGCTAAGTTTCATAATTTTCCAGCAAGCATTTTATCCATAATAATTTTTTAAACATAAAAGCCCTTTCTATCATTTGTGAATAAAGTACTAGATTTACTCAACATAAAATTCTATAAAAATTCAGGGATCAATGTTCTACAAGTCAAGATCTAAATCCAGAATTTTAACTGATTATAATTAATGTAAAGCCTCAAATTAATTGAAACAACAAATTGGGCTAATAATCCTTTAACACATGAAGTATAATATATATTAATCATAAAATTCCAGAAAAATTACCATGAGTCTAAAACATCCTAAAACCCCCTCCTCCCGAGTTTCATAATTTTTGGATTAGCTTTAGTGCTTAAAATAACTAAATTACATTTCTATCCTAATCCAACATCTCAACTTTCGAGGTACCTAACTACCTCCAATTCCTTCATTATTTCAACCAGAGGGTTTTCATCATATCCTCCCCCTCTCCTCCAAATTTCAAGGGCATACAAGAGCTTTTGCTCCTATGTCCTTCACAAACCTCAAACTCCCACCCGTTGGAGTTGAGCCAATCTCTTAGGGTAAAATCCACCCTAAGCCACACCATGTTACCCAAGATGGTAGACATAGACTCAACAAAACAGTGGCCAACAACTTCAGCCTCTTTTGAGGAGATTTGTCCACTCCATCTCCAATTGTACTTTTCCCCAAAGTACCCCTCACCAAGACCTATCTAGGACTTGATAATTCCCTATTCAAAACTCGACCAATCGAGTTGAAATTTTGTACAGATCTTAATATTGATGCCAGGGACCACCACCCAAAATTTGGGGAAGTTTGGGCTTAATTTCATCTCCTAATTAATTTTATATTGTTTATTAAATTTTTACAAAAACTTTAGGCAAAAGTTCTCCAAAAATTCTCATTTTTGGACAGCCTCTCGATATACATATTATAGACCTCCAGTCCAAATTTCAAGTCATTTGGACATGTTATGAACCGTGGGCAACCATTTTAATTTCTGGTTAACCTAGGTCTTGATCCCACCAAAATGAGTGCTGTGTTCAAACCACTCACCCAAATTGAATAAAATCAATTTTAAATTAAAGTAGACCCCGAGGGCTACAACTTTTGTGTCTGGTCATTTTTCCTAAATCGGCCTCTAAGTGCCCCGTTTTGCAGCCTCAAAAATACATTCAAATAATCTATTTTCATTAAGTAAAATAAAACAACCTATGTATTATAATATTAATTCCACTGTTCATCTTCTTCATGAACCCGAACAGACACAGAAAAATATTTTTCCTGTAAGCATTCAGTGATCCGTCGCCGGCCGTTCGGTCACTTCCCTGGCCAGCCACCACCACCAACACCTCCGTTGAGGCGATGGCTAGCGGTCGGCGGTGGTTTGGCCGCCGGAGGTGGCGGTTTCCGGCGAACTCGAAATATCTTTTTCATGGTTTTTCCATGAAAACGAGAGATGGATCCGGCTCCGTTGAGCGCGAATCTCCTTCCTAAGAATCCTAAGATCTACCCATGAAAGATAAGGAGTAGAGGAGGACCTTGTTCGCGGTTTGGAGGCGAGAAGAGCGACGAGGTGCCATGGCGCGGTGGTGGCGTTGCTGAACTCCTCTTTACAGCAAGAACAAGGATCTGCTTCGTTTGCTTGAGCGTGTAACCCTCTCCTCTTTCCCCAAGTGGGCTTTTATAAGTCAGATAATGGGAAGATGAATGGTAAATCCATTATGGCCATGACGGTTCTCCCCTTAACGTTTCGGTTACAGTGAAGGGATAAGAAACGGTGGAAACTGAACAGGTGCGTCCAGCTGGCGGTTTTCTATTGGACCACCTTTTCCTCATTTATTATATAATTACAGAAGGAAAACGGCCGGTAGTTACTCCTGGTGTAACTTCCCAAGCCAGCATTTATTTCCACGCGCGTTAAAATTATTTCAGGCCTGAACCGTCGTTTCGGCCAATGTCACGGGCGTGACACATAGGTCACGGGCGTGACAGGCCCGGGTAGCCCATTCTGGGTTCGACGATCGTCGAACTGAGATCGACGATCGTCGATGGATGGTCACGGGCGTGACATCTTGGGTCACGGGCGTGACAGGCCCGAACAGCAGATTTCGAGGTCGACGATCGTCGATGGGGTCACGCCCTAGGTCACGGGCGTGACACTCATGTCACGGGCGTGACATGCCCGGGGCGCAAGCTCGACGATCGTCTCACGGCGATCGACGATCGTCGATGGGGTCACGCCCCTAGTCACGGGCGTGACACCTTGGTCACGGGCGTGACATGCCCCGTCAGCACGATCGACGATCGTCTCGTGGAGATCGACGATCGTCGAAGTAGTCACGCCCAAGTCACGGGCGTGACATCTTGGTCACGGGCGTGACATGCCCAGACAGCGCGTTCGACGATCGTCTCGTGGAGATCGACGACCGTCGAAGTAGACACGCCCAGGTCACGGGCGTGACGGGCCGGTCACGGGCGTGACCAACCCGTGACCCGCAATACTGGTCGCTTTATTTCCAATTTTGGGCTTCCTAGGGTTCCGTCACGACAAATCTGACTCCTAGGGGTCTAGCCGGAAATGGGATGTTACAAAAGTCTCCAAGAACAAAACCTCTCCCCCACAGGCGAGCCTTCGTACCTGCCAGCTAGATGAAAGCCTGCGCAGCGGGTCTACCTGGGGCCGAACCGAGCTCGGGGTGCCGCTTAAGTCTCCAAGAACAAAACCTCTCCCCCCACAGGCGAACCTTCAGACCTGCCAGCTAGATGAGAGCCTGTGCAGCAGGTCTACCCTGGGCCGAGCCGAGCTCGGGGTGCCGCTGAAGTCTCCAAGAACAAAACCTCTCCCCTACAGGCGAGCCTTCGGACCTTCCAGCTAGATGAGAGCCTGCACAACGGATTTACCTGGGGTCGAGCCAAGATCGGGGTGTCGCTGAAGTCTCCAAGAACAAAACCTATCCCACACAGGCGAGCCTTCGGACCTTCCAGCTAGATGAGAGTCTGCGCAGCGGGTCTACCTGGGGCAGAGCCAAGCTCGGGGTACCGCTGAAGTCTCCAAGAACAAAACCTCTCGCCCACAGGCTAGCCTTCAGACCTGCCAGCTAGATGAGAGCCTGTGCAGCGGGTCTACCTGGGGCCGAGCCGAGCTCGGGGTGTCACTGAAGTCTCCAAGAACAAAACCTCTCCCCTACAGGCGAGTCTTTGGACCTGCCAGCTAGATGAGAGCCTGTGCAGCGGGTCTACCTAGGGTCGAGCCGAGATCGGTGTGCTGCTGAAGTCTCCAAGAACAAAACCTCTCCCCCACAGACGAACCTTCGGACCTGCCAGCTAGATGAGAGCCTGCACAGCGGGTCTACCCGGGGCCGAGCAGAGCTCGGGGTGCCGCTGAAGTCTCCAAGAACAAAACCTCCCCCCCCCCCCACAGGCAAGCCATCGGACCTGCCATCTAGATGAGAGCCTGCGCAGCAGGTCTACCTAGGGGTCTCCTCTCCAAACCAACTCCAACCACCGAGTGAGCCTATAGCCCTGCCAGCTTGATGAGAGCCTAGTCAGCGGGTCTTCTCAGGGTCTCCTCTCCAAACCAACTCCAACCACCGAGTGAGCCTATAGCTCTGCCAGCTTGATGAGAGTCTGGTCAGCGGGTCTTCTCGGGGCCTCCTCTCCAACATAAATATAAAGCAAACATAAAGATAATCAAATAACTCAAAAGAACTGTTAACCCGGTTAACCAAGTAAAAGTCCGACACGATGCACCTCTACCTGCTACATCCACCCTCTTGGGAACCAGGGGTCGATCATATAATATTCTCCCTAATGCATATTTTGATCTCAATGATAGAACATCCTATGTGATTTACGTATATCTTTCTTGTTTCACAATTTTAAATCGAATCATAATTTAAAATTTATGTTCTCATATCTTATCATATTTGGTATTTTTTGATAGAATTAAATCTTATAACTTTGTTGATGTATTAGGCTCTCATGGCTATACTTGCAATTAGAGATTTATAAATAATATGCTAACAACCAACCTTAAATAGGATTTCAACTAAGAGAAATACGGTAAATAATCTTTACTTGGTTCATTATGCACATCACTTTAACGGCCCTGTATTACGTGGTAATACAGTAAGTATTCTTCGCTTCATATTCATAAGTATGCTTATCATGGGAGGGTGAATGATTGAGTCTTTAGTAGTTATTTAGCTGCTAATTTTTCCTATATAAATCTAAAAAACCGAAATTATGCTTCTATTTCACTTATAGAAAACATCTTTTTGGTTAACCATGACAAATGTTCAGAGGAGTTATGAGCAGATGCGGTGGTAATTGGTAGCGGTATTGGTGTGTTATGCTATGCTGGACTTTTAGCTAAATACAATCAGGATGTTATTGTGCTGGAAAGTCATGATGTATCTGGTGGTGCTGCACATTTATTTGAAATTAAGGGTTACAAGTTTGATTCCATTCCATCTTTGTTCTCCGGATTTCATTCTACAGGTTCGCAAGCAAACCCCCTAGCACAGGCGAATTAGTTATGGTTCGTGAATGTCGCGGTCCTCTTTGGTTTTACTATTCTTTCTATTCCCACCTCTCCCATCCTAAAACATACGTTTGAGAATAATTGTTAGTGTACATTTTCTGGAACTTAGATGTCTTACATAAGTATGAACTCAGTATGCTAATACCAACACTTTAACCTTTCGACTGTGCATTTCCTAACCTTAAAATTTTAGCCAGTGGAAAATTATTTTAAGTGCTACTTTTTGCTGTGAGAGTTTATACTTTTGCATTTGAGAAACATTTGAGACAAAATGTCAGGATTACTAGGAGCGACAAAAGGGGAGTGGGAGGGGATTTCTTTCATCACATGACCCTGGTCGTCACTTTGTTCCTCTTCTATAGCCATGACGTTCGGTTGAGTTTTTCTGTGCTGGACACTCTCCACGCTCACCGCACCATAATGTTGAAGCCAAAATTGACCTCTGTGGATTTCGAGGTCCCAAAAGAGGGGTGTTCGCGCACCTACTACCCTCAAGCGAACGATCTAGGCACTAGACTATGAACATAAGGGATAGAGCAAAGGTCTCAGCGTGGAGGTCCCACCGCATACCCGGAAGACTAACAAACTCTTCCCCTCCCAAGCCAAAGACTGAGCTAAGACACCTTCGGAGGGCGCTCTTGGCCGACTGGAAAATCCAAGGAGGATCTCAATACCAACTCTCTCCTATCCAGATGTGTCACCTTGGGTCTATATAAAATGCTCCTCTCCCGCCCTACTAATGGCATAATATCACCGAACAATTCTTCTTTACCCAGCTCCAACTGAGCTGCAAACAGCACGACTCCGCTATCCTAAAAGGCTGTCAACAGGCCATCAGGGGCTTCCCGGCAACTATACCTCGGCGCTCCCACGGGGTGAGTGGTTCACGAGCACACCACTCGCACAAGAACGAAGAAGTAAACTACACATACACAGAGCATCACAGGCATTATAAATAATTACAAGAATATGAATGCCATACTTTGGCACGCAGGCCGGCAATATAAGCAAAAATAGGCCTTCGAGGGCCGGCACAAGCTTGGGCTTAAGCCCGCTACTCCCTGCTTGGTACTGCAACACCTGTACGCTAATGTCTCGAATGGTGACAACAAGCCAAACATAGGTCGACTAAAAGCGACGCAAAAACATTGCACCCACCCCTTTTTCGGGGGTTGTGGCACGCATTCCCTACAAATGGATAATATACAACTTCCTCAGAGTCTTCTCCAAGAACCCCAGAGCATCACCAATCTAGTTCACATGTTCATATTGGCTTCACACAGCATGCTTAAACCCATACTCACGCTTCCGGATACTAATGCAGTTAATTGCAGCGACATGCACGTCAACCCGTCAGAGATCATCCTTCCCCCACTCGTCGGTGGAGAGGAGCTTCCATGCAAGTATGGTAATTGAGGGCTTCACCTGCCCGAGAAGAAACTTTGCTACCCTTGATGCGTGTTTTGACGAAGCTGAAACCACGCATATCGCCCAAGGCTTGACGTCTAGCGCCCGTAGTGGTTGTCCATGCACGGATCCGACCTCCGCTATAATGTTGAAGGCTCCAAGTGATTTTTTTCCTCCATGGTCGAGCCTCTCCATGGCCGAGCGTGCTCCAAGTAGCACCGAGGAAATCAATCCCGACCTCCACAACTTCAGGCGGCGTCGAGGAAGCTGATCCCGACCAACCTAGCTCTAAGCGGTGCCAGGAGAGGAGCTCCCGGCCGACCTAGTTGCAGGCAGGGGCGAGTAAGGAGAGCCGGGCTCGTCCTTGCTTTGCCCTAGGCGGCGACGTTGGGGAAGGAGAGCTGAGCTCGGGCTGCCCCTAGTGGGCAGCAATGAGAGAGGGGGAGGAGAGCTCGGCCTTGCCTTACTTAGGCGGCGGTGGGAGAGAGAGATCAGGAGGTGGCTCGGGCTGTGCTGCTCCAGGCGGCCGACGGGAGAGAGAGGGGGGAGGTGGCTCGGGCTGTGCTGCTTCAGGCGGCCGATGGGAGAGAGAGGGGGGAGGTGGCTCGGGCTGTGCTTGCCGGCGTAGAGCTGGTCGGGGGGAGGCGAGAAGGAGCTGACCTAAAAGCCCGATCCCCCCCTTTTTTCCTTCTTCTGCTTTTTTCTTTTCCGCTCCTGTACCCGATGCCCCTCTTCTTATCTTTTTTGTTTTTCTTTTTAATACCCCTTCCCCCTCCCACCCGTATCCCCTTTCTATATTCTTCTTTTGCCCCTCTTTTGTGCTTATCTCATCCCTCCCTAATATATATTATAAACATATATATATATATATATAATATATATATATATTTTAAACAGATATATATATGTATTTATTATAGCATAAAACACGAAACCTCTGCACGCACGCACGAGCACCCGCACGTCTTCGAACGGGGCTGAACCACATTGTCTCTCATAGCATGTCCCGAGCCCGCCACTTGGGAAGGATCCCACTATGCCGGATACGGGGTTGTACAGTACGGGTGCGGGTTGGCCTCCCCCGCGTGATCTGCTAGCACGATAGCATGCTTGTTTCTTGCGCGTCCGTGCTCGCTTAGATTTGCCCTTCTTCTGAGGTGCTTCTGGGTCTTTGGGCGAGCACAACTTGTTGTGCGTGGCTCGTTTGGTCGGGTTGGCCCACCTACATGTACTTGTTTGAAATATTCCAGATTTGACTTTGAAATTTTAGGAAGAACCCATCAAACTTTGATATATGCACTACAGTTTCCGATATACACACTCTTTTTAGCCAAATTTTAGGTCTTTTGAAATGCATTTTTGCACTCGTGCTCTTCCTTCCGTCATCTCTGTCTTTGGCGAAATAGTTCACATCCGAGAGCTCATGCTGGACTCTGGGGCTAATGTGGTCGACGTTGGGTGCCCGCAGGAATCTTGCGTCGGTGTTGAGGTTGTTGGTTCCGTCTAAGCAGGTTTTGTCTTCTTTGTCGAGGTTGTCGGTGCATAGTACCCATGGGAATTCGGATTCCGGGGTGTCACCTTCGAAGATGCAGTATGTTATGAAAATTGATCGGTCTGAGTGCAGATGAAGAATCATGTTCCAAATAAATTTTCTAACGACCAATTGTGGTTACGAATAATGATTAGCGCACAAAATAAAATAAAATAAATAAAGAAAATTAATAAGCACCACAAACAAAAAAGCACACCAGATTTTAAAGTGGTTCCTCGAAAAGTAAATATGAGTGCGTCCACTATGTAGGCAGAGATCAATAATACTAATGATTTCTCAAACATACAATACGACTAAAATGGAGGAATAAAATTGAACCGAGAAAAAGATGAAAAATCTCGAACCCTCTAAGATTCGGTGTAGGATCAAGCGCATACCCAACTGTTCCAAAATCCCGGACTGTTGGAAAGGGCGCTACTTGATTTCTTAAATAAGTAGCTGAGCGTCACGGGTCAAGTGAAGGAATGCTAGACCCAATAATCCCCCCTCCCCAGCGTCCAGCACAACCCGTCGGCTCAGAGGTGGGGTTACCACATGGCCCACATGGCTCAGAGGTAGGGTTACCACATGTCCACGATTTGCTTGACCTGCTGGACCCACACAGGTAGAAGGGAAAAATCAAGATTTAATAGCGCCCCCCCCCCCCTCTTGAACATGTGAACTCCTCTGATACCAAATGTAGGATCAAGCGCATACCCAACTGTTCCAAAATCCCGAACTGTTGGAAAGGGGGCGCTGCTTAATTTCTTAAATAAGTAGCTGAGTTCACGGGTCAAGTGAAAGAACGTCGAACCCAATATTCGGCCATAGACGATGCGATGAGAAATCAAGACGATGACTAAAAGAAGAGCTCTGATTCAATGTTCGGTGGGAAGAAGAACTCTGAAGAGGAAGACCGGTGGCTAAGCACCAAGTTGTGCTGAAAGAACTCTGCTGAGAAGAAGTTGCTGCACTGCACTACTAGGATGGCCCGCCACACCACTATATATAGGTGGTGGAAGAAAACCCATAATAGGTATGGCAGCCACCATGGAAGGAGATCAATCCCTTCCAAAAAAAACATCCTCCATAATCACCAGAATAATGGGGATGCTTAATTTTGAGCGGTCTCCAAAACGGGCTGACGACAACTATGGAAGGCAATCAAAGATCCCTTCAAAGAAATCCTCCATTAATATCAGAATAATGAAGATTACATAATTGGAGTGAATTTCAAAAGAAGAGGGGGTCGGCCAAGAGGAGAATCCGGCAGAAAATTATGGGAGGGGCGGCAAATACATAACAATCTCCACCTTGACGCATCTCCCAAGACAAGCTCCACCTAGCTGAGATAACTCCAAGATGGCTCAGCGGTCACCACGATCCAAAAGGCCAAAGAAACTGACTGAATGATTTTCGGCCGAGAACATATTATAAGAAAAATCCTCTGATTCTGAGTAGCACACCAGCTGGACTAACGTGGCCGACTCAAAAAATGCTCCACGTGGAGCTAAAATACCAACTGCTCAACCTCCAGTGATGGTCTCCCTAGCAAATGTAACATCCCTCAAACAACTGGACACCTAAGAGTGGTTTTGTCATGACTAGATCATGACAAACCCCTAGGAAGCTCAAAAGAGCAAGTGAACAAAGGCATAAAGGTGGAAATCACTTTGGTCTACCTATAACACAACCTCATCACCAGACCTAGGATTTGACCTTAGGGCTTTAACTTGATCCCTTGACCCCACCATAGCACTCCTAACCTTAGGGGAGGCCAATGGGTCACTAAGGACCCATTGGGGTCAACCCAAGGGGTCAAGTTGATCAAAATCAACCCTAGCCCTAAATTGGGCAAGGTGCCCTAATTAAGGGCAATTGGCCTCTAATGTGCCTAATTGACCCTACCCAGACCTTCCTACCCCATAGGGGAGGCCAAAGGGTCACTAACCACCCATTAGAGTCAGTTAGGTCAAATAATATGGTCTAGGGTTGGGCTAACCCACATTGGGTCAATATAACCCAAATAGGCTAACTCAAGCTCAAACACAAATCCACTTGGGCTAACCTCATTTTAATTATTCATATGGGTTAATGGGGTGCTTTTTGGCTGAAATAATCATCAAATTCAGCCATGGTGACTAGGAGAGAGAATGCTCCATTTTTCCCTTTAATGGAGGAGAGAGAAAGTGGTCATTCATGGTGTTTGAATGCCCTTGACCCCTCATCTCTCTCCCAATTGAGGGATTCATCTCCACTCATCCATTAGAGGAGATCAAGGGGTTTTCTAGGTTGTCCAGTGGCTGCATTCACTTGATTTTCATTGGCCGAAAACTCCAATTATGGCCATTAATGGCATTGAAGCTTGACCCCTCCCCCATTTGTTCATCTTAAAATCATCCCTAGACCCCCAGCAGCCATTTCCACATTTTCCCTGAAGAAGCCGAGCTCTTTGGTAGTGTTATTGCAGAACACCGAGAGGCGCCACAACCTTCAATGGCATCCCGATGATCGGCTAGACTCCATCCCTCCCAAAAGTTCCTATCCATCTCCTCTTTCTCAGTGGATAGATCTCTATCCATTGGCCGCAAGGTTTGGGGCCAATTGGCCCTAGATCGGGTAGGCCGAGAGCTTGATTTTCAAGCTTTTAATTCCGATCACAAATCACTGTTTCGGCCACCTCCGGTCGGCCAACCACCGCGAATTGCCAGCCACCACCTCAACGAAGGTGGTGGTGGCGGTGCCCGGCCGTGAAGAGGCGTGGGTGGCCGGGAATTCATGGGCAAAGAAGGCCCAGGATGGGCCAATCCTGGTCGTTGGCTCAAGGTAGAAGATGAGCTGATTTCGTCGAATCTTGCTTTAAGATTCGTGTTGGCCAAATTAATATTATTCCATTTAAATTCATTTCTGTCACATAAATTGCAGTGTTTGAATTAAATATTAAAAATACTTAGAGGCAAAACCAAAGGAAATGTTTTATTTGAATGTTGTAGCCCATGAAGTCTAGTGTATTTTAAAATTAATTTCAACCCTTTTGGGTCATTGGTCTGACCACATCACACCAAATGGTGCAAGCTATACCTAGGGATAGTGTTGGGTCCATTGCCCACAATGTTCTCTAAAGTGGATTTGAAGAGGAATCACCATCAAGACTAAGAGCATAGTTGTATTTGATGTGTGCTTAAGCTCATGCATGCAGGTTGTCCTTGATTGGACAAGTGAACAAAAAGAGTAAGCTGGAAGTCAGCTAATTTGATTAAGGCAAAAACGTCGAGATAGCTGAGACAGCTGAGAAGAATATCTCAGCATAACCGCTGAGACAGCTGAGAAGGAAGCGTTGAGACAGTCAATGCTGGTTGTCCTTGATTGGAAAGGTGAACACAAAGAGTAAGCTAGAAGTCGGATAATTTGACTATGGCAAATGTGTCGAGACAGCTGAGACAGTTGAGAAGAATGTCTCAGTATAACTGCTAAGACAGCTGAGAAAGAATTCGCCGAGCTCAGTTCAGAATTTGTCGAACTGAGTTCAGAGTTCGTCGAGTTCAACTCACCATTCATCGAGCTAAATTCTAAGCTTGAGATTCTGTGTTCGTCGAGCTCAGTTGAGAATTCGTCGAACTGAGTTCAGAGTTCATCGAGCTCAGTTCACTATTCGTCGAACTCAGTTCAAAGTAAGACAGTCTAAGCCAGTGTTTTTAAAAATTAGGTAAGGCAAAAAGCGTTAAGTGATGAAGACACACCAACGGTCTTAACGCCAGACAAGCAGGTTAAAGCAAAAAACCGCTGAGACAAGTGTTAGTCTTAGCATAACCGCTGAGACAAGTGTTTGTCTCAGCAGAGAACAAGAAAGCGCTAAGACAGTTAAGTAGGAAAATGCCTAAGGCAGTGTTGAAGTTGAGACCGGGCGGTCTGTCGGTCTGGCTTGGCGGGTTATTGACCGGGCGGTCTGGCGGTTTGCCTCCAGCGGGTTGGTTGCTGCGTTGAGGTCTGAGGTCCAAGCGGTCTAGCGGTCTGTTACTGGCGACTAGGAGACCGGGCGGTCTAACGGTCTCTCTTGGCGGCTTGTCTCTCTCTCTGGCAGTGGCCGAGCGGTTAGCCCTTCCGTCTAACCGCGCGGCTTGTTCCGGTCTGTTGTTCTAGCCGCCCAGATTCTTTTGTATAGTTTTAGTCCCACATCTCTTATTTGTATTCTCTCTTCTCTCCTCCATTCTATATAAGGGAGGCCATACCTTTGTAATAGATACCTTTTTCTGATAATAAAATTTCAGTTATACCATTTCCGGCTTGTTTTAGTTCGCTTCTTCCATGGTATCAGAGGAATCGATCCTTTCCTCCTGATTCTGTCTTCTCTCTGTCCGCGCGGCTTGCTTCTCTGGCTTGCGCCCTGTCCGCGCGGTCTCCTTGTCGTTGCCCTCTGTGTGCGCGACCTGTTGCCTTGTTCACTACGATCTGTCGCCTTGTTCGCCGCGACCTATCGCCGTGTGCCTTGCCTCCTCCTGTTTGCTCTTTTTCTGGTCGTCGCGACCTGTTGCCTAGTTCGCCGCGACCTGTTGCCTAGTTCGCCGCGACCTATTGCCCTGTGCCTTGCCCTCTCTTGTGCTTCTGTTCGAGCGGACTGTCTGCTTGCCGCTCGACTTCTTCCCCTTTGCTTGTTACTGCGGCTTGGTCGTGGTCTCTCTGGCCGCTGGTGTCTGACATCCTGACCGCCGCAGTTTCTCTTCTGCCTATCCGCGCGGCCTGTTTTCTAACCGCGCGGCTTCCTGTTGTTTACTCTTATGGCTCTTTCTGATGCTTCTACTGCCACCACTCCTGCCACCCCCCCTGTAGCCAATCCGGCTCCTCCTCCTACTCCTTCCGGGAACCTTGGCACCGTTTCCAAGCTTGTCGGCTCCAACTACCCGGATTGGAGCGTCTCTTTCACCTTTCTCCTTCGCTCGCAACGCAAACACCACCATCTCGTTGATGACCCTCCTCCTACCACTTCCCCTCTCTTTGATGACTGGGATGCGAGTGACGCTCTTGTGCGTACTTGGCTCGCTAACAGTCTATCCGATGAATGCCTTCCCGTCATCCGTCATGATGAGACGGTGAAGGCCGCTTGGCTTCATCTTGCTGCTTTGTATTCCAAAGGGGCTCAGACGTCCCGCATCTATACGTTGTATGCGGACCTCTTTGCCCGGCCTACCTTGTCTCCTGCTGCTGCCTACCAACAAGTTCAAGCTCTTGGGGCTGAGATTCTTCAGAATCGCCCCTTTTCTGCGGATCTGGCTCAATAACACAAGCACTTCCAGGAGCTTCTGGTTGTGTGTTATCTGCTCCGTCTTCCTGACACTTATGACATGATCCGCCAACAAATTCTGGGTGAGGCGGAATCTCCTACCTTAGATGCCACCGCTGCTCGCATCGCCGCTGTCACCTCTCTCCTTCAGCGCCCGCTTCTACCCGCTCCTTCTCCTCCGGATAACTATGCTCATCAAACTCAGCGGAGTGGCTCTGGTAGCCGCAGTCATCAGTCTGGCGGACGTCCTTCTTCCCGCTATCTCTGCTCTCACTGCGGCCGCACCGGACACACTCTTGACCGCTGCTGGACAAAACATCCCCATCTTCGCCCCTCGGGTGACTCTTCCGCCTCTTCTTCCAAGCCGTCTGCTTCCGTGGTCACATCATTAGGTAGTGCCCATGTAGTCACTCAAGGTAAATGGCTTATCGACTCCGGTGCTACTAATCATATGACGGGCAATCCTCAGTGCTTCTCTCTCCTCGAACAGCATGATCGATTGCCCCCGGTCCTCATTGCAGACGGTTCTCCCTCCCCGGTTCATGGGTCGGGAGTGGTTCATGTTACTCCGTCCCTTCGGCTAGAGGACACTCTCTATGTGCCCAAGTTTCCGTGCAATCTGTTATCGGTTACTTCTTTATGCAAGCAGCTTCAATGTTCTGTAACGTTTACTCCATCTTCTTGCTCTTTTCAGGATCCGAGCTCCCAGCGGACGATTGCTACTGGGACTGAGAGCGGCGGCCTCTACTTCCTCGACAACGTTTCCGCTTTGTCCGCCTTCTCTTCTTCTTGTACGGATCTTCTCTAGTGGCATCTCCGTCTCGGTCATCCTCCACCACGGCTTCTGCATCAGCTTCTGCCCCACCTCCCTCCCTCCACTACTCCTCTCCACTGCGAAGCATGTCAACTTGGCAAGCATCATCGTTCCTCCTTCCCGCCGAAGCAAGGTCGGGGCTCTACCCGTCCGTTTGATCTAGTCCACTCCGATATCTGGGGACCTGCTCCTACCCTTACTATTGGTCGGGGTAGTTCTTATTTTGTAACCTTTATTGATGATTTTTCTAGATGTACTTGGGTGTATCTCTTACGAGATCGCTCTGAACTTTTTAATGTATGGACCTCCTTTTATCATTTAATCAAAAATCAGTTTGGTGTTAGTGTTAAAACTTTTCGCTCTGATAATGCAAAAGAATACTTAAGTCATGCTTTTACCTCTTTCTGTGTTCAACATGGCGTTATTCATCAGACAAGTTGTGTCTATACATCCCAACAAAATGGGGTGGCGGAACGCAAAAACCGTCACCTCCTCGATGTTGCTCGCACATTAATGACTCAAATGCATGTCCCTCGCTCATATTGGGGCTATGCTGTTCTTCTCGCTTGCTATCTCATCAATCGCATTCCCTCCTCCGTTCTTCAGGGAAAAACCCCTTTTTCCATCCTTTATCCTGGCAAGGAGCCTTTTCTTCTCCCTCTCCGAATCTTTGGGTGCACTGCTTTTGTGCATGTCCCATCTGCCACCCGTGACAAGCTCTCCCCTCGCTCCACCAAATGTGTTTTTCTGGGGTACTCGGTCACTCAGAAAGGCTACTGCTGCTTTGATCCTGTTCTTCGTAAACAGTTTGTCTCCGCTGACGTTACCTTCTTCGAGAATGCCTCCTACTTCTCGGATGCCTCCTCTTCTCTTCCTCTCACCTCGGATGCTCCTGTTATTCCGTTCGTTCCCTTGTCTCCTACTGCGATATCCGCTCCTCCTCCGTCTCCGCCCACTCCTCTCCCTCCGCCTCTCTCTCCGCCTCCCTCTCCCTCATCTCCGCTGTCGTCGCTCTCTCCTCCCGGGCCAGCTCTCTCTGCCACGGATGCTCTGGATGCCGAGGAGCCCGCTGACCTGGATCTTCCTGTCGCTCTTCGCAAAGGGGTGCGGACGTGTACCTTACACCCCCTTGCTGCTGTTGTTTCATATGATCGTCTCACCCCTTCTCGCAGGGCCTTTGCGCTGGCTATCTCTGCTACTACCACACCTCGTTCCTACCAGGAGGCCCTTGCCATTCCTCACTGGAAGCTGGCCATGGATGAGGAAATGGCGACCCTCACAGAGCGGGGTACCTGGACTCTTGTCCCTCCTCCCCTTGATACAGATGTTGTTGGCTGTCGATGGGTCTTTGTAGTCAAGTTTGGCCCAGATGGCACTGTCAACCGGTACAAAGCTCGTCTGGTGGCTAAGGGCTTTACTCAAACCTATGGGGTTGATTACTTTGACACCTTCTCTCCCGTGGCTCGTCTCAGCACTATACGGGTCCTTCTCTCTGTGGCAGTCAACAAAGACTGGCCCCTTTCCCAGCTGGATGTCAAGAATGCCTTCCTTTATGGTGATCTTCAGGAGGCCGTCTACATGGAGCAACCTCCAGGGTATGTTGCTCAGGGGGAGACACGAGTCTGCCGGCTACAGAAGGCAATCTATGGCCTCAAGCAGAGCCCTCGAGCTTGGTTTGACAAATTCAGCGGCATCGTGGCGGCCGTTGGTTTTGCTCGCAGCACTGCTGATCACTCTCTATTTATTCGCAAAACCTCTTCGGGACTGGTGGTTCTTGCAGTATATGTGGATGATATTCTTCTCACTGGTGATGACCAGGAAGGGGTAGCCTTGACAAAGCGGCATCTTCGCCAACATCTAGTCACGAAAGATATGGGTTCTCCGAAGTACTTTTTGGGGATCGAAATCTCTCGGAAGCCCAACTCTTTAGTCCTCTCTCAGCGTAAGTATGCTCTTGATATTTTAAACGAAGCAGGATTGACTGGGGCCAAACCTGCCCGATGTCCCATGGCTGTTGGAGAAGACAAAACCTGGACAGATGATTCGCCTCTTCTTTCAGATGCTTCGCGGTACAGGCGTCTAGTTGGTAAGCTCATATACCTCACCGTGACTAGGCCCGACATCTCCTATGCTGTGGGCAAGGTGAGTCAATTCATGCAAGCTCCCAGGGAGTGCCATCTACAGTCCGCCTTGCGGATCTTGGAGTACGTCAAAGCAGCCCCTGGGAAAGGATTGCTCTTTCAGAAGAATGATCATCTGAGGGTTGAAGCTTACTCAGATGCGAGTTACGCGGATGACAAAGGGGACCGCAAGTCTACTTCCGGTTTCTGTACCTTTGTTGGGGGCAATCTGGTAAGTTGGAAGAGCAAGAAGCAATCTGTTGTCTCCAGGTCCAGTGCTGAAGCTGAGTATCGGAGTATGGCATCGACCACTTGCGAGCTAAAGTGGCTACGGGCTCTCATGTTGGATTTAGGAGAGGTCTACAACCATCCTCTACCTATGTTCTGTGACAACAAGGCTGCTATATATATCTCCAAAAATCCAGTCTTCCATGAGAGAACCAAACACATTGAGGTCGACTGTCATTTCATTCGTGAAGAGATTCTGAAGGAACAAATTTGCACTCCCTTCGTCACGTCTGAAAAAGAGTTGGCTGACATCTTCACCAAGCCAGTATCCGCCTCATTTCTTCATATATGTGACAAGCTGGGCATGATCGACATATATGCTCCAGCTTGAGGGGGAGTGTTGAAGTTGAGACCGGGCGGTCTGTCGGTCTGGCTTGGCGGGTTATTGACCGGGCGGTCTGGCGGTTTGCCTCCAGCGGGTTGGTTGCTGCGTTGAGGTCTGAGGTCCAAGCGGTCTAGCGGTCTGTTACTGGCGACTAGGAGACCGGGCGGTCTAACGGTCTCTCTTGGCGGCTTGTCTCTCTCTCTCTGGCAGTGGCCGAGCGGTTAGCCCTTCCGTCTAACCGCGCGGCTTGTTCCGGTCTGTTGTTCTAGCCGCCCAGATTCTTTTGTATAGTTTTAGTCCCACATCTCTTATTTGTATTCTCTCTTCTCTCCTCCATTCTATATAAGGGAGGCCATACCTTTGTAATAGATACCTTTTTCTGATAATAAAATTTCAGTTATATCATTTCCGGCTTATTTTAGTTCGCTTCTTACAGGCAGAAAGCATTGAGTGAGGAGTGCTCACACAATGCTCTCAATGCCTAAGATGCTGTAGAAGCAGAAATATGGTTAAGGAAGAAAACATTGAGTGGAGGTTGCTCACTCAACGTTGTCAATGCCTAATGGAGATAGTAAATTTATCTAAGTGTTTTGGCGTTGAGTGATGCTTACTCACTCAACGCCTACGCTAATGTTGCTTAGTTTTTGTCCAAGCCCACAGCTGGTGATGTCAGCAAGTCAATAAGTCAACATATTTCAAATAAGTGGCGGGATGGCTACAGTACGCGACAAATGTTACCGCAGACCTACTATACGATAGTTGGCGTTAAAGCAAGGTTGCTGGTGGCCATTAATTATGTGGGGCCCACTGCTCAAGAGCCGTTGGGAAAAAATCAATAATAGAAAAGGGCTTTTACAGAGAACAAAAGCTTTTGGAGAAATCAACGGGAAGTTCTTCTTCTCTGTCATTATTGTGGAGCTAAAGAACAGGAAGTTCAAGTCTACAAGATAGAAAGCAAGTTAGTTGTTGGAAAAACATCTTCAACAACAAGATAGCTGGTGTAATCTTCATTTGCACCAGCAAGTTAGCTCAGAAGGATTTTCTGAAAAAAGGTAGCAGCTTGGGCCGACCCTTGCTACAAGTGCTTCACGGGCTCAGCCAACAAACCTAAAGAACATTCTCTTGGGGAGCTGTGAAGAAGGAGATAGGTCTGAGCAGTTGGATCAGTTCAGAAAGGGGCAAAGAAGCTGATCTACAAGTTACTTCCAACACAAAGCAAGATCTTCATCCTTGTTGTTGTGAAGAAAGTAGGAGGGCTGGGATTCTCCTAGCTCAGGTTGCAGCTAGATCAGCTGCAGGTACTTCTCTAGTTCCAGCTAGATAAAATCCCTGGGGCTGAGAAGAGTAAGTTAGGTCTAAGTATTCTCTCAGACCAGATAAGTAGACTCTAGAAATATATTTCTTAGAGTCAAGGTTGGGTTGGGTTTATCTCAATCTAGGTATATTGGCACAGTGAAATGGCCAATCATCACACCAACCCACATTCATCTTGTAGGATCCAAGTATGGATCTGAGCTATAGGGCTTAATTGCCTGAGGTAGGAGAGTGTTGCTCTCTAAGGTAGGATCCAAGTGTGAATCTGAGATGTAGGGCTTAATTGCCTGAGGTAGGAGAGTGTTGTTCTCTGAGGTAGGATCCAAGTGTGGATCTGAGTGTAGGGCCTTTTGGCCTGAGGTAGGTGATAAGCTTATCACTAAGCTGTAGGTGCCTGAAAGGGCACTAAGGTAGGTACCTGTTGGGTACTGAGCTGGCACTCTGAGAGTAGGGCCTTGTGCCTGAAGTTGTAGGGCTGAGAAGCCTAAGTTGTAGGCCTTAGAGATAAGGCTGAGGTAGGTGGCTTGAGGGTCACTGAGTGTAGGAGAACTATAGAGCTCTGAGGTAGGATACCTAATGGATCTGAGGTAGGGTTGTCCTCCCAGCCTGAGTGTGGGGCTTAACAGCCTGAGGTAGGTTATTTAATGACCACTGAGTTATAGGCCCTTATGGCTGAGAAGTAAGTCTTGTAGGAGACTTAGAGATCCTGAGGGATCTGAGGTGTAAGCTCTTTGGAGCAGGTTTTTAAGAAGTGCCTTGTCCAACAAGATAATTGGATAGGTGGGAGGGAAAGTGGATGTACCCAGTTGGGGAACCACTATAAATATTTGTTGTTGTGATGTGTTGTTTGTTCTTCTTTTATATTGCAGGTACTAAGGACAACTCTAGATCACTCGGTAAGGAAACAACAAAAAGAACTTAAAAAGAGACCAATAACCTATTCACCCCCCCCCCCTCTTAGTGATTTAGTTATCCTTGAATTAAAGACTTTCAAGTGGTATCAGAGGGAGGTTACTCAAAAAGGACTTAACAGTCTGAGTAGACCTCAAAGGATAGCTAAAAGTTTATCATTGGTGGGTTCAAAAGAGAAAGGATCAGGCAGATCATGGAAACTAGTAATCCTAGAGTCTTAGCTTCAATTCAAGAAGGACCCCGCATTCCCATGAGGGTCTCTACATCTGATGCAAGCATCCATACCCCAAAGAGTTATGCAGAGATGTTTGAAGATGAAATCAACTTGGCATCTATGGACAAGAGGGCACAACACATCATGGTAAGTGTCATAGATGACTCCACCTTCCAGATGCTTGTCCACTACAAGATAGCCAAAGAGATGTGGCATTCTCTCACTGGCTACATGGAAGGGACAGAGGAAGTCAGTCTTTCTGACAGTGATTCAGAGTCTGAAGAAGAAGAATAATCCTGCAAGGATCAGCCTGGTCCAGATCAGGTACAATATTTGTCAAGTTCTTCTTATTGCTCAAGTTATGTGACCAGTCCAGATTCTGATGCATCCTCATCCAGGGATGAAGATGACTCTAAATCTAAGGTAGATGTCAATCAACTGATTGATAAGCATGGTAAAATCTTGGATGCTTTGAGAAGAAGCAAGAAGTTGGCCAAGATGCGGGCTGAGGAGATTATCTCTCTACAACTAGTTGCTGCCCAATAGTCTGAGATAGCATCCTTGTAGGATCAGAAAGTGAGAGAAGACAGCCAACTGAAGGCCATCTCAATCATCCAAATTGGGGCCATAAGCCAGAAGTACAAGATCATTTTGTATCTTGAAGAGAAACTCTTAAAGGAGAGAAGGGTTGTGGCTGAATTCAGCAAGCCTAAAGCTGTGCTGCCCTTAATAAATTCCTTCTCCTCCCAAAAGGGTAAGAAGGAGTTAGCAGTCAAAAGAAGCACAAGAGTTGACCTTTCCAAAGGGAAAGGCAAAGCCCCTGTAGTGTCACAGTCAACCTTTCATAAGGTAATCCTCCCTTCTCATAGGTATGACTAGGACTGCATGTATGGTCACTATAAGAATGGGAATTCTTCTTGTACTAATACAAGTGTATCTTACAATGGAAGAAGAAAGGGTAGGGGAATGAGTTCCTATAAGGCTCCCCATGAAGAAATTCAATTGGCCCATCCTGGACCATTTGTATTCCGTGCACCATCCCCCACACTCATGAGTAAGGCAGTGTCCTTTTCTCAAGATCTCCCAGCATGCTCTTAGACCAAGGGCAAGTCTGTCAGCAAGCCAGACTTGGGCATTTCGAGAGCCATCAATAGTGTGTCTTCCACAAAGAAGACCACTGTTGGTAGACTTCAAGAAAATCCAAGTTCTTCTACTGCCAAACCTTCCTTCAATCAGACTGTGGCTGGCAGAAATAAGAACAAGGAAGCTGCTCTTCCTTCTATTCAGTCTACAGTTAACCATACTGCCAGACCTGCTCAGAAGAGAAGGTATAATATCCATGAGTGCTGGTGTTGTGGCAAAGTGGGCCACTTTGCCATAGATTGTTAGTACAACCCTAGTGTGCCAAGGGCAAGGGTGAGTCTTCCTAACAGGCCTGTTGTAGGTAGACATGTGCATGTTTTTGCTAACAAAAACCTAGGACTCAATACCTATTAGGGTCCTAAGGTAAATTAATCTATTTTGCATGTCAGTCTAAGTGCCCATCCCCCGTGTGGTACTTGGACAGTATATGTTCCAAAACTTGGACTGGAACAAGAAAGTTATCTTATGGCTCATACTCCAGTGAGGGAAAGAAATAAGATCAACAGTTGGTGATTGATATTGACCATCTAGGATATTCTTCTCACTGCCCAAGAGGAAGAGAATGTTGAGTGAAATCCTGAAGAAGGACAAGTGCACACTCATGGATGAAGGCCAGCTGGATCCAGCCAGCAGGAACGTCTGGTTGGACAAAGTCTTATTGCCACACCAGCAAATCTGGAAAGGGCAAGTAGGTTGTACTCATTTTTTAGGAAAGCACAAGTAGCTCCTCTATGAGCAGCAAGGAAGAGGCACACTGTCTCAGCTGATAAAACTCACTATACAGAAGGGACAAATAGTCAAGTGGTATCATCAGCTGAAATGATGACTGACAGTCATAAGGAAAGGATCTGTGCAAATGTTGAGGGGGAGACTGTCAAGCTAAGATACTCCTACTGATGGGGGCATGTTCAGTCAAAGTTATTTGGACAAGCTTGAATCTTACCCAAAGTTCCCCCAGCACAGAATAGATCAGCATTACTGTTGAGGATCAGCTTGTCCCCATGGACATTACAAAAGCTGAGAGGGAAACTACCCAAGTGATAGCACCTGCTGGAAGAAGGCAAGCCAATCAGTTTACAAGAACAGCTGGATTACTCCAGCTATTGGTGATACAAGTCAACACATTCCTATTGGAATATGAGTGTAAAGAAAGACTTAGTATCAGAATGAAAGGATGGTTCATGGAAAGATCATTCTAGGTTCAAGTAATCTTAAAGTCCAGCAGCTGTAGGAGAACATTCAGCCTCATGAGAAGAGAAAGCTGGCAGTTGTACCATTAGCATTAGTTGCAATCAGCTAGGGGGAGAAAAGAATCAAAACAGACCAGCTCCTCCCTGTTTATTCAGAAACCAATAAGGGAATGAGAGAACTACGTTGTCTACCTAAATCACCTAGAGGGGGGTGAATAGGTGAAATGCATGTCAAATGAGGAATAAAAATTAACACAGCACAGATCAAGCAATCACACAGACGACAAGAGATTTATAGTGGTTCCCCAATCTTGGGTACGTCCACTTTCCTCACCGATCTAGCAAACCACTAGACTCGGCTACTCCACTATCTCGGATTGAAAACAATCCTACACCTCAGAACCACGTTCCTACAAAACTCGATCCAAACCGGATCTACACTCGGAAGATAAAGCCTTCCTACAAATCTCGGAGAAAAACTCCTACAATGAAATTTGTTTGAAAAGAAAATACAAACAATATATTGCACAGATCTGGATCTTTGATAGTCTTCTTCCTTGAGAACTTTGGCTTGATCAGAATATGTTGAAGACGACTTGAGAGATCCACAGATCTGAAAAACGGAATCACCTCGATCGAGAAAATAGATCAGAAATCTTTGAGGCTCGGCGAGATCGAGTTATAATCTTTCGTCTGGATCTCTGGAGAAACAGAGTTGAAAGCAGCGATCGGAGAACGTCGATCCAGACCTTCTTCCGTGAACGGCAATGGCAGCGGCGTGAGAAATTAGGGTTCACGGGAACTTTTTTCTTTCTTTAAAATAATAATCTCTGTAAGGCTTGTTGTTAGTCAAATCTGAAAGGACCTATTTATAGGTGGACTCCAATGGTCAGAAATTTAATTAGGGATGACACGTGGACCAATCAGAAATGATTAATTCAAAATACACAGCGAAATTGTACTTGGAGAATTTCAGGAATGTTTGAACAGATATACTCGAGACAGAGAAGAGACATACTCGAGTATAAGATGTTATATACTCGAGTGGATAGGAGGAGCATACTCGAGTATAAGAAGAGAAGCTACTCGAGTGATTCAGAGATCAACACTCGAGTGATTTTAGAACTACTCGAGTATGAGAGTATATACTCGAGTAAAAACACTTAGAGAAAATTTCTCAGATAAAATAGGAAGAACTACTCGAGTAGAAGAGTTGGAGATACTCGAGTGAGGGGAAAATGAACTACTCGAGTATCTTGGGAAGACTACTCGGGTAATCACTAAACTACTCGAGTATGAAAAACAACTACTCGAGTACAGAGTCACTTACTCGAGTATATAGGGAACTACTCGAGTAGGTAGACTTAGAAACTTTCTGAGATGAGAAGTGCAGATCTAATCGAGTATGAACAGAACACTTACTCGAGTAACTAACCAACTACTCGAGTACAAGTTATCACCTACTCGAGTACAATACAGTCTACTCGAGTATGTAATCCAACTTACTCGAGTACAGACTCACTTACTCGAGTATACAAAAGAGGTACTCGAGTATGTGGACTTAGAGAAAATTTCGGATCTAAGAACAGAAGGATCTACTCGAGTATAAAATATGACCTACTCGAGTGACTAACTATCTACTCGAGTATAAGCTTATCTACACGAGTATACAGAGTCTTCTCGAGTATGTCTAAGGATCTACTCGAGTACTAGGTCACTTACTCGAGTAGATGAAGGAAGCTACTCGAGTATGTGGACTTAGAAAAATTCTTCTGAAAAGAATAAACTTCAATACTTCAGTCCACCAATCCAAGTGCATGTATAGGAAGTGTATCCCAATAAAGAGGCTATACATGGGCCAACACTTTGGATCACACAATGAGGGATTACATTGTATGGTCCTGTGTTTGGTGACCCATTATAGACTGACATTGGTCTACACTTGGCAATAAGAACCTGCACACATACAACTTAAACACAATATCAAATACACCTTAATTCATCTTAGTTCAAGGTCTGACCTCCTACAAATCTGAGGTATTGTGGAGACAAATCCCAACAATCTCCCCCTATTTATAGATGTCAGCGCCCTCTACACTAAGGTGAATTACTTATAGTAAAAAGAACAACACGCATATACAAAAAAAATGAAAAAAAATAAAGTAAACTGAAGCAGGATAAATAATAAGATAGTCATAATCAGAATCAAATATATATATAGAAATGTTTTTAACAGATTAAAGTGTCCATTTCCACATTCTCATTGACTCAAGAAGGGGCTTCTTTGTGCATTCTTTCTCTCTTCGGCTCTTGCCTCTCTAGGTAACTGAATGGTTTAGGAAAATATGTTCTGGGCCTAGGAGGAGCAGCTGGGTTGTTGTATCCCCAATTTCTGTCATGAAGTCTGATCTTGATCTGGGATACTTCATAAGCTTTCCATTCTGAATAACTGTAATACTGATCTCTGTGCTCACCAAGATCTGTTACTAGCTTTAAGGTATCAAGGATCAGAGATTTGGAGGTTGGGCTCCAAACTTCAGTATGAACAATTTCTGGTCTACCTTCAGAAGCTGGGGCAGGCTCTTTTCTAGGTGCAGAACGGCTGGCAGAAGCGCTGTCACCATATTTCCTTTTCTTCCTTGGGGTGCCTTGAGAACCAGGAGGAAGTTCATCTTGCCAAATATCAGTATAAGAGAGAGGAGGCTCAGTCACATCACCAGCAGGTCTGGGTGAGAAGACTGGCACACCTCCTGGAATGTTTGCCTGAGCTGGAAAATTTTCTTGAGCTAGAGCACCTGATGGAGGATTTTCTTCAAGAGGATCCAGAAATTTAGGAATTATGGTAGGGTTGAGCTGAGAATTTGGGAAGTTCTGATTATTTACCCATACAGCTGTATCATAAATGTAGAATTTGACAGATTGGAGTTGAGATAGAATATCTGCTTTCATATCCTTGACTAGATCATTCACAGTTGTTTGAGCTTGTTCAGACAGTTTTTCAACAACGTTTTCAACTTGTTCTTTGACAATTTTCTCCCCTTGCTGATATCTACAGATAGCTTGGCAATTGCTTCATCTCTGAAAGTGCCAACTTCTTCACATACTTTCATCACATTTGCTTCAGCATTCTTGTCCAATTGTATCTGATTATGTGCAACAGTTTCAGCTTGATTTCTTAGTTCACCTATACTTGTAATAGTATGATCAATAGCTTTTCCACCTAGCTGAAGGAGTTTCTTGAGCTCATCAGTATTGGCTTGAATTTCGGCAAAGCCTCTACTCATCTCCTTTTCAAGAGTAGAGACCTTATTATTTACTGAGGCTAGAGAGTCATCAAAGTACTTTCTTTGTTCACTGAGTAACTGTTCAATCTTGCTTACCAGATATGAAGAAGTAGAAGGAGTTGAAGTTGGGGCAGGGACTGAAGGAGCAGGAGTAACCCATGGTGGGATTTCAGTAATTACCACTGAGCTTTCAGCTCTCTTGAAAGATTTTAGGACAATTGATTCTTCTTCATTTAGGAAGGAGGGAATAGAGAAGTCCAAAGTCCTCAGAGGAGCCTCCACTGGTTCTGGAGATACTTCCTTGTCATCAGACAAAAGAATAGTTTCTGTTTGGCTTTTCTCAGCAGCAGGGGACTGAGCAGGGGACTGAGCAGGAGACTGAGCTGGAGACTGAGCTGGAGTCTGAGCAGGAGACTGAGCTGGAGTCTAAGCAGGAGACTGTACAACTGATTCATTTTGAAACAGGGGAGCATCTGAGCTGAGCTCATCAATCAATTTATTGATATCTTCTGCAGTAGACAGTAGGGTTGCTGGATCTGGAATCTCTGAGTGGGGATCTACTGGAAGAGGAGAAACTAGAGGAGTAGAATCCCTGACTTCTGCTTGCTGTGAGGGTTCTAATGAAGCTGGGTACTGAGGATGAGATGAGGCAGGCTCCCCCTCAACTATTGCACCTGAGGTAGCAGCAGTTTGATGTGGAGGAGGAGATGGAATCCTGTCATCAGGTACACTGGTTTCTTGGGAATCTAC
The DNA here is from genome assembly GCA_039513925.1 of Platanthera zijinensis. Classification (NCBI taxonomy): domain Eukaryota; kingdom Viridiplantae; phylum Streptophyta; class Magnoliopsida; order Asparagales; family Orchidaceae; genus Platanthera; species Platanthera zijinensis. Next base: position 190,741,273 of record CM077080.1, on the reverse strand, counting down.
TGAAGGGACAGCAGCTTTGGATGCTTGGGCAGTGTTCAGAATTTTAATTTCATATCGCTGGATGGAGGATATAGAAACCTTTTTCATGTGATGGAGGGGAGTCCCTTTGGATAAGTTAAAGACTGACGGGTTAATTTCATGAAGAAGGAGGGAAATAATCCTGGCAAAACTTGGATGCTTAATGCTTTCTCTGATTTTATCTAAGATCAATAGTCCAAACTAGAATTGTTTGCAGCAGATAATAACTTGCATTATATCAAACATTTTCATAGAAATGTCTCGAATGGAGTAAGTCTTGCATAACAGTACCTTTGCAATTACATCTACTAGGAACTTTCCTTCTGAGTTGAAATCAGCTCTGCTAAAGGAATGGGCTTGAGGGTTAGCTCCACAGAATAAACTAGTTCTTACTGAATCTTCAGCAGTCATTTCGGCATCGTCATCTACTACTGGCAGTTTTAACAGAGCAGCTAAGGAGCCTTTGTCCAGTCGGATTTTTATCCCTCTGACCTTGGATTTCAGGAGCTTTCCATTTCGTTTTACCTTCAGATTCTGATAAAACTCTTCAACAGCTGGGAAAAGAACTCGGCACGGCGTCTGGAGAACGAACGACAGTCCGGCGGTCTCGAACAAAATCAGAAGATTTCGGAAATCATCTGAAAGGTCGGCTATACCCGCGGGGGCGAGTTCTGAGCCGATGCCGATTATAGAAGAGGGGGCCATCTGCGATTCTGGAGGACGAGAGAGGCGAAGGCGACGATGCTCTGCGGTTTTTCGGAAGATGAAGAGTCGGCGGCTACTCAAGATAATGAGAAGTGGAAAGGGGTTTCCCGATTTTTCTAGATATATATATGATTCTAATTAGGTTAAAAAAAATTCATACCTGAAAGAAGCGGCAAATAGCTCGGTGCGAATAGAAAAATTAGAAATCCAAAATATGAATGTCGTATACTCGAGTAGGTAACATCATACACGAGTATTAGACAGAGCATACTCGAGTAGGGCAAGTTTGTACACGAGTATATTGTCAAGTACCCGAGTATGTAAATCCTTTTACTTGAGTAATTCCCGTTTACTCGAGTATCTGTCTGGATATACTCGAGTATATATTACTTGAAAGACAATTTTCCTTGGGAGATGTATATTGCCACTGAAATCTTTAACTCTGAGCAGCCAACACCACTGATATCTTCTTGATTTGTGAGTCCATCACTAGTCGTCTTTGTTGAGCAGCCCGAGTTCCGTTTTGAAGAACGAAAACTTGGACTCGTCCAGCGGCTTGGTGAATATATCTGCAACTTGCCTGTCTGTGGAGACATATTGTAGATCTATGTCTCCATTTTCCACATGCTCCCGGATGAAATGATAACAAAGCTCTATGTGCTTGGTCCGGCTGTGGGAGACTGGGTTGTTGGCGATTGCTATAGCGCTGGATGAGTCGCAAAACAAAGGAATGTTCTGGAACTTCATGTTGTAGTCTTCAAACTGATTTTTGATCCAGAGAAGCTGTGCACAACAGCTGCCTGCAGAGATGTACTCTAATTCAGCCGTTGAGATGGCAACACAGTTCTGCTTCTTACTGCTCCAGGAAATAAGTCTCCTTCCGAGGAATTGGCAAGTCCCGGAAGTACTTTTCCTGTCGTCTTTGCTTCCTGCAAAATCTGCATCTGAAAATCCAATTAGTTCACTATCATTACTTCTTGGGTACCATAAGCCAAGATTTGGTGTACCTTTGAGGTATCTCAAGATTCGCTTTGCAGCAATGTAATGAGATTCCTTAGAGTTCACCTGAAATCTAGCACATACACATGTTGAGAACATTATGTCTGGTCTGCTTGCGGTAAGGTAGAGCAAGGACCCAATTATGCTTTTGTACTTGGTTTCATCAAAAGGTTTCCCTTTCTCATCCTTGTCCAGAGACATAGCTGAGGCCATTAAAGTCCTCATAGAGGTTGCATTCTCCATTCCGAATTTCTTGAGTAGCTCTTTGGTGAACTTGGTCTGTGAGATGAAAATTCCATCCTCAGATTGTTTCACCTGAAGCCCTAAGAAATACTTCAGCTCTCCCATACTACTCATTTCAAACTTCCCTTGCATAAGTTTAGAAAACTTCTTGCAGAGGTTGTTATCTGTAGAGCCAAAAATAATGTCATCGACATAGATTTGCACTAGCAAAATCTTGCCTTTTATTTTCCTAAGAAATAATGTCTTGTCTATCTTTCCTCTTGTGAACTTGTTCTCAAGAAGAAAGGTGGGCAGCGTCTCATACCAAGCTCGAGGAGCTTGTTTAAGACCATATAAAGCTTTTTGTAATAAGTAAACATAATTAGGATAAGTTGAATCAACGAAACCTGGCGGTTGCTCTACATACACTTCTTCTTTTATGTCACCATTTAGGAAGGCGGACTTAACGTCCATCTGATAGACGGTAAAGCCCTTAAGTGCAGCGTAGGCAAGAAATAACCTGATCGCTTCCAGTCTTGCCACTGGAGCATAAGTCTGGTCGAAGTCAATTCCTTCTTCTTAACGATATCCCTTTGCGACAAGTCTGGCTTTATTCTTTATAATGGTTCCATCTTCGTCCATCTTGTTCCGGTAGACCCATTTTGTCCCAATGACGTTCTTACCCTTGGGTCTAGGAACAAGTGTCCAAACTTTGCATCGTTTGAACTGATTCAGTTCTTCTTCCATGGCTAGAATCCAGGATGCGTCGGAGTTGGCTTCCTCAAATTTCTTTGGTTCAACCTGTGAGAGAAAACTTAAGTGTAAATTCTCGTTGGTTGTACCTCGACGAGTTCTGACGCCATCCCGAGGATCTCCTATGATTTGATCAACGGGATGATCCTTCAAGTGTCTGAACTCTAAATTCCTTGCATCTGGGATCTCTTCAGCCACTGGAGTTGCATCTTCAGCTGGGATGTGTTCTTCATCTTGATCATCTACCTCTCCAATAGGGGTTGTAGAGGTGATCTTGATGAACATCTCGTCTTTATCTTTAGTAGTTTCATCCAAGCTAAGTTCCTTCAACTTTGTACCTACATCTACAATAGGCACACTAGACGAGTTGCTATGCAGCAGACTCGTCTCATCAAATACAAGATGTATCAACTCTTCTACCACCAGAGTTTTTCTATTGAATACTCTATAGGCCTTACTATGGCTACTATAACCTACAAAAATACCTTCAAAGCTTTTCTCGCTAAACTTGGTAGTGTGATACTTGTCGTTGTTAAGTACGAAGCACTTACAGCCAAAGATTCTAAAGTATGAAATGGTTGGTTTCCTGCCTTTTAGAAGTTCGTAAGGAGTCTTATCATGGTTCTTGTTGATGAGTGCTCGATTTTGCACGTGACAAGCGGTGTTGACGGCTTCAGCCCAGAAATATTCTGGAAGTGAGGCATTACTCAACATGGTCCGGCAAGCCTCTATGAGTGTTCTGTTCCTTCTCTCAGCTACTCCATTTTGCTGTGGAGTGCGAGGAGAGGAAAACTCATGAAAGATACCTTGACTTTCGCAGAATTCTGTCATGGCTCCAGACTTGAATTCCGTTCCATTGTCACTTCTGATTTTGACTACGGAACAGTTGTGTTCATTCTGAATTTGCCTAACAAAATTGGTGAAAATACTGTAGGTATCTGACTTGTGTTTCTGAAAGAACACCCACGCAAAGCGCGAGTAATCATCCACAATAACCAACGTATATTCCTTACCTCCCAAACTTCTAACTTGCAGTGGACCAAACAAGTCCATATGGAGAAGCTGTAAGCTTCTATTGGAATCCTTGCCTATGATGCTTTTAAATGAACTCCTTGTTTGCTTGCCCTTGATACAGGCGTGACAAGGACTGTCCATAACGCACTTGACATTAGGGGCATCACGTACTAGGTTTTGAGAGAATAATATATTAATAGTTTTGAAATTAATATGAGCTAGTCTCTTGTGTCATTGGTCAGCAAGAGATGCACTACTTTTTGCTAAAAGACACACTGGTGTCGAAGAGTCTATACAAATGAAATTTAAACAGAAAATATTTCTGCTTCGAGTGCCTGATAAAACAGTTTCCATGTTGTCAACCGATTTTATCAAACACTTGTCAGCATGAAATTCAACTACATATCCTTTATCGCATAGTTGGCTTATGCTGATGAGATTGTGTTCCAATCCTTCAACATAGGCTACATCCGAAAAGGATACGCTACCGTTAGAAATCATACCATAGCCTTTAGTTATCTCTCGATCTGAACCTCCAAAGATGACCTTTGGTCCGTTACAGACTGAGGTGAAATTCTGGAGTAGGCTTCTTGTCCCGGTCATATGCCGAGAACATCCACTATCCAAATACTAGATTGGCATTTTGGTGGCCTTTGGACATACCTGCAATTACAATCACTTAGCCTTAGGAACCCAAACACGTTTGGGTCCTTGGTCTCGAGTTAGAAAACTCCCCCTACGAGTATTAGCCTCATGAGTGGTCATTCTCACGTTGCTAACTTGAGGGGTTGTAGCATTACTAGGATTGAACCAACAATCGATGGCAAAGTGACCAATTCTGCCACAACACCAGCAGTCGAACCTGTTGTATCTTTGACAAGTGAATTCCTGCTTGATTTTCTGAAATGATGGTCTAGCGGGAACATCACTCTTGGAGGAAGAGGCTTCATGGTGATGGAATCTACATGAAGTCTTCTCCTTTAGAGGCCTTTCCTCAACAGGCTTTACTTTCGGTGCTTTCTTGAAGTTGTGGCCATGATTATAAGGACCATAGCTCTGAAGAGACACTTCTTCATGAGGTGCCTTAAAGACACTCTCACCAAAGTTTTGAGGGCGAGTCCATCCTTGGTACCGAGACTTTGGCTCTACATAAGTAGGCCTGGTCAAGTGACCATAGGACGAGTCCAGGTCAAACTTGTTCGTTGGAAAGATTACTTTCTTGAATACAGTTTGATCCAGAGGGGCTTTCCCTTTCTCTTTGGCCAAGGCCTTCTTGGCGGCCTTATTCTTTCATTGAGCCTTATTTCTCCTAGAAGATTTACTAGGAGCACCCTCATGGCCTAGTCCAGCATTCTTAGCCTTTATTGAGAATTCAGCAATGAGTGGAAGAACATTCTTGGGCTTGGAGAAACCTTCAACAAGTTTCTTTTCAGCTTCAAGTTGATCTTCCAACTCTTTGATGAATTTCTCTTTAAGGTCAAGGTGCTTGAGAGCTAGATTGTATTATTTCATTGCGAGATCGAAGTTTTCTTGAAGAGAGTTAGTCTTAGCGACTTCTTCTCTCAAGCTGCTCTCAACGGCCTTTAGAGACTGAATCTCTTTTGCCTGAGTTTTCACGACTCGACGACATTTTTCCTAGGTCATGGGCAACTCTTTGTACTGGGTCATGAGTTCTGACTCATCATCAGAAGAGGTGTCCTCATGATCATGTTCAGACTTTCAGATTCAGAGAGGGGAGTATGTGATTTTACCTCCCTAGTGAACTGGGGGACTTGTTCATCATCTGAGTGAGCCATGAGCCCAAAGTAAGCTTCCTCTTCTTCACTCGACTCAGATGAGTCGGAGTCGCTGAGAGTTTTGCTCTTCTTGGCTACTAGACTCTTCTCTATCCTCTTCTTGTGGTATGAGGATTTCTTTTCCTCTCTTCTGCCGCCCTCTTTCTTCTTGTGAGGGCAGTCCGCGATGACGTGGCCTGGCTTATTACAACAATAACAAATGATGTCAGTTGAAATCTGTTTGTTCTGTTTAGAGTTATACCTGTCATGGCTACTTGAGCCTTTCTTTCGCTGATCACCGTCACGTCGTGATCTTCTGAATGAGGCATCTTTGCCTCTCCATTGCTTCTTCTTATTTAAGAATTTCTTGAATTGTCGGGAGAGCAATGAGAACTCTCCTTTAGATAGTTCTGAGCCAGATGAGCTTGGATCAGTTGATTCTTCTTCATCAGCTTCAGGAACTGGGGCAGGAGAGCTAGCCTTTGTCTTCCTTGAGCTATCTGTCTTTAGAGCGACAGACTTCTCCTTGGATGCAGACCTGCTTATCTCTTCTTCAGCTTTTCTTGAGTTGATTTGCAGCTCGTAAGACATAAGCTTTCCGAACAGATTCTGCGGGTCCGTCTCAGCTAACCTTCCAAACTCCTGAATGGCACATACCTTATTGTCCCATTCCTTGGTTAGGGATCTTAAGAATTTGTCATTGAGTTCCCCATTGGTGAAGACACATCCATAAACTCTTAGGCCATTTACTATCTTAAAGAAGTTCTCAAAAGTGTCAGCTATGGCTTCCTTATTACCCTGCCTGAAGGCTTCATATTTTTGGTTCAGTAGGGACCTTCGATCATCCCTCACTTCTTCTGTACCTTCCATTAGAGTCACTAGGGATTGCCACATCTCCTTGGCAGATTGGCAATGAATCAGATTCTGTAGCATTGAGTCATCGACTGCACTTGCGATAATATTTTTAGCTTTCTTGTCCAAAGAGACAAGTGCAATCTCGTCCTTATCTAGATCCATCAATTTCTTGGGAACTTGCTTAGATGAATCTATGGTGGAGGTGGTCATAGGAATGTGGGGACCTTCTTCAACAATCATGAAGATCCGGGGATCTACTGCTTCCATAAAGAATTTAACTCTTTCCTTCCACATAGGAAAATTGTTCTTGGTGCAGATAGGGAGCTTAGCAAAATCCTTGGTCTTACTCATGCTTGAAATTTCTCTTGAGACAACTTGGTAAGGATTAGATCAAGGTGTTAACCTTTTAACGATCAACCTCCCTCTGATACCAATTGAGAGAACTAAGTTGTCTACCTAAATCACCTAGAGGGGGGTGAATAGGTGAAATGCGTGTCAAATGCGGAATAAAAATTAACACAGCACAGATCAAGCAATCACACAGACGACAAGAGATTTATAGTGGTTCCCCAATCTTGGGTACGTCCACTTTCCTCACCGATCTAGCAAACCACTAGACTCGGCTACTCCACTATCTCGGATTGAAAACAATCCTACACCTCGGAACCACGTTCCTACAAAACTCGATCCAAACCGGATCTACACTCGGAAGATAAATCCTTCCTACAAATCTCGGAGAAAAACTCCTACAATAAAATTTGTTTGAAAAGAAAATACAAACAATATATTGCACAGATCTGGATCTTTGATAGTCTTCTTCCTTGAGAACTTTGGCTTGATCAGAATATGTTGAAGACGACTTGAGAGAGATCCACAGATCTGAAAAACGGAATCACCTCGATCGAGAAAATAGATCAGAAATCTTTGAGGCTCGGCGAGAACGAGTGATAATCTTTCGTCTGGATCTCTGGAGAAACAGAGTTGAAAGCAGCGATCGGAGATCGTCGATCCAGACCTTCTTCCGTGAACGGCAATGGCGGCGGCGTGAGAAATTAGGGTTTACGGGAACTTTTTTCTTTCTTTAAAATAATAATCTCTGTAAGGCTTGTTGTTAGTCAAATCTGAAAGGACCTATTTATAGGTGGACTCCAACGGTCAGAAATTTAATTAGGGATGACACGTGGACCAATCAGAAATGATTAATTCGAAATACACAGCGAAATTATACTTGGAGAATTTCAAGAATGTTTGAACAGATATACTCGAGACAGAGAAGAGACATACTCGAGTATAAGATGTTATATACTCGAGTGGATAGGAGAAGCATACTCGAGTATAAGAAGAGAAGCTACTCGAGTGATTCAGAGATCAACACTCGAGTGATTTTAGAACTACTCGAGTATGAGAGTATATACTCGAGTAAAAACACTTAGAGAAAATTTCTCAGATAAAATAGGAAGAACTACTCGAGTAGAAGAGTTGGAGATACTCGAGTGAGGGGAAAATGAACTACTCGAGTATCTTGGGAAGACTACTCGGGTAATCACTAAACTACTCGAGTATGAAAAACAACTACTCGAGTACAGAGTCACTTACTCGAGTATATAGGGAACTACTCGAGTAGGTAGACTTAGAAACTTTCTGAGATGAGAAGTGCAGATCTACTCGAGTATGAACAGAACACTTACTCGAGTAACTAACCAACTACTCGAGTACAAGTTATCACCTACTCGAGTACAATACAGTCTACTCGAGTATGTAATCCAACTTACTCGAGTACAGACTCACTTACTCGAGTGTACAAAAGAGGTACTCGAGTATGTGGACTTAGAGAAAATTTCGGATCTAAGAACAGAAGGATCTACTCGAGTATAAAATATGACCAACTCGAGTAACTAACTATCTACTCGAGTATAAGCTTATCTACACGAGTATATAGAGTCTTCTTGAGTATGTCTAAGGATCTACTCGAGTATTAGGTCACTTACTCGAGTAGATGAAGGAAGCTACTCGAGTATGTGGAAAAGAATAAACTTCAATACTTCAGTCCACCAATCCAAGTGCATGTATAGGAAGTGTATCCCAATAGAGAGGCTATACATGGGCCAACACTTTGGATCACACAATGAGGGATTACATTGTATGGTCCTGTGTTTGGTGACCCATTATAGACTGACATTGGTCTACACTTGGCAATAAGAACCTGCACACATACAACTTAAACACAATATCAAATACACCTTAATTCATCTTAGTTCAAGGTCTGACCTCCTACAAATCTGAGGTATTGTGGAGACAAATCCCAACAGGGAATGATCAAGTGGTGATCATGTGTGCAGATCAATGGAATGATCAAGATAGTACTCAGTGGGGTGAACACTCTTGTGTTGCTAACCAAAAAGTTGAATCCAAAGGCAAGTTTGTTGCTAAAGAAGGGGAGAAGATCTGGCTCAGCAAAAAGAGACTATTCAAGGTACAAGGGAGTTGCTAAGCATCATCATGAATGGAGCTCGACGAAATAACCTTCATTCGTCGAACGGAGGTCGACGAAATAACCTTCATTCGTCGAACGGAGCTTGACAAAATCAAAAGAATTCGTTGAACGGAGCTCGACGAAATCTGAATAATTCGCCGAACTCAAGATTGTCAAACAGAAATTTTATGGCATCAGAACCATAACCTCCAGATAAGTAGAATTTATTTTATATTGATATTCTATTAGTGTAATCTAAGTTGCTAGGAATCCTGACTGTCATAGCAAGACTATGCATATGTGAATTAAGTATCAATAAGTTTGGGAGCATAAGGAAGAACTCAATCCTGAGTTTGCCCTGACTGACAAGTGGCTGTCATGATTATCATGCCACTAGATGAAGTCAAGTTCAACACCCTCTTGGTTGAGTTGGGTATGTGGAACTTAGGATAGCTTCAGCAACTCCAAACTCAAGGATTTACTTTTCTTGCAGGTAGATAAGTCCTTGATGTGACATTAAGACTATAAATACCATCAAGTGGTATCTAGTTTAGCATAGACTAGAATGTCTACCAGGAATCTGACAAAGGATGCCTCAGTTGAGGTGGAGAAGGCAGCTATTGTAGTAGATCAGCTATCACAACTGCTAATCAATTTGTCTTAAGGACAATGCACAGACTAATGGGGAGATCATGAGAAGAGAGACAGCTACCAGCCAGCTCAAGTGGATCCATGGGTCACTCAAGTGCCAAGGGGCTGCAGTGATGTAGTGTATTAATGATATCACCATAGATGGATGCTGATTCTGTAGATACAACATCAGTAAGTGGAACTATGTGTGCAGCAAGCTCTAATGCTGCAATGTTGTGTTGTATCAATGTATCAACACAGATGGTATGACTCCTAATCAAGTAAACTGATCACTAGGATGATTTCCTTAGTAGTATCAACATAGGACTTTGTCTAGGATCAAGAGATAATCTTTCACATGATACTTTCTACTCCCTCAATAGATATACCTATTGAAGAAAACAGAAAGGGGGAGATGTGTGGCAATACATAAGGGGAAATGCTTCTAGTGGTGCTCCATTTAAATATTAAGTGGTAGAAATGAGAATTCATATTACTTGAGCAATTGCTCAGGTAGTATGGGGATGCATTGACTTAACTTATTAAGTCAATACAATTAATTAGAGCACATTGTATTAATATAACATAATATATCAGGTGTGTAGAAATTTCTACAGCTGCATGAAATTATTCTGTCTATCATGATAATGCCTCTTAGTATTGATGGGTGTTTTACCTTCTTCAAATAGGGAGAGATTGTTGGGTTCATTGTCCATAATGTTCCCTATAGTGGATTTGAAGAGGCATCACCATCAAGACTAAGAGCATAGTTGTATTTGATGTGTGCTTAAGCTCAGGCATGCAGGTTGTCCTTGATTGGATAGGTGAACAAAAAGAGTAAGCTGGAAGTCAGCTAATTTGACTAAGGCACAAATGTCGAGACAGCTGAGAAGAATGTCTCAGCATAACTTCTGAGACAAGTGAGAAGGAATCGTTGAGACAGTCAATGCAGGTTGTCCTTGATTGGATAGGTGAACACAAAGAGTAAGCTGGAAGTCAGATAATTTGACTAAGGCAAAAGTGTGGAGACAGTTGAGATAGCTGAGAAGAATATCTCAGCATAACCGCTGAGACAGCTGAGAAAGAATTCGTCGAGCTCAGTTCAGAATTCATCGAACTAAGTTCAGAGTTCGTCGAGCTCAACTCACCATTCGTCGAGCTAAATTCAGAGCTTGAGATTCTGAGTTCGTCGAGCTCAGTTGAGAATTCGTCAAACTGAGTTCAGAGTTCGTCGAGCTCAGTTCACCTTTCGTCGAACTCAGTTTAAAGTAAGACAGTCTAAGCCGGTGTTTTTAAACACAAAAAATTGGCTAAGGCAAAAAACGTTGAGTGATGAAGACACACTCAATGCTCTCAATGTCAAAGAAGCAGGAAGATTTTGTTTAAAGCAAAAACCGTTGAGACAAGTGTTAGTCTCAGCATAACCACTGAGACAAGTGTTTGTCTCAGCAGAGAATAAGAAAGTGTTGAGATAGTTAAGCAGGAAAATGCCTAAGGCAAAAAGCGTTGAGTGAGGAGTGCACACTCAATGCTCTCAATGCCTAAGATGTTATAGAGGCAGAAATATGGTTAAGGCATAAAGCGTTGAGTGGACATTGCTCACTCAATGTTGTCAATGCCTAGTGGAGACAGTAAATCTGTCTAAGTGTTTTGGCGTTGAGTGATGCTTACTCACTCAACGCTTATGCTAATGTTGTTTGATTTTCAGCCAAGTCCACAGCTGGTGACGTCAGCAAGTCAATAAGTCAATATATTTCAAATAAGTGGTGGGATGGCTACAGTATGCGATAAATGTTACCGCAGACCTACTGTACGACAGTTGGCGTTAAAGCAAGGTTGTTGCTGGCAATTAATTATGTGGGGCCCACTGCTCAAGAGCCGTTGGGACAAAATCAATAAAAGAAAAGGGCTTTTACAGAGAAAAAAGCTTTTGGAGAAAGAAATAGGAAGTTCTTCTTCTCCGCTATTGTTGTGGAGCTAAAGAACAGGAAGTTCAAGTCTACAAGACAAAGAGCAAGATAGTTGTTGGAAAAATATCTTCAACAGCAAGATAGCTGGTGTAATCTTCATCTGCACTAGCAAGTTAGCACAGAAGGATTTTCTGAGAAAAAGGTAGCAGCCAAGGCCGACCCTTGTTGCAGGTGCTTCACAGGCTCAGCCAACAAACCTAAAGAACATTCTCTTGGGGAGCTGTGAAGAAGGAGATAGGGCTGAGCAGTTGGCTCAGTTCAGAAAGGGGAAGAGAAGCTGATCTGCAAGTTACTTCCAGCACAAAACAAGATCTTCATCCTTGTTGCTGTGAAGAAAGGAGTAGGGCTGGGATTCTCCCAGCTCAGGTTGTAGCTAGATCAGCTGCAGTTACTTCTATAGTTCCAGCTGGATAAAATCCCTATGGCTGAGAAGAGGAAGTTAGGTCTAAGTATTCTCTCAGACTAGATAAGTAGACTCTGGAAATATATTTCTTGGAGTCAAGGTTGGGCTTGGTTTATCTCAGTCCAGGTAGATTGGCACAGTGAAATTTCACATGTGTCCAATCATCACACCAACCCACATTCATCTTGTAGGATCCAAGTGTGGATCTGAGTTGTAGGGCTTAATTGCCTGAGGTAGGAGAGTATTGCTCTCTGAGGTAAGATCCAAGTGTGGATCTGAGTTGTAGGGCTTAATTGCCTGAGGTAAGAGAGTGTTACTCTTTGAGGTAGGATCCAAGTGTGGATCTGAGTGTAGGGCCTTTTGGCCTGAGGTAGGTGACAAGTTGTCACTGAGCTGTAGGTGCCTGGAAAGGCACTGAGGTAGGTACCTATTGGGTACTGAGCTGTAGGAGTGTTGCAGTACTCTGAGAGTAGGGTCTTGTGCCTGAAGTTGTAGGGCTGAGAAGCTTGAGCTGTAGGCCTTAGAGATAAGGCTGAGGTAGGTGGCTTGAGGGTCACTGAGTGTAGGAGCATTGTAGAGCTATGAGGTAGGATCCCTAGTGGATCTGAGGTAGGGTTGTCCTCCCAGCCTGAGTATAGGGCTTAACAGCTTGAGGTAGGTGGTTTGCTGACCACTGAGTTGTAGGCCTTTGTGGCTGAGAAGTAAGTCATGGAGGATACTTAGAGATCCTGAGGGATCTGAGGTGTAAGCTCTTTAGAGCAAGTTTTGGAGAATTTCCTAGTCCTACAAGATAGTTGGATAAATGAGAGAGAAAGTGGATGTACCCAGTTGGGGAACCACAAAAATATTTGTGTGTTGTGGTGTGTTGTTTGTTCTTCATTTAAATTGCAGATACTAAGGATAACTCTAGATCACTTAGTAAGAAAACAGCAAAAAGAACTTAAAAAGAGACCAATAACCTATTCACCCCCCCCCCCTTAGGTGATTTAGCTATCCTTGAATTAAAGACTTTCAGATAGCCAGACACGAATTTATGTTCCCCCGCTAATATACTCATCCAAATGCTTTGATATTTGGATCATAGTTTAGTCCCATATATGTCTATGACATATCAAAAAATGGGAATTTTTGGAAAATATTTTTCTATAGTTTTTGTAAAAATTTAATAAATCATGTATGATTTAATTAGAGGGTCTAATGACCTCATAACTCCCCAAATTTTTGGTGGATGAGTCTTAGGGTCATGGTATGACCCTGGTAAAAATTTCAGCCAAATTGGGGCTGATTTGATTAGGTATTGAGGTGACCAAAATTTGGTCCCTTAAGGGTAAATTAGGGCAAATGTGTTCTTAATGGGTTGAGTTGCCAATCCTCACCCAAAAGGGATGAAACTTGGGTCACTGCCTCAAAGTTATCTAAAACACCTCCTCAAGAGAAATTGAGTGTTTTGGGGTGGAGATGCCCTAAGACCCTAATGTAGGCCTTAAAGTTAAAGTTTGGGGCCTAGTGAAGGACATGGGACAGTATGTCCTTGGATGGCCTTGGAACTTGGATGGTGAGTTCCTATGGTAAAAATAGGCTCTGGAGAATAGTTTTAGGATTTTTAGGATCTTACACCTTCTTTAAAATAATTATGGAAGATTTAGGGCACTTTGGTCCAATATTTATTTACATGCTCAAATGGGTTTTGATACTCATGAAACTTAGGCAGTAAACTTGATTTAATGATATTGTTCCCTAGAAATTTTATTGTGAATTTTGGATTAATAATTGTAGTACTTCATTCACAAATCCTAAGTTTAATTCAATCACAAGATAATTATTTAGGAGTTATATGCTTACTGGAAAATTATGAAATATGATCAGGAAACATTTTAGGATATAATCTTGCTCTGTTAATTTTTATAGAATTATTGGAAGGTATTTCATTTAGGAACATACACAAAGTTCTCCATGTTGAATATCTTTAAGTAATTTATTTATGTAACCAAAAGGACTTATAAAATTGTGATTTTTGGTCAGTAGACCTTTCTGGTCATTGTTAGCATCTGGTAATTTGTTTATAATTTTTGGATGAATAAATTTGGTACTTTTCTCTTTACTCTCTTATTATGGTAGATTGTTCAATATTTTGTTTGAAAGTCAAAACATTATTGGAAAATTGATAATTTCAATACTTACTATTATTTTGATGAGATACATCAGTCATAATTTTGTTAGGACCATACCAGGTCAGAAAAGTGTACTTGATGTTCAAAGGCAATGTTGGCCTTATTTTGCAAAAAATTAATTAAATAACAATTAAATTCGCTAGGAAAAATATTATATTCTGGATTTATTTCTAAAACATCATGATAGACCCCCAGTAATAATATTAGGACAATCGGATGAATATTTGAAGGGGTCGCCATTCATACTCATCATGTAGGATAGTTAGTCTGCATATAGTCGAAATTGTAAAAGTAGAGTAATATGTGAAACCTGTTATGGGAAAGGGTAGTTGATGTATCTAGTTTGGTTGAGAATGAGTAAGGTCATCATTGGAAGGCAGGTTGTGAGAACCTAGTTGGCTAGGGGCTAGGTTGTGCTCGGGATCGACGGCGGATCGTCTTTCCCCTAGGAGGAAAGTCTAAAATACACTTTGGGTTAGTTCAAGTGTAATGCTAAGGGCTTGGGACCTGGGTAGATACCAATAATAGTAAGTGCCTTGTGAAAGGTAATGATGGGCTTCAGCTACCATCATAGTTCCTAGTGCCCCCGAGAGCCCTTCACAGGGAATACCTTGGGTAGTCCAAGGTTAACATTAAACCGTAAGAATAAATATTAAAGAGCAACTAGTAAACCTAGGGTATCACTTTAACTCACCCCGATGTCTCGGGAGGTTAGCTTGATTGGGTTATCCGAGTGGTAGTCTCGGTGGTTGTGGAAATGGGCAGGTTAGCCCGGCGAGCTGTGGGCTCGAAAGGTAGTTATAACGGACAAGATAGTCCGGGGAGCCGATGGCTCGGGAATTCATGGCTGCATGTGCATAAGGTAGTGGGTCTTCGGTATTTGACGGTCGTTCACACCGACGTCGATACAATGACTCGGCGGGTGTGATTTACACTTAGCCAATGAAAATACTGTCGGGTTTTAGTCAGATTTAGTACGTGGTGACTCTGGTGTGTCCTTCAGAGGCGTACGTAAGGGCTAGGCCTGGTAGTGTGGATACCCGCCTAGGAGTGGGGTGGCCTGACCCACTGTCTCCGTTGGCCACTACGGAGGCTTTTGAGAGTGATGCTAGCTTCCTAACAGGAGGAACTAAAGGTCTGTAAGCATAGAGTCGGGTGTGTGTGTTGTACTTGCATGACATATCATTAACCCACATAGCATAGCCTATCATGCCATCATCATACTTCAACCCTTACCCCTAACGTATAAATTGGTATAGTATTTTTTATATGAAAGTTCTTGCAAAATGATCTCATAGTTCATAAGCTTGTGTGGGCATGCTTATAAGCTATGGTTACTTTCCTTGTGGTCATTTATTACTTTTATTGTGGCTATTTATTATTTTTCTTTGTGGTGCACTTTATCTTCTACTCTTACTGTTTTTATTATTGTAGAATTGCTAGCTTGATTTTCCTTTCATAGCACTATATATGTTACAATATACCTACTAGATAGCTCCACTGTCATATGCTTTGTTTCTACTATCCACCATCATAGCTTTCCTTTCATTCCTCCCGCACGGTGCTTAGGAACCACTAGGGGAGGGGTGGGGGAAATCAGGCTCAGTCTTTTGACTAATGGTCGGTGGACCAAACATTTCAGGGGCTCCGGATGGGGGAAAGGGATCAGCAGCAGGAGATATAGCACCAGCTGAGTACGGTTCACTTGGAGGTGGGCCAGTCTAGTATAGGAGCACCAATCTCTGGCTCCGTGAGTGTTAGTTTTACTTAGCTTCTGCGAGAGTGATGTAGAGAGGATATGTTGTACCGGGTATTGCCCGTTTATGTTTCTACTTTACTGATCTATTTTAGTACTTTTACTATCATGTGGACATTGTTGTGATTTCTATTTCATATATTATATGTGATTGTGGACTTGACTTATTAGTCTTTTAACTGTAAACTTCTATTCTTTGGTGATCCTTAAGGTCGGCAGGATTAGCGTTTTGTAGTGGAGACCTTCCAGAGTGTTAGTGTCACCGCAAAACGGTGATTCTGGGCATAAGACCCTGGTAGCGTAGCAAAAAAGGGGGGTCTTACAGCAAAACAGAACTTGACAAGACTTCTGGCCATTGATGTGCGTGCGGGAAAGAAATTGATAAATGCAGACACACCAATAAAGAATGCAAACAAACTGACCTCGGCATGGAAAGATGAACCCCTATAAGAACTGGTCAAATACGGTTTGACTAGACACACTCTAAGCTCATAAATGAGGAGTAACAAGGAAAGAGCTTAGGTAATAGGAGCAAAAAATGCATTCAACAATGAAGTTCTTGACCAAGAAAATAACTCCAAAAAAAGAGTTAAAAAAAACACAAGCATAAAGATAGCATGACTAGGAAAAATAGAGGGGGAAAAGGTGGTGAAGAAATTAAGGGATAGAAATAGAATAAAAGGAAAACAATGCAGGAAGAAAAATACAAAAATAAGAGAAAACGATAGGTGAAAAATACTACATGACGTCTTCATCAACATCCTCAATGCATAGGATGCGACAGACTTTCCTTATCATCATCAAAGCGTTTTCCTTTCTCCTTATTTAGAAGCTTCCAGCAGTCCTTGATTCCGTGACCCTTCTTTTTGTAGTAGTTGCAGTAGCTATCTGAACTTTTCTTAGACGTGTCTTCTCTTAATGAACCATATTGACCCCAATAGAATAAAGCTGAACTTTCGGCAACACCTGAGTCGGACGACTTCTTTCGAATATCATCTGAGAGTATGGCTGCAGTGACCTCCTTCATATCCAAAATATCTTTACTGTAGGTGAGGGTAGTGACCATGCCTTCGTAGGACTTTGGAAGAGAGTTCAGAAGAATAATTATCTTGTCCTCTTCCTCCACCTAAACATCCATATTGAGACACTTAGATAACAGTTTATTTAAACTGTTCTGGTGGTCATGTAGAGAGGAACCCTCCTTTATGCTGAACTTGTACAACTGCTGTTTAAGCCAAATGTGGTTGGGGAGAGACTTCGTCATATAGGTACTCTCCAGCTTTGCCCAAAGACTAGAGGCAGTCATCTCTAAAAGAAATCCATACAACACATCATCATGTAGAAAAAGTTATATGGTGGTCATAGCTTTGAGATCCAAATCCTCCCACATGTGATCGGTAATCTCAGCATCCTAATGGGTCTTTCCCAATAGGACACGGTATAAACTTTTCTTGATGAGTAGTGTTTTGACCTTCACCTGTCATAGGCCAAAATTATGCTTCCCATCGAACTTCGCAACTTCAAACTTCGCACTGGGTGTAGAAGATGACATAGAAATCGAACCAGAGAATCTGTAGTAAGAGCAAGGCGACAGGAGAAATTCACGGATCAAGATTGGGAAGATAGGGAGCGGACCGATGTCGTCACCTACCGTTGACCCAACTCGAAACGGAATGTCCAAATAGTTGTCGATCGAACCTCCATCTGATACCACTTGTCATGAAAATCGATCGGTTCGAGTGCAGATGAAGAATCTTGTTCCAAATAAATTTTCTAACGGTCAATTATGGTTACGAAGAATAATTAGCGCACAAAATAAAATAAAATAAAATAAAGAAAATTAACAAGCACCACAAACAAAAGGCACACCAGATTTTAAAATGGTTCCCCGAAAAGTAAATATGGGTACGTCTACTATGTATGCAGAGATCAATAATACTAATGATTTCTCAAACATACAATACAGCTAAAATGGAGGAATAAAATTGAACCAAAAAAACGATAAAAAATCTCGAACCCTCCAAGATCCGGCCGTAGAAGTTGAGACGAGAAATCAAGACGACGACTGAAAGAAGGGCTCTAATTCAACGGCCGGCGGGAAGAAGAACTCCAAAGAGGAAGACCGGCGACTAAGCTCCAGGTTGTGCCGAAAGAACTCTGTTAAGTTGTTGCACTGCACTACTTGGATGGCCAGCCACACCACTATATATAGGTGATGGAAGAAAACTCATAATAGGTATGGAGGCCACCATGGAAGTATCAGATCAATCCCTTCCAAAAAAAATCCTTCATAATCACCAGAATAATGAGGATGCCAAATTTGGAGCGATCTCCAAAACGGGCTGACAACAACTATAGAAGGCGATCAAAGATCCATTCAAAGAAATCCTCCATTAATATCGGAATAATGGAGATTACATAATTTGAGTGGATTCCAAGAGAAGAGGGGGCCGACCAGGAGGAGAATCCGGTGGAAAATTATGGGAGGGAGCGGAAAATACGTAACAGCAGTATACTCCTCTTGAATCTCGCTTATCTGTGGCTCTAGCCACTATGCATGGTTGATGATGATGTTGGCGAGGCATTTTATTCCTTGATTGCGGAAGGCCTGGAACAGAGACTTGAGATCATCCCGATTCTCATATTTTCAAATATTTAGGCCGTATAATCTTTCTGGCGAGCAAGTATTGAAAAGGAATACGATCAGGTGCTCGGAAAAAGAAGCTTTTGCACTTTAATGAATTTGAATTAGATTGATCTTCGAGGTAAGTCCACCAAAAAGAATTGTGGCTATCACACTGAAACAAGGGGAACAGTTGTGTCGATGGCCTAGCGACGAAGTTTCCCAGGCTGCCAGAGCGAGTGGGGCCTTTTTTTCTAAATTTTTTTTGTTGTTATCAATTTTGTTTGCAGATGTTTTTTTAGAAATATTGTAGTGTGGATAACTTTTTTTTTCAAATCATTGTGTTTCCCCCCAATGTTTTTAAAACCGGATCGGACTGGTCGGTAGAACCGTGAACTGCTCCGCTAGACGGTTCAGTTAGACGTTTAAAACGGCTTCAACCAAGAATCGTACTGAAAATCGAAAACCAAACGGTTAAACCTGAAAACCGGTAGCCGGCACCGGTTTTCAAAAACCGGAAGGTTCAATTTAACAATATAGGGTTGTTGATCCCGACCAAATAGATAAGGATAGGAGTGTCTGGTGCCCTTAAATAGGAAGACATGGAATGCTTTACCCCAAACCGATAACTGACACGGGGGGATCGATCATGTACCATTATATTAGATTTAAAAGTCATATCCACTCGCCAAATTTACTTTATTGAATACTTCTACATTATATTTTATATAAAATAACCTTATACATATATTCATATTAATTAATACAATAAAGTCAATAATATATATATATGAATTCCTATCAAATACGGGAATGCGGATTCTATACACATATGTGTATAGAAAAAGTTATGCACACCTGTGAATATATAATAAAATAATGTTATTATAATTATTAATTAATATAGATATTGATGTGGGAGCCTCGAGCAGTTAATATATGATGCGGATTCTATACATGTGTATATATTGTCATACAGTAACAGTAAAAAGAGTAAAAACACAAAACATATATAATTAACCCTGAAATACAAAACAGTAAAAACAGTAAAAATACAAAACATATATAATTAACCCTGAAATATAATTTGTCATACAGTAACAGTAAAAACACAAAACAGTAACTTTTCTAACTTAAACCCTGAAATAATATTAAAAATTTAGTCTTCTTGAAACGTCTTGTGAACCAAAAGATACTTGATTCAATAAACCCATAAAGCTCATTTAATGTACCACTGGTTCAGGTTGTGTTTCAATTCCATGAATTTCTTGCTCGATAACTGCAGATGAAGAAGTACAATTTCTGTTATTTTTATATGATCTTCTTTTAGTAGCTCGTTCTAGGACGCTTTTAATCCTTCTCCTTTGACCACCACTCTTTATTGGAGGAGGTTTTATTTGTACACAATGCTCAACAGTACCTATGTTCGAGGAATTAACATTCATACACATGTCAGCTATATAATTTGTCTGCATTATATCATTTGCTTGTACACTCAACTATTATATGCCTCGTTCCAACATGTCCAAAGTCTGTTTGGAACTTGAGCACTTCATGGCCAAAGCTAATGCATTTCGAGACACTCTACCATATTACAAAGAAACATCCTCATAATTATAATTTAATAATTGCTAAGGTAAACCATCATTTGCAAATTTAGGCCACCGCTTCTGAATATATCGGCTAGGTAACATCAAAACTTTGTTATGTGTTAACACCTTCATGCCATGCATGCAAAAAATACCAAAAGTTTCAAATTTCCTACAAGAGAATTCCAAACTATAATCACCAACATTGTAAGTGACATATGTCACTTTAAATTCTTCGGGTGGGCTAACTCTGTAGAAGTGACTATCCTCACTGGTAGAAACTAGTTCACAAATGCAAGATATTTGACTTAGACATTCTTCCTCAAAATCTGCATAAATTGCTCGTGTATACTCTTTAACTGCATCCATCAACATAGGATTGTTCGGGACACGAGCGTTTGGTGTAAAAATTTTAGTTTTATGATCTTCATACAACTCTCTCTCTGAATTTATTGACAACAAGTTCGAATTCTTCAATAAATTTAAAAAAGGTTAACTTTCTACCAAAGTGTCTCTTAAACAGATTATACGTAGATTCACTGCGTTGTGTAGTTGTCATGTTTGCACATAAAGATCTTGCCCTATAGAATGCCGACCACTTTTCCATCACCTTCCAAAGTTCCTCTAACCAAATATTTTCCTCCAAGGAATATGTTGTGATCATTTGCTGTCATGTTTCTTGTAGTAGTTCCTCCGATCTTGATTCATATATTGCTCTTTTAAAATTATTTGCAAAACCTGGATTTTTAGCAAATATTTTAACCAAATTTTTTACAGCATTCTCAAATATATGCCACAAACATAATCGATGAGCCGTGGATGGAAACATCAAAAAAATAGCTTTAAACATTGCAGCACATCGATCAGTAAATATTGTCTTTGGGTGCTTTGAAGAAACAGCACGCAAAAATGTTTCAAATAACCAAACAAATGATTCAGTTGTTTCATCATTCAGTAGAGCGACACCAAATATGACTGTTTGCTTGTGGTGATTTACTCCTAATATTGGAGAAAATGACAAATCGTATCTATTGGTTTTAAAAGTGGTATCAAAGCAAATAACGTCGCCAAAAAAAGTGTAATCTGTCAAAGATTTCCCATCAGCCCATATGACATTTGAAATTTGTCCCTATCATTGAGTTGGACAGCATAGAAGAAGGTTGGATCAACAATTTGTTTTCTTCTAAAGTGATCCAAAAGGTTTTGTGCATCATTCCTTTCGAAATTTCTCATCTTATTAGAATGCAATGCATTTTTATGATCCATACGCAAAAAACCAACATTCTGTGAACCAGATGCTCCCTCAACAAAAAAATCATATGCTTTTGAAGGTGGAATACCAGCTTTGTCCAACTGTTGAATGATATTGAGTGTGTCGGGCAAAATTTTTTTGTGAGAGCGAAGCATAAATGTCTTGTTTGTGCATTTGAAGGTGAAATTTAATGTTAATTGAAACTGAGCGCAGCCACTGTCCACGCGTGCTTTAGTCCCGCATTGTTGGTGTAGGAACTATTTTCGGGTTTAAATTGCTTTGTCCGGAATCATTGTTTGAAATCAAGCGGGCTGGCGGGCTGCGCTTTGTTTGTTGGACTATACCGGGTGGGCTGATAGTGGGCATTTAGCGGGTGGGTGTGGCTAACCCGATTTTGATAGTGGGCACATAGCTTTAGGACGCCTCTAGTAGATTTAGGAGCCCTACGAAAAAGTGGAGAGAGGCAATGCGTTTGATCAGATTGCCGCTGAATAATGTCATTCAGATCGGACGGCCGAAATCACTCCAACGAATTTAAAATTCATGCATTCTATATTTCCTTTATAGTGATTTAGATATATATATACTGACATTTTCGAACGGGCTCCGCCCGTTCTCGATGCGTCGCTGCGGGCTTCGCCCACAACCAAGCGGGCTTCGCCCGCTTGGCAACGACATGGGTCGTGGGCGGCAACATGTGTCGTGGACTGCGATATTGGTCGTGAGTGCGACATTTGTCGTGGTTGGCGACATTGGTCGTGGGCGGCGATATTGTTCGTGGGCGGCGATATTGTTCGTGGGCGGCGACAGTGTTCGGGGGCGCCGACATTGTGCAGGGACGGCGACATTTTTTGGGGGGCAACGACATTGTTCGGGGCAATGACTTTGCATCTCACTTTTAAATATTGCTTCACCGGAAACTCGCAGTCTCACTTCTCACCTCACATGAACACCCTATTTCTCAATGAATGCTGTGTTTAATGCTGCATAAACATGAATGTAAGAATTTGCATCTCACTTTTAAATATTGCTTCACTAAATTAACGTTGCATAAACATGAATGTATGAATTTGCATCTCACGTTTAAATATTGCTTCACTGGAAACTTTTTGGAGGCCGAAAATGTAAACCATTATAAACCAATCTCATTTTATAAAATCATACAAAATGATACAACCTCAACACAGAGAACTTAAAAAAACCGGACATAAAATCGAGATTTTATAAGCCAGTTTCATTTTATAAGACCATTTTGGGAAATACAGCAGCATCAATTTTCTAATCTCATCATCAACAACAGGATTCAAAAAATGGAAGCAAACAGCAATCACGGTAATTTATATCAACAGCTTCAACATCAACTACACAGGTTCATCATCAACAGCTCTCTAAACAAAAATAATAACAACAAATTCATTCAACATCAATAACTAATAATCTCTAAACAGGTTACATCTCCCTTTTATAGGGCATCCACACATGAATTGGGAGTTTTTAATGCTTCATAAACAAGAATGCAAACCATTTCTGGGTAAGGGATCAAACCATAAAACTGAAGATGAAAGCGAGATTCAGAAAGAAACATGTACAAAGCAGGGGATCATAAACAGGAATGTAAATCAAATCTCACTTTTAAAACAATTTCACTGGAAACTTTTTGGAGGCAGAAAATGTAAACCATTACTGGGTAAGAGATCAAACCATAAAACCGAAGATAAAGGCGAGATTCAGGAAAAAACATATACAAAACAGGGGATCAAGTTAGCACCACCATGGAGTAAGATCAAGAAAAAAAAAACCATACAAAATTAAAGCCTAGGTGAGAAGACTTATCGTCGAGGAGGAGAAATATCTCCGGCACCAACGTCCGACGGAGTAAGGTTCAGCAGTGGTTATGCCCTAGGCGTCTGCGGGAAGAGGTCTGAAGCAGCAGGGGAAAAGATTCAGAAAAAGCCCCATACAAAACGGAAGCCCAGTTGAGAAGACTTACTGTCGAGGAGGAGAAATATCTCTGGCACCACCGTCCGACGAAGCAAGGTTGGGCAGATTGGGTAAGAGATCAAACTACAAAACTGGAGATAAAGTCAATACAAAATTAAGAAAAAGCCAAATACAAAATTGAAGCGTAGTTGAGAAGACTTACTGTCGAGGAGGAGAAATATCTCCGGCACCACCGTCCGACGGAGTAAGGTTCATCAGCGGTTATGCCCTAGGCGTCTGCGGGAAGAGTTCTGAAGCGGCAGGGGGAAAGAGTTCTGAATCCGCAGGAGGAAGAGTTCTGAAGTGGCAGCGCTTACGGAGTTTACGGATTTGAGGAGTTAAAGGCGTTGAGGCATGTTGCCGTGCGGGAGGGGGAAATGCCTTCGGCGTGCTGCTTTCGGCGGACTTGACGGGAGAAGTCTTTGTTGGCGGGGCGGGACGTGCGGGACGGGAGGTCAAGGATGGGATTTGAACAGCAGGATTTGCTTCTGGCAGTTCTGCAAGATCTTGCGGGATTTAAGGGATGGATGAAGCATATCGATATCCGACTGGAAATCCCGCTGTTCAAATCCCATCACGGCTCATGCATTCAAAGCCGCAGCACACACCCCATGTCGACATAGTATGGACCGTTTCTATTCAAGCAGGATAGCGAGCCCCGGGGGCCTCACCGATGTAGTCATCGGTGACAGTGGTCATTCCTGCCACTTCTGGGGGTGATCGTACCGCACATCCCAGACCCCAACATACAACCCCGTGTACTCTTAGATGCGAGCGACATCCGGCGATTCAACATTTTGGCCGACCAGCGGAGGATACCCAACGGGAAAAAATCATAACAGCCGGTCACCCGTGGTACTTATCTCCATGCCGCCTTGAGTCGTCGAACTACCCGCACCGGTACGAACGATCTGCGAAAGTGACTGATCTGCCATGATTTACCGCAAGCAATTTACAAGCAACTAAATTTATCAATTTTGCTGGCACGCACCGGGTTTGCGGCGGCATGCCCTACTATGCTTTAAATAATTCATGCAAGCTCGTTCGAATATGCTAGTAATATATATATATATATATATATATATATATATATATATATATATATATTATTGTTAATTATGATAAATATTTGCAAATGTATATCTATGCTACTATATATGCAAACTTTGCATTATTACAGTGGTGTTTGTGTCTGCTACATTTGTTATTCCTTTTTACCCCCCCCCCCCCCCCCCCGAACTAGCGGTCATTTTACAGTTTTTGTTTTTTTTGGCCTTTTCGTTGGACAGAGAGGAAGGGGGGAGAGAGAGGGGAGAAGAGAGGGAGTGAGGTGGCCCTGCCGGACCGCCTCCGGCATACCCCTGTCGGGGTCGTCGGAGACCGGCGACCCCATCAGTGGGGTCCGGTCATGCTGCCGGCGGCATCTACTGTTTTTAATTTCATTATTTTTGGTTTTTCCCATAGCAGAGATCGATGGCGGTGCTTGCGCCCTTGATGGTAATGACCAGAATGATGTTCGGGCATTGTATCAGCAGGGGGAGGCAGAGAAGAGGAGATAGGCTGGGTTTAGGATGACGAAGGAGGAGGAGATGAAAATGGTGGCGTTACAGTGCCAGAGGCTGAGGAGAAGAGATAGGCGGTGTTGTGGTTACCAGAGGTGGAGGAGTTGAGATTGGCTAAGGGGGTCGAGCGACGGAGGGATAGTGGGAGGCATGGTTGGAGGGGCGGTGGAAGGCGCCGACGGTGGAACGGTGGAATGTGCTGGAGGAGTGGTGGGAGGTGCCAGCGGAGATTGATTTCTGAAAGCGAAAATAATATTAAGTTATATAATATTAAATAGCGGTGGTAGGTGCTGGAGGAGTGGCGTGAGATGCCGGTTGAGATTGATTTCTAACAAGCCAATATAATATAAAGTTATATAAATATTGTTGCAGACTAACTCGACGTCCCGGTAGGGCTGAAATTCCTGGACCGTCTTAGCTCTCGGAACAGTTGAGCGTGCACACAGTCAATGAAAATATAAAGTTAACACAGGAGGTTTTAACGTGTAAAAACCCTTCATCTGGGTAAGAAACCACGTGACCGAATCTGTGTCGGTCAAAGTCCACTGTCAGCTTGCGGTTACAATATGCTTGGAGAATCGAGGGCGACGGTCCGCTCCTCGTTACAACTTGGTGGTGAGCGAGAATTCCTAACTCGCAATGGGCAACAGGCTGCGCCAAGAGAGTGTTGGATGTCGCTTGGTGGTTGGTGTGCTTAAGTGTTAGTGATAGTCGTCTTCTTCCTTTCTTTGCGCACTTGTGTACTTGGGCGCTTCTCTGGCTCGTTGGTGGCTTGAAGATGACCCGAGGGAGGAGTTCGACAGAGCTCTGGCCTGAGGAAGAAGAAGGCTGGGGGAGCAAAAAAGGTGAGAAATGAGGAGGCATGGGGCTCCTTTTATATCCTCCAGGAGGTGTTTATGGTGCCCCCACTAACTTGGTGGTTAGTGGGTTGTTACCTGTAGATCGGATAGCGATGGACGTTCCGTAGTGATCGGACGAAAGCCAACCTGCATATGGCGGCGGCCAGCCTGCACACCGAGGCAGCCTAACGGCCAAGCGGCGGAAGTGGCGGCGGTGGCGGCGGCGGTCGGCGGTCGGCGACCAGGGGACGGCGGGCGGCGGCCTGACATCCAAGCGGCGACCAGCGGTAGCCGGCAGCGGCCGGCGGCGGTAGTCGATGGCAGCCGCGTGCAGGTCAGGCGGCAAGGCGGCGGCCAATGCGCGGGCACACGAGGAGGCGCGCGGACCGAGCCGTGCGGGACCGCGCATCTGGTGCGGTGCGCGCGCACCTGTGCGGTGCGCGCGCACCTGTGGGCGCGCGCACCTGTGCGGTGCGCGCGCACCTGTGGGCGCGCGCACCTGTGCGGTGCGCGCGCACCTGTGGGCGCGCGCACCTGTGCGGTGCGCGCGCACCTGTGGGCGCGCGCACCTGTGCGGTGCGCGCGCACCTGTGGGCGCGCGCACCTGTGCGGTGCGCGCGCACATGTGGGCGCGCGCACCTGTGCGGTGCGCGCGCACCTGTGCGGTGCGCGCGCACCTGTGTGCACGCGCACCTGTGTGCGCGCGCACCCGGGGCGCGCACCTGTGTGCGCGCGCACCCGGGGCGCGCACCTGTGTGCGCGCCCACCTGGGGCGCGCCGACTCGGGTGTGCGAGAGCTCGATGCGTGTGCTCAGATGCGTGTGCGCTTAGTGAGTGTGCACCTGGTGCGCGCGTGCTGTGCACCGGGCCGCGCGCGCGTGCCTTGATGTGTGAGCTCGTGAGCGTGCATCAGGCCGGGTGCATGCGGGTGTGCGTGTGTGCCGGACTGTGCGCGTGCTGGTGCGCTTGCGCGTGCGTCCTCTGCTGTACGGGGGCGCCCTCGGCTTGCTTCAAGGGGGACTACCCTTTAATTTTACCATGTCAGGCGTTCTTTCATACCACATCTGACTTTTCCTTTCTGGTGACAGGGCTCAAAATGTACCACGAGACCATTGTGCATGCGCTCCTCTCTTATCGAGGACCAAATCATCATTTGGAGAAAGAGGTTCGGGTTACCTGCTGATTTGGAGGTGAAAATTCTGCATGTTGAGGAGAGAGTGCAAAATCCCTCCTGAGGCTGGCTAATTGTCTGTGAGAGCTCTTTGAGGTCTGGCTTCCGATTCCCGCCTTGTGAGGAGGTGATCATGATCTTGAAATTTTGCGGGGTGGCGATCTCCCAGTTTACCTCATTGGGAGTTGTGCGCCTTGTATGCATGGTTGTTTTTTTCCGTGAGCATGGTGGGAGACTTTCTTTGGAGTGTTTTCGAGATTGGTGCGATGTCCGCTCCAATGGTGGGGAGCGTGTGGAGATTCATAACAACAAGAGTTGGCTCGCATTTGAGGCTCGGATAGACCTTCGTTACGGGAACACCCTTTTCGGATACATCAAGAACCCTTGGGGCTTACCGGAGGTGTGGAATTCGCTCCCCGATTGTTTTCGCCGCCATAAGGGGAAGGAGCGGGAATTTTCCCCGGTGCTGGAGTTTTCGGAGCCCCGTGAATTAGCTAATCGCATGTTCGGCATCTTCTCGTTTATGGAGGAGAAGTGCTTGCTGCAATGCGACATTTCTTCTGTCTCTGGGCGGATCGCTGTGATGTCTTTGGGTGGTAGCCGGAAACGGAAGACCGTTGTAGTTTCCCAAGGTGGCGGGAGTGCGATGCCTTGTTCTTCTTCTCCGAGTGATGATTCTCCTTCCAGTGGCCATGGAGATTCAACTCCCGAGGTGCAGGTACTTGGTTCGTCTGCCCCCTCCCCCCCCCAGTCTTTCCCTAGGGAGGCAGCGACTTCGAGGCTATCTTCTTCTTTGAAGACGATGAATGAAGTGGTAAGTGAGATTGATCATTTTTGGCTCCTTTTTATCGTTATGTTGCTCTGACTTCTCTTTTTTCTTTTGCAGATTGAGGCACAGGCCGAGACTGTCGCTACTTGGAATGACCACTATGTGATCCTGAAGGACAGGTATTTGTCCATTCAGGAGAAGCTCAGATTGACGACGAGCTCACTCACCTCCTTGAGGGAGAAGCATGACCGTGACATTTCACGATTCCGTCGGATGGGGTCCGGTCTGAAGTCAGAGTTAGAGAATGCACACGCGACATTGGAGGTAGAGAAGGTGCTGGTGGAGAGGACCACCAAGATTCGGAAACATTCCCAGGAGGAAACCACCAGCTTAGAGACTCGGCTTCGGGCGGCGAGGGCCCAAGTGGAGATGATATCTTCTAACAGCCGCGTGTCGGAGCTGAAGGCAGCTGGACTCGTGGAGTACTTGGAGTCATTGGACTACATGCAAGACTGTTGCCTGATTGCGGAGGAGGTCTGCGATGAGATCTGGTCCAAGGAGGTGGAGCCTCAAGTGGAAGATGCCCATGAGTTAGCCCTCAGGTGTGGAGTGGCAAAGGCCTTCCGATTTGTCAGCCGGCACTTAGGATACGACGCCTCTGGCTTTAGTTTTGATGACATTTTTGAGGATGAGCGCTCCAATGTCAATGCTGCTGATGAGTAGCGGTATCATGTTTTTGTATTTTTATGTTTTTGTACTCTTCCTCCAGCTATTCGTGTCATGTGTTGTTTTTCTTAGCAGTTGTAGTGGGCGCTCTTGTGCGTTGATCTGTATGACATCGTTATTTTTTATGTCACTTAGCTGTTTTGTTTTTCCTTTCTCTCCTTTGAGTATTGTTTTTGCAAGCTTGGCTTGCAGGAGAGTGTGGGCGAAGTACTTCATGTGAATCATATTCGCAACTTCGTTTGCACAGTTCCATCTTGCGGCTTAGTTTGCACGGTTCTAGCATGCGGCTTAGTTTGCGCGGTTCTAGCCCGCAACTTAGTTTGCACGGTTCTAGCCCGCGACATTGTCGTGAGGGCGACAGGCCCTCATGGGGAGTTTGCACGAGTCGGGCTCGCGGCTGAGCTGGCTATGAACTAATTGCCAGAGAATGTAAATACTCGATCCGTGTGCAACCACGAGGGGGGAGGCCCTGACGATAGCAAGGCGTTGGCCTGCCGTAATGACGGAGAATGTAAATACTCAATCATGCCGCCAGAGAATGTAGGTATTCAATCTGGTTGCAATCGCGAGGAGGGCAGGCCCTGGAGACGGCGGGGCGATGGTCTGCAGTAACGGCTGAGAATGTAAATACTCAATCTGACCGTCGGACAATGTAGGTACTCAATCTAGTTGCAATCGCGAGGAGGCAGGTCCTAGCAACAACAGGGCGATGGCCTACAGTAATGGCAGAGAATGTAAGTACTCAATCCGACTGCCGGAGAATGTAGGTACTCAATCTGGTTGCGCGACCTAGCCTGAAAATAAGCCAATTGCCGGATAATATAGATACTCGATCCGGGTGCAATCGTGAGGGGGGCAGGCTGTAACATCCCTCAAACAACTAGACCCCTAGGTTTTGTTTTGTCATGACTAGGTCATGACAAAACCATAAGAAACTCAAGGGTCAAGTGAACAAGGGCCAAGGTGAAGATCACCTTGGTCTGCCAATAGCACACCTCACCACCAGACCTAGGGTTTTGACTTTAAGGCTCCAACTTGACCACATGACCCTACCCCAACACCCTTTAACCCTTTGGGAGATCCATAGGGTCACTAAGGACCCATTGGGGGCAGTCAAAGTGGCCAAGTTGGCTAAAGACCACCCTAACACTAAATGGGTCAAACTAGCCTACTTTGGGCCAGTGGACCCATCATTAGCCAAGTGGACCCCACCCATGCCCTCCTAACCCTAAAGTGAGGTCAATGGGTTACCAATGACCCATGGGGGTCAACCCAAGTGGCTAAGTTGACCCAAGTAAACACTAGTCCCAAAGTGGTCAAAGTGCCCTTACTAAGGGTCAAATGACCTTCAAGGTGCCAAGTCAACCCTACCTAGACCTTAGGGGAGGCCGATGGCTCACCAAGGACCCATTGAGGGTGACTCAAAAGGCCAAATTGACCAAGGTCAATCCTAGTCTAGGTTAGGTCAAACTAAGCTTAAATGGGCTAACCCAAGCTCAAGCTCTTTTTCCATTTGGGCTAACCAGCTCCTAATTATATGATAGTATGAATTAGAGGGCTGCCAATAGGCTAAGGGGATGAGCAAATTCAGCCTTGATGACTAGAAGAGAGAAAACTCCATTTTACCCTTTAATGGAGGAGAGAGAAAGTGGTGAAGGGAGGCCAAGAGCCCCTCCCTCCACCTCCAAGGGGGCTGATTCAACTGCCCCATTAAATTTGAGGAAGGTCAGGGGCCATTTTGGTGGTTGTTCATGGCCGGAAAAGTGCACTTAGCCATGGCCGAAATATGCTTTCAAGGCAATTAATTTCATTGATGTCATGACCACTCCCCTCCCCCATTTCACTCTTTTAAAAGCACCACTGGACTTAGGGGAGCCGTTTACACACTTCACCTGAAGGAGACGAGGCACTCCACTATACTGTTGCAGAAAACCGATCGGCGGCACCACCACCATGGCAACCCGTCGATCGACGCGACTCCAAGCCTCGAATAAGGTCCTCCCCTTCTCCTTTCTCTGTGGGTAGATCATAGGAATCTTTAGGGATGTGAATCGGGCTCAATTGAGCCTGATCGGGGGAGGCATTTGTAATGCCCCAAAACCCAATTAAGGTCACACGGCCTGGGACACGGGCGTGTCCAGAGCCGTGTCCTGCCCTGTATTAGCCTGGTTGTTTCGAGTGTGGAACACGGCTGGAAACACAGGTATGAACAGTCCTGACACGGGCATGTCGGTTGATAACACGGGCGTGTCAAATACCCGTGTCGTTCTCGGGTTGTGCCAGGCGGTGCCGACTGAAGTACACGGCCTGGAGCATGGGCGTGTACTGGTAGACACGGGCGTGTCAAAGTTGACACGACCGTGTTGGGGACCCGTGTCCTTTTCGGGATTTGTTGGTCCTATGTCGATTGAGGGACACGCCCCTCAACACAGGCGTGTACTTGGTAACACGGGCGTGTCAGGAGCCTGACACGGCGTGTCTAAGCCCGTGTCCTATTCTGGTTTGAGTCGGTTATTTTCCTCTTAAGGTACACGGCCTGTGACACGGGCGTGTCACAAGCCGTGTCAGCCCAGGGAAGATGCTTTTCAGAGCAAATCTGAGCCGTTCATTTCCTTTGATGAAGATCTAATGGCCCTGGGTATTTCCTGAAGGGATGAGTGCGGAAATGGATGAGTTATTTCTCATTCTATTATTATCATTCTCTTTCTAAGAATAAGAGAGAGAGAGAGAGCAAGGGAAGGAAGAAGAAGAGAAATTCGGTCGTCGGTGGTGCTACGGTGGTCCAAATCACGAGCTGAGTCCAGAGCTGCGAAGGCGAGGTCGTTGCAGTGACTTTCATCCGTCTCGTTTTTCTCCATGGCGCCAAAACGTCTTCCAAGGGTAACGATTTCCTTCTTGGACAAGTGAAGTCCTTCTTTCCTGCATTTGCATAGGAAATGCAGGAATGTAAATACTTAATCATGCAACCAGATAATGTAGGTACTCAATCTAGTTGCAATCGCGAGGAGGGCAGGCCCTGAAGACGGCAGGGCGATGGTCTGCAGTAACGGCGGAGAATGTAAATACTCAATCCGACCGCCGGACAATGTAGGTACTCAATCTAGTTAAAATCGCGAGGAGTCAGGTCCTGGCAACAGCAGGGTGATGGCCTGCGGTAATGGCAGAGAATGTAAGTACTCAATCCGACTGCCGGAGAATGTAGATACTCAATCCGGTTGCGCGATCTAGCCTTACAATAAGCCAATTGACAGAGAATTTAGATACTCGATCCGGGTGCAATCGTGAGGGGCAGGATGTAACATCTCTCAAACAACTATACCCCTAGGTATTGTTTTGTCATGACTAGGTCATGACAAAACCATTAGAAACTCAAGGGTCAGGTGAACAAGGGCCAAGGTGAAGATCACCTTGGTCTGCCAATAACACACCTCACCACCAGACCTAGGGTTTTGACTTTAAGGCTCCAACTTGACCCCATGACCCTACCCCAACACCCTTTAACCCTTTGGGAGATTCATAGGGTCACTAAGGACCCATTGGGGGCAGTCAAAGTGGCCAAGTTGGCCTTAGACCACCCTAACACAAAATGGATCAAACTAGCCTACTTAGGGCCAGTGGACCCATTCTTCGCCAAGTGGACCCCACCCATGCCCTCCTAACTATAAAATAAGGTCAATGGGTTACCAAGGACCCATTGGGGTCAACCCAAGTGGCTAAGTTGACCCAAGTAAACACTAGTCCCAAAGTGATCAAAGTGCCCTTACTAAGGGTCAAATGACCTTCAAGGTGCCAAGTCAACCCTACCTAGACCTTAGGGGAGGCCAATGGCTCACCAAGGACCCATTGAGGGTGACTCAAAAGGTCAAATTGACCAAGGTCAACCCTAGTCTAGGTTAGGTCAAACTAAGCTCAAATGGGCTAACCCAAGCTCAAGCTCTTTTTCCATTTGGGCTAACCACCTCCTAATTATATGATAGTATGAATTAGTGTGCTGCCAATAGGCTAAAGGGATGAGCAAATGCAGCCTTGATGATTAGGAGAGAGAAAACTCTATTTTACCCTTTAATGGAGGAGAGAGAAAGTGGTGAAGGGAGGCCAAGAGCCCCTCCCTCCACCTCCAAGGGGGCTGATTCAACTCCCCATTAAATTTGAGGAAGTTCAGGGGCCATTTTGGTGGTTGTTCATGGCCGGAACAGTGCACTCAGCCATGTCCGAAATATGCTTTCAAGGCAATTAATGGCATTGATGCCATGACCACTCCCCTCCCCCCATTTCACTCTTTTAAAAGCACTACTGGACTCAGGGGAGACATTTACACACTTCACCTGAAGGAGACGAGGCATTCCACTATACTGTTGCAGATACCCAATCGGCGGTACCACCACCATGGCAACCCGTCGATCGATGCGACTCCAAGCCTCCAATAAGGTCCTCCCCTTCTCCTTTCTCTGTGGGTAGATCATAGGAATCTTTAGGGATGTGAATCGGGCTCAATTGAGCCTGATTGGGGGAGGCGTTTGTAATGCCCCAAAACCCAATTAAGGTAACACGGCCTGGGACACGGGCGTGTCCAGAGCCGTGTCCTGCCCTGTATTAGCCTGGTTGTTTCGAGTGTGGAACACGGCTGGAAACACAGGTATGAACAGTCCTGACACGGGCGTGTCGGTTGATAACACGGGCGTGTCAAATACCCGTGTCGTTCTCGGGTTGTGTCAGGCGGTGCCGACTGAAGTACACGGCCTGGAGCATGGGCGTGTACTGGTAGACACGGGCGTGTCAAAGTTGACACGACCGTGTTGGGGACCCGTGTCCTTTTCGGGATTTGTTGGTCCTGTGTCGATTGAGGGACACGCCCCTCAACACAGGCGTGTACTTGGTAACACGGGCGTGTCAGAAGCCTGACACGGCGTGTCTAAGCCCGTGTCCTATTCTGGTTTGAGTCGGTTATTTTCCTCTTAAGGTACACGGCCTGTGACACGGGCGTGTCACAAGCCGTGTCAGCCCAGGGAAGATGCTTTTCAGAGCAAATCTGAGCCGTTCATTTCCTTTGATGAAGATCTAATGGCCCTGGGTATTTCCTGAAGGGATAAGTGCAGAAATGGATGAGTTGTTTCTCATTCTATTATTACCATTCTCTTTCTAAGAAGAAGAGAGAAAGAGGAGAGCAAGGGAAGGAAGAAGAAGAGAAATTCGGCCGTCGGTGGTGCTACGGTGGTCAAAATCATGAGCCGAGCCCAGAGCTGTGAAGGCGAGGCCGTTGCGGTTACTTTCATCCGTCTCGTTTTTCTCCATGGCGCCAAAACATCTTCCAAGGGTAACTATTTCCTTCTTGGACAAGTGAAGTCCTTCTTTCCTGCATTTGCATAGGAATCCTCCACTAAAGGGTGGATAGCGAAGTGATTCCCTTGGGATCGGTGGTTCATCCCTTATTTTATTGCATTAGAACCGAAAGTGTGCAGTACGGTTAGGCATGCTGTGTGAAGCTGTTGGATACATTGAAAAATGTGTACCAGATTTGAAGAAGTCTCATCTTAGTCAATGATATGCATCAATTTATATTTGATAGATGTTTGAGTTACATTATGCAGGTTTAAGAATTTGAAGAAATTTTCTAAGTACAAGTTTTTGGGTATTGTATCCACAATGTACCTGATTTGAAGAAGCCCCTGAACAAACTAAGGTGAATTCACTATGTATTTGATGAATTTCTTCTAGTTGTGCTTGCAGCTATTCATTGCTAAGTACACACCAATGTCAGGGTGCAGTAGGTCAATATACACGGGTCTGTGCAACGTAATCCCTCGTTGAGCAGATCAGTGTGTTGGCTTACGTGTACTCTCTCTATTGGAGTGTACTTATTTCCAAGCACAGGGTCATGAAAGATCATGAGCAGACAAGGAGCAAGGATAGGCCAAAGAACAGCTCACGGGTTGAAAGACGAGAATCGTCTAAGTGTAAATCGTCGAGAATCACTAAGTGATTCTCACCGATTCGTCGAGAATCACTAGTGATTCTCGACGAGTCGTCGAGAATCACTAGATGATTCTCGCCGGGTTGGGCCGGCTGTCTCGACGCAGTCAGAAAATTCTCTAAGGCAGAATCGTCGAGAATCACTAAGTGATTCTCGCCGATTCGTCGAGAATGACTTTGCATTCTCGACGATTCGGCGAGAATCAAATGTGATTCCCGTCGATTCTCTCCGGCCTCTATAACCTGTGCAGCCAGAATTCGCCAAGTAGAATTCGGCGAGAATCGTAAGTGATTCTCGCCGATTCGTCGAGAATCACCTACGATTCTCGCCGATTTTGCCTTGGGCGATTTTTCCGAATTCCTGGACCGGTCCATGTTACCTGCAGCTATTTGAACCGGACTTTGGTCTTTGCTTTGGTGGGGCCCACAACGGTCATCTCCATGACCTATTGTATAAATACACAGGTATTTGTGTACAGTGGTTCATGGATACAGAATACGAATGCCGAGCCGCCGACTAACCCTAAAATCGCGAACCAGCTCCGCCTCCATCGCCGCCGCTCGTGCAGTGGTCACGGTAGCTGGTCTCGATCTCCTCCAGATCCCCGGTGACAGAAGCCAAGTCTTGCACAGTGTCTCACGCGTCTAACCAGAGATTTTTTGTCTCTTGATTTGAGATATGGAAATCCATCCCCGTCCGAATCGATCGAGACGATCGATCCTAGTGTGACCGTTGGAAGACCTTGCCGACTTCTCTAAGACGATTGAATCTCCAGTGCATCGCTGCTGTTTTCAGTTGCCGCCGCCAACACCGAGAACCTTGCCGCCGCCCTTTGCCGCCGCCAGTCTCGGGGAGATTTTCTCCAAGAAAGATCAAGGGTTGTGGACTTTTCGTTGCCTACAAGAACAAGTAGTCTAACGAAAAGGGACACCTAGATCTTCAAGTTATTTGTATTTCTTATACACTCCAATTTATTTTTCATTGTAAAGGAACATTTGGTTCCTAGTTGTAGGGTTGGGTGCAACCCGTGTTGTGGGAGTGTTGACTCCTACGTGTGGAAGGGTTCCTTCCGATAGTGCAAGGATTGGATTTCAATCCTGTTGGTGAAGTGACCGAGTCGTCCCTGGTTGGGAGATAGGTCGAAGGGGGAAAGTGAACGTACCCAAATCGGGGAACCACTATAAATTGCTTGTGTCATGTTTATGTTGTGTTGTTTTGTTTTCTTGTGCAGGTACAATTTTAATTCCGCAAATACGCTGCAAGACACCTATTCCCCCCCCCCCATAGGTGAAGCTAGTTGGCACTAAGTGGACTTTCAAGTGGTATCAGAGGGAGGTTACTCATCAAAGGGGTTAACACCTCGAGTAAGTTCCTGCATCTAGTGTCAACAAGAAGATCAGACTCAAGCATGGAGTTGGATTATGATGTCCCTCCTCTAAGACTCCCCTCATGTACAAAGGAGTACTATCCTGTATGGAAGATGAGAGTACTATTTCATCTGGAGGCCATCGACCCTCGAG
Organism: Platanthera zijinensis; assembly: GCA_039513925.1. Taxonomy (NCBI): domain Eukaryota; kingdom Viridiplantae; phylum Streptophyta; class Magnoliopsida; order Asparagales; family Orchidaceae; genus Platanthera; species Platanthera zijinensis. The sequence goes on along the minus strand of CM077080.1, from coordinate 190,705,527 downwards.
CATCACTCATTCTGGAAGAGGGTCCTTCATTCCCATGAAGGCCTCCTGCTCTGGAAAGGATATGCAGATCCCCAAGGAGACTACTGAAATGTCTGAGATTGAATTCTCTCTTTTCAACTTGGATAAAATGATTCGTAAAATCATCCTGGATGTTTGGACTGGACCTTCCCGGTCAAGACTTGAAAAGTGTAAGACGGCCAAGTCCTTGTGGCAAACTGTATCAGACCTCATGGAGGGACCAGACAGAACAGGGATAAGTCGTCAGCAAGAGGATGAGGCATATATGGGGGTCAGCATTTCTGAAGAAGAAAGTGATGACCAATTTCTCAGTATCAGGGCTCATGTGTCCTTATCAGAGACTAAGGAGGAAGTTGATGAAGACTGCTCAGCTGAGGATGACTCAGCTGCCCCGGTCAGTCCTAACACTATTCCTGATCAGCTAAGTCAGGACCAGGTAACTTCTTCACCTTGCCCCTCTCTTCCTCATGTTCCTGAAGACAGGAATATTTTGGATGATTGCCCTCCAGAAAATCCTGATGCCCTGAAGAGTGTCCTTCAGAAAAGCAACCTGATTGTTGAGGAGCAAGCTCAGGAGATTGCTCGGCTGAAAATCTTATTGGTTCTCCAATTGGCATCCAATAAGGTTAAGGACTCTAAAATCTCAGATCTAGAGAGTAGTCTAGAGAATGAGAAGAGGATAGTATCCAACTTTTCCAAGGTTGATGCTATCAAAAGAAAGGAAGAAAACGGGTGGATCTCCCGAATTATCAATTCATGGAGAAATGGGGAAACGGTATTTAGACCCCCCACTCCAGGAAGGAAAGGTACTCATCATGCCTACAGGTATGATCACAGGAACAACCGTGGTCACTGCAAGGGTGATCTGCCCTCATGTGGAAACACCCATAATGCAAGGGCTGTCATGGCCACCCTTGAGAGAATGCCTAAGGCTCGTTCTGAACCCTTTGTATTCTCGGCCACAGCCCCAACTCTGCATGAATCTGCTGATATCAGCTCTCAATGCTCCTTTCACCACCCTAGGACACAAAAAGGGGGGGTTAGAAGTCATGCAGTTAGTGCTCATGGGGCCTCTGAAAGGGTGCTGACTGAAAGGAAGGCACCACCTCCCAGGCCTCATGACGCTCACTACATGCCTTCCTTCCACCCTTCCAAGTGTCACGATGGAAGAGGCAATTTTGAGAGCAGATCCGGCTCTATCCCGTTTAGACCTAGGTCCTTGACTACCTCAGTCACCGGGTCAGGTCAGAAACGGAGATACAACATTCACACATGTTAGTGCTGTGGCAAGGTGGGTCACTTTGCCATAGATTGTTGGCATAACCCCTCTGTGTCAAGGGCAAGGGCGTTTCCACCTCCTCTGGGCAGAGGTAGTCTTCCTGACAGGATTTCTGAGGGAAGGCACTCGTGTTTTTATGCTAACAAGAACCTAGGACCCAATACATATTGGGCTCCTAAGGTAAGGTAACACTCTTTGGTGCAGGGCAGTCTAGGCTCCCGTAAACATGATGGGAGCTAGACAGAAGATGTTCCAAGAATGGATTGGAACAAGTATCTGGAACAAATGAAGTACTATCTACAATGGGATACTCAAATTGAACACCTTGGTGTAGGGATGATAGGAAAAGCACTTCAGGGACGTGTCAATTCCTCGGAAGAAGACTCATCTCATGGAATAGCAAGAAGCAGAACTGTGTAGCAACCTCCACAGCAGATTCTGAGTACATCTCGGCTGGCAGCTGTTGCGCACAACTCCTATGGATCAGAAATCAGTTAGCAGACTATGACCTCCAGTTCAAGGAAGTACCAATGTACTGCGACTCCTCCAGTTCAATTGCTATTGCCAACAATCCGGTATCGCACAGCAGAACGAAGCATATTGAAGTGCGCTACCACTTCATTCGGGAGCACGTGGAGAACAAGGGCATCACTCTCTGCTATGTCCCCACTAACAAGCAGATTGCAGACATTTTCACAAAGCCCCTTGACGTGGCCAAGTTCAGTATGTTCAAAACTGAATTGGGGATGCTAAACTACGAGGAATGAAGACTACAGAAGCTCAAGGCTCATGCGTCTAGGGGGAGCCTCTGCTAGGAATTTAGTGAAAGCAAAGGTACAAGAACTGAGGGGGAGCATGGTTTCTCATGCTTCAGTCCCCGATTTGCAGAAGCCGAAAAGGGGGAGATTACCATTACCCTCTCGGCTAAGGTGCTAAGGTGATAACTCCACAAGCTCTAAAGATAACGGTATGGAATTTCAACTTTTTATTTTAAGTTCTGTTCCTCCAAGCCGTTGTATTCACCTTAGCTTGTAGGGTTTAGGCTTCTTCAAATAGGGGGAGATTGTTGGGTATTGTATCCACAATGTACCTGATTTGAAGAAGCCCCTGAACAAGCTAAGGTGAATTCACTATGTATTTGATGAATTTCTTCTAGTTGTGCTTGCAGCTATTCATTGCTAAGTACACACCAATGTCAGGGTGCAGTAGGTCAATATACACGGGTCTGTGCAACGTAATCCCTCGTTGAGCAGATCAGTGTGTTGGCTTACGTGTACTCTCTCTATTGGAGTGTACTTATTTCCAAGCACAGGGTCATGAAAGATCATGAGCAGACAAGGAGCAAGGATGGGCCAAAGACCAGCTCACGGGTTGAAAGACGAGAATCGTCTAAGTGTAAATCGTCGAGAATCACTAAGTGATTCTCGCCGATTCATCGAGAATCACTAGTGATTCTCGACGAGTCATCGAGAATCACTAGATGATTCTCGCCGGGTTGGGCCGGCTGTCTCGACGCAGTCAGAAAATTCTCTAAGGCAGAATCGTCGAGAATCACTAAGTGATTCTCGCCGATTCGTCGAGAATGACTTTGCATTCTCGACGATTCGGAGAGAATCAAATGTGATTCCCGCCGATTCTCCCCGGCCTCTATAACCTGTGCAGCCAGAATTCGCCAAGTAGAATTCAGCGAGAATCGTAAGTGATTCTCGACGATTCGTCGAGAATCACCTACGATTCTCGCCGATTTTGCCTTGGGCGATTTTTCCGAATTCCTGGACCGGTCCATGTTACCTACAGCTATTTGAACCGGACTTTGGTCTTTGCTTTGGTGGGGCCCACAACAGTCATCTCCATGACCTATTGTATAAATACACAGGTATTTGTGTACAGTGGTTCACGGATACAGAATACGAATGCCGAGCCGCCGACTAACCCTAAAATCGCGAACCAGCTCCGCCTCCGTCGCCGCCGCTCGTGCAGTGGTCACCGTAGCTGATCTCGATCTCCTCCAGATCCCCGGTGACAGAAGCCAAGTCTTGCACAGCGTCTCACGCGTCTAACCAGAGATCTTTTGTCTCTTGATTTGAGATAGGGAAATCCATCCCCGTCCGAATCGATCGAGACGATCGATCCTAGTGTGACCGTTGAAAGACCTTGCCGACTTCGCTAAGACGATTGAATCTCCAGTGCATCGCTGTTGTTTTCAGTTGCCGCCGCCAACACCGAGAGCCTTGCCGCCGCCCTTTGCCGCTGCCAGTCTCGGGGAGATTTTCTCCAAGAAAGATCAAGGGTTGTGGACTTTTCGTTGCCTACAAGAACAAGTAGTCTAATGAAAAGGGACACCTAGATCTTCAAGTTGTTTGTATTTCTTATACACTCCAATTTCTTTTTCATTGTAAAGGAATATTTGGTTCCTAGTTGTAGGGTTGGGTGTAACCCGTGTTGTTGGAGTGTTGACTCCTACGTGTGGAAGGGTTCCTTCCGATAGTGCAAGGATTGGATTTCAATCCTGTTGGTGAAGTGACTGAGTCGTCCCTGGTTGGGAGATAGGTCGAAGGGGGAAAGTGGACGTACCCAAATCGGGGAACCACTATAAATTGCTTGTGTCCTATCTGTGTTGTGTTGTTTTGTTTTCTTGTGCAGGTACAATTTTAATTCCGCAAATACGCTGCAAGACACCTATTCCCCCCCCCCCATAGGTGAAGCTAGTTGGCACTAGGTGGACTTTCACAAGTGTCGACACTTGTGAAGAAAATGTGTCGACACCTAGGCGACTATGTCGACACTAATGAAGAAGTTGTGTCGACACCCAGAAGTTGTGTCGACACTAATGAAGAAGTTGTGTCGACACTCAAAGCTAAGTCGACACCTAAAGAAAGACCTGTGTCGACACCCAGAATTGTGTCGACACCTGAAGCAGAAGTTGTGTAGACATTTAAATCTGAAGCTGTGTCGACACTCAGGAGCTATATCGACACCAGAAGCAATTGTGTCGACACACAAGACTTGTGTCGACACACACTCAACGCCTTTTGGACACACTCAACGTCGTCGACACACACTCAACGCTGTCGACACACACTCAACGCCGTTTGACAAACACTTAACGCCATCTGTCTGTAACAGATATGTCGAGACAAGAAGTTGTTGTGTCGACACACATGACTTGTGTCGACACATACAACAGAAGAAGTGTCGAGAATCAGAAGTATGACTGTGTCAACACTTGGAGTATTGTGTTGACACCATGAATACTTGTGTCGACACTTAGCCTATATGTGTCGACATATATGAAGCAATCTGCTGAGTGATTTGTGCTGAGTTGGAATGAATTTGAAGAATCTACTGACATGTCTGGTGACTTGACAGCTGTCATATCCAACCGGTCTGACTCCTCTGTCAGAACTATCAGAAGTTTGTTATAAACCGGATCAGCCAGTAACCGTGGAGAAATCTCTATATAAGAGTCAGATCTGTAACAACCAGATGACGATCGATTAAAAAAAGGAAAAACGAGAGAATTTCTTCAACAAGAACAGGGGAAACCCTTACGAAGGCAGATCCAGAGTTGTCTGCAAGTAAGATTCAGATTTCAATCTGAATTTAAGGAAGAAGCTGACTGAAGATCAACTTCAACAACAAGAGAAGATCCACCTTATTTTAGTTCTATCAAGAAGCTTTGAAAAGTTAAGTCAGGTTGGATCAGAAGGGTCAGTTCATTCTAGAACTGATCAAGAAGGGTACACCATCAGAGAAATATAGCTGGTGAATGTTTCTATTTCTTAATACATTCAATTTCTTGTAAGATCTATTATTAGATCTGAGTTGTAAGCCTAAAATTATAAAGGCTGAGGTAGGGCTGATAGCCTGAGGTGTAGGACTTGTGGTAAGTCTAAGTTGTAAGCCTAGTTATAAAGGCTGAGGTAGGGCTAAGGCCTGAGGTAGGATTCTGGGGAAGAATCTGAGGTAGGACTTGGTTAAGTCTGAGCTGTAGGAATCATTTTGGTTCTGAGATTGTAAGATCTGCGGATCCGAGCCAGTGGAAGGAAGTTAGGCTGAATCCAGTTATCTACTGGATAGGCGAAGGGGAAAAGTGGATGTACCCATATCTTGGGGAACCATTATAGATCTGGTGTATGTTGTGATTGTTTTATATTCTGTGTATTGAATAATCTGTGCTGAAGATTCATCTAACTGTTTGCCTAAAAATAATTTAAAAAGGATTAGAACCTATTCACCCCTCCCCCCCTCTAGGTGTTTAGGCTCTTGAAATAAAGTCTTTCAGAAGCCCATCCGGACAAGTTGGTCTGGACTGGTGATGCATTGTTTGCAAATCGGAGAAGACTTCGGATAATTGATTGCTTGTATGAAATCCTTGGTGGATACCTGCAGCTTGGTGCAGCAGGAAGTACTGGAGTAAATCCAGGAAAAAGCTTTGAGAGTTGTTGCTTGGTTTTCAACTCTTGTGGTCGTGAGTGCCATTTTGTGTGAAGTTGAGCCGTTGGGCTGCAACAGTGGAATGATGGGAAAGGTGAAGCCGTACCCGCATCAGTCTAGGCTTGAGTCTGACAAATGTGAGCAATGGGAAAGGTGGATATGTACCCGCGTTATGTGTCTAACCGTGGGTGCTTAAGGCCCTGTTAGGATCACATAGCGAGAGTCTTTGGCCTGCGCGCCGTAACGACTAGGAATGCTCATAATTAACCGACATGTCTGGGACCTCTGAACGGTGGTAGGACCTGAGTTTCGGTACACCAATAATGTGCCCTGAGTGCACGGAACGTCGGGCCGTCGTGCCGACGTTTGTGATATGTATTGACTTGTGCGTTTGTGCACGTCCTTGGTGGATCGTTATATATATGATGTGTGAATAAAATGCTTTACAAGGAAGGAATTTTGCTACCCTGTGCCAGGGGAAGGGTCGTTATAATTGGTCAGTTGAATGCTGACTGTTGCCCTTTTTGCCACCGCTTGGTGAATTGATTATTTGCAGGTATGCTGGCCCAAGCAGGAAATAGAGGGTTGAAGCCCAGGTTGCGCTGCTGCCCTCGAAGGCTTGTTTTGTTTACTCTTGTTCATGTATGGTCGGCCTGCGCGCCGATGTTTGTAAACCACACCTTTGTTAAGAGAAACTTGTAAGGCCATAAGGTCATGTACCTTTTGTGTTTGGTTGTATACATTACTAATTAGTAGTAGTGGACATTTCTGTTCTTAATGAGTTCAAATTTTCAACCATGAAGCTTCCGCTAGAATGCTCTGTGTTAAGGTTCGACTTGTTGCGATATTATCTAGTAACTTCTCTGCCTGTTTGTGGAATATGGTGTGGGCCCCGGCTGGACCCTTTATTACTTTACACGTGACGGGTAGAGGTGTTACAATTTGGTATCAACATGTTGGTCTATCTCTTCCGAATTCGTGATCGAATTATTTTGAGGGGTGGCGAACACGTGTAAGTGCTGCCGTTATAACACATAAAATGAACTCAAGGATGTCCACTTAGGAATGAAAATACGCTTGTTTGTCGTTTGATTGGTCGCTAAATTGTGTTTCTACACATATAGGTGACTAGAAGTGTTGCGGGTTAGTCGGAACCTCAACGTCCTGTTGAAAGTGCGACACCAGCTGAGGTTCCCACACCTCCTCCATCTGCCGAAACTGTATGTTTGATTACGGAGACAGTACTTGGTGTTATGAATGCTCAGCAGGCTGGGCAGGCACGGCCTGCAATGGTGCCAATGCATGTTGGGGTAAGGCAAGAACCGGTAGAAGTTGTGGTTGAACCGCGGACAGCAGATCAACAATCGAAGCGGTTCATGAGCTTCAATCCTCCTATATTTACTGGGGCGGGTTCCCAAGCCCAAGCGGAGGATTGGCTCGCAAGGATTAAGAGAATCTTGACAGCTCTCAGAGTTGAGGAGGAACAGAAAGTAACTTTAACCACTTTCCTGCTTGAAGGAGAAGCTCGGCTGTGGTGGGATGAGGTTGAACTGCATCACTTGGCAGGAAGACAATTGGCGGAGGTCTTGATTAAAGAGTTCTCTCGGTTGTTCTTAGCAAAGCATTTGCCAATGCAACAGAGAATTGCTATGGAGTTGGAGTTCCAACGATTGACTCAAGGAGAACATAGTGTGGATGACTACTTTCATGAGTTTACGCGTTTGGCACGGTATGCGGGTACTATTTTCGCCGAAGAGGAGTAGAAGACCAGTCAGTTCTATGGGGGACTACGGGATGAGCTACGATATCTGCTCCCGAGTTCTGTGAACCAGGGGTTTCAAGCATTGGTCTGTACGGCTCGGTCTTTCGAGAAGGACTTGAAAAGAGGGCAGGGAAAGGGGAACTTGGCTGTTACAAAGCCGGAGTTCAAGCCACCGCGTCCGGAGAAGTCTGGGAACCGAAAGAGATGGGGTAAGAAGTCTAAATCTGCTGGACAAACTCCTTCAGTGGTTGCTTCAGAGGCATCTTCTGGTTATGGTCCTCGTACTTGCTACACGTGTGGTAAGCCGGGACACTATGCTCGGGAGTGTCGAGTTGGCCCTCCAAAAGGCCAGAAGAAGCCGGGTGCATCCTATGTGGGAAAAGGGAAGGCTGTGGTGGAGTCTTCTGCATCGTAGGCGCAGCCCCCCGAGTTTACAATCTTGGACAACAGGAGGCCATCAATCAGGCCGATGTTGTCACAGGTGCGAGTAATTTATAGTTTTACTTTATGCTTTGTGTTGTGCTTTTTTTAAGCTTGGTGTTATAGGTTTTGTCCTTATACGGGACTATCCGGCAAGTACACTGTTCGATACAGGTGCTTCACATTCGTTTCAGTCTGAAGATTTCGTCTTGCGAATCGGGGTGCCTATACGGACCACGACAGATAGTATGAAGGTGTTACTACCTAACGGATGTTTGATGTGCACGGATAAATCTTGTTGTGTTGAGGTAAAGATAGGAAGTCGGGATTTAAGGGTGGAAACACCAGTATTGCCGATATCAGAGTTCGATATAATCTTTGGTATGGACTGGCTTTCAAAGCATCATGCCTGTATAGATTTCACTTCAAAAGAAGTTACACTGGGGTAGAATACCAAACAAGAGACTAAGTTCAATGGCATGCGAGGGACGAGTAGGATATTGATATCTGCTCTCCAAGTCATTAAAGAAGTTCAGAAGTGTGCAGAGTTATTCTTAACACTTGTAGAGGCAGTGGAGCTGAAGGACAGTGTGAGTGAGGTGTCGATTGTACCAGAATATGTTGATGTGTTTCCAAAAGACCTTCCTGGGTTACCTCCCCAAAGGGAAATCGACTTCGTTATCGAGCTAGTGCCAGGTGAAAAACCTGTTGCCCGTTCGCCTTACCGGGTAGCGCCAAAGGAAATGGCGGAACTGAAAGTTCAGTTGCAAAAATTGCTAGAGCAAGGCTATATATGCCCAAGTTAGTCACCTTGGTGCGCGCCGGTTCTCTTTGTAAAAAAGAAGGACGGTAGATTGCGTCTATGTATTGACTATAGAGAACTGAACAAACTGACGAAAAAGAACAAGTATCCGATTCCACGGATTGACGACTTATTTGACCAGTTAATTGGCTCGATTGTATACTCCAAGTTGGATTTAAAGTCAGGTTATTATCAGTTGAGAGTTCGTGAAAGTGACATACCCAAAACACCGTTTGGAACACGCTATGGTCACTATGAGTTAACGGTAATATCGTTTGGGCTGTCGAATGCGCCATCAGTATTTATGGACTTAATGCATCAGACGTGTAGGGAATACTTGGACCTCTTTGTGATCGTCTTTATTAACAATATCCTCGTATACTCCCAATCTGAAGAAGATCATGCAAATCATTTGCGGATGGTGTTACACACCCAGAGAAAGAACAAGCTCTATGCCAAGTTCTCTAAGTGTGAGTTTTGGCTGTCGTCAGTGGCTATCCTTGGCCATGTGGTTAGTGGAGAGGGCATTGCGGTGGATCCTTCCAAGATAGTTATTATACAGGAGTGGCATGTTCTCACTATAGTAGCAGAAGTCTGGAGTTTCTTTGGGCTTGCGGGCTATTACAGGCTCTTTGTAGAGAACTTCTCGAGGATAGCCTTGCCTCTCACCACACTTACGATGAAGGATCAGAAGTTCGTTTGGACGCCCGAGTACGCATGAGCTTTTGAAGAGCTAAAGGGTCGTTTGACCACGATGCCAATCTTGACATCGCCATGTGGTCAGGACGGCTTTGAGGTTTATAGTGATGCGTCAGGGAGCGGCTTAGGCTACATTCTTCTACAGTTCGGAAAGGTGATAGCATATGGCTCACGCCAGTTGAAGGTGCACAAACGGAATTACCCCGTCCATGATTTGGAGTTGGCGGCGGTGATATTCGCACTTAAACTGTGGCATCATTACCTATATGGCGTGAAAGTGGATATATTCACGGACCATAAGAGCCTGAAATATATGTTGGATCAGAAGGATCTCAACATGCGACAGAGAAGGTGGATGGAGTTTCTTGGTGACTACACCTTCAAAATTCATTATACTCCTGGTAAAGGGAATGTCGTCGCGGATGTCTTGAGTCTTAGAACTCCGGCAAGGGCAAATTAGTTGCTAAGGCATGACGAAAGCCTAATTCGAGAACTGGAAGCATTAGATATTTCTTATGTTCAAAAGAATTCCACTACAAATGCGGGCTTAAACTGGACGGAGGTACAGTGTGACCTGGCGGATAGAGTTCGGGAAGCAACAACACTTGATGAAAGTCTACAACGCCATGCAGCGAAAAGTGTGGATTCTCAGTTTTCGTTTAATGACGGCCTTTTTCGGAAGGACGGTCGTTTGTGTGTCCCAGATAGGGGTAAACTTCGTGAAGAATTGATGTATGAAGCCCACTTCACAAAGTATTCGATTCACCCCAGGAGCACGAAGATGTATAAGGATCTGAAGAAAATTTTTTGGTGGCCTGGAATGAAGGACATAGCGCACTATATTGCTAAATGTCAAAATTTTGCCTTAGTAAAGGCTGAATGCCAAAAACCGGGAGGTTTTCTGAAGTCGTTGTCTATCCCTGTGTGGAAATTTGATGATATTTCCATGGATTTCGTGCATGGGTTGCCGAGATCACAACGTGGAAATGATGCAGTTTGGGTGATTGTGGACCGGTTAACTAAGGTGTCGCACTTCATCCCGAACCGAAAGGACGATTCAGTTGAAAAGTTGGCAAAGATGTATGTTGATACTATTGTACGATTGCACGGTGTGCCCCGTAGCATCGTTAGTAATCGAGATAGGTGTTTCACTTCGGGAGATTGGAGATTAGTACACCAACTGTTGGTTACGAAATTACATTTCAGCACGGCCTTTCATCCTTAGACGGATGGTCAGACTGAAAGGACCAACAGGACGTTGGAGGATATGCTCTGAATGTGTACGCTGGATTTCGGGAAGAGTTGGGAAGATCGTCTCTTTATGATTGAGTTCACCTACAACAATAGCTACCAAGCTAGTATCCAGATGGCGCCCATTGAGACTTTATACCGTAAGAAATGTCGTTCACCTTTGGCTTGAGCGAAGACTGGCGAAACAAAGTTGTACAAGCGAAAGGAGATGGATGATGCCAACTCAATTATACGGTTGATACGAGAAAGACTGCTGGTGGCTCAAGATAGGCAAGCTAAGTATTACAATGCCAAGCACCGAAACGTGGAGTTTGCGGTGGGCGATTGGGTATACTTGAAAATTAAACCCTTTAAAGGTGTGTCCAGGATACGGCGTCTGAAAAAGCTAAGCCCGAGGTATTTGAGACCGTTTGAAGTGGTAGAGCGTGTTGGTGAAGCTTTCTATCGGTTAGCACTTTTGCTAGAGCTGAGTTGTTTACATGATGTATTTCATGTCTCGGTGTTGCAGAAAGCGGTGAAAGAGCCATCACAGGTGGTTGTTGCAGATCAAGTATAAGTCGACAGTGGGATAATGACGAAGGTTAGGCCTATTCGGATCGAGGATACGGCGGTTAAACAGCTACAAAACAAAACTATCGGGATGGTCAAGTTCCGGTAGGACAACTGTGGCCGTGAGGAGTTGTCATGGGAGCAAGAACAAACCATGCATACTGAATTTCCCGAGCTATTTATGTGAGGCTGTTGTAACCATATGATTTGAACAAAGAGAATATTTTGTAAAATATTTTGTTTGTTGCGAACTGCGTGCGTTAGCAATTTCGATATGAAATTCTCTTAAGGGGGAGAGTTGTAATGCCCCAAAACCAAATTAAGGTCACACGGCCTGGGACACGGGCGTGTTAAGAGCCGTGACCTGCTCTGTGTTAGCCTGGTTGTGTCGAGTGTGGAATACGGTTGGAAATACGGGTATGAACAGTGCTGACACGGGCGTGTCGGTTGGTGATACGGGCGTGTCAAATACCTGTGTCATTCTCGGGTTATGCCGGGCGGTGCTGACTGAAGTACACGGCCTGGAGCACGGCGTGTACTGGTCGACATGGGCGTTTCAAAGTTAACACGGCCGTGTTGGGGACTCGTGTCCTTTTCGGGATTTGTTGATCCTGTGTCGATTGAGGGACACGCCCCTCAACACGGGCGTGTACTTGGTGACACAGGCATGTTAGGAGCCTGATACAGGCGTGTCTAAGCCCGTGTCCTGTTCTGGTTTGAGTCGGTTGTTTGTCGCTTAAGGTACACGGCCTGTGACACGGGCGTTTCACAAGCCGTATCAGACCAGGGATGATGCTTTTCAGAGCAAATCTGAGCCATTCGTTTCCTTTGATGAAGATCTAACGACCCTGGGTATTTTCTGAAGGGATAAGTGCCGATATGGATGAGTTATTTCTCATTCTATTATTACCATTATCTTTCTAAGAAGAAGAGAGAGATGAGAGCAAGGTAAGGAAGAAGAAGAGAAATCCGGCCGCCGGTGGTGCTACGGTGGTCCAAATCGCGAGCCGAGTCCAGAGCTGCGAAGGCGAGGCTGTTGCGGTGACTTTCATCCATCTTATTTTTCTCTATGGCGCCAAAACGTCTTCCAAGGGTAATGATTTCCTTCTTGGACAAGTGAAGTCCTTCTTTCCTGCATTTGCATAGGAATCCTCCACCAAAGGGTGGATGGCGAAGTGATTCCCTTGGGATCGGTGGTTCATCCCTTATTTTATTGCATTAAAACCGGAAGTGTGTAGTACAGTTAGGAATGCTGTGTGAAGCTCATCCGGACAAGTTGGTCTGGATTGGTGATGCTTTGTTTGCAAATCAGAGAAGACTCCGGATAAATTGATTACTTGTATGAAATCGTTGGTGGATACTTGTAGCTTGGTGCAGAAGGAAGTACTAGAGGAAATCCAGGAAAAAGCTTAGAGAGTTGGTGCTTGGTGTTCAACTCTTGTGGCCATGAGTGCCATTTTGTGTGAAGTTGAGTCGTTGGGCTGCATCGGTGGAATGACGGGAAATGTAAAGCCATACCCGCGTTAGTCTAGGCTTGAGTCTGACGAATGTGAGCAATGGGAAAGGTGGATCTGTACCCATGTTATGGTTGTCTAACTGTGGGTGCTTAAGGCCCTATTAGGATCACATAGCGAGAGTCTTTGGCATGCGCGCCATAAAGACTAGGAATGCTCATAATGAACCGTCATGTCTGGGACCTCTGAACGGTGGTGGGACCTGAGTTTCGGTACACCAATAATGTGCCCTAAGTGCACAGAACGTCGGGCCGTCGGGCCGGTATTTGTGATATGTATTGACTTGTGTGGTTGTGCACGTCCTTGGTGAATCATTATATATATGTTGTGTGAATAAAATGATTTGCAGGGAAGGAATTCTGCTACCCCGTGTCAGGGGCAGGGTCGTTATAATTGGTCAGCTGAATGCTTATCGTTGCCCTGTTTTCCACCGCTTGATGGATTGATTCTTTGTAGGTGATGTTGGCCCAAGCGGGAAATAACGGGCTGAAGCCCAGGTTGCATTGCTACCCTCGAAGGCTTGTTTTGTTTACTCTTGTTCATGTGTGGCCGACATGCGCGCCGATGTTTGTAAACCACACTTTTGTTAAGAGAAACTTGTAAGGCCATAAGGTCATGTACCTTGTGTGTTTGGTTGTATACATTCCTAATTAGTAGTAGTGGACATTTCTGTTCTTAATGAGTTCAAGTTTTCAACCATGAAGCTTCCGCTAGAATGCTCTGTGTTAGGGTTCGACTTGTTGTAATATTATTTAGTAACTTCTCCGCCTGTTTGTGGAATATGGTGTGGGGCCCCGTCCGGACCCTCTATTATATTACACGTGACGGGTAGAGGTGTTACATCATTTTCCTGATTTTTCCGTGAAAAGCTCACCTTACGGGATCGCAGGAGACGACCCCTCCGGCGGCCGTACCGCCGCTAATCGACAACTACCACCTCAACGGAGGTGGTGGAGGTGGTGGCCGGCCAGGGAGGTGGTCGGGTGGCTGGCAGCAGCAGCTTGAAGTTGGCTCAGGAAGAGGGAATCGGGACCGACGGCTTGAGGTTCAAGACGATCCAGGCGTCGTTGGATCATGCGTCAAGATCTATGCTAGATCATTTCTATTTAAATTAATAAATGATTTTCTGCTTCCTTTTTTCAAACATTTTAGATTAATTATTAAAAGTATCTAGGTGCTTCTAATAAAAAAGTGGTAAACACCAAAGTTGTATCCCTTGATGTTAACTTTAATTTAAAATTTGTTTCAACCATTTTGGCATAGTGGTCTGACCACAACACCCATTATGGTGGGGTCCATACATAGGCATGATCAGATCTTGGTTTGAGTGCCCCCACCAATCCAGCCATCCAAATGGCCTGAAATTTGGACTGAGGGTCACTCTCACCTATACCAACAACATATCCAAAAATGAGAATTTTTGGATATTATTTTCCTATAGTTTTTTGTAATAATTTAATAAATCATGACTAAATTAATTAAGGGACCTAATGACCCCCAAATGCTCCCAAATTTGGGTGAGAGGTTTTTGGGGTCCATATAAGTCTCTGTACAAATCTTCATCCCATTTGGTGATGATTTGGTTTGTAAATAAGCAAACCCTAGCCTTTCCCTAAAAGGGGTATTTAGGCCAAAAGTGCCCCTTGTGGGTTTGAGTGGCCAAACCACCTCAGCAGTGGTTGAAATTTGGGCCACTGATTTGACATGACATTTAACACCCTCATAGGGATTATGGGGTGGATTAGGGTGGATTTGCCCTAGGACCCTAGTGCTAACCCTAAGGTTGAACCTTGGGGGCTTGTGAAGGACATAGGGGATTATGTTCTTGGATGGACTTGGGGATTAGTCCATGAGATCATATGGTGGTGAAATGCCCTAGGAAGGGATATGGTGGTATTTAGACACATGCACCCCACATAAACCACTTAATAAGAATTTAGGACTTTAAACCCTAGAAATTATCTTATAGGTCAAATGACCTTGAATCTTGGTGATATTTTGGTATGGATAATTTCATAGTATTATTAACCTCTGGTATTTATCTTAGGACGTTTAGAGATCAGTAGATCATCTTTGTAGTAGTAGCTTTCATATTGCCCTTTTTATGTTAACGATGAAAATATGATGTCTAGATGGTAGAATTGTTTGAAATGCTGGAATAGTTAATCAAATGACATTAAGTTTCACTAGTAGTTTAATTGGAGTGGTTGAAGCTTTATTTATAGTACTTCCTTTGTAAAGTAAATTAGTGCACCTTAACTGGATAAATAGGAAATAAATATTATGGCTTGCTGGAAAATTGTGATACTTAGTCAAGGAACATATTAGGGCATATAAAAGCATCGAAAATTGTTGAATGTTGTTTAATTGAGATTACAAGGGTGTGTCTTCATAAAGCGTCTTATGATGGTTTTCCTTAGGATAATCTTTTACCTGGTTTACTGACTTGGGAATTTCATGAAACTTAGAAAGTGAATTTTTATGATCATAATGTAGCTCTGTTAATTTTTGAGGAATTTGCGGACTAGTATTCTTGGTACTTCCTTCAATACCCCTATTTATATGAATTATTTTGGATTAAATATTTAGAGGTTAAATGTTTTATGAAATTTTATGATATTTAGTATTCACTGATATCTTGTTATCCTACAATGTTCATAATTTTTGTATGGTCATACCCTAAGTAAATCTAGTACTTCATGTTCAAATCACCTATGGATTAATTTTGGGAAAAATTAATTAAATATCAAATTTAATTAGAAAATTATAAATTTTTGGATTTAGGCTAATCATGTCATGATAGACCCTCATTAATTATCTTAAGGCTTTTGGATGAAAATTTGGAGTACTTCCTATCATGTACATCATATAGCTTATGATGGTCCGCACATAGTAAAACTGCAAAATGAACTTAAAGAGTTAGGATATTAGGCTATTGGTTGAGTTCAGGTACTAAGGATTTCATCATTGGGAATAATGATGGGATGACTAGTGTAGGTGGTGCTCGGGATCGACGAAAGATCGTCTTTCCTACGGAAAAGAAGGGTCAAATACACTAGAGTTTGATCTAATATAACATTAAAAGGGATCAGGGAATGGGTATTAACCAATAATAGTAAGTTTCTTGCGAAAGGGAGCTTTGAACTTCATCCCATCGTAGTTCCTAGTGCCCTCGAGATCCCTTCACGGGGAATGCCTTGGGAAGTCCAGGGTTAACGTAAACCGTAAGAATAAGCAATGATATGAGTAATTAATATAACTAGGATTACACTTACACTCACAATTCCCGGTATCATGGGAGTTAGGTTGGGTCTCACGAGCGGTAGGCTCAGTGATTTTAGTGGTGGGCAGGTTAGCCAGACGAGCCGATGACTCGGTAGGATAATATATTACTATTGCATGTGCATAAGATAAAGGTGGTGGGTCTTCGGTATCGAACTATTGTTCACACCGACGTCGATATGCTGACTTGGCGGGTGTGGTTTACACTTAGCCAAAAGAAGTCTGGTGGATATGGCCATCATTAGTACTTGATGACTCTGGGTTGTGTCCTTCCAGAGGCGTACATAAGGGCTAGGCCTGGTAGTGTGGATACCCATCTAGGAGTGGGGGGCCCGACCCACTGTCTCTGTTTGCCACTACGAAGGTTCCTGGGAGTGAAGCTAGCTGCCCAAAAGGGGGAAACTAAAGGTCTGTGCACATAGAGTCGTGTGCGTGAGTTGCACTTGCATTAATCTTGGCATAACATATCACTACACTCATACTTGCATTCAACCTACACCCCAACGTATAAATCAGTATGAGACTTTTTATACGATAGGAGTCTTGCAGAAGACCCCTTAACTTATAAGTTTGTATGAGCATTCTTATAAGTTAAGGTTACTTATTCCTTAGTATTTCTTTCTTATATATGTTGTTGTACTCTACTTGTTTACCTTACTGCTCGATATTATAGAACTGTTAGCCTGTACCTTTTCTTCCTTAGTTGTATATACATTATAAATAACTGCTAGAATAGTTCCACCGTCACCTGCTTGTTTATTCTCCACCTTCATAGCTTCCCTTTCCTCCTCCCCGCTCGGTGCCTAGGAGCCATGGGGGAGGGGGTAGGGGATGATAGGACTTATTCTTTTTGACTAATGGTTTTCGGACCACAACACTCCAGGGGCTCTAGATGGAAGACAGGGAGCAGCAGCAGGGGATACAACACCAGCGGAGTACGGTGCACATGGAGGTGGGTCAGTCTAGCACAGGAGCACCAGCTACTGGCTCCATGAGTGTTTAGTTTACATAGCTTCCGCGAGAGTTTGTAGTGAGGATTGATGTACCGGGCTTGAGCCCGTTTATATTTCATCGTACTGTTCTATTTCTGTACTTCTTTTATCGTGTGGACTTGATATGATTTCTCATATTTTATATGACATGTGATTGTGGACTTAGTTTTATCAGAACTGGTTTAAGCTTCTTTCTCTTTGGTGATCGTAAAAGGCCGGCAGGATCAGCGTTTTGTAGTGGCGACCTTCCCGAGTGTCGGTGTCACCGCAAAACGGCGATACTAGACATAAGACCCTGGGTTTTTAAAAAGAAAAAATGGGGTCTTACACAGGCCCTGGCGACGGCAGGGCGGGGTTCTGTAGTAACGATGAAGAATGTAAGTACTCAATCCGACCGCCGGAGAATGTAGGTACTCAATACGGTTGCGCGACCTGGCCCGGGTATGAGTTGATTGTCGGAGAGTGTAAATACTCGATCCGGGTGCAATCACAAGAGGGCAAGCCTTGGCGATGTTAAGATGTTGAGCGACAATGTTGGAAAAGAACCTGCTTGTTTGGCTTGCAAGCACGTCTTTACCTAAAGATTTTAGATTGATATTACTGAAACAAATACGATATTGCATTTAGAAGTAAACATAGTTCGCGCGAGCCTGAGCTCACGACTTTTACGATCACTAAGTGACAAAAGCAAGAAATAAGTGGATGCAGATAATAAAAGTACAAATAAAGCAAAAAATGCAGAGGGAAAGATGCGATGCAAGTCGCAATCTGCTGATATGCTGCGGGGGATCTTCCTGCGTCGGGGAGAGCGTCCTTCTTAGGAGCCCACTGCTGGGTGTAGGTTCGTACCGTCAACACAGAAGGTGGAAGCGGATATTGGTTGTGCATGTCTTGTATAGCAAGCATGTTCTTCTTATTGATCTTCGCGAACAACTCCCACTCCTCCCGGGGTAGGAAATTTCATTGCAAGATGGAGGATTGACGGTATTGCTCCAAAAGTGGACTAAACTGGCCTTCCAAAAATGGTGTTGTATGCCGAACTTGAATTGATCATGACAAAGTTGACATCATGGGTAGCTTGCTTCGGGAAATCTCCCATCATGACGGGCAACGTGATTGTGCCTTGGACCGGAACGAGGTGGTTGTCCGATACCATAGACGGGGACTTCTGCGGGGCTAAGATGCTGCTTAGTCAGCTTCATACTTTTCAGGGTGGAGAGGAACAACATATCTACCGAGCTTCCGTTGTCTACCAGGATCCTTTTGACGTTGAAGCAGGGATCCCCGATCCCGACATGGATAACGAGGGGATCCTGGTTGAGCGTCTACAACCCTTCGAGATCCTTGTCGTCGAACGTGATGGTGATATCCTGATTTGGCTTCCTATCTGATCCTTTTACTAAAATTATTTGTGTTGAGTCCCGGCGATGGTCTCTATATTGCCCACCATCTGCCTTCCCCCACCAGTTCCCTGTGGTGGGTTTTGTCGGTCTCTTTCACGACGTTGTGTTTGTTGGTTTTGCGCTTGTCCTTGCAATAATCTCCCAAGGAGCCCTTGGCATACGAGGCGCTCAATTTCATCTTTCAGCCCGTCACACTCTTCGGTGTTATGACCAGGCTTGCAGTGGAACTCGCAGTACCTTGTCTGATCGGCATGAGGGTTTGGCCGTGGTATTCTTGGTCGTTGGAATGCCGGATCATTCTGAACTGCATACATCACGTTAGTGCTGGTGGTATTCAGAGGGGTGTATTCTTGAAGTGGATGTTGCCTCATATTCCTGTGAGGTTCACATCGTCGGTTGTCACTACGGCGCTTAGCCTGACGCCGTTCTTCTTGTCCTATGAGAGTTTATTCTTCTCCTTTCTTCCTTTTTTGTCTATCTTCAAACTGCTGGCGGTGTGCTTCGATGGCCCCATCGACCGTTATCTGGGCCTCGACCTGGCGAACAAGATATGGATAACTGGGCAATGTTTCCCTCATAAGGGCTGAATAGAAGCCATTGGGGCAGAGTCCGCCAAGGAAGACGCCTCTGAGAAGTTTAGGGTTGATGCCCAAAATTTGGCTTGCCTCTAAGGTTAAGCGGCGAAAGAAGTCCTTAAGGGATTCTCCTTCATTCTGTCGAATGCCAGAAAGGTGTGAAGGATCACGAACAATTCTTCGGTTGTCAATGAATTAGTCAGTGAACTGTCTTGACAGTTCTGCAAAGTTTTCTATAGTTCCCTCTCTCAAGGAGTGAAACCAGGTACGAGCTTGACCTTTAAGGGTAGCTGGGAAGACTTGACAGAGAAGTTGGTCTGTTGCGTTATAAATCCTCATAATTGTGGTGAAATGGTTGATGTATTCTAGCGGGTCGTTCGTCCCGTCAAACGTTTCGATGCTTGGTAGTTTGAACCTATGCAAAATTGAATGCGCTAGAACCTGGGGGGCGAGTGGAGAGCCCTGATGGTGGTGGCGGCATGCGAGGATATCGCGTCGCCCAAGTTGTCCATATTCCTCGACAATTACTTCTCGAATTTCTTCTCGAGTGATCCTCTCACGTGGTGGCAGTCGGGCTTCTTCTCCTAAGTTGCGGTGATGGCGACCAGCTCCGACTCCCCAAGGAGTCGGGTGAGTAGAGCTAGCGGCATCAGAGCATTCTTCTGATATTTATTCTCTTTGTAGAGCTTCTTGCGTCGGGCCATGATATGACAGAGGCAGGTGAATAGCTGGTGCTGGTGGAAGAGGAGGAGTGGGGGGTGCTCCTAAATTTCTGAGTAGAGTGAACATTTCGGTCTGCTGCTCCTCCATCTGGCGAACATGCCCCTCGAGGGCAGTAACAGGTACGAAAGCGGCCTCTGCGACCAATGACACGTCCACCAGAGAGTGGGAGTGCACTGGTTCAGTGTGTCCTTCTGGGACGGATCCTTCAGTTGTGCGGACGCTTCTTTTTGCCATTAAAGCGGAGCTTGGATGTTGCAAGGAGAGAGGTCCTGGATTCTGAAGGATGTTGGGAATCGTGGTTCCCACAGACGGCGCCAAACTGTTGTAGACTAACTCGACGTATCGGTCGGGCCGGAATTCTTGGACTATCTTAGCTCTCGGAACGGTCGAGCGCGCACACAGTCAATGGAAATTGAAAGTTGACACAAGAGGTTTTAACGTGGAAAACCCCCTCAACTGGGTAAATAATCACTTGACCGGATCTGTGCCTGTCAAAGTCCACCATCAGCTTGCGGTTTTAATATGCTTGGAGAATCAAGGGCGACATGCCGCTCCTCATTACAACTTTGGTGGTGAGAGAGAATTCTTGACTCGCAGCGGGCAACAGGCTGCACCGAGGGAGTGCTGGATGCTGTTTTGTGGCTGGTGTGCTTGAGTGCTGGTGATAGTCGTCTTCTTCCTTTATCTGCGCACTTGGGGACTTGAGCGCTTCTCTGGCTCGTTGGCGGCTTGAAGATGACTCGAGGGAGGAGTTTAGCAGAGCTCTTGCCTGAGGAAGAAGAAGGCTGAGGGAGAAAAAAGGTGAGAAATGAGGAGGCCTGAGGCTCCTTTTATAGCCTCAAGGAGGTGGTTATGGTGTGCCCCCACTAAACTGGTGGTTAGTGGGTGGTTACCTGTAGATCGGACGGCGATGGACGCTCCGTAGTGATCGGACGGTGGCCAACCTGCACGCGGCGGCGGCCTGATGACCAAGCGGCGGCGGGCGACGACGACCTGATGACTAAGCGGCGGCGGCTGCCGACGGCGAAGACGGCGGCTGCCGACGGCGGCGATGACGACAGTTATTGGAAGGGAGGCCCCCATGATCCTCCTATTATGGAGGAGATCATGGGAGATGGGTTGACTGGTCAAACCCATGATCTCCATGATAGGAGGAATAATGAGGGAGAGTGGTTAAATGCACCCCCAAATCTTTAAATGGACGTTCATCCCCATCAAATATAATATAGTATAAATGTTATTATAAAGTCATATAAGGTTATAGATGATATTATAAAATTAACCTTTATTTGTTAATCTTAAAACTAACTTTAACCTAATGTTAAAACTAATTTTCACACATATATATACACGAGCGTCTTCGAACGGGCTACGCCCGTGCTCGATGCTCTCGGGCGGCGTTCGACCTCATCAGACGGACTTCACCCGCCTACGCACGGGCTTCACCGGTGCATTGACGCTTCGGGTGGTCTTCGGCCGCATAGAAGCTGGCTTCGCCCGCTTCCACGCAATCCACCATCTCGGCGCTGCACCCGCCACTCGCGGCCCCCGGAGCCCTATGGTTATTTGATTTTGCTCCGGGGGTTGCTCCGAGGGACCGTGAGTGGAGGGTGCAACACCGAGATGATAGATTACGTGGACGCGAGCGAAGCCCGCTTCCATGCGGCTGAAGACCACCTGAAGCATCAAAGCACCAGTGAAGCCCGTGCGCAAGTGGGCGAAGCCCGCCATAATGCGGCAGAAGGCCTCCCGAGAAGCACGGGCGTAGCCCGTGCAAAGATGCTCGTATTTAATTATTTAACGATTTGAATCAGGAGAAATCCGTTGAACCAATTCAAACTTAACTTTTTCTTTGCCGGTTTCCCAAAAAAATTCTCGAATAAAATACAAAAGAAATGAAGCAGTCAATATATTATTGCAGAATATTATGCGCGCAGCTATTTCTAGGTAGTTTGGCCTCATCTATTTTTTAAGCTACGACCCTTTTGCTTCTCCACAAACTTTGGGGTCCCCAAATATCTTTTTCAGATTTCTTTTTGTTGGTGTCGTTGTGGCGGTTCTTAGACTACACGTACAGAGGAATAGTAAAAAAAAATCAGGAGGAGATTACCAAACCCCGTCCTCAAACAGTTTTTACTATATTCGTTCTACTTCTAAGGATATTCAATTCCGGCGTTCTCCTCCCAACCGTCGATTCCTGCTTCTGTCGTTTTGTTTTTCTGCACAATGTAAGCGTTGGGTGTAATTTCTTCAAATCCTCTAGAATCTAGATCTGGTATTTCTTCGATTAGGAGGTAGTCCTCTTGCCTCATTTTCTTACCGAGTTTGTTTTTTGGTGATCGAAGGGAGAGTTCTTTGAAGCCCATGGACGCGGAACAGCTGAGAGAGAA
Organism: Platanthera zijinensis; assembly: GCA_039513925.1. Classification (NCBI taxonomy): domain Eukaryota; kingdom Viridiplantae; phylum Streptophyta; class Magnoliopsida; order Asparagales; family Orchidaceae; genus Platanthera; species Platanthera zijinensis. The sequence goes on along the minus strand of CM077080.1, from coordinate 190,683,431 downwards.
CGCTCACAAGATGGTGGATTTCATCGCTGATTACTACAAAAGCTTGGAAGAATTCCCCGTTCTTAGCCAGGTTAAGGTATGGAACACCGAGAGAAGAATGAGTGGTAGCTCTTTTTAACCCTATTTATGGCGAATTTTTTGGATATGTCTCAGTTTCCTAATGCTTACATTTTTGGACTAGAAAATCTTTAAAAATGGGTATTTTTATTGGTACCTCATAAATGAATATTTGTAGCCATTGATAGTTGTACCCAAAATAGATATTTGTACCTATAATTGATATTTATACTCATACATAATAATCTTAAGAAAACTTTTTTTTTTGATGTCATAATCTTAAGAAAATTAATAAATGCAAAAATCTAATGTTTCCATGCAATTTAAAAGGAAAAAACTATGAAAATGAACATTGCATAGAACATGTTAATATCTTCATAAGCAAAATTTGAAGTGACATCAAATTCTCCTCAGCATCAAAATATATTTTTCCTGTCAAAATGAACTCCACTTACAAAAAAAATGATTTAAATTAACATTGTAAATTTAAAACTAAATATATATTGTGCAATGAGTTTATTTAAATTCACATACCTGACCACTTAAACTAGTCGTGTAACATACGAATGTCCCATTCTTCTGCTACCTGTTTATGAAATGTTCGTCACACCGGAAATATAGGAGGTAGTGGATATTCATCTTTCATCCTCAATAAAATGAAGTGGTTTTCATTTATAAATCCCATATGAATTGTCCTTCGAATCGTTGGTGGAGTTGAATGCAGCGGTAAAAAAGTGAATGATTGTTTGCTTGAAAAATTAACAAGTTGTACGTTGTAGCATGATGCAACAACTAGACCCATGTCGGGCATTGTCATCCATCTATCAAGCGGGGCCGGCAACACCCAACAGTCAAACAATTGTAATAATTTCAATCTCCCCCAAGCTTGTAAATTGCGGCCGACGTGTCATTTTTTGGGTGAAATCGCAACGTTACCGCTGTAAATGATATTTTTTGCATTTTCCAGAATGACGGCTGACATGTCGGACATGTCGGCCCGCTATTGCGGGTTATGACGGCGCTATATTGTTTGTGGCGTTTTAAAATCTTTTAGGGTTAATAATTGTATAATTAATTAATTATAACTTATAAACTTAAATTAGTTAAATACTTAATACTTATAAGTTATAACTTATAAATATTAATTAATTATATACTTATAAACTTAATAAGTTATAACTTATAAACTTAATAATAGTTCGCCTTATATTTCTTCTCCTCCTCCCCCGACTCATCACTTTCCGCCTTGGCTTGCCCTAGTCTCCCTCTCTTGCGATTTCTTACTGTCGCGACTTCTTTCTCTCTCGCGATTTCTGACTCCTTCGGCTAACGGCTCTCTGGTTCTTTGATTCGCCGGTGATTCTCGACACTGGTTCTCGACAGCTTTCGTCGGCCGTCTTTTTATCGGAACTGGTTCTCGACAGTTTTCCTCTCCTCTCCTCTTCTGTGGCTCGTCCCCTCAGTACTGTGAGTTTTATCTTTATTTTTAAGTTATATTTAGGGCTTAGTTTTCTCTTCATCCTTCTTCTTCCTTCTCGACTGACTATTTGGTGCTTTTGGTTTTCCTTCTCGGCTGTTTTCCTTTTATCTGCTGCAGTGCTGCATCTGTTTTTTCTTTAATCTGCTGCATCAGAGCACACGCAAGTGCATATAGGGTATACAAATGTTCAAATTTTGTGTGGTATACAAATTTTACAGTAAATTTATAGTTTTTCTATGATTAATGGACAGTATTCGTAGCAAATTGCTCTTGATTTGAGCACCAATGTTCAATTTGTTCAAGTTTCTATTGATAATGCAAATCCAAGGGTATACAAACTCCTACAATTTCGACTGCAGTTAGATTATGATATGCATCTGTCTTATGACAACTGGAATTATGGAATTGCTGTGTGGTAAATTCTTATGAGATTTTGTTGGCATTGTGGCGGTGGTAAATTCTTATGAGAGTTGACTGACATTGTGACATTGTGGTATTGTAGTATTGTGGTATTGTGACTATGAAAAAATCTTTATGACAGTCGATTGGCATTATGGCATTTTGGTTGTGGCCAATCCTTATGACAGTCGACTGACATTGTGGCATTTTGGCAATATGGTTGTATCTATTCATAATCCTCTCTTTCTTTCTATTTCTCTTTATTCAGCTATGTTTTTAGACTGATCAATGAACATTGATTAATGATGACGTCAATATTGTGGGCATCTAGATATGAAATATCACTGATGTTGCCTTTTTTTTTAATTTTTTATAATTCTTTTTGTGTAGAATGAATTCATCAGAAAGTTCTAGCAAGGTTCACAGTATTTCCTCCGTAGTAGGTCGAGATCCTTGTTGGGCATTTGGGGAGAAGGTGACTCCTAATGATACAAATAGAATACGATGCATATATTGCAAACAAATTGTGAATGGTGGAACTACTCGCTTGAAGCATCACTTGAGGGGATAAGGGGCAACGTTAAGGCTTGCCCGACGGTACCAGCCGATGTTAAAGAAAAGGTTGAGTGATATTTACACACTGTACAAGCAACCAAAAAGTTTAAGACTGAAAGGTTGCAAACAACTTTGGAAGAGGTAGTTGTTGGAGGTAATGACATATAAGAAGCTACACAAAGTAGCCTTTATGCAAGCGTAGGTACTAAAGGTCCTATGAATCAATTTGTTCAATCTCAAAGCACCGAGACGAGCAAAATGGTGCAAACCACCATTGATAGCAAGTACAAGAAAAAAGCTAGAGATGATACGTGCTTGTATATTGTTAGGTGGGCATACGAGACAGAAATTCCTTTCATTGTCGTGTATGCTACATCCTTCCAACAGACGTTTCATGCAGTAGGGCTATGTGGACCAGGGATGAAGGTTCCAACCCCATATGAGATGAGAGAGAAATTCTTGAAGATAGAGGTACAACGGACGAAGGAGATGCTAACTACATTCACTCAAACATGTAGGGTGCATGGCTGTAGTATTCTTACGGATGCATGGACAGATAGAAAGAGGAGAAGCATCATGAACATAGTGGTGCACACTATTGCTGGGGTGGCATTTTGGCTATCCAAAAATATATCGTCATCCACACATGATGGAAAATTTATTTATGATTTTGTGGATGAGTCGATTGCCAGCCCAGATGGCCCAAAAGAAGAGAATATTATACAAGTTGTGACAGATAATGCATCCAATAATATGGTGGCATCAAAGTTGATGGCTTTGAAGAGGCCAAGGCTCTTTTGGACTTCATGTGCTACACACACTATCAATTTGCTTCTCCAGGACATTGCAAGATTAAAGCAAATAAAAAATGTTATTGCACTTGAACGTCAATTATCAGTGTTTATATATGATCATACTATCTCCCTTGACATGTTCAGAGAGACTACAAAAGACTTGGAGTCACATGATCTTGTGCGCCCTGGAGTTACCAGATTCGCCACAACATTTCTTTCATTACAGAGCATCCATGAGAAGAAGAGACAGTTGCAGGAGATGTTTACATCAGCAAGGTGGGATGCTACCAAATTATCTGACAGTGATGCAGACAAACAGGTATCTTAGTAGTTTTTTTCAAATATTATTTCTATGATTAATCTGTTTGTATTTTGTAATGTACTAATGTTATCTTGATTCTTGAATTGTAGGCTACAACTACATTTTTGGGTGGTACTTTTTGGGTGAATGTTGAGCTTGCCCTTCTTATATTTTCTCCATTGGTGAAAGTTCTTAGAAGAGCTGATGGAGACGCACCTTCAATGAGATGGTTGTATGGTGAAATGAAGAAGGCTAGAGAGGAGATTGCTGCTGCTCTTGCTTTTAAGGAGAGTAAATATCTTCCTATATGGAAGTTGATAGATAGAAGAGTGAAGACTAAGATGAGCAATCCATTACATCTAATAGGATATTTTCTGAATCCCTTCTTCTACTACCCAAATAGGAAGAGATAGATGGAGACCCAAAGTTTATGGATGATTTTATTGAATGCCTCACTAGAATATAATCTCATGATCCTTCTATGCAAGATGCCATTACTGTTGAGGTTAAAGTTTATCAGCTAGAGCAAAGATTATTTGGCCAGGACATAGCAAAGAGGCAAAAAGAACTATCAGGGTTCAATCCAGGTAATATTATCTTTATCTATTTTTCACAAAATAATTGTTGTTTTACTTTTTGAATTGACTAGTATAATAATTTGTTATTTTTCTATAAGCTCATTGATGGAAGTTCTATGGAATTCAAACTCCAAATTTGAGAACTATGACTATGAGAATCTTAAATTTTGATAACTAGTTCCTCCGGTTGTGAAATGAGTTAGAGCACTTTTGAGATGATAATTTACTTACAAATATAAGTTTTAAGATAATATTTCAAAAATATCTTAAAATGATAACAATTTTTAATGTTTATGTTTATTATATTTAGATTCATTACAAGAAAAGGAATAAACTAGAAAGCCAAAGATTGAATGATCTTGTATTTGTGAAATTCAATTCTAAGCTAAAGTCTAAATATTCTGATCCATCTCGAGACCCATTGTCTGCAAAGAGTATTGATGAAGGAAAGGTTACTGAGTGGTTAATTGGTCCTTGTAACAACCCCCCTATTATTAATAATAATAATATCAAAAAAAAAAAACTATAAACAAAGACCAAAGAGAGCCCGGTCTAAACCTACCCCCACTCCCTCTCTTTAATAAGAACCGAGCCCCCCGGTTCTAAATCCCGCAAGGAATCGCAAGCCGCAGAAGCCGATCCCGACTTCTCGCTTCCGTATCCGCCTCCTGCGCCCCCGACGACCCCGATCCCGTTCTGCGCGTCCCCCGACAGCCCCGATCCCGGCCTCCGGCGCCTCCTCCTCCTCCGGTAGGCCTCCGACGCCTCTCCTCTGGCTTCCCCGTCGCCTCCTGCTCCTTCCTCGTGGCCGGCGGTTCCTGCAACAGGCACCTCTCTTGGCCGACTGCACCCTAGGCTCCGGTGACCTCTTCCCAAGCCTCTTCCCGCCGCCTCCTGCTCTCCCTCCTCTCTTCTTCTTCGCCAGCCAGTAAGGGCAGCAGCCGGCTACTTCATCTCCTCCTCCTCCGGCCAGTGAAGGCAAAGACTACATTCTTCTCCGGCGACTCTAGCTCCTCCTCGTTCCGGCCGGTGGAATTCGTGAGGGACTCCTAGGGTTTCGCTCGAAACCCCTCCTCGTGGATTTCTGAGCCCAGATCCGGTCTCCTTGGGTAAGGAATTTCATCGATCCCTCGTTTTCAATTTTTTTGCCTTAATTTATTTTTGCATGGATTTCCGCCTCCGATCGATGTAATTTCGTCGGTCCCCCTTAGGTTTGTCGTGAATTCGACTAATTTCATTTATGTTTACGTTTCTGGTGCCGCTCGTCCAATCAGGTGGTGGGAGCGCTCCAATCTTGGGATTTTCGCCTCCAAATCCCCGCCAAAATTCCCGATCTCTCGTGGTAACCACTTCTCCCCTTACTCTCGAGGGAGGTAAATTTCTATAACCCCCCCTCCTGTGGTGTGATGCGAATATCCAACGCATGTGCAAGTATAAAACTCTTGTTAATTCAATTTAAAATGCGTTTGTGGATCCTGAACAGGTTTAGCTCGAGCTTCTAACCTTGCTCGCGACACTTAGCTGTCGCTAGTTTTTCGACGTGACCTTGAGGCAAGTAGAGAAATCTCTCTCGCTTGCAAACATGAAATTTATATTACTGGACTTGTTGCAATCGTCAAAATAATAATTTGCTATTATTAAATCTTGAATCCCTGAAATTATATACTACCATATGCAAATATTGAGGTAAGAGTGTTGTTTTGGTGTGACGCCTTGAATCAAGCTCCCGACTAACTGGTAAAAGAAACCATTAGTCGACCATTGCAAGCACCGTCGTTGATAAGCCTTACATCAATTTATACACTGGAATCCTGTGCACCAAATGACAACACATTCACCCTTCAATATAGATCGCTTATGGTATTGCAGCTAGGCTAAACTCCGGAGTAGGCTATTAACGTAAAAGAATCTTGTTAGACATGGTTACTTGTCTGGTTGCTACATGTAAGGCTAGCTCACTGAACTGTAGTTTTCTTTACTTACTTTTTGCGTAAGTTATTAGCTTGAATCATTATGTAACTTCATGTTTTGAGGCATTTTTCCTTCTGTTTGGATTTTGCCTTAGGGTTCGTGACTGCGCCGTCCAGTTCCTGAGTTTCCTTCACCCAGCTTCAGCTTTTGTTTGGAGGTTTCTTTTTGCTTGATGTACCGGCAGGTTCTATGTATTTTCTTCAGTTACTATTGGACTGTATTATTCGTGTATTAGTTATCATCAGACATTTTCTCTCGTATTGTGGACATCTTTTAGGGTAAAGCATTGTATTAGAACATTTTTTCTTATGAAATTTTGGTAACTATATGCATTCGTAAATTTCAGTACAACTCCTGCAGTTTTTTTATAAAAGTAAATGCATGCATAAATTTTTTTTTCTATTCACCAATTTGTGCTTTCCGCATCATTTTAAAAATCAAGTAATCCATTGTTTTAAAAATATGAAATTTTAAACTAGTTTGTAGGATTTCCGGTTTCGCCTTAGCAGACATGGTTCTTCTCTGCATGCCTGTGACATCACGACCCGCCCGAAGTGCACTCTGATCTTGTCGAGACGGGTCGTGACAGTTGGTATCAGAGGGAGGTTTAGGGTCAAGAACAAGTGGATGCAAATCCTATTCGATTCTGGGGCATCCCACTCTTTTATTGCTCGCCACATCGTAGACCTTCATAGTTGGCCTATGTCAACACTTGATGTCCCTTTCGATATTTCTGTACCCGGACATCTACATATCTCAACTAGAGGCATTCTCAATTGCCCGATCCTGCTTGGAGAACTGCAAGTTTTTGCCGATCTCATAGTTCTGGAGATGTCAGAATTCGATGTAATCCTGGGAATGAATTGGTTGGTCGCGTATCGAGCAAAGCTGGACTGCGTGACAAAGAGGGTCAATCTCAGCATTGGCGACAAGGACTACAGCGTTCATGTTCAGACCACCCGCAGCCACCTGAAGGTAATACATGCTGTGCGCGCCACTCGTCTTCTCAGTCAGGGTTGTCCTGCTTGTTTCGTGTTTGCTTCACTTTCTGACGCTGTCACCCCTCCACTTGAGTCTATCCCGATTGTTTCCGAGTTCCCTGACGTGTTCCCTGCCGAGTTGCTTGGAATGCCTCTCGATCGTGATGTAAAGTTCTCTATTGATGTGGAGCCTGGAACGCGCCCCATATCTAAAGCTCCTTACCGTATGACACCTCGCGAGTTGGAAGAGCTCAGATTGCAGTTGGATGAGATGCTTGAGCATGGATACATCCGTCCCAGCTCGTCTCCTTGGGGAGCCCCCGTTCTCTTCGTGAAGAAGAAGGATGGTTCCTTGAGGCTTTGTATCGACTATCGGGAGCTGAATAAGGTTACCATCAAGAATAAGTATCCCCTCCCGCGCGTGGATGACCTCTTTGATCAACTCAATGGTAGTTCTGTGTTTTCCAAGATAGATCTCTGAACGGGTTACCATCAGCTAAAGATCAAGGAATCTGACATCCCCAGGACAGCCTTCCGGACTCGAAATGGACACTTTGAATTCTTGGTGATGTCCATTGGGTTAACCAACGCCCCATCTGGTTTCATGGATATGATGAACCGTGCATTCAGTGAGTTTCTAGACAAGTTCGTCATTGTCTTCATAGATGATATCTTGGTCTACTCTAAGACTCGTGAAGAGCATGCAGTTCATCTTAGACATGTTCTCTCCACCCTACGTCAGCATCAACTCTATGCCAAGTTGGCGAAGTGCGAGTTCTGGCTGATTCATGTTGCCTTCTTGGGACATGTCATTTTAGGGGATGGACTATCTGTTGACCCCGCCAAAGTCTCCGCAGTGATGGACTGGAAGCAGCCCACTACTCCCATCGAGATCTGCAGTTTCCTTGGGTTAGCTGGATATTACCGGCGCTTCGTCAAGGGTTTCTCCTCCCTTGCCGCTCCTCTGACAAGGCTAACTCAAAAGCATGCGAGATTTGAGTGGACAGATCAATGTGAGCAGGACTTTTCTGAGCTGAAGCAGCGTTATGTTCCGCTCCAGTGCTAGCTCTTCCGTCAGATGGATTGGACTTTTCAGTCTACACTGATGCTTCTGGAGTTGGTTTAGGCTGCGTTCTGATGCAGGATGATCGTGTTATTGCCTATGGGTCGAGGCAGTTGAAATTTCATGAGTGCAATTATCCCACCCATGATCTGGAATTCGCTGCAGTGGTGTTTGCCTTGAAGCTGTGGCGTCATTATCTCTATGGTGTGAAGTGCCACTTTTACACCGACCATCAGAGCCTGAAGTACATTTTTGTTCAGAAAGACCTCAATCTTCGTCAGAGAGGTTGGCTCGAGTTTGTTTCGGACTATGACTTGCAGCTCACATATGTTCCTGGTAAGGCCAATTCAGTGGCAGATGCGTTGAGTCGGCAGGCTTCTATCGCCGCTTGTGCACCCATGTCAGTTATTCTTGCAGCCCTGATTGATGACCTCAACCGGATGGACATATCCATCGCACCCGAGGGTCATGAAGGGGTTTCTGGTCCGTTATGGGTAGAGCAGGTGAAGGATTTACAGCCATCTGATCCCGCACTTCAGCGCATTCGCCGATAACTTGAACTTGAGACTCTTCCGGATTTCTCCATCTCTGATGATGTTCTGCATTTCCGAGGTCGACTCTGTATTCCAGATGTCCCTGAGTTGCTGGATAGTATTTGCCGAGAAGCTCACGAGTCCCGCACATCTGGTCCTTCTAGAAACAACAAGATGTATCATGACCTGAAGCAGATCGTGTGGTGGCCTGACATGAAGAATTATATTGCACGCTTCATCTCTCGATGTCTGACGTGCCAGAAGGTGAAGGCTCAGCGCCAGCGTCCTGGTGGACTTTTGCAGCCCCTGCCTATCCCTGAATGGAAGTGGGAAGATATCTCTATGGACTTCATCACTGGATTGCCTCGTACTCCGAGAGGGCATGATGCGATTTGGGTTATTGTGGACCGCTTGACTAAAGTGGCTCATTTCATCCCATACAAGGAAGGTCATTCCACCGAGAAGATGACCCGGATTTTTGTTTTAGAGATTGTTAGACTCCATGAGATTCCTTTGTGAATTGTTTCTGATCGTGACTCGAGATTTGTATCGCACTTCTGGAAGGGATTTCAACAAGCTATGGGCACTGATCTCAACCTAAGCACCGCTTACCATCCGACGACTGATGTCCAGACCGAGAGGGTCAATCAGATCCTTGAAGACATGCTTTGGTGTTATATTCTGGACTACAAGGGAGCTTGGGATGAGCATCTACCCTTGGTTGAATTCGCCTACAACAACAGCTATTAGGAGAGCCTCAAGATGGCCCCCTTCGAAGCACTGTACGGGCGACGCTGTAGGACCCCGCTCTACTGGTCAGAAGTCGGTGAAAAGATGATTTTGGGTCCTGAGTTGCTTCAGGAAATTGAAGAAGCCACCAAGAAAACTCGTCTTCAACTCAGTCGTGCCATTGAGAGACAGAGAAAGTATGCCAATCAGCGCCGCCGTCCGTTGGAGTTTGTCGTAAGTGATCAGGTGTTTCTGAAGGTTTCTCCTACTCCTGCGGTGAAACGGTTCGGTCGCCACCATAAGCTCAGCCCGAGGTTCGTGGGACCGTATGTCATCTCAGAGCGTGTTGGAGGATCTGCTTATCGTCTGGAGCTACCTGATTCTTTGGCCGGTGTCCATGATGTCTTTCATGTTAGTCAGCTCTGGAAATATATCCACGATTCTCATCGTGTTCTTGAAGAGGTTCCAGTGATTTCTGAAGCCAATCTGTCTTATACGATCGAGCCTTCGAAGATCGTCGAATATCAAGAACGTAAGCTTCACAAGAGAACCATTCCTATGGTGAAGGTACTTTGGGTGCATGGCAAGTCTGAGGAGTACACTTGGGAACTCGAGTCTGACATGCGCAGCAAGTACCCACAACTCTTCTCTTGATCTTGGTATGTCTCTAAGTCTGACTTCCTTGTTATCTCAGTATCTTTCATAGATAGCTTTCATGCCTTAATCTACAAACTTCTGTCTGAAGTGTATGTCGTCTGAGTCTTCGTTGTCTTAGTTCCATTCAGAGAATTCTCAGGAAAGTTTCGGGACGAAACTTCCTAAGTAGGGGAGAATGTAACAACCTCCCATATTATTAATAATAATAATATTAAAAAAAAAAACTATAAACAAAGACCAAAGAGAGCCCGGTCTAAACCTACCCCCACTCCCCCTCTTTAATAAGAACCGAGCCCCCCGGTTCTAAATCCCACAAGGAATCGCAAGCCGCAGAAGTCAATCCCGACTTCTCGCTTCCGTCTCCGCGTCCTGCGCCCCCGACGACCCCGATCCCGTTCTGCGCGTCCCCCGACAACCCCGATCTCGGCCTCCGGCGCCTCCTCCTCCTCCGGTAGGCCTCCGGCGCCCCTCCTCTGGCTTCCCCGTTGCCTCTTGCTCCTTCCCCGTGGCCGGCAGTTCCTGCAACAGGCACCTCTCTTGGCCGACTGCACCCTAGGCTCCGGTGACCTCTTCCCAAGCCTCTTCCCGCCGCCGCCTGCTCTCCCTCCTCTCTTCTTCTTCGCCAGCCAGTAAGGGCAGCAGCCGGCTACTTCATCTCCTCCTCCTCCGGCCAGTGAAGGCAAAGACAGTATTCTTCTCCGGCGACTCTAGCTCCTCCTCGTTCCGGCCGGTGGAATTCGTGAGGGACTCCTAGGGTTTTGCTCGAAACCCCTCCTCGTGGATTTCTGAGCCCAGATCCGGTCTCCTTGGGTAAGGAATTTCATCGATCTCTCGTTTTCATTTTTTTTGCCCTAAATTTTTTTTGCATGGATTTCCGCCTCCGATCAATGTAATTTCGTCGGCCCCCCTTAGGTTTGTCGTGAATTCGACTAATTTCATTTATGTTTACGTTTCCGGTGCCGCTCGTCCAATCTAGGTGGTGGGATCGCTCCAATCTTGGGATTTTCGCCTCCAAATCGCCACCAAAATTCCCGATCTCTCGCGGTAGCAACTTCCCCCCTCACTCTTGAGGGAGGTAAATTTCTACAACCCCCCTCCTGTGGTGTGATGCGAATATCCAACGCATGTGCAAGTATAAAACTCTTGTTAATTTAATTTAAAATGCGTTTGTGGATCCTGAACAGGTTTAGCTCGAGCTCCTAACCTTGCTCGCTCCACTTAGCTGTCGCTAGTTTTTCGACGTGACCTTGAGGCAAGTAGAGAAATCTCTCTCGCTTGCAAACATGAAATTTATATTACTGGACTTGTTGCAATCGTCAAAATAATAATTTGCTATTATTAAATCTTGAATCCCTGAAATCATATACTAGCATATGCAAATATTGAGGTAAGAGTGTTGTTTTGGTGTGACGCCTTGAATCGAGCTCCCGACTAACTGGTAACAGAAACCATTAGTCGACCATTACAAGCACCGTCGTTGATAAGCCTTGCATCAATTTATACACTGGAATCATGTGCACCAAATGACAACACATTCACCCTTCAATATAGATCGCTTATGGTATTGCAGCTAGGCTAAACTCCGGAGTAGGCTATTAACGTAAAAGAATCTTGTTAGACATGGTTACTTGTCTGGTTGCTACATGTAAGGCTAGCTCACTGAACTCTAGTTTTCTTTACTTACTTTTTGCGTAAGTTATTAGCTTGAATCATTATGTAACTTCATGTTCTGAGGCATTTTTCCTTCTGTTTGGATTTTGCCTTAGGGTTCGTGACTGCCGTCCAGTTCCTGAGTTTCCTCCACCCAGCTTCAGCTTTTGTTTGGAGGTTTCTTTTTGCTTGATGTACCGACAAGTTCTATGTATTTGCTTCAGTTACTATTGGACTGTATTATTCGTGTATTAGTTATCATCATACATTTTCTCTCGTATTGTGGACATCTTTTAGGGTAAAGCATTGTATTAGAACATTTTTTCTTATGAAATTTTGGTAACTATATGCATTCGTAAATTTCAGTACAACTCCTGCAGTTTTTTTTATAAAAGTAAATGTATGCATAAAAAAAATGTTTTATTCACCAATTTGCGGCTTCCGCATCATTTTAAAAATCAAGTAATCCATTGTTTTAAAAATATGAAATTTTAAACTAGTTTGTAGGATTTACGGTTTCGCCTTAGCAGACATGGTTCTTCTCTGCATGCCTGTGGCATAACGATCCGCCCGAAGCGCACTCTGATCTTGTCGAGACGGGTCGTGACAGTTGGTATCAGAGGGAGGTTTAGGGTCAAGAACAAGTGGATGCAAATCCTATTCGATTCTGGGGCATCGCACTCTTTTATTTCTCGCCACATCGTAGACCTTCATAGTTGGCCTACGCCAACACTTGATGTCCCTTTCAAGATTTCTGTACCCGGACATCTACATATCTCAACTAGAGGCATTCTCAATTGCCCGATCCTGCTTGGAGAACTGCAAGTTTTTGCCGATCTCATTGTTCTGGAGATGTCAGAATTCGACGTAATCCTGGGAATGAATTGGTTGGTCGCATATCGAGCAAAGCTGGACTGCTTGGCAAAGAGGGTCAATCTCAGCATTGACGACAAGGACTATAGCGTTCATGTTCAGACCACCCGCAGCCACCTGAAGGTAATACATGCTGTGCGCGCCACTCGTCTTCTCAGTCAGGGTTGTCGTGCTTGTTTCGTGTTTGCTTCACTTTCTGACGCTGTCACCCCTCCACTTGAGTCTATCTCGATTGTTTCCGAGTTCCCTGACGTGTTCCCTGCCGAGTTGCTTGGAATGCCTCCCGATCGTGATGTAGAGTTCTCTATTGATGTGGAGCCTGGAACGCGCCCCATATCTAAAGCTCCTTACCGTATGACACCTCGCGAGTTGGAAGAGCTCAGATTGCAGTTGGATGAGATGCTTGAGCGTGGATACATTCGTCCCAGCTCGTCTCCTTGGGGAGCCCCCGTTCTCTTCGTGAAGAAGAAGGATGGTTCCTTGAGGCTTTGTATCGACTATCGAGAGCTGAATAAGGTTACCATCAAGAATAAGTATCCCCTCCTGCGCGTGGATGACCTCTTTGATCAGCTCAATGGTAGTTTTGTGTTTTCCAAGATAGATCTCAGAACGTGTTACCATTAGGTAAAGATCAAGGAATCTGACATCCCCAGGACAGCCTTCCGGACTCGATATGGACACTTTGAATTCTTGGTGATGTCCTTTGGGTTAACTAACGGCCCATCTGGTTTCATGGATATGATGAACCGTGTATTCAGTGAGTTTCTAGACAAGTTCATCATTGTCTTCATAGATGATATCTTGGTCTACTCTAAGACTCGTGAAGAGCATGCAGTTCATCTTAGACATGTTCTCTCCACCCTACGTCAGCATCAACTCTATGCCAAGTTGGCGAAGTGCGAGTTCTGGTTGAATCTTGTTGCCTTCTTGGGACATGTTATTTCAGGGGATGGACTATCTGTTGACCCCACCAAAGTCTTCGCAGTGATGGACTGGAAGCAGGCCACTACTCCCACCGAGATCCGCAGTTTCCTTGGGTTAGCTGGTTATTACCGGCGCTTCGTCAAGGGTTTCTCCTCCCTTGCCGCTCCTCTGACAAGACTTACTCAAAAGCATGCGAGATTTGAGTGGACAGATCAGTGTGAGCAGACCTTTTCTGAGCTGAAGCAGCGGCTATGTTCCGCGCCAGTGCTAGCTCTTCCGTCAGATTGGTTGGACTTTTCAGTCTACACTGATGCTTCTGGAGTTGGTTTAGGCTGCGTTCTGATGCAGGATGATCGTGTTATTGCCTATGGGTCGAGGCAGTTGAAAATTCATGAGCGCAATTATCCTACCCATGATCTGGAATTCGCTGTAGTGGTGTTTGCCTTGAAGTTGTGGCGTCATTATCTCTATGGTGTGAAGTGCCACTTTTACACCGACCATCAGAGCCTGAAGTACATTTTTGTTCAGAAAGACCTCAATCTTCGTCAGAGACGTTGGCTCGAGTTTGTTTCGGACTATGACTTGCAACTCACATATGTTCCTGGTAAGGCCAATTCAGTGGCAGATGCGTTGAGTCGGCAGGCTTCTGTCGCCGCTTGTGCACCCATGTCAGCTATTCTTGCAGCCCTGATTGATGACCTCGACCGGATGGACATATCCATCGCACCCGAGGGTCATGAAGGGGTTTCTGGTCCGTTATGGGTAGAACAGGTGAAGGATTTACAGCCATCTGATCCCGCACTTCAGCGCATTCGCCGGCAAGTTGAACTTGGGACTCTTCCGGATTTCTCCATCTCTGATGATGTTCTGCATTTCCGAGGTCGACTCTGTATTCCAGATGTCCCTGAGTTGCTGAATAGTATTTGCCGAGAAGCTCACGAGTCCCGCACATCTGGTCATCCTGGAAACAACAAGATGTATCATGACCTGAAGCAGATCGTATGGTTGCCTGACATGAAGAATTATATTACACGCTTCATCTCTCGATGTCTGACGTGCCAGAAGGTGAAGGCTCATCGCCAGCGTCCTGGTGGACTTTTGCAGCCCCTGCCTATCCCTGAATGGAAGTGGGAAGATATCTCTATGGACTTCATCACTGGATTGCCTCGTACTCCGAGAGGACATGATGCGATTTGGGTTATTGTGGACCGCTTGACTAAAGTGGCTCGTTTCATCCCGTACAAGGAAGGTCATTCCACCGAGAAGATGACCCTGATTTATGTTTCAGAGATTGTTAGACTCCATGGGATTCTTTTGCGAATTGTTTCTGATCGTGACTCGAGATTTGTATCGCACTTCTGGAAGGGATTTCAACAAGCTATGGGAATTGATCTCAACCTAAGCACCGCTTACCATCCGACAACTGATGGCCAGATCGAGAGGGTCAATCAGATCCTTGAAGACATGCTTTGGTGTTATATTCTGGACTACAAGGGAGCTTGGGATGAGCATCTACCCTTGGTTGAATTCGCCTACAACAACAGCTATCAGGAGAGCCTCAAGATGGCCCCTTCGAAGCACTGTACGGGCGACGCTGTAGGACCCCGCTCTACTGGTCAGAAGTCGGTGAAAAGGTGATTTTGGGTCTTGAGTTGCTTCAGGAAATGGAAGAAGCCACCAAGAAAACTCGTCTTTAGCTCAGTCGTGCCATTGAGAGACAGAGAAAGTATGTCAATCAGCGCCGCCGTCCGTTGGAGTTTGTCGTAGGTGATCAGGTGTTTCTGAAGGTTTCTCCTACTCCTGGGGTGAAACGGTTCGGTCGCCACCATAAGCTCAGCTCGAGGTTCGTGGGACCGTATGTCATCTCAGAGCGTGTTGGAGGATCTGCCTATCGTATGGAGCTACCTGATTCTTTTGCCGGTGTCCATGATGTCTTTCATGTTAGTCAGCTCCGGAAATATATCCACGATCCTCATCGTGTTCTTGAAGAGGTTCCAGTGATTCCTGAAGCCAATCTATCTTATCCGATCGAGCCTTCGAAGATCGTCGAATATCAAGAACGCAAGCTTCGAAAGAGAACCATTCCTATGGTGAAGGTACTTTGGGTGCATGGCAAGTCTGAGGAGTACACTTGGGAACTCGAGTCTGATATGCGCAGCAAGTACCCGCAACTCTTCTCTTGATCTTGGTACGTCTCTAAGTCTAACTTCCTTGTTATCTCAGTATTTTTCATAGATAGCTTTCATGCCTTAATCTACAAACTTCTGTCTGAAGTGTATGTCGTCTGAGTTTTCGTTTTCTTAGTTCCATTCAGAGAATTCTCAGGAAAGTTTCGGGACGAAACTTCCTAAGTAGGGGAGAATGTAACAACCCCCCTATTATTAATAATAATAATATTAAAAAAAAACTATAAACAAAGACCAAAGAGAGCCCGGTCTAAACTTACCCCCACTCCCTCTCTTTAATAAGAACCGAGGCCCCCGGTTCTAAATCCCGCAAGGAATCGCAAGCCGCAGAAGCCGATCCCGACTTCTCGCTTCCGTCTCCACCTCCTGCGCCCCCGACGGCCCCGATCCCGTTCTGCGCGTCCCCTGACAGCCCCGATCTCGGCCTCCGGCGCCTCCTCCTCCGGTAGGCCTCCGACGCCCCTCCTCTGGCTTCCCCGTCGCCTCCTGCTCCTTCCTCGTGGCCGGCGGTTCCTACAACAGGCACCTCTCTTGGCCGACTGCACCCTAGGCTCCGGTGACCTCTTCCCAATCCTCTTCCGCCATCGCCTGCTCTCCCTCCTCTCTTCTTCTTCGCCAGCCAGTAAGGGCAGCAGCCGGCCACTTCATCTCCTCCTCCTTCGGCCAGTGAAGGCAAAGACAGCATTCTTCTCCGGCGACTCTAGCTCCTCCTCGTTCCGGCCGGTGGAATTCGTGAGGGACTCCTAGGGTTTTGCTCGAAACCCCTCGTGGATTTCTGAGCCCAGATCGGGTCTCCTTGGGTAAGGAATTTCATCGATCCCTCGTTTTCAATTTTTTTGCCCTAATTTATTTTTGCATGGTTTTCCGCCTCCGATCGACGTAATTTCGTCGGTCCCCCTTAGGTTTGTCGTGAATTCGACTAATTTCATTTATGTTTACGTTTCCGGTACCGCTCGTCCAATCTAGGTGGTGGGATCGCTCCAATCTTGGGATTTTCGCATCCAAATCGCCGCCCAAATTCCCGATATCAAGCGGTAGCCACTTCTCCCCTCACTCTCGAGGGAGGTAAATTTCTACAACCCCCCCTCCTGTGGTGTGATGCAAATATCCAACGCATGTGCAAGTATAAAACTCTTGTTAATTCAATTTAAAATGCGTTTGTGGATCCTGAACAGGTTTAGCTCGAGCTCCTAACCTTGCTCGCGCCACTTAGCTGTCGCTAGTTTTTCGACGTGACCTTGAGGCAAGTAGAGAAATCTCTCTCGCTTGCAAACATGAAATTTATATTACTGGACTTGTTGTAATCGTCAAAATAATAATTTGCTATTATTAAATCTTGAATCCCTGAAATCATATACTAGCATATGCAAATATTGAGGTAAGAGTGTTGTTTTGGTGTGATGCCTTGAATCGAGCTCCCGACTAACTGGTAACAGAAACCATTAGTCGACCATTGCAAACACCGTCGTTGATAAGCCTTGCATCAAATTATACACTGGAATCATGTGCACCAAATGACAACACATTCACCCTTAAATATAGATCGCTTATGGTATTACAGCTAGTCTAAACTCCGGAGTAGGCTATTAACGTAAAAGAATCTTGTTAGACATGGTTACTTGTCTGGTTGCGACATGTAAGGCTAGCTCACTGAGCTCTAGTTTTCTTTACTTACTTTTTGCGTAAGTTATTAGCTTGAATCATTATGTAACTTCATGTTTTGAGACATTTTTCCTTCTGTTTGGATTTTGCCTTAGGGTTCGTGATTGCGCCGTCCAGTTCCTGAGTTTCCTCCACCCAGCTTCAGCTTTTGTTTGGAGGTTTCTTTTTGCTTGATGTACCGGCAGGTTCTATGTATTTGCTTCAGTTACTATTGGACTGTATTATTCGTGTATTAGTTATCATCAGACATTTTCTCTCGTATTGTGGACATCTTTTAGGGTAAAGCATTGTATTAAAACATTTTTACTTATGAAATTTTGGTAACTGTATGCATTCGTAAATTTCAGTACAACTCCTGCAGTTTTTTTTATAAAAGTAAATGCATGCATAAAAAAAATGTTTTATTCACAATTTGCGGCTTCCGCATTATTTTAAAAATCAAGTAATCCATTGTTTTAAAAATATGAAATTTTAAACTAGTTTGTAGGATTTTCGGTTTCGCCTTAGCAGACATGGTTCTTCTCTGCATGTCTGTGACATCACGACCTGCCCGAAGCGCACTCTGATCTTGTCGAGACGGGTCGTGACAGTCCTGCTGATGATGTTGTAGATGATGATGATGATAACGAAGTGTTTCCTGGAGAAGGGTTGACTTGGTCTCAGATTAGGGTCATTGTAGATGTTGATGTGGGTTCTGCTTCTAGGAGAAGTGCAAGGCCGGCTTTAAAGCAGGTATATATGGCAAAATCAAAATGAAAACGGCCTATGCCGGAGAGGGATGAGGATGAGAGTTCTGAGGAGGACATTGATGATGCATTAATGATTTACACTTCCGAGGATTATCCAACAGATCAAGAAACTTGATATTATTTAGGTGAGTTTTATTAAGTTAATTTTTTTGTCATGTTTTAATCTTTAATATAGTTTAGTCTTACTCATATGTTCGTTCATTGATTGCAGAAAAATAATATATAGATTTATATTAGAGTAACAGATTTTGTGGAGCAGTGCACTCACATTTTGGGAATAAGGTACAATTATATTTTTAGTTTAATATGATTTTGTGATGTTGTATTACATGATAGAAAGTATGCAATATTGTTTTTTTGTTATAAATTGATTAGATGATTGTTAGTAGTTTAACTTTCTTATATGAATTTTAGTTTACACTTGATTAGATAAAATAATTACAATTTAATTAATAAATGAAAAAATTATGAAATATATATATATATATATATATATAATTATAATATTGTAATCCGACATTATGAAATGTCCCCGATATATCCCCCGCAATCCGACATAAAAAACCCAAACCGACATTAGTCCAACATCCAACATCTGCAACCTTGATCTCCCCGAAGCTCCAAAAATTTCAGTGTATATCACATTATTTTCATGAAGCTCTCCCGCAAGATCATGTCTCACTTGCATTCAATTATCCCCCATATTTAGAGCAATACTAATTACTCTATATCCGCTATGTCTATCGCCCATAACATCAACAACGTCAATGAGATGTGATTGTACACCAGGTGACATTTGATTGCGCACATTATCAAGAAACCGTCTCCTTGTGCTTCTAAATTTCTTTGTCAACTTTGTAGTTTTAATCTTCAATATTTCTTATTCTTCGCTCAATACATGCTCGAAATGTGATGAATCTCTTTTGGTTGACTTATAATCGTCCATGAACTTCTTCAAACTTCCCTTTGGACGGCCTCTTAATTTTGTAGGCAATTTAGGCTCCTTTGTTTGACTACCATCTGGGTTGACGATTTCACGCAATTTCCTTTCTTTGGAGATCATTTATACTACTATTTTTTTTAATATTCCCTCCACGTCATTCTCTATGTTCACTGATTCTTTTTGTTCCTCCTTTATGTTTAAATCAGGATTCTCATTCAATATTTATTTTTTCCATTATTTGTGTACCATCCATAATGGTAATGCATTGCACCCTTTAATGTACGGAACAAGCTCATGTGCACAAGGTAATCCAAGTGTGTATATGTTCTTATGTGTGCACTTCCCAACCAGAACGAACCCGGATTTTATGGACTCTTTCTCTTTTTTGATTATCTCTAAAGCAGCAATAGAGACACTACCAACAAGATTTGCGTACAACATACTTTGCCCAAATAGTCGCTTGATTTCCGTATGTTGTAAATTAATCATGTTATCAAAAGTTTTTCATACGGTTGTTAGATTTCCAATTGATACTTCAAGGAACTTCTTAAGTTGGCTATGACCCTCCTCTACGCGGTTTGTAGAAGTGTTGCATAAATGTAAAAACTTGTCAACCCATGCTGAAACAAACATTTCCTTGTATGGATCTAACCAGGTATTTGTAACGTAACCAATAACATCAGGATATTTAGGAGAATAATCCGTCAACAATTCATTATACCGCACTTGAAACTCATTTGCAGTACTTGCATTTACTATTAGCTGCCAAACACCCAAAAAGACATCACATTCTTTGCCCTGCGTGAAGAACTTTTTGCAATTTGCCAAAACATTACGGTGCACATGCACTTGACATAAAATATTTTTTACCTGTGGAAAAACAACTTCTATTATATTCATCAATGCAATCTCCCGATCCGTCATGAAGACATTAGGATGCACATTATCTATGAAGCACCGACACTTCAAAAAACCCATCGTGTCGGTGTCGGAGAGTCCGACACTTGTCCGACTCTCCGACACTCTCTAACACTCGAGTCGGAAATTCGACACTCGAGTCCGAAATCCGACACTCGAGTCGGAAATCCGACACGCTGGCTCACGCGAGACTCGCGTGTCCCTCTCAATCGTACACGCGTGTCCCTCTCAATCGGACACGCGTGTCCCTAAGTTAGCTACTCATGGTGAGGCGGGTGACAATTTATCTTGGAAGTGCCCCTTTCTAGCATTTCAAGTAGTAAAAGTGGATCTACTAGTGGCGTAGATATTTTCTCTAAAAAAATGAAGATTGAAGATGGGGAAAATTTTTTGCATGTGAATCCATTATTTTTAGTGATGATATATAATGATAATGTGTTAATGTTCTATCATTTTTTGATCATTTGTTAAGTTTTGCATTTGAATATTTGATGAGTAATATTTAAACATGACTTAATTTATTTAAATATTTGTTAATTGTTAAATTTTTTTTTAAATGTTTTAGGATTTTCATAATTATAAAAAATGAACATTTAATATACGTGTCCCAGTGTGTCGGAATATGATATTTTTTGAGAATTGACGAGTCGCGTGCCGTACCGTGTCGTATCGCGTGTCCCGTGTCGGTGTCGGTGCAACATATCACATTATTATCGAAAGTGAGCTTGAAACATTCAAGGGCCCATTTATAACTAGCTTCATTTTCGTTTGACATAAATGCAAATGAAGAGAAAAATGATTGGTTGGTCGAGGTAACACAAACTATTGAAAGCAGTGGCAAACGGTAGCGATTGGTCTTATACGTGCAATCCACCATAAAGACATTTTAAAACATATTACTTAGGCGAACAGCAGTTGGTTGTGCAAAAAATATACTTTCTAGTTGAACTGAGCTCTCGTTTACTTGAGTGAAACAAATGTAGCCAGAATCACTAATGCATTTAAACAAGTGTTGGATTGGAGTGTCACCTTCTAATTATGCTCGATATAACTTAGCCTTCGCATTGTAGATTGTTCTGATGGTTGTAGTGTTACCCGGATATCTCTTCTTTAGCATTGCCAAAATTTTGCGAGGCTTACATCCAACATTGTACATCTCCTCGACAATCTTATGTCCATTCACATCTAGCCTACCGACATATATGAGTGTGCTTCTAGGTGAACAAATTCATGATTGTGTTTATCATGTGTAACTTCGATTTTCCATTCATTGTACTCATTTTTTGTTCTTTAAGTGCAAATTTACACTCATAACGCTTGGAACTTGATTTCCTGATATTTCTCTTGACGTATCCCTTCTTTTTCTGGGTATCTGGAGGTAACCCGCCCCCTATCACAACCCAAAATAACTCTGGGTGTAGCTCTATCACTGAGCTTATCTGCCCTTCTTATAATCAAGGGTGCATATGTCGGATGTCGAGTTCATGTCGATTTGAGTTTGAAATGTCAGATGTCGGATTGCGGGGGATATATCAGGAATATTTTACAATGTTGGATTTTAATATTTAAATAAATTTATTCATATATATACACAGTTTTTATAAATATGTATAATTGTATACATAATTTATATTTATAAATTACACAATAAAAATATATATACATAGTGTATCATTATAAATTACACAAAAGAGATGTCGACTGAAATAAACAAGATAAAAGTCACCAAATGAGAGTGTGACGATAAAATAGTCGACACTAAACTTAGAGAGATGCACAAAATGAAGCACAAAATAAAATATTTCTGTTTGGTCTCTTCAAATGGGGCAGCCCAGTGCTCAAAGCATCCCCGCAGAACGAGGGTTCGGTGAAGGATCCCACCACAAGGGTGAAGTGTAAGCAAACCTTACCCTGCATTTTTGCAAGAGACTGCTTCCAGGACTACAACCCGTGACCACGAGGTCACACAGCAACACCTTAATCGGTGTTTTGTCTTTTCAAAAAATAAAAAAAGTATTTTTAATACTCTCGACGATATATCGGTCGCGAAATATCGCACGATATATCGGGTTAAATGGATATATCGGGCGATATTTTCAAAAATGACATTTTTGCTTAAAATGTCGATGTCGTGACGTTTTATCCTCAAAACCTTTATGTCGGCCAACATCTACAACGCTGCTTATAATAATAACAAATCCCAACTATTTGACAACATTCCTAGCCCACTTAATTAAGTCTTCTTTGCTTTCAACACTAACGGATGTGCAAAAGTGCATTCCAACATTTTGGGAAGATTCAACATTCTCAATCAAAATCAATTCTTTTGAGCTCATGATGAGGTAACCCCTAAATACAATCATAAAATGCATGCTAATAAACATAAAAATCACCCACTTATTAACAAACATAAAACTGATTATATCACATCAGAAAGCCCACCAAGGGAAGAATAAACTGGATCTGGAACAAAACTGTAGTTATTATGGAACAAGTTTGTATGATCTGAAACACAAAAAGCAAATGAATCCATTATCAGGAAGAAGAAAATTGGTAAAAAAAACTCTTGCTTCTCAATGAAAATGCAATACAAAGGGTGAGAACCTTACTTAATGGGAAATCTGTAAAAATGGGGGGCGTAGGGCAAATACGGAAGGTAGACAGCCAGCGAGCAGAGAGGAGCTTTGACTGCCGGCGATCAGAGATGGGATTCGAATGCCAGTGTCGAGCATTGGTCGTCGGGCGTCGGTGGAGAGGTGTGACTGCCGACGAGAGGGGAGGAGACGGGTGCGGGGCTTCAACTGCCAGCGAGCAGAGAGGGGCTTTGAGCGCCGGCGTCGTGCATTGGCCGTCGGGCGTCGTGCTTGAAAACTGCGATTGCCGGCGAGAGGGGAGGAGACGAGCGCGTGGGCTTCGACTGCGGGAAATTAGGGTTGAGAAAAAAACGGGGGATGGGTACAGATATCGGGTTGAGTTGGGAAATAAACATGTTAAAAGTTATAGGGTATTTGGGTATGAATATCCTATTTTGAGGTTTGAATAACAATACCCTTAAAAATTGTGGAGATAACTTCACCTCTCTCTTTCAGCACTTGTGATCTCTATGGAGATCAAAGATGATATCCCCGTGCTAAACTATCCTAGGAGCTTACTTTTGATCTCTATGAAGATTACTATTGATCTTCGTGGAGATCACCACTGTTCTCCCCGTAGATCACTTTTGATCTCTTTGGAGTGATCTCCCTAGGATAATCATTTAGATCTCCGAGAAACCATCTCCTTCACTGAATAATCAGCAAAACCCTACAAATTTTGATTATGTCAATGCTTCGATCAAATTTTCTAAAGCTTCATCTCGCAAAAACACCACTTGCTGCTGGTGGGTCATCGTTTTCCTGCTTCGTAAGGTGTACAAGATTAAATTTAAATGAAAACATTATAGGTTCGTTTGACGCGGCTTATCACAGCTTATTTGCTCCGGTGAGGTTGGAAAAAAACGTCATTGTATGTTTGGTGTGACAAATGTTACTACTGTTACAAAAAAAAAACTAGTTTGGGGCATAAGATTTTAGTATGACAATGACATTTTTGTCCAACCTCACCGGAGCAAAAAAGCCGCGATAAGCCGCGCCAAACGCATCATATTCCCCAAGGCTCTGTTCGTTTCAACGGTTTGGAGGGAACAAATTAGAATTGGCTCCGAGAATCTTATTCATGTGTTCGTTTGGTTGTTTAAATTGGCAGAATCGACTTTCACGAAAATGTTTATGTTGAAGAATGGAGTAAACCTTGTGTATATTTCTTGAATTGTAAAATACAAGTATGAGTACAAATATATTGGAAGGAGAGAGAGAGATCCCTTTTACATGATGTGAGACTAATATAAGTGGAAGAATAAAGCCTATAATGGGCCACTAAATGGGCCTTTACAAGTTGTTTTCTAACACTCCCCCGTAAGCTGGAGCGTACAAGTCGTAGACACCAAGCTTGGATAAGAACTGACAGTATAACGACCGAGAGAGAGCTTTTGTCAGGATGTCAGCAACTTGTCTTGTTGCGGGAATATGCTCAAATTCTATCTTCTTTGATTGGATTTTTTCTCGAATGAAGTGACAATCAACTTCAATATGCTTTGTTCATTCATGAAAGATTGGATTCTTGGCAATGTGTATCGCTGCTTGACTGTCACAAAATATGGTCGCCGGAGATGAGAGTTTGAGTCCCAAATCATTCAGAAGGCTTTCAAGCCATGTTAACTCAGAAACAACAACCATAGCACGGTACTCGGCCTCAGCAGAGGAGCGAGCAACAACGGTCTACTTCTTGCTATGCCAGGTATTGAGGTGTCCACCAAAGTATGTACAAAAACCAGTTGTGAAATGCCTATCATCAAGAGATCCTGCATAGTCAGCGTAAGAGTACGCAACAAGAGATAAGAGGTAGATGGTTTGTAAACAAGTTCTTGTCCCGGAGTAGTCTTTAGATATCTGAGAATGCTCTCAACAACTTGGAGATGAGATGTCCGAGGAGCATGCATGAAACGACTCACAACCCCTACAACAAATGATATGTCAGGTCGAGTAACCGTCAGATAAATCAGTTTCCCCACCAAGCGTCGATAGTATTCTGGATTTGTAAGCAATTGGTCAGAATCAGAACTATGTGCAGAAAACTTGTGATTTACGTACATAGGGGTGTCCGCAGGTTTGCACCTGGAGTAGCCAGCATCTTGAAGTAGGTCAATACAATACTTTCGTTGGGATAAAAGACAAGACCATCAGGTCATCTTGCGACCTCAAGCCCAAAAAAGTATCGAATATTTTTCGAGTCTTTCGTCTGAAATGTCGAGTTCGAATGTTGCTTGATTTGTTGTATCCCTGTAGAGTCGTCACCAGTAATTAGGATATCATCAACATATACAAGGAGAATCACAGTATTTGTCGGCTAATGACGGGTGAAGAGTGAGAAGTCGGCCGAGTTCCGTGTAAAACCAACTTCACGAACAATCTTGCTGAATTTTTCAAACCAAGCACGCAGGGACTGCTTGAGACCCTAGATGACACACATGAGACTCTCCCGTGGTCTCAAATCCGGGAGGTTAGTGCATATAAACTCTCCTGAAGATCGCCATTGAGAAAGACATTTTTAATATCCAATTGACGGAGGGACCACTAACGGTGGACGACCAAGGAGATCAGGACCCGAACAGTATTCAACTTGGCAACCGGGAAGAATGTTTCGTCATAATCAAGGACTTGCTGCTGAGTGAAACCCTGGGCTACGAGGCAAGCTTTTAGGCAATCAACGGTTCCATCCGCAACTTGTTTTATAACAAATACCCACTTGCAGCTGACATAAGACTGATATGGGGGAAGAGGAGCCAGATCCCAGGTTTGGTTAGCGTAGAGGGCAGTCATTTCATCATCCATGACCGCTCGCCATCCCGGGTGTTGAAGTGCTTCCTGCACAGAATTAGGGATAGAAATGGAAGAAAGAGAAATGGGAAATTGGTGGAGTGGAGGAGAGGGGCGATGTAGTGACATATAATTCTCCAAAGGATAAGCCGTAAGGTTGATGCTGGATCAGTAGGCCGCGGAGTGTCATCGGTAGAAGGGAGTTGCTGTAGAGAAGTATTCTTGGACTTACGACGAGTATAAAAACAGAGAGGTGGTGGAGGTGGAGGAGGTCGAGAGGGGATCAGGAGTGGTGAGGGAAGAGGTGGGAGAGATGGAGTTGTGACTGGGATGACAGGACGAACTGTCGTGGATAGTGGGGACGGGGTGGCGGGAGAGGAGTGGAGTGATTGATATTCAGAGAAGGTTACATTAGCCGAAACAATGAGTTTGCCATCAGGAGGAGAGTAACAAACATAACCTTTCTGAGTGCGAGAGTAGGCAACGAACATACACTTAGTGGCACGAGCAATGAAATTGTCAGTAGGCAGACCAAGAAGATGAACATAGACCACACACCCAAAGACACGGGGTGAGAGAGAGAAAGGAGATGTGGAAGGAAAGAGGAGACTAAAAGGAAAGGCGAAGTTGAGCACAAATGAAGGCATGTGGTTGATAAGATAATAGACAGTAGAAATCATAAAGTTCCAGTATTCAATAGACACTTGCATTTGAAATATGAGAGACCGGACGACATCGAAGAGGTGGCGTTTTTTGCGCTCAACGACACTGTTTTGCTGAGGGGTGTATGCATTCGAGGTTTGATGTATGATGCCGAACTCATTGCAGATATTTGAGAAGGTGCGACCTGTGATGCTCGACATGTCCTTGTACGTGATTTATACGTTATAAAAAAAATCGTTTGCTATATCTAATTATATCCCCTATGATAAAACTATTCAAATCAGTGACGTTGTAGTGTATTTTGTTTTTTTATTAATTACTATTTCATTTCATTGGCTGCCCCGTCATAGTTACTAATTTTTTATGGGCTGAGTGTTACAACGTTGTTGCTGGACTGATTTTCTGTTGGGAGGCAAACCCCTTGTTGGGAGATTATAATGAAATCCATGCATCATTGATATTGGTAAATAGTATCGGTTTCATTATGAGGTAATCAGGTGTTTAAGAGAGACGGTGGGGGAGGTGAGTAATAAATTGGGGAATCTCTTATCCCTTTCTTCTTATCAATTGCCGATGTTGCTTCTTCTTTTTACCCTCAGTTGTGTCGCGGCTAGGGCTCACGGAGCCGATCTTCTTCTCTACTCTCCTTATTCCCCTCTCTTGATTTCCATCCCCGAATGACTACTGGTATTAAAGCTTGGCAAAGTTTTGGTTGGGACTGGATTCAGTCGGGGTTCGTGATTTCTTTTGTACAGATCCACCGTAAGCACTCTATTTTCCTTCTTATTTTCCAGTTTAGACTGGATTAGGCAAGGGATCATAAGTTTTGGTATACGATTTGTATCTATTTTCGGTTGGCCGGTAGCTTTGGTAGTTGTTTGGTTGGGATCTATTGTTGGTGGAACAAATTGGCTGCTGGTTTAGGGGAGTCTTAGTCCACTGCTTTCGATTTTATTTTAGAACAAGTACTTCGCTGTTGCATGTTGTTTGGGTCTACCTTGGTTTATTGGGGGATTTTAATTGTTCGACAATTGTGTTGTTGGGGTAAATTGTTTTTTTGTGGCTGGCTGTTGATTTCTTGCGGGCCTGAGTAATTGATGAAGATCCTTGGCTGAATGAACTTATGTTGAGCTCAATCTAGCTTGGCCAGTTACTGTTAGTATATTCTAGTCTTGCTTCACTGTATTTTGGGGAAATTTTGCATTGTTTCCCTATTATTTGATCACTGTTTTTCCTCTTTATGTTTTGGTTGTTGTTATAATTGCATGTGTGTAATCTTAAAATTCTTCCTGATTGAGTTGTGAGCCTAGCTGAGCATGGCTGGAATGTGAGAACTTATATTTATTGGGTGTGATTGGCCCACTACCATTTTCGTGTGGGTCCTTACTGCATGCACAGTGCACATAGTGTCTTTGGAGTTTCACTTATAGTCTCTATAAGTCAACGTCATAACTATAGTGTGATGCAACCCCGATAATAATCGCCCCTGCTGATACGATCCCTAAACAGATATCGCGAAGGATGACATCCCAACATAGAAATGGCAAGGACTTGGGGCGTGACACCGGAAAGGAAAAAGTAACGGTGAGATTTATCTTTTTTCTTCTTTATGCTCTATTTTATCCAATTTTATTTACTGGCAATTAGAATTATCATGGCATGAGGTGTTATGAAGTCTTATATCACTGATAATGATGCTCACTATTATGTATAGCTTTGACAAAGGCAAACGGACGAATGGACTTCGTAGGGGATAAATCACTAAATATATATTTTTTATGTTTTTGTAAAAATGAATGTGTCGTCACATGGTATTGTTAAGGGTATGACGGAAATTAAATGTACATAAATGATGTTAACGGATGTCAAATCAGTCGGCCGAAAGGCATAGAAGCGTGATGAACGTACTGATTTGGACACAAAAGCCCTTAAGGGGTTGGGCCCAAAGACTGAAATACTGATATAAATACTGATATTGTACAGATACCCTTGGCATTATCATAAATAAAATGAAGAAATTATTTAGTGTCAGACACACTATTTTTACTATTTTATGAATCTGTTACATTGATAAGCAGTTATCAATGAAATCTATAGTGCTTTTGTACCCGTACACAGCTTCATATACTGTTTTCCCATACTGCTACTATTGTTATTATTAATTTGTATATTGCTATGAATAACCTTTCTACTTTTATATACAGCAGGTTAAAAAGGTAAATTTTCGCTTAGTATTTGTGAAAGACTAAGGATTTATAATTCTAACATTTTAGGAACAGGAAAACAACAAGCCAGTCGACGTTAGTGCTCCGCTTGGATCATATGATGGTGTTGGAGAAACATAATTGTCTTTTTGTGGCTTTTTAAATGTTGATATATATATATATATATATATAAACTGTTTGGAATGTGTAATTATTGTGAGAGACACATGTAAATATTTCTTATGTCTTGCACTTAGTAGTATGTCGTACTCATTGTGATTATAAATGTTGTAACTACTCTCTAATGATGATAAAAAGGGATTATTAAAATTGTATGTGCTAAGGGCCGTTCCAATTTAGTGGTATCAGAGCCAGGTTTTCCCAAAGCCTGACCGCAATGAGTATGTACATACGCTGTCACGACCTGTCTCGACAAAAGTTAGAGTGCGCTTCGGGCGGACTGTGATGCCATCGACATGGGCAGAAAGAAAACCATGCCTGCTAAGGCGGATGTAGAGAATACTGAAAATAGTTTTAAAATAATTACTCTTAAGTGAAAACAGTTTGATTTTATTACGGAAGCTGTTAGAGTTTAAAACAGTGAGAGATTTAAGTGCACATGCATCTTTTGTAAAATCATGTTTTCCAGGAAATTTATACATATTTCATGCAATTATGATTCAAAAGAGAATGCACATGCGTTAATATCAAATTCTAGTACATAAATATTTAAATAGCCTATCAGTTGTCCATGATATCAGAGAAAATGTCTGATTACAATTATTACATAAAAGAAATATTTGACAGTAAATGAAATGTAAACATAGAACCTGAAATTTTAAGCAGAACGAGCTCGAGGACCTGACAGTGCTGCACGAACTCTAAGACAATTCCAAAACAGAAAGGAAAAACCTCAGAACATTGAAATAAACAGGGTGAATAAAGTAAAGTATAGAACAGTAACATGAGTAAAAATGTATGAGTGTACCAGTTTTCATAAATCAGAGTTACCAACTCAGACATGTAAAATAGTCAATAGAAATAACTAAATTAAGCTTACCTCGGAGCATAACACATAATAGAACAAGTAATATCATAAGCTGCAATCAATGAAATATGTAAGTGTTTAGTTGTGCGCATGGTTCACACTTAGTCCGGATACAAGTCTTATTAGGAAACTTCCTGCTTGTCGTGACCCTCGTCGCGGCCCAGACCCGGCTCAAGGAGGCTTAGTAGGTCCCAACTGGCACCGTGAAGACTGCAGCCCAAGTGACCCCAACACGTTTCAATGTTTTCTTATGATATTATGAGTTACATGATACACACTATAGTGATTTAACCGAAACAAAAACACTTTAAGTGAACGATCAGATCAAGAATAGGTTTTTCTCAGACAGACATACAAAACCAGATTCGACGACACAAAAAGAACCAAACAATGAGTTTTGAATTTTGCGGGTTCGAGGGGTTAATGTTTCATTATCGAGAAGGTTTTTTCGAGTAAATCGCAGAGGTAAGTTAAAATGTGTCGGATCGGAGGTATGTAAATCATCCTTTGACTCAAGTATTTTCCACAAAAAAGAAATGCGTTATGAGCATGATATATCTAAACACCAATCATATACGTGCTAAGACGAATTCATTATAATTATTGTCGTGATAATATTGCTCGTGATTAACGCTCTACGATTCTTCAAATTATTCATCAAAAGAGACGAAATCCATCAATATAAGATACCATTCATATACATGTGAATCCAAATAATACAATTCATACAATTCCTAATTATTCTCATTATGATATTTGATAATCATTCCCAAAAATTCAACATACTTCGATTTATACATCAAACGAGAAAATCCGTTCATCTAAGTGAATACTCAAATAAAATTATCTGTGACCACAATCTCATGACATTCCAAAAACATTAACCCTAAGATATTACTTGCCGGATTAGATATTCAATACATTAATTCACTTGACAACACAAACAAACAAGGGTGAATTCGTATAATCATAAGAATAGACCAAGTAATTGAAATTCAATGATTGCAAGAGAGATCTCTACTTGCCTTAAAGAAGCTGAAATTAGCGGTGGCGGCTAAGCGGCGCTAACAAAATTGACACTCTTCAAGTGAACCTGTTCAAGAACGATGAAAGCAATACAACAATTTATCACTGCGCTAATAGGTAATTATTTGCTACAAAATTGAATCAAAGACGGCTAAGAGATTTACCTTCTTCAAGAGTGAGGGGAGAAGGGATTCCACGCGGAGACGGAGACTTGAGGGCGTTTGAGTGATAAAAACCCTAAATCGGAGAGGACTTCGCACGGTCACACAATTGAATCGAGGAGCGGAACTGGAAATCATAAACACAATGCAGTTAAACGATTATGGGAGGGGCAAAAATTATGAATCACAAATTGTATGATATTTGAAGCGCAAATAATTTAATAGTGATGCATAAAAATATGAATACAGGAGATTGGAGGAGGAATCTTACCAAAAGGAGTCAAAACCGGACTCAAGGAGGAGAGGGAACCCAACCCTAAGCATTTTCTCTTGAAATCACCGACTAAGAAGCCGGAAAAATAGGTTTGATGTTGCTGCCCTAAGAGAGGAGGCTGCCATGGCTTGGGGAGGAAAAGAAGAGGGCTGCTGCAGGCCATTGGAGGAAGAGAGAAGGAGCAGCAGGTGGCGGGGGCCATGGGGGGAGGAGAAGCAGGGGAAGATGCAGTCGACGGTCACGGCTGGAGAAGCAAGAGGAGGAGGCGATATCGTCGGACAAGGCAAGAGGAGGAGACGCCGACCACAACAGGAGAAGCATGAGGCGGAGACGAGAAGCACAGGAGCGGTAGGAGGAGGGATCGGGAGAGTCGGCGCCTTGCGTGCGGCTTGCGTGAGGCGGAATCAGGAGAAGTGTTTGCGGGATCGGGAGAGGGCTGGCCGGGTTTATAATTTAGAGAGGCTGTCCGGCAGAGAGCAGCAATGTTATGGAGCCTCAAGTTCAGGAACAAAAGTGTGGGAAGTGCGGCAAATCTCACAAAGGACAGTGTTTAGTGGGGAGCAATGTTTGCTATCTATGTCGTCAACCTGGGCATCGATAAAGGGAATGCCCTCGAAGGAAGGAAGGAGACAATAGTTCGCGGAGGTGGCCGACACCTCAGGGTCAAAAAGTTTATCATATAGGTGTTTCGAAGGAGAGTGAATCTCTTGCTTCAACATCAGCTCTAGTGGGAACATCAGTGGAGGAACGTCATATTCAACCCCGTGTGTTCAATTTAAGTCAGTAGGAGGCTATCGCTGATGAAACTGTGGTGGCATGTATGATTTATGTTTGTGGTTACCTGATGAAAGTTTTATTTGATACTGGTGCCAGCCACTCTTTTATATCCACTGATATATTGAGCACTATTTCGACAAAACCCTATTCAACACGAGAAATTCTTCACGTCACCTTGCCCAATAATCAACTAGTTCCTACGCAACAACGAGCGGTAATTTCATTTGAATTAAATGATAAAATTTTTACGATGGATTTAGTGGTTTTACCACTTACTGAATTTGATATGATATTCGGTATGAACTGGCTAGTCCAACATGAGACGATCATTAATAGTAATAGAAAGAAAGTGGCGGTAAAGTGCTCCGATCAATGTATAATTGTTTTTCAAGGGATAGACGAAGGATCCAAAATGCTATTATCAACATTAAAGACGTTTAGAAGATCCAGAAAGGATGCAAAGCTATATTAGTTATGGTCAAGGGAATCTTACCAAAAGGAGTCAAAACCGGACTCAAGGAGGAGAGGGAACCCAACCCTAAGCATTTTCTCTTGAAATCACCGGCTAAGAAGCCGGAAAAATAGGTTTGATGTTGCTGCCCTAAGAGAGGAGGCTGCTGCAGGCCATTGGAGGAAGGGAGAAGGAGCAGCAGGCGGCGGCGGCCATGGAGGGAGGAGAAGCAGGGGAAGATGCAGTCGACGGCCACGGCTTGAGAAGCAAGAGGAGGAGGCGATATCGTCGGCCAAGGCAAGAGGAGGAGACGCCGACCACAACAGGAGAAGCATGAGGCGGAGACGAGAAGCACGGGAGAGGTAGGAGGCGGGATCGGGAGAGTTCGGCGCTTTGCGTGCGGCTTGCTTGAGGCAGAATCGGGAGAAGTGTTTGCGGGATCGGGAGAGGGCTGGCCGGGTTTATAATTTAGAGAGGCTGTCCGGCAGAGAGCAACAATGTTATGGAGCCTCAAGTTCAGGAACAAAAGTGTGGGAAGTGAGGCAAATCTCACAAAGGACAGTGTTTAGTGGGGAGCAATGTTTGATATCTATGTCGTCAACTTGGGCATCAAAGGGAATGCCCTCGAAGGAAGGAAGGGGACAACAGTTCGCGGAGATGGCCGACACCTCAGGGTCAAAAAGTTTATCATATGGGTGTTTCCAAGGAGAGTGAATCTCTTGCTTCAACATCAACTCTAGTGGGAACATCAGTGGAGGAACGTCATATTCAACCCCGTGTGTTCAATTTAAGTCAGTAAGAGGCTATCGCTGATGACACTGTGGTGACATATATGATTTATGTTTGTGGTTACCTGATGAAAGTTTTATTTGACACTGGTGCCAGCCACTCTTTTATATCCACTGATATATTGAGCACTATTTCAGCAAAACCCTATTCAACACGAGAAATTCTTCACGTCACCCTTCCCAATAATCAACTAGTTCCTACGCAACAACGAGCGGTAATTTCATTTGAATTAAATGATAAAAATTTTACGGTGGATTTAGTGGTTTTACCACTTACTGAATTTGATATGATATTCGGTATGAACTGGATAGTCCAACATGAGACGATCATTAATAGTAAGAGAAAGGAAGTGGCGGTAAAGTGCTCCGATCAAAGTATAATTGTTTTTCAAGGGATAGACGAAGGATCCAAAATGCTAATATCAGCATTAAAGACGTTGAGAAGATTCAGAAAGGATGCGAAGCTATATTAGTTTTGGTCAAGGGAACGGTAGAGGCAAAGAAAGATATCAAAGCGGTATCAGTGGTGCGTGAATTTCAGGAACTTTTTTCCGAAGAACTCCCAGGACTTCCTCCGAGAAGAGAAGTTGAGTTTGAAATTCATTTAGAAGGAGCACGACCTGTTGCAAAGACACCGTATCGTATGGATCCAAAAGAGCTCGCCGAATTGAAATGTCAATTGCAAGAATTGATAGAAAAAACTTTATTCGGCCTAGCACGTCTCCATGGGGAGCACCAGTTTTGTTTGTATAGAAGATAGAGGGGACATTGCGGTTATGCATGGATTATCGAGAACTGAATAAATTGACAGTGAAAAACAAATATCCTTTGCCACGCATAGATGATTTATTCGATCAACTTGTAAATGCAAAATTATTTTCAAAAATGGACTTGAGGTCAGGTTATCATCAACTGCGGATTAAAGAGGAGGATATTTTCAAAACTGCTTTTAGCACAAGATATGAACATTATGAATTTGTGGTAATGCCTTTTGGGCTAACCAATGCTCTTGCAACATTCATGGATATGATGAACCGAATCTTCAAGGACTATTTGGATAAATTTATCATTGTTTTTATTGATAACATCTTAATTTATTCAGCATCTAAGGAAGAACATACTCAACATTTGCGGTTGGCATTGGAGAGATTGAAGGAAAGCCAAATATATGCAAAATTTTCGAAATGCGAATTTTGGTTGAAGGAAGTGTTGTTTTTGGGGCACGTGATAACAAAATAGGGTTTATCTGTTGATTCCCCAAAGATTGACTCGATTCTTAATTGGCCGCAACCTACAAATGTGATAGAAGTACGGAGTTTTCTTGGGTTGGCAGGATATTATCGAAGATTTGTCAAAGATTTCTCAAAGATATCCTTACCGTTGACACAGTTAACACGCAAGAATATCCCTTTTAAATGGAATGAAAATTGTTAACTCGCTTTTGAAACATTAAAAGAAAGGTTAACTATAGCCCCTGTGTTAATACTGCCATCAGGGACAGAAGGATTTCAAATTTATAGTGATGCTTCTTATAAGGATTTATGCTGTGTACTAATGCAACACGGTAAAGTAATGGCCTATGTCTCGCTTCAACCGAAGGATGCTGAAAGGAACTATCCGATTCATGATCTGGAATTAACCACAATGATTTTTGCTTTAAAGATTTGGCGACACTATTTGTATTGGGTGAGGTGTGAGATTTTCACCGACCATAAAAGTTTGAAATATTTTTTTACACATAAAGAATTAAACCTCCGTCAGCGGTGTTGGTTAGAATTTATCAAACATAATGATGTCGATATTCAGTATCATCCTGGAAAGGCAAATGTGGTTGTCGACGCTTTAAGCCGCAAAAGTATTGCTGAATCATCAGCTTTGAAAGTGTATAATATGCAGCTGTTGCGTGATCTGGAAAAGATGGAGATAGTTCCCATTGTTACCATAGAAGATAAACAGTCTCAATTATTTCATATGCAAATTCGGTATACACTAAAAGATAGAATCTTTGAAGTTGTGCCGAAAGATCTATATTTGATGGCCTTGATAGAAAAAGTGAAAAAGGGGGAATCTAAGAGTTTTATATAACAGAATGGGTTGTTATTGATGAACGGAAGGTTATGTGTACCAGATGTGGACAATTTGCGGAAAGATATACTATATGAGGCTCATAACACTCCTTATTCAATTCACCCTGGTCGAACAAAAATGTATCATGATTTGAAAGAGGACTTTTGGTGGCCGGGGATGAAGAAAGACGTGATAACATATATTACCTCTTGTCATACTTGCCAAATTGTAAAAACTGAACATCAGAAGCCTGCAGGTTATTTACATTCGTTACCAATACCGGAATGGAAATGAGAAGACATTGTCATGGACTTTGTCTTTGGGCTACCTCATAGTAAATTGGGTCATGATGGTATATGGGTTATCATCGATCGACAAACAAAAAGTGCACATTTCATAGCAGTACGACAAGATTGACCGCCTGAAAAACTGAATGAATTGTATATTGATATTATTGTGAAATTACATGGTATTCCTCGAATGATTATATCTGATCGTGATGGGCGATTCACATCGGGGCATTGGAGGCAGATTCATAAACGTTTGGGAACGAAATTATTGTTCAGTACAACATTTCATCCACAAACTGATGGGCAGTCGGAGCGAGCTATCCAGTTCCTAGAGGATCTATTACGGATGGTAGTACTTGACCTCAAGGGCTCATGGGAGAAATATTTGGCGCTGGTAGAGTTCGCTTATAATAATAGCTATCAGTCCTCCTATACAAACGACACCGTTTGAAGCACTGTATGGCCGTCGATGTCGTACGCGGTTAAGTTGGGCAGAAGATGGTGAAAGACAGTTATACAATCGAGAGAAAGTGGATAAGTGGCACGAAAAAAATTGTACTTATCCAACAAAAAATGAAGGTAGCACAAGATCGATAACAAAAGTATTATAATGCCAGACATCGTCTCGTGGAGTTTCAAATTTGTGATCTCGTATGTTTAAAAATTAAACCCTTTAAGGGAGTTACACGACTGCGGCGACTTGGAAAGTTAAATCCACGTTATGTGGGACCATTCCCTGTCATTGAACGAGTTGGTGAAGTCGCATACCGTTTAGAGTTACCAGAGGACTTGCAAAGGTTGCATGATGTGTTTCATGTGTCGACACTTCGTAAATATGTCCGGGATCCTGAAAAGATTATTCCAACTGAAAAGATATAAATTGAAGATGATTTGTCTAGTCCGACCGAACCGTATCAAATTATTGATCGGCAAAGAAACAATTACGAAATCGGGATGTGACTTTTGTGCACGTATGGTGGAAGGGCCATCCTCGAGGTGAAGCGACATGGGAGCAGGAAGACATTATGCGGGATCTTTTCCCCTTTCTGTTTAACGAACATGCTGATTAAATTTTCGGGGACGAAAATTTCTAAGGAGGGAAGAATTATGATGCTCGACATGTCTTTGTACGTGATTTATACGTTATATATAAAAAAATCGTTTCTTATATCTAATTATATCCCTTATGATGAAACTATTCAAATCGGTGACGTTGTAGTGTATTTTGTTTTTCTTTTTAATTACTATTTCATTTCATTGGCTGCCCCGTCAAAATTACTAATATTTTATGGGCTGAGTATTACAACGTTGTTGCTGGACTAATTTTCTGTTGGGAGGCAAACCCCTTACTGGGAGATTATAATGAAATCCATGCATCATTGGTATTGGTAAATACTATTCGGTTTTATTATGAGGTAATCGGGTGTTTAAGAGGGCGGTGAGTAATAAATTGGGGAATCTCTTATCCCTTTCTTCTTATCAATTGCCGCTATTGTTTCTTCTTTTTACCCTCGATTGTGTCGCGACTATAGCTCACGGAGCCGATCTTCTTCTCTACTCTCCTTATTCCCCTCTCTTGATTTTCATCCCCGAACGGCTGCTGGTATTAAAGCTTGGCAAAGTTTTGGTTGGGACTGGATTCAGTCGGGGTTCGTGATTTCTTCTGTACAGATCCACTGTAAGCACTCTATTTTCCTTATTATTTTCCAGTTTAGACTGGATTAGGCAAGGGATCATAAGTTTTGTTATACGATTTGTATCTATTTTCGGTTGTCCGGTAGCTTTGGTAGTTGTTTGGTTGGGATCTGTTGTTGGTGGAACAAATTGGCTGCTGGTTTAGGGGAGCCTTAGTCCACTGCTTCAATTTTGTTTTAGAACGGGTACTTCGCTGTTGCATGTTGTTTGGGTCTACCTTGGTTTATTGGGGGATTTTAATTGTCCGATAATTATGTTGTTGGGGTAAATGCTTGTGTTGGCCGGCTATTATTTTATAGGATCCATTGCTGCTCCTCTTCTGATTTTAAGTGCTGCTTTATGGCCGGAATTTAGTGGACCATTGTTTTTTTGTGGCTGCCTGTTGATTTCTTGCGGGCCTGGGTAATTGATGAAGATCCATGTCTGAATGAACTTGTGTTGA
Organism: Platanthera zijinensis; assembly: GCA_039513925.1. Taxonomy (NCBI): domain Eukaryota; kingdom Viridiplantae; phylum Streptophyta; class Magnoliopsida; order Asparagales; family Orchidaceae; genus Platanthera; species Platanthera zijinensis. Next base: position 190,646,129 of record CM077080.1, on the reverse strand, counting down.
GCTCGATCTAGCTTGGCCAGTTGCTATTAATATATTCCAGTCTGGCTTCACTGCATTTTGGGGGAAATTTTGCATTGTTTCCCTATTATTTGATCACAGTTTTTCCTCTTTATGTTTTGGTTGTTGTTACAATTGCATGTGTGCAATCTTAAAATTCTTCCTGATTGAGTTTTGAGCCTAGCTGAGCATGGCTGGAATGTGAGAACTGATATTTATTGGGGGTGATTGGCCTACTACCATTTTCGTGTGGGTCCTTAATGCATGCACAGTGCACATAGTGTCTTTGGAGTCTCACCTATAGTCCCTAGAAGTCAACGCCATAACTATAGTGTGATGCAACCCCGATAATAATCGCCCCTGCTGATACGATCCCTAAACTGATATCGCGAAGGATGACATTCCAACATAGAAATGACAAGGACTTGGGGCGTGACACCGGAAAGGAAAATGTAACGGTGAGATTTATCTTTTTTTTCTTTATGCTCTATTTTATGCAATTTTATTTACTGGCAATTAGAATTATTATGACATGAGGTGTTATGAAGTCTTATATCACTGATAATGATGCTCGCTATTATGTATAGCTTTGACAAAGGCAAGCAGACGAATGAACTTCTGAGAGGATAAATCACTAAATATATATTTTTTATGTTTATGTAAAAATGAATGTGTCGTCACATGGTATTGTTAAGGGTATGACGGAAATTAAATGTACATAAATGATGTTAACGTATGTCAAATCAGTCGGCCGAAAGGCATATAAGCATGATGAACGTACTGATTTGGACACAGAAGCCTCTAAGGGGTTGGGCCCAAAGACTGAAATACTGATATAAATACTGATATTGTATAGATACCCTTAGCATTACCATAAATAAAATGAAGAAATTATTTAGTGCCAGACACACTATTTTTACTGTTTTATGAATCTGTTACATTGATAAGCAGGTATCAATGAAATCTACAGTGCTTTTGTACCCGTACATAGCTTCATATACTGTTTTCCCATACTGCTACTATTGTTATTATTAATTTGTATATTGCTATGAATAACCTTTCTACTTTTATATACAACAGGTTAAAAAGGTAAATTTTCGCTTAGTCTTTGTGAAAGACTAATGGTTTATTATTCTAACATTTTAGGAACAGGAAAACAACAAGCCAGTCGACGCTAGTGCTCCGCTTGGATCATATGATGGTGTTGGAGAAACATAATTGTCTTTTTGTGGCTCTTTAAATATTGATATATATATATATATATATATATATATAGAGTAATTATACAGAGAGAACCAGTTCTCTGAACCTTATATAGAAAACCAGCAAATTGACCCCCAAATGTTTGTTTTTTCAAAATGTGATCAACATGAAAGTTGTAGATCTCATCGAAATCTACAACTTTCATGTTGATCACTTTTTGAGAAAATACCGTTTAGACCCCCGATTTGAGCCCCGAAAAAAGTCAACACGAACATATGTATATATATATAGTTCGGTTTGACTTTTTTCGGGGCTCAAATCGGAGGTCTAAACGGTGTTTTTTCAAAAAGTGATCAACATGAAAGTTGTAGATTTCGATGAGATCTACAACTTTCATGTTGAACACTTTTGAAAAAACAAACATTTGGGGGTCAATTTGCTAGTTTTTTTATAAGGTTCAGAGAACTGATTCTCTCTGTATAATTACTCTCTCTATATATGTATATATATATGTATATATATATATATATATATATATATAAACTGTTTCGAATGTGTAATTATTATGAGAGACATATGTAAATATTTCTTATGTCTTGCACTTAGTAGTATGTTGCACTCCTTGTGATTATAAATGTTGTAACTACTCTCTGATGATCATAAAAAGGGATTATTAAAATTGTACGTGCTAAGGGCCGTTACACGACCTGTATATTCGTGAGCATTGTCAGTGCGAATGATTTTTAACATAGTGAAGGATTGCGTGCGCGTATCAGTAAGAAAAGTACGAAAAATAAATGTTAGTTCAGTATAATCGTGAAGAAGATATAACCAAGTGAGGCGCGAGTAATTATCAATAAAGGTTACAAAATAGCGATATCCAAAAACACTAGGGACTTTATAAGATCTCTAAATATCAGAATGAAATAAAGAGAATGGAGTATCACTCTGGGTACATGTAGGAGAAAAAGAAGTACGATGCTGTTTGCCATAGATACACGATTCACAAGGAAACTCTCGTAATGAAACATCAAAAAGAGCCTTCTTGAGAATTGGGAGAGGAGCATGCCCTAGACGGCGATGCCAATCATCAGTGGAGATAGTAGAGAGGATGGTGGGTAGAATGTCCAAGAGATATAACCCATTTGACAGCCACCCTTTACCAATGGTACTCTTCGTGCGACGATCTTGCACAACAAAGAAGGAAGGAGAAAATGTTATACAACAGTCGAGTTCCTGAGTAAGGCGACTAACTGATAGAAGATTGAAGGGGGATCCTGGCACACGAAGAACCGAGGATAAATGGAGAGTGATGGTGCGCCGAAGATCAGCCGTGTTAGAGACTGGAGTGGTGTCGCCATTGGCGACAGTAATGAACTTGGGATAAGCAGACTGTATATACTGTGGCGGTTTCTGGGATGTAATGTGGTGAGTAACACCCGAGTCCACGATCTAGTGAGGGCTATGGGAGAGACAAGATATACCTTCAGTGGAGAAAGACGCAACCGAGCCAGATAAGCGACTGGTAATGCCTTGGAGCTGTTGAAGCTTGGTGCAGAGAGCAGTGATATCCTGTCAGGTAGAAGAATCAGAATCTGTGGAGGAGCAGCAGTGGGTGCAGAACTAGCTATAGCAGAGGCAGCAAGATGTGGAGGCAGACCATGCTTGCGGTAGCAGGTAGCTTCAAGATGACCTTCTCGACCACAGTAAGTACATTTTAAGGCAGAGCGGACAGTACGCCCTCGTCCCCGAGACGTATGACGACCTCCCCGTATTGAAGAGCCACGAGTTGGAGCAGGAGTAGGTAAGAGGGACTACTTATGGAGAGCGGGAGAGAAATTTGTTGGAACCTCGGGGGTGGGGGGTAACCTTGAGCAGCATAGAGCAGACATCAGACAGTGAAGGCGTTGTAGAGGAGGAAAGAATATGAGCCCGGACACTGTGGAGGTGGGTTGGAACTCGGGTCATTATCGCCACAATCCCAACTGCTTCCTTTTATGCTCGTTGTGTAGCAAAATCTGTGGAGGGAGGCTGATGTTGTATCCATGCCTCCACTAGAGTTTTGGCCTTCACAACAAAAGAAGTCAAATCACTCTTTGTGTTGGGATCCAGAGTTTGAAGCGCAGAGATGATATCAAACAGATGTAGTAAGCTGTCTTTTCCAGAGTAGAGAGAATGAAGCTCCTCACACATTTCCTTAGCCGTCTCATGATACATAGCCATGCGGTAGAGTTCAGTGTCCATGGAATTGAGGATCCAAGATTGGACTCGGCCGTCGTCACACAACTATTTGTTAGTAGGAGCAATTGGAGCGTCGTGGGTAAGGTGATGAAGAAGACCTTCTGTTTGTAGAACATGACAATAGAATGCACCCGTTTTACAAAGTTGTGTTTTTCCCTGAGAGAGATGGTTGTGATCCGAAGCTCATCGCAGACTTCAGGAGAGGGAGCCGCAACACGAGCAGGAAGAGAGAAAGCTGTCGTGGAGTCCATGACAACAAGAGAGATAGCCGGTCAGCGAATAAACTCAAGAGAAGTCGGCAGCGACTAGCGAATAGAGGAGAAGGCCGTAGAGAACAGAAGGCTGCAACGACTAGAGAAGAATCCACAGCGGGCTCCTGGAAGCAGGGAAGGTTACAACGGACAGCGGCTACGGAGAATTCACAACGACTAGAGAAGAGAAAGCCGCCGTATAGGAGGCCGCAGAGGACAACACAACAGACATCGACTAGAGAAGGCCGCAGAGAGATGTTGCTAGCAGATATACCAAGCAAAGAACAGAAAGTCGCAACAACTAGAGAAGAATCCGCAGCGGAATCCAGGGAGCAGGGAAGGTCGCAGCGGACAGCGGCTACGGAGAATCCGCAGCGACTAGACAAGAAGTGGATAAGGATAAGCGGTCTGAGAGCACGACGTAGAAAGGTTGCGGAAAGAAGAGAGGGCAGGCAAGAGCAGTCCACGACGAGAAGAGAAGAGGCCGCAACTAGAAGAGAAGACCGACAAGAGCAATCCGCGACTAGAAAAGAAGAGGCCGCAACGGCTAGAGGAAACTGCGCAAGAGTAAGAAGACCCAGCGCTGCAAGAGAAGTACAACAAGCAGTCCGCGACGGTTAGAAGAGAAGAGGCTGCAGCGGATAGAGACAGTCCGCAGTCCGCGACTGAGAGAATCAATCCGCGACAATAAGATGTCGAGCGGTAAAGAACAGTCCGCGACAAAAAGAGCCCGAAGCAGATAGAAACAAATCGCAGCGAATAGAAGCAGGCCTACAGAGAGGAAGAGGTTGAGTGGGTAGAGAGGGAGGAATCCGCGACAAAAGTAGTCCGAGGGCTCCACCAAGAAAGCTATAAAAGCTCGGGATGGGGGAAGGGGGAAAGAAGAAGTGGAGCCACATAAGAGGAGTGGGTAATGAAATAGATACCGGCGAGTAGGAGGCGAACAAGGACCGGCGGACAGCGACAAGAGTCTGCCCGAGAAGAAGTAGAGGCGGCAGTTAAAAAAGAGCAGGCCGCCCAGGAGGAACCTGCCTCTGATACCATGTTGAAGAATGGAGTAAACCTTCTGTATATTTCTTGAATTGTAAAATACAAGTATGAGTACAAATCTATAGGGAGAAGGGAGAAAGATTCCTTTTACATGATGTGGGACTAATACAAGTGGAAGAATAATGCTTATAATGGGCCACTAAATGGGCCTTTGCAAGTTGTTTTCTAACAGTTTACAATTCTTCACTAGCTCACAAAACTGACATGTTGAGGTTGGTTTTCTATCCCTAGCAACCCGCCTCATTCAGTAAGTTTCCAAATGCTTACGTGTGGCAAGACAAAATCATTAAAAAATGTGGTCATAACTTGACCTCTCTTTTCAGCCCTTTTGATCTCTTTGGAGATTAAAGATATCCCCGTGTTGAACTCTCTGTGGAGCTCACTTTTGATCTCCATGAATATCATTGTTGAATTTCATGGAGATCCCTTTTGACCTTTGTTGAGTGATCTTCCTGGATAATCATTTAGATCTCCGGAAGATCATCTCCTTCATTGAACAATCAGCAAAACCCTACAAATTTTGATTATGTCAATGCTTCGATCAAATTATTTGAAACTTCAACTCGCAAAAACACTACTTGCCGTGGGTGGGTCAACGTTTTCCAGTTTGTAAGCTTCCCGAGATAAACAAGATGAAAACAGTACACCCTAAAGCTCCGTTCGTTTTGATGTTTTTGGAGGGAAGAAAATTTATTTGCTCCAAAAATCCTATTCCTGCGTTCGTTTGGTTGTTTAAAATGGCGGAATCGGCTTTCCTTGAAATGCTTACAATCCTTCACAAACTCAAAATTGACCGGTAGAGGTTGGTTTTCTATCGTGACCAGCCCGCAACTTCTTCCTCATGATCAATAGTGAAGTTCCTTCTAGACTACTGCTTTATTCTTCCTCAAAATCCGTTGCTGTTTTGTTTTTTTCCTCCTGCTAGGAAACACACAAAAGATGTGATTAGGTTTTTCTTTGGGCATGAAGATTCTCTCCGCCCATTGCTATTTTTCTTTCTTCTCATTCCTTTCTTCTTCCTACAAGTTTTTGGATTGAATTTCATCCCGCAGCTAAACAAAAGATTTAGAATTGACTCCCAATTTTAATTCACATGAGTTTTGGTTTTGGACAAACCATTTCAAGCCACCAAAAATCGTCGAAACGAACAAAACCTAAACTTTATGCTTTAGTTATTCAGTTGTTTAGGGTTAGACATATGTTACAATCTCGTTGAGTCCGAATGAAGATTTGCAAACAATGTCTGTTGCTTTATGCATTTGGTTTTTTGATGATTTTTCGTTTATTTGTCATTTTTCTTTTTAGGGTTTTGGGTTTTCCTATCATTGTTGGCTTACATCAAGGTTCGCCTTTAAGCCGTTATCTCTTTACCCTTATCTTTTTACCCTCATCTTAGATGAGCTCAACAGACATATCCAACAAGCAATACCTTGGTGTTTATTGTTTGCGGATGATATCGATTTGATCGATGAGATGGGCGAGGGTGTAAACACAAAACTTGAATCTTGGCGAGACCTTTAGAAAAGAAGTGTTTTATGTTGAGCAGGGCAAAAACGGTGTATATGGAGCTTAAATTTAGTATTGCAAGAAGGACAGATGACTTTGTTTTTAAGTTGGGTTATCAAGATATTTCCCGTAGTGATTGCTTTAAATATCTTGGATCGATAGTTCAAAAAGATAGATGTGTTGATAAATATGTTATACATAGAATTCAAGCAGGTTACTTGAAGTGGAGAAACGCATCAGAGATCTTATGTGATCGTAAAGTATCATTAAAAATTAAAGACAAGTTTTACTGTACTGCAATTATGTCAGCAATGCTCTATGGTTCTGAGTGTTGGGCAGTGAATTGTGTACATGAGCAAAAAATGGGAGTTATGGAGATGAGAATGCTTAGGTGGATGTGTGGACACACGAGACTATATAAAATTAGGATTGAATGTATCGGGGATTAGACAAGAGTGACACCAATTGCAGAGAAGATGTGAGGAGCTCGACTTAGATGGTCTAGACATGTACAAAGGAGACCATTATAGGCACCTGTTAGGCGTTGCGAGAGTTTAGTCACTAGACATGTTAAACGGGGGAGGGGTAGACCAATAAAAACTTGGAATGAAACTATATGGCAAGACATCATTTACTTAGGCATTAGTGAGATTATGACTAAAGACAGGGCACAATGGAAACAAATGATCCATATAGCGACTCCACTATAGTGGGATAAAGGCTTGCATGTTGTTGTTGTTGTCATTTTTCTTTTTCCATTTTGGTTTCTGCAAACTGGATATCCCATTCTTGAGTACCTATACTTCCTTAAATCTGCAATTCATGTGAATGTAGCCTGGATATCTTAGCGAGCTTCTTCCGGTTTCAGCCCCCATGCAGCCTGAAAGTTTGCAGGACATTCTTAAGGGTAATTTCTGTTCATATTTTATCCATTGATGTGATTGCTGAAAATTATTCAAGCTCAGTTAAGTGTTGTGGATGCAGATGTTCAGCAACAGATTATACCCGGTGTCACCCATTGGCAAAGCCCCAATTTTTTTGCTTATTATCCTTCAAATAGTAGCATAGCTGGGTTTCTTGGTGAAATGCTTAGCGCAAGCTTTAATATTGTGGGGTTCAGCTGGATAACTTCCCCTGCCGCAACAGAATTGGAAGTTGTTGTCTTGGATTGGGTTGCTAAAATGTTGAAGCTACCCGACCAATTCCATTCATCAGGTAATAAATATTTAAATTTGAGTTACCGTTATAATTTGAATCATGCAGATTTCTCTCCCAATTGTAGCAATACATATGTGGCATGAGCTTAGTATCTTATAACTGTAATCTCTTTAGGTCTTTTGCAACCCTTTTTTAGTTTCTAAAATGCGTTTGGAGTGTGTGATTTCATCTGGTGTCATTTGACATTTATTCCATTGAATTATTGCAATTTTCATAAGTAAATGTATTCATTTCTGTGGTAAAAACGGTACTGAAGATTGAGATTGTTGGGTTTCTTGCAGGGCTTGGTGGTGGAGTAATTCAAGGTACAGCCAGTGAGGCAATTCTTGTTTCATTGTTGGCTGCTCGAGATAAAATATTGAGGAAGGATGGAAATGAATATCTGAGTAAACTCACTGTTTATGCTTCGGATCAAACCCATTCTGCGTTGAAGAAGGCATGCCAGGTATTCAAGCACATTAAATTTCTAAATTGCTTTCGAGAATGTACGAAATCATGAGTGAAACTTCCAACAATATACTCATGGCGATCGTCGGCACGCGCGCGTCTTTTACCGCAAGAGGCGGTGATCGACGACCCGTTTGGGCGATCCGAGTCCGCGGATGCGCCCGGAGGGTCGTTTCGAGCCAGTTTCATATATTAGTTTTTATTTTGGTGATGTATTTAGCCCCCGATAGGACCAAACAATTATAGCCGTCCGATCGGAATCCCTAATTCTGCTTTAGTCTTTCTCTTATAAATATGCATGTTGGTGGCCGGCCCTAGGGATCGGAAGTTGTTTCGCATAGCAACCACTGGTCATTCCTTCAGTGGACTCCGAAGCCCGCTCTCCGTGCGCTCCGCCTCCTCCTCCTCCTCTCTCCTTTCCAGTAAGCCCCTGCAGCCCCGCCTCCTCCTCCTCTTCCCCTTCTGGTAAGCCCCTGCAACTCCCCTCCTCTTCCGTCTCTCCCCCGTTCCGGTAAACCCCTGCAGTCCACGCTCTTCCTCCGTTTTTCCCTCCAGCGATCTCATCTGTTGGCTCCCTGCCTCCCCGACCCCCAGCCCTCTCCCGCCGACCATCCCTGTTGAAAATGTTGAAGTGGGAAGTTTTGGGGGAAGTCGGGCAGACTGATTGGGCAGTCCGCACAGAATGCAGAGACCGCGCGGACTAGGCGGATAACATTGGCGGATAGCCTAGCCGGGCAGCCGGTTTTGGCTGTGGTTCTTCTCTGGTGGTTTGGACCAACAAGCTCTCTGGTAGTATAACCGGGCGGATAGGATTGTTATCCGCGGATTGTGGCGGACTTCTTTGGAAGTCGCCAATATCGGCAAGTTCTCTGATTCGCATGAAGGCAGCCGGATATTGTGGACTGGGTGATTTGTTGCCAGGTCGCAGGTGCTTTCCCGGGCGAGTTGGATCAGAAATTGTTTGTTGGTTGTTGCGGACTCTTCTTGGAGCTCGCAAGTGTCCGACACGAGTCTGTGTTGCGATCTGAGTGTTGGATCGTGGAGTAAGCACAATTGCGCAGACAGGATTCCTGGAGATCGCGCGGACTGATGGAGCAGTCCGCATGATGGCAGACTGGGGTTGTTCAGTAGGGCGTGATCTTGGTTTCAGGTGGCGCGGTTAGTATTGAAGACCGCGGATTTTCGTTGGACTTGGTCTGGAGGGTACTAAGTCCAATTGGTTGCCTAGCTCGCCGAGTTCTCCTCGGTGTGGACTGGTCGGTAGCTCGCCGAGTTCGCCTTGGTGGAGGACTGCTATGGTATTCGCCGAGTTCGGCAGTATTGACTGGGCGGTTTGGCCATGTCGCGGGCTGCGGGATGCGTGGTTTATAGCAGTGTCCGCAGGGTTGGCGGACTGGTCGGCTATCCGGCAGGGTTTGATTGCCGCGACCTGGCGAACTGGTATTGGTGTCCGCATTGTGCGGATACATGTGTTAGTCAACAGGGTTGATGTGAGGTTTTCCTATCGCTGTAGGTGGTGACGACACTCCTCCTCACATCTATAAATAGGACCCCTCGGCTCGTCATAAATAAGCAGTGAACAGTAAGCGAGCTCGCACTTAATTTTGCGGTTACTGTTTTCTAACCGCTGCGACTAAGGAAGTTGGTTCTGTGCAGACTGTGCGGCTAACACCAGACGGTTAGGCGACTAGCGGAAGTTGGTGTGGAACAGTTCGCGGATACAGTCAGCGGTTTAGCAGCAGGTCGAGGCCTTTGCGGTTTGTTCTCTTCCTCGGAGTTGCGGATAAGCAGAGCAGTTCTCCCGATTAATCAACGGGTTCTGCTCTTGGCTCAGCATTGCAATAACAGCAGTCCGCGTGGTTAGCTGCGGTTAGGCGGTCTCGGCGGACTGGCTAGCGAGTAGGCGGCTTGTGCGGCTACTGGAATCAGTCTGCGCGGTTTTCTTCTTGTTGCTGTTTTTTGGTTCCCTGGTTTACATTGTACAATCATGTCTTGCAATGTATACCTCGCTCTGTAATAGAAGTTAATTTTAATTGGAAACTCTTGTGCTACTGTTGCTGCTGTCTTTTACTTGGCTTCGGTTGTTGTTGAGTGTTCCTGCGATCTCATTTGCTACCGCTTCAGAAATTTTTACATGGTATCCGAGGGGTGTTGAAGAGTAGCAGTTCACCGATCTAAGGTTGTTATATCTTTGTTGAAGTTCAAGTGATTCAGCTGATAACAATGGAAGCCGGTTACGCAAGAGGAATTGGAATTGAGCTTTTAACGCAAACTAACTTCAAGCGTTGGAGGTCATACATGAAGAGCTACCTTCTAGGCGAGGATTTGTGAGAGGTTGTCGTTGGAGACAACCAACAAGAAGTAGTCGCTACTGGAGGCAATGCTGAGGCGGTAAAGGCGTGGAAGCGTGTAGATGCTAAAGCTCCATTCGCTATTAAGCGCGCTTTTTCACCGGAGCTGTTCGGTCACATTATTGACTGTCGATCGACAGCTGAGATCAGGATGGCCTTGGATGACCTGCTCAACAAGAAAAATGTAGCTCGGCTACAATTCTTAGAGAATGAGTTGGCTAAGGACACTCAGGGAGACTTGTCAGTGTCATCTTTCTTCTTGAAGATGAAGAACATCTGCGCTGAGATATCGACACTGAACCCGGAAGAGCCTATCTCAGAGGCAAAGCTGAAAAGACACATCATCCGCGGATTGCAGAAGGAGTATGTGGCCTTTGTAACTTCTGTTAAGGGCTGAGCCAATCAGCCGTCGTTGTTGGAGCTGGAGAACCTGCTAGCTTCGCAGGAGAGCCTGACAAAGCAGATGGCTGGATTGTCGGTCTCTAAGGGAGACGGCGATGTTCTCTTCTCGGGCAAGAAGAAGAGATGGGACAGGAAGAAGAAGACACCTGTTGGCGATGGTCCATCTTCTTCATCACAGCAGGAGAGGAGCATGCCTCCTAAGGCTGATGACGGGAAGAAGCGGGGCGGACCCCGATGTTATAGATGCAACCAGCTTGGTCACATCCGCAAGGATTGCAGGGTTAAACTTCTGCCGGGGCATGCTGCAGAGAAGGAGGCTGAGTCCAAATCTGAAGATGGAGGATTGGAAGGTGCTTTCGTAACAGGAACTTGTGTCCGGTCACTTTCCTTCATTGATTATCAGGAGGATTGGATTGTGGACTACGATCATCACCTCACCGGAGATGGGTCCAAGTTCTCGTCTCTGCAGAAGTATAAAGGTAATGTTTGTATTATTATTACTGATGATACTGTACATGCGGTAGAGCAGGAGGGATCAGTTTCTTTGGGTAGTGATCAGGGGCCACTCACCTTGCGGAGTGTGTATCACGTATCTGAGATGAAGAAAAATCTCTTCTCGGTGACTAATGCGGTGGATGTTGGGTATCACGTTCTGTTTGGCCCAACAGAAGTGAGGTTTCTCCGAAACGTTTCAGCTGTGAAAGCTGATGTTGCTCATATTAGGAGGGTGAAAGACTTGTTTGTTTTAGCGACAAGTTCGTATGTTGACAAGATGAGGGCGAATGATAGCGCGACTATCTGACACGAGAGGTTGGGGCATATAGGAATGAACAAGCTAAAGGCTATGACGGTGAAAGACCTGGTACATGGCCTGCCTAGTCTTTCCTCCTACGACAACGATCATGTTCTGTGCTGGTTGTCAGTATGGAAAGACACATCGCCTTCCATTTGACATATCGCAGACTAGGTGTAGAGCACCGTTAAAGTGTATTCACGGTTATTTAACGGGATCTACCTTCACGCCTAGTCTCAACGGAAGCAGGTATATGCTTATTCTTGTTTATGACTACTCCAGGTATACATGAGTATATTTTCTGAAGGAGAAGGCAGAAGCGTTCGAAAGGTTTGTGGAGTTCAAGGAGCTTATGGAAGGTCGGCTCAGTCTGCGGGTAAAAAAATTGAGAACGGATAATGACGGAGAGTTTACTTCGCTTGATTTCTCCAAATTCTGCAGAAAGTTTGGCATCCAACGAGAGCTTACTTGTGCTTACACTCCACAACAGAACAGAGTTGCAGAACGGAAGATCTGTCATTTAACAGAGATCTAAAAATGCTTGCTTCATGCTAAAGGCATTTCTAGGGTGTTCTGGGCGGAGGGAATGGCCTGTGCGACACAAGTCATCAAAAGGATGCCCCTAAGTCCTAAGAACATGAAATCCCCTCATGAGTTGGTTTTCAAGGAGAAGCCTAGCGTGAAACATCTTCGGGTGTTCGGTTCGACTTGCTATGTGCATGTTCCAGAATCGCTCAGGATGAAGCTAGATGCGAAAGCAAGGAAGTTAGTTTTCGTTGGATATGACGAGCGGAAGAAGGGTTGGAAGTGCATGGATCCAGAGACACAGAAGTTTGTTGTCTGCCGGGATGCGGTAATTTGACGAGTTGATGTCATACCAGGGTAGCTCGTCTGTGGAGCTATAAGAGAGCAAGTATGACGAAGGGCAAAGGAGAAGCTGCTCGGGATCTTCTGATAGAGTTGCCTGTGTCGCCAGGTGCTCCGACGACAACTAGCTCTGGGGCAGAGGCTTCTGGATCTGGAAGCAGGGGGAGCGATGCTCCCGGTGTGCCCGGGATTAGAGCTTGCACAGAAGAAGCAGCGGGAGTGGTGGATCAGGATCAAGCCTTGCGGAGGTCCAAGAGGATTATTATTCCACCAGCTCGGTATAGGGACGAAAACGTGGTGAGTTTTATCTCATGTTTCTTCGTAGGTCCCTTGGATGAACGTTAGACTTCGTACTTTGAGAACGCCACTGGAGTGAAGGAGTGGGAGGATGCTATGAATGAGGAGATGACTGCCCTCAGGAAGAATGAGACTTGAGTTCTTGTGCCCAAAGTCGAAGGCATCACTCCTGTGACATGCAAGTGGATGTATAAGCTTATGAAGATGGCTGACGGGAGTATCGAGCGGTACAAGGCTCGCCTTATAGCTCGGGGGTTCTCTCAACAGTTCAGGGAGGATTATGAGGAGACATTTAGCCCGGTGGCCAAGATGACTTCAGTACGGGTGGTCTCCTTTGGCGGCTTGCCAAGGGTTGAAGATATGACAGCTCGATGTGAATAATGTCTTTCTTTATGGCGAGATTGATAAAGATATCTTCATGTTGCAGCCACCGGGTTACGTATCTGAGGAGTTTCCAGGGCATGTCTGCAAGCTGAAGAAGATCCTCTACGATCTGAAGCAAGCGCCTAGGGCGTGGTATGGAAAGATCGCAGAATATCTCCAGTTCTGCGGGTACTTACTTCAGACTCAGATTCCGGTCTGTTCGTTAAGAAGCAGGGGGAGCTTCAGGTCCTCGTTCTGTTGTACGTTGATGATATGATCGTCACTGGGAACTCAGAGGAAGAGGTAGCTAAGCTCCGGGCTGAGCTAGCTATCCGGTTCGAGATGAAGGATCTGAGTGAGCTTCACCATTTCCTTGGGCTCGAGGTGGAGAGGCATAAGAACGGAGATGCTCGTTTCCCAGAAGGGCTATGCGGAGCGGATTGTCAAGCGATTCGACATGGGGATGGGAAGAGCAGTTCTACTCCTCTGGAGGTTGGCTTAAAACTTCGGCGGGATGAGGCAAAGGTTCTTCCAGATCCTTTGGTATTTCGGGCTCTTGTGAGGAGCCTTATATATCTGACGATTATTAGGCCGGATATTGCTTACGCAGTTGGCCGGGTGAGTCGGTATATGACGGAGCCGCAAAAACATCATCTGGTGGCGGCTTAGGGTATCTTGAAGTACGTCAAGACCACCTTGGAGTTGAGTCTCTTGTATAAGAGGGACACATGCTTTTGTCTGCATGGCTACACAGATGCTGATTATGGAGGAGATGCAGATGATCGGAAGTCGACATCTGGTTATGTCTTCTTCACGGGATCGACGACAGTCTCGTGGTGCAGCAAGAAGCAAGATTCAGTGTCCGTCTCCACTACTGAAGCAGAGTACAAGATCTCGGCCTTGACTGCTCAGGAAGCCATCTGGCTTAGCCGGCTAGTGGATGACATCCATGAGGAGGTGCGACGTCCTACTCTGATTCGCGGCGACAATGAGAGTGCTCTCAAACTGGTGAATAATCCAGTTTGTCACGTGCGGACGAAGCACATCGAGATCGGACATCACTTCATACGGGAGAAGGTGCTGGAGGGATCTTTGATGGTTGACTGGGCTGTTTGGCCATGTCACGGGCTGCGGGATGCGTGGTTTATAGAAGTGTCCGCAGGGTTGGTAGACTGGTCGGCTATCCGGCATGGTTTGATTGGCGCGACCTGACGAACTGGTATTGGTGTCCGCATTGTGCAGATACATGTGTTAGCCGACAGGGTTGATGAGAGGTTTTCCTATCGCTGTAGGTTGTGACGACACTCCTCCTTACATCTATAAATAGGACCCCCCGACTCGTCATAAATAAGCAGTGAACAATAAAAACGAGTTCGCGCTTGATTTTGCGGTTACGGTTTTCTAACCGCTGTGACTAAGGAAGGTGGTTCTGTGCAGGCTGTGCGGACTAACACCAGGCGACTAGCGGAAGTTGGTGCGGAACAGTTCGCTGATATAGTCAGCGGTTTAGCAGCAGGTCGCGGCCTTTGCGGCTTGATCTCTTCCTCGGAGTTGCGGATAAGCGGAGCAGTTCGCCCGGTTAATCAACGAGTTCTGTTCCTGGATCAGCATTGCAATAACAGCAGTCCGCGCGGTTAGCTGCAGTTAGGCGGTCTCGACGGACTGGCTAGCGTGTAGGCGGCTTGTGCGGCTATTGGAATCAGTCTGTGCGGTTTTCTTCTTGTTACAGTTTTTTGGTTCCCTGGTTTACATTGTACAATCATGTCTTGCAATATATACCTCGCTCTGTAATAGAAGTTAATTTCAATTGGAAACTCTTGTACTACTGTTGCTGCTGTCTTTTACTTGGCTTCGGTTGTGATTGAGTGTTCCTACGAGCTCATTTGCTCCCGCTTCAGAAATTTTTACAATCTCTCCCTCCAGATCTCTAACCCCTACCCCGTCCAGCCCTCCCCTACCTTACCCGACCCTGACATCACCCCCCACTGCCCTAAATATCCCAAACCTGAATTTTCCTAACTACCCGCAGCCAAACCGTGGAAGCCACCCTCGAGCCGGAAGCACTCCCGCCATCAGATCTCCATCCCAAAGTCGAGCCGCCACGTGCATAAGCGAATCAAGGTTATGGTGTTTTATTTCTCTCATTTGGATGCTTGGTCTTGAACTATTGTTTGGAGATTGTTGATTTTTATATGTTATTGCATCTTATTGATTGTTTGATTTGCGGGACGCATTCGGCGCACTTGAATGGAAATCACATCTCACTTCGTTGGCTAATTATAGTTGCTTTCTTAAAAGTTAATTCTCACTTTCAATTGTTCATTTCGTGCCCATAGCGTTGCTAAAATTATTTACTTGCGAGTGGATCTTGATTTGGATTGTTCTCATGTTCACACATGTATAACATTTTGGTCTTATCCTCATTTAACTTACATTCGTCATCGTTATCATTCGTCGCAGGATCGAGGCAGACCACACATCGCTCTGACGCCTCTACCTACGTCTCCTCAGATGCGAAGGGCAAGGCTATTGTTCCGACCGCTCCTAGACCCAGACCCGGTAAGTGTTATCGATGCTCGGGCAAGGGACACATTGCTGCTCATTATCCTACGAGGAACATGCTGTTGGAGGACGACGGTGAGGCGAGCGTTGAGGTTGACGATGTTGTAGTGGAAGAGATTACCGCTGGGGTCGAGGATAGTTGGGAGAGCGATGCAGAGAGATCGTTAGAGTTGGGAGTCATCCGTCGCCTCCTTCACCCCCCGTGTTGAGGAAGATTGGCGCCGCACCTAAATATTCTACACTTATTTTCAGAGTGCGGGCGATCCCTGTAAGCTCTCCATAGATAGCGGTAGTTGCGTGAACATCGTAGCAAAGAAGGGTTTAGAGAGGATGCAGCTGTTTGCCGAGCCCCACCCGCATCCTTACCATGTCCACTGGGTGAACAAGTCGGCCATCCAGGTCACGCAGAGGTGTCGTGTGCCGATCCGCCTAGCGTCCGTAGAGGACAAGGTTTGGTGCGACGTCATCCCGATGGACGTCGCACATGTTCTTCTGGGCCGTCCCTAGCTATACGATCACGACGCCATGTGTTATGGCCTC
This sequence comes from Platanthera zijinensis, assembly GCA_039513925.1. Taxonomy (NCBI): domain Eukaryota; kingdom Viridiplantae; phylum Streptophyta; class Magnoliopsida; order Asparagales; family Orchidaceae; genus Platanthera; species Platanthera zijinensis. Next base: position 190,630,041 of record CM077080.1, on the reverse strand, counting down.
TCCAACACGTGTGTCTTCTTTGACAGGGGACGGAAGATCACCCTCACTTCGACCCAGCCTTGGGATCCCTCCAAGGGCCAGGTCGAGTCATCCATTAGTGCTGGGTCGGCTAGGCCTTTGCACATCCTGAGGAAGGGCGATTTTCTTCGTGAGAGTTTTGACTCCAGAGTTATGTTTGTGGTGGCCTCCGCCTTGGCATTTGACGCCACCATGGATGTGGAGAGTGTGGATCCGGTCATTCGACGTCTGTTAGCTGAATATATTGACATTATGCTTGAGGAGCTCCCCGATGAGCTCCCTCCTATGAGGGATATCTAACACGTCATTGATTTAGTCCCGGGGGCATCTTTGCCCAACCTTGCCCACTATCGCTTGAACCCGACAGAGCATGTCAAGCTGAAGCGGCAAGTTGACGATCTTCTTAGGAAGAACTTTATTCGGGAGAGCTTGAGCTCGTGTGCCGTTCCTGCCCTTCTTACCCCGAAGAAGGATGGGAGTTGACGCATGTGTATTGATAGTCGGGTCATCAACAAGATCACGGTGAAGTACCGTTTTCTGATCCCCCGCCTCGACGATCTCCTTGATGAGATGGCTGGTGCCCAGATCTTTTCAAAGATTGACCTGCGGAGTAGGTACCACCAGATTTGTGTTCGAGAGGGTGACGAGTGGAAGACGGCCTTCAAGATGAAGGACGGTCTGTATGAGTGGTTGGTTATGCCGTTCGAACTGTCGAACGCGCCGAGCACGTTCATGAGGGTGATGATGCAGATCCTCGGCCCTACATGGATAAGTTCCTTGTGGTCTATTTTGACGATATACTGATTTTTAACCAGGGTCGCGCTAAGCACCTGGGCCACATTTCGATTGGTATTCGACCTCCTTCGGAAGGAGCACTTGTATATCAATATGAAGAAGTGCTCATTCTTGACCTCATCGGTATATTTCATAGGGTATATCGTCTCGCAGTCCGATATCTCTGTTGACCCCGAAAAAGTCAAATCTATTCGCAAGTGGCCCGCCCCGGCCAATATCCACGAGGCCCGAAGCTTCCACGGTCTCACTATCTTTTACCGGAGGTTTGTTCGCGGGTTTAGTTCGATTATGACCCCTATTACGAGCTGCCTCCGCAAGGGGGATTTTTCCTGGACTGCAGCGACCACCAAAGCGTTTCAGGAAATTAAGGAAAAGCTATTGGTCGCTCCTGTATTGCGTCTTTCAGATTTTTCCATAGCTTTCGAGGTAGCGTGTGACGCTTCTGGCGTAGGCATTGGGGGGGGGGGGGTACTGAGCCAGGAGGGTTATCCAGTTGCTTACTTTAGTGAGAAACTGAATGATGCCCGATAGAAATACTCCAATTACGACCCGGAGTTTTACGCCGTTGTACATACGCTTCGATATTGGCGTCACTATCTCTTAAATAAGGAGTTTGCCTGTATTCTGATCATCATGCCATGCAATATCTGGACTCGTATAAAAAGTTAGGCCACTGTCACGCGAAATGCGTGGAGTTTATGAAAGAGTACCACTAAATTCTTAAACACTGCGCTGGTGTTGAGAACAATCCGGCTGACGCGTTGAGTCGCCAGGTCACCATTCTCCACACAATGAGCATGCGAGTGGAGGGATTTGAGTGTGTCCGCCATGATTACCCTGAGTGCCCTGATTTTGGCAACATCTGCTCCGCCTTATCTAAGGACTCACCTAAGCTCCGCGAGGGTTTTATAATTTCTGAGGGCTATCTGTTTTTTGGGTCTCGCCTCTGTGTGCCACAGACCTCCCTTCGTGATTTTCTCATCTGGGAGCTTCATGCAGGCGGGGCCGCGGGACACTTTGGCCGGGATAAGACGATTGCGTTAGTTGAGGACCACTTCTTCTGGCCTGGCCTGAAGAGGGACGTCACGCAGGTCGTTCGACATTGCCATATCTGATAGGCGGCAAAATGGGACCCGACAGCCCACGGGCCTGTACACTCCGTTGTCTATTCCCCACCGACCTTGGGCTGACATCAGTTTTGATTTTGTATTGGGACTCCCCCGCACACTATAGAAGTTCGATTCGATCTTCGTCATCGTGGTTCGCTTCTCGAAGATGACCCACTTCATTCCTTGCCATAGGACGTACGATGCACCCACGTGGAGTGTTCTTCAGGAAGGTATTTAAGTATCACGGGTTGCCTACTTCTATTGTCTCGGATCTCGACGTCTGCTTTATGAGTTATTTTTGGAAGATGTTGTGGAAGAAGACCGGTATGACACTGAAGTTCTCCACCGCCTACCAGCCACAGATGGATGGGCAGACAAGTTGTCAACCGTTGCCTTGGGACCCTGCTACGTTGCCTAGTTCGGGATACTTCGGCTTCTTGGGATTCGGTACTTTCAGTTGCGGAATTTGCATACAATAGTTCGGTCAATAAGACCACGGGTCCGAGTTCATTTCATGTCATATTAGGTTACGAGCCTAGGAAACCCGTTGACCTGGTTGACGTCCTGTTAGACGCACGACCTAGTGAGTCGGCCGAGTTGTTTATTCAACATATACACACACTACATGAGACAGTCCGGAGAAAGATCGTGGCTAGATGAAATTTACAAAGCTCAGGCTGATCTGCACAGGAGAGAGCAGATATTTCACGTTGGGGAACAGGTTTTGATCCGCCTGCGACCTGAGAGGCTCCCCCAGGGGACAACAAAGAAGTTAAGTGCCCGTCAGATGGGCCTTACACAGTCACTCGACGGATTGGTGCGAATGCGTATGAGGTTGACATACCACCGGCAATGGGTATTCATCGAGTGTTCAACGTAGAGGACTTAACCCTATACTATGAGGAGCAAGTGTACGTGAATCCCGTATCTCCACCTATCCTTGAGCCCCAGCTCTACCACCATCTCTCTAGTACACCCACAGGAGAGACATTTTTTGAAGTATTACATCTTTCGTCGGGTGAAATTCAAGGCATTTTATTTGAATTATTGCACACCAAATATTCCATTGGTATCATTTTGAACCCTATTCAGCAAAATTTTTTTACATTTTTTTCAAATTGGTGTATTGGCAAGTCACCATTTAATACTTCACATTCGACCATTTGCCTAAGCTTTTGTTAAGGACGTTTTAATGTTATTTGTGCACATATTATTTGAATGAAGGCATAGTTGGATGAAAAAAAATATGCATACGCTTAGCAAATGCAACTCTGTATGCGCTCATTATAAGACACAACAATGCATTCTTCACTGCATATGCACCGTTCATAGTGTATATGTTGTATAACATTGTGTACACATTGATGCAACGCATACAATGTGATTTCATATTTACGCTGAGCCCATGCAGTGCTGCATACATTCAATGTTCACAATAATTAACCAGATGACACATTCTATTTAGAAGTCAATGTGTGTTTATATGAACTAAAATGAAAGCTTGCAGTACATGGAAACTCGTGCCTCCATTCTTAAGGACGCCCCCCCCCCCCCCCCCCCCCCCCCCCCCCCCGAGAGTTCCCTACTAAAAAAAGAGATATATCATGACTTCAGAAGATAAGTAGAATCCTATACTTATGACTCCTTATGTAGAAGATGGAGGCCCCTCTAATAAGACAATAAGATACTATAATACTAATAAATATAAACAAAAAAACACTCTATGCCTTCTTCTATTGTGAGGATTCATTTTAGGTTGTATGTATATTGGCTGAGAGAGGATACACATCTATATTCCCCTTTTTTAAATCGACCTTGCCTTAAGGTTGAGTCTGGGTGGGACCATCATTGAGCTTCCTCTTCATCATCGCTCAACATCCATAATTCTTTATTTGAACATTTGTGTGCAAAGAAATAGAGTTATTTGCAGTGGAATGTAAATCCTCTTTAATAAAACAGGCTTGCTTCATTGTTAGAGGAAAAGTTTTAGGATTGAGGAGTGAAGACTGCCCAAATGTTGGGTTGTGGTATAGTGAGGAAGTAGACCAAATAGATGGTCCTCCATAAAAATGGTGGATAAGGAACCTTCATAATCACTGCGGTGTTTTGTAATTCAAAAATTGCTTAGCATGAGTAATCCACCCTAGTGGATCAGTCTTGTCAAACATAGTAATGTCCAGGCATTGAAAGTGTAGGGGGCATATGATAATTGGTAGGAGGAAGGTGGATGACTTAGAACTGTCAGAGGGAAGCATGTTGATTGTGGGAGGGTTCGTAGTTGCGATGGAAGTAGGTGGGATGGGAAACCAATAAGGAAGGCGTGTATTTCTTGCATGGAAATCTGGAGGTCAGATAGTGTTGTCTTGATGTGATCCATGCAACCAGAGAGGGATGCGACCGTTAGATCTATTTCTTCTTCACACTTGCCATGGATCAGTGATGGGCATGAAGCACGGGGGAGTGGTTTAAGGGGCTAAAGGAGGCGACGGTAAGAGCATGTGGCTACTAGATGCATTTAAGGCTGGATTGTGCGGTCTGATGGGTGTGTATGAGCTGTCTGCATGGATTTAAGCTGGGAGAGCTGGGCTATTGTGCAGAGGTCTTGCTACAAAAGGTCATAGAGCAACGAGCATGGTCGTCGGGACCTTATTGGAGTTAGTACAGATTTGGAGTGGCCATGTTGAGCAACGAGGAGGCATGATATGTGTACTTAGAATCGATTGAAGTAGGATAGAGAACTACGTCCTGGAGGCGATCAAGCATGACATGCAAAGAGGCTGCAAGCATAGAGCTTGCGACAACGGTGAGGCTTACAGAAGTACAATAGTGCAAGACGGTCGATCCACTCCCAATCAGTGACGAAGTAGGTTACTATGACTAGTAGAGCAAGGGAAGACCATCAAAGAATTTATTGGGAGACTTTATTGGGAGATACAACATGTTTAGACAAAATGATAGGAAAGCTTGCAAAAGAACACAAAAATAAGATTAAATTCATGAGACAACCTCGTACCTTCACACTTGAGCGATGGTTCCCTCTAAAAAATGTGAGACACAATAGAACTCCAAAAGTTAACTATAACTCATACCCTAGCCTTCTAATATAGTATGAGGGAGGCACTCCTAATAAAACAACACAACATTATTTAATATATTTAGTAATAAAAGATAACTAAAAGAGAAACTACGAGTCTTCTCTCGCCATGAGGGTTCAGCCGATGTGAATAAGAGAAAAATGGAATTAATTTATTAAAGCAACTCTTGCCCATACATATATTTAGGATACGATAAAGCAAAAATATACAATTACGAGAATGCCACTATCTAACACATTACATTGTAATATATAAAATAATGTGAGACTTGATATGCTAATTCAACTCACCTCCTCAAGTATGGTGAAAGATGTATATCATTCCCAACATGAGTATATCATCAGTAAAATTGTCACAGTTAGGACCTTTGATGAAGACATTCACTAAGACGATCTTCTATAAAATGTTGTCTAGTTCAATTTGCCTTGGTCTTATCATGTTGAATAGGATTATGAGCAATGTCAATGGTGACCTTATTGTCAAAATATAATAAGAGAGGCTTAAGATTTTAGATCTATAGGTCCTCTAAGAGTATATGTCAACCACAAGCTTTCACAGAGACCTTGGGGCATGAACTGATATTTCACTTCATTACTTGATCGTGCCACTGCATTTTGCTTCTTGCTCCTCTAGGTCACCAAGTTGCCTTCAACAAAGGTACACTATTCCGTGGTGGACTTTCTATCACCCCGACTACCTGCCCAATCTGTGTCTATAAGGACTTCAATCTTCAAATGGTTATTCTTGGGGAGTAATAGTCCACGATCTGGGGTTCCTATGGTATCTCAGAATACGACGAGTTGCTTCTTGGCGTCAGACCTTGGAGACATGCACATGTTAACTTAAAATACCCACATCATGTGTAATATTAGGACATGCATGCGATAGATATATCAGTCTTCCAACCAATTTCTGATAGCTAGACACTTCAACCCTATCACCATCTCTATCCCCACTGATCTTGTGGTTTTACTCAATAGGAGTATCCAATATTGCACACCCAAACATCCTTGTTTCCTTCAGAAGATTCAAGTTATATTCCCGTTGGGAAAGAAGTTGAATTTATTGGATCTCATTACTTCAATTTCAAGTATCTTAGTCTCCTTAGAATTTTGTCCTCAAATTCCTTGGCCAAATGAACTTTAAGAGTGATAGATCCTCAATATCATCACCTTTGATCACAATGTTATCGACATTTACAATGAGAACAAAGATTTTTAATCTTGTCTTTTACAAACGTAATGCGTTAGATTGTCTCTGCCTATACCCAAACTGAATCATGGCCTCATGGAATCTTCGAAACCAGGCCATGAGTGTATGTTTCTGTCCATATACTGTTTTCCTTTGGTGGTAGATTGTTCATTCTTGTCCATTTCTTATGAACTCAGTAGGAAGCTTCATCTATATTTCTTCCTTCAACTTCTCATAGAGGAAGACATTCTTCACGTCTAGCTAGTGAAGCTCCTAATCTAGGCAAGTTGTACATGATAACAAAATTCGAATAGAACTATCTTCGTTGCTGGAGAAAATGTCTTCTAATAGTCTACCCATTGAATTTGAGTATATTTTTGACAACCAACCTCGCCTTATAGTGTTTTATCATCCCATTTAGGTTTTGCTTCACATAAAATACCCACTTTGACCCAATAATTCTCTTGCCCTGAGGAAGTTGGGGAATTTTCCAAGTATGATTTAGTATGATTTTTCTCAAGAGAAAACATGTTCTCTATGAATTTCTTCCATTTAGATATCCCCAGTGCATCTTGTCGACTCGTAGGTAGCAATCAAGGATAAAGAAGCATGGAAAGTCAAATGTTCATGAGAAATATTATGATATTAAATATAGTCAGAGATATAATGCGTGGGACAAGCAGGTTTACCTTTCAAAAAGGCAATTTGAAGGTCTCCTCAGAGTCTTGGTTTGAGACGAGCATTGGTGGTGTGGGAATTTGGGATTTCTTGGCATATGTATGCTTGCGATGATAGACCATTAGAAGAGGAGAAATATGGGACCGGGGAAGAGTTACATGAGCTGGTGGTATAAGATGAATGTGAGATGACATATGGAAGAGAGTGGTAATAAGAAGATGAATATCACCCAGATGAATGACTTCTTGTAACATGCCAACATCACCCGTATATCATCTCCCGTTGACGAATGAGTCAGACTAGGAAGATAAGATTCCCTCTTATGGAAGGTAAAATCCATATTACAAAGTACACGACATAAGTGGAAAGATATCAACGATACCCCTTCGTAGTGGAGGAATAACCAATAAATACACATCTCTGAGCACAAGGATCAAGCTTATCTCTGTGAGGCTGATTAAGGTGTATGAAGAAGACACCCAAAAACCCATGAAGGAAGACGTGATATATGAACTTTGTGGGTGGAGAGATGGGCTGTGTGATTAGTGTAGTCAAGAACTCTGGATGAGAGAAGATTGATATGATGAGCCACTGTTAGCACAACATCACCTCAGTAAGATATACATAGATGCATGGTGGTGAATAGATGACGAGAAAGCTCAAGGATGCGTTTGTTGTTTCGTTTTACAACTTTGTTTTGAGCGGAGATGTGCACACAAGTAGTTTGATGAATAATAATGTGATAACAAGATAAGACCTGAATACCCCATGATTGTCATACTCCCTTCTATTATCACTACAAAGGACACGAATAGTACCCTTGAATTGGTTTACCAACATTTTATAAAACAATTGAAACAATCTAAGACATCTTTTTCTTTTAGGAAGATAAACTCACGTGGTGCTAGGAAAGCAATTAGTAAAGATAATGAACAAACCAAAAATGGCAGAGATAAAATAGAAGAATGACCCTAAACATTAGACTGTATTACATTAAACAAAAGAAAACTGGAGAGGAAATATGAGAAAAACTATGAACGAACATGTTAGAAAGTTCACAGACATCACATAAAAAATATTTAATAACACAAGTAAAAGAAGAAAAATTTTAAAAGATAAATATGAGACGGACGTCCAAGATGTTCGTTCCAACGACGAATACAACTGATGGTCAATGAAAGAGCTTGAAAGAGCGGCCTCTGATCCAAGAAGTACATGCCTCCATGATTCTTACTACTGCGAATGTTCTGCCTTATATTTAGATCTTGAAAAACACAACAGTTAAGTTAACAACAAGGTTGCAGATGTCGGATGTGGGGTTCATGTCGGTTGAGTTTGAAATGTCAGATGTCGGATTGCGGGGATATATCGAGGATATTTTACAATGTCGGATTTTAATATTTAAATAAATTTATTCATATATATACACAGTTTTTATAAATATGTATAATTGTATACATAATTTATATTTATAAATTACACAATAAAAATATATACACATAGTGTATCATTATAAATTACACAAAAAGAGATATCGAGTGAAATAAACAAGATAAAAGTCACCAAATGAGAGTGAGATGATAAAATAGTTGACACTAAACTTAGAGAGATGCACAAAATGAAGCACAAAACAAAATATTTTTGTTTGATCTCTTCAAAAGGGGCAGCCCATTGCACACCCCGCACATTGAGGGTTCAGGGAAGGATCCCACCACAAGGGTGAAATGTAGGCAATCCTTACCCTGCATTTTTGCAAGAGACTGCTTGCAGGACTCGAACCCCTTACCACGAGGTCACACAGCAACACCTTAACCGATGTTTTGTCTTTTCAAAAATAAAAAAAGTATTTTTAGTACTCTCGACGATATATCGGTCGCGAAATATCGCCCGATATATCGGGTTAAATGGATATATTGGACGATATTTTCAAAAATGATATTTTTGCTTAAAATGTCGATGTCGTGACGTTTTATTCTCAAAACCTTTACGTCGGCCGACATGTCCGACATGTCGGCCGACATCTACAACACTAGTTACCAAATAGTTCAAGTTTCATTTTATATTATTGATGTAAAGTAAATTACAGGGAAAGAAATAATCAGAACAATTATAAGAGGGGTAGTGCACCGTACATGATTTGGTTCTTACTCACAATAGGAGACAAGTACTCATTGGCAGAATTTATTTTATCACGACTAGATAAAGGTCAATGAAAGAGCTTAGGCATTAGTGAGATTATGACAAAAGATAGGGCACAATGGCATCAAAGGATCCATATAGCCAACCCCACTATAGTGGGATAAAGGCTTGAGTGTTGTTGTTGTAGATAAATGTGTGTAAGAAACAAAACCTGAAGATGATCCGGTCATATGATCGGTAGCGCCTAAGTCAGTGATCCAATCAAATGAAGTAATGGAAGCAGTATGTGCACTAAGTATACATAAAGTGTAAAGACAGTGGTGAATGCACCTGAAGTTGAATCAGTTCATATCATATGCTTGAGTGCATCAAGCTCATCAGCAGACAAGAAATTGGAAGACTGTGCAAGTATATTAGGATCCTCATGGAGTCAGTTGTATAAACAATATCCCAAGATTGAGTACTCAACGGACGAGTACTACCCTGGCCTGAAGCATGTCCAGGTCCTCTGGTTCCCCTATCGGATGGGGCAAGGTGAAGGTGTAATCTGAAACAAAACTCACGAAGGTAATCTTTCCTGCCACAATGATCACATAAAGGGGCAGGGGTGCCCATATCCCATGACAAAAACTAGGAAGGGTTGAACGATCGGTGGTTATATCAGTGGCAGAACGATCAATGGTCATCATGGCAGAACGATTAATAGTCATGCTTGAACTTAGAGATCTCCGTCGATCTTAATCACCCAAAACCATGTTAATTACTTCCCTGAGAGAGGCAAGCAGAGAACGATAGAGAACATGAGTGAGCACAATATTAAACTCCATGTCCATGTCAATATCATAAAGAACACATGCACTCTGTAGCAATTCTCCTCTTTCAACTGAACAATATTTGTAGTGCATGCCGAGTAAAGTGTTTAAAATAATCCACTTCATGACACTCTCTCGAACTCACAAAAATACGAGGATACATTTAATGTAGCACTGTCTTAGCTCAAGATTTCGATGGATAAGTTCATGAACTTTAGTAGAGCTGCCGATTTGTGAATATGTCTCACGAGCACAAGTCCAGTTCTCATAGGAAGAATTCATAACCATATAACTTATAAATACTGTAGGAGACAGAGCTGCGAAGCCATGAGACGACCAAAAAATTATTCGAGTCGCACTTTCTCCAAGATGGATCAGTCTTGGGTGGCTCATTCATTGTCCCATCTATATAATCATGCATCTAGTAGCTACAATTATCATGCTGAGCAACACAAGACCATTCATGATAGTTGTTTTTGTAACACCCCACGAGTGTCCATTATATAAGATGGTTCATGCCCGGCTTCACAACATATAATTTACACAAACACAATATTATAAGTTGATACAAAACACTAACACTATATATTTTCACAAATAAGAATAGAGAACTAAGATCGTGCGAAACCTTATAATTCAAGGGATATAATGTTCACTCTAAAACATAATGGGTAGGAGTTCACACATCATTACATCATTCAAAAGTAGGCCTTATGGCCTTACATCAATACATCTAAAACTGGAAAAAAAGAAGCTAAGCACGAAGGAAAAGAAATAAACCAAAGTTAAGCATTGCACTTCATACTTTTTATGTTCACCCAGAAGTTGACAATCACCCTCGGAATGCCCAAACCAAGCATGATCGTCTTGGGTGATTTTCCTTGGCCTTTTTGCGCCGTCTCCCAGAGTGTCCGCGACCGTCCCCAGAAGGTCCGCGGTCGTACCCAAAAGTGCCTGCGGTCGTCTCCAGAAGTGTCCGCGACCGTCTCCAGAAATGTCCGCTGCCGTCTCCAGGAGTGTCCGCGGCCGTCTCCAGGAGTGTCCGCGACCGTCTCCAGGAGTGTCCGCGGCCTTCTCCAGGAGTGTCCGCGGCCGTCTCCAGGAGTGTCCGCGGCCGTCTCCAGGAGTGTCTGCGGCCATCTCTAGAAGTGTTTGTGGCCGTATCCAAAAGTTTTTGCAGCCATCTCTAGAAGTATCAGCGGCTTTCTCTTCGGGAGCCCTCACAGTCTCCCCAGGAGTCCGCCCGCTTCTCCGGGAGTCCGCGCAACCTCTACTCTCACCCCCCTCCGCCCGACTCTTCATGTACCTCAGGTTGCTGCGCATTTAATGTCATGTTTAATGAGGCATCAAATGCCCGTTTCTTTGTGAACCGTCCGAGCAGCTTACCCTCATGTATAAATAGAGGGCCAAGGATGCTTGGAGGAGGACAACGAACTGGGGCCAGAACCCACCTTGCTGTAGGTGCGGTTGCCAGTTTTGAGTGCCCGCCGGTTGCCTTTTCTCTCTTCTCCTTCTTTTGTATTTGCCTGTACTCGCTACTTCCCTTGTAACCCTTTTTTTCAAGCAATATAAAGGCCCGTCGCAAGAGAGGTATTCGCCGCGACAGGTCAAATCTGGTGTTTGTCGCTGCCAGCGACACCCCTTATGTTATGTTTCTTTTCTGTTCGTCGAGCCCCCGCAGGGCTAGAAACCAGCCGATTGCGGTCTACAATATATCCGCCGAACTCCCCCAGGTGGTCGCTGAGTGTGGAGGGTTGGGTGAAAAATTTTGCTCCAACTGTTCGAACACGCGACCTTGAGATCAAGCGGTTGGTGAAATCGCCCCTGCAGTCGAAGGACAACAATAATGTCCGCCCAAGCCCAGAAGCATTCCTATTCGTGCGAGTCCTCTGAGGAGTGTTCGTCCACTTCAGTGAGTGTTCTCCCACTTTAGGAAGTGTTCGCCAACTTCAGTGTTCTCCACTTCAAGAAGTGTACACCCGTTGTGCGGATTCTAATCCGCAAGACGGAGGGCTTGCGGGTTTTCCCCTAAAGTGCACTTAATTTTAAAATGGGCATAACTTTTGAACTATTTGTCCATTTTCAGTTCAAAAAGGCCTATTGGAAAGAGCTCAGAAAGATCTATCCGTTGGCGGATAGTCACTCGTTCGAGCTCGTTTCGCCCTCAGATTTCCCGGAATCGCTTCGTTTGAAAGTTATCGCAGTTTCCTCTTCTCGGCAATTGTGGTCTTGATGGAAATGCCATCAAAGTCTTCTAAAAACTCTCTTGATGATCCAGAAGTGCCAATCAAAAGGAGCGACTTCAACCTTCTACTAGCTGCGGCTGCTGATCTCTCAAAGCAAGTAGACTCCATGACCAAGGGCCTGGAGAATACTGACGTCTTAGTGGATGGATTACAAGAAAGACTTTTAGGTTGGAAAGGAATTTTCATCTCCAATCTCCTTCACATAATACCTCACATGCAAAGCGTTTAAGATCTCATTCCCCTCTTCGGGACATACACGAACTACCTCCTTTGCATCTTATGTCATCTATGACTATGGAATCATTACCCGTCCACCCTTACATTCCCCAATCTCTTGCGCACGGTGACCATTCAGAAGATCATACCAATCTTGGCCCCCCATTGGGGAGGTTTCCCGTGTTAACCGAAAAAATCAGGACTTAACAAATACTCCTCTTTGGGACCAAAGGTTGGAAATTGTGATAAGAAACTCTTTTGTAAATGTCATCGAGAAAAAGGTCACGATACAGAGAGCTGTCGTGCTCTTCAGAAAGTGATAGAGGGAATATGTAAGGCAGGTGAAATGCATGAAAATATAGCCTGATAGTCTGATCCTTCCTCTGACAAAGGCAAAGAAATAGACGAAGAATATTGTCCTCAGTAATAGAGTTCGACTTCACAGTGATTAAACTCTTAGCTTATTTGACACTTTTTTAAAGAGGATGTATTCAAGTTAATGTCAAGAAGTGATCAACCTATTTCGGCCAACACCAATTGACACCAACACAGTCACTTTGAGTAGAGAAGGCTGGGAAATTAATAGTAAACTCAGACACTTGCATATTGGCACACCGGCAGGTCATAAACTCTCTGGTATTTTATTTCCTTAATTTTTCTTGTTCAGTTTACAATTCTTGCTTATTAAACCATGAACATGTTTTTTGAAAAATCCTAACGCCTTTTTTGCGCTGAAGGATTTTGTGAATTGTTCTGAAGCGCCAAAAGGAGAGCGTTATCTCGCCTGAGCCCACGATAAAATCCGGGCAAGCGGGGGTCCTTTTTCCACCCGTGCCACGAGAAAATTCGGCCAGGTGAAGAACGTTGTTTTGCATCCGCCACGATCAAATTCGGCTAGGTAAAAACATTATCTCGTCTTGGCCTGCAATCAAAGATCCTGGCAGATGAGGATCGTTGTTCCTACCTGAGCCCACGAACAAATCCGGGCGGGTGAAGGACATTATTCTAGTCTCTAGCCCGACGAGTCCCGGAGCTTGCTTGGACCCCCTCGCACATATCCAGACGTCTCGAGTGGTGGTCATCAAGCCTTAGACCCTCCTGCTGGTATGAGCTACTTCCCTCACCCTAAGACCACTATGATTGTGCTCGTGGAGACACTCCCGAGTGACATATGTGGCAGGTTCAGATATGATAGCCAACCACACATTGACTGAGGCGTTGTTACTGTTGTTGGTTCCTTTCCGAGGACAAGCTCCGAGCAATAAGTGTTTCATACCCCAAGAGTGTTTTTTAAAGCTCCTTCCGGACAAGAACCCTGCAGATGCATATGCCCGACCGACCCAATGACCTCTAGCAACAGACCCGACAGTTGAAGAATTTTCTTCCACCTGAGCTCACGAGCAAATCCGGGAAAGTGAAGAATGTTAGCCCACCTGACCCCACGAACAAATTCGGGAAGGTGAGGGTCGTTATTGTTACTTGAGCCCACAATCAAATCCGAGCAGGTGAGGATCGTTGCTCCATCTGAGCTTGCAAATAAATCCGGGCGGATGGGGAGCAATAATGCATCAAATGGCCCCAACGGGAAAACGATCCACAGGTATTACTCTCCTGCCCCTCTTCTTTTGACAGGTTGAACCCCAGACTTCCGGGTATCCAAAGTGGGTGTCGATAGAACTGCCGACAGAATGTTGCCCATACGATGGGAGGTCAAAATCATACTTTCCATATTTCATAACAACGAGCAGTTATACTGTAAATACTCGTGTTAGAGTATATTCTCGTCCACAATTCTTACACCGAGGAGGCTTTTGGATCGTGTGGACACTCGGTAGAGGGAACATGTTTTTTTGACTATCCTCGATCTTTCTTTGTTATTAAAATGTGCGGTTTGACATCGAGGAACGTACAAGGCAATGTCCTTCAAGCTTGACCATCATAATAACTTTTTCATATCCATGTACATCTTGGTACTTCTCTGATGAATTGAATACTTGGAGAAGTGTGTCTCATGCATTAGTTCATCACGGAGCATACAAAAATTTGGGATGCATATTCGTTCATTTTTCTGTTGAAGTCTATCTTCCTACGAAAATTCAGCATTGGAACCTTCCAATCCTTTTATCATGTATCACTGCATGCTCTCATCAAGTTCTAAGGAATTCTGGAATCGATCACCAATATCGTATTGGACCTCCGTCCAGTTCAAACACGCAATAGACTTGCCATCTCATCCAACATAACTGATCTTCCAAGCCTCAAACTCAAAGGCCAAAAGATCATCGTGTGCAAAAATCCAATTTCCCTGACTTCAAAAATTTACCAGGACTCTGACATTCATATTTTACTAAGACGCAGGTCTTACATCGATCAACATACAAGGCAATGTTCTTTTTCATGTCTGGCCACCAGAACCACTTTATGTATATGTAAATCTTGGTATTCCCCGGATTAATTGAGCACTTAGAGAACTGTGTCTCTTACCTTAGTTCATCGTAAAGCTTACCAAAATTGGGAATGCGTAGTTGTTCATCTCATTGTAGAAGTGCGTCTTCATACAAAAATTCAGCATTGAAACCCTCCGTTGACTCTATTACGTACCGCTGCATGCTCTCATCAAGTTCTAAGAGATTTCAGACTCGATCTCCAATATCGTATCAGGCCTTTGTCCACTTCGAACACACAATAGTCGTACCACCTATTCCAACACAACTGATCTCCAAGGACTCAAATTTACGGGCCAAAAGATCTTCGTGTGCAAGGATCTAATTTCCCTGACTTGAAGTTTGCCTGCTCAACGCATTGACGACAATGTTCGTCTTCCTTAGAGTGTAATGGATGCCAACGTTATAATCTTCTAGGAATTTCATCCTTCTGCGTTGACGTATGTTCAACTCCTTCCGTGCCAGGAGATACTTCAAAATTTTGTAATTTGTAAAGATATCAATCTTCATGCCATACATGTACATCGCCACAATTTAAGAGCGATACCATGACTGTCACCTCCAATTCATGGACCGGGTAGTTTCTCTCATGCATTTTTAATTAGCGCGAACCATAAGCTATTAAGTTCCCAAACCCGCACATTACATAATCCAAACCACTGTCCAATGCGCCACTATATATCTTATTGCTTTCCGTGCCGTAAGGAGAACAAATGATGAATATTAATGATTCTTCAATTCATTAAAAGCTCATGCGCACTTGAGCATCCAAATGAACTTGCGATTCTTTCTTGTTAGAGTAGTAAGGGGAAGTGTTATCCTTGAAAAGTTTTCTACGAATCTCCTGTAGTAGCCTACTAGTCCCAAGAAGCTCCGAACTTCTGCTACATTTTCCAGCTCAAGCCAATCCCATATAGCTACGATTTTGGACAGGTCCAATATTATACCCTATCCTCCTACAATGAAACCTAGGAAGACTCTTAAGGATAACCAAAATTTACATTTGAAGTACTTTGTGTAAAGTTGTTGTCTCTTGAAGATGCTAAGCACCTAATGCATGTGCTCGGCGTGCTCTTCCTCTGACTGTTAGTAAGCTAGAATGTTATCAATAAAGACAATGATAAAACAGTTTAAGTACTCCCGGAACGTCCGATTCATCAAATTCATAAACACGGGCGACGCATTTGTGAGCCCAAGCGCCATCACCGCAAGGTTGTCAGGATCGAGATCCTAGATGAGATCATTTCGAGGTAGGATCGGATTAGTTAGTATGGTCGGATCGAGAATCTCTTTACAAATCAGGATCAATTTACAAAATCACGATCCTACGATCCGGATCGAGGATCTCTTTATAAAAGTCAGGATCGATTTACAAAATCGGGATCATAGGATCGTAAGATCCTATGATCCGGATCGCGATCCTGACAACTATGCATCACCGTGAACTCAAATATCCATAG
The DNA here is from genome assembly GCA_039513925.1 of Platanthera zijinensis. Classification (NCBI taxonomy): domain Eukaryota; kingdom Viridiplantae; phylum Streptophyta; class Magnoliopsida; order Asparagales; family Orchidaceae; genus Platanthera; species Platanthera zijinensis. The sequence goes on along the minus strand of CM077080.1, from coordinate 190,613,838 downwards.
TGCATGCTAAACATCGTCTTCAGAATGTATCTCTCGAATCCTCAACTGGTAGTATCTGAATTTCAGATTTAACTTTGAATACATAGTGGAACCCACCAATTGATCGAATAGGTGGTTGATTTGGTGAATTGTTCTTCTCAGTCAGATTGTTCAATTGTTTAAAGTTTATGTACATATGCAAGCTACCGCCTTTCTTATTTATGAACAGGGTCGGTGCTCCCCTAGGTGCAAAACTTGAGCGAATATAGTCTTGCTTCAGCAGTTCTTGTAGTTGAACCTTCAGCTCTGCCATCTCCCTCGGTGTCATTCTATATGGAGAATGTGATTCGGGCTTCGTACCCGACACTAGCTAAATACAGAAGTCAATTTTGCGCTAAGGTGGAACTCTAGGAAGCTCACTGGGAAACACATCCATGAATTCCGCTATTATTAGAATGTCACCTAACCCTTGTTTGTGCATAGACGCCTTAAGCAGAGCAATAACTCAGCCTTTTTAGACAACTTTCACCACCTCGAGTGCCGATACCATGGTCTTGCTTAAACTTCTCGGTCCTGAGAACTAGGTTTCGCTCATCTTTCCTCTACTTAGAGTAATCTCCTTAAGTCTGCAGTCTATGCGCGTATCCTGCTTTGAAAGTCAATCTATGCTGAAGATCGCATCAAACTCAGAGAGCAATAACAAAGATGCTTTCAAATCAAAATCACGATCCACGATCCAGATCATTACCAACTCTTTCTATTCTTGCTCATCACATATCCATTGTGTAATAACACGCCTAACTTATCATCCACCAATGCACAAGGTACTTCGATGCACATCACAAATTTTTTTGAGAGAAAAGAATGTGAAGCAGTGATATCGAACAAGGCTCTTGCGGGTTGATTAAATACTAAGACTAATCCTAAGCATGAAACATATAAAGTATTAGGCATACAGTAAATGTAATCAATGCAGTAAAAGTCAAACATTAACATATATATGCCTATCACCTGGCATATGATGTCCTGCTGGCCAAGTGCAAAAACTCTTGGTTGGGTTGGGGGATCCTGGGAGGTGTATGAATCCACTGTTTTCCCTTTGTCAGCATAGCTGGGACCTGCCACTTGAGTAATATCGACCTATTGTACGCCAGTCTTCAACGGACCACTTTTGCTTGTATGCGCTAAGTGTCTCACCTTACCGCATGTGAAGCATGGCAGGGGGTTCTAGTAGTCATAGCTCCCAAAACGGTGGTGGGAGCGGCCTCCGGAGGGTTCATGTGCCTCCCACCCTTAGTATTGCCTTGTGAAGGCGACACTTTGAACTCTTCACTCTTTGAGGAAACAAAAGTGCGAAAACTAAAGGATGTGTTTTTCACCCGTTTCAACCTGAGGTCTCACGCAGTTCCTCATAGAATCTATGAATCCTCATTTCTTCATCATGAATCAACCTCCCCGCTTGACGACTTAATCGGGTAAACATGTACAAGTATTCACTTACCTTCATATCCCTTTGGATTAGACATAGAAAGTGACCTTGCAACGTCAGACGCATCACAACTAGGATGTACATCTTGCGTAAACACTCAGATAATTCCTTTATTGATATCTGGGTCAAGCAACATCCAATAAAAACATTTCGCTTATTCCTCTCATCAGATCCTTGCCTCCCCATTCATTAGGAAGGTGACTAAGGTCACCATTTTTCCTCCTTAGTGACTGCGGTAGATAAAATCACCTTCACTCTCGCAATCAGGATTTAGTTTCGATTTCGGTCTCTGTCCCTACAAAGGATGGAGGATTAAAGTCCAAAAAAAATTGATGGTTGTGCGCAAAGACGTGCATTCTTGGTTTCTCAGATTTCAGAAAACCAATCCATGAAGTGAACCGCGCTTCCCAGGCAAGGGAGTGCGTACCTCTGTACAACTCAAAATTCATCGCTTCACTCTGTTTCGATTTGGGAAAACTACACCACCATGGGTGGGTCTAATGCATGCAACCACACATTCAAGTTCTATTTTCGGGGTATTACAGTTTCCATCAAGCGATACTGTAGTGATCTTCTGTGATACTGAGTGGCCATGATTCTCTGAGGGTCACTCGTCTGTAGCATTTGAACACTGGGAGGCGAAACTAAATAATCCCCTATGGAAATACAACCCAAATAGGAATAGGGAGAACAACACAAAACTAGTAATCACACTTCATTTGTCGGATAAAGTTGAGGGAGCCATAAGGTAGCTTTGGCAGCCGTTGATGTAGGAAAGGAAGTCCGGTACACTATTTACTGCATGAAGAATGAGAGCGAGCATGTGAACTATAGGAAGGGCTATTGGATGAAAACTATTTGTATTACTTAAAATAAAAAGCCCTCTCCCATATATATAAGAGATACATGTAAGGGTAGAAAGGTAAAATGTGTAAACATGTAAATGCAAAATATTAAAGGTAAACCATTTTAACACCCCCATAAGATGGACTAGTAATATTGTTCATGCCAATTTACCAATAATTTTCCCAAAAGCATTTCGACTTAGACCCTTGGTGAGAATATCAACAAGTTGTCCTTCGAAGGGAACAAACTAAGTACAAATGATACCTTATATCAACAAGTTGTATACAGTGGCCCCAGAGCCAAGGTTCCATTTGGTAGGAGTGGTGGCAGAATGAGCACACATTATACCAAATGAGCACAAGATGATGAGGAGGTGGGTACAGAATCAATGGAAAGTCCTTGCATTAGGTGATGGAGAGTCGATATATCTTCAGCAAAGAAAGAGCCGGGGGCTACAAAAAATATGAAACTCCCTCTGTAAAGCAGCTCTCCTCAATAGTGTTAGAGAATTGTGCTACTTAAGGAGGAAGGGAAGGAGCAGCACTCCCCTGTGATCTGCCACTACGGCGGCTGTCCCGTGATGCTGGACCACCCATTTGTTGAGGGAATTCATGAAGTTTAAAGCAAGTATTACGATACTGTCGGGGATTTCCACAGTAAGCACACACCAAGTAATATTTTTTGGGTGGCTTGGGTTGGACGCCCCGTGCAATGCGAGGACCAGATCCATGTTGACTAACAATAGGAGCAGAGCTAGCTGGAGTAGTATCAAAGTGCATGTATGTAGTCAACCATATTCTCGTTGGATGATGCTAAATGCTTCTGATAGAGCGGGTGGCTAGGGACTACCAAGGATGTGAATAACTATCTGCTGGTAGTCTCTGTGAAGACCATGTAAAAACTCAAACACCCTATAACATTCCTTCCGAGTCCGGACCTATAGTGCATCTTGGTTGCATACCATTATCAGAGGATCAAACTGATCATACTCCTGGTACAACTGTGTAAACTTCAAGTAGTAGGCGGAATGGGGTCCCCTGTCAAAGCAGACTAATTTTGCGGTGAAGCCGAAAAATCTGTGCCACATTGCCCTTCCATGAATAAGTAGACTCAACACGCTTCCAAATTTTTGTAACTGTGTTATGGAAGAAATAAGTGTGGGCTATTGTCTTTTCCAATGAGTTAATGAGCCAGGACATAACGAAGGAGTTCTCCACATCCCACTGAAGACAACTCGGAGAATTCTGTCGTGGCTAGTAGTTCCATTGACATGTCCGAACAGTCTCAAACTTTCGAGTGTAAGAGTAACCTTCCATGACCAAGAAAGGTAATTAATGCCATCCAAATTGATAGTAGTAATTTGGGTGTTGTTTGAATATTCTGATCATGGTTCCCACGGGTTAAGCCAGTGGGAAAAGGGGGGATACACGGGGAGGGATTGAAGGTAAAGTAGGTTGATATTCTTCCACTTTCGACATAGTCTGAATTGAAATGAGCTTGCAGGTTGAGAGGAAAAAAGTGGAGTGATTTCTTAGGCCAAGAAGACAAACCTAGATTCATCGTTTCTGTTAAGATGTACTGAAAAAGTCCACTAGGAGGAGCCCATATAGAAGCCCATGTATATTCTATTTAGTCCCACATTGTAGATGTAGAAGACTCCCCCTCTCTTTCTCTCTATATAAGTGTATATATTTCTGTATTTAGACATATAATAAAATTCTGGGTGATTTTCTTTCTCTTGCGTATTTCTTTACATGGTATCAGAACGATCGATCCTTCTGGGCGGCTTCTGACCTTCTAATCGCAACCCTCTCTGCGATTTCCAAACTCGCTGTGCTCTGGGCGGTTAGACTCCTTCTAACTGCTGCGGCTTCCTAACTTGCTGTGCTTTGGGCAGTTAGACTCCTAAGCGCACGTCTTCCTGCCTCTGGGCGGACTATCCCTTCTTAGCTGCTTCCTTCTCCTTTTCGTGGCATCCACCTTTCTTCTTCTTCCCCCTAGTTTTTATAATCTCCTGACCAGTGGGCATCTCGCTTTTGCGGCTTCCTCTTCTCTGCGGTTTGCTTCTTTCTAACCACGCGTCTGCTCTCTGCTCTCTACTCGCAGCGGCCTTGTTGGTTAGTCATTTGCCTTGTACGCTAGCCGCTCTCTGCCTTCTAACCACCGCAGGTTCTCCTTTCTAACCGCGCGGTTGCTCTCAGTTAGCGTTCGCTATTCGCAACTTGTCTGCTATCAGCTAGACCGCTGCGGCCTTCCTTAGCCGCTTTCCTCTGCTCTTCTGTGTTGTTGCGACCTGCTCTTCCTTACCGTTGCGGTCAACCCGTTCTTGTCGCCACGGTCTGCCCTTCTTTTCACCGCTGCGGTCTGCTTGTCCCTCCCTCTTGGTGTGGTCCGTGCTGCTGTTAAACGCGGTTCTTTCCGCTGGATAGTCTTCCCTGGGACCTGCGGTCTTCTCTCTGTGTTCGCCCAAAGTTCTCTTTGGCCACTTGTCTGTGGTTTGCCTGCTTCTAACCGCCAGGTCGCCGTCTTCTCTCTAGCCACTCTTGTCTGTGGTTTGCCTGCTTCTAACTGCCAGCTCGTCGTCTTCTAGCCGCCCAGTCATTTTTTTCTAGCCGCCCGACCACTCTTATTGACTACACCCAAATAGACAATTTATACGCCACACTAACAAAATTCAATCCACCACCGCAATTAGCGAGAAAAATATTTTAAATGCAGCTCAATGCTAAGCGTGATATGAATTTTGGCTTTTAGGCTTTGGTGTTACTGAGGTAGATGTGTAACAAAAGGAGGGGTGTATGCACAACTTGGTTCGTAATGATAGTGTGTATAAGATCAGATATGTAAGCTCAAGTTATCCAAAGATAGACCTAAATTATTTTTGTAGAGTTAATTACTATTTTGTGCAAATGCTTCAAAGATCTCTAGGGTGAGTTCTAGACACCGAGAAAGGACACCCTGATGCAGGACGGTGCGTAGGGTTTGCACGTCTGTCGGCTTTTTCTAGGAAACCCTAAATGCGTGCAATGAAAATGGATTTTTCCAAAAATAATTTGAGTGAGTGTTGCACACACTTTAAGAAATTAAGCAACTTTGATTTTTTTAAAGCACAAAAATAACTATTTTATTTAAAATGAATTTTCTAAAAACAATAGTTCAATTTCAAATCCGGGAAAAGAAGGTTCACAACTTTCGTTTTTTCCCCTCGTTGTAGCAAAACGAAAGTTATGAACTCCAAATATGTTTCCGTTTAGTATTTTTGACGTAACATTTGCTGACAAAATCTGTGCAAAAACCCAGCAATGAATCTAAATGCAGACACACACAAAGGAAGAGAAAGAAACAAGTTACCCACAGAAAGATACGTCTTTCCGCAATCGAAGTCGACGGCGATCCCGCGAGGAATTCCTCGTCACCTTTGATTTTCTGCTCCGAGGCCGGCCACTATCACACACGGGCACCACGAAAATATTTTACTCACTCACAAATTAATGGCTCCACGAAATCTCACAACAAAAAACAGAAATTCTCACACAATCTCATCAACACTGTCCACGACAGCAATTGATCATACTTTCAAGCATAATTTTCATCCAACATCATCTAACAGAACTGGAACAACTTAATCGAAAATCGAATCCTCACAGCAATATCAAATTTCAACATCAACGACTACTATATACAGGAAATCACAAACTCACAACAATAACAATCTTGAAAATTTTCATCAACTTCACTCAACAATCTGATTACAGATCCCTTTTATAGGGTAAAATGGAAACAAAAAAAATGAAACTGTTGCCTGGGTCGGCCATGGCAGAAGCATGGATAAGTGTTGAGATTTCCGGCTTCATAGGGAGGGATCGTGGCTTCGCCGCCGAAATTGTCGGGAGGAGATGGGAGAAGACGTGGCCTGGAAGGGCGACAGGAAGTTGTGGCGTCACGTGGACGGGAGACGCGGTCTCGCGTGGGGAAGCCCTAGCCGACGAAACCGAGGGAACTGCGGGATCGGGGAAGAACAGTACCGGGTCGGTTTGAGCTATAATGAATCGGCATTACCAAATGTATATATATTTATATGTATATATATATATTCAAATAAAAAATACAAATATTTCATGAATTGTAAAAATAGCAAAAACAACGCAAAACGGCACAAAATAAACTATTTAAAACTCATGACCGATAGAGGTCCGGACGGGTGCGGCGACGAACCTCGACCTGATCTGGGCTGGTCTCCACCAACTCTCCCCCTCTCAAAATCATTCATCTCTGGTGAGTGTTCCAAACGGTAGTGATGTAGAAGATTAACATCCCTACGATGCAACTCCTCGGCCAAAACCCAGCTGGTCTCGGTCTCTGGTCTGCCATGCCAACAGACTAAATATCGAAACCACCATCAGTAGTGGTCACTGTCTCGTTATCCAATATCTGCTCGGGAACCATGATCTGTCGCGGAAGTCTATCAACGGCTCTGGGAACTTGAATGGAAGAATCTCCTGGTGCCTCATGCTCAAACTGAAAACTGTCAGTGGAAAATGGAAGAACTGCAGACGGTGTGTCAGTAACTGAATGAGAATCGATGTGTCCTGAATGTGACTCCTCACTAACACTCACCAACCCAGAAGAATCAAATGGAGGGGAAGACAAGAGAAATTCTAAAGAATCATGCGGATAATCGTGAAATAAAGTCAGATCGGTTACGTTAAAAACAAGATTTGCTCCTCAAACAGAAGGCATCTCAAGTTCATACGTATTTTACCTAATCCGCTTTACTACTCAAAAGGGTCCAGTTTTATGGTCAGCTAGCTTCTTTACGGTACCATAAGGTAACCGTTTCGGATTTAACCAAACCATCACCAAGTCATCCACTTTGAAAGTAGTAGCTCTTTATGCTTGTTAGCTTGAGTTACGTATAAATCATAAGTACTATGCAATTTCTGTTCAATTTTTTATGCAAGTCATGCAAATGCAATGCATAGTCATGTGCCAACTGACTAGTCCTAAAAGTTAGTGGTAGTGGAGCTAAATCTAGCCGCATTCGTGCAGTGTGACCATGAACATCCTCATTGGGAGATAAACCCGTGGATTTATTCTTCGAATTGTTATACGCCAATTGAGCGTGCGGAAGAATTAAATCCCAATTTCTCTGGTGATCTCCTACCAAACAACGCAGTGAATTACTTAAACTCCTATTCACAACCTCAGTTTGACCGTCGGTGTGTGGATGATAGACGGTCAAAAATATAAGTTTAGTACCTAACAGTCTCCAGAGTGACTTCCAAAAATAACTTGTGAATTTAACGTCTCGATCGATAACGATAGTCATAGGTATCCCTCGATGTGCGACAACCTCTTTATAATAAATACGGGCTATATGAGAGACGTCATCGGTTTTTTTACAAGAGATTAAATACGCTATTTTAGAAAATCAATCGACCACTACAAAAATGGAATCGTGCTTTCTAAAAGTGCGCGGACAACCTAAGCACAAAATTCATGTTAACATCATCCCAAGGAATACTAGGCACCGGTAAAGGTGTGTATAATCCAATGAGTTGTTTATTTCCCTTCGCTACCTGACAAGTGAGGCAGCTACTACCAATTTATGCGATAATCCGCTTCATCCCGGGCCAATAGAATCGCTTCTCTACTAAGGCTATCGTTTTATCACGCCCAAAATGTTCACCTAAGCCTCCGTCATATAATTCCCATACAATGAAGTTTCGCAACGAGGTGCGGGGAATACATAGACGGGTCCCACGAAACAAATATCCGTCTCGAATGAGATAATCAGTCTCATCGTGAAAGAGATCCGAACGTATCACATCGCAATGCTACTAAAATCAGGACAACTGGAATAGTTGTATTTGTTACGCTCAAATCCTATCATCTGATTACGCATCTGGGACAATACAAGGGTGACTCGACAAAGGGCGTCGACAACCCTATTCTCTATTCCCTTATAGTGCCTGAGAACGAAGGTGTACTCTTGTAAATATTATATTCATTTCGCCTGTCGAGGGCTCAAATTCTGTTGTGAATAGATATAATGCAACGCCTGATGATCAGATTGGAGGACAAACTCTTTGGGCAATAAATAATGCCTCCAGTGAAGTAACGTCTGCATAATCGCATAAAACATGCGCTCGTAGTTGGAATAATTTAGCTTCGGGGTTGAGAGATTTTCACTGAAGATCCAATGGGGTGACCCTCTTGACTAAGTGCACCACCTATACCAATCCCAGAGGCATCCCAAGATATCTCGAACACCTGACTGAAATCAGGGAGTCTCAAAACAGGTGCAGTGAACATCTTATCCTTGATAATTTCAAAGGCTCTAGTTGCCGATGATGTGTACTAGAAACTTCCCTTCTTCGTATACTCAGTGACTGACGTCATAATTGTACTGAAGTTCTTGATGAATCGACGATAAAAGGTCGCTAGTACATGAAAACTACAGACATTGTGAATGTTCTGGGGTGTAGGAGACTCACGAATCGCTCGGACTTTCTCGGGATCCAAAGTGATGCCAACGGAGCTCACTATATAACCAAGAAAGATAACAGACTCAGTCATAAAAATGCACTTCTTCAAGTTGATATACAGTCTCTTGGCTCGCAGGAGCTCGAAGATAGTACATAGGTGAGTCAGGTGCTCACTCTCAGTCCGACTATATATCAAATTGTTGTCGAAGTAGACTACTACGAACTTCCCAATGTAAGGTTTGAAGACCCGGGTCTTCATTCGAGCAAAAGTACTACGGGCATTGGATAACCCAAAGAGCATCACAAGCCACTCATAGAGTCCGTCCTTTGACTTGAAGACAATCTTCCACTCGTCTCCTTCGTGTATACGGATAAGATGATATCCATTACGTAGATCGATCTTAGAAAAGATCGTGGCTCCAGTCAACATGTATTTAGGGGCAAGGAGGGCAGACACCACACAAGGACTAAGGTTGTGACGAATAAAGCCTCTATCTAATAACTCTCTGGTCTGCCTCTGCAACTCCTCATGGGCGGTAAGATTCAATCCATAATGCGGTAGATGAGGGAGGGAGGCTCTAGGAACAAGATCTATTGTTTGTTGAATAGACCTCATGAGAGGTAACTCAGCCGGAAGCTCATCAGGGTGTATGTCTTGAAACTCCTCTAAGTCTCCTAGCATATATATGAATAGACTCGTACCTCTGTAATAACTCAGATGCCTGATCACTAAGGCATAGTAGAATCCACCGTCGAAACTCTCTCGATGGAACTCAGTGCCTCATATAATGCTAAGAGTCTTCTTCCTTTCAGTGGGAGGAAAAGATTCTTTCGCACTATGGCTCGCACGGGATGTTGGTGCTGTGGGTTCGCACCGGGGTCAACACTACTCTCTTTCCATCTTGGAGAAAGGAGCAGTTTTGGACCTGCCATATATGGTGACATCTCGGTCATACAAACAAGGTCGTCCAAGTAATACGTGACACACATCCCTAGGCATAACGTCACACCAAATCATATCGGAGTAGGTACCGATAGTGATGGGCACCAAACATCTCCTAATCATTGATAATGTAGTCTTGGTGACCCAAGCTACCTGAAATGGGGAAGGGTGCGGCTCAACATTGAGTCCCATGCGGGGTAAAACTGTCTCAGCTATCACGTTCATACAACTCCCGCTATCTACTACTAAATGACAAACTTTCTCCCCAGCCTTAAAGTAGGCCTGAATGATGTTCGTCTGCCAATAATCAGTGGATTCTTGTGGTGTAGATAACATGCATATCACCACTAGAACGCCAGGATTTATCTCCTCATCACTAGGCCACCTCGCCGTTCAAAATGTGTGAGTCCCTCTCGACTTCAGCTTCTTCTACAGGCCCATCCTCCTCAGTCACCTAATGAATCACTAACATGTCTTTCCTCTTGGGACAATCTCTCGAAATATGACCCATCTGCTGACACTCATAACATCGGATCTGTGAAGGGGCCACAGTTCCCATGGGGGATTTCCCTTTCCGATCTCTCGTATAATTCGAAGTTGGCTTCGATCCATTCTCCTTACCTTTTGGTTCTTCTTTATTATAAGGAGTGTTTGTTTTCTATTGAGATTTGAACCGGGTCTTCTGGTGCTTCTCGATATCGATGACGATAGATATGGTTTCTGCTAGGGAATAGTGGTCATATCGAATCAACTTATCGCAGATCTCAATTCGCAGTCCACACTTAAATGTAGATAAGGTGTCACGTTTTATACCTAATCATAATGTCCTTCATCTCAGCTAAGTAGTCAGAAATTGATTTGGACCATTGTCGTAGAGATGTCAGCTCGTCTCGTAGACGGAGTCTGATAGTGCTGGGGGATGTACTGCTCCTTCAATATGGCTTTCATGCAGGGCCAATGTGTTATGGGAGGGCGTCCATTCCTCTCTAGACTACGCTTTCACCTATCCAAAAGATTTTCGCTCGCCCAGTCAATCTCATTTAGGCAAACTGAACCTTTTGATCTTCCGTCATACGATACCATTTCAAATTAGGTCTCTATGCTTATAACCCAGTCAAAAAAGACCTTGGGATCCATAGGACCATCATAAAGTTGCAGATCTAGCTCCACAACTCGTGTGAGATCCGGTTGCCTATCCTGGGATGGATAGTCATAATCATCATCGTAAGGATCACGATGGTCTCGACGCCGTTGGTGTGGCGGTTGATCATCACGATGCATGGCCGGTATAGACCGACGATGGTCCCGAGGACGCTCATCTCTCGCCATGCCATGAAAGGGCCTTTCCTGATAGTTATCACGAGGGCCGAAGAAAGGGTCACGTTGGGGTTCTGGAAAATTCCTTGGGAAATTCCTATCCTGGCCGTGTTCAAAATCAAACTTATCTAAAGGATTTCTGACCTCTTCCTCAAAAAGAGGAATCCTCCTAAGTGTAGATCTTTCCACGTAGTGACGTGGAACATCGTGATGGGGACGAACTGAATGCTCATCTCGGATTGGAGGTGACATTGAAACTCGAAGGGGTATTTCTAAACTATTCACCCTAATACTAAGATGTTCAAAACCTTCTCGCACTTGGTATATACTCTCAGTTAACACTGTCATTTGGTGGGCGAAAGGTAAAAACCACGGGGGTGGTTCATTTCATTTGTTTCCACGACTCGCTTGGCCACGTTCAACTCGACGCATCTCCGGGTTTTTCTCGTGAAGGTGTTCAGGTGGTGAATTATGGTGTGGTGAACTCATACTCACTAACCTACCACTACACATATCCATGCAAACAAACAAGTAAATGCAAATGTATGATTATGCAAAAAAAATTCTTTCTTTTTTTTGAAAAAATAAATGCTATGCTGGGTTCCTATTCTACGCATGACGGATTTCAAAATGTAGAAAATTTCGGAACCTAGCTCTGATACCAAATTGATGCAGGACGGCGCGTAGGGTTTGTGCGCCTGTTAGCTTTTTCTAGAAAACCCTAAATTCGTGCAATGAAAAATGGATTTTTGTAAAAATAATTTGAGCAAGTGTTACACACACTTTAAGAAATTAAACAACTTTGATTTTTTTGTAAAGCACAAAAATAACTATTTTGTTTAAAATGAATTTTCTAAAAACAATGATTCAATCCCAAAATCGGGAAAAGAAGGTTCGCAACTTTCGTTCTTTTCCTCTCGTCGTAGCAAAATGAAAATCGTGAATTCCAAATACATTTCCATTTGGAGTTTTCGACGTAAGGTTTGCTGACAAAATCCGGACGAAAATCCAGCAATGAATATAAAATCCTACGAGAAATGCAGACACACACAAAGGAAGAAAAAAACAAGTTACCCACAGAAAGATGCGTCTTTCCGCAATCGAAGTCGACGGTGATCCTGCGAGAAATTCCTCGTCACCTTCGATCTTCCGCTCCGAGGTCGGCCGCTATCGGACACAGGCATCAAAGAAATATTTCGCTTACTCACATACTAATGGCTCCACGAAATCTCACAACAACAAACAAAAATTCTCACACAATCTCATCAACACTGTTCACAACAGCAATTGATCATACTTCCAAGCATAATTTTCATCCAACATTAGCTACCAGAATTGGAACAACTTAATCGAAAATCGAATCCTCACAGCAATATCAAATTTCAACATCAACGACTACTACATACAAGAAATCACAAACTCTCAACAATGAAATTTTTTATCAATTCCACTCAACAATCTGATTACAGATCCCTTTTATAGGGTAAAATAGAAACAAAAAAGAAATGAAACTGTTGCCCGGGTCGGCCATGGCAGAAGCGTGGATAAGTGCTGAGATCTCTGGTTTCATGGGGAGGGATCGTGGTTGCAACTGCCACCGAAATTGTCGGGAGGAGATGGGATAATACGTGGCCTGGCAGGGCAACAGGAAGTTGCAGTGGCGCGTGGACGAGAGACGCAGTCTCGCGTGCGGAATCCCTAGCCGACGAAACCGGGAGAACTGCGGGATCGGGGAAGAAGAACAGTACCGGGCCGACTTGAGCTGTAATGAACAAACATTACCATATATATATATTTATATGTATATATATTTCCAAATAAAAGAAATACAAATATTACATGAGTTGTAAAAATAACAAAAACAACGCAAAACGACACAAAATAAAATTTGTAAAACTCATGGCCGATAGAGGTCCGAACGGGTGAGGCTTCAGGTACTTTTACGTCGACCTGATCTGGTCTGGTCTCCACCACACCCCCTCATCGTGAGCCTATAGTACACCACTAGCGACAGTACACACTGCTCTACACTAGCGACAGTACGCACTGATCTACATTAGCGTTGAACTAGATCACGTCTTAAGGAGTGGATATAAAACCAACGATAATAAGTAAAAAGACATTGTAATTAACATATGCAAATAAATTAACTTTAAATCTATTTCTACCTGATAACATGTGCACTCGACTAGCAGCACTCCACGAGTTTACGATTCACTACCCAATTTTAGTTTTTGATTATAAATTAATCTAACCTACATACCTAAAGGTAATTAGAAAACACTGGAATAACATAAATTTAAGTTACAATCTTAGTGGGTGTGGAAAATGAAATGCATGTGAGTGATAATTTTTTTTTTAAAATTTGGAACAGAATTGATAAATTAGCACTATAGAAATGCAAAAATAACGTGAGTGCTCGAGCAAACGGATAATAAAAACTATCCCCTTAGACTTAAATAGAGCATTGATTTTAATGCGAATATGTATGGGAATAAATACGAGGAATGCAGGAAAATAAAGAGGGATAGGAATGCGTTACCCAATGCCTGAAAATAGGGCATTCCGGATGCGGCTGAATCTGAATTTGAAGTTGAATTCTGCTCCCGGTTCCGGCTCGATCAACTAAAATCTGTTATAGCGCCGAATTCCTGTCGTTGTTAAGAACAAGAAAAACACAGACTATATATATATATATATATATATATATATATATATATATATATATATTAGCAAATACAAGACACTCACAATCATGCTAACATACAACAGAAGGATTCACACAAGCATACACAATAAAAATTGAAATGAAATGTGGAAAATATTGTGGTGCCTCTCAAGAGCGCTTTGTTTAACGTCCTTGAGCTGAACCAAATACCTGTATTTACAGCTTTACAGCATTGTCTATGCAGGAATAATAAAGAGTCTAGCAAAAGAAACTAAGTTCTTAAAAACTAAACTAGTTTGGCTAATCAAAATCACCTTCCCTTCAATCTCCGCCACCAAAACTTGCTCTTGAACATCATCTTTCATACTCTCAACTATTTTTGCATCCTTTCTCACATCTTCATCTTCAGCACCTGCACATGAACTTAATATGATATTAGAACTTTCTCTACACTGCAGTGTTGCGTCATCATAAACATGAGTGCATCAGAGAGAATCACATTAGGAGGGAAGGAGATGCATCCCTTTGCAGAGTGTAAAGTGGCGCCAAGAGTTGTGAGTAATAGTAGGCCGAAAACCGACGGTGTGTCGTTTTACGGCGGTCCCATTACTTGGAACTCTGCGGTTATGATGCTCCCTTCTAATGTGATCTCAACCTCTTTATCCGTCCCTGCAATAGTAATACTCTCACCATTTGCCAACATCTGTGGCACGGCCTCCTCCTCATTGGTATTGATTTTGAACTTGTCAACATCTTTTAAGGCAATGATATTGCGGGAGGAGCCTGTGTTCACCAGTACTTGCATGGGCACGCTGTTCAATGTGCATTCTACCACGATACCCCCACAAAAATTTGGAGCAAGGTCGGAGGAACCCCAACCTTGCTCTCGTGGGTTTTTTCGGCTGGCTCTAGAGAGTAGTAGAGTACCAGACATTCTTTTCATTATTAGCTTTGCAAGTTGAGAAATTTGGGTTTCAAGACTTTTTACAGTTGCGTTTTGATTTGCAATGAATGACTTAGCAAAATCTATATGCTGATCCAACTTATCTTCCCATGCTCGCTCATCTTGCCTACTTTGATGTTGGGGAGGTGCATATGGTTGAGGAGGTTTGTTACCACCCGCTTGCCCCATTGGTGCTTGTTGCAGCCCATCTCTCTAGCTGAAGTTTGGATGGTTTTGCCACCCTACATTGTACGTGTTGTAGAAGGGAGGCCCCCTCTATTGATTACCTATATAATTGACATCTTTGGAAACATTAGAAATAAATGGATCAGCAGTGGTGCTTCCCGGATGGCACTCAAAGGAGTGGTGCCCATGGGAGCCACAACTTTGGCACGATACAACCAACACGGGGGTGGTAGCGGAGGTGCTCATCCCCATCAAACTCAGCTCTTTAATTTTCTTAGACATGGCCCCTAGTTGGGCAGAAATAACAGTGTAGGGATCAAATTGATGAAGTCTCGCTACCACCTTTCTAGGGGCACCTTTCCCATCGCCCCACCGGGCATTTTTCTGCGCTAAATTCTTCATGATATTTTACATCTCATCTTGGGTCTTCCCCATTATGAAACCACAAGCAGCCTAGTCAACATTCGCACGAATGTTCTGATCAAGAGCCCTATAAATAGTATTAACGAGCATCCAAAGAGAGACCTCGTGCTGAGAATATCTCCTTAGGAGCTCATCAAATCTCTCCCATGCTTCCGCAAGGGACTCTTGATTGCGCTGCTTGAAGGTATGAATTTCAGTGCAACAACAACACTCAAGCCTTTATCCCACTATAGTGGGGTCGACTATATGGATCCTTTGTCGCCATTGTGCCCTATCTTTTGTCATAATCTCACTAATGCCTAAGTACATCATATCTTTTCGTATAGTTTCATTCCAAGTCTTTATTGGTCTACCCCTCCCTCGTTTAATATGCCTAGTGACTAGACTCTTACAACGCCTAACATGCGCCTCTAATGGTCTCCTTTGGACGTGTCCAAACCATATTAGTCGAGCTTCTCTCATCTTCTCTGCAATTGGCGCTACTCCCGTCTTAAACCTGATAAATTCATTCCTAATTTTATCCAGTTTCGTGTGTCCACACATCCACCTTAACATTCTCATCTCCGCAACTCCCATTTTTTACTCATGTACATAATTCACTACCCAACGTTCAGAACCATAGAGCATCGCTGGTCTAATTGTAGTACGGTAAAACTTTCCCTTGAGTTTTAATAGTACTTTACGATCACATACGATCCATGACACGCATCTCCACTTCAACCAACCCGCTTAGATTCTATGTGTCACATCTTTATCAATACCTCCATCCTTCTGAATTATCGATCCAAAATACTTAAAACATTCACTACGAGAAATATCTTGATCACCCAACTTAATAACGACGCCATCCGTCCTTCTTGTACTGTTAAATTTGAGCTCCATATACTCTGTCTTTGCCCTACTCAACCTAAAACCCTTCTTTTCTAAAGTGTCTCGCCAAGATTCAAGTTTTGCGTTTACACCCTCGCGCGTCTCATCAACCAAAACGATATCATCCGCAAATAATAAACACCAAGGTATTACTTGTTGGATATGTCCGATAAGCTCATCTAAGATAAGGGTAAAGAGATAAGGGCTTAAAGCTGAACCTTGATGTAAGACAACATTGATAGGGAATTCCTGTGTTAATCCTCCAGATTTCCTAACCCTTGTCACTGAATTTGTATACATATCTTTGATTATATCAATATATGTTACATTTACACCTTTCTTTTCCAAGACTCTCCATAAAATCTCTCATGGAACTTTATCATAAGCCTCCTTAAGATCAATAAACAACATATGCAAATCTTGTTTTCTTTCTCGGTAGTTGTCAATGAGTCTCCTCAAGAGATGTATATCTTTCATGGTCGACCGCCCTGACATGAATCCAAATTGATTTTCCGAGATGTTAGTCTCCCGTCTTACTCTTCTTTCTATTACTCGTTCCCATAATTTCATGACATGACTCATCAATTTAATTCCTCTATAATTAACAAAATTTTGTATATCTCCTTTATTCTTATACAAAATATCAAAATATTGTCTCTCCATTGATCTGACATTTGCTTTGACTTCAATATCTTATTGAAAAATCATGTAAGCCATAAAATTCCTTCATTCCCTAGATATTTTCATACTTCGATGAGTATATTATCTGATCCAACCGTCTTTCCATTTTTCATCTTTTTAGAGCATCATTTACCTCTGATACTTGAATTTTACGATAAAATGTTTTATTCCTATACTCCTCCAATTTACTTAACTCTTCCAAGTTCAAATCATTGTCTTTTTTTATTATAGAGTTGATAAAAATAACTTTTCCATCGCTCTTTAATATCGACATCATCCGTCAAAACTGTATCTGTCTCATCTTTTATGCATTTTACTTGACTTAAATCTCTTTTCTTCATTTCTCTAGCTCGAGCAATCTTATATATGTCTCGCTCTCTATCTTTGGTACTTAGTCGCTTATAAAATTCTTCATAAGCTTGAATTCTTGCTTTACTTACTGCATGTTTAGTTTTTTTTGGCGATTTTATACCTGGCTAAGTTTTCGTCATTCTTACAAGCATAGAGTGATTTATAGCTGACCCTTTTTGCTCTCACTTTGTCGTGTACTTCCTCTTTCCACCACCAAGATTCTTTATTTGGGGGCGCATGACCTTTTGATACTCAAAGTACGTTCTTTCCACTTATCCTTAAATGTGAAGACATAACTTCACATGAAACACTAGGATCAACATAAGGGTCATCAACTAGTTGTTTCGTAACTGCTGTCTTGAAAGCAAGCTGCTTTTTCATCTTCAAGTTCCACCACCAAATTTTTTGCAACATTTTTGTTATTGTCCAAAATTTATTATATTTAATTTGTACATCTAACACCGCTAATTTATATTTTGTTGTCAAATTTTCTCCTTGTATGACTTTGCAATCTTTACAAATCATTTTATTCATTTTGCGAGTCATAAAATAATCAATTTGTGACTTATTTGGTCAGCTTTTAAACCCAATAAAATGTTCTCTCTTTATGAATTTCAATGCCCGCCGCTGAAATTTTAGCGGCAGGAAAGAACTTCATAAGAAAAGCATTGACAAGATCCGTCCAAAATGCGATACTTCCATGGGGGATGGAAGAAATCCAGGGCTTAGCTTTGTCCCTTAGAGTGAAAGGGAAAAGCTTCATCCTCATGGTATCATCAGACACCCCATTGATACCGAAAGTATCACAAATCTCCAAAAAATTATAAATGTGCTGGTGGGGATCTTCTAAGGGAAGATCGCCAAACTGAATAGAATTTCTTAACATATTTAAGATAGATGACGTGATCATAAACTGGAGGTTATTGATGGTCGAGCTCAATGTATGATATACACTGCTTATAGTGGGGGCAGTGCATTCGTACATTGTGCAAGCACGCGGCTGCACCAATTCTTCCTCAACATGGATATCAGGATCAGGAATCACATCCTCCAAAATCTGGTGATTCATATGAGGGTTAATATTGGCCATGACCAGAGCCCGCCCTTTTTGCTCAATTTCAAGGTCAAATGAAACCAAATTACCCGTTCTCCTTTCCGGAGTAGAAACAAAAAGCAACTAAGAGAAGAATAAAAAGATTTGAAATCCAAAAGCAGAAAATGCGGAAAACAACAAGGACAAAATTTACAAAGGAAAGATCTTCTTTCTCTTGACTCTCTCAACCGAAAAATCACACGAACCATGTTCCTCGGTAACGGTGCCAAAAACTTGATGTGCGATCGGACAAGTGCACCACAGTCATTCAAGTAATATATAATGATGAGTAAATCCCCGAGTATCTAATGTCTCGAGGAACACTGAAGGGTCAATTTAACGATCGAGATAAGACTTGAGATCGAAGCCTTTTTATGTCGGGATTTCGGGTGGTTGTTGTTTGATACCAACTAAATGCAAAAAGAGAAAACTAATTACTACGCAGGTCGCCGACACCGCTTCACACCACCGCGGGTTGTAGGTCTCCACTTCGCACTACTGCAAGTTGCAGGCCTCCTCTTCGCTCGTTGCACCTTGCAATAGAAAGGTCATCCACTCGCTCTCCTGCTCGTGTCGAGCTCAATGACAACACAACTCGGTTCTCAAACACACTAACCACAAGCTCAAGTAATTGAAAAAATACAAAACAAGAGGCTGAGCCTCCTAGGCTATTCCAATGGAAATGTACAAACAAGCTTAAGATTTCACAAATAATATTCCACATCACAAACACATTAAGTCGATTCCAACCATCATCATAATAGAAGAAAACAACTAACTCTACCTAGTGTGCGAAAAAAGAAGGAAGAAATATAAACAGTGTTCGAGACTCTTTTGTGGATGCGAAGGTACTCCGGAGTGTGACTCTGTGTTGGCCTCGATCGTCGGCTGTCGTCCGGGGTAGAGAATCGTTGTCACCAACTCCCAATGGACCCGTCTTCTCGAGGGTTTTGCACCGTCAACGTTTCCTCTATAAGATCCTAGCTTGCAGAGAGAGAGAGAGTGCTTTATCTTTATCTTGGAGCTCTCGGTTGATGGGGAGAGCCTAGAGGATGATCCCTAGCCCTTAGAGGAAGACAATGGAGTAAAAGACGACCTGTGTGGGAGAAAAGACAGAAGGATCCAGAAGAAATCGCGAGCTGCGTATTTATAAGACGATCATAATATTTGACCGCACACGAGTAGGCGCACGACCAGTGTCCGTGTGTGAAGGAAATTTCCCTACTCGTGCGAGAAGAAACCTGGATTGGCGGGAAAATGTCAGTGCTTGGAGGGAAAATATTAAACGCGCTCGACCAGTGGTCGTGTGTGAAGGAGGTCCAATACTCGTGCGGCCACCCATGCGAAGTTGAGGGGGTTCTCGGGAAAATTTTGCCAAATGAACGCGCACGACCAAGTGGTCGCGCGTAGAGGTGTCCATTGTCCGTGCTTGAAGAAAAATGCACGACCAGTGGCTTTCTTAATGAAAAGGGGACAAAACATTCATGGAGACTACACGAGTGTGCACCTGCAGGAAAAACATCCAATACCTCTAGAATTTCATATCCACATAACCACAAACATAATATCTAAGTACGAAAATGAAATAAGGAGAGGAGGTATTCTTCATGCATGGAATGAATAAAAAATGATCTATACAGCTAAAACATGCTCACATAACACAATTGGATTATAAATGTTTTATGCTAGAATCAACTAAGAGATGAGCAAAATATATAGGAAAGCAAGCTATATTAGAGCCTAAATTACTACTTGAAATTCGCTCATCACCTACTGTGTGGGTTCAACGACGGTCCAAGGCGATTGGCGAGTGGAGCTTTACCGGTGATGCAAGTGCAAGAGCCGTGGATTTCGAGTGCGGGAGCAGTAGATTTTGAGAACAAGAGCGGTCGCGCGAGTCGGCGAGTCAAAGCTTTATAGGTCGTGGGATGTTGGACGGAAGGAAGAACCGGGATTAGGTTTTGGGTGGCTCTGATACCATGGACGGAAAATAATTGTATTACTTAAATAAAGAGCCTTCTCTCATATATATGAAAGATACATACAAGGGTGTAAAGGTAAAATGTGTAAACTCGTAAATTTTAAATATTAAATGTAAACATTCTATCAAAAATAATTGGTCGATTGCAGAAGGCTTTAGCCGATGCGAAGAAGATCAACTACGGGAAAATGATGGTGCACCCCTTGGGTTATCCACAAAGGCTCGGTGAGTTTGCCGTGCACATTGGACTCCTTAGGAAAGAGAAATCGAGGATTCACTGAGGTGACTAGACATGTGTTATGGTCCCACACTACCAATTATCCGTTATTAGTTATTGCGCATATTTATTTAGTGTTATTATTTAATGTCATCATGTGTCCATGTTAGGCATCAATGTCATGAGTCAGCTTATTATGTGAGCTTATGTTATGCGTTTTAGTATTTTATAATAACTCCATGTGTCGGGGCTTATTTCCGTAATGCCACTATGTAATCTTATTTAAAGACAACTTGTGTAATGAATAGAGCATCCAAGACTTCAGTCCATTTTCGTTGTCTTTGTTATATGATTGTGGTATCTCTCTTGAGCACATTTTACTTAGGCAGTCGTTGTTTCGGCACCATTCTCCTTCGTCACCTTCACTTTCGGCCACCCTTTGACGAAGCAATCGACATTCTACGGCTAGACCCGTAGCAACATGAGATTAGAGTCAGGCATTCTCTTCCCTTCCACAAAGGACCACAACATCTTTATTCTCTATTTAAGAATCGTCCATTTATTCAGTCTCTCGCCCAGTCAATCTAGGCCGACCGTCGTTTAGCTGCTATGACACTCCACAAGTTTCACTCAAGTAAAAAAATCATCTAAATGAACTCGCATCAGGAGCAAAGGAGGAAATATGGAAGAAGACGGTACCATAACTTCGCCCTCAGTCTTAACATAGGCCTCACTTGCCTTGCCAAATTTCTCCCTTGCTTTGGCGCGAGACTCTTCAGGCTTTGTTGAATTTAGTAGCTCATAGTATGGCCCATGACCCTAGTCAGCGAGGTAGCGAGAGGATGTTTTCTCCAACATCTCGGCATCACCGCCACTCCCGTAAAGCGCGAATGAGATACTAAAACCATCATAATTTGGCTCACTACCCTCAATCCAGGACCGCAGAAGGGTACTGATGCTGACCCAATTCTGGTCGTTCTCCCAGAAGACCATAGGCTCGCCAACAATATTTTATCACTCAGAACCCATGTCATAGAGGGTGCGAGGCGAGATTGTCGAAGGAGAAGTCACTTCTATTCTTGTTGGCGCACTCCTTGCGCCGTTGCATCTCCTTGGGGGCAGGAGAGCACTTCTTTTGGGCTTGGCCCGTGTACCTCTTTCGTCCACGTCATCCGGAGCTGAGGCGCCACTAAGGCCGATTACAGGAGCGGTGGAAGGGACTGTGTGCAACCTTGCAAATGAGGACACCAGATAGTAACAACACCACCCAACGAAGTTGCTTATCTCAGAAGTACATATCAACTCTCTGAGCTCACCTTCGCTTTGGGCGACATGAAAGAGCTCATTCACTCATTGTCGATATTGGACGTCTTCAAAATGTCTCTAATCCAGGCACTTGCACAAGGTGTGCGAGCCCGTTTTAATCTCGGGGTGCGGAAGGTTGTGAGCTCCATTGACTCAAACTCCATGGGGATCACACCAAAATCGCCCTTCACGAAGAAGACCCGGTCATTCTAGTGGTGCACTTTGTTCAGGAGCCCCTTCAGTTTCATGAACTTACTCCCAAAATAGGCTACCCCATCAACAGTCGCCTTTATGAAGAAAATATTGCGCCACACGGCAAAAATTCCACTCAATGACCTCTTTACGCCGGAAGCAGGCAAATGCAACCCACAACCAAGCCATTTGGCCTTACTTGGGCTTGGATGAGGCTGTAGTGGCACAAGATCTGACGTATCTCGGGCCACAGTGGGAGCCTCATCCCGTATTGGAATTGAGCGAGTGAGAAGATGAGCTTTCCTGGACAAGTTGATCTTTTCCTCAAGTTTCATTTTTTCCTCGAAGTCTGAGGGGAGGTGGCATGAAAAAAATACATCAAACTTTGCGGAGGAAATAGGTGAGCTTGGAAACTTCTCATATTCAAGGACGTGGGAAGAACATAACAAATGGGATTGCTCGACGTCACCCATCATGGAAGCAAAGTTATGGACTTAGTGAACGCATGCCCTTGATCTCGTCGAACTATACACCCATTCGAAGAGAATAGAATAAGCGCATTTATTATTATGGAGGGCCCCTCTATTTATAGGAAGGGGGTAGCCCCCTAACTCGTCGCGAGCTTCTGCATCCCGGGACAACTCTTCCATATCACAGACCTGCGAGCGCACACCTGCGTGTCCTGAACAAATAAATGGAAGATTCAACTTGCCCACACGCGACTTCAACATACGATTACATGGCCAACATTTACTAATCACCAGTTTTCAACACACAACCGTCTTCCATGAATCCTTAATTTACCATAAATTATTATCCATTAATATCCATGCAAGTTTAAATTATAAATTACAAAAAGAAAAATTATACAACATGCAGGATGAAATCTAAACCTGGGGTCCTCGGTGAGCAGCCAAAAGTGGGGATCCTTCCACCCCAACTCGCTTGAAACTTTAAACTGTGCTCTGGCCATGTTCTCCTTGCCCTGGAGAATATGTTCCACGATCCTTGTGAAGTCGCTCGAGGACCCTGAGAGGCGGGCAATCCCAGGCAGATCGTCCTACAACAGACTCTGCTGGTGCTCCAGCTCGTGGGTTCGTTGCTCTAAAGAGAAGATGTCAAATTAACATCTTTCGGTCCTCGCGAGAAAATCATCAAACCCTTACATCTTCGTAATCCTATCTTCTAGCGAGATTACGTGGTCCTGGAGGCACACAATAGGAGCCTTCCCGCAGGAAGGCAATCGTGGAGGACCCATCTGAGGTGCACTCACCAAGCAGAAAACATGCAGAAGAGTGTTTGCCTTCATCGGCCCACGCGACCCGGAGGGGCCCCACGGTAGGAACACCTGGGGGAGGAATGAGCAAAGACTTTGGCACCTACACCATTGACAAATAACATTCAAGCTCGTCTCTGCGGATGGGTCTGGAATAGGCGCATCCCTCAGTCCTCCAAGCTCTAAAGAATGTTGCGACTGCTCCTCGCTAGACTCTAATGGGACCTCAATCACCACAGCGGCCGCAATGGTCAAATTCTCTACATAAATACCTTTAAACCGGTCAGCGTGACCTAAATACAGAGATAGTTAGCCACTGACCTCGATTCGTCAATTCTCCTACACAAGGAGGTGGTGCTTGGCACTACAGTCCCGCTCCCCGGGATCGCAAGAGCATTCTTAGGAACTATTGTGGAGAGCTTGCATTCTAAAGTCGGCAAATCCACGAAGATCCCAACAGATTTGATTCCGGTTTACCTCAGCATATGCAAAGCATTAAGAATACAGATTACTATGACGACGAGTCACCCAAGGGAACCCACAAGCACGTGAAAAAGTACCTTGGTGATGCGATGGAGAGGAAACACCCGGGAATCCTCCTCAAGTGGGGTGGGCCCAATCGGGGCGGTGACCTTCTTTGCTAGGAGGTGCGTTGACCTCGACAACAGTCTAGACCCGACAAATCAAGATGCGCATAGAAGCAAAAAAGGCGGCAACAACGTCATTAGATGAAGGAGAAGTCATTTCGATGGCCGTGTACTAGCAACAACACAATGGTCTCGAACCCCACAGATATTTATAGAGATTCAGCAACTCGTCGTTTTGCAGCTCGCCAAACACGATTTGATGGTTCTTTCCTGGATCGTGCCGAGTTCGCAAAATGCTAGGATTGTATACAATCCTTATTCGGTGACTATCGTACAAGCAACGAAGAGTTGAGCGTTGACTAGAGGACAGCTGTACAAAGGTCTCATGCAACTTGCCAGGAGCTCGACTTTCCCTGTCAACAGTTGGTCGACGACTTCCCCTGGCCTACAATAACTCACTTGTCTATATATCAGCTCGCATGGATTTGTCGGTGACCTTATCAAATTTATAGATGGGTGGGGCTCATCCGCTAGCAACTGGGTACCCCCTATTAGTCTCGTTTGCCTATAAATACAACTTAGGGGTACATGGAAGGGCTAGGACTCATGAGATAATAACTAGTGAACTCCTTGACCTCTTTTCCAAACCGGCTAGACTTTGGTTTGGGAGGAGAGTCCCTATACATTCCTGGGCGTGCGGTGGGACCTCCACGCCGCATCTCGTGGATTGTATTTGTAGCCTGTCTTGTGCCAGTGCTTGCTAATTACAAGTCCAGTAACCTTCGGTCATCCTTTCGGTCTGAATTTCGTGAGTCGAGTTCCCGGCTCCAACGGGTAGGTTGATCCATAACAGCAGGATTGACAAAGACATGGGCGAATTAATGAGCAGAAACAGTGTGGGATCGATGAAAATTCTAGGCAACGAGAACATGCGAGAAATGGAATTAATTCATTAATACAATGTGTAGAGAAGAGAAAAATCCACCTTGTATATATGTTCACTTGTGTAAAATACAAAGAATGAGTACAAATATTTAGATGAGAGAAAGAGAGAGCAAGTTCCTATACAAGATGTGAGACTAAAGAAGAGAGAGAAAAAACCAATAAAGATACAAAATGAGCCTAGTTAAATGAGCTTCTCTAACACTCCCCTGCAAGCTGGAGCGTATAGATCATATGAACCCAGCTTGGACAAACACTGGTAGAACAAGGTACTTGATAAAGCCTTTGTGAGAATATCAGCAACTTGATCAGTGCCCGGAACATGCTTTAATTCCAGTTTCTTCATTTGAACTTTTTCCCGTATGAAGTGACAGTCAACCTCGATATGTTTCGTACGCTCGTGAAACACCGGGTTCTTTGCTATGTGTATTGCCGCATGACTATCACAAAATAGAACAGCAGATGAAGGAAGTTTTACTCCCAAGTCAGAAAGAAGGCTTTCAAGCCATGTAAGTTCAGAGACAACCGATGCAATCGATCAGTATTCAGCTTCCGCGGAGGATCCAGCGACCACGACTTGTTTTTTACTTTTCCATGTAATGAGATGACCTCCAAAATAAGTACAGAACCCACTGGTCGACCGCCGATCGTCCAGGGAACCAGCGTAGCCGGCATCAGAGTAAGCAACCAATGCTGTGGCAGAGGTGGAGGTTTTGTACACAAGCCCTTGACCCGGAGCTGCCTTAAGGTACCGGAGAATCCGTTCAACGGCTTGGAGATGAGAAACCCGGGGAGCATGCATGAACCGACTAACAACCCCAACAACAAACGATATATCAGGCCTCGTGACTGTTAGGTAGATCAACTTTCCGACAAGGCGTCTATAGTATTCCGGGTTCTTGAGAAGCAAATCATTATCAGATGCATGAGCACAGAGCTTGTGATTTGCCTCCATTGGGGTATTAGCTGGCTTATAACCAGACTGGCCAGCATCTTTAAGAAGATCGAGACAATACTTCCGTTGGGAGAGTACAAGCCCATCCGGTCGTCTTGCGACCTTAAGACCGAAGAAGTAACGAAGATGCCCTAGGTATTTGGCTGAAACACGGTGCTCAGATGCTGTTTGACCGTCTGAATCCCCTTTGAGTCATCCCCAGTAAGTAGGATGTCGTCAACATAAACTAACAGAAGGACGGTTCCAGTTGCCCGGTGTCGGGTGAAAAGGGAGAAGTCAACAGAACTCCGAGTGAAACCCATATCCTGAACCACCTTGCTGAATTTTTGAAACCACGCCCGAGGGGATTGTTTGAGACCATAGATGGATTTCTTTAGAAGACACACCTGAGACTCCCCCATGGTCTCAAACCCGGGCGGTTGGCGCATGTAGACGGTTTCCTGAAGATCGCCATTCAAAAACGCATTCTTGATATCGAGCTGATGAAGGGGCCAGCAACGGTGTACAACCACAGAGAGAAGCACACGAACCGTGTTGAGCTTGGCCACCGGAGAGAAAGTTTCCTCATAATCAAGACCGTTCTGCTGAGTGAAGCCACGGACCACCAGTCGGGCCTTCAGTCGGGCAGTAGTGCCATCCGGAGCATGTTTGATGACAAAAACCCATTTACACTCAACAGGGTGCTGACCGGGAGGTAAAGGGACCAGGGCCCAGGTCTGGTTGGCCCAAAGGGCCGTCATTTCTTCTTCCATGGCAGCCCGCCAGCCTGGATGTTGAAGCGCCTCCTGCACAGAGTTAGGGTCAGAGACAGAGGATAATGATGTGGCAAAGTGACGAAATGGCGGTGATAGGCGATGTAGAGAGACGTAATTTGCCAGTGGGTGAGCGGTGGAGGCAGGAACCGGAGCAGTAGGTGGTGGAGCATCAGAGGTCGAAGCCGACTGCAGTGGGGCACCGGGATGAGTAGAACGACGAGAATAGACCCGAATGACAGGTTGAGGCGGACGAGCCGGAGGCTGGGGAGGAGGAGGAGGAGATGAGGAGGAGCGGGGAACAGGGATGATAAGACGAACGACGGGCTCTTGAATGGGAACGACATCCAGAGCAGAAAAGAAGGGAAGATCTTCCCGGAAAGTGACGTCCGCAGAGACAGTAACCTTGCGGGTTGTAGGTGAATAACACACATACCCCTTTTGAGTGCGCGAGTAACCTACAAAAATATGTTTGGCCGCACAGGGATCCAGTTTGTCGGTAGAGGGGCCGAGGTGGTGAATATAGCAAGTACACCCAAATATTCGAGGAGTAACAGGAAAAGGCGGAGTGGAGGGAAATAAGAGGCTGAACGGAGTAACATTCTGGAGGACGGAGGACGGTAGACGGTTGATAAGAAAGCAGGTTGTGGAGAGCGCAAAGTTCCAGTATGGTTTGAGAACCTGCATTTGAAGCATAAGGGAGCGAACGACATCAAGAAGGTGACGATTCTTGCGCTCGGCGACACCATTCTATTGTGGAGTATACACACACGAGGTTTGGTGAATAATGCTGAAGTAAGAGCAGAGGGTCGCGAAGTCATGACCCGTGTATTCTCGTGCATTATCGGTACGAATAGTGCGAATGTGCACAGAGAATTGAGTGCGAGTCTCAAGAATGAATGCCCGGAAGACGCGGGGAAGCTCAGAACGATCGCGAAGAAGATACAACCATGTCATGCGCGAGTAATCATCAATAAATGTAAGGAAGTACCGATAGCCAGAAATACTACTAATCTTGTACGGACCCCAGATATCGGAGTGTACTAAAATAAAAGGAGCGGAGCTCCGAGTACAATGAGAAGGAAACGATGAACGTGGCTGTTTGCCAAAAATACATGTTTCACACTGAAAAGCAGGAAGAGATACATCTGGGAGAGCCTTCTGGAGGACAGGGAGAGGAGCATGACCAAGACGTCGATGCCAATCTGATGAGGAGACAGAGGCGAGGAGAGTAGGAGAGTCATCAAGAAGGTAAAGCCCGTTCTGCAGTCGCCCCCTACCAATGATAGTCCGCGTCTGCTGATCCTGTATCAGAAAAGAAGAAGAAGTAAAGGTCACTGAGCAATGTAAATCAGTAGTAAGACGACCAACTGAAAGTAAATTGAAAGGAGAGCCCGGAACATGAAGAGCCGAGCGCAGGAGAAGAGAAGAGAAGAGGTGAGAGGAATATCAGCACATCCAGAGATAGGGACAGAAGCCCCATTGACCACAGTAATGTACTTCGGGTGAGGGGAAGACAAGTACTAAGACGGTCGAATAGAGGTGATGTGATGAGTGGCACCAGAATCGAGGATCCATCACGGGCCAGAGGAGAGGCAGGCGATACCTTCATTGGAGATGGAGGCAGCAGAGGTAACCTGAAAGTGAAGGGATAGATACACAACTCTAGAGGGGGGTGAATAGAGTTATCAAAATTTGCAGCTTAGCAAAGTTGACGGTCTACCCAACTCCCTTGGAGTTAATTGCGGAATGAAAGATTATAGATATTTAGAATAGCCCTAAAGCCTAACACAAGTGTAGTGCACAAGAGGCAGCCAACTGTAATTACAGTTAAGGCTTGGGTCCTAATCAGCAACTAGCAAACCTAGTTAAAACTAATCACAGCCACAATACAAATAATTAAATCAAGCAATCAGACGACACAAGAAATTTTATAGTGGTTCCCCAAACAACTTGGGTACGTCCACTCTTCTACCAACA
The DNA here is from genome assembly GCA_039513925.1 of Platanthera zijinensis. Classification (NCBI taxonomy): domain Eukaryota; kingdom Viridiplantae; phylum Streptophyta; class Magnoliopsida; order Asparagales; family Orchidaceae; genus Platanthera; species Platanthera zijinensis. The sequence goes on along the minus strand of CM077080.1, from coordinate 190,585,374 downwards.
AGGTAGGAATCCACTCAGGTTTTTGATCAGGTGCCCTGCCACCAACAAGATCTGCTGCAGGTAGATCTAGAGACCGTTTAGACTTTTGATCAGGTGTCTAAAAACCAACACAGGTTTTTGATCAGGTGCCCTTCCACCAAGCTTTACTTTTGAAGGGAGTAATAACCCTTTTACAGGAGGGGAAGAGGATAAAATGTCTTCTCTATTTTAACAATAGATTAGAGAAGCACAAGAACTTGCACTGAGTCTAGAATGCTCTACAAAATCAAGGCTCCCCCTGGCTACAAGAATGTCCAGGAAGAGTCTTGCTTCAGTGCAGAAAACTCTTCAGAATTCTCGACAGAATACTGTCTTGAATAGCTTAAGGAAAAACTAAGAAGAAGATTAAAGATATAAAATAAAAGATCTTCTTCGGGCAGCTTTCTCCTTCTTCTTCTTCTTCAAAAGCCTCTGAGTGCAGATCTTCCTGGAAGCAGGAGAACTCAGGTTGAAGAAGAGTAGAAGAGATTCAAATCTTCTCAGTCGAATGCGAAGGGAGCTGAGAGCTGTAAGTTGTCGTATTGCTGTAAGTTGTTCTTGCTGTATTGACTGGTTGTAGCTAGCTGATTGTATATTATGTGAACTCGTTGATTTCTTTCTTCAAAGAACTCTTTATATAAGAACAGCAGCAACGACTCTATTTGATTTGAGCTTTTTGAATCTTGTCTTCATCTGAAATCTGCAATCTGGGCTGCAAAAAGCATAAAGCAAAAACAAATCCTGCAGACAGACATGCTATAAGGGGATAAAGCTTTCTAAGAAGCTGCATATCCAATCTGATAAAAGAGGCTAGAAAAAGTCACATCAGAAAGAACTCTTTACAGCCAGAGAAGACTTTCAGAGTCTAACGGCTATAAAGGACAGCCTGACAGATAAAGCAGAAAATATATTTCAACTAATAAGACAAAACACTTTGTCAGATAAAGATTGGCTCATGCATAAAAAATGGAGCAGAGATTTCCTGGAAATAATAGCATAAATTAACTGAAATAATATGCCAAAAAAATATGAAATAAATCATAGAATAAAAGATGACAAAATTTACTAAAGACATACAGCAGAACGTCGAACGACCCTCGGAGATCGTCGAACGAAGCACAGAGATCGTCGACCTATCAAACAGATAGTCGAACGATACAGATAGTCGAACTACCAAAGAAGATAGTCGAACTACCACAACAGATAGTCGACCTATCAGAACAGATAGTCGAGCTATCAGATAGTCGACTTATCAAGACAGATAGTCGAACTATCAAGCAAAACAGATAGTCGACCTATCAAACAGATAGTCGAGCTATCCAACAAAACAGATAGTCGACCTATCAAACAGATAGTCGAACTATCACAGAAAACAGATAGTCGACCTATCAAACAGATAGTCGAACTATCAAAGAAAACAGATAGTCGACCTATCAAACAGATAGTCGAACTATCAAAGAAAACAGATAGTCGACCTATCAAACAGATAGTCGAACTATCAAAGAAAACAGATAGTCGACCTATCAAACAGATAGTCGAACTATCAAAGAAAACAGATAGTCGACCTATCAAACAGATAGTCGAACTATCAAATAGTTGAACTATCCAAGCAGATAGTCGAACTATCAAACACAACAGATAGTCGACCTATCAAGACAGATAGTCGAACTATCAAGCAACACAGATAGTCGACCTATCAAACAGATAGTCGAACTATCAGATAGTTGAACTATCCAAGCAGATAGTTGAACTATCAAGAAATCTGTCTGGTCAGAAAAAGTCGAGCGGGGTTCGACGATCGGCGAGGCAGATTTCACAGAACGTCGAGCTAACAAGAGCTGAACTAACTCAGAGATAGACGATCTGCTGACAAACAAACGTCGAGCAACTGATAGACGATCGTCGAACAGTCGATAGACGATAGTCGAGCGGCGTTCGACTATAGTCGAACCAAAAGACTTAACCAGATTTTCACTGGAAAATCGACAACTCTAAACAACTAGAGAAATCTAGCCTAACGACTAACCTTTGACCATAGATAAATCTTGGGGTCAAGAGACAAAACAAGAAGACTTAACTCAAATCCAAACTAGGGTATCAACAATCTCCCCCTATTTGGGTTAAGTCTCCCAAAACCTAAAACTATAGGGAAAATAAACAAAACTAAACTAAGCAGACACAAAGGAGAAATCAAAAACTAATACATAAAGAAAATCTCAATCTGGGATTGGAGGAGGAGCAACAGCAGCTTTCCTTTTTCTTCTGATACCAATTGAAGATGAAAACTCTAATAATATTTTGTAACTAATATAGCTTCTTGAACTTTGATAACTGTCATAGAGACCAGTTTTTCTTTCACAGCTATCTTAGCTGGTTGAGCAGACTTAGGTACTTGAAGCTTTTCACAGCAAGTTTTGCTGGAGCTGACTTTTCTGATACCAATTGAAAACATTTACAGCCATTTTCTGATACCAATTGAAGCGACTGATTTTTCTGAACATCTGATACCAATTGAAACAACTAACAAGAGTAATCTTCTTGTGTAACTTCTGATACCAATTGAACTAGTTGATTTCTGATACCAATTTTTACTTAAATACAAAATATCTGATACCAATTGAAAAACTTTCCTCTCAAATTTCTGATACCAATAGAAAGACTATTCTCAAATTTCTGATACCAATAGCCAATGAAATTGAAAAACTCAGCTGGAGGATCTGCTGAAGATAAATAAAGGCATCTTAACTCAAATATCTCCCCCTCAAACAAACATCTCCCCTGAAAAGAAATAGGGGGCAAATCTGAGGCATCTTCCTCAAAACATCCCCCCCTGCCTGATTTTAGTAGGAACTGAATTCAGGCCCCTTAAAGAAGAGGGCTCAGCAGATATAACTTGAATCAGCAATCTCGATTTATTTCTTTCTTCCAATCAATCAACATAGGCAGACTATACTCTTAGTCTTTTCCATTAATCATGTCTAGTTGATGCAAAAAGAATAGATGCTTCTGCTCATCTAACGGCTTGGTGAATATATCACCTCTCTGAAAATCAGTAGGTATAAACTCAAGACTAATCTTGTTCTTCTCCACTCAATCTCTCAGGAAATGGTGCCGGATCTCAATGTGTTTCGTTCTAGAGTGGTGCACGGGATTTTGTGCAATAGAAATAGCACTGGTACTATCACACATGATTTTTGTGTTCTTGTGTGTGTACCCATAATCCGAAAGCTGGTTTTGTATCCACAGAATCTGTGAACAACAGCTAACAGCAGATATATATTCAGCTTCTGCAGTTGAAGTTGATACAGACGCCTGCTTCTTACAGAACCAAGAGACCAATCTCTCTCCCAGAAACTGACAAGTTCCTGAGGTACTTTTCCTGTCAACCCTACAACCAGCATAGTCAGAATCCGAGTATCCAATCAACTCAAATTCAGATTCAGCCGGAAACCACAGTCCTAAATTTGGACATCTCTTCAGGTATCTCAAAATTCTCTTGAGGAGAATCAGATGAGATTCCTTGGGGTTGACCTGGAATCTAGCACATAGACATGTGACAAACATTATATCGGGTCTACTTGCAGTCAAATACAATAGGAAACCAACAATGACCCTATAATTCTTTTGATCAACTGGCTTGCCGTGATCATCAGAATCAATGACTGCATTAGTAGCCATAGGTGTAGGCATTGCTGAAGCATCAACCATCCCAAATTTCTTTACCAATTCCTTGGCATATTTGGATTGGGAGATGAAGATGCCATCAGCATCTTGCTTTACTTGGAGACCAAGAAAGTATGACAGCTCACCCATACTACTCATCTCAAACTTAGAGTGCATTAGGTCGGAAAACCTTTTGCAAAGTTTGGGATCAGTGGAGCCAAAAATAATATCATCCACATAGATTTGGACTAACAGGATGGTGTCCTTGTGGTGCTTGACGAAGAGGGTTCTATCAACTACTCCCCTAGTAAAGTTGTGCTCTAACAGGAAACTAGCTAAAGTCTCATACCACGCTCAGGGTGTTTGTTTAAGTCTATATAGAGCTTTTTGCAACTTGAAAACATGTGAGGGCTGAGTTGAAGAAACAAACCCAGGTGGTTGTTCAACAAATACCTCTTCCTTTAGCTCACCATTTAGGAAGACACTCTTGACATCCATCTGAAAAACCTTGAACTTCATATAGGCTGCATAGGCTAGGAAGATCCTTATTGCCTCTAGCCGTGCAACAGGAGCAAAAGTTTGGTCATAATCTATACCTTCCTCCTGTCTGTAGCCCTGAACTACAAGCCTAGCTTTGTTCCTTATTATGATTCCATTTGCATCCAACTTGTTTCTATACACCCACTTGGTGCCTATGATCAGTTGGCCTTTTGGTCTTGGAACCAAAGTCCACACTTTACATCTCTCAAACTGATTGAGCTCTTCTTGCATAGCTCTGATCCAGTGGGGATCTTGCTCAGCATCGGTTATGGTGAGGGGCTCAATCTGTGAAAGGAAACAAGCGTGCATCACATCCTGTCTTAGCTGATGTCTTGTTTGAACACCTGCTGTTATGTCTCCGATCACTTGAGATACAGGATGATCTCTAAATGTGACAACATCAGCAGGTGGGATGTGATCTTCAGCAATAGTTGGGATTAATTCCTCCTGAGGAATTTGATCTACTGTTGATGGTACAACAGCTACTACTACACAGTCTTCATCACTGTCTGATTCAGTGATCTGAAGAGTTGAAAGAGGCAGAATCTCTTGAATAATATCTCTTGTAGATTCGGGTACCTGCAATGAACCTGAGGAAGAAGAAGTTTCCTTCTCCTTGTAATACATTTGAGATTCATCAAAAGAAACATGTACAGACTCTTCAATTTTAGAAGATGATTTATTAAATACCCTATAAGCTTTGCTTACTTAAGAATATCCAAGAAAAAATCCCATTGAAGCTTTTATTTCAAATTTTCTAATGTATTCTTTATTATTGTTATGAATATAAACTACACAACCAAATACTCTAAAATAATTTATTTTAGGTTTCTTTCCTTTAAGCAACTCATAAAGAGTTTTACACTTAAGCTTGTGTATAAGACTTCTATTCAAGACATAGTTGGCTGTACTAACAGCTTCTGCCCAATAGGAAAGAGGCATGTTAGCATCGGCCAACAATGTGCTAGCAGCTTCAATTAGGGTTCTATTTTTCCTTTCCACTACCCCATTTTGTTGGGGAGTTATAGGAGCTGAGAAGCTATGTTTGATACCTTCTCTCTCACAGAATTCTTGCATGAGAAGAGAGTCAAATTCAGTACCATGATCACTTCTGATCAAGGCCACATGAGTAGAGTACTCAGTCTGCACACATAATAGAAAATCTGTAAGGGCTTTGAAGTTATTAGCCTTAGTTCTCAAAAAGAACACCCAAGTGAACCTAGAGAAGTCGTCTACAATTACTAAAGTGTAATACTTACCTCCTAGACTCTGTATATTTATTGGGCCAAAAAGGTCCAAATGTAATAGATACAGGATTCTAGGTGAATCACTTTTATTTACAGATTTAAAGAAATTTTTGGTTTGCTTGCCTAATTGACAAGCCTTGCATAGACTCTCCTTCTTGTAGGGGCAAGAAGGTAATCCTCTAACAAGGTTGTATTTAGATAACCTAGATATGTTCTTGAGGTTAACATAGCTAATCCTTTTATGCCATAATGAGTTATTATTAGTTACTTCATTAAACAAGCAGATTTCAGATACAGTTGATTTAAAATCTACTAGGTAAATATTACCTTGTCTAATGCCTACTAACACAACATTATTATCTAAAGTAATATTACAAAGAGAGTTAGAAAATGATACTTGGTATCCAACATCACATAACTGACTTACTGAAATGAGATTATGCTTCAGTCCAGTTACATAAGCAACTCTCTTGAATGTTACAGCTCCAATGGTAATCCTGCTATAGCCTTCAGTTTGACCACATCTTGAATCTCCAAAGACCACCTTTGGTCCGAGCTTGGCCTTGAACCTTGACAGATTTTCCTTATTTCCTGTCATATGCTTGGAGCAGCCACTATCCAAATACCACTTATTTTGAGTGATATGATAGGTCTTCACCTGCAAAGAAATCAATTAAACATTGTGGACCCAGGTAACCTTGGGTCCCTTGTTTTTCACATAAGAAAAACTAGAAATAAATGAAAAAACAGGTTGAGGATGATAACCTAACGGGTAAGATCTCCTAGGTGGGATTCTCCATGCAGATGATGGGTCAATGAACCTAGAGTTTCTATTTACATTTGGGTTTCTAAAGTTCTGGTTGAAGTTTTGAAATTCATATTGAAAACGTCGATCTGAGATCGACGGTTGATGCTCAAAGCGTCGAGCTCCGTTCGACCATTGAGCCTTCAAACGTCGAGCTGCGTTCGACGCTTTTTGTATTTCTTTAAACATTTGCTTCCTCTTTTCTCTCTTAGCTTTATTTAAAGCTTTATTAACCTGATTAACTTGCTCAGTGTTTTTTATTCAACTAGCTGAAACAAAATTCACTGGAGTTGAAAGGTTATTTTTAAGAATAATTGAGGGTTCACTAGGAGAAGCTCCTAAGCCTAATTTGTTATTGCCTGACCTAGTGTTAGACATGCTGGTTATTTCAAGCAACTTAAGGCTTCTACCATTCAGAGATTCTTCTAACCTTTTTGACTTAGCTAATTCATTCTTAAGGAATTTTATTTCTTCACTAGAATTAGTGAGTTCTGCTGTTAACCTAATGTTTTCATTAGAGATAAATTCAGATTCAGCAAGCTTATTTCTAAGGTCCTTAATTTTCTTTTTCAGAACTAATTAAATCTAAACACAAAGATTTAAAATCTAATTTAAATTCAGCAGATGTAAAATCGTAAGAAGACAATACCTCATCTTCTGTTGGCATTTTTTCATCAGAATCTGAACTCTCTGCAGCTGAGTGATTGCTGCAGACATCAATTGCCATCAGACAAACTTCCTTTGCCTTCTTTTCTTCCTCATCCTCACTGGAGCTTGAGGAGGAAGATTCCTCATCAGAATCGCTCCATGTTTCAGCAACAAAACCTCTCCTTTTTGTTCTTGTAGGAGGAGGGCTTGGAATGCTTCCTGTGCTGTTCTTTTTCCTTCCTTTTCTCTTTATTCTTTTCCTCTGGACAATCTGGAAGAATATGTCCAGGCTTCCTGCAACCATAGCAAATTATTTCTTTAGCAGGAGAACGATCATACCTTGGTTTATCTTCATATCGTGAAGATTTCTTTCTGAATTCTTTCCTTCCCATCTTGAGAAACCTCTTGGCAAATAATGCCATTAGTTCTTCATTAAATTGGCTTCCTTCAGAAGCTTCAGCAGCTTTGAGAGCAAGAGATTGCTCTTTTCTTGTTGGAGTTGGAGTCTTTGCTTCAGCCTCAGCTTCCCCGGACTTCAGCACTTGCTCAAAGGACTTGAGCTTGCCGAGAAGGGCTTCTGTTGAGATTTCTGTTATGCTTCTGGCCTCCTTGATAGGCAAGATCTTCAGATCCCATGTGCTAGGGAAGCACATAAGAATCTTATCATTGACCTCTGTCAATGATATATCCTTGTCAGGAGTCCTCAGCGCATTGATGATTGAGCTGAGCCGGGTGTACATTGCTTCAACTGATTCAGCATCAGTTTTCTTGAAGTTTTCATACTGGGAGATAAGGCTGGACCTTCTGTCCTTCCTTTCATCAGCTGAACCAGCTACAATCTGGTTCAGTGTATCCCACATTGCTTTTGCTGAGGAGCAGTCAGCAACTTTCTAGAATACTTTATCAGACATTGTCTGAGCCAGAATATTCATTGCTTTGGCATCTGCTATCTTTGCCTTTTTGTATTCATCGTTGTAATCTGGAGGAGGCACTGCACTCATATCAGTTGATGATGAAGCAGTAGCTGCAGCAGGTGCTCTTGGTGGTCCTGTCAAAATAGAAGCAAAAATACTCTCATCAATAGAATTCATATATAACTTAATCCTTGCCTTCCAGATGCTAAACTTTGTTAAGTTGCAAGCTGAAGATCTGGTGCTAGAGTAATCCTTGAACTGGGCCATGACAGTGAATATCTATAAGCTTAGGTATCTATCAGGATCTTGTGACTTAGGTGTTAGCCTATACAGTCAGTCAACCTCCCTATGATACCAATTGAAAGTGAAGAGATAGATACACAACTCTAGAGGGGGGGGGGGTGAATAGAGTTATCAAAATTTGCAGCTTAGCAAAGTTGACGGTCTACCCAACTCTCTTGGATTTAATTGCGGAATGGAAGATTATAGATATTTAGAATAACCCTAAAGCCTAACACAAGTGTAGTGCACAAGAGGCAGCCAACTGTAATTACAGTTAAGGCTTGGGTCCTAATCAGCAACTAGCAAACCTAGTTAAAACTAATCACAGGCACAATACAAATAATTAAATTAAGCAACCAGACGACACAAGGAATTTTATAGTGGTTCCCCAAACAACTTGGGTACGTCCACTCTTCTACCAACAAGGTAGGAATCCACTCAGGTTTTTGATCAGGTGCCCTGCCACCAACAAGATCTGCTGCAGGTAGATCTAGAGACCCTTTAGACTTTTGATCAGGTGTCTAAAAACCAACACAGGTTTTTGATCAGGTGTCCTGCCATCAAGCTTTACTTTTGAAGGGAGTAATAACCCTTTTACAGGAGGGGGAAGAGGATAAAATGTCTTCTCTATTTTAACAATAGATTAGAGAAGCACAAGAACTTGCACTGAGTCTAGAATGCTCTACAAAATCAAGGCTCCCCCTGGCTACAAGAATGTCCAGGAAGAGTCTTGCTTCAATGCAGAAAACTCTTCAGAATTCTCGACAGAATACTGTCTTGAATAGCTTAAGGAAAAACTAAGAAGAAGATTAAAGATATAAAATAAAAGATCTTCTTCGGGCAGCTTTCTCCTTCTTCTTCTTCTTCTTCAAAAGCCTCCGAGTGCAGATCTTCCTGAAAGCAGGAGAACTCAGGTTGAAGAAGAGTAGAAGAGATTCAAATCTTCTCAGTCGAATGCGAAGGGAGCTGAGAGCTATAAGTTGTCGTATTGCTGTAAGTTGTTCTTGCTGTATTGACTGGCTGTAGCTAGCTGATTGTATATTATGTGAACTCGTTGATTTCTTTCTTCAAAGAACTCTTTATATAAGAACAACAACAACGGCTCTATTTGATTTGAGCTTTTTGAATCTTGTCTTCATCTGGAATCTGCAATCTAGGCTGCAAAAAGCATAAAGCAAAAACAAATCCTGCAGACAGACATGCTATAAGGGGATAAAGCTTTCTAAGAAGCTGCATATCCAATCTGATAAAAGAGGCTAGAAAAAGTCACATCAGAAAGAACTCTTTATGGCCAGAGAAGACTTTCTGAGTCTAACGACTATAAAGGACAGCCTGACAGATAAAGCAGAAAATATATTTCAACTAATAAGACAAAACACTTTGTCAGATAAAGATTGGCTCATGCATAAAAAATGGAGCAGAGATTGCATGGAAATAATAGCATAAATTAACTGAAATAATATGCCAAATAAATATGAAATAAATCATAGAATAGAAGAGGACAAAATTTACTAAAGACATACAGCAGAACGTCGAACGACCCTCGGAGATCGTCGAACGAAGCACAGAGATCGTCGACCTATCAAACAGATAGTCGAACGATACAGATAGTCGAACTACTAAAGAAGATAGTCGAACTACCACAGTAGATAGTCGACCTATCAGAACAGATAGTCGAGCTATCAGATAGTCGACTTATCAAGACAGATAGTCGAACTATCAAGCAAAACAGATAGTCGACCTATCAAACAGATAGTCGAGCTATCCAACAAAACAGATAGTCGACCTATCAAACAGATAGTCGAACTATCACAGAAAACAGATAATCGACCTATCAAACAGATAGTCGAACTATCAAAGAAAACAGATAGTCGACCTATCAAACAGATAGTCGAACTATCAAAGAAAACAGATAGTCGACCTATCAAACAGATAGTCGAACTATCAAAGAAAACAGATAGTCGACCTATCAAACAGATAGTCGAACTATCAAAGAAAACAGATAGTCGATCTATCAAACAGATAGTCGAACTATCAAAGAAAACAGATAATCGACCTATCAAACAGATAGTCGAACTATCAGATAGTTGAACTATCCAAGCAGATAGTCGAACTATCAAACACAACAGATAGTCGACCTATCAAGACAGATAGTCGAACTATCAAGCAACACAGATAGTCGACCTATCAAACAGATAGTCGAACTATCAGATAGTTGAACTATCCAAGCAGATAGTTGAACTATCAAGAAATCTGTCTGGTCAGAAAAAGTCGAGCGGGGTTCGACGATCGGCGAGACAGATTTCACAGAACGTCGAGCTAACAAGAGTTGAACTAACTCAGAGATAGACGATCTGCTGACAGACAAACGTCGAGCAACTGATAGACGATCGTCGAACAGTCGATAGACGATAGTCGAGCGGCGTTCGACTATAGTCGAACCAAAAGACTTAACCAGATTTTCACTGGAAAATCGACAACTCTAAACAACTAGAGAAATCTAGCCTAACGACTAACCTTTGACCATAGATAAATCTTGGGGTCAAGAGACAAAACAAGAAGATTTAACTCAAATCCAAACTAGGGTACCATCATAACCGAGGCTGGTGGGCGGCTGAGCAGACCATGAAGATGCTGGAGTTGGAGGCGAACCTCGTCGAGGTCAGTACGAGTGGGAGAGGAGTCGGTGGCAGCAATAGACGCCTGCAGACGAGGAGGGAGACCATGCTTGCGATAGCACGTGGATTCAAGATGTCCATCTTTGCCGCAGAACGAGCACTTAGGCCGAGGCCGTCCACCTCGACCATATCCCCTAGAATCAGAGCGGCCTCCACGGACTGAAGAGGGAGGAGGCAGTAAAGGAGGAGGGACCTGCTGGGCAAGAGCCGGAGAAGGAGGTCCAGACACATCTGGAGGCGGGGTGACTTTGAGAAGCATTGAGCACACATCTGAGAATGACAATGTAATAGTAGAGGAGAGGATGTGAGCCCGTATACTGTGAAGGTGATGGGGTAGCCGAGCCATCATCATAGCTATACCCGCAGCTTCCTTTTGGACACGTTGAGCAGCAAGGTCTACAGTAGGAGGCTGATGTTGGATCCACGCCTCGACCAAAGACCGAGCCTGAGCAACAAAGGAGGTCAGATCGGTCGTACCACTGCTATCAAGGGCCTGGAGAGCGGTGATAATGTCATACAGATGGTGGAGACTATCCTTGCCGGAGTAAAAGGTATGGAGCTCGTCCCACATGCCTTTGACCGTCTCGTGGTACATGGCCAGGCGATAGGATTCGCTATCAAGAGAATTAAGGATCCATGTCTGCACACGACCATCATTGCGTATCCAATCATCAGTAGGAGTACCGGTAACCACCTAGGTCAAGTGATGAAGAAACCCCTTGGATTGCAGGACCCGGTGAACAGAATGTGCCCATTCGACAAAATTCTTCTTGTCAGTCAGAGATATAGTAGTAATACGGAGTTCATCCCGTATTTCTGGAATAGAGTCCGGGCGGTCTGAAGGAGAAGCCGCCGTGCCGGTAGAATCAACAGAACTCATGGAGGAGAAGCGGCTAGGAGATCAGACCGGCAAGAGAGGAGTTCGCGCGACTAGAATGGAGACCGCCTGGTCACGATGTAAAGACACCAGCGGCAGGAGGAGGCCGCGACCAGAGGCGTATAGAGACCAGCGGACAGAGACAATCCGCGCGGATAGACAAAGAAGGAGGGGTCCCAGTAGAAGAAGACACCGGCGGACAGAGAACAAACCGCGCGGATAGGAGGAGAAGAAGACCGCGACCTAAATGCGGGAGGCAACAGTCCGCACGGTCAGGCTGAGCACATCAGCGGTCAGAGAAGGAGACCACGAGCGGGCAGAGAGAAGAGACCGCGAGTAAAGAACACTCAAGCGGATAGCAAGTGGCCGCGGCGAGCAACAAGCCGTGGCGAGCAAAGAACCCATCAACAAGGATGAAAGCGGCGAGCAGGAACAGGCCTCAGTCCGCGCGAGAAGGATTCCGCGACAAGGCGGAAAAACGGCGAGCAGGAAGAGGCCGCAGGAGGTCGCGCCGGATAGCAGGAGGTAGACCGCGCGAGAAGAGAGGCAGTCTGGACCAGGAACAAAAGGGAGAGGTGGACCCCACAGGAAGGCTATAAGAGGCCTGAGGGGAGAGGTGGAACCACGGAGAGGAGAGGGAAGAAGAGAAGCAAAGCGGATAGCCAAGACAGGCCGCAAGAGACTGAGCGTCAAGGGCGGGCAGTGGACAGACAGACAGTACGCAGCACGCCGCAGGCACGGAAGAGAGACCACAGGAAGATAGGCGGTTAAGGAGAGGGAAGCCGCCCAAGGAGGACCGGTCCCTCTGATACCATGTAGAGAAGAGAAAAATCCACCTTGTATATATGTTCACTTGAGTAAAATACAAAGAATGAGTACAAATATATAGATGAGAGAAAGAGAGAGCAAGTTCCTATACAAGATGTGACTAAAGAGGAGAGAGAAAAAACCAATAAAGATACAAAATGGGCCTAGTTAAATGGGCTTCTCTAACACAATGCATAACTATACATATTCTTGAGATAAGATAAAATTGGAATACACAATTATGAGGATGCCATTATCAAGACATTGCATTGTAACATATAAAATATTACAAGACTTGATATGCTAATTCAACTAGTTCGTCATAGGGAATATACATATCCGCAAGGGTGGATAAACCAACGGTGTTGATTGTAACATATTATATTATGATTTCATTCTTCATTGTTTTATGACTACTTGCGTTCATATTTGTGAAGTATTGAGGTTCCACTTTGCCTAACTGGTAACATATTGTCAACTCTTGAAACTCACTTCAATTTTTTTTCCTTGGCAGATAATATTTCTTGTGTCATTCAAGAATTTTTATCATATAAATTTATAATTTGGATTTTTAAACTTATACAAATTGGTAGATCGCAGGAATTTATCCCGCAAACTTTAGGATCTTGAAGGCTGAACAAAATTCAAGTTATGCCCTTGCTCCTGAAGCACTCGCTGAAGCAATTTCCACTGACTTGTCATCAGGCTTCATACCTTTCTTCCTCTGTGCTACAGTGAGAGATGCCTAATCTGTTGTCTTTTATTTAGCACCTTGATATAATTTCTCTTGTGATTTTTTTTTTGTATTATAGTATAAACATTGAATTGAACTAACAATCTAGTTTTTCATTCAACATCATTCTTTCAGGTTGGGACAACATCTTCTGCTGCAGTTGATCCTTTATCTGCTCTGGGAAAGATAGCTAAGGTAATCTAAATGTTAACTCTACATCTAACTTGCAGTGATTAGTCTAATTCCTTTATGAATCAGTATCCCTTTCATATATTTAAAGTGCTAAAATAAATGTTAATTTTTGTTCAATATATTTTTGAGTGACGCTGTGAGCTTTTGGACGTGGTGAAAAATGAATGGAAGCACCTGCCATGGTTGCAGCTCATGGTGGTAGTATTTGTCGATGGTGGGACTTGGGCGAGGACGATAAAGAGGACTGATGCAGCGATACTCAGCAATTGGAGCGAATGATGCTAAGCGAAGGAGCTTATTGTGGAATCTTTCTAGGTTTCTATTTGTATTTGTTAGAAAAGCCCATTTAACTAGGCCCATTTTGTTTTTATTGTTATTTTCTCTTTCCTCTTTAGTCCCACATTGTGTATAGGAGCTTACTCTCTCTTTCTCTCCTCTATATATTTGTACTCATTCTTTGTATTCTACACAAGTGAACATATATACATGGTTGCTTTTCTCATCTTCTACATGGTATCAGAGCAACCGGTCCTCCTTGGGCGGCTTCCCCTCTTTAACCGCCTATCTTCCTGTGGTCTCCAGCGGACTCGCGGCTTCCAGCGGCCTCGCCTTTCTATCCGCTTCCCGTCCTTCCCGCTCGGTTTCTGGCGGCCTACTTCTCTCTGTCCGCTTCGCCTTCTTCTCCCCTCCCCACTCTGTGGTTCCACCCCTCCCCTCAGGATTCTTATAGCCTGTCTGTGGGGCCCGCTTCTCTCCTCTCTCTGCTCCTGTTTCTCTTCTCGCGCGGACTTCCGTGTGCTATCCGCCGCGTCTCCTGATCCCGCCCGATTTCGTGCTATCCGCAGCTCCTTCCCGACTATCCGCACGGTCTGCGGTCTGCTATCCGCATCCGCCGCGGTCTCCTGATCCCGCCTGGCCTCGTGCAATCCGCAACCCCCCTTCCCACCAATCCGCGCGGTCTGCGGTCTTCTTCAGTCCGCTTTCCTCTGTGCGCGCTCTCTTCTCGCGGCCTGCTCCTGCTCGCCTCTCTCGGCCTGCTCCTACTCGCCGCGCTCTACCATCTTCATCCGCTTGGGTTGTTCTTTCCTCGCGGTCTTGGCTCTCTTCCCGCTCGTGGCCTTTGTCTCTGACCGCTGCTGTATTCAGTCTGACCGTGCGGGTAGCTGCCTCCTGCATTTAGGTCGCGGTCCTCTGCTTCTTCTATCCGCGCAACCGACCTCTGTCTGCCGGTTCCTCTCCGCCTCTGGTCGCGGCCTCCTCCGCTGGTGTCTTCACATCTTGACCGAGCGGTCTCCGTTCTCGTCGCGCGGATACCTCTCCCCCTCCCTATCCGTGCGGGCTTGTTTCTATCCGCCTCTGCTCGCGGCCTCCTGCCACTGGTGTTCGCATTGTGACCAGGCGACCTCAGTCCTAGTCGCACGACCTCCTCTTCTGTCGGTCTGCCCCTCTAATCGCGCGGCCTCCCTTCCATGGGTTCTTCTGCTGATTCTTCCGGCACGGCGGTTCCTCCTGCAGACCGCCCGAACCCTATTCCAGAAATACGGGACGAACTCCGTATTACTACTATATCTCTGACCGGCAAGAAGAACTTTGTTGAATGGGCGCATTCTGTTCGCTGGGTCTTGCAATCCAAGGAGTTTCTTCATCACTTAACACAGGTGGTTACCGGTACTCTGACTGGATACGCAACGATGGTCGTGTGCAGACATGGATTCTTAATTCTCTTGATAGTGAATCCTATCGCCTGGCCATGTACCATGAGACGGCAAAAGGAATGTGGGATGAACTTCATACTCTTTACTCCGGGAAGGATAACCTCCACCATCTGTATGACATTATCACTGCTCTCCAGGCCCTTGACAGCAGTGGTGCGACTGATCTGACTTCTTTTGTGGCCCAGGCTCGGTCGTTGTTCGAGGCATGGATCCAGCATCAGCCTCCTACTGTAGACCTTGCTGCCCAAAGAGCTCAGAAGGAGGCTGTGGGTATTGCCATGATGATTGCTCGGCTACCCCATCACCTTCACAGTGTACGATCTCACATCCTCTCCTCGACTGTTACGCCATCCTTCTCAGATGTGTGCTCCATGCTTCTTAAAGTCACCCCGCCTCCAGAAGTGTCTTGACCTCCTTCTCCGGCTCTTGTCCAGCAGGTCCCTGCTCCTTTACTTCCGCTTCCCTCTTCAGTCCGTGGAGGCCGCACCGATTCTCGGGGACGTGGTCGCGGTGGACGGCCTCGGCCTAAATGCTCGTTCTATGGCAAAGATGGCCATCTCGAAGCCACCTGTTATCGCAAGCATGGTTGCCCTCCTCGTCCACAGGCGTCTGTTGCTACCACCTACGCTTCTCCCACTCGCACTGACCTTGACGAGGTTTGCCTCCAGCTCCAGCATCTTCATGGGCTGCTGAGCCGCTCGCCAGCCTCGGTTGCCTCCGCTGCCTCCATCTCCAATGAAGGTATCGCCTGCCTTTCCTCTGGCCTGCGATGGATCCTCGACTCTGGTGCCACTCATCACATCACCTCTGTTCGTCCGCCTCAGTACTTGTCTTCCCCTCACCCAAAGTACATCACTGTGGCCAACGGGGCCTCTGTCCCTGTTTCTGGATGTGCCGATATTTCTCTCACCTCTTCTCTTCTCTTACGCTCGGCTCTTCATGTTCCGGGCTCTCCTTTTAATTTACTTTCTGTTGGCCGTCTTACTACTGATTTACATTGCTCAGTGACCTTTACCTCTTCTTCTTTTCTGATACAGGATCAGCAGACGCAGACTATCATTGGTAGGGGGCGGCTGCAGGACGGGCTCTACCTTCTCGATTCCCCTCCTACTCTTCTCGTCTCTGTCTCTTCATCGGATTGGCACCGCCGTCTCGGTCATGCTCCTCTCCCTGTCCTCCAGAAGGCTCTCCCTGATGTATCTCTTCCTGCGTTTCAGTGTGAAACATGTATTTTTTGCAAACAGCCACGTTCTTCCTTTCCTTTTCATTGTACTCGGAGCTCCGCTCCTTTTATATTAGTACACTCCGATATATGGGGTCCGTACAAGACTACTAGTATTTCGGGCTATCGGTACTTCCTTACATTTATTGATGACTACTCACGCATGACATGGTTGTATCTTCTTCGCGATCGCTCTGAGCTTCCCCGGGTCTTCCGGGCGTTTATTCTTGAAACTCGCACTCAATTCTCTGCGCCCATTCGCACTATTCGGATCGACAATGCGCGCGAGTACACTGGTCATGATTTTGCGACTCTCTGCTCTGAGTTTGGTATTATTCACCAAACCTCCTGTGCGTATACTCCGCAACAGAATGGTGTCGCCGAGCGCAAAAATCGGCATCTTCTTGATGTGACTCGGTCCCTTATGCTTCAAATGCGGGTTCCCAAATCGTACTGGAACTTTGCGCTCTCCACCGCCTGCTTTCTTATCAACCGTCTGTCGTCCTCCGTTCTTCAGCATGCTACCCCATTCGGCCTCCTCTTTCCCTCAACTCCGCCCTTCCCTGTTACACCTCACATCTTTGAGTGTACTTGCTACGTTCATCATCTTGGCCCGTCTACTGACAAATTGGATCCCCGTGCGACCAAACATATATTTGTCGGTTACTCCCGCACTCAGAAGGGGTACATATGCTATTCGCCTACTACTCGCAAGGTTACTCTCTCTGTGGACGTCACTTTCCGGGATGATCTTCCCTTCTTTTATGATCCGGACCTCGTTCCCTTCTCCGAGCCCGTCGTTCGTCCTATTGTCCCAGTTCCCTGCTCCTCCTCTACTACTCCTGCCCCGCCTCCGGTCCATCCACCTCCACCTGTTATTCGGGTCTACTCCCGTCGCTCTCCTCATCCCGTTGCCCCACTGCAGTCGGCTTCGACCTCTGATGCTCCGCCACCTGCTGCTCCGGTTCAAGCCTCCACCGCTCATCCGATGGCAAGTTACGTTTCTCTCCATTGCCTTTCACCGCCACTTCGTCACTTTGCCACATCATTATCCTCTGTTTCTGTTCCTAACTTTGTGCAGGAGGCGCTTCAACATTCTGGCTGGCGGGCTGCCATGGAGGAAGAAATGACGACCCTTTGGGCCAACCAGACATGGACCCTTGTCCCTTTGCCTCCAGGTCAGCACCCGGTTGGGTGTAAATGGGTTTTTGTCATCAAACATGCTCAGGATGACACTATTGCCCGACTGAAAGCCAGACTGGTGGCTCGTGGCTTCACTCAACAGCAGGGCCTCGATTATGAGGAAACGTTCTCTCCAGTGGCGAAACTCAACACGGTGCGTGTGCTTTTCTCTATGGCTGTACACCGCCACTGGCCCCTTCATCAGCTTGATATCAAGAATGCCTTTCTGAATGGTGATCTTCACGAAACCGTCTACATGCGCCAACCGCCCGGGTTTGAGACCACGGGGGAGTCTCATGTCTGTCTTCTAAAGAAGTCCATCTATGGTCTCAAACAGTCCCCACGGGCGTGGTTTGAAAAATTCAGCAAAGTGGTTCAGGATATGGATTTCACTCGGAGCTCTGCTGACTTCTCCCTTTTCACCCGACACCGGGCAACTGGAACCGTCATTCTGTTGGTCTATGTTGATGACATCCTACTTACTGGGGATGACTCGCAGGGGATCCAAGCGGTCAAACAACATCTGAGCACTGTATTTCAGACCAAAGACCTAGGGCATCTTCACTACTTCCTCGGTCTTGAGGTTGCTCGACGACCGGATAGGCTTGTTCTCTCCCAACGAAAGTACTGTCTCGATCTACTCAAAGATGCTGGCCAGTCATGTTGTAAGCCAGCCAATACCCCGATGGAGATAAATCACAAGCTTTGTGCACATGCCTCTGATAATGATTTGCTTCTCCAGAACCCGGAGTACTACAGACGCCTTGTCGGAAAATTGATATACCTAACAGTCACAAGGCCTGATATATCTTTTGCTATTGGGGTTGTCAGTCGGTTCATGCATGCTCCCCGGGTCTCTCATCTCCAAGCCGTTGAACGGATTCTCCGGTACCTTAAGGCAGCTCCGGAACAAGGGCTTGTTTACAAAACCTCCACCTCCTCCACTTCTTTGATGCCGGCTGGTTCCAGCATTGTTCTGTTGGAGGCCTTATTCTTTGAAAAACAAGCCGTGGTCGCTCGGTCCTCCGCAGAAGCTGAATACCGATCTATGACATCAGTTGTTTCTGAACTCACCTGGCTGGAAAGCCTTCTTACTGACTTGGGAGTAAACATTCCGTCTTCTGCTGTTCTCTTTTGTGATAGTCAAGCAGCCATACACATTGCAAAGAATCCTGTGTTTCACGAACGTACGAAACATATCGATGTTGACTGTCACTTCATACGAGAAAAAGTTCAAATGAAGAAACTTGAGTTAAAGCATGTTCCGGGCACTGATCAAGTTGCTTATATTCTCACAAAGGCCCTGTCAAGCACGTTGTTCTACCAATGTTTGTTCAAGCTGGGTGCATATGATCTATACGCTCCAGCTTGCGGGGGAGTGTTAGAAAAGCCCATTTAACTAGGCCCATTTTGTTTTTATTGTTATTTTCTCTTTCCTCTTTAGTCCCACATTGTGTATAGGAGCTTACTCTCTCTTTCTCTCCTCTATATATTTGTACTCATTCTTTGTATTCTACACAAGTGAACATATATACAAGGTTGTTTTTCTCATCTTCTACAGTATTAATTAAAGAAAGACGAACTTTTCTAAGAGGTCTCTTAAGCATCTATAAATAAAACTTATAAATATACCATTGAAATACAATGAACATTTTTCTCCACTTCTGTTTGATCTAATTTTCATAACCATGCTCAAGTTTTCTTCCTCTTTGATGCAAGGGTAGTTTAACAACGACATGGGTATCCTAAAATGCACTCATAAATGGGATGCGGCATTTCGCAAATCTTATGAAGGGATCAAATCATAGTAATAAATATTTAAATCGCAAGAGATAGTTAAAGGAAGGACGAATTTTTTTTAGCAAAACAACCTTAGGCTTTTCTCCGCCTAGTGGGCCAAGCAAGAGCGTGTAGCGAATGATTCCTCCAAATCACAAGATATCTAAAACAAAATTTCACAAATACTATCAATCCCAAAGAACATAAGGTCACAACACCATATATTAATAATGTGAATTAAAGTTCTATACATCAAATAACACTCACAAAGTAAATGGGGTTGCCGTCGAGTGGAGATCTAGTGTTGCATGAAGTGGTTGTCTGGGGCTGTGGGGAGGAGGTGGGAGGTTATGATCTGAATGGGAGGTGGCCGGTGGATGGTTGCAATGGCAATAGATGGGATTTGGGACAACAAGAGGGTTGGAAGGAGTGTATTAGGGTTGTAGAAACAAGATCTGGGCTTCCTGGGGGGGGGGGGGGAGTTGGCTTAGATCTGTTGCAAAAAGTTGGGGTTGCTGGGGTGAAGTTTAGCAATGCTCGATTGAAAGGATCTGGGCTGTAGTTGGGAGGTTTGGGTTGGGTTGTGAAATAATTAAAAAACAGCTGTTTGGAAAGTTGGTTGTGGAAAAACAGTGAAAGGGAATGTTTAGAGGGGGTTTTCCTCGGAGGGAGGTGGGATTTTGGTGGGGTAGTTTGGACGTAATTTGCTGGAGGGAATTGTGGCTTTTGAAGGAGGCAGGGACACTGTTTTTTGGAATAAAAACTACAGGGTTGTGGGCTGGATGTGGCTGTTGTATGAAGGAGTTGGAGGGTCGACAAGGGTTTTGGGAGGGGGAAAATTAAGGTTATGGTTATGGAATATGTTATGGATGCAGGAAACCACCGTCATCATCTAGGGCCTCACTGATTCATTACTGCGAGGGGATCACCGGATTCCGGGAATAACCTTCTCAAAATCTACAATAGCTTTGATGGTTGCCCCTACCCTCTTATTTATAATAGAACATGACTTAAAACAATCATCTTGGATGACTATGATTGGCTATACATGATGGTTGTCCGATCTCACTAAATAAAACACAACATTAAACAAATACCTGAGAAATATCAAAGCGTAGGTCTGGACGAATCTGCGGAGTTGGATCGTCGATTCGAAAACGCAAAATATAAGTAGCCAATTGGCCCTGAAAGGGACCAAAAATCGTGCTCTACCACGGGTCTGCGTCGGCAATCCCCATCAATCTACCCCGCTTGAAAAAATTCATCTCCCGATAAATAGAGATCAGAGTCCTTTCGGTGTGTGCCGGGTCAGAATTGATGGGGTCCATTAGGAGTCGTCCAAGTTTCACTGATGATGAAGAATCCTCTCCAATGGTGCTTCTGTCTCTATCCACGATATCATCCACTCTAATGGTACTTCAATATTTGTTTGCTAGGTGTGGATATATATATTTGTATCCCACAATATCAATAATGCTCCTAAAAGTCAAATGGTGTGCTGGTAGTACCGGTGCGATCGCAAGTGCAGACAGTGAAGCCATTAAATGTACTCATAAATGGGATGCGACATAATAAAAATTTGACGGAGGGGCCAAATCATGATAATAAATATTTAAATCGCAAGAGATAATTTAAGCATTACCAAAATTATTCTTTTAGTCAAAGCAAGCTTAGGCTTTCCTCTGAGTGAAGGGCCAAAACAAGAGCGCATGATAAATGATTCCCGCAAACCACAGGATATCTAAAACAAATTTCACAAATACTATCAATCCCAAAGAACTTAAGATCCCAACACCATATATTAATAAGTAGAATTAAAGTTTCGTACAACAAATAACACTCACAAAGTAAAAGGAGTTGCTGTCGAGTGGAGAACTAGTGTTGTATGGTGAAGTAGTGTTTGTATGGGGCTGTGGGGAGGAGGTCGGAGGATGTTATCTGAAAGGGAGGTGGTCGGTGGGTGGTTGCAATGGCAACGGGCTTGATTTGGGACAACAGAACGACTGAAAGGAAGGTATTAGGGTTGTAGAAACAAGATTTGGGCTTCCTGGAGGGGGGGATTGGCTTAGATCTGCTGCAGTAGGTTGGGGCTACTGGCGTGAAGTTTAGGAATGGTTGATTGAAGGGATCTGGGCTGTAACAGGTGGGTTGGGTTGTGAAATAATAAAAAACTACTATTTGGAAAGTTGGCTGTGGAAAACAGTGAAGGGGAAGGTTTAAAGGGAGTCTTCCTGGGAAGGAGGTGAGATTTCGGTGAGGAAGTTGGGACATGATTTGCTAGAGGGAATTAGGGCTTTTGAAGGAGGCAGTGACAATGTTTTCTGGAGAAAAGCTGCAGGGGTTTGGCCTGACGTGGCTGCTGTATGGAGGAGTTGGAGGGATCGGCTAGGGTTTTGGGAGGGGAAAATGAAGATTATGGATAGGGACTACTTTAGGGATGCAGAAAACCTCTTAGGAGTTATCACCTAGGGCCTCACGGAGTCTTCATCGTGTGGGGATTCCTGGATTCCGGGAATAGATTTATCTAAAATCTGCAATAGCTTTGACGGCTGCCCCTACCCTCTTATTTATAATAGAATATGACTTAGGAAAACTATCTTGGACGGCTATGATTGGCCGTACACGATGGTTACCCGATCTCACTAAATAAAACAATACATGAGAAATATCAAAATGTCGATCTGGATGAATCCGCGGAGTCGGATTATCTATCCTGAAATGAATAATATGGCAAGTAGCCAATTGTCCCCAAATTGGCCCAAAACTCGTACTCTACTACGGATCCGCGTCGCCAATCCCCGCCATACTCCTCAACTTGAAAGAATTCATCCGAGATCGGAATCCTCTCGGTGTGTGCAGAGTAAGCATCGATCGGATCCATCAGAGGTCCTCCAATTATCATTGATGATTAAGAATCCTCCCCAATGGTGCTCTCGTCTCTGTTCACCAGGCTGTTGGAACATGCATCTCGCTTCTCTTTGTTTTGAGAATAAAAAATTCCATTATGTTTTTGATGAAGTTTGTTTCGTGTTTATAGTGTGCAGGAAATAGTAGGTATAACAAACTAAAGAAAACAATTGAACGAACCGATGATTTGGACCAGCATTCCTACTTCTGTGTCCTACCCCGGAGCGGTAGCACCTAACACTGGCAGTAGTGTTCAATTTTGGGACGAGCGCCAAAATGCATACAAATGAAAATACTAATGGGAGCCAAGAGGCAAACATGTAAAGAAGTTAATACTGCGCACTAACACATACCGCAACGCGGTAGGTACTGCCTAAAATAAAGAATGCCTAAAATAAAGAATGCCTAAAATGTAGAAACATGTTTGCCATGTCTACTCGAGCCTCGCGCCAAAATATTTCCTTAAAGGATACTACACGGCAGTAACTCACAGAGTTTATTTAAAGACCGGTTCCCTCCTACAACAATGAGAAAAACGCATATAACACAAACTCTTCGAATTATTTTTAGAGCCTCGCCACTTTACTCTAGAGCACTCTCTTGAGAAAATTTGAAGATCCAAAGGAGAAATTGAAAGAGAATCACAACAACGATTATTCTACGTGATGGACGAACATATCAACACCGACGATTTCTCTCGCGCCTTCGTCTTCATCTTCAGAAGTTCATCACAGGGAGTTCTACTACATATTTTAGATCTATTATCTCATTCATATTTTCTTTCTTTTTGGTTGCTTTTTGTTGTATCGGTAGAGGATTTCGCCCATCTTGGTGACTAGGTCCATGTGCGACTTAGGACAGAAATTTGCCTTGTGTGTTAGACGACTAGATCTAGAGAGTAGGTCTAGGGTGCGGCCTCAAGGCCTATTTTAAGGGATAGGCTATGATCAACCGGTTCTTAGGGAGTAGAGTCGGTATAAAAAATACAAGAGTAAACATTATCGTCACGATTTCTAGCGTCATATAAATCACAGTTTTGTATTCTTATTTAAATTAATAAAAAATCATATCTTGTACTTTTCCATTCAGCTAATAAAATATTTCTGAACATAATATGATTTGAAATAATATTTTTATTAAAAAAATTTAATCCCTTATTCACCCCCTCTAAGGGCGCATGTAGATCCAACGAGTGGTATCAGAACTAGGTTACTCATTTTAGACTTTACAACCTAGAGTATATTAGTGCCACCCTTAGAGAGGAATTAAATCTTAAAGACGTGTCTTTGTTAGCACGTCCACTATTCATTAGAAAGAATTATCATGCATGAAAAATATTAATGAAAATTTTCTTATCTCCATTAGCTTTAACATTTGGAATTTAACTGTTAAATAATATGTTATACCATCTATTAGTGTGAATAACAGTTATATTCCTACACTGACATGTAAATTAAATGAGTTTGAAAAAGGAAAATATGTTTTAAATGCTAAGGCGGTAGAATTGCTTATTTTATGCCTGGATAAAAATAATTTCAAACTTATTTATACTTTTTCTACAGTTTTTGAGATTTGAAAATTTCTTCAAGAAATTTATGATTCCCCAACTACAGGTGTGAAATAGTTAGAAGAGTTGGAAAATGTACACGCTTACACACAAATTCAGGATAGTTCTTCTTTGGAAGGATTTGTGGAGTGCACATCGAGTGGAAGGGAAAATAAAAGTGCATCACATTGTTCAAGTGAAATTTCATCAAATAGCACTATAAGTTCAAAGAAATACTCTCTTCTTGTTACAAATTCATTTTCTATATTCGTACGCTTGAATTTGCTAAACATAAAATTGATTAAGCTGAAAAATAAATAAAATCTTAAAAACAAAACTTAATGTGAAATCTAATATTGATGTGCTTATTATTATATCTCCCTCATGCTCTTTACTTGAAAATGCTATACCTTGTTTTAATTGCAATAAATTTTAAAAAAAATCAGTGTATTTGAAAAAGAGGTTTTTATTGCAAAAGAGCACAGTGATCACTTATCGAATGAAAATAATGCTCTTATTGACATTGTTTTAAATATTCTCCGACATGTCCGACATGTCTCACGACATGTCTTTTTTAGAGCAAAACAATATGTTTTCTAAAAAAATACATTATGTTCTTTTGTAAAATATAGGTTGACATGCACAATTTTTTCTGATATATTGGCTGATACGACTTTTAAATATATCATCCATTATTTTATTTTATGTTATATTAGCATACTAGCAACATATGTTTAAATCGTCTATTAATATTATATTATATATGTTTAAATCAATTGGACTAATTGTTTCGATTTTTTAACGTTTTAATCTTACAACCAATTTTATATAATTGTTTCAAAAAAAATTTATTTCATATTACAAAAAATATGAAAATATTTAATACATTTATTAGTTGATTGTTTGCATTTTTTAATATAAATTTATAAGTTTGAAAAGACTTATAAGTCAATCAAGGTTTTTTAACTTTTAAATCTTCTTTATTTGCAATAAACTTATTGTTATCAAAATAAATGATTGTATACTATTAAATATATTTTACAATATATCATTTTGTTTTTATTAATAATATTTTATCTTAAATATTATTCGATTTCATTTTCTAATATAAATGACTCATTTTTATCTATTTGTTATATTATTTTTATATTTTTAGAACTTATAATTATAGTTAGTATACATAAAAATAAAAATTTTATTTATAAGACATAGAAATCTGATATTTTAAAATATCTCTGACATGTCTCCGACCTTCGACATCTGACATTTAAAAACCTCAATCTGATATGTTACCGACATCTGATATTTAAAACATTGACTATTGGTAAGTAAGATTCATTAAAATTATTCGTTCAAAAATTTCAAATGATAAAAAATCTATTGTATTTAGTTTATCTACAAATTTGTGTATGGTATCTACTAATGTCACAAAATTTGTAAAACAACATGCTAGTAGATTATTTTATCATGAAAGCATACCTCACATCTAGTGCTCTATGTTCCAAATTTGGATATATATCATCTTGTTGTTTGGATAAATCTACACCTTCACATCTCACCAAATTTGAGTTCCCAAAATTTCATTATTCAAAACATTTGGATTTATATAGGTTCTCAAATCATGTTTTCATTTACCATGTGCTTATTGATTGTTTAGGGAGTTGTTTATCATGCTATGATTTATTTTCATCAAAATGATTACTATTTTATCAAAACCTATTTTTACTCCCAAGTCAAATATAATAATAAAAATAAATTTTTTCTTTTATTTCTTTATTGTGCTTTGCTCATTTTTGTTGTATGTTTTATTTTTCTTTTTATTAAGACAAACATGTTACATGTTCACATTTGATATTTGTTGTGTTATGACATATTTCTCATGCATTGGCTTATAGTATAATAAATCAAATAAGAAAAATAAGATTAACCATGCATTTAAATCACATATATCGCTATGCGTTATCAATCACATGTTATGAATATTTGATGTCTTAGGATTGTTTGTGTTATAGAAGATATAAGGGAAAATGATGTAAATGCCCATGTATAGGCCCATTTCTTCTTTCTCCTATAGTCCCGCATCTATTGTATAGGATTCTTTATCCCTCTCTACTCCTATATATTTGTACTCACTCTTGTATTTGACACATGACAAAGTATATACAAGGTTTGGCTCTACATTTCTACATGGTATCAGAGCCATTCTGATCTTGGGCGGCTATTTTTTTCCTAACCGCAGCTATCGGCGCAGCCTCATCCCTCCTTCCCGCTGCTGTTTCGCGGCCTTCTCTTCTCTAACCGCACCTCCTCCCTCCGTGGCTTCCACCTCTCCTCTCTTCCCTCCTTCTGCTTTTATAGCTCTTTTCTCTCTGGCCGGTGGGACCCGCCTTCTTCCCGTTGTTTGCTCTTCTAGCCGCTGCAGGCTTCGTTGCCGCTGTGTTTGCCTAACCGCTGCGGGATGCTTCTAGTCGCTGTCTTGCTTCTCGCTGCTCCTTGCCGCTGCTTCCAGTAATGACTTCTCGCCGTTCTTTTCCGCTGCTTCTAGTCGCTGCCCCTTGCCGCTGCTTCTAGTCGCTGCTCCTTGCCGCTGCTTCTGTTGATCATTCGACCTCTCCTTCTCGCCGCTGTCTTGCCTAACTGCCGACCCTTTGTAAGGTCTTTCAATCGCTGCGGTCTTGCCCTATCCGCTGCTTCTATCCGCAGTGGCCTGGTGTTCTGCTCACCGCGCGCTGCCTTAGCCACGACCTCTTTTCTTCCCTTCTATCTGCAGTGAACTTGTTCTTACCGCTCTCCTGCTGGTCTCCTTTCCGACTTCTTCTTAATTGTTGCGCGTCATTCTTGCCGCGGTCTCTCTTCCGCGTGCCCTGTTTAGCCGCATCGGTATAGCCTTCTAACCGAGCGGTTAGCTTTCGGAGTTGCTGTTCTTGGCATTACTTGCATGGCTTCCCTCTCTCCTTTTGCTTCCAATTCGACAAATTTTCCCGGAGCAGACCGTGCTGCTCCCTTGGAGCTCCGTGATGAATTACGTATTACCACAATTTCCCTCCGTGAAAAATCAAAATTTGTAGAATGGGTTCACTCCGTTCGCCGTGTGCTGCAAACTAAAGATCTCCTTCATCATCTGACAAAGCCTTCTCCCACTGACCAGACTGACGAGTGGATTCGGGACGATGGGCGTGTTCAATCTTGGCTTCTCAATTTTCTAGACACCGAGCCCTATCATATGACCATGTATCATGAGACCGCTTACGCTTTATGGACCGA
The DNA here is from genome assembly GCA_039513925.1 of Platanthera zijinensis. Classification (NCBI taxonomy): domain Eukaryota; kingdom Viridiplantae; phylum Streptophyta; class Magnoliopsida; order Asparagales; family Orchidaceae; genus Platanthera; species Platanthera zijinensis. Next base: position 190,558,355 of record CM077080.1, on the reverse strand, counting down.
TCTTCATTCTTTCTACTCTGGGAAGGACAGTTTTCAACACTTGTTTGACATTCTTACTGATCTTCAGTCCCTCGACGCTGACATTACTGGAGACATCACCTCTTTTGTTGTGCGGGCTAAAACTCTTGTTGAGGCTTGGATCCAGCATCATCCTCCCACCATGGACTTGGTCACTCAACGACAGCAGAAGGAGGCAGTGGGAATTGCTATGATGATGACCCGTGTTCCCTCACATCTTCATAGTGTCCGCGCTCATGTTCTATCATTCGCTGTTACTGCATCCCTCTCGGATGTGTGCTCGATGCTCCTAAAAGTTACTCCTCCTCCGGATGCTCCGCTTTCTTCTCCTGCTCTCCTTCAGCAGCCCGTGGCCACTCTCGCTCCATCTACTCGTGGTCCACCGGCTCGTGGTGGTTGCCAGTCTCGGGGACGCGGTCGTGGTGGTCGAACTCTCTTTAAGTGCTCTTACTGCTGCAAGGATGGCCATCTGGAGGCCACCTGCTGTCGCAAACATGGTCTGCCTCCTCACCTAACTGCAACGGTCACTCCTACACCTCCCTTCGCCATTGGTGGTGATATTGCTACGTTACGTGCTCAACTCCAACAGCTTCAAGGGGTAGTTAGTTGCTCCTCTGGCTCTGTGTCCTCGATCTCCAATGAAGGTATATCTTGCCTCTCACACAGCTCTCACTGGATTGTGGACTAGGGTGCTACACATAATCTCTCTTTGCAGCAACCGCCTAAATATTTAGATACTGCTTACCCCAGGCACATCACTGTGGCTAATGGTGACACGATCCCGGTTTCTGGCACTGCTGATCTGCCTCTTACTCCTCTCTACTTATCCTCGACTCTTCATGTTCCGGGCTCTCTTTTTAATTTACTTTCCGTGAGCCGTCTCACACAAAATTTTGATTGCTCTATTACTTTTTCACGCTCTTCATTTGTTGTGCAAGATCTACTAACGCAGAATATACTTGGTAGAGAGCAACTGTCTAACGGGCTGTATCTTCTCGATGTTCCTCCCGCAACTCTCACCACTGTCTCCACCACTGATTGACATCGTCGTCTTGGGCATGCCCCCTTCCAATTCTCAAGAAAGCTCTTCTTATTGTTTCTCTACAAGAGTTTTTTTGTGAATCCTGCGTTTTTGGCAAACAACACCGTGTATCTTTTTCTTCTTCATATACTCGGAGCGATGCTCCTTTATCATTAGTTCATTCTGATATTTGGGGGCCCTATAAGGTCCCTAGTGTTTTTGGGTATCGGTATTTTGTTACCTTTATAGATGATTACTCGTGTGTTATCTAGTTATATTTACTTCGTGATCGTACCGAACTCACAACTATATTTCGTATGTTTTCTACCGAAACTTGCACTCAGTTTTCTACCTGTGTAAAAACACTTCGAACAAACAATGCTCGTGAGTATACTGGTCGCACATTCTCCAATCTGTGCGCTGAGTACGGTATTCTACATTAGACTTCGTGTGCCTATCCCCCTCAACAGTGGCATAGCGGAACGAAAAAATCGCTACCTCCTTGATGTGGCTCGATCTCTCATGATCCAAATGCAGGTTCCTCCTCTCTATTGGAACTTTGCAGTTTCTACTGCTTGTCACCTCATCAATCGCATGCCTTCGTCTGTCCTTAACTTTGTGGCACCATTACTCTCCTTTACCCATCCACGCCTCTCCTCTCTCTCACACCTCGTGTGTTTGGGTGTACCTGCTATGTCCACTATCTTGGTCCTTCCACTGACAAGCTAGCCCCTTGTGCTACCAAAGCTATGTTTGTTGGGTACTCCCGCACTCAGAAGGGGTATGTCTGTTTTTATCCTACCATTGGTAAGGTGGTTGTGTCTGCTGATGTCTCCTTTCATGAAGACCAACCATATCACACCAGTTCTTCTGATCCCCTTCTTCTATCTCCGCTACCTCGACCCACAGTTCTAGTACGTCTCCGCTTCCACCACTTCTCCCTACTCCTACTCTGCTTTCGATTCCTACACCACCACCAGTCCCCTCCAAACCTCCTATCATTGAAGTATACACTCGTCGTCCTCCACGTCCAGATGCCCTGCAACAGCTTCCCTCTATCAGTGTGCTCTCGCGGCCTATTGATCGGCATCCCCTCGACGGCTCATCCCTTGGCCAATTATGTCTCTCTACATCGGCTCTCGCCATCTCTTCTTATCTTTGCTCTCTCTCCTCTATCTCCATACCTAACTCTGTGCAGGAAGCCCTCCAGCATCCGGGGTGTCGTGCCGCCATGGATGAAGAAATAACTGCTCTGTGGGGTAATCACACTGGGGATCTTGTGCCTCTTCCTCCTGACCACAGTTGTGTTAGCTGCAAGTGGATCTTCACTATCAAACATGCTGCGGATGGAGACAGTTGATCGCCTAAAGGCTCGGTTTGTGGCACGGTGTTTTACTCCACAGTGCGACATTGATTATGAAGAAACGTTCTCCCCAGTCGCAGAACTAAATTCGGTCCGGTTCTTGCTTTCCTTAGCTGTTCATCGCAAGTGGCCCCTCCATCTGATGATTGTCAAGAATGCCTTTTTGAATGACGATCTTCTCGAAACAGTGTACATGCATCAACCGCCCGGGTTTGAGACCATGGAGGAGTCTCGTGTATGTTTACTACGCAAATCTATTTATGGTCTCAAACAGTCTCTACGAGCATGGTTTGGAAAGTTCAGCAAGACCGTTTGTGAGGTTGGCTTCAAACAAAGCTCGATAGATTTCTCTCTCTTCACTCGTCACAAATCAACTGAGACTATAATACTTCTTGTTTATATGGATGATATTCTGATCACTGGTGATGACTCAGCTGGGATACAACATGTTAAACAACATTTAAATTCTATCTTTCAAATCAAAGATCTGGGAAATCTTCGATATTTTCTTGGACTAGAGGTAGCACGACGACCTGATGGTCTTGTCTTATCCCAATGTAAGTATTGCATTGACCTTCTGAAAGATGTTGGTCTCTCGGGTTGCAAACCTACAGAAACCCCGATGGAAGTCAACCATATGTTGTGTGCTCAGGGATCTGAGTCTGATTTTCTACTTCCAAATCCGGAATACTATCGTCGTCTTATGAGAAAACTGATATACCTAACGGTTACGAGACCAGATATATCATTTGCGGTTGGTGTGGACAACCGATTTATCCATACTCCACGGGTTTCTCACCTTCAGGCAGTGGAACGCATTCTAAGCTCTGAAGACTGCTCCTGGGCAAGGACTTGTGTATAAGCCATCTTCCTCCCTTTCTCTTATTGCATACTCTAATACGGATTATGCGGGCTCATTGGATGATCGACGTTCTACTACTTGTTTTTGTACCTTCTTTGGAGGAAACCTTATCACATGGCGCAGTAAGAAGCAGACGGTGGTTGCTCGCTCGTCTGCTGAGGCTGAGTACCATGCGATGACGGCTGTTATATCAGAACTAACCTTGCTTGAAAGTCTCCTAATGGATTTGGGGGTTAAATTGTCCTCACCTTCAACATTGTTTTGTGACAGTCAAGCTGCAATACATATTGCAAAGGATCCTGTGTTCTATGAGCGAACTAAACATATTGAGGTTGATTGTCACTTCGTTCGGGAAAAGGTTCAATCAAAGGTGTTAAAGCTTGAACATGTTCCTGCTTCTGGGCATGTTGCTGACGTACTTACCAAGGCATTACCTCGGAAATTGTATTACCAGTTCTTGTCCAATCTTGGTGCCTACGACTTGTACGCTCCAGCTTGCGAGGGAGTGTTAGAAGATATAAGGGAAAATGATGTAAATGTCCATGTATAGGCTCATTTCTTCTTTCTCCTTTAGTCCCAAATCTATTATATAAGATTCTTTCTCCCTCTTTACTCCTATATATTTGTACTCACTCTTGTATTTGACACATGACAAAGTATATACAAGATTTGTCTCTACATTTCTATAGTATGTCTCTCATCATGATTATATGATTATTATGAATCTAGTGTAATAATCTAAAAATTATCCATTCCAATCTTTGCTAAATTCATGAAAATCATATTCAAAACATGCAATATCAACTTTTGCAATATGTTGTATTGAATCTGATTTTGAGCAAAAATATTCCATCTTTATGTTGACCTTGCAAATTATAGCTCTTAGCCCTACCATGTTGTTTCTATGCATGCTTTTTTTATACTAGTTTTCTTTCATAATATCATTCCATATCACATTATGATTTGAGTGGTACATACTTTTAAAATTATTCATGTGTACGTTTTAAAAAGTATGTATGAATTATCTATTTAAAATTAACTCTCTAGTATGTATGACAAACACGTTCGAATCAAGCAGTTCACGGAGGGGGACTTGGTCTTGAAAAAAGTGGATGCAGCTGGAAGATCAGCTGTCGTGGGGAAGCTCAACCCCAACTGAGAAGGTCCGTACATTGTGTTGGGTATTGTATCCACAATAACCTAGATTTGTGTGAAGTCACTCTTGAACTAAGTTGAATTAATTATGTATTTGATGTTATTCTTTAGTTGAGTGCTTGCATGTCATTATTGCTAAGTGTAGACCAATGTCAGTTTACAATGAGTCACTAAACACAAGACCATGCAATGTAATCCCTCATTGTGTGACTCATGGTGTTGACTCATGTGTAACCTCTCTATTGGGATTCACTTCATTTTCAAGTACTAAAGCAATGGAAGAAAGGAAAGGTTACCGGTTTTCAACAATGAAGAATCAGTTTTTCAGAGAAAACTTTTCTAAGTACTTTTCTCGAGAAGATGAAGTGTATTTCTCGAAAAGTCTAAGTATAATTCTCGAGAAAGCAAAGCTATTCTCGAGAAACCTTAAGACTTCTTGGAAAATTCTCGAAAACAATCTTTAAGTCCTTTTCTCGAGAAAGCCCTGAAGAATTCTCGAGAAGCTAAGTATAGTTCTCGAGAAAGCAAATCAGTTCTCGAGAAGTCAAAATTGTTTCTCGAGAAGCTAAGTATTTTTCTCGAGACGTCAAGTTCCTTCTCGAGAAATCAGTTCTTCAGTTCAAAGAATTTGTGTTAAGTATTTTCTCAAGAAGGCTATGCCATTTCTCGAGAAAGTAAATCCTTCTCGATAAATCATATGTCTTCTCGAGAAATAGGGTTGCAGAAAACTTCTTTTTAAACTGTCTGACGGGATTTCGATATAACCTAAGTTCCTCATGATTGATCCACGTGGATCTTTCTTTAATGATTTCAAACCGTTAGACGAGGTTCTATAAGAAGTCCTTTCAGAGGAATCGCTAACCCTAATAATTTTATTCAGAATCGCATCGCAATTTTCAAATCGGGAGAAACCGCGCCATCATCGTCGTTCTTCACCGTCGATCCTCTCTCGATCCAGCGATTCCAAGAAGAAAAGATTCGATAGATCATAGATTCAAGTTCTTCAAACATCTACTTGATCGTGTCGGGTCCTAAGCATTTCAGATCAAAGTTTTCTCGGGATTTCTTCCTCAACTTCTTCACGGAGATTTTCAATTTTCAAGAAGGAAGATCCTTAAAGATTTCAGATCTGAAAGTATAAAGTTTTATTGTTGTTGTAACAATTATTTTAACTCTTGTAGGAGCTTTGTCTCCGAATTTATAGGAGCTTTGTTCTCCGAGTTTGTAGGAGTGTGTTATCTCCGAGTTGTAGAAGCGTTGCTCCGAGTTGTAGAAGCGTTGCTCCGAGTTGTAGGATTGTTGCAATCCGAGATTTAGTGAAGTAGCCGAGGCTAGCCGTGGTGCTAGATAGGAGAGGTGAAAAGTGGACGTACCCAAGATTGGGGAACCACTATAAATTCCTTTTGTCGTTTGGGTTATGCTTGGTTATTTTCTGTGTCGATTCCGCAAAAGGCGTAGAACTCACCTATTCACCACTCTAAGTGATTTAGGTAGGCAATTAGATACTTCAATTGGTATCAGAGGGAGGTTGTTCACAAAAAGGTTCACACCTTGAACAGATCTACTTCTAGTTGTCGTACAGAATATCAAGCATGGACAGATCCAAGGACGTTGCAAAGCTTCCGGTGTGCACCAAGGCTAACTTTCCCATGTGGAAAGAGAGTTAGATTCTTCATAGAAGCTGTTGATCCCCTCATATTCATGATAGTGGAAGAAGGTCATCATGTTCCCATGATAGCTTCCACTATCTATCCATCCAAGAAGGTAACGAAGAAACTAATGGATCTCGACAAATATGAGATTGCCCTTGTTTCTCTAGACAAGAAAGCAAAGAATATCATCGCAAGTACAATCGATGATTCGATATAGCAGAACCTGATACATTGCCAATCCGCCAAGGAAATGTGGCAGTCTCTGATCGTCCTGATGGAAGGCATAGAAGAAGCAAGGGATGACAGAAGATCCCTTTTGAACCAGAAGTATAAGCCCTTCAAGCAAGGCCCCAAGGACACAATAGCTGATACATATGAGAACTTCTTCAAGATCGTCAACGGCTTAAAGAACTACGACCGGGTTTTTCACAAATGGAGAACTAAATGACAAGTTCCTAAGATCCTTAACTAAGGAATGAGACAATAAGATTTGTGCTATCAGAGAGTTTGGGAGGCTGGGTGACACTGACCCCCAAAACCTCTTCGGGAAGCTTATGTCCTATGAGCTTCAAATCAACTCCAGAAAAGCTGAAGAAGAGGGCAGCAGATCTTCATCAAAGGAGAAGTTTGTTGCACTGAAGGTAGATAGCTCAAGAAAGGCTAAACTAGCATCTCCTGCTCCCATTCAGGAAGAAAGTGAAGAAAAAGACTCAGAGCCAAGCACCTCGGGCTCAGAGTTATCTGATGGAGAGTTCTCTCTTCTCTCTAGACAGTTCAAAAAGTTTCTCAGTAAGAAGAAACAAATGAGAGACAAAGACTCCTCATACAGAAGATCACGTCACGATGGTGATCATCAAAAGAAACGTTACACAAATGACATGTATAAATCTAAACAGAACAAACATAATTCTACTGATATTGTGTGCTATTGGTGTAATAAGTCAGGTCACGTGATCGCCGACTGCCCTCATAAGGAGGGTGGAAGAAGAGAAGAGCATAAGTCCTCCCACGACAAAAAGAAGGAGAAGATCTTCATGGCAAAGAAGCAGAAGAGCTTCATTGACACTGACTCATCTGAGTCAAGTGAGGATGAAGAAGCCTACTTTGGGATCATGGCTCACTCCGATGGAGAAGAAGCTGACCCCCAATTTCATGGGGAGGTAAATTCTCACACCATTCTCTCAGAGTCTGATGCTCCAGACGATGTTCATGAGGACTGTTCGTCTGATGATGAATCAGAACTCATGGCTCAGTATAAAGAGCTGATCAAGGTCTATGACCGGTGTAGAAAAGTTGTTAGAACTCAGGCCAAGGAGATCAAATCCCTTAAGGCTGAGGAGATCACTCTGAGGGAGGAAGTCGCAAGAATGAACTCACTCAGAGAGGAACTCTGCGCCCTGGCTGATGACAACAACAGTTCACATGAGCTCCTTAACCTAAAAGAGAAAATCATCGAGAAGTTGGAAGGACAGCTTGCCGCTGAAAAGAGACTTGTTGAAAGTTTCTCCAAGCCCAAGACATTCCTTCCACTTGTTGCTGAATTCTCTGCTCAGGCTAAAGGAGTTGGTTTAGGTCATGTGACTGCTCCTAGTAAACCTTCCAGGAGGGCCAAGGCTAAAAGGAAAAATAAGGCTGCTACAAAAGCAACTGCCGAAGAGAAAGGGAAGGGGCCTCTCATTCAGACTACGTTTAAGAAGGTTATTTTTTCCTTCTAACGAATTTGATTTTGAGAGCTCCTATGGTCACTTGACAAGACCAATTCAGTTTGAACCTGTCAAGAACTATAAGGGGTGGACTCATCCCCGAAACTTCGTTGTAAGTGTCTTCAAGCACCTTATGAAGAGATCACTCTACAGAGATATGGTCCCTATGTTCATGGTCCTAATGATAAGAAAGCTCCAATAATGAAACCCGTTGTTCAAAAGCCACTTGAGAAGAAGAAGCCATGCGAGTGCTATCATCATGAGGCCTCTACCTCCAAGTCAGCCGCTCCTGCTAGACCACACGTTTAAAAGGTCAAGCGGGAGACTTGGAAAAGATACAACAGGTTTGACTGTTGGTGCTGCGACAAAGTTGGTTACGTTGTTGTGGATTGCTGGTTTAATCCTAGAAATATTGAAACTACTCAAGTTAATCATACGAGACAGACCACTCGTAGTGTTAACACTCGTAGGGGAGTATGCTAACAAAGAACCAAAGACCCAAATCTTATTGGGTTCTAAAGGTAAAATGATCTATGATTACAGGTATGTCCAAAGGCCAATAAAATGCCTATCTGGTAATTAGACAGTGGATGCTCTCGACATATGACCGGGACAAGAAGTCTACTTCAAAATTATACCTCAGTCAAAAATGGTTTAAAGGTTATCTTTTATGGCTCTGACCGAGACTACGGTATGATTTCTAATGGTGTAGTATCATTCACTGATGTAGCTTATGTGAAAGGATTAGAACATAATCTGATTAACATAAGTTAGTTATGTGATAAAAGTTTCACTGTTATTTTCTCTAAGGATCAATGCCTGATAAAATCGGCCTATACTATGGAGACGGTATTAACAGGCACTAGGAGTCGAAATATTTTTTGTCTTAATTTTTTATGTTTAGACACTTCTACCCTAGTGTGTTTTGTTGCAAAAGATAGTGCATCTTTTTGTGACCAATGACACAAGAGACTAACACACATTAATTTCAAAACTATTAATATGTTATTTTCTCAAGACCTAGTACATAACGCACCGACTATTAAGTGCATTAAAGAGAGTCCATGTCACGCATGCCAAATGGGCAAGCAGACAAGAGCTACCTTTAAGGGTATTGTTGATAAAGATTCCTCAAGGTGCTTGTATTTACTGCACATGGACTTATTCGGTCCAATGCAAGTTCGTAGCTTAGGAGGTAAGTCATACACGCTGGTAATTATTGATTATCATTCACGTTTTACTTGAGTGTTCTTTCTGAAACATTAGTCAGATACCTTTGATGTGTTCACGAATTTTGTCAGACAAATTCAGAACGAATTAAATCGTTTAGTGGTCAGAATCAGAAGTTACCATGGAATAGAATTCGTATCTGGTGCCATAACAGAATTCTGTGAAATTTAGGTATCTTTCATGAGTTTTCCTCTCCGCGTACTCCACAACAAAATGAAGTTGCTGAGAGAAGGAATAAAACACTTATTGAAGCATGTACTACAATGCTGACTGACTCCTCTCTACCAGAGTACTTATGGGATGAGGCCGTCAATACAGCTTGTCACGTGCAAAACAGAGCGTTGATCAACAAGAGTCATCGTAAGACTCCCTATGAGCTACTGAAAGGCAGAAGACCGACTGTGTCCTAATTCAGGATCTTTGGCAGTAAATGCTATGTACTTAATAATGAGAAATATCATCGTATAAAGTTTGGAGAAAAATGTTTTGAAGGTATTTTCGTAGGCTATAGTAGCCATAGTAAGACTTATAGAATTTTTAATAAGAAAACCCTGGTTGTAGAAGAATCTATTAACGTTGTATTTGATTAGACGAGCATGCTATAAAGCAGCTCTTCCAGTGTTTTCGTTGAAGATGCAGGTTCAAGGCTGAAAGAGTTAAGCTTGGATGTGACAATTGAAAAAAATGTTCAAAAGTTTATCAAGATCCCTCTCTAACCTCAATTGGAGAGGGAGATCACTAAGATGAAGAAGTTATCCAAGTTGAGGAAGACACTCTAGAAATAGAAGAAGCTCCCGATGCAAGGACCCTAGAGCTCAGACACTTGAGGGATCACCCGGTTGATCAAATCATAGAAGATTCTCGTGATGGTGTAAGAACTCGAAGAGGTACTGCTAATGAAAATATGCATTTGAGTTTTCTCTCGCATGTTGAACCAAAGAAATTTGAAGAAGCAAATGAAGACGCATCTTGGATAATTGCAATGGAAGAAGACTTCAATCAGTTCAAGCACTGCCAAGTCTTGAAGCTTGTGCCAAGACCTAAAGACAGAAATATAATTGGAACAAAGTGGGTGTACAGGAACAAGTTGGATGAAGATGAAACCATCATCAAAAACAAAGCCAGACTTGTAGCTAAGGGATATAGACAAGAAGAAGGGATCGATTTTGATTAGACGTATGCTCTAGTGGCAAGACTCGAAGCCATCAGGTTGTTCCTCGCATTTGCTGCTCTCATGGGTTTCATTGTTTATCAAATAGACGTGAAATCAGGCTTCCTCAATGATAAAATAAAGGAAGAAGTGTATATGGAACAACCCCCAGGTTTTATTGATTCTAATCTTCCTGATTATGTTTATTTATTATTTAAAGCATTATATTATTTAAAACAAGCTCTACGAGCTTGGTATGAAACGCTGTCTAACTTTCTTCTTGAGAACAAGTTCACAAGGGAAAAGATAGATAAAACATTATTTCTTAGGGAAGTAAAAGATAAGATTTTGCTAGTGCAAATCTATGTCGACGATATTATCTTTGGCTCTACTGATGACAACATTTGCAAGAAGTTTTCTAAACTTATGCAAGGGATGTTTGAAATGAGCAGTATAAATGAGCTGAAGTATTTCTTAGGACTTCAGGTGAAGCAATCTAAAAATGAAATTTTCATCTCTCAGACGAAGTTCAACAAGGAGTTGCTAAAGAAATTCAGAATGGAGAATGCAACCTCTATGAGGACTCCAATGGGTTCAGCTATGTCTCTTGACAAGGATAAAAAAGGGAAACCTTTTGATGAAACGAAGTACAGAAGCATAATTGGATCCTTGCTCTATCTTACTGCTAGCAGACCTGACATAATGTTTTCAACATGTGTGTGCTAGATATTAGGTGACTCTAAGGAATCTCACTACACAGTTGCAAAGCGGATTTTGAGATACCTTAAGGGAACATCAAATCTTGGCTTATGGTACCCAAGAAGTAATGGTAATGAACTAATTGGATTTTCAGATGCAGACTTTGCAGGTAGCAAAGATGACAGAAAGAGCACTTCTGAGACTTGTAAATTCCTAAGAAGAAGACTCATATCTTAGATCAGCAAGAAACAGAATTGTGTTGCAATCTCATCCGCCGAGTCAGAATATATTTCTGCAGGCAGTTGTTGTGCACAACTTCTCTGGATAAAGAATCAATTTGAAGACTACAACTTGAAGTTTAGAGACATTCCCATGTTTTGTGACTCCTCCAGTGCTATAACAATTGCCAACAATCCAGTTTCTCACAGCCGGACAAAGCACATCGAATTGAGATGTCATTTCATCCGAGAGCATGTGGAGAATGAGGACATTAACCTCCAGTATGTTCCAACAGATAGGCAAGTTGCAGGTATCTTCACGAAGCGGCTGGACGAGGCCAAGTTCTCCTTCTTCAAGAGAGAACTTGGTATGCTTAACAAGGAGTCCTGAAAAGTTCACAGTTGAAGTCAAGAGAAGATTCTACAATCAGCCACTTCCAAGAGAATTCTTACTCAGCAAACCTTCAGATAAATTCAAGTTCAGAACTGGATTTCTCGGAAAATTAACTTACATTTCTTGGAAAATTAATTTACATTTCTCGGAAAATTAACTTACATTTCTCGGAAAATTAACTTACATTCCTCGGAAAATTAACTTACATTTCTCGGAAAATTAACTTATATTTCTCGGAAGAACACCTTAAATGTTTCGAGAAGCATTTGGACTTCTCGACTTCTCGAGAAATCAGCTAACATAACCTTTCGAGAAGAATTCCAACCGACATTCCTCAGGTACGCTCTTCTTCATTCTTCAAGATTTTCAATTTTATATAAATAAAAAACTCCATAGAATGTCCAAATCCACACTTTCGAAAAAGCTCTTCCCGAGAAAAAACCCTTGAGTTCCGTTGGTTGCATCCTAAGTCTACGAGAGGCGAGGCATCGGCCTCAGTTGTGGATGGGGAAGGATGCGTTAGGGGTGACACATAAGAACGGTGAACCTTGGATGCGTTAGCAGCAGCTGTAAAGGCAACAAACCGAGCGGCGCATAAGATCGACAAACCAAGAGGCGTTGGCAGTAGCGGCGACGGATGATCGACGAGCTGCGCAACACAGTCGGAGCGACCGAAGCAACGCTCAAGTCGGGTTTCGTTTCCTCGCTCTGATACCATGTTGCGAATTATTGGGGCTCTCTAAAATTGCTTAGTAGGAGTAGCATCATGGCTATTTATAGCTGTTAAAGGAAAAATGTGTAAATGCCCAATATGAGGCCCATTTAGATCCTATTCTATTTTTAGGATTTAGTCCCACATCTTAGATTGGGAGCTCTTCTCCTCTTTTTATTTATATAAGTGTATAAGCGTACAAATGCAATGAGATGATGTATGTAGAACCTTTCTGAGAAATTAATAAAATAATGTTATTTTTCTCTCCTGTGTGTTTCTACATGGTATCAGAGCTAATTGATCCTTGATTTCTCTCTTCATCGGTTTCTCTCTTGGGCGGCTAGATTATTTCTAATCGCAGCCCCTTCCGCGAGCTCCTCTACGGGTTCCTCTCTTTCCCTTGGGCGGTTAGATTATCTCTAACCGCAGCCTCTTCTGCAAGCTCCTCTGCAATATCTTTCCCCATTCTTTCCCTCCTCTCCCTCTGTTCTTATAGTTCTCTCAGCTAGGTCCCACCTGCTTATCTTTTCTGCGGGCTGTTGTGGCTATCCAGTACCCACCGCTTCCCCTTCTTTTCGCTATCTTGCCCTCCTAGTCGTTGGTATCCCGCGATCTCTTTTTGTCGCAAGTTTATGTTATCTGGTCTTCTCGCGGCTGAGCTCGCCTCCTTCCTGCCCACCGTTCTACCCCCAGTTCTACCCGCCAATCCTATCCGCAACTCCTAGCCACAATCCCGTCGAGGCTAGTCCTTCTGCAACCTGGCGGCTTCTCTACTCACGCGATCAACTAGACCGCCAGTGTTTTCCCATCAAGCCGTCTTCTCCTCTACCTCATGTACTCCCTTCAGGCCGCCTTGTCTGCCGTCGGAGTACTAGTTGCAGCTCTTAGCCGATCGTATCTGCAGTTCGCCGCATACGCGAGCTATTCTTGTCGCATCTCGTCTCTGCTAGCCGCGAATCGTCGCAGCCTTTAGTCGCAGGTCAGGCTGCCACCGGGTCGTCTGTCCGCTGCTTCTCCTGGCAGCCGCCTCTCGAGCTCTTCTTCTGCCCGACAAGTATCTCTTGGTTGCAGCCCTTCTCCTGGCCGCATCCCTTCTCCAGGTCGCGACAACCATTCTCCCGGCCGTCGTTGCCTCTCAAAGGTGTTTGTTTTCTCAAACCACTAGTTCTCTGGCCGCTGGTGCTTCGTGTCGCGGTTCTAGTCGCAGCGTTGCCGCTTGTGTTGGTCGCCGGAGCTAGTCCTGCTCCTTAGCCGCGCGTGGAGATTCTTGCAGTCTGCTCTGTTCTCTAGGCCGTTATTTTCTTGCCTCCTGCTGGCCTTTCTACCTGCTCAGCTGCTCTTCTGCACCTGGCCGCCAGTTCTTTACGTAGCCGCTGCTCCTGGCCGTCTGGCCGCAGCCTCTGATAGCTTTTGCTTTGTTTGACACTTCCCCAATGGCTGCATATTCTACTCCCATCAACATTCAAAATGACATTGATGTCTTACACATCCAAATCGAGCACCTTCAAGGGCTGGTTGGCCGTTCCCCGGGTTCTGTTATGTCTATTTTTGATAGAGGGATCTCTTGTCTCGCTCGTTTTCATCCTGGATTATGGATTCCGGAGCAACACACCACATTACCCTGACAAAACCTTCACACTACTTGGATTTTGTGCATTTAAAGTTCATCACTGTTGCTAATGGTGACACCGCTCTGGTCTTTGGATCTTCCGATGTCCACCTTACTCTCTCCATCACTCTTTGCTCTGTGCTTCATGTTCTGGACTCTCCTTTTAATATCCTCTCTATTAGCTGTCTCATTCAAGACCTTGATTGCTGTGTAACATTCTCTTCCACCTCTTGTGTTGTGCAGGATCGCAAGACGCAAAATATAATTGGTAAAGGGCATCTGTCAAATGGGCTCTACATCCTAGACTCCTCCCCTCCCACAACCCTTTTCTCTTTTAGCTTTGTCAAGTGGCATTAGCATCTTGGGCATGCTCCTCTCCGTATCCTCCAAAAAGTTCTCCAAGATTTGTCCCTCCATGACTTCACATGCGAGTCTTGTATCTACGACAAACACTATTGCTCTACTTTTTCCCCTCAGGGTACTCGGAGCGCTGCTCCCTTTGCTCTAATCCATTTTGATATTTGGGGACCCTACAAAACATCAAGTATTTTTGGCTACCGTTTCTTTGTTACTTTTATAGATGATTACTCTCGAATAACATGATTATATTTCCTTCGTGATCTCTCCAAACTACCTCGCGTATTCCTTGTTTTTATTATTGAGACTCACAATCAGTTCTCTACTACCATTAAAATCCTTCGAACCGATAATGCCCGTGAATATACAGGTCATGTGTTTACTGACTTATGTACTGAGTTTGAAATCATCCATCAAACCTCGTATGCGTATACCCCCCAATAAAATGGTGTTGCCGAATGGAAGAATTGTCACCTCCTTGAAGTCACACGTTTCCTTATGTTTCAAATGTATGTTCCTAAACTGGATTGGAATTTCGCGGTGTCTACAATAGGCTATCTTATTAACTGCATGCCCTCCTCTTTTCTTAATTTTGCGGCTCCTTTTAACCTTCTTTTTCCCTCCACCCTCCCTTTTCAGTCACACTCCGTGTCTTCGGCTGTATCTGTTATGTTCATAATCTTGACCCACCCACTGACATGCTTGCTCCCTGTGCCACAAAATATTTTTTTGTTGGCTACTCACGTACTAAGAAGGATTATGTATGTTTCTCTCCCACGAATCGCAAGGTTGTTACATCCGCTGATGTCACTTTTCTCGAAGACCCGCCCTATCATTCCTTGCCCACTTAGTCTCCAAATCTGCCTCTCTTTTTGCAGCCTGTTGTTCCTGTTACTTATAACCTTCCCCCTCTCCTTCCCACACCACTCCCATCAAAACCTCCTCTAATTCATGTAAATACTCGTCGTCGTCCTTCATCTTCCGCTCTACGGGAGATGCCATCTACTGATGTTAATTGGCGGCCTGCAGATTTGGTAAATGTCTTTACTGCTCACTCGATGGTAAATTATGTCTCCTTACACCGTCTCTTCTTGGAACTTAGGAAATTTGCACTTTCTTTATCCTCTATTACCACCCCTATCTCTGTGTAGGAGGCTCTCCGACATTCGGGCTTGCAGGAGGCCATGAACGAGGAGATGTTTGCTCTTTGGGCAAACCAAACTTGGGATCTTGTCCCTCTTTCTCCTGGACAGACCTGTGTGGGTTGTAAGTGGGTGTTTGCCATCAAACAGGGTCCGGATAGGACCGTTCAATGTTTGAAGTCTCACCTTGTGGCTCGTAGTTTTACTCAACAACAAAGTCTAGATTATGACGAGACCTTCTCTCCAGTCACCAAACTCAATACCGTTCGCGTTTTGATCTCGCTCGTTGTTCATCGACACTGGACGTTGCATCAATTGGTGTTAAAAATGCTTTTCTTAATTGGATGCCAAGAATGTTTTTCTCAATGACGATTTGCAGGAAATCGTCTGTATTCAACAACCTCCCGGGTTTGAGACCACTTGAGAGTCTCTTGTATGTCGTCTGAAGAAATCACTTTATTGTCTCAAACAGTCTACTCGGGCATGGTTTGACAAGTTTAGTCAGACTGTTTCGTGTTGTTGGGTTTACTCGGAGCAGCCGACTTCTCTTCATTGACTCGTCATCGTCAAACAAGAACAATGATTCTCTTGGTATATGTTGATGATATTTTGATTACAGGAGACGATCTCACAGGAATACATATGATCAAACAACATCTAGCTTCTGTCTTCGATATTTCCTTTATCTCGAGGTGGCTCGGCGTTCTGATGGACTTGTTTTATCTCAACGAAAGTACTGCCTTGACTTTCTTCATGATGCTGATTACTGTGGATGCATGTATGTTGATACTCCAATGATTATCAATCACAAGCTATGTGCTTACTCTTCAGACTCCAAACTTCTCCCACCAAACCCACCAAACCCAGAGTATTATCGTCGTCTTGTAGGAAAACTAATATATCTCATGGTTAGAAGGCCCGATATATCATTTTCTGTTGGAGTTGTCAGTCGGTTTATGTATAAACCACGAATCTTTCATCTCCAGACAGTTTAGCGTATTTGTCGATACTTGATGACTACTCCTGGGTAAGGACTTGTCTACAAGCCTTCTTCGTCTCCCTTATCGCTCATTGCATATTTTAATGCTGATTATGCTGGTTCTTTGGATGATCGTCGTTCCACGAGTGGATACTGTACTTACTTTGGAGGACATCTCATTACCAGACGCAGCAAGAAGCAGTCCGTTGTTGCTCTCTCATCTGTTGAGGCCGAATATCGTTCAATGACGGCTGTTGTGTCTGAGCTTACTTGGCTTGAAGGTCTCCTAGGTGATTTAAGAGTCAAACTTTTATCACCGACCACTCTATTCTGTGATAGTCAAGTTGTCATACATATTGTTAAGAATCCTGTTTTCCATAAACGAGCCAAACACATTGAAGTTGATTGTCATTTTATTCGGGAAAAAAGTTCAATTGAAGAAGCTAGAGTTACAACACGTTTCTGTTGTTGGGCAAGTTGTTGATATTCTCACCAAAGCATTACCTCGTCCGTTATACTACCAGTTTTTGTCCAAGCTGGTTTCTTACGATATACATGCTTCAGCTTGCGGGAGAGTATTAAAGGAAAAATGTGTAAAGGCCCAATATGAGGCTCATTTAGAGTCTATTCTATCTTTAGGATTTAGTCTCACATCATAGATTGAGACTTCTTCTCCTCTCTCTTTTTCTATATAAGTGTATACGTGTACAAAAACAATGACATGATGTATGTAGAACCTTTATGAGAAATTAATAAAATTCTGTTATTTTTCTCTCTCCTGTGTGTTTCTACGTTAGCCTACAAGAATAAGCCTAATTATATATAATATAACAACAAAACATATCCTGTATCCTAGGTTCTTTGAAGAATGCAAATCTCATATCATTTTTTGTATCATATCTTGTATCTCATCTTATCCCTATTAGCATAAGGTTTACTTAGCTCCCTCACTCATCATATCACGATGCCTTTTAATTTACTGTGATATTTTTGATAGAGAAACAATAAATCTCAATTATCTATTCACAAGAGTAAGGAAATATATATACAAATACATGGGAGAGTGTTCACAACACCCCCGGTGAGTCTAAGATTACTCTGCCACACATTAAGTACACTATATCTTACACCCCCCAACTCACGGGGGATCATACACCGAGAGTTTGGGTAGAAGATAAGCATGTTGGGTTCTAGTCTGCGGCTTAGTCATCAAATCTGCAATCTGCTGCTTGGAAGGAACAAATGAGCAAGAGTACCATGAACATATTGCTCACGCAGGAAGAAAGCATCAACCCTGATATGCTTGGAGAGTGAGTGCTTCACCGGGTTCAGAGTAATCTGAATGGTCATCGGTGTTATCACAGTAAAGTGGGGTGAGATCTGGAGAAGAGACACTAAGGTCCTCAAGGTGCCAATGAAACCAAATAATATCCTCAGCGGTTGTAGTCATGGCCCGAAGCTCAACCTCAGTGCTGGAACGAGAAACACCAGTCTATTTCTTGGACTTCCATGCAATAAGAGAAGAACCCAGAACGAACAAAAACTAGTGTCAAAGCGACGGTCAACAGGATCAATAGCCCAGGTAACATCCGAGTAAACACAGATCTGTAAAGAACTGCTGCTGGAGAAGAAAAGATCACGAGAAGTCGTTGCTCAGAGATAGCGCAGGAGCTGCAGAAGGTGACCATACTGCACAGAGGTAGGCGCACTAACAAACTGGCTCAACACATGAACTGCATGGGCAATTTCAGACCGAGTAATGGTGAGGCTGACAAAGCTCCCAACGAGGTGGCGGTAGCGGGTGGGGTCGGAGAGTGGAACATCATCATCCGGACATAGCTGAAGGTGAAGCTCCATAGGGGTATCTACTGTGCGAGAGTCAGAAAGAGCGATCTAGGAGATCTGATGCGTATCTCTGTTGAGAGAGCTGAAAACCGCTGTCTGTGGAGCTGACCTCAAGACCCAAAAAGTAGCTCAGCTGTCCAAGGTTGGTCACCTAAAATTGTTGTTGAAGGTGATACTTGACGAAGATCACATGCTAAGGATCATCGCCTGTAATGATCATTTCATCCACATCAAGTAACAAAAGAGTCTGACTACAAGAAGAAGAATGCACAAACAGAGCTGGATCATGTGGACTTGGCTAGAATCCGACAGCTGTAATGACTGAGCCGAAACGAGCAAACCATGCACGGGGTGCCTGCTTGTACCCATAAGGGTCTCGCCTCAAGCGACAAACAAGGCTAGGAGGAGGGGATAGACCGGGGGGAGGAAGCATGTATATCTCCTGCTGAAGATCACCACGAATAAAGACATTCTTCACGTCGAGCTGAGACAGAGGCCTAGTGACGAACAACTGCAACTGCAATAAGAGTCCAAACCGTAGTCATATAAGCGACGGGAACAAAGGTCTCATTATGACCCCTTCCCAGCTCCTACTGAAAACCATGAACAACTAGCCGAGCCTTGTACTTCTCTACAGATCCATCGGAGCGAGTCTTGACCTTGAAGACCCACTTGCAAGTAATCAGAACAGCACCAAGTGGAAGAGGAACAAAGTCCCATGTACGAGTACACTCAAGTACCTCAAACTCAGCAGATATAGCAACCTGCCACTCATGTATCTAGGTTGCCCCACAGTAGGTTGTCGTCTCTGGAGTACTACAAGCAGTAGCAAAAAGGGAAGGAAGGTCCATCGGTAGTGTAGCGAGGATCAGGCGGTCAGGAGGACGTCGCTCATGAGGTGGGTTGCGACGCCCAGGAGGATCGTCCACAGGATACTTGTTGGAGGAGGCAGGAACTTAGTCTGGGGGCACTGGAGGCGAGGGGACAGAAGCAGCAGGAGGAGGACAACGAGTGTTGTGATATGGAAGGGGTACGATGAATGCGTTCAGGGGAGAAGTGGAAGGTGGAAGGGAAATATGAGAAGATGAGGCTGGAGAGGTCGGAGATGGTGTAGACGGTAGCAAGAAGAGAGGAGGTGGACATACCGGTGGAGAGGAGGAGACATGAAGCGGTGGTGTGGGAAGCGTGAGATACGAAGTCGACGTGCAATAGGATCATAACATCGATAGCCCTTGTGCTCAGTACTGTATCTGAGAAAGACACAAGATACAGATTGAGCAGGGAGCTTGGTGCATCCTCACGTGAATGAAGAAGAACCCATAACAAAACAACGACAACCAAAGACACGCGAATGAGTATAACGTAGGGGTCGGGAGTACAGACATTCACCAGGACACCGACCCTGAAGAAAAGTGGAGGGCTGCAGTTTAATGAGATAAATAACAGTGGAGACAGCCTCAGCACAAAAATGAGGAGGAACGTGAGAGGAGATGACAAGAGTGCGGGATGTCTCAATGATGTGGCGATGATTCCTTTTAGCAGTGTCATTCTAAGCGTGGGCACCAGGACAAGCAAGCTGAGGGAAAGTACCGTGGGTAGCTAGCAAGTCACAAAAAACATGAGAGAGGTACTCCCCCTAGAGTCATTCTAAGCATGGGCGCGAACCACTGGGATGACCAAGTCGGTGATGCCATTGAGAGAAGCCCACTGAAGGAAGAATAAAAGAGGAGGTTGTTGGTGACAATGGAGTTGATGAAAGGTGAAGACGATCAAGGATGTAGACCCCGCTATGGCGACGGCCAACTCCAAGGAGTGTCCCTGTCAGACGATCCTGCACACGATAAACAAACTCATCAAAAATAACAAGGCGACCGCAAGACATGAGTTGACTAGCGGAAATAAGGTTCATGGATAATTTGAGTATGTATACTACATCAGGAATATGAAAATGGGTATGAAGGAGTCCACGACTGGTATATGGGAGAATAGTCCCATCAACAACCATAACACTAAGGGCAGGCGAGACGGGCTGACAGGGCAAGAGATGAGTGGCATAATGGGTCATGTAAATGGAGGCTCCAGAGTCAAGTAACCAGTCGGAGGAAGAGATACCTGCATGGGCGGAGGCAGCCGACTGAGAGGCAGAGACACCAGAAGCATCCGGTGAGAGCACAGAGGTAGAGGAGCGATATAGTGAACCGTGAGATAGCTCCTGGACAATCTGCTGGGCAAGCTCAGAAACAGAGAGAGACTGTGACATAGCAGAGAAATAAGCCAAAAGAGCACCAGGAGCACGCTGCTGACCAGACTGTTGAGCCCTCTGAAACTTGCAGCACTCAGATTTGACATGGTCAAGACACTGACAGTAGTGACAGTAGCCAGGCTGGCGTCGAGGAGCACTGAACTGAGCAGCAGAGGGCACTGGAGGACGAGGAGCAGTCTGTGCCGTTGCAATATAACCCGACGAAGGCAATAGAGGAGTATTCACAAGGGAGGACTACGGTGGAAACTCGGGAGCAGCAAGGACAACATGAGTCAACACATGAGAAGACACAATAGTGTTCATGGAGTGGAGACGAGTCTCTTTAGCAATTACCAAAGCCAATATATCGCTGAGAGAAGGTGGAGGATCCCGGTAGAAAAGTTGGGCACGAACAAGCTCGAACTCGGGACGTAAGCCAATGAGAAAGGCATAGTAGTGTCCAAGGAGTGGAGTTGTCCGAGCGCTACTTCGCCATGTCGGAGCGCTGGACGGAAGCGACAGTACTAACAGTGGAAGAATCATCCACAAAAGAGAATGCTAATGGAGGCGGAGCGGGCTCAGAGCCATCAATGTGGCCCCATAGATCTAGACCATAGAGAATCACGCCGACGGTAGCGGACTAGGCTTTGTAGTTTCGTCCATCGAGGATGACGTCCACATTTTGGAGAAAAGCAGAGGAGTAACAGGCCTTCGGGGCTGCAGAATCTGCCGGAGAAGATTGAGAAGGCAGGATTGAAACCGGAGTAAGAGGCCAAGTGGAGGCGTGTTGGAGACGCGCTGGGATTTGGATTGATCTGAGAAAAAAAACCACGACCGAAATGTCGGAGACGTGTACTAGACACGCTGAAATCAAGATCGTTTGAGCCTCGTCTGATTCGGGAAGTGCTGAAGTAAGAACGCCAATCGGGATCGAGGGAGGAGAACCAGCGACCGAAACACTGGAGATGCATAGGGGACGCGCTGAGATCAGGATCGGCGGAGCCTCGTCTGGTTCAGGAAGTGCTGGAGAAGGAAATGCCGATTGGGATCGAAGGAGGAGAACCAGTGGTTGATCGAGATCGGGACGGCAGGAGAGTCGCGGAAGCTGACTCACAGCGGCGGGAGACGCGCAAAAATAGTGACTGTGACGGGATCGGGATCGAGAGCAGGGAGAGAACGGCGAAAATCCTAGATGGGTTCTGATACCGTGATAGAGAAATAACGAATCCCAATTATCTATTCACAAGAGTAAGGAAATATATATACAAATACATGGGAGGGTGTTCACAACACCCACAGTGAGTCAAAGATAACTTTGCCACACATTAAGTACACTACATCTAACAATTTTGAAGTCCAATTCCTGCTACTATTTCCAGTATTTGACAATCAACATTACAAGCAGCTTTTTTGACACTTGTACGTTGTTCACTGTACTAGGCCAACAACTTGTGGTTCCATATCGATGCTGCATATGCTGGCAATGCTTGTATTTGTCCAGAATACCGGTACTATATTGATGGTGTGGAAGAAGCAGATTCATTCGGAATGAATGCACATAAATGGTTGTTAACAAATTTTGATTGCTCCTTGCTTTGGGTGAAGGTATTCTGTCATCTTATGCGAAAATTTGCACATGTTTTTGCTCACGGCTATCACAATTTCCGTTACTTGTGCTGGTAATGTATTCTTTTCTTATGCTTCCAGAACCGAAGTGCTCTTATTCAGTCCCTATCCACTAACCCAGAGTTTCTTAAAAATAAGGTAATCTCTATTTGTTTTCTTTTGCTGAAGATATAGTGGTTGCGGATAATCGTTAATGGTTAATCCTTCAATTGCGCTGATCCTAGAGTATGAATCTTATTTTTAGTTTAATATCGATATTTATTTCAGGCATCTCAAGAGAATCGGGTCATCGATTTCAAAGATTGGCAAATTCCTCTTGGACGGCGTTTCAGGTGCCAAAAAAACTGTCCTTGACCAATGCTAATTGATGATGGAAAATATTTTGGAGCTAATACAAATTTACCAAATCTGATACTGCACATTAAGAATGATCATACAAGTCTAGGAATACCATAGGAATAAAAAGGTTCCTCAGCTTAAATTAACACTCTTTGAAGAAGTGTGTAAGAGCCTTTTTAATTTATTCCAGTATTTTTATCCCTATTTGTAGACAATGACATACATCTAAAGAAATATTGTATAAATTGGAACATATTGATTTCTAATTACATATATCAAAACATTGTCAAGTAATTTGCTCTATGATGAACGAATAAGATAACGATCCGTGGGATAAAGATCAATAGTTGTCTACAAATGTGTTAATAATCTCCCTTAAGTTAGTACATTGATAGATTCCATTCCTAACTTACTCAATATTTTTAAAATTTCTTGTTAGCAATCACTTAGTGAACATCTACTAATTGATCTTCAATTGGCATGCACCAAGTGCTAATTAGTCCACTCTTTAGCTTAATGTTTATGAAATTTCAATCAACTTCAAAGAGCTTTGTTTTATCCTTTTGAATTGGTGATTGTCATCACGTACTTTGTTGAGATTACAACCTGCATATGATTTCCTTTATAAAGAGATAGTCCACTTCAATATGTTTAGTACTTCCATTGAGATGGCAATCTATGGGTCCATCTTACATTTGTGTAGGTCAAACTACTCTAATGTGCTTGAGTATTTTCCAAACCACGCTTGAGGTGATTAGTTGAGTCCATATAATGACTTCTTTAGTATACATATCATACCACAATACTCCCTTGAGTTACGAAACCAGGTGATTGCTCCTTGAAAATTTCTTCCTCAAGGTGACTGCGAAAAAATGCATTAGTGATATCCAATTGAGCGGGAGGCCAATGATATATTGCACCTTGTGATATGATAACTTAAACATAAGTAATTTTAGCAACTAGAGAAATGTTTTATTATAGTCTACTCCATAGGTTTGGTTGTAGCTCCGAAGTAGAGTAGGCTTTGAAAGTCGAATCTAAACAGATGTAACCATAGCAGTTCCGGGGAAATTCTTTAACCAAGTCTAAATGATGCATGTAGGGGATGAGGAGTCTGAATTAAATTGCAAGAGGTTAGTTATATAATTATATGCTTACACAATAAACACAAGAATTTAGAAGAACTTTGATTTTAGCTCGCCCGTGATTAGACTGAAAATACTTTCATGTGAAATGCAAATAAACCTTGTAAATCAATATGAAATCAAGGAGCAAATATGTATACTATCACATCCATATGAAGAAAGTCATGACATATAATTAAATGAAAACAAGAATGCAAAATAACGACTTATGCATGCATGTAGAGGTGTGGTTTTGAGGTGTTGATGATTTGGCGGTGTCATGATATAGAGAGGATGAAGGCGCGGGAGCAGGGGGAGTGGAAGAACTATCCTTGTTTGGACAGTCCCTAACGACAAGGAATGGGGCTGCGAGGACAAACGTTAGCTGTGAGGCTAGCTCCGGGTGAGGAACGGTCACAGAGGGAGGATCGAGGGAGGTGAAGGATGAGGCAGATTGCTGCGGGTGAGGGGCTGATTCGATGAAGGGAGATGGAGTGGTGGTGGCTCAAGATTGAGGCAAGAGGAGACTACAACTTCGAATTAGGGAGAATAGGCTGCTGCGGTTTGGGATCAGGGAGAAGAGGTGATTGTGGCTAGGGACCGAACGCCGGAGGAGAAGGGGGAAGGAGCGGCAGGTCGAGGTATGGGAGGCCGGTGCGGCTCGAGAATGTATATGGAATTGACTATAGTATTGGGAGAGGAGTTGGAATAAGGTGAACTTTGTGGGGGGATAACCCTAGGAATCGTCATCTAGCCTCATGGAATTGGCACTATGAGGAGCCGCACATTTGAAAATTTGGGATCAAAGCTTCGAGACCCCACCCCTAATATACAAGTGTATAAATAAAGAAACGGAACTAGGGCAACCAGTATGACCAAATCATAATGCACATTCATTTCTCTTGCGACAAATACTAATATATTGTCCGGACTTTTTTTTACATGAGCACATATCAAATTGATCGTTCAGATGCATCCGCGAACTTGGATTGTGCAGACGAAGACTAGATCAATGCTTCCTGCGGAATAAACGTGTGGTTCATTGAGACTATCGATCTCATTGTGTATGGTGATTTCCATCAACTCCCTCAATCTTGATAACATATCTCTAGCGAATGAAGATGATCATACTCTCGACTTAGCATATGGCCAAGTCTTTCGAGCTCTGTAGGTGAAATCTTGGTATCATCAGAAGTTGTTGAGATGTGATTATTTTTGTTATTATGTTTCCGCGTGTGAAGATTTAGTCACACATTTTTTCGTCCTTTATGAGCGTTTTGTATCCCTTTATATATCCCTTATATGGATGAATAAAGTAATTAGAATTTTCATCTCTCAAATCAACATGGTATCAGAGGCTTAGGGCTTCCGATTATGCCTCTGCCTCCTTCCGCAAATAGCACTCCGCTCACCCGTTCCCGCTCGCCCGCTCCTGCACGCAGTCGCTCCTCCCGTCGGAGGCTCTTCCCCGTCCGGCCTCACCTTCTGCGACCAGGTTCTTCCGCCTCCGTGCTCTATCCAGGATTCGTCGACCTCCTCTCCAACAACCTCTTCGCCCTCCGCCAGCGGCTTCCCTGCTCTTCTTCGGCGGTTTCCACCCCACCCCCGCAGCGGGTCTCAATCTTCGCAGGCAGCCGACTCTTCTTCCTCCGTTCTTTAGTTATTTTCCAACGGTTTGCGACCGTTTTTTGTCCCTTGACATTGAAAATGTTGCTCTAAACTGATGGCCTTTCCTGTGTCGGTCCTTATTGGCATTTCCTTCATGATCTTGATATCGTTCCTTCCTTTGTGAGATAACCCTAGTTTCTATCTAGGTCTTTGGGGTGTTTCCTCTTGGTGGTTCTTGTTTTTGGTTCTTGCATATCATGTCGGGGACTAAGAGATCTCCCTCTTTCTCTTTCGGTACCGGAATATCCTACACTGCCTTGCCGCCGGGTGGCTCAGCTCGGTCTGGTCATGACCACAATACCCCTCAAATAACTATTCTACGACTGGATATTTCCAATTTTCTCTCGTGGTCTCGGGCTATTACACTATCCTTGAAGAGCAGACGTTTGTTCGGTTATTTTCTGGGGACTATTCCGACACTTGCAAAGGATTCTTCGGAGTGGCTACAGTGGGAGTCTGAGAACCCCCTTGTGATGTCTTGGTTTACAAACTCTATGGTTGACTCGAATGCCCGGAATTACCTATTTTTGGAGACCGTAACAGATATTTGGAAGAGGGCCGAGGCTACTTACTCCTGTAGGGGCAATACTGTCCAGATTTTCCTGATGCGTCGGAAGATCTTTCTCCTTCGTCAGGGTGATCGACCTCCGTCTGTCTACTACCGGGAGTTCACTCAACTTTATCAAATCACTTTGACTCCCTCACTCTGGTGTCTCCTGAGGATGAGATTCTTGTTCAAGCTCAGGAAGATAGGAACCAAAATTTTGAGTTTCTTTATGGTCTACAACGTGACTTCGGTCAGATTAGTGTTCAGGTTCTTGGGCGTACTTCTCTGCCGTCTCTTCCAGAGATTTTCAGTCTTGTTCAGCAAAAGTTTGATAGGCGACAGACTTGGACCACTGATACTGCTCCAGAAGAGTCTACCCTGGCTCCTCAAAAGAGTCTGCCCAGCTCCGAAGAGACACCGCCTCCCACTGTCCAGCCCGCCTCTCTAGCTCTGTCTGCCGATGAGATCCATGCCTTTCGTCACCTGATGCAGCAATAGTTTTTGGATTCTTTTGCTTCTTCATCTTCCTATGCTAATCATGGACTCTCAAGTGCTCATAATGCATCTTCTCATCCTTCTACCCACTGGATTATCGACTCTGGGGCAATGAATCATATGACCGTCTCTGCTACAGGTTTTGTGTCTTACCTCCCTTTGTCTGGTAGAGATAAGGTGAGCATTGTGGATGGTTTCTTATCTCCTATTGCTAAGAAAGGAACTATCCTCTGCTCCTCTCTTACTCTATCTTATGTTCTTCATGTACCCATGTTTACTCGTAATTTTTTTTCCATTAGTCATTTAACAAACTCTATGAACTGTTCTATGACATGTTTTCCCTTGTCTTGTGTATTTCAGGACCTGAAGACGAGAATGGTGATTGACTCTACGTGTTTGATTCTTCTACTCTTGCTTCTCCTCCCCAGGCCCTTCATGATGATCAGACGGCCACTTTGGAGTCCTAGCATTGCCGTCTTAGACATCCTTCAATTATGTCTATGAAACATTTATTTCCCACTTTAACTGTTGTATTAGTTGATAGTTTTCATTGTGATGCTTGTGAACTTGGTAAACTTCATCGTACTTCTTTTAATCACGTTTCTTCCCCTAGTTCTGTACCTTTTCATCTTATTCATAGTGATGTTTGGGGGCCTTGCCCTGTTTCTTCCATCTCTGGTTGTCATTGGTTTGTAACTTTTATTAACTGCTTCTCCCGTACAACATGGGTTTATTTAATGAAGGTTGAAGATGAGGTTTTTCCATTATTTCAACTGTTTCACAAAATGGTTGCTATGCAATTTGACATCTCTATCAAAATTTTTCCCACCGACAATGGTCGCGAGTACATGGATTCCCAATTTGATCGTTATCTTGTTCATCACAGCATTCTCCACCAAACGTCTTGCGTTTACTCCCCTTCTCAAAATGGAGTGGCTGAACGGAAGAATCGTCATCTTTTGGAAGTTGCTTGGTGTCTTCTTCTCAAAATGCACCTTCTAAAGTATTACTGGGGGGATGTTGTTCTCACTGCCGCCTAGCTTATTAATTGTATGCCCTTACGTGTCCTTGGGTTTAACTCTCTCCCTCACACTCTTCGGGTTCCCTTTATACTCTAGAACCCCGTATATTCGGCTGTGTTTGTTGTCTATATTTTTTAAAGGACTAAACCTGATCCTCGTGCTCGTAAGTGTGTTTTTATAGGCTATGCTCCTACTCAAAAGGGATATAAATGTTTCGACTCGGTCATAAAAAAGTTTTTATTGCCATGAACGTCACTTTCCTTGAATCTGAGAGCTACGGGCCCTCACTTCAGGGGGGACCTCTCCTATGTTGGAAGTGAGTTCCTTAACTCCGTTACCCATTCCTCTATTATATCACCGCCCCTTAACTCCGTCTCCTATTACTCATGTGCCCAAGGGAACACACACCAACCCTATCAGAGTCTCAGTACAGACATCTGATCCGTCATCAGGATCCATTATTCTAAGAGAAGGTACTTTTACACAATACCTGTTATCTCAGTTCGTCTCCTATTCGTTCCTAATGGCTTCCCATAGAACTTTTGTCTTTTCTTTGGTTGCTACTTCTATCCCTACCTCATGTCAGGATGCCCTATCTGATGACAGGTGGAAGGCGGCTATATTTGAAGAAATGCATGCCCTTGACAAAAATCACACATGGGATCTGATACATTTGCCTAAAGGGAAGGTTGTTGTGGGATGCAAGTGGGAGTTTTCTATCAAACAGAATACCTTGAGAGTTGTTGAGAGATACAATACAAGGTTGGTTGCAAGAGGGTATACTCAGACAACAAGAATTGATTACCAGGAAACTTTTGCACCTGTTGCGAAGGTGAACTTTATAAGGATTCTTCTGTCGTGCGCTGCCTGTAAGGGGTGGAGCCTCAGTCAGTTGGATGTGAAAAATATGTTCCTTCACGGTGATCTACAAGAAGAGGTATAAATGGCTCTACCCCCTAGCCTCTCTCCTAGAGGGTCTGAAGGCAAGGTGTATAAGCTGAAAAGCCTTTGTATGACCTGAAATAGTCTCCTAGAGCCTGGTATGGTAGATTTCACATGGAAATAACATGCTTTGGGTACTCCCAAAGTAATGAAGACCATACCCTCTTCATCAAACACAATAAAGGAAAGTTAACTGTCCTGATAGTTTATGTGGATGACGTCATTATAACAGTAGACGATCAGGATGAGATTCAAGCATTAAAAGTGAGACTGGCAAAAGAATTTGAAGTAAAAGACTTGAGGAATCTCAAGTACTTCTTAGGTATTGAGATTGTAAGGTCCAAATATGGGATATTCATATCACAAAAAATATACGTTTGACCTCCTTGAAGCCTCAGGAATGAGTGGGTGTAGATCGGCTTACACTCCAGTCGAAGTCAACCACAAACTTGAAAGAGATGATGGTGACACGATTAAAGACATCCCCAGCTTTCAGAGGCTAGTTGGAAAATTGATCTACTTGTCGCATACTCGCCCAGATATATCATATGTTGTTGGAGTACTCAGTCAATATATGCATTCCCCAAATGCCCGACATGTTGATGCTGCTCATTTATCCTCAGATATCTCAAGTCCTCACCTGGGAGAGACATCCTGTTTTCATTAAATGAAGAGCTGACAAGTCATACAGTGTCTAACAAACTCGTTGACATTGTGCTTCGTATTTGGCCAATAATATCGTGCACTAGCGAGTTCTAACAATTTGGGTTAGCCTACGTGTCCACCTAACCCGGAAGAATGGAGCTCCCTGAGTAGTTTCTCCTGAAGAGGTCCTTCGCAGATGCAAAGGCGGGTGCCCCTAAACAAATAACTCTCACTCACGACGTACTGTGTGGTGAGCTCATTCCCACTGTGCTTACATGAAATCCAAATGTCGTGGAAGAACGGATCGGTAACGTAGAGGTCGCGTTGTGAATCTAAGTCAGTGATGTTAGGCTGCAGTGTAACTAACAGATGAGTGCGACGACTAAGTGCGTCGGCTACTCGGTTCCTGATATTGGGTTTGTGCTTCAAATGGAAAGTGAACTCCTGTAGGTCAGCAGCCACTTGGCGTGACGTCTGATCTCCTTCTGAGAGTTCAAATGTTTTAGAGTCTCGTGATCAGTGTTCAACACAAACTCACGTTGAATCAGATAGTGTCTCCAATGACGGAGAGCCTGAACGATGGCATAAAACTCCAAGTCATAAGTGGAATATCTAGTCTTCGCCTCATTCAGCTTCTCACTAAAGAATGCTATGGGTCGACCATCCTTACTCAAAACTGCGTCAATGCCTATGTTAGATGCGTCACAATCAACCTCAAAATTTTTATCAAAGTCAGGCAGCGCTAATACGGGTGCACTCGTAAGTCTCTCTTTAACCAACAAAAATGCGTGTTCGGCTTATTCAGTCCAAACAAACAATCTTTTCTTCAATAAATCAGTCACAGGTGCGATCAATGTACTAAAATTCCGAATAAACTGCCGATAAAAAGATGCTAGCCCATGAAATCCTCGAGCCTCAGTAATTGTCCTAGGGCTAGACCATGATTTTATCGCATTGACCTCCTCTCTATCAATTCTAATGTCCTCAGAAGAAACGATATACCCTAAGAAGGTCATGCTACTCGTCAAAAACTTGCACTTCTTCAAATTTCTATATAATTTATTGTCACGTAGAATTTCTAAGACTTGTCAAAGATGAATCATGTGCTAATCGTGATCAAGGCTATAAATCAAAATATCGTCAAAGTAAACCACTACGCAGACTGAAATGAGTGGCCTAAGCACTTGATTCATCACTCGCATAAATGTGATGGGGGCATTGGAGAGCTCAAAAGGCATCACCAACCACTCATATAATCCTTCTTTAGTTTTAAATGCAGTCTTTCATTCGTCCCCAGGTCGAATTCTAATCTTGTGGTACCCACTTTTTAAGTCAATCTTTGAAAATACATGAGATCCACTAAGAATATCTAGCATGTCATCCAAGCGATATTTGATCATAATTTTATTAATCGCTCGACTATCCACACACATACGCCATGTCCCATCTTTTTTAGGAACTAGAAGTGCGGAGACGGCGTACAGACTCATACTCTCTCTAACGTGATCCTTCGAAATTAGATCGGTCACCTGCTTATGCAACTCCTCATGCTCTTTGGGACTCATGCGATAATGGGGCAAATGAGGTAAGCTAACTCCTGGTATGAGGTCGATGTAGTGTTTTATATCCCTCATCGGGGGTAGCTGATCCGGCAATTCTTCCGGCATAATTTCAGAGAACTCGTCAATGAGAGGACGCACCTTACTAGGGATGTCCAAAGTAGTGGGACTATAATCGATACCTGACAACATATATACGACATCACTATCCTTCATCTCCTCCTGGAATTGGGCCCTGCCAGTAACATGGTGGCAGAGGGAAAGGATATCGCAGAGATAGTGGTAGAAGGGAGTGAAGTCCTCTCTGGGGCTTTGGGAACAAGGCTATTCTTCTAGGGAAGAGGAACAATCTTGCGCCCGTTGCGCTCGAAGGAGTGAGAGTTCCTTACACCGTCGTGAACGACGTGTCTATCATACTGCCAAGGTCGCCCTAATAGGATGTAACAAACCTCGATATTAGCAACATGACACCATACAACGTCCTGATACGTACTATCAATGAAAAACTCTACGAGGCACTGATGTGTTATAGGAATGGTCGTACTGCTAGTGACCCATGACATACTATAGGATTTTCCCAAGTGTTGTGTTTTCAGCTTCAGCTTATCAACCATGCGCTGAGAAATAAAGTTCTCCATACTACCGTTATCTATGATGATGGAGCAGAACTGCCCCTGTATACGAGCGGTGGTACAAAAAATATTGTTCCTCAGCCAGTCGTCGTCAGTAGGAGTCTTGGGAGTTAGGAGACTATGTTGGAGAACACACACTAACAGTTCGGGTTTCTCTCCCTCAACTTCGTACTCACTCTCTAACTCAATCTCAGGAGTCGGGCCAGTCTGGGAGTCACTAAGAAAGACCCCATACTCATGTTC
This sequence comes from Platanthera zijinensis, assembly GCA_039513925.1. Taxonomy (NCBI): domain Eukaryota; kingdom Viridiplantae; phylum Streptophyta; class Magnoliopsida; order Asparagales; family Orchidaceae; genus Platanthera; species Platanthera zijinensis. Next base: position 190,527,162 of record CM077080.1, on the reverse strand, counting down.
TGACCCACTCTTAGAATCGATGATGACGACGAAGTGGCGTCGCGGCCACTTAGAAGATTTATGGCCCGGCTCCATATACTTAAAACATCTAAACTTCCCAGGCTGAGATCTAGTGCTTATAATCTCCTTACCCTTGTTGGGAGGGGCAGGGAGTGTTGGGGTGCTTGTGGATACTGCTGGTCGAGAGGGCCCGGCAGGAGTAGAAGTGTGATTCGGGTGGGGCCTATCAGTAGACTTGTTCCCAGATGTTTGTTTGTGCAGTGATTCTACTCTACGCGCGCGACTCGATACCTCTCATAAGTCCTTATAATCAAGGAATTCTAATTGATCTCTGATGGAGTAGCGTAACCCGTTCAGGTAACGGGAAACGGTCATGTCATCGTTCTCTCGGAGGTCGAGGCGAGACTGTAAGACTAGGAACTCGTTTGTATATTCATCCACCGATAATTTGTCTTGACGTAGGTTGTGGAAACTACGATAGAGGGTCTGCACATAATCGGGTGGAACGTATTGTTTCCGAAGTTGCGCCTTAAACTTTGCCTATGTGGTGATCGGAGGATGCCTAAATTAAATCTAGTTTGCTCTAGCTGTCCCCACCAAACTAGGGTGGACCCTCTCAGTCTAAGCGTGACATACTCAACTTGCCTAGCTTGGGGTAATTGCTTCGAAGCCAGAAAATGATCCATTCTTTCGCACCACTCTAAACAACTCTCGGCTTAATTTGCCCTTCGAAGTCACCTACATCCAGCTTGATTCCCATATCCCAACGGGGTTTGTGACGTGGTTCGTTATGTGCTTCCGGGTCGGGGTTTGCGAGTTCCCGAGGTCGATGATCGGGGTCGTTTTCGACCACTGGGGAAGGTGTTCGGTTGACGTGCAAGGATGCTTCGATATTATTGACCGACGTGCGGAACTCGTTCATGACTTGTGTGACACTACCCACATTGGCGGTGAGAGTTTCGACTGTTTTCATCAAGTCGCTCATGCGTCGGCCCAAATCTCCTACGATGTTCTTTAATTGATCGACCCGCTTTTCCATCGAAAAATTTGCAAAATATTTTTTGTTGTTAAAATGCAAAATATTTTAGATGCTAAAAAAAATTCAAATATTTATTTTTTTTTCATTTTTTTAATTTTTTTTTTTAAGAGGTCCCGAGTGGGAGAAAAAATTAAAATTTTCTAAATTTTAAATCTTAGAGGCAAAATGATAATGATTTTTTTTTTAATTAAAATAGATTATAACCTCTTTTTTTAAGAGAATTATTTGAATTTAAAAAAAAAACTGATTGTGTGATTCACGGTAGAAGTGATTCACAATCCTCTGATACCAAACTTATGTAACCAAGGGTCAGGGTTTCAAAAATATTTATTCTTTTGTTGGAAAAATATTTTTCTTTTCTTTTATTTGAGATAAAAAAATAAAATTCGTTTTAGGGTTTTAATTTTGAGAGAACAAAGAAGGCCGCACAGCCAAATCGGATTTTGCACGCAAATCGATCTCATCTCTCAGAGCTTTAAAAGTTTGTTAATATCTCTCGAGTGGACTTCCCACGTGTCTTCATGAATTGAACCCTCCACGAGATTATTATTCAACTACAACAAATTTGTACCAATAATTTATGACTAACGATAAAATGAGCAAATAGAACGTTGGCGACAAGCTTATGATTATTTAGAGGATCACATAAAAATGACTAAAAATTGAAGCGAAAATACGCCAAAACACGGCAGAGGAGAATGTCCAATCCAATCCCGTCGGGCAGGGAAAACAGCAGGAAGACAGCAAGCGGCTTCGATTTCTTCAGTCGCAAGAAGACAATCCTGGATGAGGCCAGAATTGAGTATCGTAGTCGACGCCTTCCCTCACGCTGGGGCAGAGAGCGTCGACTACACCGGGCGGGAAAGACGTCGGAGTCGACGGAGGTAACGGGGGAGACGAGCGGCGGTGAGCGCGTAGTCAAGACTGTCGCCGATGCAGAAGTTGGCGGAGGAAACTGGCGACCGCCGGCGATGTGGAACAGGGAGGATTTGACTGACACTTTCAGAGAACAAAAATACGTCACTCTGCTCTTGTCCGGAATGCGACTTCTCTTGCACTGGCCTATATTTATTAGCATTGGTCTTCTTTGGCATAAAATTGGATTTTCTATTCTTCATCATATATATTTTAGGCAATAAATTTTGTCCAGCTTATATAAAATCTCCTCCTTCTAATAGCTCCAATTTAAATTTAAATTTATGTTTTCCCTAAAATAGTCTAAGCTTGCCACTAACGCCCTAATTACCAAATTACCGGACCTTTTTATTAAAGGTCTCATCGGACGGTCAACCCGACAAGCCGCAAATAGAAACGGTTAAGCAAAGAAATACATGAAATTAAAACGAATGCATAAAAAATAACGAAGCTACAAATGCATAAAAAAATAACGAAGCTAAGAAGCGTTGCAGAGCGCATCAATCATCTTATCCCCTGGCCTCTCCTCCGACAACATTCCAAGACCCATAACAACTTGGTATCATAGGGTACTCCTCCCCTCCTCGCAAGTCGGCATCCTCGGTGATCCGCAACCTCGCGAGCCCGATAATATCTCTCATACGGTCGTTGCGATTCTTAGCTCACACACCCTGTACCCAACCACGCGAACCCAACAACATCAACGCCCCAACGGTCGATCCCTCCGTCGTTTGTCGCACTCTGTTCCAGTGAGCACACCACCGCTGAGCACTCTACACTCCAGCAAAGCATCTTCCCGACTAGAGAAAATTGATGATGTCTTCCAGTCATTTTTGGACTTCTGCAACACAGTCAACGGCTTCCCGCGAGTGCCAAACATCGGCGAGCTGCGCAACGAAACCGCATGGCAATCGCTCGATGCGTTTTTCCCTATTGTCGTAGAAAATCCATTGAAGGAGACCAACGTCGCGCCTAGCCTGTAACACCCCTGATTTTTCTGTATTTATTTTAAATCACGTGGTGACGTATTTTTACGTCAGAGAGTTACGTTGACGCGCAGTTAACGGGTGCCGTTTGTTGGAGCACGGGTTTGCTCAGTGGGTTTTCCTGTATGATTAGTTTTGGCTTGGTTGTGCACCTTCCCTCGCGAGCCGTGTCTGTTTTGGTGACTCGGTGGAGCTTTTATAAGGATGTGGTGATGTTTTATCTTCGGGTGGTATTTTACTCGAGTTTGGTTTGTCGGATTTTGATTTCGACTTCGTCATTAGATTCGTAGCGTCGGTATTTAGCTACGGTGCGATTTTCGTAAGATTTCGAGTTGGTTTGGATTTCGGGTTGTTTTGAGATTATTTAAATAATTAATATTTTATTATATATATATAAATAGGTATAAATAGAAAAGGTCATGTCAAAACCCTATTCATCTTCTTCCTAAACCCGACAACGGTTTTTTTTGCGAAAGAGGAGCGAGCGGCAGACGGTGCGTGCGTTCGGCCGATGATAGGGAGAGCTCCGGTGGTCGGTTTCGACGAAGGAGTAGAGATTCTGAAAGCTCTCGGCGAGGGCTGCGCGATCGTGGTAAGTTTTCCTCGTTTACCCGATTTATTAGCGTTAGGGTTAGCGTTTTTGACCCATTTTTCCCTCCAAAAGTTTCAGGAAATGTTACTAGGGACTTTTCACAGCCGATCCTTGTCACGGTGCGAGCGGGATGCGTTTTTTCGGAGTTTCAAGGCAAGTGGATTTTCCCTCTTGCATGACCGTTTACTTGTTGTCTTTTCTTTCCTTTTCCTCCTCCCTTAGAGAGTAGGAGTAGTGTAGGATGAGCCTTGGAAGAACCCCCCCTAGGGTAGTGTAGGTTTTCGGCCAAGGCATGGAAATTAGGTGAAATGGTTTAAGTAAAATTCAGCTTATATCGTATGGTAGGATTCGGCGAGTATCGAGGGTAAAACCGTCGGGTATCAGGATTTAGTCTAAGGCAGTTTCGTCGAGTATCGACTTAGGCAGATTCGGCGAGTATCGCCGAATTTCGTTAAGGATTATTCATCGAGTAACGCGAGCCTTATTCATCGAGTATATGTATATTTTCCTAAGACCGTATCGTCGAGTATCGACTGGCGCGGGGTCGAGTGAAGTAAGAATCGTTGAATATAGTCTAGGTTTAATTAGTGTCGAGTGGCCGGTGAAGCCAAGGAAAATTCGGCGTGTATCAAGGGAAATCGTCGAGTATCGATGGTCGATTCGTTGAGTATCAATGCATTCGTCGAGTATCGTTATGCATTCGCCGAGTATCGTTATGCATTCTCCGAGTATCGTTAGGTAATTCGTCGAGTATCCATGTTATTCGTTGGGTATACTCGCTGAATTGACCAGGACTTAGAAATTTTTGCCGTTTTTGTCTGATTCGTCGAGTTTGGTCCTTAGGGTTTATTTTAGGTATTTTTGTTCCGTTTGTCATGGAAGGTGTTTAGACTTGGGTATTTGGGTTTTGTTGGGTTTTTAGGTTGTGTTTTAACGGCTAGATCGGCAGTGAATAATGACCGTCAATTGGACGTCGTTTCGTGAATCATTGCACGTGGTAGTTTGTTTTGGGTCTCTGTTTATAGGCTGTTTTAGACGTGTTGGACCTTGTGGCCGCCACCGTGGTGCCTCTGAGACATTTGGGTCTGGTAGTTCGGTATTGGACGTTTTGGTCGCCGACTCAGATCCGTGGTTTTACCAGCGTTAATGATTCACATGCACAGGACTGTATAGTTCTTTTTCCTTCTATAGTTTTGACTTTTGTTCGTTGCTTGCTTCTGCAGGTTTTAGCGAAGCATGGTAACTTTTCGCACTTTGTGCAATTTGCTCACTTTATTGATGAATACATTCTCACTTGTTTCTCTTTGGCTGATCCTATTAGCTGAGGTTGTCAGCATTTCTCTTATCAGGGATTGGTAACCCCTTTTGTTTTTACTTGATTACTATATAATTGCTTCCTTTTTCCACTTGTATTTTTTTACTTAGCTGTTTTTTCTTTAAATGTCTCAGGTTCAGGGCAGTAGGCGGTTGAGCGACTAGGTTTGGTTGTTGCTTGTGAACTGCTGTGGTTGCAGTGTTTTCCTCACCATTGGGAGGTAGTTCTTGTTTTCAGTCGTTAGTCAGACTTGCATACTCTCAGTGAGTTCGTGTCAGGTTGTTGACCCTCACTGGTAGTTTTCTTTGGGAATATTGAATACTTTGTTAGCTCCTAGTTTATCTTTTTTGTGTTTGTTGTACTTGCTTTCTGGGAAGGTTTTATGCTAGGTTGCATGCTAGATATTTTAAAGTATAAAAATTACTATTACTACTTCATACATACCATATTTGAAATCTAAATCACTATATTTAGCGACTGTAAAAGCTACTTTCACTACTATTATAAATCTAGAGTCTTTCATATCATGAGTTGTCCTCTAGGGATGTTTATACTCATGTAGGACGTCTAATCTTGTAAATAAAGTATTTTCCACAGCGTATAACTATCTTTTCTCGTGGATTAGATGAGCCACTGAGCCGAGGAATACGGCTAACTCTTTAACTTAAACTGGATTTTCTCTAAATAACTTATAGATCTTTCATAAAGTGTTTAGTTGGAGTTTTGCTTGATCGTTTGCAGTTATTCTCTGGTGACGTGGTATCATAACACGTGTTTTTCCCTTACTCTGATATATCGTTAAATGCGGGAAAAATGCGGGTTGTGACAGTTGGTATCAGAGATGGCAATTGGTCGAACAACTATCTCAGGTTTGTGTTAGTTGTCTAGTTTCATTTCATACACACACCGATGCGTCATTAGTACGTCTTGACTGAAGCATGAACACTACACTCATAAGCATGATAAGAAGTATAAGGAGCATATTATGTAGTATGAGATGCATAATATGTGTTTGTATATGGATCATCATAAGAGGCAACATGTGACTGTTATGTAGTATGAGATGCATAACATCATCACATGAATGCACATTCGTTTTTGATTTTCGTTACATGCGATATTATGTAGTATGTGATGCATAATATTTCATGTGTGCACCGCTCATAACATGCATTAAGGTCTTTTTTAGATTGCACAGCACAACATGCATGACATAACATCGCATCAGCACACGTGTCAAGCTAAATATTTACATGATGACATACGTATACACATGATTTTGGGTCAAAAGGAATAAGAATTCATACATTCATGGTTTAGACACATGAGTCAGTAGGATGACGATATATCATCCTAAGTTTAGGCATGACATCATAAATGAAAATCTCAAGAGCAAATTAGCAGCATAAGCATTTATTTAATTTTATATTGTCTGAACTAAGTTGTTTGGTTCTAGCAGTAAGCTAGGTTTTGATTAGATATTCGTTGTTCGTTTAGATGCCGCTTAAGCATCCGCTGAAGAGGTCGACTCCCTAGTCAGAGGGAGAATCGTCTGGTGCCCAGTGTGAGTTCGTGATAAAAGGATTGCGGCAGAGCAATGAGGCTCTGTCGAGGCAAATGCTGGAGATGCAATCGCAGATCTAGGCGTTGTTGTCGGTTGTTGCTAGTCAGCCGCCTAGAGTGCAGGACCCGGCTGTGGGTCAAACCGTTCATGTTCCCCCTGCTCCTCTGGTGCCCCCGGTTTTGTTGTCACCAGAGATGACATTTATTTCGCATTTCCAGAGACTAGGACCCCCTACCTATGATGGTATAACAGATTTTATGGCTTTGGATGATTGGATTATAGTCATCGAGGAGATGTTCGCTTACTCAGGAGTTTCAGCGGACCAGAGAGTAATTGTCACTGCGTATCAGCTCAAGGGACTTGCAAAGAGTTGGTGGTTGAGATAAAAAGAGAACCTTAAGGATGGATGTTCATGGGAATCCTTTAAGGAATTGCTGCTGAAAAAGTTTCTGCCGTCGGTCGAGAGGGACCGTTTGATGAATGATTTTCTGCATCTTAAGCAAAGGCAGCTCACCGTTAGCCAGTATGAGGTGTAGTTCAGCAAACTGTGTCGTTGTGCCCCTAACTTGGTGTCTTCGGAGTCTAATCGAGTTAAACGTTTTTTGGGTGGTCTTAGGAATGACATCCAACAGCTAGCTAGTGCTTTGAAGGTTGAGGTGATTCTCTATGCTCGGCCCCTGTTGCAACCAGTTCCACTTCAGGCTTGTCGTCACCGCAGTCATTGGATAAGGGGAAGGGCAAGCTGAACGTGGTGTCTTTGGAGGAAGCTCAGACCTCTACTCAAGTGATTTCAGGTTAAATTCTAACTTAGTTCTAGCTTCTAATTTGTAGTTGTGTTGTTTTGACGTTCGTTCCCTTAGTTGTGTATGCGATTTTATAGAAAAGTTTAAGGTAAAGAATCGTTGGGCGCGCGTTCTTTTCGATTCCGGTGCTACTCACTCGTTCGTGACTAGAACCTTCATAGAGCATCACCGTTTGACCCTCGATCGTGTTGGCGACGCGTTTAGTGTCAAGTTTCCCTCTGGCGATTCAGTGGTGTCAGACCAAGGCATTCAGAGTTGTCTGATTCTGTTAGGTGATTTTCTAGCCGTTGCTGATCTGAAAGTGATAGACTTGGAAGATTTTGATGTCATTTTGGGGATGGACTGGTTGTCCAAGTATGATGTGGTCATCCAATGCAATGTCAAGCGCTTGGACTTCAAGATGTACAACGGCCAACCCAGGAGCGTTTATGGTTTTCCGCGCCAAGTTTCTCCGATTATTTCTGCGGTACGTGCTCGGAAGCTTGTAAATTCCGGATGTTTTACCTGTTTGGATTCAGTGTTGGCGACCGGTAGTAGTTTGTCGCGTGTAGAGGAGATTGTTGTAGTGCGCGAATTTCCTGACGTTTTTCCTAATAACCTTCCTAGTCTTCCACCCGAGAGAGACTTGGAGTTCGTCATAGATCTGGAATCGGGTACCCGTGTTATTGCTAAGGCGTCGTACCGTATGGCCCCGTATGAGCTGGAGGAGCTGAGTACCCAATTGGATGAGTTGCTGCAGAATGGATTCATTAGGATAGGTTCTTCACCGTGGGGTGCTCCTGTGTTGTTTGTGAAGAAAAAGGATGGATCGATGAAGCTGTGCATTGATTATAGAGAACTGAATAAGGTAACCATCAAGAATAGATATCCCCTGTTGAGAGTAGATGACTTGTTTGATCAGTTGCGTGGTAGCACTGTGTTTTCAAAGATTGATCTTCCTTCAGGCTACCATCAGTTGAGAATTCGTGAGACGGATATTCCACAGACTGCTTTTCGTTCACGACATGGACATTTTGAGTTATTGGTGATGTCCTTTGGATTGACTAATGCACCTTCTGTCTTTATGGATATGATGAACAGAGTGTTTAAGGATTTCCTGGACCGCTTTGTGGTCGTATTTATAGATGATGTTCTGGTATACTTCCGCAGTGCTGAAGAGCATGCACAACACTTGCGTTTAGTTTTATTTGCTTTGAGGGAGCATAAGTTGTATGTTAAGCTGAGCAAGTGTGAGTTTTGGTTGACTCAGGTTTCCTTCTTGGGTCATGTGGTTAATAAGGACGGAATCTCTGTTGACCCAGAGAAGGTAGCTGCTGTTATGGATTTGAATAGACCTGCTATTCCCAAAGAGATAAGGAGCTTTCTAGGGCTAGCAGACTATTACAGAAGGTTTGTAAAGGGTTTCTCTACGTTGTCTGCGCCTTTGACTAAATTGACATAGAAGAACGCAGATTTCGTTTGGAGCGATAAGTGCGAAGATGCTTTTCAGGAATTAAAGAGGAGATTGTGCACTGCTCCGGTTTTGACCTTGCCTACCGAAGGGATAGAGTATGTTGTGTATGTGGACGCATCGCACATTGGACTTGGTTGCATGTTGATGCAAGTGGGCAAAGTGATTGTGTATGAGTCGTGACAGTTAAAGGTACATGAGAAAAATTACCCTACACATGATTTGGAATTTTCAGCTGTGATTTACGCCTTGAAGTTATGGAGACACTATTATATGACGCTCTGTGCAAGATTTATACGGAGCATAAGAGTTTGAAGTACGTCTTCACTCAAAGGGAATTGAACTTGCGCCAATGGAGATGGCTTGAGTATGTTACAGATTATGATGTTGAGATCCAATACCATCCGGGCAAAGCTAATGTGGTAGTTGATGCCCTGAGTAGGAAGATAAAAAAAAATTTAACCTTTCTGTGGATTCGCTGTTGGAGGAATTTCTCTTGATGGATATATCAGTGGGGAATAGCGACTCGCCCAGCAATTTGGAAGTAATAGAGCCTTCATAGATTACACTTACAAGGCTATATCAAATGGATGATCCTGATTTGTTACACCTTTATAATAAAACTGCAAAAGGGGAATTACTGGATTTCTCGATTGATGACGCGGGTACTTTGAAGTACCGCGACAGATTTTGTATTCCCGTAGTTGAGGATATTCGCGGTAAGTTATGCAAAGAGGCGCATGGTCCTAGCGTTGCCTACCACCCCGGTTCTACCAAGATGTATAAGGATCTGAAGCAGATCGTTTGGTGGTATGGTATGAAGGGCGATATAGCTAAGTTTGTCTCAGAATGTTTTACATGCAAGCGAGTGAAGGCTGATCATGGAAGGCCTGGAGGCAAGTTGGCGCCCTTAGAAATTCCGAGTTGGAAGTGAGAGAGTATTTCGATGGATTTTATTACTGGGTTACCGAGATCTCCCCGAGGGTATGATTCAGTTTGGGTTATAGTGGACAGATTGACGAAGTGTGCTCACTTCATGCCGTTCAAGATCGACTACTCCATGAAGAAAATAGCTAAGTTATACTTGGATGAGGTCATCAGATTACATGGAGTGCCTGTTAGTATTGTATCGAATTGAAACTCCATGTTTACGTCTCGCTTTTGGAAGAGTTTACAGGAGGGGTTGAGTACCGATTTGAGGTATTCCACCGCATATCATCCGCAGACAAATGGTCAGACGGAGAGAGTAAATCAGATCGTGGAGGATATGATCATGTGTTATATTTTGGACCACGGAGGAGCGTGGGATGAGCGTTTGAGACTGATAAAATTTGCATACAATAACAGTTACCAAGAGAGTTTGCAGATGGCCCCGTTTGAGGCTTTGTATGGGAGAGGTTGCAGGACTCTCTTGTTTTGGGTCGAGGTTGGTGAGAGGCCGTTGTTGGGTCCTGAAGCGTTAGAAGAGATGGATGTTTCTGTAAAGCATATTCGAGAGAAGCTTCGGATAGCTCAAGAGCGTTATGAAAAGAATGTTAATCGGCGTAGGACTGATTTGGAGTTTGCTGCTGGGGACATGGTTTTTCTTAAGGTTTTCCCAATGTCTGGTATTAAGAGGTTTGGTAAGAACCATAAGTTTGATCCTTGGTATGTGGGACCTTTCAAAGTTGTTGAGCGTATTGGCGTGTCAGCTTATAGGCTTGAGTTGCCAGCAAGTTTTTCTGGTGTGCACGATGTTTTCCACATGAGTCAATTGCGGAAGTGTGTGCTGAGCGACAGACAAATTATTGATGTTGTGCCCCAGTTGGAGCTTAATCTTTCATATGTGGAAGTTCCTGTTCGTGTTCTGGATGCTCAGGATCGAGTATTGCGAAGGAAGACAATACCTATAGTTAAGGTTTTGTGGAGGAACCAAGGCGTGGAGAGCCCGACTTGGGAGTTGGAGTCAGCTATGAGAGAAGACTCATCCTCATCTGTTCTCCTGATGCTTTGGTAAGTGTTTTCTTTGTTAGCCTATGATTGTTTTTCTTCTGTTTTGGATTTGATCCTATTTATGTTAAGTTTCAGGACGAAACTTCTTTTTAGGTGGTGTGGCTGTAACGCCCCTGATTTTTCGGTATTTATTTTAAATCATGTGGTGACGTATTTTTGACGTCAGGGCGTTACGTTGACGCGCAGTTAATGAGTGTCGTTTGTTGGAGCATGAGTTTGTTCGGTGGGTTTTCCTGTATGATTGGTTTTGGCTTGGTTGTGCACCTTCCCTCGAGAGCCGAGTCTGTTTTGGTGGCTCGGTGGAGCTTTTATAGGGATGTTGTGGTGTTTTATCTTCGGGTAGTGTTTTACCTGAGTTTGATTTGTCAGATTTGGATTTCGACTTCGCCGTTAGATTCGTAGCGTCAGTATTTAGCTACGGTACGATTTTCGTAAGATCCCGAGTTTGTTTGGATTTCAAGTTGTTTGACGTTATTTAAATAATTAATATTTTATTATATATATATAAATAGGTATAAATAGGAAAGGTCGCATCAAACCCTATTCATCTTCTTCCTAAACCCGACGGCGGTTTATCGCGAAAGAGGAGCGAGCGGCGGACGGTGCGTGCGTTCGGCCGACGATAGGGAGAGCTCCGGTGATCGGTTTCGACGAAGGAGTAGAGATTCGGAAAGCTCTCGGCGAGGGCTACGTGATCGTGGTAAGTTTTTCTCGTTTACCCAATTTCTTGGCGTTAGGGTTAGCGTTTTTGACCCCTTTTTTCCCTCCAAAAGTTTCAGGAAACGTTGCTAGGGCCTTTTCACGGCTGATCCTTGTCGCGGTGCGAGCGGGAGGCGTTTTTCTGGAGTTTCAAGGAAAGTGGATTTTCCCTCTTGCATGACTGTTTGCTTGTTGTCTTTTCTTTCCTCTTCGTCCTCCCTTAGAGAGTAGTAGTGTAGGATGAGCTTTGGAAGAACCCCCCTAGGGTAGTGTAGGTTTTCAGCCAAGGCATGGAAATTAGGTGAAATGGTTTAAGTAAAATTCGGCTTATATCGTATGGTAGGATTCGGCGAGTATCGAGGGTAAAACCGTCGGGTATCAGGATTTAGTCTAAGGCAGTTTCGTCGAGTATCGACTTAGGCAGATTCGGCGAGTATCGCCGAATTTCATTAAGGATTATTGTCGAGTAACGCGAGCCTTATTCGTCGAGTATAGGTATATTTGCCTAAGACCGTTTCGTCGAGTATCGACTGGCACGGGGTCGAGTGAAGTAAGAATCGTCGAATATAGTGTAGGTTTAATTAGTGTCGAGTGGTCGGTGAAGTCAAGGAAAATTTAGCATGTTTCAAGGGAAATCGTCGAGTATCGATGGTCGATTCGTTGAGTATCAATGCATTTGTCGAGTATCGTTATGCATTCTCCGAGTATCGTTATGCATTCGCCGAGTATCGTTAGGTAATTCGTCGAGTATCCATGTTATTCGTCGGGTATACTTGCCGAATTAGCTAGGACTTAGAATTTTTTTCCGTTTTTGTCCGATTCGTCGAGTTTGGTTCTTAGGGTTTATTTTGGGTATTTTTGTCCCGTTTGTCGTTGGAAGTGTTTAGACTTGGGTATTTGGGTTTTGCTGGGTTTTTAGGTTGTGTTTTAACGGCTAGATCTGTCACGACCCGTCTCGACAAAAGTCAGAGTGCGCTTCGGGCGGGCCGTGATGCCACAGGCATAGGCGAAAAGAAAACCATATCTGCTAAGGAGGATGCAGAGAATGATGAAAATAGTTTTAAAATAATTAATGTTTAGTAAAAACGGTTTGATTTTTATTATGCGGAAGTTTTTAAATTCATCAGTGAAAAGAGATTTGATGCACATATATTTTGTAAAATTTATGATTTCAAGCTCTGATGCAGGTTTTCATGCAAGTGACAAATCCAGATGAATGAATATGCAACTATTTGTGAATTCTAGTACATATAATATTTATATAGCCTAGCAGTTGTCCAAGATTGCAGAGAAAATGTATGATTGCAATTATTACATAAAAGAAATATTTGATAGTAAAAGAAATGTAAATATAGAACCTGAAACTTAATGCAGACCGGGCTCGAGTACCTGGCGGCGTTGCACGAACGCTAAGGCAATTCCAAAACAGAAAGGAAAAGCCTCAGAACATTGAAATAAACAGGGGTACAGTAAAATTACAAAACAGTAAGTGAAGCAGAAAAGTATGAGTACCAGTTTCTCATGAAGCAAAACTATTCGAGACAAGCAAATAAAAAACTAAACAGAACCAGTTAGTTTATTAGACTACTCTGGAGTATAACATATAGACCGATCCAAAAACGTCATTAGCTGTAATTAGTGGAATGTGGAAGTGTTTTATTTGATGCACGTGATTCTAATGTAAGTCTAAATGCAAGTTTTATCAAAATAATTTTGTTTGCTATGGTCATTTATTGGTTTCCATTGTCAGTCAAGCGGAAACTCGATTCAAGCCGTCGCATCAATTTAACACTACCTTTCACTGATTGCTTATGACAATAATGATTTATAAGATTCATGATTTAGGAGATTCATAACATATCAAGACCCGAGACAAATTTGGCGATTCAAACTGTACAAGATTAGAGTTCATAAACGCGTTAAGAGAGGAATTGAGCTACGGAGCAACATTCGCTCAAGTCTTAGAACAGACCTAAGAAACCAGATTCGATGACAGCAGATTCGATGACAGATTCGATGACACAAGCTTCGTTGACACAAGATTCGATGACACAAATAAAACTGGATAGGGAGCAATATATTTTGCAAGATTCAAGTATTTACGAGTGATACGATCGTCATACGCTACTTTTCTGGACACTAAATATTCATTTAGATTAAACAATCCTCAAACATAAATATCCTCCCATTAAAACTGTATGTATATATACGAGCATGACACAAATCACCAATCATTTAATCGTGGCAAGATATCTTAATTGTTAACCTTCAAAATAATTATTGTTCATGTTCACAAGAACTATAGGTCTCCTAACCATCCATCAAATGAGATCCAATTCATATAAGTGCGAATCCGAATGATAAAATTCATAAAATTCTTAATAATTCTCATTAGGATATTTGTTAATCATTCCCAAAAATCCAATATACTTTGGTTTATACATCAAACAAGAAAATCTGTTCATTTAAGTGAATACTCAAATAAAATTATCTGTGACCACCCCCTCATGATATTCCAAATACATTAATCCTAAGATATTACTTGCCGGATTAGATGTTCGATACATTAATTTACTTGACAACGCAAACAAAGAAGGGTAAATTCGTATAATCATAGGATCAGACCAAATATTTGAAATACAATGATTGCAAGAGAGAGAGATCTCTACTTTCCTGAAAGAGGCTGAAACTGGCGGGGGCTAAGCGCGCAAGAGAAATCAGAAATTATATTTGGAACATGTACAAGGAGCAAGAACGATGTTGACATAAAGGAATCCAAACGCTATCACAGGAAATTATCTATCGCAAGACTCAAACAAGAACAGAGTTTAGAAATTTACCTCCCTCATGAGTGAGGGGACGAGAGATACCACGCAGAAGCAGAGACTTTGCGATGCTTGGGTTAGGGGAAACCCTAATTCGGAGAGGACTTGGAGCGATTCCACCACTAGATCTGAAGAGCTGCACCGGAAACACAAACAAAACTGGATTAGTCGAATGCACGACGAACACAAATTAGGTTGACACAAAAACATTTATTTGGAGAGCAAAAATTTAACGAATAATCTCAATAAAATCTGAAAAGAGGAAAAGAGAGAGATTTCTTACCCAAGGAGAACAAATCCATGCCCAAAATCTGAGTGGAGGAGGCTTTGAGAAAACCCTAGGTTCAATCGTGGCGCAAGGAGGAAGCCAAAGTTGATGCCGACCTTCTTGAGGGGAAGAGGTGGGGTTGCTGGACTAAAGAGGGGCAGGCTTGATGTTGCCGGCCCTAAAAGAGGAGAGGGAAGGGAGAAGTCGGCGGCCTGAGGAGGAGAAACCGCAGGAGGCTGCCGGCCCTAGCAGAGGAGGAGGGGAAGCTGCCGACCAAAGCAAGAGGGGGAGAAGCCGGAGGAGGCGGTCGCGCTTGAAGCAGGAGGAGGCGACATCGGCGCCAGGAGACGGGGCTTGCGGGAGTCGCGACTTGCGCTGGATTCTGGAGAGCAGGGTTTGCGGGTTTGCGGGAGAAAAACAGGAGCGGGATTTTGTTTTATCGGGGAGGGGAGCTGGCCGGTTAGGTTAAGTATAAGAGGATTAGGGTTTTTTTATTAATTAATTATATAACCCTAAATATTATAATATCATTATAATAACTAAATCCGGGTTGTTACATTCTCCCGCACTTAGGAAGTTTCGTCCCGAAACTTCCCTGAGAATTCTCTGAACGAGGTCTTTTATGACGAAGATTCAGATGACATTTATTCTAACAAGGTTTGTAGCTCAAGGCATGAAAGTTAACTATAAATACGAAGAAACAGAGAGGAGAACAAGCGCGGCGACTTACCAAGATCAAGAGAAAAGTTATAGATACATGCAACGCGGGTCATATTCAAGTTCACAGGAAAACTCTTTAGACTTAGCGGGTTCAGACAGATACGAAGGATTGGCTTCAGGGAGCGCAGAAATGTCTTCGATTAGCTCGAAAATGAGCGGTAAGGCATGAGAATCCGAGAGCGAAAAGACCTTGCACGAAGGGGAAACAGAATACCAAAAGGGGAAAAGAAACTGAATGACAATTAGGTATCGACAGAAGCGAGTCAAACTGGAGTTGGAGAATCACAAGACAACGCTGAAGAAATACAGCGGAACAATTCACAAGAAGAAACTCATTTTCTTGCTGACACTCAGAAGCTATTTAGAAAGAGATGCGCGAGGACTGGATAAGATTGTTAGTCGAACAGAATACCGGAGACTTGAAACTAGAGATCTTAACATATTTCCTACTGTCAGGTATGTAAATCATATAATAATTACAACATTTTCATTGAACAACTCTAGGTAATAATCATATAAGTGTGATACCGAGATCATGTGTATTGTCAAGCAAATAAAAAATCCGTGTGTGTACAATCATTATTGTTGTTCTTGGCTTTGCACTTGTGCAATGATTTATGATATGAATGCAAATGAATTGATACACATGTCATGTTAAGCGCCCGTATCACTTAACATGTCATGCGTATTAGGACTCTAATGTTAGCGGACTTGAAAATATTAAACCGCCCATACAATTTAATATTCGCAAACGGTGTATATCCTAGTGGAAATTCATATGCACAAAAATGTTAAGTTTGTCCATAAACCCTTAACATTCGTGTGCATACTACTCATGCTTATGAGTGAGTGTGTGCATGTTTCAGCCGCGAATAATAGATAATGACAAGCTGAGTAAAGAAATGATGCATGCACATATATTTATTTTTATTATTTTTATAAAAATTTCAAAATATGTGGAATTTATAAAATACTTTATCTATAGGTGCTCAACCTCTCTAACCTGGTTCTGGTACCAACTGTCACGACTCGTCTCGACAAAAGTCAGAGCGCGCTTCGGGCGGGCCGTGATTCCACAGGCATGGGCGGAAAGAAAACCATGCATGCTAAGGCGGATGCAGAGAATGCTGAAAATAGTTTTAAAATAGTTAATGTTTAGTAAAAACGGTTTGATTTTTGTTATGCGAAAGCTTTTAAATTCATCAGTGAAAAGAGATTTGATGCACATGTATTTTGTAAAATTCATGATTTCAAGTTCTGATGCAGGTTTTCATGCAAGTGACAAATCCAGATGAATGAATATGCAATTATTTGTGAATTCTAGTACATATAATATTTATATAGTCTAGCAGTTGTCCATGATTCCAGAGAAAATATCTGATTGCAATTATTACATAAAAGAAATATTTGATAGTAAAAGAAATGTAAATATAGAACCTGAAACTTAATGCAGACCGGGCTCGAGTACCTGGCGGCGCTGCACGAACGCTAAGTCAATTTCAAAACAGAAAGGAAAAGCCTCAGAACATTGAAATAAACAGGGGTACAGTAAAATTACAAAATAGTAAGTGAAGCAGAAAAGTATGAGTACCAGTTTCTCATGAAGCAAAACTATTCGAGACAAGCAAACAAAAGAGCTAAACAGAACCAGTTAGTTTATTAGACTATTCTGGAGTATAACATATAGACAGATCGAGAAACGTCATTAGTTGTAATCAGTGGAATGTGGAAGTGTTTTATTTGATGCACGTGATTCTAATGTAAGTCTAAATGCAAGTTTTATCAAAATAATTGTGGTTGCTATGGTCATTTATTGGTTTCCGTTGTCAGTCAAGCGGAAACTCGATTCAAGGCGTCACATCAATTTAACACTACCTTTCACTGATTGCTTATGACAATAATGATTTTAAAGATTCATGATTTAGGAGATTCATAACATATCAAGACCTGAGGTTTTATGATAGGTTGCATGTTAGATATTTTAAATTATAAAAATTACTATTACTACTTCATACATATCATATTTGAAATCTAAATCACTATATTTAGCGACCGTAAAAGCTACTTTCACTACTATTATAAATCTAGACTCTTGCATACCATGAGTTGTCTTTTAGGGATGTTTATACTCATGTAGGACGTCTAATCTTGTAAATAAAGTATTTTCCGCAGCGTATAACTATCTTTTCTCGTGGACTAGATGATCCACTGAGCCAAGGGATACGACTAACCCTTTAACTTAAACTGGATTTTCTCTAAATAACTTATAGATCTTTCATAAAGTGTTTAGTTAGAGTTTTGTCTGAGCGTCTGTAGTTATCCCCTGCTGACGTGACATCATGACGCGTGTTTTTCCCTTACTCTGATATATCGTTAAATGCGGGGAAAATGCAGGTTGTGGCATAGCCCTTCCGTCGCATCGCACGCCGCCTAATCGTCGCTTCTCGACAAGGTCACGCAGGGCCTCCGCCGCTAACCATCCACACGCAGGATCCCTTGCTTTGCTGCGTTGCCTTCTTCCTGGAATTGCCCGACTCTATTAGTTCGAAGGCGAATCCTAGTGAAATCCGGCCTCTCCTCCGGGCGCTCCATCAGTTATGCACTCGACATTGAATCAACTGCCTATTTGGAAGATAATCTTCACAAAAATAAGCGAGCCCGTATAGCAAGCAAGCAGGCGGAGTTAATATATTTTTGTTTGGGTCGCCTCACGAGACCGGCTGGAATATATTAATTCCGGTCCAGAAAGGAAATACAAGATTGTGGCTCACTAAGTAATTCCTACTATACCAATTTACTTCAGGGAGGATTACTAAGTATCAAACCACTTAGCCCCTTTTTCAGCCCAGTGAAGTATTGGAATAACTTTAAATTCCACCATTGGGATATTGACGTGTTATTTCAGCTGTCCATTATTTTATTTCAAGTTTATGTGTGTGGGTGGTATTCCCCTTGTATCTCCTATATAATTCTTTTTCCCTCCTAAGTGGATGAATACAATAATTCTTTTTCCCTCTCACTTAATTTGGTATCAAAGGAGGAAACGAAACCCCGACCCCGCCCCTTCGCCCTAACTTCCCGCATCGTGCGACTTCGCCGATCCCGCCCCTTCGCTACCTTCGTCGATCGTCGCGCCTTCGACCCGTCTTCCATGCGATATGAAAACCTCGCCGATCCTACTGTTGTGGCCAATCCCGCCCCTTCCCCAACCCCGCACCGTGCTGATCCTGCTGATCCGCACCTCGCCGATCCCGCACCTTGCTGCTGCCGCCAGATTTTTTTTTCCTTCGATTTTTTCTTCCGCCGCCGATTTGGTTGGTGTTTACCGCCCCTTCCCTCGCTTCTTTTCTTCTCATGATCTAGATCTGTGATCTACGATTTTCCTTCTTTTTTGGGAAGGGTTTTTCCTCTTCTGTTTAAGGGTTTCCCTGCTATCCTCCCTTGGAATTTTTTTTTGGGGATTCTCTTGCTCCCATCCTATGGATTCCTCCCTCTTCGGTTCGAATGATGGATTTGCTCGGCGCATTACTACCGTCCTTCTCAATGAAAAAAACTTTATCGCTTGGTCCAACTCCGTGCGAGTCCATCTTGTCGGACATGACAAGCTTGATTGGCTTGAACCTAATGGTGTTCCCAAGCCTTCCGATGAAAAGGCTATCCGTCAATGGTGCACGAAAAATTTCAAGATTCTCGGGTGGCTTCAGTGCTCCATGGAACCCCGCATTTACGAGCAGTTCATGCGATTCGATTCAGTGACGTCTCTTTGGGCTGCCTTAAAGCGTACCTACGGCCGCATACGCATTGATACGCGGATCTATTGTCTTCCAGGAGATTTCTACTGCTCGTCAGGGGGACCATTCTGTGCACGAGTACTTTACCTTTCTCTCAGGGAGATTCCAGGAGCTTTCTGACCTTGAGCCACTTAGTTCTTTTCCATATCCAGAGGATCTGCTTGTTGCCAAGCGACGACAAGAGAAGCGGGAGACCTATCAGTTCCTGATGGGCTTGAGGCCCGAGTTTGAGCAGATTAGGGTTCAGATTGTCAGCATGAACTCTCTTTCTGATATCTTGGATGCTTATTCCATGGTGGAGGAGCATGAGTGTCGTGCCCGCCTGACTGCTGTTTCGCCCGTTCCAGCTTCTGTTCCGCTTCTAGACCAAATGGCCCTGGCTTCAGGTCGTCCTTCTTCTGTGCCCAGGGGGCGTACTTCTACCTCTAAAGGTCGCGGGGGTGGCCGCAGCAGCCCATTTGCCTCTGTTCAGTGTCAGCATTGCCTCCGGACTGGTCATGAGAAGGCCCAATGCTGGCTGCTCTTTCCTCACTTACGCCAGCAGTCCCCTGCCACGCGTGCTTCCGCCGTTACTTCTTCCGAATTTGGGGGCCAACCTGATTCCAGTGCCTCTTCCAGGGCTCCTTCCGCCGACTGGAGTCAGCTTATGGCTCAAGTACAGCAGCTCCAGTCTCAGCTTCAACTGCAATCTTCGTTTTAGACTCCGCACCAGCCTCTTCCTTCTCAGCCGTTACCTTCCTCCTCGTCGTTCTTGTCGACTTCAGCGTCTGCGTCAGGTACCCCGATGGCCTTTCATGTCACTCAAGAGGGGTCTTCTACTCCCTGAGTGATTGACTCTGGGGGTACTTATCATATAACTGGTGAGACACGCTTGTTCTCTTCTCTTGAGTCTCCGAGCGTCCATCGGCAGGTTCGTCTTGCCGATGGCTCTGTGATCCCCATCCTTCACCGGGACACAGTTCCTCTGACTCCCTCCTTCTCCTTGGGTTCAGTTATTCATGTTCCCAAACTTGCTTTAAATCTTCTTTCTGTTAGTCAATTGACTCGTTCGTCGCACTGCTCGGTGACATTTTTTCCTTTTGACTGTGTTTTTTAGAACTTGACCACGATGTGGACTTTTGGCTATGGCTGTGAGCGAGACGGGTTATACTAGCTGGATCTTCCACCTCCTTCGCCCTGTCTCTCACCCCCATCCATCGTTGTTGCTACTACTTCACCTGCTCTTTGGCATGCTAGATTGGGGCATGCGAGTTCTCAGATCGTGTCGTCTCTTTTTTCGAGTGTCTCGTTTGAGAACTCTTTTCAGTGTGATGTGTGTCAACTTAGCAAACATACACGCACTTCCTATCATATTTCTATTTCTCGTAGTTCTGCACCGTTTGATATTATTCATTCAGATGTTTGGGGGTCTGCCCTGGTTGTTTCTTATGATGGATTTTGATATTTTGTTACTTTTATAGTTGATTTTACTCGTTGTTGTTGGGTTTATCTTATGCGTGTCAAATCTGATGTCTTGGATTTATATACCCAGTTTACTAATATGGTTCAGACTCAGTTTTCCTCTCGTATTCAATTCCTTCGCTCCGATAACCGGGGGGGGGGGAGTATACCTCTTTCTCTTTCACTGATTTCCTTGCTAGCCAAGGAACCCTTCATCAATTCTCCTGTCCATATTCTCCAGAACAGAACGGCGTGGCGGAACGCAAGAATCGTCATCTCTTGAATATGACCCGGTCTCTTCTTCGTGGATCTCACGTCCCCAAATTGTTCTGGAGTGCCGCCCTTCTTACGGGGACCTTCTTGGTCAACCTTCTGCCTTGTCAGCCATTAGTGGGTCAGGTACCCCTTAATCTTCTATCTCCCCGCCGCTCTCTGTTTCACATCCCTCTCCGGGTGCTTGGGTGTGTGTGTTTTGTCCAGGACCGTCGTCTGACTCGGACAAAGCTTGATGACAAAGCTATCTGATGCTTATTTTTGGGATATTCCTCCTCTTCTAAGGGCTATCAGTGTTTTGACCCCTCTTCTCGCAGGACTTTTCACTCCCTACATGTTACGTTCTTTGAGGATGTCCCCTTCTATGGGACCTTCCCTATCCATTTTTCTCCTGCTCCGCCACAGCCAGCTCCGGTTGCCCTTGCTCCGCTACACGATTCTCTTTCGTTGCATACCTACACTCGTGGTCCACGCGGGCCCTCACATGTACACCTCATTCTTTGGGATCCACTGGTTACGCCCAGTTCACAGAACCTTGTGCCACATCCTCTGGCAGGTGATGTTCTTCCCTCCTCTAACTTACCCATTGCACTTCGCAAGGGTAAGCGTTCTTGTGTTACTGACCATCCTATGACAAGCTATGTGTCCTACCAGCGTCTTTCTCACAGTTATCGGGCTTTCCTAACTGCTACCGACCAGATCAGAGCTCTGAGTTCGATGATTGAGGTGTTCTAGCACCCTGAGTGGGTGGTGGCCATGGAGGATGAGATGTCTGCACTATAGAAGGTGGGCACCTGGCGTTTGGTCCCGCTTCCTGCAGGTCGGAAAACCGTTGGCTGTCGTTAGGTTTACACTATCAAATATAATGCTGATGGTTCTCCTGACCGCTACAAGGCCCGTCTTGTCGCGAATGGCTTCACTCAGACTCCTGGGGATTACGGCTTGACCTTTGCCCCGGTGGCCAAGCTATCTACTGTCCGTCTGTTTGTCTCTCTCGCTGCCTGCCATGGGTGACCTCTTCATCAGATGGACGTGAAGAATTCCTTCCTCAATGGCGATCTTGCTGAGGAAGTTTATATGTATCCGTCCCCCGGTTACAAGCTTCAGGGGGAGTATTTGGGTCATGTTTGCCTTTTGCAGAAGTCCTTGTATGAGCTGAAGCAGTCTCCTTGTGCGTGGTTTGAGCGGTTTGGTACTGTTGTGCTTCAGAGTGGGTTTACCAAATGTCATGCCGACCACAGGTGCTTTGTTTGAACTGTTGTGGATGGTCGTAGGGTCATTATTCTTGTCTATGTGGATGGTATCATTCTTACCGGTGATAATAGCTTAGGGATACTTCAGATCAAGGGGGTTCTTCAAAAGGCATTTGAAGTGAAAGATTTGGGGCATCTGAAGTACTTTCTTGGGATTCAGGTTGCCATCTCTCAGCAGGGGATCTCTTTGTCTCAGCGCATGTATACACTCGACCTCTTAAGTGATACTGACCTTCTTGGGTGCTCTCCTGTGTCTATACCCATGGATCCGAACCACTGCCTTCACGCCGAGTCTGGTGATCCTCTCCCTGAACCGGGCAGATATCAGCGTTTTGTTGGCAGACTTATCTACTTGACCAACACTCGACCTGACATTAGCTTTGTTGTGAGTGTGGTCAGTCAGTTCATGCATGCTCCCCGGACTTCTCACCTAGATGCAGCATTTCGGATCCTCCACTACTTGAAGGGTTCTCCTGGCCTAGGGCTCTTCTACCGTTCATCTCCGACTCTTGATCTCACTTGTTACACGGATTCTGACTATGCTGGTTACCTTACTGATCGACGTTCTATCTCGGGGATGTGCACTTTCTATGGTGGCAATCTTATTTCCTGGAAGAGCAAGAAACAGAGTGTTGTCTCCCGCTCGTCTGTTGAGGCTGAGTACCGGGCTATGACCCATGGAGCTACTGAGCTCCTTTGGCTGCGTACTCTCTTGACCGAGCTTGGCTCTCCGCCCTCTGGTTCCTCGAATCTTCTGTGCGACAACTAGTCCGCTCTCATGCTTGCCTCCGACTCAGTTCTGCACGAGCGGACTAAGCATATTGAGGTTGATATTCACTTTCTCCGGGAGCACATTCGTTCAGGGACTCTTGAAGTGTCTTATGTTCCCTCTGCAGAGCAGATTTTCGATGCCTTCACCAAGACGGTTGGGTCTTCCAGACTTCTTTCTATATGTGGCAAGCTGGGCTTGGCGCCAGCTTGAGGGGGAGTATTGACGTGTTATTTCAGGTGTCCGTTATTTTATTTCAAGTTTATGTGTGTAGGTGGTATTCCCCTTGTGTCTTATATATATATATATATATACCTATTCCCCCCTAAGTGGATGAATATTATAATTCTTTTTCCCTCTCACTTAATTTGAGAGACGGCGTGGATGCAACTCCCAGACAGCCAACTCCGAGTAATCTAGCTTTCTCGTCACGCGCTCTGTATCTCGTGCTACATCCATCCCCAATATGGTAGACTCGGCCGACTTCTTGGATGCCATGAACCGACTACAAGCAGTTATATCTGCCATTGATGCTCGCCTTCAAGACGTAGAGGTATGATGCCGGTGCACATCATCAGGACGACATGGCAACACTCACCACCAAACTGAATGGATTAACAGCAGCACCTCCTGTGGTTACCACCTTACCCATGGATAACGCCAACAACAGTCAAGTTCCGCTACCACCGCTCCTCCACCATGAGCTGCCACCGCAGCTCTTCTTATGCCTTGAATCGCTATTCCGTCGGCTCACCAGGTGCGAACAATTCGTTGGTCATCAACAAATTCCGGCAGCAGAATGGCTTCCTCTAGCCTCTTTCCACCTTCTCGACTCGGCCTTGCTCTGGGCCACTTGTCTCCTCACTGATCAGTCGGGTCTAACATGGGGCAACTTCAAGCGATTTTGCAACCTGCATTTCGGCCCTTTAATCTGTAGCAATCCCCTTTGTGCCCTCACAACACTCCGTCAGACGAGCTCCGTGGACGATTATCTAGACCTGTTTCAACTTCTTATGGCACATGTCACATTGTCTCCAGAGATGCAGGTCACCATCTTCATCACCGGACTACGCGAACGCCTGTGACTTGATGTCGAATTTGAGGATCCACCAGACTTGGTGGCTGCTATGAGTCTGGTCAGGCTATGTGATCGTCGCCTCCAACTGGCATGAGGTCTATTTGCCCACCGACATGGTCATTCAACCAGATCGTTCCGAGTGCCATCCAGCTCCACCAGTCCGTAAGCTATCTTGGGACGAGATGGTGGAATGGCGCCCCAAGGGCTTATGTTTCAATTATGACGAACCATACACTCACGACCACAGGTGCAAACGACTTTTCTATCTATACTTCGAGGGCTATGATGATGAGGGTGTCGGCTAACGCAGGCACTATTGATCTCCCTCGAGCTTGAGGACATGATCGTTTTACAAGACGGGAGAGATGTTATGGGTCCTTTATTGACGTTATTTAGTATTAATTATTTTTTAATATGTTTTTATTCTGTTTTAAGAGTCGCTTCCTTATATGACGTTATTTATGTCGTGCCCTTTTTAGACGAATGCCCGAGTCTGTTGTTATTTCCTTTATTGTTATTTTCTTTTTGGTGTTGATTGTAAGTCCTATTTAAAGGACCTAGTGGATCTTATATCGGTATGAATGAAGAAAATCTATTTTCCCTAACTCTAAAAGAGATCTCAAAAGCTCTCTCTCTCTCTCGAACACGCCCCGCTTAGGAAGCCGCGGTCAAGGCTCCGTAGTATCCCCACCACCGTCATCTCCACCTCCGGCCTCTCCTCGGGCAACATTTCAAGACCCATAACATATTGCTCCTTGGATTATTGATTCTAGAGTATCTGACCATATTATAGGATCCACCAGTCAGATTACTTCTCCTATTCCCTCCTCTAGTAATATCGTATTTGTTGATTAGTCATTGACCTTTGTATCTGGTGAAAGAATTGTACAAATTTCACCCTCTCTCACACACATAAAATCAATGATTTTTTGATCCCCAAATTTTTATCAATTTATTATCTGCTAGTCCACTCAACAAACAACTTAACTATTCTATCATGTTTGGTGGGGTCTACATTATTGACCGCCTTTAATGTAGGGAAAGTTTTTAAAAATGATCATTTTGGCTTTTGACATAAAAGATTTAGGCATACTGGTTTGAAGATTTTGAAGTCGTGAGCTATCTTTGGATTCAATGTCAGGCCCTCATGAGCTCGCAGTCGTGAGCTATCTTTGGATTCAATCTAGCAATTCGTGGAGACGTAGAAAGCACTTCTTTTCTGAACCAGTTCTTGTGTGACAAGATCTTAGGGTTCTCTTTCACTCGTGTTGATACCTATAGAGTCACAGATCTATTTCTGTGTGGACTCAATCGCCTTCTTTCTGGACTGGATCATTGTAGCATCTTGGTTGAGTAAAAACTCAATCCCTCTCAGGTATATTGCAATCTGTTGCTTTGGTTTATTTCTTGATTCATGAAATCGTAAGATTCGTTTTCTCTTTTGGGTCGTTCTTGTTTATTTTTCCGCTGCGCACATATGATGTGTTATTCCTCTCACGTATAGAAAACCCAACATATTTTTGGCATCACGACCCGCCCGAACCGCACTCTGATCTTTTGCTTTTAGACAGGCCGGAAAGGTGCTGATTTTTAATTGGGTGGAGAGGTTATGGAGCTGCAAGAACGGATGTGGGCGGCTAAAGCAAGACCGATGATGATCTCCAGAGAGGTAGTTAAGGTTGAGGGCATCATTGGTTATGTGATTG
Source organism: Platanthera zijinensis (assembly GCA_039513925.1). Taxonomy (NCBI): domain Eukaryota; kingdom Viridiplantae; phylum Streptophyta; class Magnoliopsida; order Asparagales; family Orchidaceae; genus Platanthera; species Platanthera zijinensis. The sequence continues at coordinate 190,501,684 of CM077080.1, read as the reverse complement.
CAAACAAGGTGGTGTTCCTTGTATGCAGAATTAACTTAATCACAAATAAATGGAGTTGGAGCAAGTAAAAGATTGAGTTTGAGTAGATTCAATAAGGAGCGGCTATATTAAGTGGGGAAAATAGGCTATATATTTTCGGAGGACCAGGGCAAATCCTTTATCCTCAGATACTACGAATAAATGAGTTAGAATTTTTTATTTTATTCCACAGTTATTATCTCTAAAATATACACAACAACATATATCTAAAGCAATATATGACATAAAAGGAAATGTCAATTCATTTGTTTTATGATGGATGGCTAAGTTGGTGATGGGACAAAGGTCGATGACCGTCATCAAATAGTTTGCGGTAATTTGTTTTCGCGAAATATTAGATCATGAAATATCTTTGTAATGAAACAATGTTTTCCTGGCTTCTCCTGAACACTCAACATTAAGATGACTATTCTCCTTGGCTTGTATAATACTGGAGGATTTAGCTTTTCTTCTTTACTTTTGTTCTGAAAATTGTCTTGATGATTTCCATTGTATGAATCTTGTAGTGTTGCTTACTTATTTCTTAAAATAAATGATAACTGCAGGTCATTGAAGCTATGGATGGTTATGAGAATGTACGGGCAGGAAAATCTGCAAAATTACATCCGAAATCACATAAGTCTCGCTAAGAAGTTTGAACAACATGTCCTATCTGATTCTAGATTTGAGGTAAAGCAGGGTTCCCATTAAAGTCGGTTGCATGATAGGATTATATTCTTAGCATTTATGATTAAAACCTAAAATTTGACATTTAAACAGTGGATTTGTACAAATGTATTGGAACTTATAAATGGATTTAATGTTTTAGATGAAGCTTCCAGTGTCGTCGTCCTTGTCATCATTGGCATTTTCTTATCCAAATTATTCTATCAACCATGGATCGTCATTCTCCATTCATTCCTATTCAGTACTTAGAGAAGTTGAATTATTTTTTGGATATCATAATTTCTATGTTACTTCTGGTCAGCCTCTTTTTCCATCCTAGCCCTTCCATATTAATTTATTTTCACGTCACATACAGTTGGTGTTTCTTTTTCACCGCCTTATTTTTAATAAATGTTATTCCTGAATCAATTGTAGTTTTTCCTCGTATTAACATTAAATTTTTCACATATTCTTGGCAGCCTAAGCAATTTCTCACCATCTTATTTTTTAGTAGGTGTTATCCCTCCATCAATTGTAGTTTTGTTTCACATCAGCCTTAAACTTTTCACTTTGTCTAGTAGTGATTTATTTATCCCCACCTGAAATCTTATAACATAACTTGTCTAATAGTACTTGTATGAAATTTATGTTCAAATCTTCACTTATCACAAGTAATTCAATGAGGCATCCATTTCAACTATAAAATCACAATCAAAAGCAACGAACCGTAATCCTGACTTTAGCTGAAGCTCAGTCTCCATGCATGAGTAAAAATTTGTGACTAACAAGTTGTTATGGTTATCACCTCTATCTATGCTAGTATTTTTTAACATCCACTCAATCTGGTGCGAAGATTTTAGGAGTGCTCAACCTGTCTCCGATGTAATTAGTGCAACTGCATGTTATTATCACATATCAACTTAATTACAAACTCGAGCTATATCATAATTTCATTATTTATTGTTCGAGATTGATCAATTCACTTATCATATCAGTCATTGCCCTATACTCTAGTTCAACACTTGATCTTGCTACATTATGATGTTTTTTTAATTCTATCTAGAAATCAAATTAATCTTAAGAACACAATATCCTACAATAGACCATATCAAATGGAGAACTTGCCCAATGAAAACCCTTTTATCTTCAAATGACCTTATCCTTGTAAATATGACCCACTTTTGATGTTCTCTTCCTGTATCTCAAAATGCAAATTATGACAACCATGTGAGACGTTCTTGGCATGACATATACAGACTAACTACATTAATAAGAAACAAAATATCAGGTCTTTTATGATAGAATTAGGATTGAATGATCTATATTTCACATAATCAATAGGTAAATATATACATGTATAAGAGAGGGTGCTCACATTACCCACGATGAGCCTAAGCTAACTCAACTACAAGAATGTACACAATATCTAAACCCCCTCCCCCCGCAAACTCATGGAGGATCATACACCGAGAGTTTCATATTGGATCCTCGTCTGCGGCTTTGTCATCAAATTGGTAATCTAATGTTCGGAAGGAACAAAAGGAGCAAGGGTGCTACGACCATAGTGCTCACATAGGAAGAAAGCATCCACTCTGATATACGTGGAGAGTGAGCGCTTCACCGGGTTTAGAGTAATCTGAATGACGTCGATGTTTTCACAGTAGAGCGGAGTGGGATCTGAAGAAGAGACACCAAGGTCCTCAAGAAGCCAACATAGCCAAATAATATCCTCAGCGGTGGTAGTCATGGCCCAAAGCTCAGCCCCAGTGCTGGAACGAGAAACACCAATCTGTTTCTTGGACTGCCATGCAATAAGGAACCCAAAAACAGGCAGAAGCCAGTAACAGAGCAGCGGTCAACAAGATCACTGGCTCAGGTAGCATTCGAGTAAGCACGGAGTTGTAGAGAACTATTGTTGAAGAAGATGAGACCACGAGTAGTCGTCGCATGAAGATAGCGTGGGAGCCTCAAACTGGCTCGACACGTGAACATCATGAGCAATGTCAGGTCGAGTAATGATGAGGTAGATGAGACTTTCAGCGAGGTGGCGGTAGCTAGTATGATCAGATAGTGGAGTCCCATCATCCGGACGTAGCTGAAGGTGAAGCTCCATAAGGGTATCCACTGTACGAGAGTCGGAGAGTGCAGCCCGAGCTATGAGATCTGACATGTAATAATGCTGAAAAAGCTAAAAACCCCGAAATGTGGAGCTGAACTCAAACCCCGGGAAGTAGCTCAGCTGTCCAAGATCAGTCATCTGGAACTACTGCTGAAGGTGATGTTTGACGAATGTCACACGAGAAGGATCATCACCGATAATAATCATATCATCAACGTAAATTAACAAAAGAGTCCGACTTCGAGAATAGGAGTGCACGAATAGAGCTGGATCATTAGGACATGGCTAGAAACTGGCAGCTGTAATGGCCGATATGAAACGTGCAAACCACGCACGGGGCACCTGCTTGAGCTCATAAAGAGCTCTTCTCAAGAGGCAGACAAGGCCTAGAGGAGAGGATAGACCAGGAGGAGGGAACAAGTATACCTCCTGCTGAAGTTCATCGTGAAGAAAGACATTCTTCATGTCGAGCTGTGATAGAGACCAGTGGCGAACAACTACAACTACAATAAGAGTCTGAACCGTAGCCATGCGAGTGACTGGAGCAAAAATCTCATCATAATCTCTCCCCTGCTCCTGCTGAAACCGCGAGCAACAAGCCGAGCCTTTTACTTCTCCACTGAGCCATCATAGCGAGTCTTTACCTAGAAGACCCACTTTCAAATAATAGGAACAACACTAGATGGAAGAGGTACCAGGTCCCATGTACTAGTGTACTCAAGCACCTCCAACTCAGCAGACATAGCACCCCGCCACTCAGGTATTTGGGCATCCTCACGATAGGAAGTCGGCTCTGGAGTACTACATACAGTAGTAGGAAGGGCAGGTAGATCTAGCGGTAGGGTAAGAAGGCTAAGGCGGTCGGGAGGACGTCTCTCACGAGGTGGATTGCGGCGCACAGGAGGATTATCCACAAGGCACTCGTTGGAGGAGACCGACACTGAGTTTATGGGTACTGGAGGCGAGTGAATAGGAGGAGGACGACGAGCATAATGATAAGAAAGAGGAGGGACACGGTCCCAAATGGACAACCCATTAGAGGAAAAAGTGTGTGACTGAGAGAAGTGATGAGGTGACAGAGTAGACTGCGACAAGAAAAGAGGAGGTGGACATACCGGAGGAGTGGATACATGTGGCTGAGAGTGACAGATGAGTGTGAGGTCGAGTAGACAGAGGACACGAGGAAAGGGTGAGACTCGTCAAAAGTGACATCACTTGAGATGCGAAGTCGACACGCAACAAAGTCATAACATTGATAGCCCTTATGCTCAGTATTGTATCCAAGAAAAACACAAGAAATAAATTGAGCAGAGAGCTTGGTACGCTCACGTGGAGGGGGTAAAACATAACACCGACAGCCAAAAACACGAAGATGAGTGTAACGTGGGGGTCGAGAATACAAACACTCACCAGGACTCTGGCCTGAAGAAAGGTGGAGGGGTGCAGGTTAATATGGTAGACAGCTGTGGAGACAGCCTCAACCCAAAAATAAGGAGAAACATCAGAGGAGATAAGAAGAGTGCGTGTTGTCTCAATAATGTGATGATGCTTCCTCTCAGTGGTCGCATTCTAAGCGTGGGCACCAGGACATGCAAGCTGAGGGAGATCTTTAGGGAATACGTCAGCAAACTCTGATACTATAGGAATGCTACTCAAACCGGGCTTGAGCTTTAAAGCCTCCACTAGCGTGAAGAATAACTCTGCGTCTTTGCAGACTGCCTTGACTTCTTAGAGAGCAGACATCAATATATTGCTCGATCCCTTCATACCAGAGAAGGTAGTCTCATGATCAGTATTCTTCCCCCGCTTGACCTCCTTAAGATTGCAATCGATGCACGCACACTAGTTTGAGAGCCAGCTCATGCCAAAGATCACATTATACTCCAAAATCGGTAATATCGATGCTTTCTAGTCAAGCTCTTGATTTCATATCCGCACCTTCACAAAACAACACCTATTCGCGCGCATTATGCACTCATTGGGCAGCAACGCATCCAATCTATCTCTTGATATGGAGGAAAGCACTCCAATACGCAGAATGAAGTCCTCAGATAGAAACAAATGAGACGCTCCCTTGTCAAAATGGTATCTCGCCGGATAGTCAAGGATTAGAAGAAAGTCAAACAAATGTACGCAAGGTATATAGTACGTAAACTACACAAGCTGCATAAAACTCATACCTGTCGCCACATCACTTTGTTTGATGGCCTCCTACTGGCCCAGATTGTACACTCGGGGTTAAGCCGGGGTATAGCGGGATGCAGACGACTCCGTTGCTTTCCCTTTCTCGGCATACAACGCATCCGCATTTTTATCCGTCTTTGGAGGATGACTCCAACAGTCTCGAGCATAGTGTCCCACTTTGCCACAACTGTAGCACGTAAGTGGTTCTTGCCCCGTAATAGCTCCCGAAACAACAAAAGGAGCTGGCCCCGACGGCCTAGACTTCTTCTTCTTCCTTTTTCTTCGAAACCCCGACTTTGAGAAGCTCGACACTTTGAACTCATGCTTCTTTACACCAAGGTCCCTCGTGCTCTAGGCCCTTTTCATGTCTTGTTCCAGAGATCTGGCAGTATTGACCAAGGTAAGAAAACCTTGGGCCATCGGGCCTGCTAGAAGCAACCATAAATCATCACGCAGACCTTAATAAAATTGGTTGGTCTTCCGCTTCTCATCTGCAAATGTGGAGCCTGCATACTACCCCAATCGGGTGAACTCATGCAAGTAGTTGTCCACGATACTCTCACCCTGATTCAACCTCTGGAACTGGTTATCCATCGCAATCCTCTGCGCAGAAGGGGATACCGAGCCAGAAACAACCTCGAGAACTCGTCCTTCGAGAAATCAGTAAGCTATCTTTCCACAAATTGGTGCAACTCCAACTCCTCTCACCATAGTCTCGCCTCTCCATCCAACAGGAAAGTAGCCATGGTGACTTTCTGCCACTCCTCCGTCTCTACTGTCGTCATGGTTCTCTTAATCCGAGAGAGCCAATTTTCGGGAGAGTAGAAGCCAATTTTCGGGACAAATACTTGTGCTTGGTTCGGGAGAGTTGAAACCGGCGAACTTCTGAAGGAGGTGCTGACAGGGCGCGACTCCCAGATCGCGTGGCGGCTGGCGAGACTTCAAACTCTGCCGAGAGGAGAGATCAATCTGTTGCGGCTGATGCACCGAGGCCGCCTGTGGAGCACATGGTTCCATTGAGCCGTGCGAACCAGAAGGCTTCTCACGTGCCTCGGACCTTCCACACTATGCTCTATCATTTGCAGCAGATGTACGACATGATCCTCCAAGATAGTGATCAGGTCACCCACATGTGTAAAGATCGTGTGGAGCGACCTGAGCATCCCGACCGCCGAGATCGGCGAGACCGCAATGACCGTTGACTTGTTTGTGTATTATATTTGGATATTTGTAATATTCTGAGAACAATTTGATTTGATTTTTATTCTATGTGAACTGCCTTTATCAAAATGTGCGACCTGTGCGAATTCGAATTTTTATCCGCGTTGTCTGCTTCTGTTAATTGCGCGATTTATAAACTCTAACCGCAGGTCCTTATTATTGCTGAATATTTTTGCGGATTGTACGAACTGAAGAATCAAAACGCACTTACTGACCGTTTATTGGCAGACCTCATTTTCTATAAACAGATCTTCATTCTTAGTTCATTGCAGGAAATGCGTCCGAAACAGAAATCCCTGCGGCTTGCAAAAATGGTGCCCGCTCAAACTGATGTTGCTGGTTCATTTCACGCAGCCGACCACAAAAAGTGCAAGCTTTCTGAGGCGGATCTAAACGAGTTTATCGTCGAATACATGGATAGTTTGCCTGTCCATGTCCGCCTGCCACTTGAACATGAAAGAATTAACTCTTCCCTGGCAAATCAGATCGTGATTCCAGTAGACCACTTTGCATGCGGGTTCAGATTCCCGCTGCTCTGGGAGATTGCGGAGATCTTTGAGCATTATGGGGTCGTCCCGGGTCATCTCGCTCCAAATACTATTGTCGCCATCTATAGTTACATTTCTTACCTGCGATCTGAGCGGGTAGCATTTTCACTTGGAATTTTCAGAAGGATCTTTTCTGTTCGCTCGATTACTCCCACAGGCGGCAAAGCGTACAAGGGGATAATTTACTTCTACTGCCGCGGACTGAAAATGGTGAATGTTCTGAATAAGATTCACAACTGGACTTCTCGTTACTTAATGTTCGAAGGAGACCTGGGCTTCGAACATACCTATCCGCAAGAGTGAGCGAATAGCGAGTTTAGGAGCATCAAGCTTTTTGACATGCAGGAAAAGGTCGTTGATTTCTTGAGGGGCGCCAAACTGGACATCGACTATTATCTTCCACTATTGCCGAGCTTGGGTGTCCTAGCTCGCCAGGAAAGTTAGTAAAGTCCGCGGACTTAAATTTGTACCCGCATTCACTTCATAATTTCATCTCGCTGACTTTGATTCTTTTCTCAGCCACTTTGAATATTCCCGCCAATCTTCCACGAACTCCCGGCGGACCGTCTCTTACTCAAAGGGAAAGGAAGAAAGAAATCGCTAGGAAGAGGAGGGAGGAGAATGATCCCGCCGCGGACTACTCCTCTTCTGAGACCTTCGACCTCCACGACCTTGAAATGAATCAGAAGGACTTGCGGGGAAACCAGATGATGCAATGACATCAAAAAAATAAGCATGTCCGCGTTTCTACCGCACTTCCTTCCTGGAAGTCCGCCAAGCTCACCTATCATGCCCACATTGCGAGTAAGGCGATGTACGGGAAGAGAAATCTGCGCGAGCTCCAGCAGATTCCCACTGTCGACCTCCCATACTTGGTTGCACAGGCTCATGCGAATAACTTGGTTACAAGCCATTTCATAGGTTGCGCACTGAAGGGTATGGCCAAGGAGAACTACCAGCTCCGGGAGCGGAACTAGCAGCTTGGCGCGGAGGTCGCACAGCTGAAGGAGAAGGAAGCGGTAAGTGTCACAACCCGTCGAATAACATTTATCAGAGTGCGCTACGGGCCGGGCGTGATGCCATAGACATAGACGAAAGTAATTTCCATGATTGTTAGGCAGTAACTAAATATATGATATTAGATTTAAAGTAGTTACTTTGGAAAAATTTAGTTGTTTATATATGCGAAAACTTCAAGAAAGGTTGATGCGCATGCATTTAAATAATAAAATCAATGTCACACACAGTGCTGAAGCAAAAATGTAAATGCGATAGACCACAGTAGTAAACATGTCATAAATAAAATGATCTTGTACATCAATAAAATCCTAGCAGTTGTCAACGATACAAATGAAAATGGATGACAATAACTAGTACATGATAACAAATCTGACGGTAAAAGAAAATAAATACATAGAACTTGATGTAACCACTACAAAAAGATAAACCTCCGAACAAAGTTGTAGCTGGACGAAGAGCAGCTCACGGAGCAGACGGCGCTATCACGAACCCTAAAACAAAATCCAAACAGAAGGAAAATACCTCAGAACATGAAAATCAAATAGTAAACAAGTTAATATTCTGATAGTTAAGCAGTGGAAACAAAAGAAAAACAAGTAATTGATTCTTAAACTTTACTCTAGTCTACCCCAGAGTTAGCCTAGTTTCCAATCACGCAATGTTATAAGCGGTAAACAATGAAAAGTGCACGCGTTTCAATTTGATGTACAAGATTCTAATATGAGTTTAATTGCAAGGCTTATCAGCGCGGTGCTTGCAATGACCATTTATTGGTTTCCGTTAGCAGTCCGGCGGGAGCTCGATTCAAAGCGTCACATCAAATCGACACCTCCTTTCAATGTTTTCCAATGACAATTAGTGAATTGGGGATTCATATTTTGGAGGTTCCTAACACATCTAGACAAGTCATAATCACACGACCCCGATCTATAAGAGTATACATTTCATAATATAAGAATAATTAAAAATTAAATTTCACGTTGCAAGCGAGAGAGATTTCTCTACTTGCCTTCAGGTGAAACTGAACGGATGACGGCGGCTAGACGGTGCTAGCAAAAACTTAGGAGTCTTAGATCGACCTGCTTAAGATCACGCAACCAAAATGACATACATGTTTTTATACGCTTACACAGACATTATAATAATTATAAAGATGCACATATGAGGTTGTTTAGAGAATTACCTCCCTCGAGAGCAAGGGGAGAGGAGTTACCATGAAGGATCGGGGATTCGACGGTGCTTAGGTGACGGAAACCCTAAATCTTAGAGGGCTTCTTCACGAACCGCCTAATAGAGCGACGAACGACGTCGGAATAACGCAAATACGGCAAGGATTAGTCGATTGAACGACGAACACAAATTTGATCGACACAAATAATATTGTTGGAGAACGAACATTAATAATCACATAAAATAAATTCTGAATAGAGGGAGAAAGAGGGATTTCTTACCCCAAGAGATCAAAATCGAACTCAAAAATCCGAGAAGAGGATGGTCCGAGCAAAACCCTAGGAGACCCCCTTGCAAACCACCGGCTAAAACGCAGTGGGAGAGGGATGGAAGGCTGCCTTCACTTGGAGGGGAAGGAGGAAGAACTGCTGCGGTCGGCTCCAAGAGGAGGAAGGACTGTCGGCCCTTAAGGAGGTGATTGTCGGTTCCTAGGAGGACTGGTAGAGCAAGCTTGGGCGGCAGAAACAATAGGAAGAGGCGTCGACCCTAGAGGAGGAGGTTTCCGGCCACCGGGAGGGGGATCGAGGCAGCCAGAGGCGAGATCGGGAGCGGCGTGTCGCGACTTTCGTAGGAGACGAGGTTGCGGCTTGTGGGAAACGGGAAATAAAATGGGGGACTGGCTCGGTTCTCGGGTTTTAGGAGGGAAGGTTAGGGTATTATTATTATTATTATTATTATTATGGGTTGTTACATTCTCCCCTACTTAGAAAGTTTCATCCCGAAACTTTCCTGAGAATTCTCTGAATGTGGCCAAAACAACGAAGATTTGAACAACATACACTCTAAGCACAAATTTGCAAATTAACGCATGGAAGCTAACTATGGAAAATACTGAAATAACAAGGAAGTCGAGCGCAGAGACTTACCAAAATCAAGAGAAGAGTTGCGGATACTTGATGCGCATGTCAGATTTGAGTTCCCAAGTGTACTCCTCACACCTGCCATGCACCCAAAGTAACTTCACCATAGGAATGGTTCTCTTGCGAAGCTTGCGTTCTTGATACTCGACGATCTTAGTGGGCTCAACCGGATAGGAAATATTGGCTTCGGGAATCACTAGAACTTCTTCAATGACGCGGGTAGGATCCAGAATGTACTTCTGAAGCTGGCTAACATGGAAGAAATTGTGAATACCGACCAAAGATGCGGGTAGCTCAAGACGATATGCAGATCCTCCGACAAGCTCTGAAATAGCATACGGTCCCACGAACCTCGGGCTAAGCTTATGATGGAGGGGAAGGGGAAACCTTCAGGAATACTTGATCACCCACGACAAATTCTAACGGACGGCCATACTTCCTCTGTCTTTCGATGACACGACTAAGCTGAAGACAAGTCTTTCTCGTGGCTTCTTCCATTTCCTTAAGTAACTAAGGCCCCAAAACAACTTTCTCACCAATTTCTAACCAATAGAGTGGGGGTCCTACAACGACGCTCGTACAATGCTTCGGAGGGGACCATCTTGAGGCTCTCCTGATAACTATTGTTGTAGGCAAATTCAACCAAGGGTAGGTGCTCATCCCAAGCTCCTTTGTAGTCCAGAATATAACACCGAAGCGTGTCTTCAAGAATCTGATTAACCCTTTCGTTCTGGCTATCAGTTGTTGGATGATAAGCAATGCTCAGGTTGCGCTCGTTGCCCAAAACTTGCTGAAAGCCCTTCCAAAGTGCGATACAAATCTCGAGTTGCGATCGAATACAATCCGCAGAGGAATCCCATGGAGCCTAACAATCTCTGAAACATAAATCCGAGCCATATTCTCAGTAGGATGGCCTTCCTTATACGAGATGAAGTGAGACACTTTAGTCATGTGATCCACTATGACCCAAATCGCGTCATGCCCCCTCGGAGTGCGGGGAAAACCTGTGATGAAGTCCATAGAGATATCTTCCCACTTCTATTCAGGGATAGACAGAGGCTGCAAAAGGCCACCAGAGCGTTGACACTGAGTTTTCACCTTCTGACACGTCAGACAACGAGAGACGAAACAAGCAATATAACTCTTCATATCAGGCCACCACACGATCTGTTTCAAGTCGTGATACATTTTATTATTTCCTGGATGACCAGATATGCGGGATTCATGAGCTTCTCGGCAAATGCTATCAAGCAATTCAGACACATCGGGAATACATAGGCAACCTCAGAAACGCAGAACATCGTCAGAGATAGAGAAATCTGGGAGAGTTCCAAGTTCAGCCCTTTTGCGGATGCGCTGGAGTGCGGGATCAGATGGCTGCAAATATTTCACCTACTCTACCCATAACGGACTCGAAACCTCTTCATGACCCTCGGGTGTGATGGATATCCCATCTGATCGAGGTCATCAATCAAGGCTGCAAGAATACCTGATATGGGCACACAAGCGACAACAGAAGCATGTTGGCTCAACGCATCTGCCACTGAGTTGGCTTTACCGGGAACATACGTGAGCTGCAAATCATAATCCGCTATGAATTCTAGCCAACGCCTCTGACGAAGATTGAGATCCTTCTGAACGAAAATATACTTCAAACTCTGATAGTCGATGAAAAAGTGACATTTCACGCCATAGAGATAATGATGCGAAAGCTTCAAGGCAAACACCACCGCAGTGAACTCCAGATCATGAGTGGGGTAGTTGCGTTCATGAATCTCCAACTGCCTCGATCCATAAGCGATAACACAATCTTCTTACATCAGGACACAACCCAAGCTAACTCCAGAAGCATTAGTATAAACTGAAAAGTCTAACCCCTCTGACGGAAGAGTTAAAACTGGCGCTGAACGCAAACGTTGTTTCAATTCAGAAAAGGTCTGCTCACACTGATCTGACCACTCGAACCTGACATACTTTTGAGTTAGCTTTGTCAGAGGAGCAGCAAGAGAGGAGAAATCCTTGACAAAATGCCGGTAATAGCCAGCCAAACCAAGGAAACTGCGGATCTCAGTAGAGGTAGAAGGTCGCTTTCAGTCCATAACTGCGGAAATCTTGGCAGGATCAACGGAAAGTCCATCACCTGAAATGACGTGGCCCAAGAAAGCAACACGATCCAAGCAGAACTCACATTTCACTAGCTTGGCATAGAGTTGATGCTGACGAAGGGTGGAGAGAGTGAGTCTAAGATGGGCAGCATGCTCCTCACGAGTCTTAGAAAAAACCAAAATGTCATTAATGAATACAATGATAAACTTATCTAGATATTCACGGAAGACATGGTTCATTATATTTATAAAGGCAGATAGGGCATTAGTCAAGCCAAAGGACATTATCAAAAATTCAAAATGTCCATACCGAGTCCGGAAGGCCGTCCTGGGAATGTCGGATTCCTTGATCTTCAACTGATGGTAACCCGATCTGAGATCTATCTTGCAAAAGATGGTATTGTCTTTAAGCTGATCAAATAGGTCATCCACGTGCGGGAGGGGATACTTATTCTTGGCAGTTACCTTATTCAGATCCCAATAGTCTATGCACAATATCATGGATCCATCCTTCTTTTTAACGATGTGAACGCGGGCTCCCCAAGGAGAAGAGTTGGAACAAATGTACCACGCTCAAGCAATTCATCCAATTGCGATCTAAGCTCCTCCAGTTCTCGCGGTGTCATACGGTATGGAGCTTTAGATATGGGGTGCGTCCGGGCTCTACGTCAATAGAGAACTCTGTATCTCGATCAGGAGGCATCCCAAGCAATTCGGCTGGGAACACGTCAGGAAACTCAGCAGTGACCGGGATGGACTCGAGTTAAGGGGAGGCAACATCCAAGAGTGACGCATAAACAAAACAAGCAGAACAACCTTGACCAAGAAGTCGGGTGGCACGCACAGCAGAAATTACCTTCAGGTGGCTGCGGGTCTGAACATGAACGATGCAGTCCTTGCCATCGATGCTAAGATTGGATCGCTTTGCAATACAGTCCATCTTTGCTTTGTATGCGACCAACCAACTCATTCCCAAAATTACATCAAACTCTTATATTTCCAGAACTATGAGGTCGGCGAAGACTTGCAATTCGCCAAGAAGGATCGGAAAATTGCGAATACCCCTATTAGAAAGGTGCACATGACCGGGCATAGAGATCTCATACGGGACCTCAAATGACGAAGTAGGCCAACAATGAAGGTCCACAATATGACGAGCAATGAAGGAGTGAGATGCTCCAGAATCAAATAGACCCTAAATCTCCTTAAAAATGGAAATCATAGACGCATACCAAGATTATTCATTATTAAGGCAGATAGATTAACAAATGAAGAAAATTAAGAGCAACACATACATATCAGAGATAACGTCGGTAGACGCGAGCCCCTCTCCCTGATAGATGACATTCAACACCGCTTTACCCTTATCTTGAGCTCCAGGAACAGCTTGCAGAGGCTGAGCTGGAATCGGGCTTTCCTTCATGGGGCAGTCTAGTATGAGGTGTCCAACTTGTCCACATCTGTAACAGGCTTTCTGCTTGCGGTGACAGTCTTTCAGCATGTGACCTGGCTTTTTGCAGTACACACAGATGATGGAGGCAGGGGCGAGCGTAATCTGTGCAGGGACATTCATCTTCTGCTTCTTCAGGAGAGAACGACAAACCTGGGAGACATAGCCCACCCTGTGGCAGAAGGCACACTCCTCTCTAGACCTGAGTCCTTGCTCCTGAGGTGGAGCACCCTTGCGCTTTTGGTCAGAGGTTGCGGTGTTGCTTAACCCATGCTGAACTTTCTTGGCAGAACGATCAAGCTCAATAGCTTCCATTTGCAAAGCAGCCCCCACAGTCTCAGCATAGGTGGTGGCACCATGAGCCACCACCATCTGGCAAAAATCGTGTCGAAGTCCCTTCACGAAACCACTGATCTTCTTGGGCTCATCTGGCACGAACTCTACGGTCAGGAGGGATGGGCGAAAGAACTCCTTCTCGTACTATATCACTGTCTTATCGGGCTGCTAAAGGGATAAGAACCTCTCAGCTAGCTTGTCCCGCTCCACCGAAGAGAGGAACTTTTCCATAAGGCCATCCTTGAATTGCCCCCAGGTCAAGGTGGCAGAGTTGGGAAGACTGCGACGCTGAAGCCACCAAGTGTACGCGTCCTCGGTCAGCTGTTAGCTCGCAAGGGGAACCTTTTGAGCTTCAGGAACCCCAGCATACTCGAAATGCTTTTCCATCTGAGAGAGACATTCATAAATGACAAAATAGTCACTGTCGCCAATGTAGGAAGGCGACTTTATCCTTTTAAATACCAGTGTTTGTCATCGCCACTGTAAGGGGAGTCGAATTTTCCACGAGCGGGGGCACAAGGGTGCCAGCAGGCAAGCCGGTTCCAGAACCGAGTGCAGGAGCGATGGCTCTAAGAGCGGTGGAAATAGCAGCTCCAGCTATCTCCGCGCTGCCGGAATCAAGGGCTGGATCAAGAGTTTGGCGATCCTCTTCTAGACGAGTGAGACGTTCGAGAATCTGCCTCAGCTGCTGGGCAGTGGCGTCTTCCGAAGCTTCCCCGACATAAGGTGTAGCCTTCTTGCGCTGCGATCGCTTAGGAGTCATCAGGATGGAGACATAAGAGAACCGAGTAAGAAAACGGTCAAGCTAATCATAGAAAATCGAGAAACAAAAGGTTCTAGTATGTTAGTACCGTCGAATACGTAAATCATATAATAGTTACGGCATTTTCATTGGGCAAGTCTAGGTAATGCTCATGTTAATGCAACAATGAATCGCATGCAATGCCAAAACAATTTGTAATTTCACGTGTGTACAATCATCATCTGTTGTTCTTAGCTTAACACTTGTGCAATGAGTTATGTTATGCATGCAATGCAATTATGCTTATAATGCATTCCTAATAATGTTCATGAACGGATACACATGTCATGTTAAACGCTCATATCACTTAACATGTCATGCATATTATGAATCTAATGCCAACGCACTTGAAAATATTAAATCGCTCATACAATTTAATATTCACAAGCGATGTAAATACTAGTTGAAATTCATATGCACAAAAATGTTAAGTTTGCTCATAACCTCTTAACATTCGTGTGCATACTACTCATGTTTATGAGTGAGTGTGTGCGTGTTTCATCCGCAAACAACAGATAATGACAAATGTGTGAAGTAATGATGCATGGACATATATTTATATAATAAGGTCAAAATATTTGATAATTTCAAAATATTTCATCTTTAAGAGCAAACCTCTCCTCTGATACCAACTGTCACGACCTGTCGAATAACATTTATCAGAGTGCGCTACGGGCCGGTCGTGATGCCACAGGCATAGACGAAAGTAATTTTCATGTCTGTTAGGCAGGAGCTGAATATATGATATTAGATTTAAAGTAATTACTTTGGAAAAATTTAGTTGTTTATATATGCGGAAGCTTCAAAGAAAGGTTAATGCGCATGCATTTAAATAATAAAATCAATGTCACACACAGTGTTGAAGCAAAAATGTAAATGTGATAGACCACAGTAGTAAACATGTCATAAATAAAATGATCTGGTACATCAATAAAATCCTAGCAGTTGTCTATGATACAAATGAAAATGGTTGACAATAACTAGTACATGAGCGCAAATCGACGGTAAAAGAAAATGAATACATTGAACCTAATGTAACCACTACAAAAGGATAAACCTCCGAGCAAAGCGGTAGCTGGACGAAGAGCAGTTCAGGGTGCAGTCGGCGCTGTCACGAACCCTGAGGCAAAATTCAAATAGAAGGAAAATGCCTCAGAACATGAAAATCAAATAGTAAGCAAGTTAATATTCTGATAGTTAAGCAGTGGAAACAAAATAAAAACAAGTAAATGATGCTTAAACTTTACTCTAGCCTACCTCGGAGTTAGCCTAGTTTTCAGTCACGCAATGTTATAAGCGGTAAACAATGAAAAGTGCACGCGTTTCAATTTGATGTACAAGATTCTTATATGAGTTTAATTGCAAGGCTTATCAGCGCGGTGCTTGCAATGATAATTTATTGGTTTCCGTTACCAGTCCGGCGGGAGCTCGATTCAAAGCGTCGTATCAAATCAACACCTCCTTTCAATGTTTGCCTATGCCAATTAGTGAATTGGGGATTCATATCTTGGAAGTTCCTAACACATCTAGACAGGTCATAATCACACGACCCCGATCTATAAGAGTATACATTTCATAATATAAGAGTAATTAAAAATTAAATTTCACGTTGCAAGCGAGAGAGATTTCTCTACTTGCCTTCGGGTGAAGCTGAACAGATGGCGGCGGCTAGACGGTGCTAGCAAAAAACTTAGGTTAAGCATAGAGTTAGTTAAAAAGGGTCGTCGAGCCTTTGTAAAAATTAAAAAAAAACTAATCAGAAGGTTTCATTTTTTTTCTTTGCAGGGGCTGGGCTTGTAAGTTTGTCATCCTCAAAGGGCGAATAGCACTCGGAAGTGCTTCCGCTGCCATCGTCACTTTTGCTGTCTGCATACTCCGTCGATGTATTATCGGAACTTGAATCCTTCGAAACGGACTCCGAGGATTTAATTTCTTGAACGGCATTATTCGAACCATCGCCCGCGGTTTCTCGGACTTCATCATGTTTGTCCTCAACCTCTTCAACTTCTTCATCCTCATCTTCATCCTCTTCACCAACTGCGGCCTCACCCTTAGTCGCACGCTCCATCGCAGTAACTTTTCTCTTCGGCTCTGGAAAGAGCTCGACAAAAGGAACATCAACGACACCCTCCTTTGCATGCCCGAGCTCGATGAGTCACCGAACCGCGACCTCGACGTTCTCCTTTACGAAAGGCATCATTGTGTCTTGGAAGGCCGGGTTTTCGATATTGTAAGACATCTGCAAAAGACAAAGTCAGATAAGGCAGACACGATTTCAGGTCGCAGAGAGTAAGATTCTTACCGCTTCCTTCTCCTTCAGCGTCAGCGGCTAAACGGTTCTTCATAACAAATCTGGCGGTTGGGACTTCAAATTCCACAGGGATGAGAGCCTCCGAGCCGTGAGAGAGTTTGAAGGGAGTTTCCCCAGTAGCAGATGATGACGTCGTTCTCAAGGTCCACATAACTGAAGGGAGCTCGTTTGCCCAACTGCCTTTCAAATTCTGCACCTTCTTTTTTAGTAGGTTAAGCACCTGCTTATTTGCTGCTTTAACCTGACCGTTACTCCCAGGATGATGCACTGATGAGAATCGCAGTTCTGTGCCAACCTGCTTGCAGAAGCTAATCATTTCCTCGTTGTTGAACTGTGACCCATTATCTATGATTATTGCCATCGGAACTCCATGCCTGCAGATTATCTCTCTTCACACAAAGTTTTTCACTATTTGAGTTATTGTTCTTGCCAATCTTTTGCGTCGATCCACTTGCTGAAATAATCAATCATAACCACCATAAAATGCCGCTGCCCGCTTGCCATAGAAAAGGGACCGAGGAGATCCATCCCCCAAACTGCGAAGGGTCATGGTGTTACGATTTTTACCTGAGTTGCTGAATTGACTGGAACTGAAGTGGAGCAAACTTTTAGCATTCAACACATTTCTTTGTATACGCCTCAATGTCTTTCTTCATCTTGGGCCAGAAATATCCTTGTCGCAGTATTCTTCTTTCTAAAGATCTTGCCCCTGAATGACTACCACATTCCCCAGAGTGAACTTCTCGGAGCACGACTGGAATTTCCTGTTCTGACACGCGCCTTGTCATTGGTGAGAGAAAAGTATTTCTGTAAAGAATTCTAGAGATAAGAAAGTAATTCACAGCTTTTATCTTGAATCTTTTCTTATCCTTCACCGACTGATGGAATTCTCCTTTTGACAGGTACAATATGAACGGATCTATCCAAGAGGGACGTTGATCAACTTGCATCAGCTCCCCCTCCTCTATTGCTGGATGAAAGAGCTCTGAGGTCGTCCCTCCCAGGGAGACCAAACTTTGACAACTCGTCTGCGTCCATATTTTGTATTCTCGAGATATGCTCAATGGAAAGCTTTTAAATCTGCCAACTTCTACTTTGACCAGTATTAAGTACTTCAAGTTCGGCTCCCTGGTATCAAAATTACCGAGTACTTGTGAGGCCATCACCAGAGAATCTGTTTTAACATGCACACGTTTGATTCCCAATTCTTTGGCAAATCTCAAGCCGACCAAGAGTGTTTCGTACTCTGCATGGTTATTTGTTGTTGAAAAGAGAACTTTACAGCTTGTTCCAGCTTGATTCCGTTTGGATTGATGAGTACCACTCCTGCCCCAGAGGAGTTTCTACCTGAAGCCCCATCTACATAAATTGTCCAAGCCAGAGGAGATCGCTCTGCATGATTAGAACTTGATTCTGCTGTATCCACCAGAAAATCTGTCAACACCTGTGTCTTGATGGCTGTCCTGGGCACATAGGAGATCTCAAACTCGTTAAGCTTGATCGCCCATTTGGCTAGTCTTCTTGAATGTTCCGGCTTTTCTAGGATGATCTTCAAGGGTTGATCAGTTATTACTTGAATTGAGTGTGCCTTGAAATAGGATCGGAGTCTTCGAGCAGACATTACTAGTGTCAGAGCCAGCTTCTCCAGAATCGGATACCTTGTTTCGGCACTCTTGAGGATGTGGCTCACATAATACACCGAATACTGCCTTTTTCCTTCTTTGACTAGAACTGAGATGACTGCCTCTGGGCCAACTCCCAGATAGATGTATAACATTTCTCCTGCTCGAGGGCTCTGGATCAGAGGGGTTGAAGTCAGTTGTCTTTTGAGCTGTTCAAAAGCTTCAGCACATTCTCTGGTCCACTCAAACTTTGATGCCCCTCGAAGAGTTTTGAAGAAAGAAACACTTTTTCACCCTACGCTGGAAATGAATCTCCCAAGGCCTACTAGCCTTCCTCCTAATTGCTGAACTTCCTTAGGGTAACGAGGAGGTGTCATATCAAGAATCGCCTTTACTTTATTTGGATTGAGAGCTAGTCCCTTGGGCATAAGAAGATGGCCAAGAAACTTCCCCTTACTCGCCCCAAAAACGCATTTTAACGGGTTTAATCTCATGTTATACCTCCGTAGAGTAGTTAATGTCTCTGCGAGGTCTTGCAGATGCAACGCAAAGTTTTTACTTTTTATAAGGAGATCACCCACATAAACTTCAAGATTTCTTACTTTTTGTTCCTTGAAAACAAAATCCATCATTCGCTGATATGTGACGCCTGCGTTTTTCAGCCCAAAAGGCATCACAAGATAACAATAGCAACCATCGTTTGTGATGAAGGACGTGTGAGGGATGTCAGGCTTATGCATTATAATCTGGTGATAACCAGAAAACACATCTAAAAAACTCATGCAAGGATACCCGACCGCGGAATCTACTAATGCATCTATCCGAGGCTTGGGGTAAGAATCTTTAGGGCATGCTTTATTTAACTTTGTGAAATCAACACGCATATGCCATTTTCCTCCTGGTTTTTTAACCATTACAACATTTGACACTTAGGCAGGATATTGAATTTCATAAATAAAATTTGCTTTTAGGAGCTTGGCAACCTCCTCTCTGATGGGCTCTGCTAATTTGGTTGTCACCTTCCTCTTCTTCTGCTGAACAGGCTTGAAATCAGGGGTGATGTTGAGGTGATGGCAAGCAACATCCGGATCTACTCCTGGCATGTCCACCGCGGCCCTGGCAAATACATCCAAGTTTTTCAACAGACAAGCGATCAATTCTGCTTCTCCTCTTCCGGCTGCTTTGAGTTAATGGAGAGTTTCCTCTCCTCTCCTTTTGCGATTGGAATTCCTTGAGTTACCTGGGTAGGTTTCAGGTGAGTTCCTCCTCGGGCGCCCTCCTCCAAGTCTTCGATTGCCTCTGAAAGGGTTGCACCTTCAGGAGGAGCAACTGAAACGGCTGGAGGTGAGACTTGCTCGATCACATTGACCGTCTGGACGTATCACTCCCGAGTCATCCTTGGATCGATCTTCATCCAGTACTGCTTGCCTTCAGTTGCAAACTTGATAGCAAGATGGTAAGTTGAAACCACCGCCTGATATTCATTGAGGGGTCTCCCGAAAATGGCGTAGTAACTGTTTGGCGCGTCAACTACCACAAACTGAATAAGCTTTGTAACCCCTCCGAGTGTTACCAAGAGGGCAACACTTACTTCCACCTCTTTCCTTTCACCGGAGAAACCGTAGAGTGGCCCTTCGGTGGAAAGCAAGGACTTCCCAGTCTTCAGGGACTTGTAGGTTTGCTTGAAAATGAGATTTCCGAACTACCGGTATCAACCAAAATTCTTCTTACCGTGTAGTTCTCAATGTTTGTTTTAATCACGACCGCATCGTTGAAAGGATTGGCCGTTTGTGGAAAGTCATCAGGGACAAATGTGACAACTCCCCTTGGCGGAGCAGAAGTAAAGGTTACAGCTACCTCATGCCGATAGACTCTAGCCATGAAAGATTTTCGGGTCGATTTTGCCCCTACCCCTCCATGGATGCAGAAGAGTTCACCGAGAGTGCCCTCATCGTTCGCGTCGATGCACTCTCCTCCAACATTGATGCTGCCAAGATAGCCAGCATCCTCAACTTCACATTCCCAAAAAACCTCTGCCACCTCTTTGCCCTTCGAGGTGGACGGTTTTGTTGGAACCTCCTTCTGACCAAGATCCTTCATCTTCCCTGCTGCAAGAAGCTGTTCCACTAGCTAACGAAGGGCTCTATAATTCTCAGTAAGATGTCCCTTCTCCCTGTAGAATTCACAAAAAAGATCAGAGTTTCGGGTCCTCCCCTCCACTCTCTGGAATCCTTTCTTGAACTCCGTCTTCTTCTATAGGATTTGGATGACCTCATCCACTGTTAGACCCATGGCTGAAAACTCGTCCATGGGATTGCTGCTCTGTTGATCACTTGAGGATGAATCATCCCTGGCTTGGAGAACTGGAAGGACTTGAGGAGCGGTTGGAGCAGGTGCGGTGGCCAACGACAGTTTCTGATCACAAAACTGTTGGTGGCTTTGGAATGGTCGCTTATGTCGGAAATTTCTTCCCCTCTGTGCTGGGGGTTGACAATCTGGACGAGGGGGCCTGGACAGATGACGAGCTACATAGGAGTCTGTCACATCCCTCCCTTCTTTAGCCCTAGCTGTCAAGGAGGAAATATAGGTAGGGTTGGCATTTTCTCCTTCGATAAACCTGTTCACCAAGGCAATCAGATCCTGATATGTTGCAGGGTCTTTGGTAGTTGCTTTGAATTTTAGAGGTCCTTCCCTCAGGCCGTTGACCAAAGCAATTTTGTAGAAATTTGGGTCCACATTCTTAACTCCCAGAATTTCTTTCTAAAAATGATCAGCGAATCGTGCTACTGATTCGTTGTCCCTTTGTCTAATCTTAAACAGAGCTGCCGGCCCGCTCTTCCTCTTCTTAGAAGTTGCAAATCTCAACAAGAGCTCTCCACGAAGCTCTGCAAAACAAGTGATGGACTGGGGTGTACAACTCATGGAACCATTCTCTAGCTTGGCCATCGAAAGTGGTAACCAAGAGCTTGCACTTCATGGCATCTGTCAAACACCTCAGTGCCATAGCATCTTCGAAGGCCTGCAGATGCGTAACTGGATCAGACTCCCTAGTATTGGAGGGCAAGCGGGGCTCCCTGAAATTGTTCGGAGCAGGCTCCTAACGGATCCCATCCACAAAGGGAGAGGACTCCTCAACTTCAGCTGGAGCAGAGGTCGCAGCTGGTCGTACGACTTGACAATCTTCAGCAAAATCGAGCCTACGGGCTGGGCTCCCCCTGGCCGCCTCACGGAAAAATTCCATGAGAGAAGCGAATTCCTCCTCCTGAGGTCGCAGGAGAGCTGCGGACTGCATGGGCGGATTGGCTGGCGGAGAGGGCACCACTGCTTGTGCCGCGCGGACTGGCGTATGGCGAAGTAGCGTGTCCGCGAGAACTGCTGCGGGCTGAGGCGGTAACCACTGGGTGAGTGTAGTTAAGGCCTGGGTGATCGCGGCAACACCGGACTTTGCCCGCCGCGGCGAATAATGTCACTCTTGCTGCGGGCTTTCCTTTGATTAATCGAATGTGATTATAAGGAAAAGGCAAAAAGATGCAGAGTTGTGCGAGCAGCAGTCCGCAAATCCTAAAAATTGAGTCCGCAGCCTTTAGCAAAAGGGGCTCTGGGCTTGAGTCATCGTGCTTTTGGTGTGCCACTAAATAGGTTTAGGGGCCTGCCCAATCGGGCAGGGCTAAAAATAACCGTCTGCCCGGGATACAGGAGAATCGAGCAGCAGTGATGGGATACAAGGGAAAAATAAAAGACGAGATCGCAAGTCCGCCAAGGAGGGGGCGGGCTGAGCCTCACGACCTGAGGCCTTCGCCTTATCTACTGCTGGATAGGCGCCGACCTAGGCGGACTGATATTTCTGTCCGCAGCTGCAGATGGCAACCTTCTCTGCACGCAAGACATCGGGACTGCCTTATCAAACCGGATGCCTGCGCAGCCTCAGGAATGAGTACGCTGCAACCTGCTGATTGAGCTGAGGGTGCCTTGCAGACTCTAGGGTTAACAGTATTGAACTTCCAGAATGAAAAAAAAGCAGAATACAAACAAAACTAAATTCCTTGAGGGTCGAAGTCGAAGAATGCCTTAAGAAGAAGGTAGAATTCTTTTCATGTGAGGAAGCATATCAAGGGGAAGAACACTAGATCAGTGATATAGGAATATCTAATGGAGCATGCAATCGATCCGCCTAGTATGCAGTAGAGGATGGAAAAGAGAAACTTTTTTGGAAAAAATCCAACACATCAAGCGCTTGCCGGAGGAGCAAGCATCCAACCAAGCTGATTGGCCCATGCACTGATCGGCACACTTCATGAGAATCTGACGCCGGTGGTAGGGAATAAAGACGAGGGGAAAAGGATCTGCAGTGGGGGAGGAGAGGGAAGAGGCAGACGACGGGTTGCGGATCGAGCGACGGGCGAACGGCTAGACTCGCTCTGATACCATGTTAAACTTCAAAATATTGATGTTTTCTGAATAATAAAAGTCTTTCTACATATAGTAGAGGGTATTTTAAGTGAATACAATAAAACACGCTAATTATTTCTAACAGTTCATAAACCATTGGCAACCAGAAAGAGAATCACTAGGGGATGGTCTCAAAAATCATTATGAATAACATCAAAATGAATCATACAGGGAGAAGAAAAATAATTTGAACTATACTATACATATTTAGAAAGTTCAGATTCATTACAGACAAACGACTCAGTGAGCTCGAAAACATAGGAAATAACTTAAAAAGATAGTTGACGGAGGGGTGTCCAAGAATTTGATGCCATCTACGCACATCCGTAGGAGAGGGACGAGGAGGACTGGAGAGAGCTGGAGTGGTACAAGAGAGACCTTGAGCTGGTGGATGGTCCAACATGTATGAAAGTCCACCTAGTGTCAACTATCTTCACCTATGGGGGGGGGAATAGGTGTCTCTGTAGCGTATTTGCGGAATTAAGATTTTACCTGCACAAGAAAACAAAACAACCAAGCACAGAAAATACACAGGCAAATTATAGTGGTTCCCCGATTTGGGTACGTCTACTTTCCCCCCTTCGACCTATCTCCCAACACGGGACGACTCGGTCACTTCACCCACAGGATTGAAATCCAATCCTTGCACTAACGGAAGGAACCCTTCCACACGTAGGAGTCAACACTCCCACAACCCGGGTTGCACCCAACCCTTACAACTAAAGACCAATCGGTCCGTTACAAAGAAATTGAAAATGCTTGTAAGAAATACAAACGACGTTTGGAGAGTAAGGTGTCCCTCTTCGTTCGACGACTTGTTCTTGAAGTCAACGAAGAGTCCACAACCCTAGATCTCTCTTGGAAAGAATCTTCCCGAAACCGGCGGCGGCTTAAAGCGGCGGCAAGGTTCTTGGAATCAGCGTCGGCGACGGAGAGCAGCAGCAGTGCCAACTTGATTCAAACTTCATAGCGAAGGAAGCAAGGTCTTCCAACGGTCACACTAGGATCGATCGTCTCGATCGATTCGGAAGGGGAAGGATTTTCCCGATCAACGAATCAAGAGACAAAGGATCTCTGGTTAGACGCGTGAGACGCTATGCTATCCTAGGCTTCGGTCGCCGGAGATCTGGAAGAACCTGAGATCAGCAGCGGCGACAAGCGCACGAGCGGCGGAGACGATCGGCGGAGCGTTAGGGCTTGTCGGCGGCTCGTGCTTTTTTGAAATCCCGTATGTCCCTCTTTACTGTTCATACATACGGAGTATATATACATTTGGTCAAGTATATGACCGTTGTGGGTCCCACCAATAAGAAGACATGAGCCCGGTTCGAAACAGTTCAGATAGTTTGAACCGGTCCAGAGAACAACAGGAAACTGCCTAAGTCAAATTCGGCGAGAATCGTAGGTGATTCTCGCCGAATCGGCGAGAATCACTTACGATTCTCGCCGACTTCTACTTAGCCGAAATCTGGCTGAACTGATACAGAAGCCGGGGAGAATCGGCGGGAATCACTTTTGATTCTCACCGGATCGTCGAGAATGCAAGGTCATTCTCGACGAATCGGCGAGAATCATAAGTGATTCTCGACGATTCTGCCTTAGAAAATTTCCCTGTCAGTGTCGAAGCTGCCGGCTTCAACCGGCGAGAATCAGCTAGTGATTCTCGACGACTCGGCGAGAATCATTAGTGATTCTCGCCGAATCGGCGAGAATCACTTAGTGATTCTCGTCGATTTTTACTTGGGCTATTTCTCCTCTTTCTTTCCTTGAGCTGGTCTTTGGCCCATCCTTGCTCCTTGTCTGCTCTTGCTTTATCATAGCCCTGTACTTGAAATTAAGTACACCCCAATAGAGAGAGTACACGTAGGCCAACACACTGATCTGCTCAACGAGGGATTACGTTGCACAGACCCGTGTATATTGACCCACTGCACCCTGACATTGGTGTGTACTTAGCATGGAATATCTGCAAGTACAACTAGAAAATAATTCATCAAATACATTGTGGATTCATCTTAGCTTGACAGGTGGCTTCCTCAAATCCAGGTAATTGTGGATACAGTACCCAACAATCTCCCCCTATTTGACGAAGCCAAAATCCTACTAGCTAAGATGAATACCACCACCCAAAGAATAATTAAAACTTTAAGAAAATAAGAACAGACAAAATAATACTTGAGTCAAAACATGTCATCACATATATATGTATATATAAACCCACAATACTTGTTCGTAAGATAATATGAAAACATAGATGTGCAGTGAAGGACAAAAGGGTCTTAAGCCTATTTTTCCTTAGCAAGATCATCCTTGAGCTTCTGAGCCAGGAATTTCTTGCTCTGTCTTTCGAAATATTCCTTTGGCTTAGGATGATATCTGGGAGGAGGAACTTTATCAGTCACTGTATTATTTCTGAAAAATATGTTGCGTTTGGCTTCAAATTCTTTGTGCCTCTCCCATTCGTATTGACTGTATACCTCACTTCGATTTAAGTGCCCCTTCTGCTGTAACAAGAATGTGTCCAAGATGATACTTTTTGATACAGGACTCCATTTTTCATTTCTCACATCCTCCTCCGTCAATCGGGTCCTCTTTTCAGCTGGTGTTTCCCTTGAAGTTCCTTCTTGGATTTGCCTTTTTCCTTTGGCTTTAGCTAAGGCATCTTGATCAAACCAAGTTCGTCGTTCAGCCCTTTCAGCAGCTTTCTTCATCTCAGCTTCACTTAACAGAACAGCCTCTGCACTTGCCCCTTCGTCATCCACAGTATTGTGCTCAGTGGTTTCATGTACAGGATTAACCTCAGGATTATTGCCTAATGCTTGATTGAGCAACCACTGGCAACTATCATATACATAAACATTAGACTGATCGAAGTTTTCAATGATGATGTGCTGAAGCCCTGCCATTTTATCAGTATATTCTTTCTCCCCCTTTTTGGCTTCGAGGGCAATGGAGTTTGCATATGAGTGCAGGGACTCATCTATATGCTTTAGAGTTTTAGAAAACTCAGTCAGCAGGTCTTGTTGATTTTTATTAAGGAGCACCATGTTGGCATCAAATTTCTGTATGCTAGTCGCCACAACATGTGCATTATGATTTACCACGCCCAGGTCATCAGTATTCTTTTTCAGCCCTTTCATGAGAAGAGTTACAGCTGTGCCTGCCTCTGTATACTTGTCATCAAATTTCTTCTCCATCACATCTAATTTATGGTTGATCTGCACAATGTTCTTGAGCATGAGGTCCTCAGATTCTTGTAGTCTCTTTAGCACCGATTTGTGGGACTTCTTAAACGATCTCTTGATCTCATCTAGGATCCCTTGGACAATATTTACAGTGTGATTTGCTAAGTTTTCTTGAAGTGGAGGAGCTGCAGGCAGACCCTGGTTAGGCTCCCCTCAGAAGCACTGGGAGAGCTGGATAGTAGTATGGACTCCACAGGGGGAACAAAGGATTGCTCCCCCTCCATCCTTGCATCTGATCGCTTAGGAGCTTGTTCCGCAGATGGAACCTCAGCATCCTCCTGAGAATCTGCTGCTTTCTCAATCTCTGGTACTTCTTCCTCTATCTCTGTCTCCAAATGATCACCCTTATCATCAGAGATGTGCACATCTTTTTCTACTTCTTCCTCTCCCTCCTCATCACCCACCTCATCTCCCAGATCAGCATCGATATGAGTTGCCTCATCGGTCTCAGCCTCCTCATCATCTGCTACTTCTTCTACTTCTTCCTCTTCCTCCTCATCATTTTCAGCCTCCTCATCATCTGCCACTTCTTCTGCCACCATCTTCACAGCATCTTGAGCTATCAGAGAAATATCAGACAAAATGTTTGCAGAATCGGTTACAGGCTCCCCCTCAGTTCCTGCAATCAGGGCGTCAGGAACTTCACTGGGTACTGCCTCAGAATGAGCAGGAGCACTGATATCCACGACTGGGGATGCTGACTCATGGTCTATTTCCCTGTTGGCCTGCCCTATTCGACGTTCCCATCGGTCGAATATGCTAGCATCCATCCGTTTCAAGTAGTGCAGAGGCACTCCCTTGCTCATGGCGAATGTGTTTCCGTCTAGTTGATTTAGATACAGGCTAAGGATTCTGCCAAAGCTCGGGGTTCGGAGTGTGTCTTTGATTCTGTTAAAAAGCATGGCTCCCCAGTTGAACCGCTTTCGGCATACGATTGCCACCAGAGTTTTGAACATTTCCCCAGAAATGTGGTCATGGGATCCAGGTTTGCAGATGAGAGCTTTCCCAACAATGTCAGATAGCAGCTTTCCTTCCTCGTTCATATCTTTTCTTTTGATTGACCTAGTCCACCTGACCAATCCACAGAAGGATAGAGTCCTTGCTCTATCCTCTTCCTCCAGGTACTCTTCTTCTTCAACGCTAGATAACCGCAGGCACTGAGTCAGTTTCCTGGCGGATACCTTGATTTTCTTCCCGGACACTTTGCTTTTGATGGAGGTGTCATCATGATAGAGCTTCGCAGTTGCAAAGAACTCCAAAACTTCCTTGTCCAAGATTTTGCATGGGTGTTCCAGTACGAACTTCAGTCCCGCTTCTTCAAGCATGATGATTATATTTCGGAATTCATCAGAGGCTTGGGAGAACCCGGTTGTCACGAGCTCACATCCAGTGACTAGTCCAGCAGTAGTCCTAGGGGCCATAGTAAACCTAGGAAAAAGGAGAATACCAATAGGATCTCCGATACCACGAGAGAGAAAGCAAAATCTAGCCAAGCGTAAGTTACGGAAAAGGGCATTACAGGTATTACCTAGTGGGGAGATGCAGTGGAAGTTCGGGATTCTTCACGACGGAGCACCGGAGGACGCCGAAGATGCGAGCCTGCGGCGAGAGGGCGCGGCAGAAGGTGCAGGTCTTAGGTGCACCACGGAGCTACACAGATCGTCGCGAGAAGTGAGAGAGATGGGGATTCCAGAGCAGGGTCTCGGCGAAACGGCGAACTGTGGAATATGAAGAGTCGGAGGGTATCGTAGGGAAGAATAGGTTTGAGATGATTTCGGGTTTAAATATCCGGATATTGGTCGACTAACCTATTCCCGCCGAATACCAGCTTCCCTGGTTGAAATATCTCAGCGAGATTGGACAGGTCGGCGAGACTTGTAAATAGGTGAGTATGGGATTTGATATGATGAGTATTACCTATAACGTTTTTGTCAACACCATTCACCATAACGTTTTTGTCAAAGATTGTAAAGAGTCGAAAAGATCATTTCTTCATCCGAGTGTGGTTTAACATACCACACAGCTTAGGAGGCACAGCAACTCTGAGATTCCTAACTTACTAACATGGGCTAGCAGACTTCATAAATTATGTCGAGATCGATAAATGCGATATTCATGAAGTTAGTTGTAATTCTTAGTGACTCCTAATGACGTGTCGACTTTAATTTTTAACTTGTAATATATGCTTATTGATGTGCCTTCTCGAATCTTTCAGAGATTTACTGACACATCGTTAGTAATATATCTAAGGGTTATTTTTACAGCTTTGATCTGTCCTTAGTAGAACACACATATAAGTGTAAATATATATATATATGTATATATATATATATATATGTAGATTTCGACATAAAATGACTCAATTATGTTGGCTGATCAGTGATACCTGGGATTGTAAGATTCATCATTTAGCCCCTTTCGAAGAGAGCAACCCAGATGTTCAATTTGAGTATCCTATTGAAGATAGTACTTCTCGTATTCCAGATACTTGTTCCAGACCATTCTCGGAACCTCTTCTGTCTAGCTCCCATCATGACACGGAAGTCTAGACTGCCCTGCACCAAAGAATGTTACCTTACCTTAGGAGCCCAATATGTATTGGGTCCTAGGTTCCTGTCAGCATAATAATTTGAATGCCTCCCCTCAGGAATCCTGGTGGGAAGACTAACATTGCCTCGAGGATGTGGAAGTCCCCTTGCCATTGATACAGATTGGTTGTGCCAGCAGTCTATGGCAAAATGACCCACTTTGCCACAACACCAACACTCATGAATGTTGTATCGCCGTTTGTGACCTGAACAGATGACAGAGGTAGTCATAGTTCTAGGTCCAAACGGAATAGAGCCAGACATGCTTACAGAATGGTCTCTTCCATCGTGACTATTGGAAGGGCGGAAAGAATGCATATGGCAGGCGTCATGAAGCCTGGGAGGAGGTGCCTTCTTTTCAGTCAGCCCCCTCCCGAGGACCCCATGAGTCCTAATAACATTATTTCTATCCCCCCTTTCCAGAGTCCTAGGGAGGTGTGAGGCGCAGTGTGAGCTGATGCTGGTAAATTCATGAGGAGTTGGTGCTATTGCCGAGAATACAAAGGGCTTGGTGGAAGCCTGAGGTATTTTCTTCTGGGTGGCCATGACAGCCCTTGCATTTTGGGTGCCTCCACATGAGGGCACATTAACCTTGCGGTGACCACGATTATTCCTGTGGTCATACCTGAAGGCACGATGAGTGCCCTTCCTACTCGGGGTGGGGGGTCTGAACACAGTTTCCCCATTTCTCCATGATTTGACGATTTGGGAGATCCACCCATTTTCTTCCTTTCTTTTAATAGCATCAATAATGGAAAAGTTGGATACTATCCTCTTCTCATTCTCTAGACTACTCTCTAGATCTGAGATTTTAGAGTTCTTAACCTTATTGGATGCCAACTGGAGAACCAATAAGATTTTCAGCTGAGCAATCTCCTTAGCTTGCTCCTTCACAAGTAAGTTGCTCTTCTGAAGGGCACTCACAAGGGAATCAGGATTTTCAATCTTTTGATTGATGCTATCCATATCCCGTGCATCTCTGGAAGGACTACCCTCTGAATTGTTCCTGTCTTCAGGAACTTCAAGAGGAGAGCGGCATGAGGAAGAAGTTACCTGCTCCTGGCTTTGTTGTTCAGGGTTACCGTTAACATCGACAGAGACTGTTGAGTCAGCTTCATCAGAACTGCTTTCCTCAACTTCTTCTTCAGTCTCTGACAAGGACACAGGAGCCCTGATACTGACAGATTGATCATGCCCTTCATCTTCAGAAATGAGGACCCCTACATAGGCTTCATCCTCTTGTTGACGACTGGTCCCTGTTTTCTCTGATCCCTCCATGAGGTCTGAGATGGTTTGCCACATGGACTTGGCTGTCCTACACTTGTCCACTCTAGAGCGAGATGGTCCAGACCAGACATCAGTGATGATCTGACGAATCACCTGATCCAGGTTGAACAGTGAGAGCTCTGTCTCCGACATCTCTTTGGGACACTTGGGGATTTGGAGATCTTTCCCCGAGCTGGAAGCCTTCATGGGAATGAAGGGACCCTCTTCCAGAATGAGTGATGCTCGAGGGTCGATGGCCTCCAGATGAAATAGTACTCTCATCTTCCATACAGGATAGTACTCCTTTGTACATGAGGGGAGTCTTAGAGGAGGGACATCATAATCCAACTCCATGCTTGAGTCTGATCTTCTTATTGACACTAGATGCAGGAACTTACTCGAGGTGTTAACCCCTTTGATGAGTAACCTCCCTCTGATACCACTTGAAAGTCCACCTAGTGTCAACTATCTTCACCTATGGGGGGGGGGAATATGTGTCTCTGTAGCGTATTTGCGGAATTAAGATTTTACCTGCACAAGAAAACAAAACAACCAAGCACAGAAAATACACAGGCAAATTATAGTGGTTCCCCGATTTGGGTACGTCCACTTTCCCCCCTTCGACCTATCTCCCAACACGGGACGACTCGGTCACTTCACCCACAGGATTGAAATCCAATCCTTGCACTAACGGAAGGAACCCTTCCACACGTAGGAGTCAACACTCCCACAACCCGGGTTGCACCCAACCCTTACAACTAAAGACCAATCGGTCCGTTACAAAGAAATTGAAAATGCTTGTAAGAAATACAAACGACGTTTGGAGAGTAAGGTGTCCCTCTTCGTTCGACGACTTGTTCTTGAAGTCAACGAAGAGTCCACAACCCTAGATCTCTCTTGGAAAGAATCTTCCCGAAACCGGCGGCGGCTTAAAGCGGCGGCAAGGTTCTCGGAATCAACGTCGGCGACGGAGAGCAGCAGCAGTGCCAACTTGATTCAAACTTCGTAGCGAAGGAAGCAAGGTCTTCCAACGGTCACACTAGGATCGATCGTCTCGATCGATTCGGAAGGGGAAGGATTTTCCCGATCAACGAATCAAGAGACAAGGGATCTCTGGTTAGACGCGTGAGACGCTATGCTATCCTAGGCTTCGGTCGCCGGAGATCTGGAAGAACCTGAGATCAGCAGCGGCGACAAGCGCACGAGCGGCGGAGACGATCGGCGGAGCGTTAGGGCTTGTCGGCGGCTCGTGCTTTTTTGAAATCCCGTATGTCCCTCTTTACTGTTCATACATACGGAGTATATATACATTAGGTCAAGTATATGACCGTTGTGGGTCCCACCAATAAGAAGACATGAGCCCGGTTCGAAACAGTTCAGATAGTTTGAACCGGTCCAGAGAACAACAGGAAACTGCCTAAGTCAAATTCGGCGAGAATCGTAGGTGATTCTCGCCGAATCGGCGAGAATCACTTACGATTCTCGCCGACTTCTACTTAGCCGAAATCTGGCTGAACTGATACAGAAGCCGGGGAGAATCGGCGGGAATCACTTTTGATTCTCACCGGATCGTCGAGAATGCAAGGTCATTCTCGACGAATCGGCGAGAATCATAAGTGATTCTCGACGATTCTGCCTTAGAAAATTTCCCTGTCAGTGTCGAAGCTGCAGGCTTCAACCGGCGAGAATCAGCTAGTGATTCTCGACGACTCGGCGAGAATCATTAGTGATTCTCGCCGAATCGGCGAGAATCACTTAGTGATTCTCGTCGATTTTTACTTGGGCTATTTCTCCTCTTTCTTTCCTTGAGCTGGTCTTTGGCCCATCCTTGCTCCTTGTCTGCTCTTGCTTTATCATAGCCCTGTACTTGAAATTAAGTACACCCCAATAGAGAGAGTACACGTAGGCCAACACACTGATCTGCTCAACGAGGGATTACGTTGCACAGACCCGTGTATATTGACCCACTGCACCCTGACATTGGTGTGTACTTAGCATGGAATATCTGCAAGTACAACTAGAAAATAATTCATCAAATACATTGTGGATTCATCTTAGCTTGACAGGTGGCTTCCTCAAATCCAGGTAATTGTGGATACAGTACCCAACAATGTACAACCCTCTGTAATTCCTATCACTCCAATTGGATGCTTCGTTTTAAGATCCTGAAAAAACCCTAACCATCGGGAGAAAAAGTAACCGAATAGCTTAAGGATGTAGACAGACGAGCAATAAACAATAAATTTTGAGGAAAAGCAGGAACATGCAACGCAGATGTAAGAGGCATGGCAGAGGAACAGATAATGGTCTCCTTGCCAGCAATCGGTGAGAGAGAGACATTAGTAGTGACTACCCTATCACGTCGAAGAGGGAATTTATGAGGTAAATCTTGATGGTGTTTTTGTCATGTGTGATCAATCGCCCCAGAGTCAATAACGTACTCAGTGGAAGTAGTGGAGGCAGACTGGGCAATGGGAGGACCAACGGTTGAGAATGCAGTAGTAGTGGAAGAACCCTGTGTGCGCATGAGACAGCGTAAAACATTCTATTCCTCGTAGGAAAGACTGTCAGGGGGAGTCGACCAAGAGCAATTTCAGTAGTGTGAGCAACAAAAGAAGGATTGGGCTGGCGAGAGGGACCACGACCACGAGAACCTTTGTGCGTGGGTGCAAGATGAGGGTGGAGATGGAAACAAGAGTCTCTAGCATGGCCTTGTCTGCCACAATAATCGCACATCTTGAGAGACGAAGGCGAAGGAGGACGCAAATAATGCCAACAAGGGCAGAGCAATCAGAGTCGCGATCAGAGTTAAGAGAACAACGACGATCTTCGTCCTCTAAGACTATACTGAAGGCTTTGCGGAGAGAGGGAAGGGGTTGTCGATTCAAAACTTGAGTTCGCACTGTGTCAAACTCCATATTATGGCGCATGAGGAATACATTAAGTCGATAACAACCATCCTTAGTTTTTAAAGACCGGCCATCAACAGTGCAAGCAGGAGCGAAGTCGTCGAAGTTGCCCAACTCTTGGTAGAGGGGTTCGAAATTTGAGAAGTTGCAACAGATGCAGTTGCTTACTTGAGCTCAAGGAGATGCCGAGCGAGCTCGTATACATGAGTAGAACTACCGAGCTGGGAATAAGTCTCGCGATCCAGAGATGTGAAAGGATGAGTTCATTAGCCTATAGCTACGATAGACCAAGGGGGAGATGGAGTGAACCATCCACGAGTCAACAAGAGAATTTTTGGCATTCCACTTTCGCCAACCCGAATCAATACTGGGGAGCTGAACAACTGTCCCGTCAATGTACACATAGAGCTGGTGGATGTGGATTGCATGTTGGGTCGTTTGAGACCACTCGGGATAATTTGTTCCATCAAAAGGAGCAGTGGTAATCCAGAAAGAATCGGAGGAAGCATGAGACTGGGAGAAATTACTTCCCAGCAGAGGTATAATCTAGGAATGAGACTGAACACACAGATAACGCCGTTGGAGATGTCACACACGCAAACAGAAGTGGGCAAAAAACACTGGAGATGCCACACAAACAGAGGAGATCACACACATTGCTGGAGGTCGCACGAACTGAAGGGGAAAGCAGCTATTGGAGGCCGTACGGTGCACGCGGGGTGACTGCACAAGCACGAGGAGCGAACATGGCTTAGGAGTCTGTCGAGGACGCATCTCTGATACCAAGTCAGGCAGAACCCAAATCTAAACAAGAAAAGAAATAAATGGGTCTTTTACAATATATTGCAAATGATTTAATTCAACTGAAACAGCATCATTGTGTTGTTAAAGGAAGCCTAGAAAAGTCTAAGGTCGCGTAAGCGTCGAATGTAGCCTATGGCTCATCTTTGAGGACTCGATGGGTAGGGTGGCTATCATGCTCTCATGCCATGTTCACATGACTCGTTTCTTCTTACATTTATTGTACTAAGAGTGTCTATTTTTTCATGCATGGTTATAAATATTAGATTAATAGATTATTGTAATAAGTTATTTTGTATTTGTTCCACATGATGTAATAAATTATAATATGTCTCCTATCACATCCGATCTCTCCAGCTGATGGAACCACTGATCATTCGCTCCAACCATTTGATCGCCACCTCCAGCCTCGGGAGGCCCCAGCCCCGTCTCCGCGTCTCCTCCACCATTTAAAACCCTCGCCCCATTATTCTTTCCTTCTGAACCCTCGCCGCAGCATTCCCTTCCTTCAGAACCCCTATCCATCTCCACCCAAATCTCCTGCGGACATCTCTCTACCTCCCCAGCAGCATTCCATCTTCCGGAAGCTGTGCCTTTCTTCTCCCCTTAGCCTTTATCAAACCTCACCCATCTCCTAGAGCCACCGCCCAGCCCAGCAGCTACCCCATCCTACCTTTCTATCCGTCTCCTACACATAGGGCAGCCCCCACCTAAACCTCCCTTTCTCTCCTCAGCCTTTCCTCATCCCCATCAACATTCATGAGCCCTAACTCCCTCCCATGAAGCGTCCAAAATCTCAATTCCCCGAATCCTTATTTACTACAAATACAAAACGCATTGCTGATTCCTCCTCTAACCGCACATTTGAACCTATGCGCTGCTCCCGCTCCCACCCTAAAAGCATCTCCAATAGTGTTGTATTTTTGCAAAGACTTCGTTTTTGCCGAAAGAAATGGCTCCAACCGGTCGGCAAAATGAGTTGCATAAATATCAATCCTCTCTCTCCTCCTCTAAATTTAGAGGAGGGAGAGAGGAAATGCCGTGGGCGGCATTTCTTTTTTTATTATTTTGTTTTTTTATTTTTAATTTATTTGCTTACAAAACTTCTGTATTAAGTTATAATCTTCGTAACCACTAATATACTTCTTCAAATATAACATATAATATATTAATAAAATCGTATTTTCGAGACCTACAAAACGAGAGTAATATTGAATACTTTCTAATTATTATTTGTCATATAAAAAAGAAGAGATCGTTTACTCATTAAACCAGCACGGAGGAAGCAATTATGAAGGAAGCTATCACGACATACAAGGGTATGAAAGTGAAAAATACACTGAAAGCGCGCTCGGAAGTAGTACCTATATACATACAAAAATATCATGTTCTTCAAATATGGAGAATATGGTTGGAGTTGTTCTTACCATGTTCTTCATATTTGGAGAATATGGTACAATGGGGATCTCTAAATATAGAGATCCCCATTGGAGATGCTCTAACACATCTACCACACTCGTTCTACATCGGCCCCAAATGCTCCGTGAGACTTTACATTTACTTTCATTTTTCTCGCACTGTGCAGATATAGTTTTACCGTACTGCAATTAGACTCGTGATGCTCTATGGTTCTGAATGTTGGGCACTGAATTGTGTGCATGAGCAAAAAATGGGAGTTGCGGAGATGAGAATGCTTAGGTGGATGTGTGGACACACGAGATTGAATAAAATTAGGAATGAAAGTATCAGGTATAAGACAGGAGTAGTACCAATTTCAGAGCTGATGCGAGAAGCTCGTCTAAGATAGTTTGGACACGTACAAAGGAGACCATTAGAGGCACCTGTTAGGCATTGTGAGAGCCCAGTCACTAGACATGTTAGACGAGGGAGGGGTAGACCAATAAAGACTTGGAATGAAACTATAAAGAAAGACATGATGTACTTAGACATTAGTGAGATTATGACAAAAGATAGGGCACAATGGCGACAAAGGATTCATATTGCCGACCCCATTATAGTTGGATAAAGGCTTGTGTTGTTTTTGTTGTTTATGCAGATATATTTTTATTTCTAGTAATATTTAGCCCTGATTATTTTAATTAATTTAATTTCAATAAGTGTATAAAATTTATTCACATTGCACTTTAATTTCTATCACTTTTATTAGAATCAATTGTAATTGAGTATTTGTCTTGGCCCTCATTTATGAGGTATGCTCTATCAAAATTCAAATATTGGCTGATCTCATTGATGCAGGCATAAATTTTCAACTACCTCATATAACTCAGTTTAAGCTGATTTTTCATGAATGCGTGCAGGTTGTGGCCCCTCAGGCGTTCTCACTTGTTTGTTTCCGCCTTATCCCACCCCCAAATCATCACGAAAACAGCGATACACTGAACTACAGCTTAATGAATTCTACCAACTCAAGTGGAAAGATCTTTCTATCACACACCGTATGGAAGCTTGTTTAACAGAGATTTTTTGTTTCTGAAGCATTCTGTTATATTGATACAGTTGTAAGGTCATTTATCTCATCCTTAGGTGCTGTCAGGGATGTTTGTTCTTCGGCTTGCTGTAGGAGCTCCATTGACAGAGGAAAGGCATATTAATGAGGCTTGGAAGGTTCTACAAGACCAGGCAACTACCCTCTTGGGTAGTTTTTGAGAAGGTACATTTTGAACCATCAAGATCAATATTTTGCTGTTTCGTCATCTTCTTTTTCCTGTTTAGAGCTTCATTTTTGTATGAAATCTTCTGAATGCTTGAAGCTATGTTTGATTTTAATTGCTAATTGAGGTTCTGTTTGAGGAGGTTCTCCAGATGCGGTGGCGTTTAAGCACATTGCCAATGCTCCGTGTAGGCCACTTGGTTGACCCAGCGTTCTACGTTTCTGTGGGAGGGGCTATTGTTTTGAACAGTTGCCCAGACAGAGAGAGAGATGGAGAGGCTTATATATTTAAAATTCTTTGTTCGCGTCATATATTGTTGTTCAGCCTGCATTCAGCTACTCGTTTTCTACTTCTTGTTTGTACTTTTACAGAACTATTCTAGTTTGCATACTTTTCCTTCCAGGACAGATTACTTGTTTTCTAGAACCTTTTTCACTGCTTCCTGTTATTTATCCTACAATGCTGAAACCATGATACTAGAAGCCAGAAAATTTTGTTATTGCCTTCTCCTCCCAGTTCACTCTGAGAGGAGGATAAGGGAGGTGGATTGGATCATGTTTTCTTATAATATCATGTTTTCTTAAAGCAAGTCCCTTAAATTTTCTTATAATTTTCTTGATAAGATCATGTTTTCTTATAATTTTCTTAAAGCAAGTCCCTTAAATAATTTAAAGGGTTTAGTTACCTTGATTTTTTCTGTGTTTGCTTAACTATCGAGATCTTTCTTCTGTGTTTTGAAATTACAAAACCTCCCTTGTAAGTTTGCTCGGTTTGCAAACCTCTTCGGATATATTTTTTTATTTATGAAAAATGATAAAAATCAACTATAATATTTTCTAATTATTCAAGTTTAATTTTTATATTAACTTGATTTTTCAAGTTACTAATTTTATTGACTTGATTTTTCAAGTTTATCCTTTGAATGTCTCATCATTTGCAAAATTGAGTTATTATAAAGGATAAAATTGAAAAAATGAAAAATATTTTAGTCATGTGGAAGATTTTTGTAATTTCTAATCATAAAGGAGATGTCTATAATTAGGCTAACTCTTTGGAGCGGTACCTTTAATTCACCCATAATATAAATCTTGCAAATATTTTCCTGTATTATCCCCTTCTATTATGCTTGTTGATAAAAATGAACAAACCTTGTATATACTTCTTCAAGTGTAAAATACAAGAGAGAGAACAAATATATAGGAGAAGAGAAGAAGAAAGAATCTTATACAAAAGATGTGGGACTAAAGGAGAAAGAAGAGATGGGCCTATAAATGGGTCTTTACATCAATTTTTCCTATATCATCTAACACTCCCCCGCTAGCTGGAGCGTACAAGTCGTAGGCACCAAGCTTGGACAAGAACTGGTAATACAACTTGCGAGGTAATGTCTTGGTAAGGACGTCAGCAATTTGCCCAGCCGTAGGAACATGTTCAAGCTTTAGCTCCTTTGATTGAACCTTTTCTCGAACAAAGTGACAATCAACCTCAATATGTTTAATTCGTTCATGGAACACAGGATTCTTTGCAATGTGTATTGCAGCTTGACTGTCACAAAACAATGTTGAAGGTGAGGACAATTTAACTCTCAAAATCCATTAGAAGACTTTGAAGCCAGGTTAGTTCGGATGTAATAGTCGTCATCGCACGGTACTTAGCCTCAGCAGACGAGCGAGCAACCACCGTCTGCTTCTTACTCCTTCATGTGTTAAGATTTCCTCCAAAGTATGTACAGAAACCAATAGTAGAACGTCGATCATCCAACGAGCCCGCATAATATGCATCCGAGTATGCAATAAGAGAAATGGAGGAAGATGACTTATACACAAGTCCTTGCCCAGGGGAAGTCTTCAGATACGTAAGAATGTGTTCCACTGCCTGAAGGTGAGAAACCCGTGGGGTATGAATAAACCGGCTGAGCACACTAACCGCAAATGATATATCTGGTCTTGTAAGTGTTAGATATATCAGTTTTCCCACAAGACGACGATAATATTCCGGATTCAGAAGTAGAGAATCATACTCAGTTCCCTAAGCACACAACATGTGGTTGACTTCAATCGGAGTTTTCGCAGGTTTGCAACTCGAGAGATCAGCATCTTGCAGAAGGTCAATGCAATACTTACGCTATGATAAGACAAGGCCATCCGGTCGTCGTACTACCTCCAGTCCAAGAAAATATCGAAGATTTTCCAGATCTTTGATTTGAAATATAGAGTTTAAATGTTGCTTAACATGTTGTATCCCAGCAAAGTCATCACTAGTGAACAAAATATCATCCACATAAACCAGAAGTATTATAGTCCCAGTTGATTGGTGACGAGTGAAGAGAGAGGAATCTGTCGAGCTTTGTTTGAAGCCAACCTCACGAACGGCCTTGCTGAATTTTCCAAACCACGCCCATGGAGATTGTTTGAGACCATAAATAGATTTGTGAAGTAAACATACACGAGACTCCCCCGTGGTCTCAAACACGGGCAGTTGATGTATGTACACCGTTTCAAGAAGATCGTCATTCAAGAAAGCATTCTTGACATCCAGCTGATGGAGGGGTCATTGGCGATGAACAGCTAAGGAGAGCAAGACCCGAACCAAATTCAATTTTGTGACTGGGGAGAACGTTTCCTCATAATCAAGGTTGTACTGTTGGGTAAAACCTTGTGCCACAAGCCGAGCCTTTAAGCAATCAACTGTCCCATATGCGACATGTTTGATAGTAAAGATCCACTTGCAGCTAACACAACTATGACCAGGAGGAAGAGACATAAGATCCCAAGTGTGATTATCCCCCAGAGCAGTCATTTCTTCATCCATGGCGGCATGCCACCTCGAATGCTGGAGGGCTTCCTGCACAGAGTTAGATATAGAGATATAGGAGAGAGGGAGCAAAGGTAAGAAGAGGCGGAGAGAGCCGATGTAGAGAGACATAATTGGCCAAGGGATGTGCTGTCGAGGGGGATGCCGGATCAACAGGCCGCGAGATCACACCGGTAGAGGAAAGCTGTTGCAGGGCATCTGGACGTGGAGGAAGACGAGCGTACACTTGAATGATAGGAGGTTTTGAAGGGACTGGTGGTGTTGTTGGAATCAGAAACAGAGGAGTATGGAGAAGTGGTGGAAGTGGAGACGTTACGGGTACGGTGGGCCGAGGTAGCAGAGGAGGAAGAAGGGGATCAGAAGGACTTGTGTGATATGGTTGTTCTTTATGAAATGAGACATCAACAGACACAGCCACCTTACCAGTGGTATGATAAATGCAGGCATACCCCTTCTGAGTGTGGGAGTATCCAAGAAACATAGCTTTGGTAGCACGAGGGACGAGCTTGTCAGTGGAAGGACCAAGGTGGTAGACATAACATGTACACCCAAACACACGGGGTGTGAGAGAGAAAAGAGAGTCGTAGATGGGTAAAGGAGAGTAATGGGTGCCACAAAGTTGGGGACGGATGAAGGCATGCGATTGATGATGTGACAAGCTGTAGAAATTACAAAGTTCCAATAAAGAGGAGGAACCTGCATTTGGATCATGAGATCTAGCCACATCAAGGAGGGATTCTTCCATTCCGCTATGTCATTATGTTGAGGGGTATAGGCACACGAAGTCTGATGTAGAATACCGAACTCAGCGCACAGATTGGAGAAGGTGCGACCAGTATACTCTCGAGCATTGTCTGTACGAAGTGTTTTTACACAGGTAGAAAACTGAGTGCGAGTTTTTGTAAGAAACGTGCGGATATAGTTGTGAGTTCGGTACGATCACGAAGTAAATACGACCAGGTAACTCGCGAGTAATTATCTATAAATGTAACAAAAAAACGATACCAAAAAACATTAGGGACCTTATAAGGCCTCCATATATCAGAATGAACTAAGGATAAAGGAGCATCACTCCGAGTACATGAAGAAGGAAAAGATACACGGTGTTGTTTGACGAAAATACAAGATTCACAAAAAAACTCTTGAAGAGAAACAGTAGAAAGAGCTTTCTTGAGAATTAAAGGAGCAGCATGCCCAAGACGACGATGTCAATCAGTGGTGGAGACAGTGGTGAGGGCAGCGGGAGAAACTTCGAGAAGATACAGCCCATTAGACAGTCGCCCTCTACCAAGTATATTCTGCATTAGTCGATCATGCACAACAAATGAAAAACATGAGAAAATAACACAGCAATCAAGATCTTGTGTAAGACGACTAACAAAAAGTAGATTAAACGGAGAGCTCGGAACTTGAAGAACCGAGGATAGGGATAGGGAAGGAGTAAGAGGCAGATGAGCAATGTAAGAAATCGGTATCGTGTCACCATTAGCCACAGTGATTTGCTTGGGGTAAGCGATATCTAAATATTTAGGCGGCCGCTACGGAGAGAGATGGTGTGTAGCACCTGAGTCCACAATCCAGTGAGACCTACGTGAGAGGCAAGATATACCTTCATTGGAGATCGAGGCTACGGAGCCAGAGGAGCGACTAACAACTCCTTGAATATGATGGAGTTGAGCACGTAAAGCAGCAATATCATCACCAGTGGCGGAGGGAGGTGTGGGAGCGACTGTTGCAGTAAGGTGAGGGGGCAGGCCATGTTTGCGGCAACATATGGCCTCCAGGTGGCCATCCCTGCCGCAGTAAGAGCACTTAAAGAGAGTTCGATCACCACGATCGCGTCCCCGAGACTGGCGACCACCACGAGCCGGTGGACCACGAGTAGATGGAGCAAGAGTGGCCACGAGCTGCTGAAGGAGAGCGGGAGAAGAAGGCGAAGCATCCGGAGGAATAACTTTTAGGAGCATCGAACACACATCCGAGAGGGATCTAGTAACAGCGGATGATAGAACATGAGCGCGAACACTATGAAGATGTGAGGGAACACGGGTCATCATCATAGCAATCCCTACTGCCTTCTTTTGCTGTCGTTGATTTACCAAGTCCGTTGTGGGAGGCTGATGCTGGATCCAAGCCTCAATAAGAGTTTTAGCCCGCGTAACAAAAGAGGTGATGTTTCCAGTAACTCCAGCATCGAGGGACTGAAGATCAGTAAGAATGCCAAACAAGTGCTGAAAATTGTTCTTACCAAAGTAGAGAGAATAAAGATCGGTCCACATAGCGTGAGCTGTCTCATGATACATGGTCATACGATAGGGCTCGGTGTTTAGAGAATTGAGAAGCCTGTAAAAATTTATGATAGCGGAAAACGGGAAACCAGGCACAAGAACACTCAACCTATCTGAGCCAAAGTAAGCCAGATGCAAACAAAAGAGCAAGAATCTTTTACTACCAAAAAAACTTTACAAGGCGAGGCATACAAGGCGAGACATGATTCACCAATGTACCCGCTGACAAGAAAAAATACAAGGCAAGAAAACAAGCCGCGTGGACTCTAAGAGTAACCGCCAGCTCTGTTGCTAACTGCTACGGAGTCCGCTAAAACTGCTAAGTCACCAAACCGCAACCTAGTCGTGCGGGCTGCCCGTTATTCAGATGCTTACCTCTATCCGCCGATCTGCAAGCCGCCTAATTGCACGGTTGCTAGCCGCCAGATCGCGTGACCTGCTGCTGCCAAACTGAACCAAGCCGCCAGAAGCGGACAGCTTATTGAACTGGGGAAAAAGTTGTAGAAGAGAAGACCGCCTGGTCGCAAACCGCGACCTGGTGCTAACTGTTGGTTGCTAACCGCAGAGTCCGCACTTGAAAGATCTTATTTTCAAGGTAGTTAGTAACCTAAAGGGGGGGTGAATAGGTCTGCTTAGGTCTTTTGATAGTCTTTTTAAATCACTTGTTTGTTTCTTTTAGCTTTCAGCTTAGAGTGATTTAGAGCTTGTCCTTAGCACCTGCAATTAAGAAAATAAAAGCAAACACAGAAAAGCACACAAGTATTTTATAGTGGTTCCCCAAAATTATGGGTACATCCACTCTCCTCCCATCTTGCTAACTTCTTGTTAGTCAAAGCACTTCTCCAAACTAATGCTCCAAGGAGCTTACACCTCATATCGCTCAGGATCTCTCAGTCTCCTCCAAGACTTACACCTCAGCTATAAAGGCCTATAATCAGTGATACAAGAATCACCTACCTCAGGCACTTAAGCCCTACCACTCAGGCTATGGAGGATAGCCTTACCTCAGAGCAAGCTTGCTCCTACAACTCAGAGAGATGCACTCTCCTACAGTTCAAGAAAAACTGCACTACTTCTCAGTGAGTAAAACTCACCTACCTCAGAGAGCAGCACTCTCCTACAGTTCAGGAAAATTTGCCCTACCTCAGACCTAAAGGTCTTACAACTCAGATCCAGAAAGGATCCTACAAAAAGAAATAGTTTAATTAACTTTGACATAGAGAAATTTCTCTGTGTCAACCACTTGAGCAGAAAACTTTTTGCTCCAACACTCCTCACAGCAGGGAAAAGATTTACCGGAGGAACTCAGAAGATAACTTCTAAACTTACTGCTGAAGGCTAAAGATTTTTTAATCTTGAGTCTTCAAACAGCTCACTGAACCTGCCAAAGGATGAAGGTTCTTCTTTCTTCAGAACTGAATCTGAATCTGCTGTGGCAGATGGAGACTTGCACAGCTAACTTAACTTTTCTTGCTGGAGAGCTTCAAGCTTTTCACATGTAGCAATGACGAAGAAGATGAAGATGGCTACTCTCCTTTTTGAATATTGTATGCCCTAAAAGTTATTTTTGTCTTGACCCTATCTCTTCCTTTTGTAGTTCGCCGATCAACGGATTTTAGAGATTGGTGGGCCCCACCTGCAGCTTCCAGATGCGCCTTGCTTTAACGGAAGAAGACGTACAGTAGCTTCACGACAAGTTTTGTCATGTAGTGTAGCTTCTCCGTATCTGAATTGACCTTAGTTGACCTTGTCGATTATGCTAATGTCAGCACATGTGGACTTTGCCAAAATCGAGCATCAGAGAATAGGCGTTGGGTGAGTAAGCATCACTCAACGCCAAACCACTTAGACAGTTTTGATGTCTCTTTGCGTTGAGTGAGTAACCTTCACTCAACGCCAAACTACTTAAATATAAAGTTTGTTTCTAG
Organism: Platanthera zijinensis; assembly: GCA_039513925.1. Taxonomy (NCBI): domain Eukaryota; kingdom Viridiplantae; phylum Streptophyta; class Magnoliopsida; order Asparagales; family Orchidaceae; genus Platanthera; species Platanthera zijinensis. The sequence goes on along the minus strand of CM077080.1, from coordinate 190,458,232 downwards.
GCGTTGAGAGATTCAGCTTCACTCAACGTCAACTTGCTTTATCAACATTCTACTGCTTGACATTGAGTGAGTAAGCATCCCTCAATGTCAAAACCTTTAGACAAAATTTTGTTTTCACTAGGCGTTGACAGCGTTGAGTCAGTAACCTCCACTCAATGCTTTTTGCCTTAACCAAATTTCTGCTTCTTCATCAACTTAAGCGTTGAGAGCGTTGAGTGAGCACGCCTCACTCAACGCTTTCTGCCTTAGCCAATTTTTTGTATTTAATAAGCATTGGGCATAGACTGTCTTTTTGAGTTCGACGAATGGTGAATCTGAGCTCGACGAATTTTAAACTCAGTTCGACGAACTCTCAACTCAGCTCGACGAACTCAGAATCTCGAGCTCTTAACTTAGCTCGACGAAATGTGAGCTGAGCTCGACAAACTCTGAACTGAGCTCGACGAACTATAAACTCAAGCTCTGAACTTAGCTCGACGAAATCTGAACTTAGTTCAACCAGTTCAACTTACAGCCTTTTTGTTGAATGACGTTGAGTGTGTCTTCATCACTCAACGCCAAAACACTTGGCCAACTTTCTCTTTAGTAGCATGTCATTGAGTGAGTTTACTTCACTCAATGCCTGTGAACTTAGCCACATTTTAGCTTATTCTAACTTAGGTTGTGACAGTATATGCTACACTCAGCGTTATAAGTCATCTGGCGTTGAGTGATGTTCCTTCACTCAACGCCTGTGGATTTAGATAGATTTCTGTCATCCCACACCTTAGGTAAGTGTTTACCTGACTTATACACTTAGGCTACCTGACTCATCATAGTCATCTACAGACATGTGTATATCATTGATAAGATTGACTTCACTCAAATCCAGGACTTTGTGTGCAATGGACCCAACAATCTCCTTCTATTTTAGAAAGTTAAAACTCTTAAGAAAAGTCAATGACATACACAGAAGTATGCAGCACAAGGCATAATAAAAGAAAACTAAATAATTGAGATGTGATCTATAGTTACTACACTTCCCTGCTTGCAGAATGGAACATTACTACATCTGTCATCTGCTTCCCCTAAATTGGTACTGCCTTGCTTATCTGATCATCTGATCATCTTATCCTCTCCTCCTTTTTGACTGCAGCAAATAGCTGGTAGGATGCATATGATCAACTGATCATCTTATCACCTGCTCCCCCTCAATTAGGCAGCAGTGAAATGTTAGAATTGTGCTGGACTTGCTCCCACTAAATTGGAGAATCTTCATTTCTTTAAAGGACCTTCCTATCTGCATAGTGCCAAATAGTTTGCAACCAGATGAGGAGCAACTGAAGCTATACTAAGTTTAGCATACCCAACTCAAATTTGAAAGTGTTAAACTTGGCTTCATCTAGTGGCTTAGTGAAGATGCCAGTCACTTGCTTGTCTGTTGGGACAAACTCAAGGGTGATGTCTTCATATTCCACATACTTGCTAATGAAATGATATTTAATCTCTATGTGCTTAGTCCTGCTATGGGAGACAGGATTCCTAGCAATAGAGATTGCACTATTAGAATCACTGAATAAAGGAGTTCTACTTATCTGGAGGTTGTAGTCTTGAAGCTGGTGCTGGATCCACAGCAACAGAGCACAACAGCTTCCTGCTGAGATGTACTCTGACTCTGTAGTTGATATTGTCACACTGGTTTGTTTCTTGCTGCTCTAAGATACCAGTCTCCCTCCTAAGAACTGCCAGGTGGCAGATGTGCTCTTCCTATCCTCTTTGCAGCCTGTAAAATCTGCATCTAAATAGCCAGTTAGTTCAAACTCCCCATTCCTAGGGTACCAAAGGCCAAGATCTGGAGTGCCCTTAAGATACCTCAAGATTCTCTTAGTTGCAGAGTAGTGAGATTCTTTAGGGCAAGCCTGATACCTATTACAAACACATGTAGCATACATGATGTCTTGCCTACTTGCAGTCAGTTATAGAAGAGAGCCAATTATCCCTCTATATAAAGTTTCATCAACAGGTTTTCCTTCTTCATTTTTGCCTACAGGCATACTTGACTCCATGGGAGTTCTCATGGTGGAGGAATTCTCCATGCCAAATTTCTTGATTAACTCTCTACTGAACTTAGACTGAGATATGGACAAGTCATCATCAGTTTGTCTTACTTGAAGGCCCAAGAAGAACTTAAGTTCACCCATACTACTCATCTCAAACTTCCCCTGCATGAGTTTAGCAAACTTTTTGCAGAGGTTGTCATTAGTAGATCCAAAGATGATGTCATCTACATAGATCTGGACTAGGATGATCTTACCCTTAGATTCCCTTAGGAATAGGGTCTTGTCTATTTTCCCCCTTGAGAATTTGTTCTCAATGAGGAAACTAGACAATGTCTCATACCATGCTCTAGGGGCTTGCTTCAGCCTATATAGAGCTTTCCTAAGTCTATAAATAAAATTAGGTGAGTTAAGAACTACAAAACTTGAAGACTGCTCAACATAGATTTCTTCTTTTAAGTCATCATTTAGGAAGGCTGACTTCACATCCATTTGGTAGACCTTGAATCCCTTGTGAGCTGCATATGCAAGAAATTATCTGATGGCCTCCAATCTTGCTACATGGGCAAAGGTTTGATCAAAATCAATCCCTTCTTCTTGCATGTACCCCCTAGCTACTAGTCTGGTCTTGTTCTTAATTATAATGTCATTTTCATCAAGCTTGTTTCTGTAGATCCACTTGACTCCAATGACATTATGACCATGAGGTCTGAGAACCAGCTTCCAGACCCTGCACCTCTTGAACTGGTTTAGTTCCTCATGCATAGCTCCAATCCACTGCTGGTCTATATTTGCCTCTTCAAACTTCTTGGGCTCCACTTGGGATAGAAAGCTTGAATACATGGTTGTGTTCTGACTTCTGCTCCTTGTCATTACTCCATGACTTGCCTCACGAATGATCTGGTGTGCTGGATGATCTCTCATATGTCTGACTGAAGGTGGCAGTCTTCTTTCAGCAATAGGGGCATCTTCTTGTTGATCTTCATCCACTCCCAATGTGCTAGGTAGATCTTCTGAAGTATCCATATCATCTTGGATGACTGTGATGCTTCCTTGATGGTCAGCTTGTCCATCATCTGTTCTGTACCTGCAATATTATAAGAGGAACTAGGCAGTCCATTGTTAATCATGGTAGACTTATCAAAGACTACATGAACTGATTCTTCTACAACTTGGCTTTTCAAGTTGTATATTCTATAGGTTTTGCTATGATTGTTGTACCCAACAAATATTTCATCATAGGATTTGCCTGCAAACTTAGTCACATAGGACTTGTCATTGTGAAGCACAAAGCATTTACTACCAATGATTCTGAGATAGCCCAGATTTGATTTTCTGCCCTTCAAGATCTCATAGGGAGTCTTCTTGTGGTCTTTGGTGATAGAGTCTCTATTGAGGACATGACATGCAGTATTTACTGCCTCAGCCCAGAAATATTTTAGAAGAGATGTGTCACTCAACAGTATTCTACCAGCCTCTATGAGAGTCCTATTTTTCCTCTCAACTATCTCATTTTGCTGGGGTGTTCTAGAAGAAGAGAATTCTTGATGAATCTCATGCTCTTCACAGAACTTTGTCATGCTATCAGACTAGAATTCTGTCATATAGTCACTTCTAATTTTAACCACAGAACAGCCAAGCTCATTCTGTTTTGCTTTACAAACCTCATGAAGACATCAAGGGTTTCATCCATCTTCTTAATAAAGGACACCCAGGTAAACTTGGAATAGTCATCAACTACCACAAGGGTGTAGACTTTCCTACCAAGACTGTGAACTGGCATTGGACCAAATAGGTCCAAGTGCAAGAGGTATAAGCACTTAACAGAGTCTTTGGTCTCAATACCCTTGAAGGAGACTTTTGTCTGCTTACCCTTTTGGCAAGCTGAGCAAATGCCCTCCTAAGAGAACTTCACATTGGAGTCATTCCTAACTAGCTCTTGACTAAAGAGCTTGTCAATAGTCTTGAAATTCAAATGGGATAGTCTCTTGTGCCACTGGACACAGTAGGAGACTTTCTCATTTGCCACTAAACAGATAGGAGAATCTGTGTCTAGACATAGAAAATTCAAGCAATAAACATTTTCACTCATAGTGCCTTTCAAGATGACCTCTTGGTCACTTGACCTCCTAATTAGGCACTCATCCTTGTGGAAGACAATTACATAGCCAAGATCAGAAAGCTGGCTTATGCTTATAAGGTTGTGTTGCAACCCTTCAACATAAGCCACCTTGGTGATGGTGACTATTGTACAACCCCGTATCCAGCGAGTGGGGCAGCAGGGGCCAGATTTGCCAAGCCCTGCCTAAGCCTTGGGCCAGATGTGCCCTGGCGCCGAGTTCACTTGATGCCCCATCCTTGGCAGCGAGTTCAGTCGGCGCCCCAGCCTTGGCGCCGAGTTCTGTCGGCGCCCCAGCCTTGGCGCCGAGATCACCCGACGCTCCTGCCCCGCTCAGTTCGCCTCGGCACCTGGACAGCTCGCAGGGGTTTGCCGAGCCCAGTTCGACGAACTTTCAGCCGATCGTCAAGCTCACGGCGAGCGAGTAGGGCGGGCCGAGTCCATACTCGCTGAGTGCCAAGCTGAGGCGGCGAGTGTCAGCTCCATCATGCACTCGCCACCCTTGCCGAGTAGGGACCATTGAGGGCGACTCGCCCAATCTGCTGTGAGGTGTTTTTTACTGTTTTGCCCCCGCTGGCCTGCCCATAGCCAGTTAGAATAGCGGAGTCTCGCTGTTGGCAGATCCAGGTAGGCTGCACATAGCCGTTCAGAACAACAGAGGTTGACTATTTGCAGGCCATTTTCAGAAATCTATAAATAGGACCCAAGGGGTACCTCAAAAGGCATGCTTACTTGTCTCCAAAGTCCCTCTAGCGTTTCCTGAGGTACCTTAGCCTGACACTTGGTTAAGGAGGGGAAGCGCTCTGTGATCTTCCGGGTGTGTGGTAGGTCCTCGCCGAGCCCTTGGGTCCTTTCCCATCCCAGTTCCTTCTTCCCAGCTTTCCAACTCGTGGAGGAGAAGTAGGTGTGCAATCACCCCTTTCCCAAGGGTGAACTCCACAAGAGGCCGATTTTTGGTTTCAACAACTATGTCATTGGTGATCTTATCATATCCTATGGTACACCTCTATCTGAACCTCCAAAGATGACTTTGGGTCCATCTTTTACTGGAGTAAACTCCTTCAAGTTGCTCATTGTTCCAGTCATGTGCCAAGAACAGCCACTGTCCAAGTACCATATAGGGGTATGACACCTTGAACTATCCTGCAATATATAAATTACTTAACCTTAGGACCTCAATATTTATTGGGTCCTAGGTGCATGTTAGCATGAAACTGAACATGTCCACCAGCAGAATTTCTGACTGGTAGACTGACCCTAGCTCTGGCCACATTGGTATTGTGCTAGCAGTCAATGATAAAATGCCCTATCTTACCACAGCACCAACAATCATGTATGTTATGTCTTCTTTTCTGTGAAGGCCCTACAGCTTGATGAGCAGCAACCTTGATAGAAGGAAGATGTGTTGCAACCTTTTTCTGATTTCTTTTAGCTAGAATTTGACTGAAGGTAAGTCTTATAGTTGGCTGATTTGGTCTGTCCTGAGTGCCAGTAGTAGCTAGCTTCTTTTCAGAAAGCATGCTTCTGATGGCTTCAGATATGCCCAGATCAACCTGATTCTTGGACTTGCCCTTAGTCAGAACCTTTGCTGCCAGATTCTGATTCTTGGTTTGCAGCAATATTCTTGAGAGTTGGTGCAGAAGCACCAAAGACAAATGGTCCAGATTGGGCCATTTGAAATTTCTCATTGGCAGCCTTGACTGCACACACCCTGCCAAAACTTTCATCATGACAGTGAACATCTTTGGTCACTCCAGATGAACAACCCCTCTCCCAGTGACCATAAGAGATTTCTTGGTCATACCTATTAGAAGGTATCAAAACTTTTCTCAAAATAATGGGAGGTTTTGGAACCCCAGATTTGTATTTGGGCTAGGTTAACTACTTAGGATGTTTGATCCACCTTGTATAGCCAGGGTCATTGTTGTTCGTCCTAGGGTTTAGACCAGTCCTTTAGATTCAGATTTCATAGACCAGCCTGCAGTGGACTTCAGGAGAATCGGTCTTAGAAGAATTTTAGAGTTCAGAATATAAGTTCGACGTTCGTCGAACTCAGCTCAACGATAGTCGTGCTTTACTCGAACAACTCAGAGTTCCTTCTCTGAGTTGAGATCGACGAAATTCGAGCTCAGGTTAATGAACTCTGCTCAAGACAGATTTCCCAGTTTGACGAACTTGGAGCTCAGAGAATGTCTGCTATTCTTGGGGACTTGGATCGCTGAGCTCAGGTCGACGAAGGGGATTTCTCAGCTCGACGAACTTGGAGTTCAGGTCGACGAAATCTGCCTCGAGGTCGACGAAATCAGTTCAGAGCCTAAATGTTAAGTTTTCCTTATCTGTCTCTCTCTTCATTCCATTCTAAGTCAATAATTCTCTAAGTAATTAATGCTTAAATTCTCTAAAATTATAGCCGTTCAAGGCAGCATTAATTATGATTTTTATCAGAGTAATCACTTGACTTATTCTCGGGACAGTTGGGGAAATACAATTAAAGTCAGATATTCCAGTCGTTCTCCTTCCCAGATTTCCACAGTAATTAATGGACTCATTTCAAATTCTGAAGGAAAATTGCAGGCAGCATATATAAAGCGAATTTTTTTTTCTTCTCAGACACAACACACATAATAAAGGAGGCCGACTAGCAGAGATACACAAAGATTCTTACCTTCACTCTGAAAAGAAATTCTATTTTCCCTTGCACATTCAAGAAGACTCAAGAACATCATCTACAAAATCAAGAGTCTTCTTCGACTTCTGATCCAGGAATCTTCAGTGACAATTATTCAACATCTGTCTACAAGTTCCTGGACATCTTCAAAACAAGGCTGCAGACCTACACCCTATGCAAAGCTCCAGTATTCCTGAACTTCTCTACATCTCAGGGGGAGCTTTGACAACAAAGATCCATTTTTGTCTTCTCTGTTGTTTAGAGAAAAAGAGAAGACATCATCAACTTTTCTTATACTATAAAAAGGGTTTCATAACTCCCTTCAAAAGTCTGACTGGTTCACAAGTATCCCTCCAAAAGACTTGGGTTAGTTGTTTGGGCACCTGATCAAAAGCCTAAAGGGTTGTAAGATCTCCCTGTAAATAGATCTTGTGGTCGCAGTCACCTGAGCAAAACCTGCTAGTGGATTCCTACTAGCGTGGTAGAAGAGTGGATGTACCTAGTTTGGGGAACCACTATAAAATCTCTTGTTTTGTCTGGTTATCCTTTTTCTTTTTGTACTATGTTGTGATAGTCTAGCTTTATTCTCTTTACATAATATTTGTTATCACCTATTTTACTGCTAAATCATATAAATTTCTAAAAAGTTTTTAATGCTCTATTCACCCCCCCCCCCCCCCTCTAGAGCTAATTAGATCTATCCCCTTGTCCTTCAATTGGTATCAGAGGATTATCAATTGCCTAAGTTAACATTCAATTGGTATCAGAGGAGGTCACGAGTTCAAGACCGGGGGGCGCTATTAAATCCCGATTTTTCCTTTCTACCTGTGTGGGTCCGGTGGGTCAGAAAACCGCGGACATGTGGTAACCCCACCTCTAAGCCGTGTGGGCCAAGTGGTAACCCCTCCTCTGAGCCGACGGGTTGTGCTCGACGCTCGGGGGGATTGTTGGGTCCGGCGCTCCTTCACTTGACCCGTGGCGCTCTGCTACTTATTTAAGAAATTAAGTAGCGTCCTTTCCAACAGTCCGGGCTTTTGGAACAGTTATGTATGTGCTTGATCCTACATGTGGTATCAGAGGGTAGTCTTTTTGGTTGTACAAGGTAACACTTGAACCAACAGATCTTTCTAAGATCTAAATTTTCTAGCACATTACTTATACCATGACACAGAATAAGGACTATGCAAGCACCAGACCTTCAGTTTGCAACTTGAACAAGTTTGCTATCTAGAAGGCAAGAATTAAATTATATATGAACTCCATTGATGAAGATATTTTTAATTCTATCTTGACAGGTCCACCAACTCCAGTGGCTACATCTACTACAACTTCCAGCACTCATGATGTTCCACCACCTGAGTGGACAGATGCACAGAAGAAGGACAAGATAGTTGATGCCAAGGCCATGAACATTCTGGCTCAGACAATGTCAGATGACATTTTCCAGAAAGTGGTAGAGTGCACCTCAGCTAAAGCCATCTAGGATTCCCTAAACCAGATGGTTGCTGGATCTGCAGATGATAGAAAAGAGAGGAGATCAAATCTCATCTCCCAATATGAGAATTTCAAGAAAGAAGAGTCAGAGTTAGTGAGTGATATGTACACTAGACTGAGCTCAATCATCAATGAGCTGAAAACTCTAGATAAGGATATAAACCTCACTGAGATCAATAATAAAATTCTCATGTGCTTCCCCAGCTCATGGGATTCCAGAATCTGGCCAATCAAAGAGGCCAGAAGTCTGAATGAGATTTTCCCTGAATCTCTACTAGGAAAGCTCAAATCTTATGAGCAATTAATGAAGACTAGAGAAGCTGCTGAGCAGAAGACCCCCTCATCAGCTAGAAAGGATCAAAACATAGCATTCAAAGCATCTGAAGAAACAGAAGCTCCATCAGCTAGTGAAGAACTTCTGAGTCTCCTAGCCAAGAGATTCTACAAAATGGCCAAGAAGGATTTAAGAAGGAAGTCATCTACACAAGATGACAAACCAAGGTATGCTAAAACTCCAACTAAAGAAATTGTCTGCTTTGGTTGCAGGAAGCCAGGACACTTCATATCAGAGTGTCCAGAGAATCAAAAGAAGGAGAGAAGAAGATAAAATGAGCCCAGGAAGCAGCACTATAACAAGCCCTCCTCCGGCAAGCATAAGAGGAAGGAGAAAGGATTTGTTGTTGAAACCTGGAGTAAAACTGAAGATGAATCTTCATCTTCCAGCTCCAGTGAAGATGAAGAAGAGACTAAAGCAAAGGAGGTTTGCTTGATGGCTATTGATGCATCAGACGGCCTCTCAGAAGTTGAGCAGTCAGACAGTGAAGAACCTCAATCTGAAGAAATCAAGTACTGTCCTCTTTTGATTTCGATTCAGATGGTTTTAGAACTGAATTTAAATCATTATGTATTGATTTAATAAACTCTGAGAAGAAAATCAAACTCCTTAGAGAAAAACTAACTGAACAAGATAATTTCCTTTCTGAAAACATTAAATTGAAAGATGAATTAACTTTAGCTAATGAACTAATCATCTCTCTAAAAACTGAATTAGCTGAGGCAAGGCAACTTGAAGAATCCCTAAATAGGAGAAGCATCAAGTTGATGAACATCACAAGCATAGTAAATGCCAGACTTAATGGCAAGCTGGGCTTAGGTGCTTCATCAAGCCAACCCCCATTAATTCAGAAAAATATACTGTCAACTCCAATCAAATTTGTTTCTGAAAAAAGCAAAGAAAAGGTAGATGATCATAGTACTAAGCAAATAGAATTAAAACAGAAAAGTAATAAAAAAACAAGAAAATCCTAACTATAACAATGTTCAGCAGATTTCATCGAACTCAGATCGACGAAATGTGTACAGTTCGTCGAACTCAAGTCGACGAACTCCGAATGCAGATTTTTATTATAATTATTCTTTGAACTGCGATCGACCAAACCAGTATGGTTCTTCGAGCCGAGATCGACGATATTGGGGCACAGAGAATGAATATTTTCATTCTCTGAGCGGAGTTCGACGAACTCATCCCTATTCATTGACCTTAGATCGACGAACTTACCAGAATTCGTCGAACCCAGTTCAAGATAACAGAAAATTTAATTCTTTCAGAACTTTTAATCAACCTAGGGAATATCTCAATTCATTCACCCAGTGGATAATACCACCAAGAAGATATCACCCTCTAGGATATAAAAATCAACCTGAATGTTCATTTATTTCCAGTTTTAAGTATGGAAAGCAACAAGGACCCAAGGTAATTTGGGTCAAGAACATCTAATCTGTTCTTATACAGGTGAACTCCTATCCTACCACAGAGGAACAGTGGTACTTGGATAGTGGTTGCTCAAGGCGCATGACTGACAGTAAGGAAAATCTAACCAACTATAAGTCCATGCTAGGTCCAAAAGTGATCTTTGGTGACTCCAACTGTGGCCAGACTAAAGGCTATGGGAAAATAAATATTGGAGATGTCACCTTCAAAATGGTGTCTTATGTAAGTGGACTGAAGCACAACCTAATCTTCATAAGTCAATTATGTGATGAAGGGTTTCATGTATCATTTAATAACTCTTCCTACATTATCACTTGTGTAGAAAATAAAGTAGTTTTAACTGGAACTAAAATAGGAAATATTTACATAATAAATTTTAAGACTGCTAGGTCTGAGATATGTCTATTCAACCAGGTTAGTAATAATAATGAACTATGACATAAGAGATTAGGACATGTTAACTTAAATAACATTGCTAAATTATCTAGGGGCAACCTTGTAAGAGGATTGCCTTCTTACCCCTACAAGAAGGAAAGCCTGTGCAGGGCTTGTCAATTAGGCAAGCAAACTAAAAACATTTTTAAAGCCATTAATAAGAGTGATTCACCTAGGATTCTGTATTTTCTCCACATAGATCTTTTTGGACCCATTGTTTTACATAGCCTAAGAGGGAAATCGTATACCTTAGTGATTGTAGATGACTTCTCAAGGTTCACTTGGGTGTTCTTCTTGAGGAACAAGTCTGATAACTTTAAAGTCCTTACATACTTTCTTAAGAGCATAAGGATTGAGTATTCTACTCCAGTTGCATTGATCATAAGTGATCATGGTACTGAGTTTGAGTCTCTTCCCATGCAAGAATTCTGTGAGATGGAAGGTATCAGGCATTGTTTCTCTGCTCCTAGAACTCCTCAACAAAATGGGGTAGCAGAAAGGAAAAATAGGACCCTGATTGAAGCTACAGACACATTACTTGCAAATGCTTACTTGCCTCTATCCTTTTAGGCAGAGGCTGTAAGCACAGCAAATTATGTACTGAATAGGAGTCTGATACATAATCTTAGGGCAAGACTCCCTATGAATTACTTAAAGGGAAGCAACCTAAAATAGATTACTTTAGAATTTTTGGTTGTTTATGCTACATTCATAACAATGACAAGAAATATCTTAGAAAGTTTGATGTCAAGGCTGCAATGAGAATTTTTCTAGGATACTCTCAAGTCAGTAAGACATATAGGGTATATAATAAATCTACTAAGAAAATGGAAGAGACTGTACATATATCATTTGATGAAACTAACATGTCTTACAAGGATAAGAATCCTTCTATCAGTGAAACTTTGCAGGTACCACACTTATGTGAGAAGTTGGATGAGTTGACCCTCACAAATGAGACTGTTGCATTTCCCTCTCCACATATAAATGAAGACAGTGAAGATGAATCCACTGAAGTGGATGTTGAACCAACAACAGCTCCCATAATTTCACAAGAGGAATTAATTCCCCAAGCTGTTGCTGAACCAACTCCACCTACTGAGTTTGTCACACTTAGAGATCATCTTGTATCTCAAGTAATTGTAGACATGTCAATAAGTGTGTAGACCGGGCATCAACTCAACCAAGACTTGATGCATGCCTACTTCATATCTCAAATTGAGCATCAATCCATTAAAAATGCTGAGCAAGATCCACATTGGATTATTGCAATGCAAAAGGAGCTCGACCAGTTTGAGAGATGCAAAGTTTGGGATTTAGTTCCAAGACCCCAAAGACTACCCAGTCATTGGAACCAAATGGGTATTCAGGAATAAAGATGCCCAGGGAGTTATTATCAAGAACAAGGCAAGGCTAGTTGCTCAAGGCTATAGACAAGAGGAAGGCATTGACTATGACCAGACATTTGCACCTGTTGCAAGGCTGGAAGCAATCAGAATCTTCTTTGCTTATGTTGCCTATAAGAAGTTCAAAGTATATCAAATGGATGTCAAGAGTGCATTCTTAAATGGTGAACTTAAAGAAGAGGTTTATGTGGAGCAACCACCAGGTTTTATTTCTCCAACCCATCCTTCTTATGTTTTTAAATTACATAAGGCTCTCTATGCTCTAAATCAAGCTCCAAGAGTTTGGTATGAAATCTTAGCTAGCTTTCTTCTAGAGCATAAATTGTCTAGGGGCATAGTAGATAGGACATTGTTCACTAGACATCATAAGGATCAAATCTTATTAGTACAAATTTATGTAGATGACATTATTTTTGGCTCTACTGATTCCAAACTATGCAAGAGGTTCTCTGACCTAATGCATTCCAAGTTTGAAATGAGTAGCATGAGTGAGCTCTCTTACTTTCTTGGCCTCCAAGTGAAGCAACTGCCTGATGGCATCTTCATATCCCAGTCCAAGTATGTTAAAGAGCTAATCAAAAAGTTTGGGATGTCAGATGCCTCAGCAAAGAAAACACTCATGGCTTCTAATGTTGTGATTGACTCTGATGAACATGGCAAACCTGTTGATCAGAAACTATATAGGGACATTGTTGGGTCTCTGTTATATCTCACAGCAAGTAGGCCAGACATAATTTTTGCTACATTCCTTTGTGTTAGGTTCCAGGTGAACCCTAACGAATCCCACCTTATTTTTCTAAAAAGGATTTTAAGGTATATAAAGGGTTGTCTTAGTTTAGGACTCTGGTATCCAACTGAGTCAAAGTTTGAGTTGACTAGATACTCAGATGCTAACTTTGCTGGATGTAGAGTGGACAGAAAAAGCACCTCAGGGACATGCCAGTTCCTTGGTGCTAGACTAGTATCCTGGTTTTACAAAAGGCAGACATCTGTGTCTACTTCAACTGCATAAGCTGAATACATAGCAGCTAGCAGTTGTTGTTCCCAGATACTGTGGATTCAGAACCAACTCCTAGATTATGATTTCAACTTAAATAATTCAACCCTACTATGTGATAATACAAGTGCAATTTCCATTACACAGAATCCAGTACATCATAGTAGAACTATGCATATAGAAATAAGGCATCATTTCATTAGAGATTGTGTGGACAAAAATAAAATTAAGCTTGTCTACATCTACACTGATTTGCAAAGAGCAGACATCTTCACCAAATCCTTGGATGAGATGAACCATCTATTCTTTATGAATCAGCTAGGTATGATAAATGGAGAGGCTTCAATTTAATTTCTGTCTATGGTCGAAGAATTTATCAAAGTTCGTCGAACGGAGATCGACGAGCTGAGAAATCTTCTTGAGATTTTTTGTCGACCTGAGATCGACGATATCTCTGTGTGAAGTCATTTTCGTCGACCTGAGATCGACAAACTTGCTTCAGAAAATATTTCGTCAACCTAAGATCGACAATTTATTTTCCCTTCTCTTCAAACTGAGATCGATGAACTTTCAGCATTCTTCGACCTGAGATCGAAGACTTTTTATTTTCGCAGGACGGTGCTCGCCGCTTCATATTATGAAAACCTTATAATAGGGGTTTTCTTCGAGCTAATTCCCACGCCTTTAGAAATCCCTTGCACTTGATCTTTCTTGTTTTTGCAGGAAACCATGACGATTTCAGCGATCTCTCTGTCCGGGATGAAATATGACACAGGGTTCGATATCGACTTTGACTCCTTCGGTCATTCGGACAAGATCTTCAAGGATATTCTGAAACTATTTGAAGATCAACAGTTGAAAAAGTTTATGACAACCAGAATCAAACTACCAGCGGCTGAGATCAAAGAATGGGTATATTCTTCAACCGCTTCTGATGCTGAGAAGATGACAGAAACAATTTCAGGAACTCAGGTCTCTCTAACTCCTGCGGTCTTATTTGAGATTTTCGGTTTTGTGAATGGGGATATTTAAATAGATAGCTCAGAATTTGATGAGATGTTGCTGAAAATGGGTCACTCTAAAGGAAACTCAAACAAGTTATTGAAGAAGAATTTATCGGCTGAATATAAATTCTTGGCTGATGTAGTGGGCAAAGTTTTGTTGGGCAAGCACACCTCTCATGACTACATCACGAGGCACCCGTTTCTGGTTATGAGTGCCTTGGTGAATAAGAAAAAGGTTAACTGAGGTCAGGTTTTATTTGACTTAATCAGAAAGAAGAACTCCAAGAAGGAAGTTTGTTTTGCAAAGATACTTGGAATTTTTCTGCAGGAGAAGACAAATGATTTACTGGTCTCTCAGGCAGTTTTCATTAATGTTTCTAAAAGGTTAACCTCTGCCCTCTTTAGCAGATGGGAGAGGACTATTATCAAGCCATCCAAGACTTCCTCCTCCTCAAGACCTTCTGAGAGCACAAGGGCTGTTCCAGCCACTCCCCACCCTGTTAAAGAATCCTCCATCTTCCCTCTTCCACCTCCTTCAACAACATTTCTTCCAACAACAACTCCACCTCCTCAGTCACCACCTCCTCAATCTCCTCCACCACCTCATCTTATTGACATACATCCTCATACATTCATGTCATCCCCATCCTTTGATTTGCTAACCTTTATACCATCTACACCAAATTCTCCTCAACATGACATCTAAACTCGTATTCCATCTCCTCCTGCATCACCTTCTCAGGATGACATCATGCAAGATGTTATTCCATTTGATGTCATTCCTCCCTTTCCTCCATCTGTATCTACTCAGATCCCACCTGAGTCTATACATTTGGATATTCCCTCCATCTCCATCCATCCATCTGTATCCACTCAGACTCCTCTTGAGTTTATGGATATGGATTCTCCTTCCATTACCACCCTCCTGGAGCACATCACACCAGTCATCAGACAACTCATTGTAGAGGCAATCACACCTCTTGATGCTTCCATCTCATCCCTCGTTGCCCTCTTTGTTGTCTTCCATGTCCCTCCTTCTATCAGGGGCCTGGTTCCATTTTCCACTGAAATCAGGCAGGGGGAGATGCTCTATAAAGAAGCAGCTCCAGCAGCAGCAGTTCCAGCAATTGAATATGAAGCTCCAGTAGTAGCAACAGTGATTCTAGAAATTGTGCTAGAGATCATAATTGTTGGTGATTGTGTGATCAATCCCACAGTTGATTTATTTTGTTTATTGAATTCTTTCAATTCAGCATTCTTTAATTTTCTTCCAGACTTGTTCCAAGGTCAGTCTAAAGCCTTGGTTTGCTATACTCCTCCCATTAGCCATGAGGTTGTAAAGCTACTGAAGGCCAATTTTGCAGTTATTGAGCCAGTCACAGAATCAGCTCCCAAGGCTATCTCTCCTCCAACTTATAAAATGGATGAAAGTCCTATACCAGACATGGATGATATCATGCTTGCATATATAGAAGAAGAAGCAAAAGAAAATCAAACTATTACTGAAAGTTTTGCAGAATCAGAATCTCAAGTACAGCCTCAGGCTAAGAAGCAGATCTCCAAAGAAACTCTCAAAGAGATTGATGATTTGTATGCCAATCCTCCTGGATCATCTGATGATGAAGATGATGATGATAATGATGATGAGCCATCTTCTAAGAAGAGGAAGCTAAAGAAGAAAGCCCCTCCAAAGTCTGTTCCCAAGCATAATCCAACTGCAGACACTCCCTATTATATTTTGAACAAAATAACTCCATATAAAGGGATGTCTAACTGGATGTGGTTGTCAAAGAATGAGCAAAAAAGCAAGGAAGAAGAGCAGAAGGTACTCTCCTCCTCCTCATTCTAAAAGCAACTGGAGAGGTCCTCCTCCTCCTCCTCCTCCAGCAGCAGGTGCTTCAGGAAATGTATCACATAGATCTACCTCATACACCCAAACATACCAAAGGCAAGACAGATCTTCAAGATCTTATTCTCAAGGAAGCAGTCAGCATCAGCATCAACATCATAAATCTTCTAGAAGCAGTTCTCATCTTTCTCCAAAACCAGCAAGTCCTCCAAAAGCTCCAGTTGAACCTGAAAAAGAGAATAGTCCTGAAAGGCCTTTGTCTCCTGCTTATGATCCAGAGATGGATCCAAATTTTAGAATGGCCGGATTTAATGAATTAATTGCTCTATCTCAGATTAGAAATGCAAAGGAAGAAGGTAAAGACTCCTCTCAATTCTCAACTATGTCATCCTACAGGAAGAAGGAACTTGAGAAGTACCAAGTGGGCAAACTTTTCAATACTGACACTTATATGAACTTGCACCTTGAAGCAGTGGTCCCCAGAGCTGTATCTCAGAAAATAATTGGTGACTCAGACATGAAGATGACTCTAAGAGAAGCAGCTGATCCAAACAGGAAGATAATTTTTACCAAATCTTCTGCTCCTCCCCAGTCTGATTTATAAACTCTTAATTTTGTTTACTGTTTTGATTTGATCAATATACATGTACCATAACTATATATATATCTGCCAATGATTTTCAAATTCTGTCAGATATTTTATTGCTGTGATTTTATGTTTTTTCTATATTTTGTTGTAGTGACCTCACCCGAATAAGGGGAGATTGTTGGAACCCCTGATTTGTATTTGGGTTAGGTTAACTACTTAGGATGTTTGACCCACCTTGTATAGCCAGGGTCATTGTTGTTCGTCCTAGGGTTTAGGCCAGTCCTTTAGATTCAGATTTCATGGACCAGCCTGCAGTGGACTTCAGGAGAATCGGTCTTAGAAGAATTTCAGAGTTCAGAATATAAGTTTGACGTTCGTCGAACTCAGCTCAACGATAGTCGTGCTCTACTCGAAGAACTTAGAGTTCCTTCTCTGAGTTGAGATCGACGAAATTCAAGCTCAGGTCGACGAACTCTGCTCAAGACAGATTTCCCAGTTCGACGAACTTGGAGCTCAGAGAATGTCAGCTATTCTTGGGGACTTGGATCGCTGAGCTCAGGTCGACGAAGGGGATTTCTCAGCTCGACGAACTTGGAGTTCAAGTCGACGAAATCTGCCCTGAGGTCGACGAAATCTGTTCAGAGCCTAAATGTTAAGTTTTCCTTATCTGTCCCTCTCTTCATTCCATCCTAAGTCAATAATTCTCTGAGTAATTAATGCTTAAATTCTCTAAGAATATAGCCGTTCAAGGCAGCATTAATTATGGTTTTCATTAGAGTAATTACTTGACTTATTCTCGGGTCAGTTGGGGAAATACAATTAAAGTCAGATATTCCAGCCGTTCTCCTTCCCAGATTTCCAGCAGTAATTAATGGACTCATTTCAAATTCTGAAGGAAAATTGCAGGCAGCATATATAAAGCGAATTTCTTTTCTTCTCAGACACAACACACAGAATAGAGGGAGCCGACTAACAGAGATACACTAAGATTCTGACCTTCACTCTGAAAAGAAATTTTGTTTGCCCTTGCATATTCAAGAAGACTTAAAAAGAACATCATCTACAAAATCAAGAGTCTTATTCGACTTCTGATCCAGGAATCTTCAGAGACAATTATTCAACATCTGTCTACAAGTTCCTGGACATCTTCAAGACAAGGCTGCAGTCCTACACCCTGTGCAAAGTTCCAGTCTTCCTGAATTTCTCTACATCTCAGGGGGAGCTTTGACAACAAAGATCCATTTTTGTCTTTTGTGTTGTTTAGAGAAAAAGAGAAGACATCATCAACTTTTCTTACACTGTAAAAAGGGTTTCATAACTCCCTTCAAAAGTCTGACTGGTTCACAAGTATCCCTCCAAAAGACTTGGGTTAGTGGTTTGGGCACTTGATCAAAAGCCTAAAGGGTTATAAGATCTCCCTGTAAATAGATCTTGTGGTGGCAGTCACCTGAGCAAAATCTGCTAGTGGATTCCTACCAGGGTGGTAGAAGAGTGGATGTACTCAGTTTGGGGAACCACTATAAAATCTATCATGTTGTTTGGCTGCCCTTTTTCTTTTTGTACTGTGTTGTGATAGTCTAACTTTATTCTCTTTACATAATATTTATTATCACCTATTTTACTGCTAAATCATATAAATTTCCAAAAAGTTTTTTATGCTCTATTCACCCCCCCCCCCCCCTCTAGAGCTAATTAGATATATCCCCTTGTCCTTACATTGGTATCAGAGGATTATCAATTGCCTATGTTGACTTTCAGGAGGCTTAGAAGCAATAGGCTGAGGTGGAGCTGGAGCTTTGCCCTTCCTTTTGGAAGGAGCAACTCTTGTGCTTCCCTTGAATCTCAACCCCTTCTTGCCCTTTTGAGTGGAGAATGAGTCTATCAAGGGGAGGACAGTACTTGGCTTAGAATAGCTTGCCACTAATCTTTTCTCCTTCTCAAGCTTATCTTCAAGCTCCTTGATGAGACGGTTCTTGTGCTTGATGGAGGCTACCTGAATGTCCAAGAGAGACTTCAGTTGGTTAATTTCCCTAGCTTTCTGGTCCAGCAGATTTGTTGTTACAGTCTACTTGGGCAACTGCAAGCTTAAGAGATGAGATCTCTTTAGCTTGCTTCTTAGACAACTTCTTGACCTTCTTGAAGGCATTCAGAAGTTCTTCATACTTTTCAATCAGTTGATTGACATCTCCTTCAGATCCAGAATATTCTTCACCACAGGGTGAAGAGGTTTCTGAGCAAGGACTAGTCTCAAACTCAGACAGATAAGCAGAGTATGGTGATAGATGTACCTTGCTCTGACCAGGCTAATTCTGGTTGCCTTCCTCATCTGTCATTGCCATCATCCCTATGTAGATGTGGACATCTTCATCCACCTCTGACTCACTGTCTGACAGTGTTAGAGGGGCTCTGATTCCTATTCTCCCTAGGGGATTGACTTCTCCTGCTGCAATAGCTTCATCTTTAACAGTAGCAGTAACTAGCCCAATATAAGTTTCCTCTTCTTCAAACTCAGAAGATGATGAGTCTATCCAACTCTTTTCCTTCTTGGCAATGAAGGATTTTTTCCTTCTTTCCTTTGTGCCGGTGTTACTTCTCCTCAGTATCCTTCCTCTTCTCTGGGCAGTCAGCTATCACATGCCTGGGCTTGCTGCAATAGTAGCAAATTACTTTAGAGGAGTTATATTTATTATGTTTAGAACCATACCTGTCAGTCTTGGAGTGGTTCTTTCTGTGATGAGTGGAATTGGAAGGCCTTTTCTTCTAATGCTTTTTCATTAACCTCTGGAGTTGTCTGGAAAAGGCTGCAAAATCTTCATCAGACATGCTTCTGTCTGATGCCTCTGAGTCGGAGCTATCTGACTCAGCAGGTCTCCTTGGTGGAGAAGGAATCCTTTCCTTGTCTTTCCTTGTGATTTCAGCTTTGAAGGCCAAGGACTTTTCTTTGGCTAGTGATTTGTTGGAGACATCCTCCTTCCTGGCAGCTAGCTGCATCTCATAGGAGAGCAGTTTCCCAAACAATATTTGGGGAGGAGTGTCAGCAAGCTTGGTCATCTCTCTTATGGCACAGATCTTAGTATCCCAGTCTCTAGTGTGAGATCTGAGAAACTTGTCATTAATTTCATAATTATTAAAGACCTTTCCATAGGTCTTCAACTCATTTATGATCCTGATGAATCTTTCATAACAGGTAGTTATGTTCTCCTTCAGGATTTGCCTGAAAGCCTCATACTCTTGATTGAGCAGAGACTTCCTATCATCTCTCACCTCATCAGTACCGTCCATGTAGACCACAAGGGTGTCCCGCATCTCCTTGGAGGTCTGGCAATGAACCAAGTTCAGGAAGGTTGAGTCATCTACAACACTAACAATGATGTTTTGTGCTCTCTTGTCCAAGCCTGCTAGTATGATCTCATCTTTGATCATTTCAGAGAGTGTCTTTGGTGTCTGGATGTTGGCATCCAGAGAAGAGATTTTCATAGGAATGACAGGTCCCTCCCTAACAGTTGCAAAAATTCTTGGATTATAGGCTTCCAAGAATAGCCTCACCCTCTCCTTCCATATTTCAAACTGCTCTTTTCTGCAGATGGGGAGTTTCATGGAACTCAGCTCTCTCTGGCTCTCTCTTGAGCCCATGACCACTTAGCAACAACTACCTTGGAGGATCACTCAGATTGTTAAATCCTTTTTGATGAACCTCCCTCTAATACCACTTGAAATATCTTATTTTCAAGGTAGCTAGCAATATAGAGGGGGGTGAATAGGTCTGCTTAGGTCTTTTGATAGTCTTTTTAAATCACTTGTTTATTTCTTTTATCTTTCAGCTTAGAGTGATCTAGAGCTTATCCTTAGCACCTGCAATTAAGAAAATAAAAGCAAACACAGAAAAGCACACAAGTGTTTTATAGTGGTTCCCCAAAATTATGGGTACATCCACTCTCCTCCCACCTTACTAACTTCCTGTTATTCAAGGCACTTCTCCAAACCAATGCTCCAAGGAGCTTACACCTCAGATCCCTCAGGATCTCTCAGTCTCCTCCAAGACTTACACCTCAGTCACAAAGGCCTGCACTCAGTGATATAAGTATCACCTACCTCAGACACTTAAGCCCTACCACTCAGGCTATGGAGGATAGCCCTACCTCAGAGCAAGCTTGCTCCTACAACTCAGTGAGATGCACTCTCCTACAACTCAGTGAGTAAAACTCACCTATCTCTGAGAGCAGCACTCTCCTATAGTTCAGGCAAATTTGCCTTACCTCAGACCCCAAAGGTCCTACAGCTCAGATCCAGAAGGATCCTACAAAAAAATAGTTTAATTAACTTTGACACAGAGAAATTTCTCTGTGTCAATCACTTGAGCAGAAAACTTTCTGCTCCAACACTCCTCACAGCAAGGAAAGGATTTGTCGGAGGAACTCAGAAGATAACTTCTGAACTTGCTGCTGAAGGCTAAAGATCTTTTGATCTTGAGTCTTCAAACAGCTCACTGAACCTGTCAAAGGATGAAGGTTCTTCTTTCTTCAGAACTGATTCTGAATCTGCTGTGGCAGATGGAGACTTGCACACCTAACTTAACTTTTCTTGTTGGAGAGCTTCAAGCTTTTCACATGCAGCAATGGCGAAGAAGATGAAGATGGCTGCTCTCCTTTTTGAATATTGTATGCCCTAAAAGTTATGTTTGTCTTGGCCCTATCTCTTTCTTTTGTAGTTTGCCGATCAACGACTTTTAGAGATTGGTGGACCCCACCCGCAGCTTCCAGCTGCGCCTTGCTTTAACAGAAGAAGACGTATAGTAGCTTCACGGTAAGTTTTGACATGTAGTGTAGCTTCCCCGTGTCTGAATTGACCTTGGTTGAACTTGTCGATTATGCTGACATCAGCACCTGTGGACTTTGCCAAAATCGAGCATCAGAGAATAGGCATTGGGTGAGTAAGCATCACTCAATGCCAAACCACTTAGAAAGTTTTGTTGTCTCTTTGCATTGAGTGAGTAACCTTCACTCGATGCCAAATTACTTAAATATAAAGTCTGTTTCTAAGCGTTAAGATATTCAGCTTCACTCAATGCCAACTTGCTTTATCAGCATTCTGCTCCTTGGCGTTGAGTGAGTAAGCATCACTCAACGCCAAACCCTTTAGACAAAATTTTGTTTTCACTAGGCGTTGACAGTATTGAGTCAGTAACCTCCACTCAACGCTTTTTGCCTTAACCAAATTTCTGCTTCTTCAGCAACGTAAGCGTTGAGAGCATTGAGTGAGCACGCCACACTCAACACTTTCTGGCTTAGCCAATTTTCTATATTTAATAAGCACTGGGCATAAACTGTCTTTCTGAGTTCGATGAATGGCGAATCTGAGCTCGACGAACTTTGAACTCAGTTCGACGAACTCTCAACTGAGCTCGACGAACTCAAAATCTCGAGCTCTGAACTTAGCTCGACGAAATGTGAGTTGAGCTCAAAGAACTCTGAACTGAGCTCGACGAACTCAAAACTCTAGCTCTGAACTTAGCTCGACAAAATCTGAACTTAGTTCAACCAGTTCAACTTACAACCTTTTTGCTGAATGGCGTTGAGTGTGTCTTCATCACTCAACGCCAAAACACCTGGCCAACTTTTTCTTTAGTAGCATGGGGTTGAGTAGTTGACTTCACTCAACACCTGTGGACTTAGCCACATTTTAGCTCATTCCAACTTAGGCTATGACAGTATAGGCTACACTTAGCGGTATAAGTCATCTAGCGTTGAGTGATGTTCCTTCACTCAACGTTTGTGGACTTAGACAGATTTTTATCATCCCACACCTTAGGTAAGTGTTTACCTGACTTAGCCACTTAGGCTACCTGACATATCATAGTCATCTACAGACATGTATATATCATTGATAAGATTGACTTCACTCAAATCCAGGACATTGTAAGCAATGGACCCAACAACACTGTCCATGACCGAAGTCAGAACCAAGTCCATAGCTTTCCAGCACTACCCGCACAACCTGCACAGCACAAACCGGTCAACACTCCAAACCGCGCAACAAGAAAACTTTGTCTGCATCAACTATCCGCGAGTTCACTTACTGTTCAGTTAGTAGTTAATTGATGTGACAGGGGGTCCTATTTATAGGCGCGGAGAGGAGTGTAATCACCGCCCTAGCTGATTGGTTCACCACCCTATCTTGCGGCGAGCACCAATTGTATCCGCCAAGCCGCGGATACACAACCAGACCGTCGCGATTAGGCAAGGCATCCAGTCCGCCAAGGTTGCACCACCAAGGCCAGATACTAAGCCTATCCGCCTTATCATCAAAGGCCCAGCCAAACTTAATCGCCATACAAGCGAACTCTGTGTGTTCCATCCCAGTCTGCCCACCTGCGGACACAGCTCCAGTCCACTCGCGCCTGCGGACACCACTCCAGTCCGCATATCCCGAGCTCGCAGCCAAGGCACACAAGACTAACTGCCTAACACGACGTACAAATATATCAGTCTACGCAGACCGCGCAACCTCCCTGACTGAGCCATCCCGCACAACCCAGCGAACCCCGGCACTAGTCCGCTCTAATCGGCGAACTCCGCGGTTACCACCAACCCCGCCACAAGAGCTAGACCAAGGCACACGCCACGTCGATCTACCGAGCTCTAGTCCAGTCCGCAACCTGGACTCTGTGAACTTCAACCGAGTCCGCACCTCGCCAGTCTTGGCTAGCACCGCGGATAGCAATCCTATCCGCCCGGTTACCTTTTGGGAACTAACTGCCAGCTGAACACAACCCGGCCTGGCTAGCCGCCTCCTCTGTCCGCACAGACCGCGCGAACAGACCGCCCAGGCCTCTAGAGCACAAGCTGACTGCTGCACCATTGCCGACCTAGCTAACCGTCAGTCCTGTCCGCACAGGCCGCGCGGACAGGTCGCGGACAGGTCGCCCAGTCCACCACTTTCACTTCATGATTTTCAACACTCCCCCTTGAAGTGAGAAGTTGTGACCAGCCCAGCAGTCCCCGTAACCATGAACATGACATCTTCGATAGCGGCATCGAGAAGATGTTCGCGACATAGTCCTCTCTCCGCATATACCAGACCATAAGGTATCCCTCCATCACCTCCTGAAAGGAGTCATGCTTCCCTCCGCCTTCTTATCCAGCTTCAACACCCACTTGTACATCACAGGAGTAACACCAACCTTAGTCACAAGCCTCGTCACCCCTGAGGGCAGTCATCTCCTCATCCTTAGCGCTTTTCCCCTCCTTGACTCCAGTGGTGCCTTCAAAGCTAGAAGGCTCTCGCTCGATCTGAGGGTATGCGAAGAAACAAGAGACCAAGCTCACCGCGTTTCCTTCGCTATATCGAGCTGGTGGGTTGGTGATCCTCTTCGATCTCCGAAGAGCCTGATCACAGCTAACCACCTCCGCTGCTTCTTCTGAACCAGCTCCGTTTCCGGGCAAACCTAGAGCATCGCTCCCCTTGCTTCCTGAACAAGAAGACACCTCCCTGGAACTAGAAGCACCTGGAGCATCACTCCCCCTGCTTCCTGAACCAAAAGCATCTACCCCGGAGCTAGAACAGCCTGGAGCTCCTGGTGATACAGACAGCTTCGCTAGAAGACCCTTAGCAGCAACCTCCTTCCCGCCATCTGACCTGCTCCCCTGTAGCTCCACAGACGAGCTACCACTGTACGATGTCAGTTCGTCGAAGACAACATCTCTGTACACGACGAACTTCCCCGTAGCAGGATCCATACACTTCCATCCCTTCTTCTGCTCATCATAGCCCACGAAAACAAGCTTTCTCGTCTTCGCATCCAACTCTGTCCTGAGAGTATCCGAAACGTGTACATAACAGGTCGATCTGAACACCCGAAGGTGTTCCACGTTCGGCTTCTCCTTGAACATCGGCTCAATCGGAGACTTTATGTTGATCGGACTCAGAGGCATCTGATTGATGACATATATCGCGCAGGCCATCCCTTCCACCCAGAAGTCCTTAGGAATGTCTTTGTCATGAAGCCAACACTTGCAGGTCTCCGTCAAATGACAGATCTTCCAATCTGCTACTTCACTTTGTTGTGGAGTATGCCCACAAGAAATCTCTCTCTGGATTCCGTGCTTCCTGCAAAGTTAGAGAACACGGTTGAATCAAATTCACCTCTGTTGCTCATTCTCAACTTCTTGATCCGCGGGCCAAGCCGGTCCTCCACAAGCTTCTTGAACTCCACGAACAAACGAAACGCGTCCGACTTCTCCTTCATGAAGTACACCCAAGTGTACCTCGAATAGTCATCAATCAACACCAGCATATACCTACTGCCTCCAATACTGGCGGTGATGGTCGGTCCCAACAGCTCACCATGGACGCACTCCAATGGTTGTGAACACCCGGTCTGCGACTTATCAAATGTGAAGCGATAAGCCTCACCATATTGACATCCTACGCAAACATGATCGTCGCTGAAGGATGAAAACCTAGACAAACCTTTCACAAGACTCCTTAATGCCATCGCTTTCAACTTGTCCATCCCGACATGTCTCAGTCTTTCATGTCAAATAGCGGCACTATCATAGGCCCTCATCCGATCAACATAAGAACTTGTTGAAATCACAACCAAGTTCTCATCCTTTCTCCCTATATGAGCAACATTCGCCAACTGAAAGATAACCTTGTAGTCCTTCTTGAAGTGGCCAGGCTGGTTTCATTTATAGCACTTTGGCTCTTCCTTCCTCTTCCCATCATGCCTAGGAGCATACCTCTCCTCTTGCTGATACGAAGTAGAAGATCCATCACTAGCAGGCGACTTCTTCTTCTTGTCTCATCTCCTTTTTTCCCTAAGAAGAGCGTCTCATCATCACCTCCAGAGACAATAACTCCAGCTATCTGACTTGCTAAGCTTTCCTGTGAAGCCAACAGGTTCTCCAGCTTCAGCAAAGATGGCTGATTGGCCCAGCCTTGAACGGAAGTGACAAAGGCAACATATTTCTTCCGCAAATCGCGGATTATGTGTCTCTTCAGCTTCGCCTCCGAAATAGGCTCATCGGGGTCCAACGCTGAAATCTCAGCGCACAAGTTCATCATCTTCAGGAAGAACCTTGAGATGGACAAATCTCCCTGAGTGGCACCCGCCAACTCATTCTCCAGGAACTGTAGCCGAGCTACATTCTTCCTGTTGAACAACCCATCAAGGGAAGTCCAAATCTCCGCAGCAGACCGACATCCTATGATGTGGTCGAAAAGTTCCGATGAGATAGCCCGCTTGAGAGTAAACTCCGCTTTTGCGTTTGTCTTCCTCCAAGCTCTCACCGCATCAGCATTTCCTCCAGCAGCAGCCACTTCTTGCCTTTTATTACCACAACTGACCTCCCAAAGGTCCTCGCCCAAAAGAAAGCTTTCCATACATGACTTCCACTTTTTAAAGTTGGTCGATATAAGAAGTTCAATTCCAAGACCTCTTGTCATTTCACCTTCCATTGCACTATCCTTGATTACTGCGACTCCCTAAGAAATTAAGCAAACTGATGGTTGATCACTGCTCAGCCTCTGATCTATCTGATACCATGTAAAAATTTGTGATGGCGGAAAACGGGAAACCAGACGCAGGAACACTCAACATATCCGAGCCCAAGTAAGCCAGATGCAAACAGAAGAGCAAGAATCTTGTACTATCCAAAATCTTTACAAGGCGAGGCATACAAGGCGAGACATGATTCACCAATGTACCTGATGACAAGAAAAAATACAAGGCAAGAAAACAAGCCGCGCGGACTCTAAGAGTAACTGTCAGCTCTACTGCTAACCGCTACGGAGTCCGCTGAAACAGCTAAGTCGCCAAACCGCAACCTAGCCGCGCGGACTACCCGTTATTCCGATGTTTACCTCTATCCGTCGATCTGTAAGCCGCCTAACCACACTATTGTTAGCCGCCAGATCGCGTGACTTGCTGCTGCCTAACTGAACCAAGCCGCCAGATCGCGTGACCTGTTGCTGCCTAACTGAACCAAGCCGTCAGAAGCGGACAGCTTATTGAACTGGGAAACAAGTTGCAGAAGAGAAGACCACCTGGTCACAAACCGGGACCTGCTGCTAACCGCTGATTGCTAACTATAGAGTCCACATTGTCCCTGACCGAAGTCAGAACCAAGTCTCTGGCTTTCCAGAACTACCCGCACAACCTGCACAGCATAAATCGGTCAACACTCCAAACCGCGGGACTAAAAAACTATGTCCGCATCAACTATCCGCGAGTTCAATTACTGTTCAGTTGGTAGTTAATTGATGTGACAGGGGGTCCTATTTATAGGCGCGGAGAGGAGTGTGATCACCGCCCTAGCTGATAGGATCACCACCCTATCTTGCGGCGAGCACCAAGTGTATCCGCTAAGCCGCGGATACACAACTAGACCGCCGCGACTAGGCAAGACAGTCAGTCCGCCAAGGTCGCACCACCAAGGCCAGATACTAAGCCTATCCTCCTTGTCTCCAAAGGCCTAACCAAACTTGATTTCCATACAGGCGAACTCTGCATGTTCCGCCCCAATTCGCCAACCTGCGGACACAGCTCCAGTCCGCTTGCACCTGCGGACACCACTCCAGTCGGCATATCCCGAGTTCACAGCCAAGGCACACAAGACTAACTGTCGAACACGGCGGATAGAGTTATCAGCCCGCGCAGACCGCGCGACCTCCCCGACTGAGCCATCCCGCACACCTCGGCGTACCCCGACACCAGTCTGCTCTAACCGGCGAACTCCGCGGTTACAACCAACCGCGCCACCAGAGCTAGACCAAGGCACACGCCACGCCGATCTCCCGAGCTCTTGTCCAGTCTGCAACCCCGACTCCGCGAACTTCAACCGAGTCCGCACCTCGCCCTTCTTGGCGAGCTCTGCGGATAGCAATCCTATCCGTCCGGTTACCTTCTGGGAACCAACTGCCTGCTGAACACAACCCGGCCTGGCTAGCCGCCTCCTCTGTCCGCACAGACCGCGCGAACAGACCGCCCAGGCCGCCAGAGCACAAGCTGACTGCAGCACCATTGCCGACCTGGCTACCTGCCAGTCTTGTCCGCACAGGCCGCGCAGACAGGTCGCCCAGGTCGCTCAATCCACCACTTTCACTCCATGATTTTCAACAAAGCCAAGATTGAACCCGTCCGTCGTCACGGATCCACTCATCAGTGGGTTCAGTGGGTTCAGTGGGAGGAGGTCTGGTGAGATGATGGAGACCTTTAGTTTGTAGCACACGTCGAACGAAGTGTACCCATTCCACAAAATTTTGTTGTCACGAAGAGAAATAGTGGTAATGCGTAGCTCATCCTGAAGCTCAATAGGAGCAGTGCGAGGAAGGTCTGGAAGAGGAGAAGAATCAACAGCAGTGATGGAATCTGAAGCCATATAACTGGACTGCGACTAGGCACAGTAACCAGGTGGTTAGAAGGGACGCGGTTCCCTATATCATCTAACAATGCTGTTTAAATTGGATGATATAATTTCTCTCGTTGCTTTTTGATGATCATTTGTTCTCCTATTTTTTCCCTTCTTTTTGTTCATCATTTGTTCTCCTATTTTTTCCCCTAATGTTGGGGAGTGAGCAAGCTCGCCATGAGCTTAGCCCCTTGGGGATCCATTCGTCTGGTATGGATTAATTAGTTTTTATCATGTAAGAAGGTAAGTTGAGTTCTGAATTCTCTCTTTGTAATTTTGTTATGTGTTTCGTTTTTCTACTACACTAATGTAGAAAACGAACTAAAGTTGTATCCTATATAACACACATATTTAATTTAACATCAATTCAAATGCGTGGTTAGCACTTGTGATAGCAAACTAAATAATAGTAAATAAATCGGTACATAATAGAAAATATCTAGAGTGCATAGCGGACATTTTTAAAACTGTAGTTAAGGTTAAAAAATATCTCAAATCTGATTCACAGAGATAGATGAAAATGAAAAGAGCCGAGTGAAATATTGAAACATAAAATGAGTCTAATAAATTTGAGTTCATAAATAGTTTATACAATAATTGAAAGAAAAAATAAACTAAAAATATAAATCTGAAGCTTATCCTATTGGATGTCAATCTCAACAGGGCTTCACCTAGGAATTGGCTTGGCATGGAAAAGGAAGGAGAAGATGTCAGAGACCTGCAAACATGAAATGGGAAAGTCGTCGAGCGCAAGGAAGATAAGGAGTCTCTTTTGTTTAAGTTTGTTGCGCCCTTGTCTTGTTGCTGGGACAGTGGTTTATGTGTCTTGTTTTGTCCTATTGTGAGCCATGTTGGCATTGATCGTTGTGGAGGCCTCTAGTTAAGTAGTTCTCTTGTACTTGTAAAACAACGAAGTTATTTTCTCCCTATTCTTTTTGAATGAAGTGTTGCAAGGTGGTTCTAAGTGTTTAATGCTCTTGTGGTTATGTTGTTCATCAAATCTCCTTCATCCTCTTTTTTTCTTTATGATATCAGAGTCAGGTTGTCTCTTGCTTTCTGCCATCAGAGTTTGAGAGGATCCTTCTTTGTTTTTTGTTCTCACTTTGTTGATATACCGTCATTTTTTTGTTTTTCCCTTTCTCATTGTTCTTCTCATATGGTATCCTCAAGCTTCTCACAAGCAAATTTTTCTTATTCCCCATCTGGTGTGCCCATTTTTGAAGGAGATGGCTTTGATGTATGACAAGTTTAAATGCGCACATTATTCATCTCCCAGGGCCTCTGGGATCTTATTCTAACTGGTTTTCCTAAACCATCTGATGCAAATCCTCTACCAAATTGGGAAGCAGGTCTAGCTGCCACCTATGCCGAAAACCTCAAGAGAGATGATAAAGCCCTCTTGTACATTCGACAAGGAATTGGTCTAAGCGTGTTTCCAAAAATCATGGGGGCTAATTCTGCTCAAGATGCTTGGGAAATCTTGAAAAATGAATTTCAAGGGTCAGCCAAAGTCATCTCTATCAAACTTTAAAATGTCTGCCAGGAATTTTACACTTTAAGGATGCTAGATGGTGATAATGCTCAGTCTTATTTGTCCATAATTACTCCACTTACCAATCAGATCAAGAACTATGGTGATGTGATGGAAGAAAAGAAAATATTTTTGAAAGTTCTAAAAACCCTTACACAAAAATATGATGTCATTGTCACAACTATTGAAGAAACCAAAGAGCTCAGCACACTCTCCCTTACAATACTGCTTGGCTCACTCCAAGCTCAGCACACTCTCCCTTACAAAACTGCTTGGCTCACTCCAAGCTCATGAAGAAAGAGTCAAAAGGTATGAATGTCAGTCCATGGAGCAAGCTTTCCAGACTAAAGTGAACATTCAATCTAATAAGACACAAGTTGAAGCCAACACAAAAGAAGAGAAAGGGAAGATGCATGCTAGTACCCCACTGTTCTTTGAATTGTGTAAGAGATATAACCATGATGTTGAGCATTGCTATTATAGGTGAAAAAATGCAAAAGGCTGACGCACCTAGCTATAGATTGTTGGTCTAAGCAAAAGACCATGATTTGTACAACCAAAGAAGCTCACTTTGGAAGCCAAAATGCAGATGAAGATGATTATGTGTTCTATGTTGGAGGGCAGGATCCTGGTGTGTCAGATGATGTGTGGTACATAGATAGTGGGTGTTCGAACCATATGCCCCACAACAAATAGACTTTTGTCCACCTGGATGAAAGTGAAAGCTCTCAAGTTATATTGGGTGATGGAAAGTGTAAGCATATCAAAGTAAAAGGCACCATTGTAGTTCGATCCATCACTGGAAAACTCAAACACATTGCTGGTGTACAATATGTTCCCGAGTTGGCTCAAAGCATTCTTAGTGTGGGTCAACTCCTCAATATGGGGTATAAACTGGTTTTTGATGATCAATCATGCACCATAATCGACAAGGCGTCTTCTCAGATCATAACAAAAGTTAAGATGACAACTAACAAGGTGTTTCTGATACCCCTTCTTCACATCTGTCAGAACATGAAAGTTGTCAAGGATGCTTCATGCCAAAACTGGCATCTTAGGTATGGTCACCTTAACTTTGATGATCTTAGACAACTCTACTCCGAGGAATTAGTATTTTGCTTACCTAGTATTCAATCACCTCAACCTCTATGTTACAGTTGTGCAAAAAACAAAATACACAAATTTCCTTTTCCATCTCAAGCAACCAAGAAAACTATGGCACCCTTGGACATTGTCCATGCTGACATTTGGGGGTCGTCTCACACTCCATCTCTGTCTGGGAATCGATACTTCTTGCTGTTTGTCAATGACTTCGCCAGGATGATGTGGTCTTACCCAATCAACCACAAGTCTGATGCGCTCAGAAGGTTTAAAGTCTTCAAGGCTCAGGTTGAGAATGAGTCAAACTCAAAAATCAAAATTCTACGCACAGATAGAGGGGGGATTTGTGAACCTTGAGTTTGATACATTCTGCCAGTAACAAGGAATTAAAAGAGAACTTACTGTAAGCTACTCACCTGAGCAAAACAGGGTTGCAGAAAGGAGAAACAGAACAATTATTGAGATGGCTAGATGCATGCTCCAGCATAAACAGTTGCCCAACGAATTCTGTGCAGAAGCTATTACTGTAGGAACACATCTTCTCAACAGGGCTCCATGTCGTTCCCTACACCACACAACACCATTTGAAGCCTAGACTGGTCACAAGGCTGACGTTAGTCATTTCAGGGTCTTTGGCTGCTTGGTTTTTAACCTTGAACCACAAACCAATCGTGACAAATTCGATGATAAGGGAGCATCAGGAATTTTGTTAGGATTTAGTGATAAATCTAAGGGGTATCGCGCCTACAATCCTAATAAGAAGAAGCTAACACTAGCAAGGAATGTAATAATAGATGAACAAAAGGCCTTGGAATGGCAATCAGCTCTGGGTCAGACCTCTGGCCCGACGGTGCTCAGGAACAACACATCCTTCCCACTGATGAACCTGAGCCTTCCTTTCCAGCCCCTGCTCCCTTGATGGTGGAAGCTGAAGTTCCTAATGAATCTCTCATAAATGATGAGTCATCACCCCCGTCATTGCCAAAAAAATACAAATCAATCACAGAAATTTACCAAAACTGTAGGATTGCTCTATTTATCAAAGAACTGGCCTCCTACCCTGAATCAGTTATCAATGATCATTGGGTCCAAGCTATGAATGAAGAATTAAGAGCTATTGAGAGTAATGAGACATGAGAGTTAGTTGATCTCCCCCCTTTCAAAAAGGCCATTGGCTTGAAATGGATTTTCAAAATAAAATACAATGAGAATGGAGAGGTCAAGAAGTATAAGCCAAGGTTAGTTGCTAAGGGTTATGCTCAAAAGCCTGGAATTGATTATACTGAGACTTTTGCCCCGGTAGCTCGTTTTGAATCCATCTGTATGGTATTGCCACACAATTTCAATACCCGGTGTTTCAAATGGATGTTCAATCTGCATTCCTAAATGGATGTATTGAAGAAGAACTCTATGTGGAGCAGCCAACTAGCTATGAGAAAAGAGGAGAAGAAGGGAAGGTGTT
Source organism: Platanthera zijinensis (assembly GCA_039513925.1). Lineage (NCBI taxonomy): Eukaryota > Viridiplantae > Streptophyta > Magnoliopsida > Asparagales > Orchidaceae > Platanthera > Platanthera zijinensis. Next base: position 190,426,359 of record CM077080.1, on the reverse strand, counting down.
GCGACTAAAGAAGGCTCTGTATGGCCTAATACAGGCTCCCAGGGCTTGGAACTTCAAAATTGACTCACATTTAATAGAAAATGGTTTCAAAAGGACCAATTGCGAGCCAACCATCTACGTCAAACATTACTCAAACAAAGGTGTGTTAATTGTATGTCTCTATGTAGATGACCTGCTCATCACTGGGTCCTGCATAAACATCAATGATGAATTTCATGCTCACATCAAGGCTGCTTTTCTAATGACTGACCTGGGCTTAACCCGCTACTTTCTCGGAATCCAAATCCATCAAACCCCTGAAGCCACATACATCAACCAGAGAAGATATGCAGAGGACCTGCTCACTCGGTTTGAGATGTGAAATTCAAGGCCTACTTCCACTCCCATGATTACTGGTGAGAAGTTAGATGGAGAAAAGAAGGTGAACCCAGAGAATTATCGAAGCATCATCGGCTCCTTGATTTACCTGACGAATACGCGACCAGATTTAGAGCTGGCTGTTAGCATTATGTCGAGATTCATGCAGTACCCAACATCAAACACTTGGTGGGTGTCAAAAGAATTTTACGATACGTCAACGGGACAAGGACACTAGGTCTAAAATATACCAAAGGAACTAAAATGCAGCTAAAGGGATATACAAATAGTGATTGGGATGGGTGTGCTGATGACTGGAGAAGCACTTTCGGTTACCTGTTCTTCTTGGGTGAAAATCTAATTTCCTGGAATTCCAAAAAATAAAAAACTATTGTCCTATCGTCTATAGAAGCAGAATATACTGCTTTAATTGGGGCTGCTAGAGAAGCAGTGTGGCTGCGGAAACTCTTACATGAGCTGATCGAAGATGGAGATCCTACACAGATTCATGTGGAAAACACTTCAGCAATTGCTCTTGCTAAGAACCTGGTGTTCCACAATAAATCAAAGCACATCAAAATTTAATTTCATTACACTCGAGATCTAATTAGCCAGAAGGAAATTGTGCTAGACTATTGCGAGTCAAACAATCAACTCGCTGATAGGCTAACCAAGCCACTTTCATCATTCCAGTTTTCATATCTAAGGGCAAGACTCAAGATGGAGGGTTGTCGCGATTGCGGGAGGATGTTGGATGCCAATCTCGACAGGGCTTCACCTGGGAATCGACTTGGCATGGAAAAGGAACGAGAAGATGTCAGAGACCTGCAAACATGAAATGGGAAATTCGTCAAGCGCAAGGAAGATATGGAGTCTCTTTTGTTTAAGTTTGTTGCGCCCCTGTCTTGTTGTTGGCACAGTGGTTTATGTGTCTTGTTTTGTCCTGTTGTGAGCCGTGTTGGCATTGATCGTTGTGGAGGCCTCTATTTAAGTAGTTCTCTTGTACTTGTAAAACAACGAAGTTATTTTCTCTATTCTTTTTGAATGAAGTCTTGCAAGGTGGTTCTAAGTGTTTAATGTTCATGTGTTTATGTTGTTCATCAAATCTCATCTCATTCATCCTCTTTTTTTCCTTTATATCCTGGGTGAATCTCTTGATGGATGATCCATAAAAAGAAATGTCTGAATATGAGGTTAGCCCAATTGGTGAGTAAGAACAGTTCTTCCTCTTAGTGGCACTAAAAGAACCGAAATAAAATGTGTGCATGCTTTAAAATAATATTTTATGCTAAAAATATAAGGTATAGTTTTATGCTTGTTTTTCTTTAAATTTACTTTTGAACATAAATGGTTTTTCTATTACTTGATCATATTTGAAATTTCCCTCTAAATTCAGAATAATTTAAGTACATGGATTATAGATTTCGACTTGTATTTAGAATTGAGATCATTTATATCTTCTCTCTTCTTATTCTTAGGCTTCATTTGGTTCGGCATATTCACGCCGGTGGCGGGAGCAAACGCCGCCCGCAGGGCGGAAAAACGAATGGTCGGCCCGACGTTTGTAGCGTTTGTTCCCGCAGAAAGGAGAAAAAGCCCCACCTCCCCTCCGTTTCTAGCCTCTCCCTCCAATCTGAGACCCCCTTTTCCACCTGCCGGGAGCAAACGCCATCGTCGCGCCAAATGAAACCTTAATGTGTTTCATCACTGTCTCGGACTTGCATGTAGCAATCTTTCATGAGGTGTTGACTCTCCTAATTGAGGCTATCATGACTAGTTATATCCTATGAGTATGATAGTATGTCTTTATCTATCACAAGAAAAATTCAGGATCGTGCCTCCTATTTATCTTCTTATAGTGGCCGTTGTGTACAACATAAAGGAACACCGCTTAAAGTCATTAATCTTAAATGTTCCATTAATTTTTTGCCTTTTTAATTGCACTTGGCATGATTAATCTTAAGGGAAACATCTGAGAATGTGAATTAACACTATAATGCAATCATTCACTTTTAATAATTTTAAGTTACAAAATACCTACATTCATATTCATATTTCTTTACATTAATGTGAAAAGACAATTATCTTATAATTTACTAATATCATTTATACATAAATGTATTAGATTTTCAGATTTCTAATTAGGTCTTTTCGTAAGTCATATTCGTAACCATCTATAATGCATAGGAAAATTACATAATTTAATTTGATTATGTGATCTGTCTAATCAAAAAAGAAACGTATTTCTTACCTAGTCGTTGCGGCGTTCATAAACACGGTATGGCGACATGATTTCTCTAGATTATAATAGACTCGACATAAGTAAATCCTCCCTCTCCTAAAGTTACACTGAAATCCCAATAATAACATTTCGTCCGGGTGCGATTTTTTCGCATCGGCGCATTTTTTTCGCATCGGTGTGATTTTTTCGCACCTGCGCGATTTTTTCACACCGGCGTGATTTTTTCGCCTGAGCGCGATTTTGTTGCTCGGGCGTGATTTTGTCGCCAGGACGGGATTTTTTCGCCCGGGGTCGATTTTTTCGCACGAGCGCGATTTTTTCGCCCTGGAGCGGTTTTTCGCCTGGGCACTATTTTTTCACGCGGGAGCGAATTTTTCACCCAGGTTCTAATTTTTTGCCCGAGAGCGATATTTTTCGTCGGAACTTGTTATTCGCCGGAGAGTGGTTTTAAAGCACGGGTGCAATTTTTTCGCCCGAGCGTGGTTTTTTTGCCTGGGAGCGAATTTTTGGCCCGGACGCTATTGTTTTCGCCCGGTCGTGAATTTTTTGACCGGGCACGAATATTTCGCCCGTGAGCGATATTTTTTTGCCCGGGCGCGATTTTGTCTCCTAAGCATGTCCGGGGGCGAATTTTTCGCTCAAACGCAAATTTTTTGCCTTGCCATGATTTTTTGCTCGTGCGTGATTTTTTTACCCGACTGCGTATTTTTTTCGCCCTGAAGCTATTTTTTTCGCTCTAATGCATTTTTCACTTTCAGGCGAAAATATCAAGTCCGTGAAAAAATATCTTGTCCGGACTAAAAATTCACGCTCGTGCAAAAAAATCACGCTCGGGCAAAATATTCGCGCCCGATCGAAAAATTTGCGCCCGTTCGAAAAATTCGCGTCCTGCCGAAAAATTCGCTCCCGGAAAAAAAAATCGCGTTCGCCTGAAAAATTAGCGCTCGGGCGAAAATATAGCGCTCTGTCACGACCTTGCACCTATATGGGTAACTTCTGGAAATTTCTAGAGAAATCTAGGATCTTTGAGGACATTCTTGTACATATAGATTAATCTAGAATTTTTTTGAAAGATGTAGATACATAGATGAATGTAGAGTAATCAAGACCCTTCCATCCTTTGGAGGGAAAACCCTTTTGGGGACTATATAAGGGGATGACCCCCTCATTTGTAACTCACTAAGCAATTCAAGCAATAAAGCTCTCTTACACATTCTTACTCTCTTGCTCTCTCGTTCACTCCTTCTAAGTACTCTCTTCTCATTTTTCCACGATCAAGTGTTGACGGAGGCAGACTTAGCTAGCTGCGAAGGGCGCAGGAAGGAGCTAAGGCTACACGTGACGTTGTCAAGGGGACAAGTCCGTGATAGTTGATATCAGAGGCAGGTTCATTCAAGTTCGTGGTTCGTGCTACGGAGAAGATGGCTTTGGAATGGAACAACAAGTCAAGCATCATTGATGAGCGCGGCAGGGCGACCGAGGAGAAAAGGGAGAGAAGGAAGAGGGGCCAAAGCAAAGGTTGCGAAGAGCCTAACGATGATCAAAACATGGTGGACATGGTAGAGTACGAGGCAATGCGGGATGCCTACCTTACTCTACAACGGAAAGTGGAGAACATATGTAAATATTTTGATACTTTTCATATGGAACAAGAGAAGATGCAAATGGATATTGATCTTCTGAAGGAGCAAACGTTAGGCAAAGCGAAATCCTCGCATAATGTCTTTGACACCATCATTAGTGACTTTGAAGTGCGCTTGACAAGTGTGGAAACATAAGTGGAAGACTTGTGCAAGCGAAGTCCTACCAATGTTCGGAACATTGGAGCCATGGTGAACAACTCAAGGCTGGACGTGCCAAAGCCTAAGAAATTTTCAGGAAAGCAGGATGCATTGGAGGTAGAGAACTTCCTTTGGCATATGGAGAAATACTTAGAGGGATATGATATCACGGATGAAGCATTGAAGGTACGTCATGCTAGTTACTATTTAGAAAACATTGCTTCATTATGGTGGCGAAAAATACAAACGGACGTTGCCAAAGGACTTTATCGGATCGAATCTTGGGAGGACTTCAAACAAGAGTTGAGAAGGAACTTCATCCCGGAGAATGTGAAAGATGACAACCTACGTAAACTCAGGGAGCTGAGGCAAAAGGGAACCATTGGAGACTATGTCAAGGAGTTCACAGCATTATCTCTACAAGTCTTTGATGTCTCCGAACACATTCTCCTCTTCAACTTCATTGATGGATTACAAAATTGGGTCAAGCAAGAGGTTAAGTGGAAGGACCCAAGGACCACCAGAGACGTCATTGCTATCGTCGAGTCTCTTATTGAGTTCCAACACCAACCCAACCCAATCAAGGAGAAGAAGGACAATTTCAATAATGGCAAGAATTGGGGAGAATGGCGAGACAACAAGACCACTCACTTCAAAGGAGGATCAAAGACTTTGTCCGATCCGCAGAAGGAGTTTGAAGAAAGGAAGGAGAGCTTCGTACCAAAAGACGGATGTTATGTGTGCAAGGGGACACATCCGATGAGCAACTACCCAAAGTTGGGATAATTATCCGCTATGGTGGAGAGCCATAATGTCACCCCACCGGACAAAGGTACTTCTCAAATGAGTTCATTGCAATTGCTAAACGCTTTGAACATGCAGCCAACAAAAGCTACATCAAGCAAGGGATTGATGTATGTGGGAGCTATGATCAATGGAAAGACCACGAAGGCCTTAATAGACACAGGAGCTTCACACAACTTCATGACAGAAGGAGAGTCCAAGAGGTTGGGCTTGCAAGTCGTGAAGGGCAGAGGTTGGATCAATGCGATGAACGGTCAAGCAAGGCCGCTCGATGGAGTTGCACTCAACGTGGAGTTGCGCATGGGAACCTGGAAGGGTCGGGTGGACTTCTCTATAGCACACATGGATGACTTCAATGTTATGCTAGGAATGGACTTCTTGGAGAAGATGCAAGCGATTGTCATGCCAGCACATCGCTCAGTTTGCATCTTAGAGGAAGGAAAAGCATGCATGGTCCCAACAATGCAAGGACCATCAAAGATGGACAAGGAGGGGCCGAAACAACTCTCGGTCATGCAAATTGCAAAGGGGCTCAAGAAGGGTGAACCAACTTACTTGGCCACCCAAAAGGAGGAAGACAAAGGTGACATAAGTGAGGTGGTGCCCCACCTCATTGTTGTCGTTTTGGTGAAGAATGAGGACATTATGCCCGCCGAGTTACCTCTCAAGCTAACACCTTGGAGGGAGGTGGATCACAAGATTGAGCTTGAGCCGGGGACAAAGCCACCGGCCAAAGAACCATATACAATGGCTCCCCCCGAATTTGAGGAGTTGAAGAAGCAACTTCAAGTGATGCTAGTGTCGGGAATGATCATGCCATCAATGGCACCATTTGGTGCTCCAGTGCTATTCCAAAAGAAGAAGGATGGAACCTTACGGCTTTGCACCGACTACCGGGCGCTAAACAAAGTGACGATAAGAAACAAATATCTTATTTCTCTCATTGCGGATCTCTTTGACATGCTTGGAAAGGCAAGGATCTACTCCAAGTTGGACTTACAAAAGGGATATCATCAAGTGCGGATTGCGGAAGGAGATGAACCTAAGACCACTTGCGTCACAAGGTATGGAGCATTTGAATGGTTGGGATGCCTTTCGGTTTAACCAACGCACCAGCAACGTTCTGCACTATGATGAACCAAATATTCCACCCATACTTGGATAAATTCATGGTGGTGTACTTGGATGATATCGTGGTCTACAGCGACACCCTGGAGGAGCATGCCAAGCACCTTAGCTTGGTATTCCAAGCGTTGCGAGAGAACGAGCTGTACGTGAAGAAGTACAAATGCTCATTTGGACAAGAGGAGATAGAATTTCTTGGACATGTCATTGAACACGGCCAACTACGAATGGACATGACCAAGGTGCAAGCCATTCAAGGATGGGAGCCGCCAACAAAGGTGATTGATCTACGATCATTCCTTGGCTTAGTGAACTACTACAGTAGGTTCATCAAGGACTACTCAAAGAGGACAGTGTCATTGACGGACTTGTTGAATAAAAATAAGGTTTGGCTATGGACGGATGCACGCCAACAAGCCTTTAAATACTTGAAGGCAACGGTTTGCAGCGAACCAGTGCTTGCCTTGCCAGACTTCAACAAGAGATTTGAGTTGCACGCAGATGCATCCGACTTTGCGATCGGTGGAGCCCTAATTCAAGAAGGTCATACCCTAGCCTTTGAAGGTCATAAACTCAACGAGGCAGAACGAAGGTACACCGTCTGGGAGAAGGAGATGACAGACATAATACATTGCTTGAAAGTTTGGAGACATTATCTACTAGGAGCTCAATTCACAATCAAGACGGATAATGTTGCAACAAATTACTTCCAAACACAAAAGAAGTTGACAGCAAAGCAAGCGCGGTGGCAAGACTGCTTAGCAGAGTTTGACTTCATCATGGAGCACAAAGCAGGGAAGACGAATGTTGTGGCAGATGCACTAAGCCGCAAAGCGGAGCTAGCCGCAATATCCATGGCTAGTGGAGGAATACTAGATCGCGTGAAGCAGAGGATGAAAGAGGATCCTCTTGCCATGCAACTTGTGCATTTGGCCAAGGAAGGCCAAGCCAGGAGATTTTTGGTAGAGGACGAGCTACTCTACACCAAAGGAAAGAGACTATACATCCCTAAGTGGGGTAACCTACTGTTGGTTCCCTAGTTTTGATTTGGGTCATGTCATCTCAATTAGGCTTCATTGACCCAAGAATTATCTATGGTCAATGGTTAGACTAAATGTTAGTCTACCCTAGGTTTAGTTAGGATAGACCCAGATAGGTTAGTTGAGATTGGATTGAAATGGAAATTTTGTTAAGTAGTTTTGTGCTCGATGATAGTCGATCGCCGCTCGATGATCTTCGATTGATGATCGACGATCTCAGAGTTATATGAACTCTGAAGTGGGTCGACGATCTGCTTTTTAAGATCGACGATCGTGTAGCCTTGGTCGACGTTTTCTGTGTAGACAGTTTTTCTTCAGGTCGACGATCTGCTTGTTCAGATCGACGATCTTCGATCTCTGGTCGACGTTTTCTGTCTGTTATTATCTATATTCATTTCATTTGATTCCCTGTTTTATTTACTCTTGTTTAAAACATATTCTATTCAAATATTCTGATTATTACAATGCTTATACTCTGTTGCTTATTTGCAATATTTCTTATGCATTGATTAAAAGATTTTGACAGAATAAAGTCGTTTGGAAAGAGTGGATTTCGTACAGCTGTAATATAACCGTTAGAATTTGTCTCTTGTGCAAAGTCAAATTGATAGAATATTTTAATATCCGTAAATACGTTTTGGGAATGACAGAAAAGACTATATCTGCAGTTTCTTTATTTGACTTGTTATATTACTTTGGAAAGATCTTTTCGTGCAGGGCTCGAGGCATTGTTAGAAAGAGAAAAAGTTTCTATATTTTAAAACAGTTGGTTGAATACAAATTAGAGATATACAGAAACTCAAAAAATAGCAACCAGTGTGATAGAACAAGAGCTTTCAAGAAAAAGGATTTGTTCCTCTGCTTCTTCCTGAGTTCATCCTGTCTTCAGGAAAATCAACACTCAGTGTTCAAACTTTCAAGAAGAACTTTCCTTTCAGATTGCAAAAGCTGCTGAAGAAGAACATTCATCAACATCTTGAGTCTTCTTCAAAGCTGCATTAGAAAGAGTTTCAAAGTAATCTGGAGTTCCTGCACACTGAAGCAAAGCTTCTTCCTGGACATTCTCTAAGCCAAGGGGAGCTTTGATTTTCTCAGAGAAATCCACTAGCTTCTCTGAACACAGAGAAGACACCTTTTTATCTTTCTTTCAACCTCCTTGTAAAAGGGTTATTACTCCCTTCAAAAGTGAATTGTTGGTGATAGGGCACCTGATCAAAAACCTATTGGATATTGGGCTCCTGATCAAAAGCTCAAAGGGTCTCTAGATCTACCTACAGCAGATCTTGTGGTGGCAGGGCACCTGAACAAAAACCTGTAGTGGATTCCTACCAGGGTGGTAGAAGAGTGGATGTACCCAATTGGGGAACCACTATAAATCTCTTGTGTTGTCTGGTTGCTTACTTTAATTGATGCACTGTGGCTGTGATAGATTTAACTAGGTTGCTAAGTGCTGTGCTAGGCTTAAAGCTCAACTGAAACTTCAGTTAGCTTGATATTTTATTCACTACACTCTGATAGGCTTTAGGTTTTAAGCTTTTATATTTCTATTCCGCAATAGCTCTAAGAGAAGTGTTTAGAGTCTCCTTAATTTTTGAATACTCTATTCACCCCCCCCCCCCTCTAGAGTAGTAAGTATCTTATCCCCTCACTTTCACCTACAGAGGGATATCATCAAAGAATGCCATGATACAAAATGGGCGGGACATCCTGGACAGAAACGCACATTGGCATTGATGGAGGACTCATACTTCTGGCCACGGATGAGAGATGAAGTGGAGTTATACGTCAAAACTTGTCTTGTTTGCCAACAAGACAAAGTGGACAACAAGCATGTAACACCCCAAATTCTAATTTGGAGTTCAGGCTGGGTGACACGGCCTGGGACACGGGCATGTCCCAAGCCGTGTCCAGCTCTAGGTACTCGAGTGGGTCGCAAGTTCTTGACGAAAGTGCAGTCGATGATCGTCGAGAGGCAACACGGCCAGGGACGTGGGCGTGTCCTAGGCCGTATCCTGCTCGGGTTGGTAACCGGGCTGTGTCGAGTGTGGTACACGGCCTGTGACACGGGCGTGTCACAGGAGCGTGTTTGGCACACGGCCAAGTACACGGGCGTGTGCCTTCACCGTGTTCTTTCGGGAGTGTTGATCATGTGTTGATTGAGGGACACACCCCTCAACACGGGCATGTCAGGTGCTTGACACGGGCGTGTCTTAGCCCGTGTCCTGGTCTGGATTGAGTCGGTTCCTTAGCCGCTTAGGTAATACGGCCTGTGACACGGGCGTGTCACAGGCCGTGTCAGCCCAAAAATAGATATTTGAGGGCAGATCGTGGTCATTCAATTCCTTCTACTTAGATTCTGTGGTCCAAGCCTATTCCTACAGGGATAAGGCCATGGAATGAGATGTAGTTCTCATTAGAATTGTGATCACTCTCTTTCTAAGCTAGAGAGAAGGGAGAGCTTGGAGGAGGAGAAGGAGAAGAGATCTGGCTGTCGGAGGAGCATCAGCGGTCCGACTCGAGATCCGAGGCCAGCGTTGTGGAGGTTAGGCTGTCACGGTGATTTCCAACTGGCCAGTTTGTCATGGCTCCGAAGCGATTGTAAAGGGTAACGATCTCTTTCTTGGACAAGTGAAGTCCTACTTTATGCATGTGCATGGGATCCTCCACCAAGAGGTGGAAAGCGTAAGCGATTCCACCGGTTGAGTCTGCATTTAGATCCGGAAATGTGTAGAACGGAATAGGCATGCTGTGTGAAGCCCATCTTGACAGGCAGTCTAGATTGGTGATGTTGCGAACCGGAGAAGACTCCGTGTATAAAACGAATCGCTTGCGGAGAGAGTGCGGACGCTTGTGAATTGTGGTAGGGAAGCTTTGCATAGCTCCTTTGGTTGTATGCTCGGCACGAGCTGGATGATAGATGGGAAAGCGGCACTGTGTGTAACACCTCCCCTATAATGATGGTATAATATGGGTCCGACCTGAGCCCCACAACATACAGACGCCACAGCTTCAGCATTATAAGATTATATTTACTACCCGATCTCAAAACTCAGAACAAAACACAGCGGAAACAAACCAAATAACTAGAAGTTATCCACCACTAACAGGAGTATCAAATAGCCTTAAGGCCTTACACAAAAAGAGTCCAAAACATAAAGTCCACAAGGTCAATCATCAACGTGCAAAAGCACTCCTAAGCTATCTCGGTGTGCAAGTCGGACAAAATCTAAAACATGAATCACACAATCAAAGGAAGCAAGCTAAAAGTACAACAACACTTCATGAGGCTTAGGGCTTTTCGCCCGGCGCACTAGCTCTCGTTTGCGATCCTTGCCCTGTAAAGATTTGAAGTAACGTGGGTAAGCAAAGGCTGACCTCTACTGTGTAACCAACACATCTCCTCCCGGCCGCCCCTAACGGACCCCGGGGTACCCCTCCAACCTACAAGTCAGCACTTCGTACACCATACACATAAATATATAAAGCTTTAAAACAGGTTTGGATGTCTTATACAACAAACACGTTTTCAATGTTGAGAATAGTGTGAAAGGGGCCTACTATGCAACATGTATGCAAACATGGGCTTCGCCCAAGGCACCCTATCTCATATACATCTAACACATCATCAAACAACTGGGTACTTCCGTTTCCCCATTGGCATAAAGCTGCGAAACAAAAAGGGAACTACAATGTCCCTAACGGCCCAAGCGTCGTTACACGGAAATCTTGCAAAGGCCCCACCCGCACATGGGTCTTAAACCCCGGGCTTGCCTGCAAATTCTGACTTTTCACATCAGGATTTCGTCTCACACACAAACCGATTCTAAGAATCCTTGCTGGACCCCACCCGCTTATAGCTTCATTTCCCGGGCTTTCCCTGCGCTCGACGTTCTCGTCTGTCTCACAGAAGGGGACTAGTCTCGTCGGGATACTCTCCCCACATGACTTGCACGTCACGGGATAGCCAGCCGACCACGGAGACGTAGCCACACCTTAGCACAGCACAACTGTAAACTTTCCCACCCTAAATCACCATTTGTACTACAACGTTCACGCGCACCAAGGAAACCATCTACCGCCAAAGCGGAGCTAACCTTGTCCGGTTCCGACTACGAGTACTCACTCAAGAAAAGGGGGAAAATGCATACATCACGACGATGTCTTGCCGCAACGGATTTCTACTGATTCCTCAAGGCTCGCTATGCAACATCACCGAGTCGGACTAACGGTCGCGACTACGGCTTCACCCACAATGCCTAATCCACTAACGGAGCGGATCTCTAATGCAAAATCATGTCAGGGACAGACACAATCGACCCGAAGGTTCCTCTTGAACCATGGCAACCCAAACCCCTCTCATTTGAGAGATCTAGAGCCCAAAACTGAAAAGAAATGATGTTAAACGTGCATCCTAAAACCAAGAGGAGAAGTGTCGTTACCTTACGACCTCTCCTCCTAGCCATGGAGAAACTTGGGTGGATGAACACCGCAATGATCTTGCCCTCGCGGATCTGGACTCCGCTCGCGAAACGGGGCTCCGAAGCTTCACCGGCAGCCGGGGTTGACCTCCTTCTTCCTCCTAGTTCTCCCATCTCTCTAAGCTTTTAGAAAGAGGATGAAGATGGGAAATGAGGGTTTGAAAACCCTATTCCCAGCCTTAAATCCAGCATAGACCACCCATAACCCTTGGATCCCAAAAGAAGGAAACGGATGGCCACGATTTGCAAGGAAAATAAACTTCTTGGGCTGAAAATGGCTTGCGACACGTCCGTGTCCAAGGTCGTGTTCCTCATTCGCCGTCAAACCGGAAAATCCCGACCAGGACACGGCCTGTGACACGGCTTGGGACACTCCCTTGTCTCATGTGACACGCCCGTGTCAAGGCCCGTGTCACGGCCCGTGTGCCACAAATGACATAAGACCAAAATGTACCAAGAAGGACACGGCCATATGACACTCTCTAGTCGCATGTCGTATGCTAGACACGCCTGGGACACGCCCGTGTCCCTGGCCATGTAACTTCCTCAACACAAACCAGCAAACGAACCCGAGCAGGACACGGCCTGTGACACGCCTGTGTCTCAGGCCGTGTGCCCTCACTCAACGCTTGAAAATCGTTGAGTGCTCGGTGAGGCGTTGAGTGCTCGGTGAGGCGTTGAGTGACCGACACGCCCCTGGGGCACGCCCGTGTTCCTTGTCTCAACGCTCGTCGGCCGAAATTCCGCCGACCACATGATCTCGTCGTTCTCAAGCACGACACGCCCGTGTCACATACCGTGTCACCCAACCGTTTCCCCTTTTAAGCTTTGGGGCGTTACAATTCCTCCCCCCTTGAAAAATTCTTCCCGAAATTTAAATATGAGAAGAAAAGCTCGGGGTACTCCTCAAGCATGGCTTGCTCTCGCTCCCACGAAATCTCCTCACGACCATAGTTGTCCCAACAAACTTTAACGAGTTTAACCTCCTTGTTCCGCAACTGCCGAATCTCTGAATCTTCTATACTGATTGGACGAACTCGCATCCTCAAGTCCTCTTCTATCGACACTGCTGCCGATTCGATCACCACGCTAGCCTCTACCAAAGCTTTCCTTAAGACGGAGACATGGAAGACATCGTGTAATCCACTCAGCTCCGTGGACAATGCCAACTAGTACGCTGCTTCTCCCACCTGTTCTATAACCTCGAACGGTCCCAAAAACTTCGGACTCAACTTCTTGAGTCGGCGAATCCGCGAAACGCCTTTGAACGGCTTGATCTTTAAATAAACTCAGTCGCCTACCGCAAACTCCACATTCCTGTGGCGAGCATTAAAATATTTTGCTTGCCGATCTTCAGCTACCTTCATGCGCTCTTGAATGGTTCGCACCAACTCACAAGCGTCAGCTACAACTTCTTTCCCCAAAAGCTTGGTGTCTCCTGCCTCTGTCCAAGACATCAGTGTTCGACACCGCCTCCCATACAAAGCTTCGTATGGCATCATCTTTATACTTGCTTGGTAAATATTGTTATATGCGAACTATACCATAAAGAGATGATCCTCACATTTCTTGCCAAAGTCAAGAGTACACATCCTCAGCATATCCTCCATAGTACGGTTCGTTCTCTTGGTCTGCCCATCAGTTTGAGGATGGAAGGCCGTACTAAACTTGAGCTTCGTGCTCAGGCTTTTCTGCACCAACCTCCAATCCTTACACGTGAAATGTCCATCGCGGTCACTAACTATGCTCTTCGGAATCTCTTGAAGTCGCACAATATTGCGAACGTACAATTCCGCCAGCTTCTCCACGTTGTCCTCCTTCCGATTTGGGATGAAGTGTGCCACTTTGGTCAAGCGGTCCACGATCACCCAAATTGCGTCGTTACCCTGCTGCAATCTAGGTAACCAATGCACAAAATCCATGGAGATGTCATCGAATTTCCACTCTGGGATAGGAAGAGGCTTCAAAAACCCGCTCGGCTTCTGACACTCGGTCTTCACCAAGGCACAAGTTTGGCACCGACTCACCTACAAAGCTACGTCCCGCTTTAGACCAGACCACTAGTAGGATTTCTTCATATCCAAGTACATCTTTGTACTACCCGGGTGAATGGAGTACTTTGTGAAGTGGGCCTCAAACATCAACTCCTCATGGAGCTTGCCGAACTGCGGTACACAAATCCTCCTGCCCTTCCTCAAAATCCCATCAATCATCTCTCAGGTGCTACCCTCGCCCTTTAGAGCTTCCTCCATGTATGGTTGGAAATCCGTATCCAAGCGGGTCGCTTCCAGAATACGATCGATCAAATCATTCTGTATTTCAATCCAGTTCAACCGAGCCACATTAGATTCGCCTCTGGCCACACACTCTATACCGAAGGACTCCCAGTCCTGCCTCAATCGCTCATCATGAGCTTCGATCCAATTTCCTTTCCCAGAGTATTTTCTACTCAAGGCATCAGCCACCACATTGGCTTTGCCTGGCGTGTATTGAATCGCCACATCGTAGTCCCCAAGGAACTCAACCCACCTGCGTTGCCGCATATTTAAGTCCTTCTGATCTAGGAGATACTTCAGACTTTTGTGTTCCGTGAAGATCTCCACTTTCGCACCATAAACGTAGTGCCGCCACAATTTCAGCGCAAAAATTATTGCCACCAATTCCAAATCATAGACGGGGTAGTTTCTGAAAGACTTTATTTCAAGAGCCTAAACACCTAGAGGGGGGTGAATAGGTTCTAATCTTTTTGTGTCTTTTTAATTTTTTAGGCAAACAGTTATATGACTTCTTTCAGCACAGATTAATCAATCTACAGAAAATAAACACATCACAGCAAACACCAGATTTATAGTGGTTCCCCAAGATATGGGTACATCCACTTTCCCATTTCGCCTATCCAGCAGATAACTGGATTCAGCCGAACTTCCTTCCACTGGCTCGGATCCGCAGATCTTACAATCTCTGAACCCAAGATGGTTCATACACCTCGGACTTAACACAAGTCCTACCTAAGATTCTTCTCCAGAATCCTACCTCAGGCCTCAGCCCTACCCCAGCCTTTATAATTAGGCTTACAACTCAGACTTTCCACAAGTCCTACCTCAGGCACACAACCCTACCTCAGCCTTTATAATTTTAGGCTTACAATCTCAGATCTAACAATAGATCCTATAAGAATTTGTGAGTAAAGAGTAACTGAAAACTTCACCAGCAAGATTTCTCTGTTGATGTAGCCTTCTTGATCAGTTCTTGTATAGACTGATCCTTCAGATCCAACCTAACTTAGCTTTTCAAAGCTTCTTGATTAGAACAAAATAAGGTGGACCTCTTTATTGATGAAGATGATCTTCAATCAGCTTCTTCTTTAAATTCAGATTGAACTCTGAATCTTTCTCGCAGACAGCCCTTGATCTGTCAGAATTCTTTAATCCGTCAGATTCCTCTTATTGATCATTGTCGTTTCCGATCTGTCTCTTATATAGAGCTTGCTCCATTATTACCGGCTGATCCGGTTTATAACAGACTTCTGACAGTTCTGACAGTGGTGTCAGACCGGTTCGTTATGACAGTTGTCAAGTCGCCAGTAACATCACCAGGTTCTTCAATGTCTTTTCAACTCAGCACACAACACTCAGCAGAATGATTCACATGTGTCGACACATATAGGTTAAGTGTCGACACAAGTCTTCATGGTGTCGACACAATTACTCCCAGTGTCGACACAGTTATAATTCTGCTTCTCGACACTGCTTTTGTTGTATGTGTCGACACAGCAGCTCCTTGTCTCGACATTTCTGTTGCAGATAGTTGGCGTTGAGTGTTTGTCAAATGGCATTGAGTGTGTGTCGACACAAGTCATGTGTGTCGACACAATTACTTCTGAACTCGACACAGCCTTTTGAGAGTTGGTGTGTCGACACAAGTCCTGTGTGTCGACACAATTCCTTCAGGTGTCGACATATCTCCCGAGTTTCGACACAGTTTCAGTTTTAAGTGTCAACACAAATCCTTCTTCAGATGTCGACACAATTCTGGATGTCGACACAGCTGCTTCTTTGGGTGTCGACATAGCTTTGAGTGTCGACACAGCTTCTTCATAAGTGTCGACACAGCTTCTAGGTGTCGACACAACTTCTTTACAAGTGTCGACACAATTAGCATGTGTGTCGACACAGCTTGCCTGAGTGTCGACACAAGTTCCCTGAGTGTCGACACAGTTTCTTCACAAGTGTCGACACTTGTACTTAGAAAATTTTTCTTCAAATTCTTAAACCTGCACAATGAAACTCAAGCTTCTATCAAATACAAATTGATGCATATCATTGACTAAGTTGATGCTTCTCCAAATCTGGTACACATTTTCCAATGTACCCAACAATCTCTCCCTATTTGGAGAAGTCATAACCCTTAGTCAAAGATATACATCTCTTAAGATAAAACCAAATTATAAATAGATGTAAAAACATTTCAGAGCAGGTTATCACATAATCAATGTAAACAACAAACACTTAATACTGAAATAGATTTCATTAATCAGTAAAACTTTGGTTTACATGAATTTCTCATAGAACAAAAGAAACAAAATAGTACATTGTTCTATTACAAAAACCTAGCAATCATATTACTGACTAGGCTCCTTAATAACTATTCCTTTGCCAGACTTAATTTTAGCCTGCACAGAAGGTTCAGCATCCTCAACTGGCTTTTTCCCTTTTAGAGCTTTCTTCTTTGATTCTTCAGCCTTGATCTTCTGTCTTTCAAAATAGTGAAAAGGTTTGGGGAAGTACTTGCTTGGCTCTTGAGCATTAGCAGATAGCTTCCCAGCCTTAGCACTTCTTCTATGTTGAAGGATTGCTTCTTGTCCTGCATGATATTTATTCCACTCTTGTACAGAATACCACTTACCCCTGTCATGGGTTTTATCCTTTACAGCTTTCCAGGCAGTAAGTATGATGTTTCTAGAAGTTGGGCTCCACTGCTCAAAATCTTGCTTCAGCTCAGCCTGCTTTCTGAACCTCTTCTTGGAAAGTTGAGTTTCCTTCTGAGCTTCTAATGCAGCTTCTGACATCTCAACCTTTTCAAGAATTACATTTTGTGCCTCTAGTGGAGGACTATACATTTTCAACACTTCTTCTTGAATCATCTCAAAATCTGCTGGGGGGTAGATCACCTGAGCAACTTCAGGCTGATCTCCTTCAAAATATGCAGGTTGTATCCCAGACTCTGCTATATTATCATCATCACAAAGAGGAGGATATCCAAGAGTAGCTTTGATGCTATTTGAATTCCATTTAGCACGGTCAGAGCTAGATTTGACTAGTAACCTCTCCCCCTTTATGACTTCTCTTGTAATATGATCCCTCAAATCTTCTTTCTGGAATCTGACTTGATCAGCTATATATTCAGTTCCCTCCTTAAAATAAGCTCTGAATTTTGTCAAGAAAGTTTTAATTTTCTCCTAAGAATCTTGAAATGTGGCTTTGACAGTAGCTATGTCTTCCTGGATTTGCTTGGAGATGTCAGCTTTCAGAGCAGTGGTAGAATCAGTGAGCTTAGTTAATATTGCATGATGTGAATCCTTGAGATTTTCATTCATCCTTAACAAATTCTCCATTACATATCCCTGCTTCACTTCAATTTCATCCACTTTAGCTTGGATATCTTGATGTTGCTTGGCCAGGAACACCACAGCATTACCTCCTTTATGGAAGCAATCTGTCATCTCCTTCTTATTTTGATTCACTTCAAATCTAATGGATTTAATGTCCTGGGTCAATTGAAACTGTAACTCCTTATGAGTTTCATCCACATATTTCTCTATAGACTGTCTTTGATTATCCAATTTTATTTGCATCTAGACCAGTAAAGAACTGAAGTCCATACTTAATGTAGATGGTGATGTTCCCATTTGTAAAGCCTTATTGTATCCAGAACTCTTTTTCTTTAAAACAATTAGCTTCCTTTTCTTAGCCAATGTGGCTTCTTCATTTTCAGAATATTCAGTTGTACTTTTAATATTAACAGTATTCTTTTCAGCTGGGGTATCCTCCTCAGTATCCTTTGATAACTCCCCCTCAGTCCTTGGAATATCTTTTCCTTTTTCAATATGCTCCCCCTCAGTCCTATCTGGAGGAGGATCAGGAAACAATTCTTCCATTATAAATTCCTGTTGTATCTGCACAGAAGGAATAAGATTAGTTTTGTTTAATGACTTTATTTTTACACAAAAGTTCCCCCCCCCCCTGAATAATTATTGAGAAGAATACCATCATATATCACTAGACTATGGAGAAGATACTTACTGGCTCATTTTGAGCATCTGTCTTATCAGTTTCTTCAGCTGCAGTGTTGATTTAAGAAACTACATTTATGATTGTATCTACAGTTAAGTCACTATTTAGGATAGCATCATCAATACCTCTCTCTTGGGCAGGCAGCTCAGTTTCTTGTTCTAAGTATTCTCCCCCTGGAGTGGAGTCAACTTGTTGCTCCTGGGGCTCACTGTCCTTTACTTGATCATGAGCATCCTGTTGGTGCTGGTCTTCATCAGAACTAAAGACCACTTCCTCTTCAGAATCACTGAAGGAGTCAGCCTGTACAACCAGTTCCTTTTTCTTCTTGTCTTTCTTAGTTTACTCCTTGGGAGCAGGGACTTCCTTGGTCAGAATTCTGTCCCATCTTGACAGTATCCTCACATCCATTTTCCTCATGTGATTTATCTTAGAGCCATTTGCTTGTTTCAGAACATCTGGAATTACTGATGTTAAGCATAAACTGAGGATTCTTCCCAGGTTAGGTTTCTTCATTCCTTCTTGTATTTTATCAAACACCACTGCTGCTCAGTCAGTGTTTATCTTGAATATAACCATCACCATAAGATTGAACATGTGGGCAGAAATCCATTCATGTCCACCATTCTTGCAGATAATCACTTTGCCCACAACTTCTGAAAGAAATTTTCCTTGGGAATTCATCCCTTTTCTATTGATAAATTATCAAATCTTAATACTAGGACTCAGTCCACGCCAGCTTAAAGCTTCAGTTATCTGGGAAGGAGTTATTTTGTCTGTATCCTTAATCAAAGGAAGATGTAGTGCTTTCCTGATAGTTTTCAAAGTGAGCTTCACCCGGGTATCTTGAATAGACGCCATGATTTTCTTTCCTTCAGAGTCCATTGTAGTGGTTGAGTAGAACTTCATGACTTCCTTTTTCCATATTTTGGTCGGTTCAGATACCAAAAATTCTAATCCATTTTCAGAAATTAGGGCAATAACTCCCTGAATTTCATCAGAAGCAGTCGTGAAACCTTCGCGAACCAATTCATAACCTTCATTAACCTTATCTTCTTAGTGTGGCGTCATTGACGTAAGTGCTAGAGGAGAAGAGGAGAGAAGGTCTATGCCGACAGAAAGTGTAGAGTCAAAAATTCCTATAGCGTAGTCGACCAAATTTTGGCTTCACCTATTTATAGTACTTTTGTCAAGGGCACGTCAAAAGTCGGGCCTAAGTCGACGAATCAGTTTATGTGTCGATAAAAATGACCTAGGTCTTGACAGAACTTAAGTTAAGTCGACACGACTATGTGTCGACATACTAATGTCTAAGTCGACAAAACATATTTTAAGTCGACACATTTATGTGTCGACATACTTGAGTCTGTGTCGACAAACTTGAGTCTGTGTTGACACTGACAACTTTAGTCTCGACAGAGTTGTGTCGACACCAACTTCTGCGTGTCGACACAAAAATCCTCTCGACATATGGTCTCGACAAGGTTGTGTCGACACCTATTCTTCTATCGACATAGATACTATTTCTGTGTCGACACATCCTTTTTCTGTGTCGACACAACATACTGAGTGTGTCGACACAACTTGCTTGTGTCGACACAAACTTTGTACTTAGCCAAATTTCAATAGAAATTTGGTGCTTACATATGCTACTTATGGAAACTTGTGTTAACATATTCTAGGTTCAACATACCTAATTCAATTTTGAAATTATTTCATTTAGTTTCATCCAGAGGTTTTATAAAAATATCAGCTATTTGATTATCAGTTTTCACAAACTCTAGGCTAATATTTTCCTTCTCTACATGTTCTCTGATAAAATGAAACTTAATTTCTATATGTTTGGTCCTACTGTGTGATACAGGATTCTTAGCAATAAAAATAGCACTTATAGAATCACAAAATAGTGAAATTCTACTTACCTGGATGTCATAATCTTCTAGTTGATGTTTTATCCACATCAATTGTGCACAGCAGCTACCTGCAGCTATATACTTTGATTCAGCTGTTGATATAGCTACACTGGTTTGCTTCTTGCTGCTCCATGACACCAGCCTCCCACCAAGGAATTGACAGGTTCCTGTGGTACTTTTTCTGTCTTCTTTGCATCCAGCAAAATCTACATCTGAGAAAATAGTTAATAGAAAATCTCTATTCTTAGGGTACCAAAGGCCTAGATTAGGTGTGCCCTTAAGATATCTCAATATTCTCTTAACTGCAGTATAATGAGATTCCTTAGTGCATGCTTGATACCTAGCACAGACACATATTGCATAGATGATGTTAGGTCTACTAGTAGTCAAGTATAGTAGGGAGCCAATTATCCCTCTATACAAAGACTCATCAACAGGTTTCCCTGCTTCATCTTTGCATATAGGCATACTTGTTCCCATTGGAGTTTTCATAGTAGAAGCTGAGTTCAAACCATACTTCTTAATCAACTCCTTGGTGAACTTAGACTGGGATATGGACAATCCACTCTCAGTCTGTCTAACTTGAAGTCCCAAGAAGAACTTCAGCTCACCCATACTGCTCATCTCAAACTTCCCTTGCATAAGTTTGGCAAACTTCCTACAAAGGATGTTTTCAATAGAACCAAAGATAATGTCATCCACATATATCTGAACTAGTATTATCTTGCCTTTTGATTCCCTATAGTATAGAGTTTTGTCTATCTTTCCTCTAGAGAATTTATTCTCAATAAGGAAGGCAGACAAGGGTTTGTACCAAGCCCTTGGATCTTGTTTCAAACCATATAGAGCTTTCCTAAGCCTATATACATAATCAGGAAAGTGAGGGTCTACAAAACCTGAGGGTTGTTCTACATAGACTTCTTCTTTTAAATCACCATTCAGAAATACTGATTTCACATCCATCTGATATACTTTGAACCCTTGAAAGGCAGCATAGGCCAAGAACAGCCTTATAGCCTCCAGCCTTGCCACTGGAGCAAAGGTTTGATCAAAATCAATACCTTCCTCCTGTAGCCTTTTGCTACCAGTCTAGCCTTGTTCTTGACTATAGTGCCATTCTCATCAAGCTTGTTCCTGTATATCCACTTAGTTCCTATTATGTTGTGATCCTTAGGTTTTGGCACCAGTTCCCAGACCTTACACCTTTTGAACTGACTGAGCTCTTCTTGCATTGCATCAATCCAGTTGGTGTCTTGCATTGCTTCTTCAATCTTTCTGGGTTCTATCTGAGACAGGAAGCTAGAACATAGAACTGTGTTCATGCTCCTGCTCCTTGTTAGAACACCCTGACTTTCATCACCAATGATCTGGTGAGCTGGATGATCCTTCAGGTGTCTCCTTGCTGGAGGAATTCTGTCAGCATTATGGTTATCTCCAGTTTCCTCATCTTGATGCTCCATATTTTCTTCTTCAACTAGAGGGACTTGGTCTCCCCTAGATAGCTGGCATCTTTATCCTCATCCAGTTTAGCAGGAACATCTTCATTGATGGTCAGCTTATCCAGCTTATCTGTTAGACCTGTAGAACTAACTGAAGAACTAAACAATTCACTGTTAATAAACATTGACTCATCAAATACAACATGCACAGATTCTTCTATAACTTGAGTTGTCAAGATATAGATTCTGTATGCTCTACTTTGGTTACTGTACCGAACAAATATCCCTTCTAGGGATTTGGCAGCAAACTTAGTTTGGTAGTGTTTATCATTGACTAGTACAAAACACTTACTACCAAAGATTCTGAAATAAGATATGTTTGGTTTTCTGCCTTTCAAAATCTGGTAGGGAGTCATCTTGTGTTTCTTGTTGATGGAGGCCCTATTGAGCACATGACATGCAGTATTTACTGCCTCAACCCAGAAGTATTCAGGGAGAGTAGTGTCATTCAGTAAAGTTCTACTGGCCTCAATTAGAGTCATATTCTTTCTTTCAGCAACACCATTTTGCTGAGAAGTTCTAGGTGAAGAGAATTCCTGATGAATCCTAAGTTCTTCACAGAATTTTGTCATACATTCAGACTGAAATTCAGTTCCATGGTCACTTCTGATTTTGACCACTGAACTGTTGTATTCATTCTGTATTTGTCTGACAAAAGTCTGGAAAATAGTTGGGGTTTCAGATTTCTGTCTCAAGAAGAAAACTCTTGTAAATCTAGAATAATCATCCACAATAACAAGTGTGTATGCTTTCCTACCAAGACTATGAACTAGCATAGGACCAAACAAATCCATATACATGAGATACAAACATCTCTTTGAATCTTTGATGTCAAGTGACTAAAAAGAGGACTTAGTCTGCTTGCCTTTTTGGCAAGCTGAACACACACCATCTTTTATGCACTTAACTTGAGGACCATTCCTCACTAATCCCATGCTGAACAGCAGTCCTATTGACTTATAGTTCAGATGAGCTAGCCTCTTGTGCCATTTGACACATAGAGAAGCTTTCTCTCCTACAACCAAACAAATAGGTGAGTTGTTAGACTCATAATCTAGGTTAAGGCAATACACATTTCCTTTCCTAGTGCCAGTCAAAATGATCTCTTGATCACTTGACCTTTTTACTAGGCACTCCCCTTTGAGGAAAGAAATATCATAACCTAGATCACTAAGTTTACTTATGCTAATCAGGTTATGTTTTAGACCCTTTACATAAGCCACTTTAGTGATTGTAATTGAATCACAATATATGTTACCAAATCCTTTGATGATTCCCTTTTCTGATCCACCAAAGATAACTTTTGGTCCATTCTTTATGGGCACATAGTCGCTCAACATTCTCCTTGTTCCAGTCATGTGTCTGGAACAGCCACTATCCAAGTACCATATAGGGGTATGGTCACTTGGATTCACCTGCAACAAATAAAGAATCACTTACCCTTAGAACCCAACTTGCTAGTGGTCCTACGTCCTTGTTAGTTTGAAATCCTGTAACTGATCTAACAGGGATCCTACTTTTGGTTTTAACACTTGAGTTAAACCAGCAATCCATGGCAAAGTGGCTCACCTTGCCACAACACCAACACTCAAACCTATTATACCTTCTCTTAGGTACAAGTTTTCTTACTTTGTTGCCAGTAGACTTATTAAGTGTTGGTGCTGGAACAGCATTCTTCAAGTACTCCTCTTGAATATGATGGGCATGCCTATAGATTGGTCTATTGACATTTGCACCCTTACTCATGAAATTTTCATGCTCACAGTGACCATGTGTAATGTCATGATCATACATGTTAGTAGGATTCACTACCTTCTTAAAGAAAATAGGGGGATTATCAGCTAGAGGCTGAACTGGGGCTTTACCTTTTCTATGAGAATTGGTAGCCCTAGTTCTTCCCTTAAAGCTTAGACCAGTCTTCCTTTTATGTGGAACAAAATTATCTATCAAGGGTAAGACTGATTTTGGCTTGGAGAATTTAGCCACTAGCTCTCTCTCTTGCTGGAGTTTTACCTCCAGTTTCTTGATATGATTCTCTTTGAATGAGATTGTGCCCATCTGAATAACTGTAATGTTCTTCAATTTGGAAACCTCATTCAGTTTTTGATCCAGCAGTTTTGTTGAATCTGCTGCAGCCAGTTTAAGAGACTCAATCTCTTTGGCCTGCTCTTTAATAAGAAACTTGCTCTTCTTTAGAGCATGCAATAACCCACCATACTCATCAATGAGTTGGTGAACATCCCCCTCAGACTCAGATCAGTCAACTTCTTTTGAAGCAGATGTTTCTGATTCTGATCTAGTAAAGTAATCTGAGACTGGGGAAGAATTGTTTACCTTACTTGGTCCAGGCTGATCCTGGCACTGTTCTTCTTCAGATTGAGCCATCAGCCATTTACAGTAATATTCTTCCACTCCATTTATGGAGTCCAGCATCTGTAGTCATTCTAGTTCCCTAGAATCCTCTTCTGTTAAGAAGAGTCCAACATATGCTTCTGCCTCTTCTTCTCCAGATTCTGAAGATAAAGAGTCTGTCCAACTCTTCTCTTTCTGAGCAACTAGAGACTTCTCCTTCTTGCCTTTGACTTGTTGTTTCTTCTTTTCCTTAGATTCCTTTCTTTTGTCAGGACAATCAGCTATGACATGCCCAGGCCTGTTGCAGTAATGTGAGAAGTAGCAAACAAACGACTAAAGTAGCGAACAAACGACTATAAAACAAGCCGGAACTTTGAATAATTGAAAATTTTATTATCCAAAAAGATATCATTTACAAAGGTATGATCTCCCTTTTATAGAATGGAGGAGAGAGGATAGAGTACAAACTAACAATGTGGGACAAAAGCTATACAACAAGTCTGGGCGGCTAGAACAACAGACCGGAACAGGCCGCGCGGTTAGACAATGTTCTAACCGCTCGGCAATACCAGAAGCAAGAGAGAGATGCGGTAGGAGACCGCCCGGTTTCCAAGCCACCGGAGATAAACCGCCAGACCGCCGGACACCACACAGCAACAGCCTGGATATAAACCCGCCAGACTCAAACCGCCAGACCGCCCGGTCTACAACCCGCCAGGCTCAAACCGCCAGACTGTCCGGTCTCATACTTCGACACTCCCCCTCAAGCTGGAGCATAAATATCAATCATGCCCAGGTTGTCACAAATGTGTAAGAATGAAGTAGAAACCGGCTTGGTGAAGATATCTGCCAACTCTTTGTCGGAGGTGACGAACGGAGTGCAAATCTGTCTCTTCAAGACCTCTTCTCGGATGAAATGGCAGTCGACCTCTATATGTTTCGTTCTCTCATGGAAGATCGGATTTTTGGATATGTATATAGCGGCCTTGGCTTCACATAACATAGGCAGAGGATAGTCGTAGACCTCTCCTAGGTCAAGCATGAGAGTCCGCAACCATTTTAACTCACACGTGGTTGACGTCATACTCCGGTATTCGGCTTCTGCACTGGACCTTGAGACAACAGACTGCTTCTTGCTCTTCCAGCTCACTAGATTACCTCCAACAAATGTGCAAAAACCTGATGTAGCTTTACGGTCACCTTTATCATCCGCATAGCTTGAGTCTGAGTAGGCTTCAACTCTCAGATGACCATGCTTCTGAAAGAGTAGCCCTTTTCCTGGTGCTGCTTTGACATACTCTTGTATCTTCAAGGCAGACTGAAGATGACATTCCCTGGGAGCTTGCATGAACTGACTGACCTTGTCTATAGCATAGGCGATGTCGGGTCTAGTCACCGTGAGATAAATGAGTTTGTCCACCAGACGTCTATACCTCGTGGCATCGGATATAAGAGGTGAGTCACCTGTCCATGTTTTGTCCTCTCTAGTAGCCATGGGATACCGGGCCGGTTTGGCACCGGTCAATCCTGCCTCTTGTAGAAGATCAAGAGTATACTTCCATTGGGAGAGAACCAACGAGTCGGGCTTCCGCGACATTTCTATCCCCAAAAAATATTTCGGGGAGCCCATATCCTTTATGACTAGGTGTTGACGGAGGTGTTTCTTTGTCAAGTCCACCCCATCCTGGTCATCACCGGTAAGAAGAATATCATCCACATACACCGCCAAAACCACAAGGCCCGATGCGGTTTTGCGAATGAACAATGAGTGATCGGCTGAACTTATTGTAAAGCCAATGGCAGCCACAATGCCACTAAACTTGTAGAACCATGCCCGAGGGCTCTATTTTAGGCCGTAGATGTCCTTCTTCAACTGGCATACTCGTGTCTCCCCCTGAGCAACATACCTAGGAGGTTGCTCCATATAAACGTCCTCCTGAAGATCCCCATACAGAAAAGCATTCTTGACATCAAGCTGGGAAATAGCCCACTCCCTGTTGACGGCCACAGAAAGAAGAACCCGGATGGTGCTGAGGCGAGCAACCGGGGAGAAAGTATCAAAATAGTCAACTCCATAAGTCTGAGTAAAGACTTTGTCCACCAGTCGGGCTTTGTAACGATCCACAGTGTCGTCTGGGCGAAACTTCACAACGAACACCCAGCGGCAGCCAACCACATCAGTACCTACCGGTGGAGGAACAAGGGTCCAGGTACCCCTTTTAGTAAGAGTGGCGATTTCCTCATCCATGGCAGATTTCCAATGAGGAATAACAAGAGCATCCTGGTAAGTGCGGGGAGTGGTAGTAGCCGAGATAGCCAAAGCAAAGCACCTGCGAGAGGGAGTAAGCCGATCATAGGAAACAACAACAGCAAGCAGGTGTTGGGTACACGCCCGCACCCCTTTGTGAAGGGCAATGGGAAGATCCAGGTCGTCTTGTTCCTCAGGGACCGGAGTGTCCGTGGCGGAGAAAGCTAGCCCGGGACTAGAGAGAGACGGCTGCGGAGAAGAAGGAGGGGGTATAATAGAGAGAGGAGGAGATGGAGGAGGAGATGACATAGGAGGGGAGACGTCGATATGCATGGAAGGATCACAGAGAGATGGTGGAGAGTCAGAGACAGCAGGAGGAAGCGGGGATTGTGAAGAAAAGTAGGATGCATTTTCGAAGAAGGTGACGTCCGCAGAAACAAACTATTTACGCAGAACGGGGTCAAAGCAACAATAGCCTTTTTGAGTGGTCGAGTATCCCAAAAAGACACATTTTGTGGAACGGGGGGAAAGCTTGTCACGGGTAGCAGACGGAGCATGCACAAAAGTCGTACACCCAAAGATACAGAGAGGAAGAGGAAAGGGTTCCTTGCCCGGGTAGAGAATGGAGAAGGGGGTTTTGCCGTGGAGAATCGAAGAGGGAATGTGATTGATGAGATAGCAGGCAAGAAGAACAGCATAGCCCCAGTAGGAGCGAGGCACCTGCATCTGCGTCATTAGAGTGCGAGCGATATTGAGGAGATGACGGTTTTTACGATCCGCCACCTCATTTTGCTGGGAGGTGTAAACATAGTTGGTCTGATGAATAAGACCATATTGCATACAAAAAGACGAAAACTCATGACTGAGATATTCTTTAGCATTATCAGAGCGTAACACTTTAATAGAAATAGCAAACTGAGTTTTAATCATATTATAAAAGGATTGTCATACACATAATAGTTCAGAGCGATCTTTTAATAGATACACCCAGGTACATCTAGAGAAATCATCAATAAAAATTACAAAGTAAGAACTACCCCGACCAACGGTGAGAGTAGGAGCAGGACCCCAGACATCAGAATGAATGAGATCAAAAGGGCAGGAGGAACCACAGCCTTGCTTCGGCGGGAAGGAGGAGCGGTGATGTTTGCCAAGCTGACACGCATCACAGTTGAGTGGAGGACTGGTCTGTGGTAAGTGGGGAAGAAGCTGACGAAGAATCCGAGGAGGAGGATGTCCAAGGTAAAGATGCCATTGAAGAAGATCGGTAGACGAGGAAGAGAAGGCGGACAGAGCAGAAACATTATCGAGGAAGTAGAGGCCGCCGCTCTCAGTCCCAGTAGCAATAGTCCGTTGGGTCCTCGGGTCCTGAAAACAATAAGAAGTAGGAGTAAATAATACAGAGCACTGAAGTTGCTTGCATAAAATAGAAACTGAGAGTAAATTGCAAGGGAACTTCGGGACATAGAGAGTGTCCGCTAAGTGAAGCGACGGGGTGACTTGAACCATGCCTGTCCCGTGAACCGGAGAAGGCGAACCATCCGTAACAAGAACCGGGGGTAACCGATCATGCATTTCTAGGAGAAAGAAGCAGTGAGGGTTTCCGTCATGTGATTTATAGCACTAGAGTCAATCAGCCATTTACCTTGGGTAACGACGTGTGCACTACCTGAGGTCGTGGCCACAGAAGCAGATGACCGAGAGGAGGCGGAGGTTGAGGAAGAAGTATCACCGGAGGGACGAAGATGAGGATGTTTCTGCCAGCAGCGGCCAACAGAGTGGCCGGTACGACCACAGTGAGAGCAGAGGAACCTTGACAGACCGCGCGTGCCAAACTAGTTACGGCCACTATTGCCACCCTGCTGAACTTGGTGAGCATAGGAGTCTTGTGGAGGAGGGGAGGACAATAGAGGACGTTGGAGCAGCGAAGTAACAGCGGCGATGCGAGCCGCGGTGGCATCCAAGGTGAGAGACTCTGCTTCTCCCAAGATCTGCTGGCGGATCATATCAAAAGACTCAGGGAGTCGTAGAAGATAACAAACAACCAGGAGTTCCTGGAAGTGTTTGTGCTGCTCGGCCAAGTCCGCGGAGAAAGGGCGATTCTGGAGGATTTCGGCGCCAAGAGCTTGAACTTGCTGATAAGCCGCAGCAGGAGATATGGAAGGGCGAGCGAAGAGATCCGCATAGAGAGTATAAATGCAGGAAGTCTGGGGCCCCTTCGAGTAGAGAGCAGCAAGGTGAAGCCACGCGGTCTTGACCGTCTCATCATGGCATATGACAGGAAGGCATCCATCGGAGAGGTTGTTAGCCAACCAAGTGCGGACAAGCACATCACTGGCATCCCAGTCATCAAATTTAGCAGAGTCTGGACGAGGAGGGTCATCGGTGAGGTGATGACGTTTGCGCTGAGAGCAAAGAAGAAAGGTGAAAGAAGCGCTCCAATCCGGATAGTTGGAGCCAACAAGTTTAGAAACCGTGCCAAGGTTTCCAGAGGGAGTAGGAGGCGGAGCCGGAGTGGCGATAGGAGTTGTGGTAGTGGAGGTTTCAGAAAGGGCCATAGGAGAAATCAGCGAGAAGCCGCACGGTTAGAATACAAGCCGCGCGGATAAGAAGAAAAAGAGCTGCGGCGGTCACGATGTCAGACACCAGCGGCCAGAGAAGTCACGACCAAGCCACAGATCCAAGCAGGGAAAGAATTCGAACGGCTAGAAGATAGAACGCGCGAACAGAAGTGAGGAACAAACAAGGCGAATAAGGCAGCAGGTCGCGGCGAACAGAGGCAGGAAAAAGGAGGTCGCGCGGACAGGGCACAAGCAGGCGGAAGAGACAAGCCGCGAGAACAGGTCGCGAGAGGAAGGGGCAAGCCGCGCGGACAGGGCGCACAGAATCAGGAGGAGAAGATCGAGTACTCTGATACCATGTGAGAAGTAGCGAACAAATAACTAAAGTAGCAAACAAATGACTAGAAAACAAGCCGGAACTTTGAATAATTGAAAATTTTATTATCCAAAAAGATATCATTTACAAAGGTATGGCCTCCCTTTTATAGAATGGAGGAGAGAGGATAGAGTACAAACTAACAATGTGGGACTAAAGCTATACAACAGGTCTGGGCGGCTAGAACAACAGACCGAAACAGGCTGCGCGGTTAGACAATGTTCTAACCGCTCGGCAATACCAGAAGCAAGAGAGAGATGCGGTAGGAGACCGCTAGACCTCCCGGTTTCCAAGCCGCCGGAGATAAACCGCCAGACCGCCGGACACCACACAGCAACAGCCTGGATATCAACCCGCCAGACTCAAACCGCCAGACCGCCCGGTCTACAACCCGCCAGGCTCAAACCGCCAGACCGCCCGGTCTCATACTTCGACAAGCAATGACACATAATCTTAGAATTAGATTGTTTACCATGTTTAGAAGCATACCTGTCCTCCTTTGGTGTTTTCTTCTTCATGTAGTATTCATCCTTGGAATAGGATGTATATGAAGGCATGATTCTCCATTTCTTTTTCTTCATGAACCTTTGGAATTGTCTTGTGAAGGCAACAAAGTCTTCATTAGATGGCCACTTCCCTGATGGCACATATCTTAGTGTCTCAATCCTTTGTTAGGAACCTAAGAAACTTGTCATTCAGTTCATAAGTACTGAAGACTCTTCTATATGTCATTAGTTCATTCACTATTCTGAAAAACTTTTTATAGCATTCAGCTATGTTGTTTGTTTTAGTCTGCCAAAAGCTATCATACTCCTGATTCCGCATAGACTTTTTATCCTCTCTGACTTCTTATGTGCCTTCCATATAGACAATCAATGTATCCCACATTTCTTCAGAAGTTTTACAGTGCATAAGATTCTGGAATGTTGCATCATCTATAACACTTACAATTATATTCTGAGCTCTTTTATCTAGTGTAGCCAAGATGATTTCATCCTTAGTCATCTCTGAATAACTCTTTGGAGTTTGAATGCTTTCATCAAGAGCTGATACCTTCATTGGGATGAATGGGTCTTCATGTACTGTGATATAAATTCTTGGATAAGATGCTTCCATAAACAGCCTGACCCTTTCTTTCCAAATGCCAAAAGATTCTTTCTTGCATATGGGCAATTTCATAGATCCAAATTCCTTTTTATTTTCACTTGACCCCATTCTTATTATCTGTTATTTGTTTTGGAGAAATACTCTGACTGTTAGTTCAAACTTTGAGCAACCTCCCTCTGATACCACTTGAAGGACTTTATTTCAAGAGCCTAAACACCTATAGGGGGGTGAATAGGTTCTAATCTTTTTGTGTCTTTTTAATTTTTTAGGCAAACAGTTATATGACTTCTTTCAGCACAGATTAATCAATCTACAGAAAATAAACACATCACAGCAAACACTAGATTTATAGTGGTTTCCCAAGATATGGGTACATCCACTTCCCCCCTTCGCCTATCCAGCAGATAACTGGATTCAGCCTAACTTCCTTCCACTGGCTCGGATCCGCAGATCTTACAATCTCAGAACCCAAGATGGTTCCTACACCTCAGACTTAACACAAGTCCTACCTCAGATTCTTCTCCAGAATCCTACCTCAGGCCTCAGCCCTACCTCAGCCTTTATAATTAGGCTTACAACTCAGACTTTCCACAAGTCCTACCTCAAGCACACATCCCTACCTCAACCTTTATAATTTTAGGCTTGCAATCTCATATCTAACAATAGATCCTACAAGAATTTTTGAGTAAAGAGTAACTAAAAACTTCACCAGCAAGATTTATCTGTTGATGTAGCCTTCTTGATCAGTTCTTGTATAGACTGATCCTTCAGATACAACCTAACTTAGCTTTTCAAAGCTTCTTGAATAGAACAAAATACGGTGGACCTCTTTGTTGATGAAGATGATCTTCAATCAGCTTCTTCCTTAAATGAAGATTGAACTATGAATCTTTCTCGCAGACAGCCCTTGATCTGTCAGAATTCTTCAATCCGTCAGATTCCTCTTATTGATCATTGTCGTTTCCGATCTGTCTCTTATATGGAGCTTGCTTTATTGTTACCGGCTGATCCGGTTTATAACAGACTTCTGACAGTTCTGATAGTGGTGTCAGACCGGTTAGTTATGATAGTTGTCAAGTCACCAGTCACGTCACCAGGTTCTTCAATGTCTTTTCAACTCAGCACACAACACTCAGCGGACTGCTTCTGTAACATCCCATTTCCGGCTAGACCCCTAGGAGTCGATCTGTCGTGACAGAACCCTAGGAAACCCAAAAATTGAAGTCCATCAGCTCTGAATTTTCTGTCGTGGGTTGGTCACTCCCGTGACCTACCTGTCACGCCCGTGACCTAGGGCGTGACCCCTTCGACGATCGTCGATCTCAGGGAGATGATCGTCGAGTGCAGAATTTACAACCCGGGCCTGTCATGCCCGTGACCTACGTGTCACGCCTGTGACCTAGGGCGTGACTCCCTTCGACGATCGTCGATCTCCGCGAGACGATCGTCGAGGGCAGAATTTGCATCAAGGCCCCGTCACGCCCGTGACCCACGTGTCACGCCCGTGACCCACGTGTCACGCCCGTGACCTAGGGCATGACCCACCTTCGACGATCGTCGATCTCAGGAAGACGATCGGCGAGCGCAAAGTTTGCATCACAGGCTGTCACGCCCGTGACCGACAGGTCACGCCCGTGACCTAGGGCGTGACCCCTTCGACGATCGTCGATCTCAGGAAGACGATCGCCGAACTCTTAATTTACAACACACCTGTCACGCCCGTGACCTATGTGTCATGCCCGTGACCAAGGCCGAAACGTCAGACAGGCTAGAAATTTCTGTAACCGAAGTCATAATCAATTCTGATTATGGGAATTTACAGCAGGAGTATTTATGAGCCGTTTCTTTCTCTAAATACTTAATAAAATGGGGAAGAGTTGACCCAATAGGAAATCGCCACCTGGATCAGTCTTCTCATCTTCCACCGTTTCCTTCCCTTCACCATAACCGAAATAATATTAAGAAAGAGAGAGGGCATTCATGGCCATGAATGTTTCATCCTTTCCCCTCCCCACTTGGAGATCTATAAAAGCCCCCTTAGAGCAAGAGGAGAAGGTTACACTCTAGACCAAACGAATTCAGATTTCTGCTCTTGCTGTAGGAGAAGTTCGGGAACGCCACTACCGCGCCATGATAATCCGACATTCATCTCGTCTTCAAACCGCGAACAAGGTCCTCATCTACTTCTTCTCTTATAGATAGATCTTAGGATCTTAGAAATAAAGTTCGTGCTCAACGGAGCCGAACCTATCTCGAGTTTTCATGGGAAACCATGAAAAATATATTTTTCGGGTACGCCGGAAACCGCCACCTACGATGGCCAAACCAACGCCGACCGATAGCCATCGCCTCGACGGAGGTGGTGGTGGTGGTGGCTGGCCAGGGAAGTGACCAGACGGCCGGCGATGGATCGCGGAAGAGCTACAAGAAATATGAGTTTTTTGTGTTCTGTCTTCGGGTTTTGTAGAAGATGAACAGTAAAATCACTTTATAATATATAAATTATGTATATAATACATAATGAAAAGATACATTAATTGAGTATATTTTGAGGCTGCAAAACGAGGCACATAGAGGCCGATTTAGGAAAAATAGTCAGTCACGAAAGTTGTATCCCTTCGAGTCTAGATTAATTTAAAGTTGATTTCAACTCGTTTGGGTAAGCGGTTCAACCGCAGAACCCGTTTTAATGGGTGTTGTACCTAGAGTTGGGCAGAAACTAAAATGGATGCCCACTCTTCTTCCTTTGTCCAAATGACTTGAAATTTAGGAAGGGGGTTACCCTTATCCATATCTAGAGGCTGTCCAAAAATGGGAGTTTTTGGAGATACTTTGCCTAAAGTTTATGTTTTAATTTAATAAACTTAGAGGAATTTATTTAAGTGGTCAAATGATATTCAAACCCTCCCAAATTTTCGTGAGTGGTCCCTGGCTATAAAACTTAGCTCTGTACAAATTTTCAACTCACTTGGATAAGTTTTAGATAGGGAGTCACCTATTCTTAACTAGGCAATAGTGATGCATTTTTGAGTAGAAAGTGCACTAGAGGTTAGAACGGTCATATCACCTCAACAGAGACTGATATCTTGACCATTGACTTGGAGGGGTTATTATAACCCACTTGGAGAAAATGGTGTGATTTAGGGTTGGTTTACCCTAGGATCCAAACTCAAACCCTAAACGGAGGGTTTTGAGGGTTGTGAAGGACATGGGGGCAATTGCTCTCGTATTATCTTGAAACTCTGTAGAGTTGACAGAAGAATGATAAAAATCATCTGGATGGAATCTTGGAGGATTTGGAGACAAGTAGATACCTTAAAACCCTAATCTTAGCTTTAGGGTAAAATACTAATTAAGCACAATCCGTCACTAAACATTATCTAAAGGCTGTGAAACTCGAGTAGAGTGAGTTTTGGAGTGGTTAGAATCTATAGAAATTTTACTGGAATTTTATGATGTTTATTTCCAGCACTTCATTTGTAAAGTTGATTATAGCCCTAATTGATGTTTTAATTATTTGGATCTTTCTGTTCATTGAAACCCCATGAAATCTTGGAATTAAATGTTTTAGGTCAAAATGATTGCTCCTGAATTTTTGTACAATTTTTAGTTGAGCAAATCTAGTACTTCCTTCACAAATGTTAAAAAGGGCTTTTATGGTTTAAAAATTAATTATGGATTATATTTCTTTTTAAAAAATATAAGGCTTAGGAATTGAGACTTTCAGACCAAAATATACTTGTAGACATTTATTCATGATTTTTAGATTTGTAGTTATGGTACTTTCTTTACAAGTCCACCTTAAGGAGATATTTGATAAATAATTTATTCAGAGATTAATACTTGCTGAAAAAAATTATGAAATTGGGCCAATGCTATTTTTAAGGCTTTACCTGCATAGTATAATTAATTTATAATTTTTGGATGAATATTCTCTGTACTTGATTCACAAATAACGAATTATACAAGATATTGCTAAAATAGTTTTAGTGCCCTTTTGATGATAGAAAAATTGTGATACTTTGGATTTACTATTTTAAGATTACATAATATTTAGTATAATTTTGTTGGACATCTTGCATGAGAACTTAGGGTATTTCATGTTCAAATCGGCAGCCCTCAGAATTTTTGAGGAAATTATTTAAATGCCAGATAAATTAGGAAAATTACCATTTTCTTGATTTAGGTTAATTATATCATGATAAGTCTCCAGTAAAAAATTTAGGGCATTTGGATGAGTTTTGGATCATTGCATAACCAGTTCGACATATAGTCTAGGCTGGTCTGCATATAGCATATTGTTAAATTGCAATAGGACATGATCTGGGATAGTGGTTGGAGTTAGTCATTTTGTCTGGGTGAATAGATGTGAATGATTTTGTAATAGAATGATATGAAGAGTAGTGTGAAGTGGTGTTGGCTAGAGTTAAGAGGAAGGTTAAAAGTCACTCTAGGATAGTCTATCGTAATATGAGAAGGGAATGGGTAAAGGGAATCAACCAATAACAATAAGTGTCTTGCGAAAGGGAACGATGGGCTTCAACTACCATCATAGTTCCTAGTGCCCTTTGAGAGCCCTTCACGGGGAATACCGGGGGCAGTCCTGGGTTAACGTAAACTGCAATAACAAACTGACAAGAGTAACTTAGTAATTAGGGTTACGCCTTTCAAAAACACTGTTAGCACAGGAAGATTGATGGGAGCTTCGGCTCGGTTGGTTAAGAGACAGACGGAATGGTCCGGGGAGCTTCGGCTCGGTTGGTTAAGAGACGGACGTTTTGGTCCAGAGAGCTTCGGCTCGGTTTTTGTGGGATTACGATTAAATTTGCATGTGCATAAAAGGAATGAAAATTAAGGTGGTGGGTCTTCGGTATTGGAGGGTCGATGCACCGACGTCAATACGCTTACTCGGCAAGTGTGGTTAGCACTTCGCCAACAGAAGTCCGGTGCGCCAGCCGGCAAGAGTACGCAGGAGTCCGCTTAGTGCACCAAGCGTTGAGGCGTACGATAGGTCCGACTGGTAGTGCTTTACTGGTTTAGAGATGGGCGAGGCCAAACCCACCGCTTCCGTCTGCCACTACGGAGGTATCCTGGGAGGTAACTGCTCCGAAAGGGGGAACTAAAGGTCTGTGTGCACAGAGTCGGATGTGTGAGTTGCACTTGCATGTTCCATCATACCCACTTGCATATCATAGAATAATCGATTCATTTAACCCCTGACACCTAAAGTATAAGTGGAATGGGATGCTTATACATTAGGACTTGCAAAATGACCCCTTGGTCTATAAGCTTGTGTGGGTAAGTTTATAAATTAAGGTTAAATTCAATATATATATGTTGCTGTTTGATAACCGACACCCCAACGTATAAGTGGTATGGGATACTTTATACGATGGGAGCCTTGCAGAAGATCCCTTGGCTTATGTGCTTCCGCACATAAGTTAAGGTTACTTGAACGTTTTCTCAAGTATGGGTTTTTGTTACGCAGCCTCCAGCACAGCCTACGCCACAAGGTGTAGTTCAACAGGCTCAGGACGTTGCACCACCTCCATCGGTCCCCACTCCTTTCCTTCAGTCAGATATGGGACAGACTCTGACTGCCATTCTGGAGGCTTTCAGGGCCCAGCAGGTTCCGGTCCCGCATCCAAATTCGGGGGCCAACTAGTTGAGCATCTTCCGAGGACTTTCTCCCCCGTCCTACTTGGGGACAGAGTCGGCAGTTCGGACGGAAGAGTGGCTGGATATTATGTATGAGATGCTGACCGGGATACGGTGTCCCTGGGAGGAGAGGGTGGCTCTGGTTGTCTCTTGCCTGGAGTCCCATGCCAAGAGGTGGTGGATGACGCTGCTGGACACGACGTTTGCCGATAGGGAGGTTGCGGAGG
Organism: Platanthera zijinensis; assembly: GCA_039513925.1. Lineage (NCBI taxonomy): Eukaryota > Viridiplantae > Streptophyta > Magnoliopsida > Asparagales > Orchidaceae > Platanthera > Platanthera zijinensis. Next base: position 190,390,301 of record CM077080.1, on the reverse strand, counting down.
TTACCTAGGAAGAGTTCAGGGCCACGCTGCTGGTGCATTTCGTTCCGCAGTCGGCCAGGGATGAGTTGGAGGAGCGGTTCTTACAACTGAAGCAAGGCACCCTGACAGTGGTGGAGTTCCATCGGGAGTTCGACCATCTGGCTCGATATGCAGATTCTTACCAGCTGGACGAAGCAGGGTACATCAAGAGGTTCTATAAGGGCCTGCGGGAGGACTTGAGGGAGGCTTTGTTGTTTGTATCCGACGGGCCTATCTCCCGGATTTTGGAGATGGCAAAGAGGATTGAGGCTGATTGGCACACCACTCGGGGCCGGAAGCGGCCAGCAGAGGATCAGGGACGGAGAGTCAGAAATGACCAGCGACGAGGTGCTATACAGAAGGGGAGAAGGACAGAGGACCAGCCTCGTCAGGAAGTGAGACAGGTGCCGAGGGAGCAGGTGATATTGGCCCCTCAACCTCTTCGGATGCAGGAGATGTCGAGACCCGGGGGAATGGCGTATCCCCCACCAGAGTGCTTTCTTTGTCATCAGATTGGGCACATCCGGAGGAACTGCCCGATGAGGGGGGCACCACCTCCAGCACTACAGGGTGGCCAACCAGCTCAGCATTACGGAGGCCGAGGACGCGGCCGAGGACGCGGCCGCGGTCGTGGATACCAGAAGGGAGATCGTAGACAGGGAAAGGAGCAGGTATATGCTTTGGGCCTTGCGCAGCCTCGGAATCCGGAGCAGGTCATAGCAGGTACGCTGCAATGCTTCTTTATTTTCATAGAATTTCCCTTTCAGTTGTTAAAAATTAGAACCGCACTAGATAGATTAGTAAGGAAATAAAACTCATTATAGAACCCTAAGACATTTAATCACCCCAGGTATAGTCTTCATCAGTGGAAAGCCTGCCCGCACGCTGTTCGATACTGGAGCTACTCACTCCTTTGTGTCGGAGACGTTCGTAGAAGGACTAGAAGGCGTGGAGCGATTCACGGGCTTGAAGATGAGGGTGCGACTACCGGATGGATCTGAGCTCCTTACCACGGACCACTGCAATATGGAGGCACAAATTGGTGGAAAGGTGTTCGAGGCTCCAGCAATGATTTTGAAGCTGACGGACTACGACCTGATCCTGGGCATGATATGGCTGCACTGGAACCATGCCCAGATTGATTGCCAAGCGAAGAGGATCACCGTGCGACACGGGGACTCTTTCATTGTCATCGAAGGTATAAGACCTGTCTCTCGTATACTCTTATCTTTGGTACAGGCCGTTAAGGCCCATCTGCAGGGAGAGGAGGTTTATCAGGTTCTATTTGAGATGACGTAAGTCAAGGAGTCTGTGACAGACATCTCGGTGGTGCGAGATTTCGTTGACATCTTTCCAAAGAAACTACCAGGACTACCTCCGCACCGAGAGCAGGACTTTCAGATACAGCTTGTGCTGGGGGCCAAGCCGGCATCTAGGGCCCCTTATCGAATGGCCCCGAAGGAGTTGGCAGAGTTTCGGACTCAGTTGCAGGATTTGGTGGAGGCAGGATTTGTTAGACCGAGTTCCTCGCCATGGGGAGCCCCGGTCCTGTTCGTGAAGAAGAAGGATGGGACACTTCGCCTGTGCATCGATTATCGAGCACTAAATAGGCTGACCGTCCGGAATACCTATCCGCTCCCACGGATAGACGAGTTGTTCGACCAGCTGGAAGGGGCGCACATCTTTTCAAAATTGGATTTGAGGTCGGGCTACTACCAGCTTCGGATTCGAGAGATGGATATTTAGAAGACTGCTTTTAGTATCAGATATGGATTGTTTGAGTTTACAGTAATGCCCTTCGGGCTCACGAATGCACCTTCGGCGTTCATGACCCTCATGAACCAGGTTTTTAAGGAGTACCTAGATATGTTTGTCATTGTGTTTATCGATGACATCCTCATCTACTCGAGAACGGAAGAGGAGCACGCTCGCCATCTAGCACTGACCCTACAGAGGCTGCGGGAGAATCACTTATATGCAAAGTTCAGCAAATGTCAATTCTAGTTGAAGGAGGTGGGCTTTCTAGGCCATATTATCAGTGGAGCCGGGTTGGCAGTGGATCCGGCAAAGATTCAGGCGGTTCGAGATTGGCTGTAGTTGAAGTCAGCCACCGATGTACGAAGCTTTCTAGGACTTGCCGGTTATTACCGGAAGTTCATAGAGGGATTCTCTCAAATTGCCCTCCCCCTCACATCTTTGACGAAGAAAGAGGCACCTTTCGTTTGGACCCCGCAGTGCCAGGCGGCTTTTCAGGAGTTGAAGGATCGACTCACCTCGGCCCCCATACTTACTCTCCCCTCGGGGAGAGAAGGTTTTCCTGTCTACACCGATGCTTCCTACCAGGGTATGGGAGATGTATTGATGCAGAAGGGCCATGTGATTGCATATGCATCTCGCCAGTTGAAGAAGCACGAGCAGAACTACCCAGTGCACGACCTTGAGATGGGAACAGTCATTTTTGCTCTGAAGGTCTGGCGCCATTATCTTTATGGAGTCCACTGCGACATCTACTCCGACCACAAGAACCTGAAATGCGTGGACACGCAGAAGGAGTTGAATATCAGGCAGAGGCGCTGGGTGGAGTTCTTAACAGACTATCAGTATGAGATGCACTACCATCCAGGGAAGGCAAACGTGGTGGCCGACGCGTTGAGTCGGAGAGCTGCCACCTCCGAAGTCGGGCCCCAGGTTATGTCCATGGAGCTAGTCTGGTCCTTCAGAGATATGCAGATATCCCTAGTGTCCGAGGATGATCCAGAGCTGTATAGGGAGTATCTGGCATCGATGGTGGCCATAGATGATATTCGGGACAGATGCATGGGCAGAGCCGATATTCCGAGCCTTGGAGGAGGGTTCGACAGGAGACTATTCCCTGAGAGATGGATTGCTACATTTCAGAGGCAGAGTATATATACCCGCAGGAGGCCGGATTCGGGAGGACATCATGGCGGAGGCGCATTGTAGCAGATATTCTATACACCCGGGGATCACCAAGATGACGGCAGATCTGAAGAAGATGATGTTTTGGCCAGGGATGAAGAAGGACATTACGTACTTCATGACCCATTGTGAGGCATGTCAGTTGGTGAAGGCGGAGTGCAGGAACCCCGCAGGACTGTTGCAGCCACTCCCGGTGCCGGAGTGGAAGCTTGATGATATAGCTATGGATTTTATACATGGGCTTCCCCGGTCTCGGACAGGGAATGACTCGATCTTGGTGATTGTTGATCGGTTGACGAAGGTGGCCCGCTTTATACCAATCAGGAAGGATGACTCGGTAGGAGTGCTAGTACGGAAGTTCGTGGAGCAGTATATCCGATATCATGGCATGCCCAGGACGATAGTGTCGGACCGCGATGGACGGTTTACATCCAGGGAGTGGCGGTCAGTGCAGGCATATCTGGGAACCCGATTGACTTTTAGCACAGCCTTCCACCCTCAGACGGACGGGCAGACAGAACGCACCAATCGGACGCTGGAAGATCTTTTGAGGCTATGCATTTTGGACCGCGGGGAACCATGGGAGAAGCTCTTACCCTTGGTCGAGTTCTCCTATAATAACAGCTACCAGTCCAGCATCTGGATGACGCCTTATGAAGCCTTATATGGACGGAAATGCAGGACCCCGCTTTCTTGGGTTCAGGACGAGGATCTGAAGGCGTTGGGATCGGACTTTGTTGAAGATACTGAGGCTCAGGTGAGACTGATCAGAGACAGGATGTTAGAGGCGCAGAGCAGACAAGCTAAGTATTATGACGCCCGACATCGTCAGGTGGAATTTCAGGTGGGGGACCGAGTGTTTTTGAAGATCCGGCCCATGCATGTAGTTTCACGGGTGTGCTGTCGGAGAAAGAAGCTCAGCCCTATGTATATAGGCCCTTATAGGATCCTGGAGCGGATCGGGGCCCTAACTTACAGGCTGGAGTTGCCACCAGAGCTGGCAGCTCTACACGACGTCTTCCACATTTCTTCGCTGAGAAGGGCTCTACTACGCCCGGAGCAGCAGATTTTGACCCCCGAAGGGCCGGTAGCTTCAGACCGGTCTGTTCACTTGGAGCTTGTTCGAATCGATGACAAAAGAGTACGGATCTTGCGCCGCAAGAAGATCCCCTTAGTCAAGGTTCTGTGGAGGAATCATGGTCAGGAGGAGCACACCTGGGAACCGCAGGACCTGATGAGGCAAAAATACCCGGAGTTGTTCAGTCAGGTATACATCACCACCTCTCAGTATATTATGAATTGCCTTCTTATATTGAACCGGTAGGAATAGATAAGGGAAATCAAGAACCTAGGCATGCACAGGAAAGTAGGGGCTAATCTTTTTTTTATTGGGGGATTGCCCTTTGTTTATCAAACAAGTAGTCGCTTCAACCCAATAGGAAGAACCATATGGGATGTTACAAGCTTATTTTATTCCGGTAGAAATCTCTGTAGGCTTAACCTCAATTTCGGGGACGAAATTTTGTTTTGTTTATTGGGATTTGTAACATCCCATTTCCGGCTAGACCCCTAGGAGTCGGTCTGTCGTGACAGAACCCTAGGAAACCCAAGAATTGAAGTCCATCAGCTCTGAATTTTCAGTCGCGGGTTGGTCACGCCTGTAACCTACCTGTCACGCCCGTGACCAAGGGCGTGACCCCTTCGACGATCGTCGATCTCAGGGAGACGATCGTCGAGTGCAGAATTTACAACCCAGGCCTGTCACGCCCGTGACCTACGTGTCACGCCCGTGACCTAGGGCGTGACCCCCTTCGACGATCGTCGATCTCCGCGAGACGATCGTCGATGGCATAATTTGCATCAAGGCCCTGTCACGCCCGTGACCCACGTGTCACGCCCGTGACCTAGGGACCTTCGACGATCGTCGATCTCAGGAAGACGATCGGCGAGCGCAGAGTTTGCATCACGGGCTGTCACGCCCGTGACCGACAGGTCACGCCCGTGACCTAGGGCGTGACCCCTTCGACGATCGTCGATCTCAAGAAGACGATCGCCGAACTCTGAATTTGCAGCACACCTGTCACGCCTGTGACCTATGTGTCACACCCGTGACCAAGGCCGAAACGTCAGCCAGGCTGGAAATTTCTGTAACCGAAGTCATAATCAATTCTGATTATGGGAATTTACAGCAGGAGTATTTATGAGCCGTTTCTTTCTCTAAATACTTAATAAAATGGGGAAGAGTTGACCCAATAGGAAATCGCCACCTGGATCAGTCTTCTCATCTTCCATTGTTTCCTTCCCTGCACCATAACCGAAATAATATTAAGAAAGAGAGAGGGCATTCATGGCCATGAATGTTTCATCCTTTCCCCTCCCCACTTGGAGATCTATAAAAGCCCCCTTAGAGCAAAAGGAGAAGGTTACACTCTAGAACAAACGAATTCAGATTTCTGCTCTTGCTGTAGGAGAAGTTCGGGAACGCCACCACCGCGCCATGACAATCCAACGTTCATCTCGTCTTCAAACCGCGAACAAGGTCCTCCTCTACTTCTTCTCTTATAGGTAGATCTTAGGATCTTAGAAATGAAGTTCGTGCTCAACGGAGCCGAACCTATCTAGAGTTTTCATGGGAAACCATGAAAAATATCTTTTTCGGGTACGTCGAAAACCGCCACCTCCGGCGGCCAAACCACCGCCGACCGATAGTCATCGCCTCGACGGAGGTGGTGGTGGTTGGCCAGGGAAGTGACCGGACGGCCGGCGATGGATCACGGAAGATCTATAGGAAATATGAGTTTTCTGTATTCTGTCTTCGGGTTCTGTAGAAGATGAAGAGTAAAATCACTTTATAATATATAAATTATGTATATAATACATAATGAAAAGATACATTAATTGAGTATATTTTGAGGCTGCAAAACGAGGCACTTAGAGGACGATTTAGGAAAAATAGTCATTCACGAAAGTTGTATCCCTTCGAGTCTAGATTAATTTAAAATTGATTTCAACTCGTTTGGGTAAGCGATTCAACCGCACAACCCGTTTTAATGGGGGCTGTACCTAGAGTTGGGCAGAAACTAAAATGGATGCCCACTCTTCTTCCTTTGTCCAAATGACTTGAAATTTGGGCAGGGGGTTACCCTTAGCCATATCTAGAGGCTGTCCAAAAATGGGAATTTTTGGAGATACTTTGCCTAAAGTTTTTGTTTTTATTTAATAAACTTAGAGGAATTTATTTAAGTGGTCAAATAACCTCCAAACCCTCCCAAATTTTGGTGAGTGGTCCCTAGCTATAAAACTTAGCTCTGTACAAATTTTCAACTCACTTGGATGAGTTTTAGATAGGGAGTCACCTATTCTTAACTAGGCAATAGTGAGGCATTTTTGAGTAAAAAGTGCACTAGAGGTTAGAACGGTCATATCACCTCAACAGAGACTGATATCTTGACCACTGACTTGGAGGGTTTATTATAACCCACTTGGAGAAAATGGTGTGATTTAGGGTTGGTTTACCCTAGGATCCAAACTCAAACCCTAAACGGAGGGTTTTGAGGGTTGTGAAGGACATGGGGGCAATTGCTCTCGTATTACCTTGAAACTCTGTAGAGTTGACAGAAGAATGATAAGAATCATCTGGATGGAATCTTGGAGGATTTGGAGACAAGTAGATACCTTAAAACCCTAATCTTAGCTTTAGGGTAAAATACTAATTAAGCACAATCCGTCACCAAACATTATCTAAAGGCTGTGAAACTCGAGTAGAGTGAGTTTTGGAGTGGGTAGAATCTATAGAAATTTTACTGGAATTTTATGATGTTTATTTCCAGCACTTCATTTGTAAAGTTGATTATAGCCCTAATTGATGTTTTAATTATTTGGATCTTTCTGTTCATTGAAATCCCATAAAATCTTGGAATTAAATGTTTTAGGTCATAATGATTGCTCCTGAATTTTTGTACAATTTTTAGTTGAGTAAATCTAGTACTTCCTTCACAAATGTTAAAAAGGACTTTTATGGTTTAAAAATTAATTATGGATGATATTTCTGTTAAAAAAATATGAGGCTTAGGAATTGAGACTTTCAGGCAAAAATATACTTGTAGACATTTATTCATGATTTTAGATTTGTAGTTACGGTACTTTCTTTACAAGTCCACCTTAAGGAGATATTTGATAAATAATTTATTCATAGATTAATACTTGTTGAAAAAAATTATGAAATTGGGTCAATGCTATTTTTAAGGCTTTACCTGCATAGTATAAGTAATTTATAATTTTTGGATGAATATTCTCTGTACTTGATTCACAAATAACGAATTATACAAGATATTGCTAAAATAGTTTTAGTGCCCTTTTGATGATAGAAAAATTGTGACACTTTGGATTTACTATTTTAATATTACATAATATTTAGTATAATTTTGTTGGACATCTTGCATGAGAACTTGGGGTATTTCATGTTCAAACCGACAGCCCTCGGAATTTTTGAGGAAATTAGTTAAATGCCAGATAAATTAGGGAAATTACCATTTTCTTGATTTAGGTTAATTATATGCTTATAAGTCTCCAGTAAATAATTTACGGCATTTGGATGAGTTTTGGATCATTGCATAATCGGTTCGACATATAGTCTATGCTGGTCTGCATATAGCATATTATTAAATTGTAATAGGACATGATCTGAGATAGTGGTTGGAGTTAGTCATTTTGTTTGGGTGAATAGATGTGAATGATTTCGTAATAGAATGATATGAAGAGTAGTGTGAAGTGGTGTTGGCTAGAGTTAAGAGGAAGGTTAAAAGTCACCCTAGGATAATCTATCGTAATATGAGAAGGGAATAGGTAAAGGGAATCAACCAATAACAATAAGTGCCTTGTGAAAGGGAACGATGGGCTTCAGCTACCATCATAGTTCCTAGTGCCCTTTGAGAGCCCTTCATGAGGAATACCGGGGGCAGTCCTGGGTTAACGTAAACTGCAATAACAAACTGACAAGAGTAACTTAGTAATTAGGGTTGCACCTTTCACAAACACTATTAGCACAGGAAGATTGATGGGAGCTTTGGCTCGGTTGGTTAAGAGACGGATGGAATGGTTCAGGAAGCTTCGGCTCGGTTGGTTAAGAGACGGACGTTTTGGTCCAGGGAGCTTCGACTCGGTTTTTGTGGGATTACGATTAAATTTGCATGTGCTTAAAAGGAATGAAAATTAAGGTGGTGGGTCTTCGGTATTGGAGGGTCGATGCACCGACGCCAATACGCTGACTCGGCAAGTGTGGTTAGCATTTCGCCAACAGAAGTCCGGTGCGCCAGCCGGCAAGAGTACGCAGGAGTTCGCTTAGTGCACCAAGCGTTGAGGCGTACGATAGGTCTGACCGGTAGTGCTTTACTGGTTTAGAGGTGGGCGAGGCCCAACCCACCGCTTCCGTCTGCCACTACGGAGGTATCCTGGGAGGTAACGGCTCCGAAAGTGGGAACTAAAGGTCTGTGTGCACAGAGTCGGGTGTGTGAGTTGCACTTGCATGTTCCATCATACCCACTTGCATGTCATAGCATAATCGATTCATTTAACCCCTGATACCTAAAGTATAAGTGGAATGGGACGCTTATACATTAGGACTTGCAAAATGACCCCTTGGTCTATAAGCTTGTGTGGGCAAGTTTATAAATTAAGTTTAAATTCAATATATATATGTTGTTGTTTGATAACCGACACCCCAACATATAAGTGGTATGGGATACTTTATACGATGGGAGCCTTGCAGAAGATCCCTTGGCTTATGCGCTTCCGCACATAAGTTAAGGTTACTTTTTCTACTTTCTATTTCTATCATATTTATTATAGAATTGCTAGATTAGTTCCGCTGCCACCTGTTTTCTTTTGATTCATTCTCCACCTTCATGTCCTTCCCTTTCTTCCTCTCCGCTTGGTACCTAGGAGCCATGGGGGAAGGGGTAGGTGATGATAGGGCTTAGTATTTATGACTAACAGTTTTCGAACCGCATCATTTAGGGGATCGTGGAGCCCAGCATGGAGGAGCAGCCCCAGAGACCGGTGCGCTTGGAGATGGGGAAGTCTAGCTCCGGAGTTCATACAGCCGGGACCGTGAGTCTCGACCTTGAGTAGATGCTTTTTTTTGCTTCCGCATGAGTGAATTATAGTGAGGACATGTTGTACCGGGCTTAAGCCCATAATCTATTACTCTGATGTATTATTCTGTGGACACTCCCTTCGTGGAGTTTTATTTCTATATATGTGATTTATCTAGTGGACTTGCTTTTACTTACTTCATTTTGTGCTACCTTTCTGTGATCGAATTGGCCGGCAGAATCGGCGTCTTGTGGTGATGACCCTTCAGGACGTGAAGGTGTCACCGCAAAGCGGCGATTCTAGGCCTAAGACCCCGGGTTTAAAAAGAAAAAAAAGGGGGTCTTACAGCTTCACATGTGTCGACACATATAGGCTAAGTGTCGACACAAGTCTTCATGGTGTCGACACAATTACTCCAAGTGTCGACACAGTTATACTTCTGTTTCTCGACACTGCTTTTGTTGTATGTGTCGACACAAGTCCTATGTGTCGACACAGCAGCTCCTTGTCTTGACATTTCTGTTGCAGATAGTTGGCGTTGAGTGTTTGTCAAATGGCGTTGAGTGTGTGTCTACACAAGTCATGTGTGTCGACACAATTACTTCTGAACTCGACACAGCCTTTTGAGAGTTGGTGTGTCGACACAAGTCCTGTGTGTCGACACAATTGCTTCAGGTATCGACATATCTCCTGAGTGTCGACACAGTTTCAGTTTTAAGTGTCGACACAAATCCTTCTTCAGATGTCGACACAATTCTGGATGTCGACACAACTGCTTCTTTGGGTGTCGACATAGCTTTGAGTGTCGACACAGCTTCTTCATAAGTGTCGACACAGCTTCTGGGTATCGACACAACTTCTTTACAAGTGTCGACACAGTTAGCATGTGTGTCAACACAGCGTGCCTGAGTGTCGACACAAGTTCCTTGAGTGTCGACACAGTTTCTTCACAAGTGTCGACACTTGTACTTAGAAAATTTTTCTTCAAATTCTTAAACCTGCACAATGAAAATCAAACTTCTATCAAATACAAATTGATGCATATCATTGACTAAGTTGATGCTTCTCCAAATTTGGTACACATTTTCCAATGTACCCAACAGTTTCTCTCGTGAGGCTTCAACTTCCTAGACCCAAAGGCGATCACACTGCTATGTTGCACCAAAACGCACCCCAAACCGCATCCGGATGCGTCGCTGAAAATTTGAAATCCTTCAGTCCCCTTCGGCAGACTTAGGATTGGAGCTGTCATCAGCCTTTCCTTCAGAGTATCAAATGCCTGATTGCACTCTTGTGTCCACATGAACTTCTGATCTTTATGAGTTAGTGAAGTGAGGGGTAGAGCTATCCGCAAAAAGTTTTCCACGAACCTTCGATAGTACCCGGCTAGTCCAAGAAAACTCCGGACTTCCGTCATGGTCCTCAACACTAGACAATCTCTGATGGCTTCAACTTTCATTGGATCGACTGTCACCCCATCCCCACTAATCACATGGCCCAAAAATGCCACTTTCTCCAACCAGAATTCGCACTTGGAGAACTTTGCATAAAGCTGATTCTCTCTCAACACTTGCAACACTATCCTCAAGTGAGTCTCGTGCTCCGCTTCTGACTTGGAATAAACAAGAATGTCATCAATAAAGACGACTACAAACGAGTCCAAGTATTTGCAAAATACTTGGTTCATCAAGTCCATGAATACGGATGGTGCGTTCGTCAGCCCGAACAGCATCACCGAAAACTCAAAGTGACCATACCTTGTGCCAAATGCGGTCTTGGGTATGTCTTCGTCTCAAATTCGTAACTGGTAGTATCCTGATTTCAATTCTAACTTGGAATACACCACCGACCCCACCAACTTATCGAACAGATCGTCTATCTGAGGAATCGGATACTTATTCTTGATAGTCAGTTTGTTCAACTCTCGGTAGTCTATGCACAACTGCATACTACCATCCTTCTTCTTTACGAACAACACAGGCGCACTCCACGGTGAATAACTGGGTCTGATATACCCTTACTCCAAAAGCTCCTATAACTGAACTTTAAGTTCGGCCAACTCCTTTGGTGCCATCCTAAAGGGAGGACGTGACACCAACCTAGCCTCTGGCACTAACTCGATAGAGAAATCAATCTCCCGCCGAGGAGGTGCTCCCGGAAGCTCCTCAGGAAACACGTCCCCGAACTCTGCCACTACGGGTACTTCCCCAAGAGATAACTTGGAAAGGCTAACCTCCAATAATGCTACAAGGGCTACACCTCCTTGGTTAACCACCCGCACTAACTGCATGGCAGAAACTAGGGAACAGGCCACTCCGTGAAGACCCTCAAACATGACTTCTGCTTGCCCTTCCCCCCTCAGGGTTAGCACCTTGGACAGGCAGTCAATACTGGCACGCTCCTCTGCTAGCCAGTCCATCCCCAATATTACGTAAAACTCAGCCAACGGTAAAATTGTCGCTATCAACATGAAGTCGACTCCGTCTAAACTCCAACATATACGTCCTTTAGCCCTGGTAGTCATGGAACACATTGGTCATGCGTAATTTCAACTCTGCGTCCGTTGAGAAAGACTCAACTCCAATCCTCCGGATAAAGCTTTCCACAAGGAAGGAGTTCGACGCTCCCGTATCAAACAGTACCCTAGCGGGGTACCCAGAAACTATCACAAAGCCTAAACACATGCAACAAACATAAACGGCTTGAAAGCATGAAAACCCAAGGTGGAAGTTAAACTCTCATACCTGTCACCACATCGGGTTGACGGATCGCTTCCTGCTGCCTAAGGTTATAGGCCCTTGGCTGTACCGGTTGAAACTGAGAAGCACTCGACTCCGCCATCTTCCCTTTCTCTGCGGCACTGGGACCGGAGCGTACCATCTGCTCCTGCCTTGGCTCTTGCTCAGTGCCTCCTTGAGTACAAAATCTTGTTATGTGCCCTACCTTGCCATAATTATAGCACGTCAGAGGTCCCTTAGAGCGAGACCCTCTGGACGTCCAGTTACTTTTCTCATCGGACTTGTACGGGTGAGGCTTCTTCTTCCATCTGCTCCCTTCCGACTTCCCGTGGGATTGAGAAGGCTTCCCTTCCCCTTGCTTGGGTGCGAAACCCTTGCGGCGCTGGGTACGCTCTATATCACTTTCCAAAATCTTGGTCACCTCAACCAATTCATTGAAAAACACACGTTTCATAGATATGAGGGGTTGCCTCAGGTTCTCCCTCAATCCGTGGTAGAAGAGGTTGTCCCTCTCCTCATCATCCATCATGGTTATTCCCGCATAACGACCCAACTGAGTGAATTCCTGAACATACTCGTCCACGGTCTTGTCTCGTTGCACCAAGTGCAGAAACTGTCTCTGGAGGGCTTACCTTGTCGACGCGGGAATGTACTTCTTCAGGAAAGCATTCCCAAACTCATCAATGGACGGGGTACGTCCAGGAAATTGTCGTCCACTGTGGCTCACCCATCACAACTTGGCGTCTCCTTCCAACATGAACGATGCAAACTCTGCTTTCTTCTCTTCTGGCGTCTTTGCCGTCCTCAAAAGCTCCTGAATCCGAGCCCACCAATCCTCTGCATCAGTTGGCGTACCGACTCCCTTAAAGGTTGGAGGGTGGAAGCTCAGGAAATACTTTATTTGCCGGTCACCATGCCCGACAATTACCCTTTCGGCTAGCAGCTCTGCCCGCCTGGCTTCTTCGCCCGGCACTGCCGTTGCCGTATCCTGGGTAGCAGGAGTTGCTACCTGAGCAACGGGGGCTGCTACTTGTACTGCCGCTGCAGCTTGGTCCGCCGCCATTTCTTCTACAAGCATGCGGCAAAAGTCGGTCGGGGTTACCCCCATTCCTAAATGACCTTGCACAGTAGCGCTACTCGCCGAGAGCTCTTCTCCTGGCCTCGACGTTCCCGCCTCGTTGCTTGCACTCTTAACACAAGCAAATAAAACACAAATCAGTCTCAATCGCAAGACTCAAACACAAGGACACCCATGGTCTCGCAGTACTCCTATATGGATAACTTTTTATACGCGATTCGATTATGACTTTCGACCACGAATCCTTACCTTGCAACACTTCCCTCCCTCTGATACCAAATTGTAACACATCCCCTGTAATGACCGTATAATATGGGTCCGGCCGGGGACCCACAACATACAGACGCCACAGCTTCAGCATTATAAGATGATATTTACTACTCGATCTCAAAACTCAGAACAAAACACAGCGGAAACAAACCAAACAACTAGAAGTTATCCACCACTAATATGAGTATCAAATGGTCTTAAGGCCTTACACAAAAAGAGTCCAAAACATAAAGTCCACAAGGTAAATCATCAACGTGCAAAAGCACTCCTAAGCTACCTCGGCGTGCAAGCTAGACAAAATCTAAAACATGAATCACACAATCAAAGGAAGCAAGCTAAAAGTACAGCAACACTTCATGAGGCTTAGGGCTTTTCGCCCGGCGCACTAGCTCCCGCTTGCGATCCATGCCCTGTAAAGATTTGAAGTAACGTGGGTCAGCAAAGGCTGACCTCTACTGTATAATAAACACATCTCCTCCCGGCCGCCCCTAACGGACCCCGGGGTACCCCTCCAACCTGCAAATCAGCACTTCGTACACCATACACATAAATATATAAAGCTTTAAAGCAGGTTTGGATGTCACATACAACAAACACGTTTTCTATGTTGAGAACAGTGTGAAAGGGGCGTACTATGCAACATGTATGCAAACCCGGGCTTCGCCCAAGGCACCCTATCTCGTATGCATCTAACACATCATCAAACAACTGGGTACTTCCGTTTCCCCATTGGCATAAAGCCGCAAAACAAAAAGGGAACTACAATGTCCCTAACGGCCCAAGAGTCGTTACACGGAAATCTTGCAAAGGCCCCACCCGCACACAGGTCTTAAACCACGGGCTTGCCTGCAAATTCTGACTTCTCACGTCAAAATTCTGTCTCACACACAAACCGATTCTAAGAACCCTTACTGGACCCCACCCGCTGGTGGCTTCATTGTTCGGGCTTGCCCTACGCTCGGCATTCTCATCAGTCTCCCAGAAGGGGACTAGTCTCGTCGGGACACTCTCCCCACATGACTTGCACGACACGAGATAGCCAGCCGACCACGGAGACGTAGCCACGCCTTAGCACAGCACAACCGTAAACTTTCCACCCTAAACCACCATTTGTACTACAACGTTCCCGCGCACCAAGGAAATCATCTACCGCTAAAGCGGAGCTAACCTTGTCCGGTTCCGGCTACGAGTACTCACTCAAGAAAAGGGGGAAAATTCATACATCACAATGGCATCTTGCCGCAATGGATTTCTACTGAATCTCAAGGCTCGCTATGCAACATCACCGAGTCGGACTAACGGTCGCGACTACGGCTTCACCCACAATGCCTAATCCACTAACAGAGCGGATCTCTAATGCAAAATCATGTCGGGGACGGACATAATCGACCCGGAGGTTCCTCTTGAACCATTACAACTCAAACCCCTTCATTTGAGAGATCTGGAGCCCAAAACTGAAAAGAAAAGATGCTAAACGTGCATCCTAAAACCAAGAGGAGAAGTGTTGTTACCTTACGACCTCTCTTACTAGCCATGGAGAAACTTGGGTGGATGAACACCGCAATGATCTTACCTTCGCGGATCTGGACTCTGCTCGCGAAACGGGGCTCCGAAGCTTCACCGGCAGCCGGGGTTGACCTCCTTCTTCCTCCTAGTTCTCCCCTCTCTCTAAGCTTTTAGAAAGAGGATGAAGATGGGAAATGAGGGTTTGAAAACCCTATTCTCGGCCTTAAATCCAGCATTGACCACCCATAACCCTTGGATCCCAAAAGAAGGAAACAGACGGACACGATTCGCTAGGAAAATAAACTTCCTGGACCGAACACGGCTTGCGACACGCCCGTGTCCAAGGCCGTGTTCCTTATTCGCCGTCAAACCGGAAAATCCCGACCAGGACACGGCCTGTGACACGGCTTGGGGCACGCCCGTATCTTATATGACATGCCCATATCAAGGCCCGTGTCACGGCCCGTGTGCCACAAACGACACAGGATCAAAATGTCTCGAGAAGGACACAGCCATGTGGCACGCCCGTGTCATATGTCGTGTGCTAGACACGCCTGGGACACGCCCGTGTCCCTGGCCGTGTAACTTCCTCAACACAAACTAGCAAACGAACCCGAGCAGGACACGGCCTGTGACACGCATGTATCTCAGGTCGTGTGCCCTCACTCAACGCTTGAAAATCGTTGAGTGCTCGGTGAGGCGTTGAGTGGCCGACATGCCCCTGGGACACGCCCGTGTCCCAGGTCGTGTTCCTTGTCTCAATGCTCTTCAGCCGAAATTTCGCCGACCACACAATTTCATCGTTCTCAAGCACAACACGCCCGTGTCACAGGTCATATCACCCAACCGTTTCCCCTTTTAAGTTTTGGGGCGTTAAACTGTGTGTCTGTGTTATGAGATGGATTGCGGATACCTCTGAGTGGATGGGCGCAAGAGGTCTTCAACAGGGGTTTGGAGGTTGATGCTCATGGCCAACAAGTTAAGAACCTCTAAGTGGGATGGGCGAGATGAACCACCCAACAAGTTCAGTGGTAGGATCATTGTGAGTAGTCGATTGGTAGCACTGCAAATGGTGGGCTTCGGGCCTTCCCGGCGTGTTGCACTACGTGCGTAAGTCGATCTATAGTGCTCACAGTTGTCGTGAGGTGAACGCCTCTGAGTGGGTTGTGTGCGTGAGGTCTCCAGCGTGTGTTTGGAGGCTTATGCACGACCAACAGTCTAATAACCTCTAACCGGTGGTGGGACTCGGAGGATTTCGGTACACCGTAAGCGCGCCCTGAGTGCACGGAGCGCCTGGCACGAAGGCCGGCATATGTGATGTTTTTGTGTTATATATATATATTGTGATTGCACTGCATGCAGGGAAGGAACCACTACCCCGGGTAAGGGGTAGGGTCGTTATAATTGGTCAGCTGAATGCTGACTGTTGCTTTGTTTATCACCCGTGGGGTGGATGTCCATATGCAGGTGTTGCGGGTTGCCTTGGATTGAGTGGGCTGAAGCCCTTGTTGCTTCTGCTTGTAGGCCCTTGAAGGTTGTGCGAAGAATTGGATTTCTTATGTGGCCGGCCTGCGTGCCGATGTATGAAACCACCTTTTGTAAAGAGAAACTTGTAAGGCCTTAAGGCCGTGAGCGGTGTGTGCTTGTATACATTCCTGATGTTTTATATAAATGTGATATTTATATTGTAGTGGACATTCATTGGTTGAGTTCTTGAAAGTAATAAGCTTCCACTAGAATGCTCTGTGTTAGAGTGCGATGGTATTTTGGTATTAACCTGTGACCTCACCGTCTGTTTGTGGCATATAGTGTGGGGCCCCGGCCGGACCTTCTATTATATGCTATTTAACGGGTGGAGTCGTTACAAAGCAACCCACTGGACTATTGGAGTCATTGCTGATTGCAGAGCATCCTTGGGAGTCGGTGACGCTTGACTTCATCAATGCTTTGCCAAAATCTGAAGGGTGTGGATCGATCTTAGTAGTGGTGGATCGATTCTCCAAGTATGATACATTCATCCCAAGCACAAGGGACACTACAGCGGAGGAGACTGCACGCCTTTTCTTCAAGAACGTAGTGAAGTATTGGGGTTTGCCGAAGACTATTATTAGTGATCAAGACCCCAGATTTACAAAAAAATTGTGGACATAGTTGTTCAAATTTTTGGGATTTGAACTCCACTTCCTCATAAGCTTCCACCCTCAAACTAATGGGCAAACTGAGAGGGTGAATGCATTGCTCGAGTGCTACTTGCGGCACTTTGTGAGTGCCAATCAGAAGGACTGGGCTAAGTTTATGGATGTGGCGCAATTCTCATACAATCTATAAAGGAGTGAGGCAACTGGAAGGAGTCCATTTGAGCTTGCAATGGGAAGACAACCACTTACTCCACACACTCTTGTCACAGCTGATGAAGGAAGAAGCTTAGGAGCATGGAGAATGGCTAAGTCTTGGGAGGAATAAGCAGACTTAGCGAGAGCATGTTTACAGAAAATGCGCAAGAGGATGAAGAAGTGGGCTGATTCAAAGTGACGGATGGTGGAATACACAGTTGGGGACAAGGTCATAGTAAAACTCCTACCCCAACAATTCAAAATCTTGTGTAGCTATCATAAAGGATTGGTTCGAAAGTATGAAGGCCCATTTCTGGTGATTGCTAAGGTGGGTAAGGTTTCATCCACCTCGACCTACCACACTCTTTGAAGATACATCCAGTGTTTCATGTCAGCATGTTAAAGCCTTACCATGAAGACCATGAAAATCTTCAAAGGGGAACATCTCAAAGAGCACCACCAGTGATGACCAAGTCTTTTGACAGAGAGGTGGAAGAAGTGCTCACAAAGAAGACAGTGCAGAGAAGAGGCGTGCAACCGAGCACACAATATTTGATCAAGTGGAAGGGAAGACCAGAGTCCGAAGCGACATGGGAAACATTAGAAGATCTCTGGCAGTTCAAAGACATCATCCAACAGTATGAGGCGACGAGAGCGTCGCTAGGTTAGGTGGGGGAGGATGTCACGACCTTGCACCTATGTGGGTAACTTTTGGAGATTTCTAGAGAAATCTAGGATCTTGGAGGACTTTCTTGTACATAGAGATTAATCTAGAATATTCTTGAAAGATGTAGATGCATTGATGAATGTAGAGTAATCTAGACCCTTCCATCCTTTGGAGAGAAAACCCTTTTGGGGACTAAATAAGAGGAAGACCCCCTCATTTATAACTCACTAAGCAATTCAAGCAATAAAGCTCCCTTACACATTCTTACTCTCTTTCTCTCTCGTTCACTCCTTCTAAGTACTCTCTTCTCATCTTTCCACGATCAAGTGTTGACAGAGGCGGACTTAGCTAGCTGTGAAGGGCGCAGGAAGGAGCTAAGGCCGCACGTGACGTTGTCAAGGGGACAAGTCTGTGACAGCCCGCACGAAAAATTTGCACTTGGGCGGAAAATATCGCATCCGGGCGGAAAATTCACGGTAGGGCAAAAAACCGCGTGCAGGCGAAAAAACTGCACCCGAGCGAAAAAATCGCGTTCGGACGAAAAAATCGCGTTCGGGTGAAAAAACCACGCCCGGGCGAAAAAACTGCGTCCGTGCGAAAAAAATGGTGCCTTTTTCCCCCAGCGTGCATTTTTGGTCGAGTGCGCATTCTTCGCTTGGGCGCGCATTTTCCGCCCGGGCGCTCATTTTCCCCCGGACGCACATTTTTAATAAAAAAAAAGTTTTCGCAACAGATATTTACCAAACGGTTTATAAAGTGATTCCCCTTTCTAAAAATCTCTGCAAAATGAGTTTACTCAAACAAATTTCATTTTCCAATATACATTTTCCAAAAGCTCATTTTCTTATCTTACTTTTGTCACCACTTCTTTTCCTTTTTAAAAAACCCTCCCAAATTAAGGTCCGGTTCATGCGTTCATAACCGCTTGACCGGTGAAAATAAGTCCCCCCAAATGAAGTCTTAGTCTCTGCTCTTATTTCAGGCTTTCATTATATATGTATGTATGTACATATGCATCGTATTGGTGGTTGCTGCTTTAGACCTATTGTTATGGGAAGGTTTGGAGATGGGTTTGATGAGGACTTTAGTCCGCTGTCTTCGGATATTGGATGACTGATTGTGTTGGCCAGTTGTGGGCGATTTATGAATTGATTGTTAATGGTTTTATGGCTACTTTAGTTGGCTGTATCTTAGCATGGTGTTGTTCATGCTTGGCTAGGGATTTTTTTTAAAATGGGTTATGGTGGCCTTAATCATTCCATTATGGCTCCCCCTCTCCTTCTCTTTTTCTCCTTCTATTTCTTTTTCATGTTTAAAGTGAAACCAATTTATGAAGGTGAATTAGGGATTTTGGAAATAGTTATTTTTAATTATGCCCAAGCCAAGGATACTTCTTTTGGGGTGCAGATGGTTTTTGGGAAAAATTTAGTAGTTTTTGAAATTGTGATCGAAATATTGATTTCATTTTGAGTCATAGTTGTTCTCTTCATAGGAACTATGTCGTAGCTATTTAGCGGCACAAACCTATAATTAATGATTTCATTGATATTGCTTTGCATGGTGACCGGTGAAAAACACAATGAAAATTTGGGTAGCGATAAAGGAAAGAGAAAATCGGTGGTGATTACTTATCTTTTTAATAATTCTTAGTTTTGAATTATTGTTAGTATTCACATGATTAGATTTTTCATACAAAATATATTTTAGTATTTGTGCATTTACATTGAATTGAAATAGTTTGAATTTCTGAATCTCTAATAAAAAGAGAATTATTAAAAGATGCTAAATAAGAAACAACAAGAATCAAAGGATGAAAGAATTAAAAAAAACGATTAAAGAATTATGAATTTAATTTTAATTATAGAACACTTTCCCTTTACACGTGAAAATTCGACCAAAATACTAAGATTGAGAATGAATATATGTACGAAAATAAGAACCTAAAAAAACAAAGATATATGACGAATAAAAAACAATATGCATCGATGCATAGAAAATGTTATGGGTTAACCCACGTAGTGGGAGGTGTGAATTCCCTACGGAGAAAGAATTTAAGAAATAAGAGATCATTGAAGGCCAAGTGATCGTTGAAGACCAAGCATTCGTTGAAGACCAAGAGGTCATTGAATGCCAAGATGAATCTACAGATACCCTTATGATTTTATTTGTGTAAGACCTCCCCCCCCCCCCCCCCCCGGTATAGCAAATCGGGTAAGGAGGAGAACCTTACTGCCCAAGACGGCCACCCTACGCTTCCCAAATGTATTACGTTCCCATTTCTCAAGTATAGAGTGATTGCCTTTTAAGGCTATGGAACATCATCACATCAGATCTATTTATAGCGGAAGCATCTCAGAGAAAACCTTATAAATACATGAACAAAAGGATCGCAGCCAAGTTTGTGCATATTGTCCCTTGGGATATACCAAACAAAAGTGCTCTCGCTACCACTAATTCATATCAGCTTAGATCTTTAAAATCTGGTGGTGAGACGATCACTCCTACTTGAGTTAGTTTGGTTGCGGTACACCCTCAGGCTCCGGGTGGGCCTCACACTCCTCCATCTTTTAAAGAGAGTGTATAACAACATATTAGTCATAAAGACTAGTAGATTCTCATCCTCTCCCTAAGATCCCCAAGGCCCGGGAACGAGAGTGAGCCTCTACAAGATATCAATAGTTGAAACATTAAAAGTAAGCGGCAAAATAAGTAATTAGACATGAAACAAGCTATGAGCAGATGCGGGAATCAATACTGCAATAAATAACTGAAAAGCAGGATATATTAATATTTATTTAATAAAAGCTCTAATAGCTAGTGCGTTATCACGCAAGTGTTCACAACTTGCAACAACACCCATGTCAACATAGTTTGGCGCTTTTCTCTTCAAACGAGGTATCTAATCATGCGGGCCTCACTGGTGTGGCAGAATGGTTATAGTGGCCAGTCCTGCCTCTTCTAGCTATTTTCATACCACACTACCCAGACCGTGTTGTACAACATGATGCACTCATGGATGTGAGCGAAATCCGACGATAACAAGAATTCGGCTAACTTGGGGAGGGCCTGGTAGGGCATAAAATAGAAGACAAGCTACCGAGGTTCACCCTCCCTAGTGCCCAAAGTCGTCAACCTTTTTGTATCTATACGAACGATCTACGATCATGATCGACCCATCACTTTAATCGCAAATCAATTTATATGCATTATAATAAGAAAACTAGTCTGCACCTTTCGAGACGGCAGTTGCTTGCCCTACTTGACAAAAATAATTCGGGCATGTGACCATTTTTCATGTGACTTGATCGTACCGCTCAGGCTTAAATTAGAAAGCATGCCAATAAAAAAATGTCCATTTTATGGTTAACCTTGGAGGAATGCTCTGTCTCTAAGTTAACCTTAACTAATGTCCATATTATGCTAAACCACTTAATAGGGCTAGACCCGAAAAGGGTGTGAAAATAAATGCACTAGTAAATTGCAATAAATAGAATGATGTAAATGAAATGCGATAAGTAAAATGCCGAAATAAAGTACAAATGCAAAGATTAGTAATAAGTGATGAATTAAATAGAATACTAAACAAAGAGTAAATAAAGTTCTTCCATCCATAGCTTCATCTCCGCTTCAATGAGCTATCTCCATTTCAAGGAGGCTTTTTCGTTCCAAAGAGGTTTCTCTGTTCTAGAGAGGCATCTCCATTTTAGGGAGGCATCTTCATTCTGAGGAGGCATCTTTTTTTATAAGAGGCATCTCCGTTTCGAGGAGAAATATATGTTTATAAGAGACATCTTTGTGTTAAGGAGGCAGGTTTTACAAATCTGCGGTAGCTTCTACGTGTTACTGACCGGATTAGGGTCCACCTGTACAACCCCGTATTTGTCGAGTGCATTCACCAAACCATCAAGCAGTCGAGGGGACTGGACCCAGGTGATTTGGAGGGGCAAGTGGGGCTAATGAGCACTCACCTGTCCCTGGTGCGGGGCGAGTGGCGAGTTCCAGCTTTATGGGGAACTCGCACCCCCGATCGAACCGGCATAGAGCGGCCTAGACTCGCCCACTTGTGTTGTGGCCTATTTTTCCAAGAAATCCCATTCTGACCTGCCTTTAACCACTCCAAATAGTAGGATTCCGCTGTTGGCAGACCAATTTGGGTTGCCTTTAAAATAACTAAATGGCAAAATTTTGCTATATGCAGACCATTTTAGAAAACTATAAATAAACTTCTAACGACACCTTTAGAGTGGACTCCCTTTTTGACTTCTATCTTCTTTGACTTGTTCTGGTTGGTGAGATCTCCAACACACTGTTCACTAGGGTTTTTGTGTTTATAATCTGCTGCTATCATGTGCAATCCAAGGCGTCTAACTCTGCATTGTCTTGGGAGGGGAAGCTCTCTTTGATCTTCTGGGTGTATGACGAAACCGCCTCATTGCAGCTCGCGGGGTGTGTTTATAGTCATCCACATCTTGTGTGTGAGGTTCTTGCTCTGAGTGGCCTAGTGTTCTAGCTCAGGAGAAGTAAGTGCAAGCTACCCCAAACTGTCTGAACTCTTCTTTAGCCGTAGTTTTTTGATTCAACATTCTAGTGAGGTGAGTGTGGATCGTAGCTTGTTCGAAAAAATCTGGTTGAGTTCCATGGCCGGAAGTGAGCAACAAGAAGCCGACCTGGGTGAGTCTCTCCTTCTAAGCGACTTTGTCAGGAAGAGCGACTTCATCGAATTCCAAAAGTCCATCCTAGAGAACCTGCACCTTTCCCTAACGCCGCCAGGCAAGTGCTTGATCTCCATGGTCCCGATACTCGTCTCATAGTCCCTATGCGAGGAGGCGCCAGGTAGGTGAGCAGGGAAGGAGGTAGCGACGGAAGAGGGTGAGCGAGCCCACTAAGGGAGAGTGTTGTTCCCCAGTCTGCCAGGTGCTCGCTACTTGGGCGAGGAGACAAAACGAGACCCTTCGACTCGCCAAATAGGGTTAGGGAACCCTTTCTGTAAGTTGATACCTTCATACCCAGTGCTGGATGTGTTCAGAGATCCGATCATGTCCAACTACACCGGCATGGACTATCCAGTTCTGTATCCCAAGTGGTTTGAATACACCGACTCCATCAGACAAGTAACAGATGCCTTCAAATGCAATTGTTTGCCACCAACTTCAAGGGAAAGATGAGGGATTGGTTTCACCATCTTCCCTTGGGGACCATCTACAGCTTCAAGGACCTATATCAGAGCTTCTTGTTGTGTTTTTACATGCCCAAGAAGAGAAAGAAGAGAGTTAAGGCTCTCTTTCTGATAAAGTAAGGGGTTGAGGAATTTACGTCAAGTTACATGGATTGCTTCAAGGAGTATATCCTCCTAATTCGGGAGATACCCAAGCACACCTTGCAACTTGCCTTCACTCTTGGATTTCTATAGGGGGTAATCGAGATGGAGCTTGCTCGAGACCCCCACTTTCTTTCAAGGAGCTAATCGACTGAGTTAGGAGAGATCAAATGCGAGTCCACGAACCCCGAGTTCATATCAGATTTGACCAAGATAAGAAGAGACGAGGCAAAGGTGTTGGGCGATCCTAATAAAAGGAAGGGAGAATAAGGGAAGAGCCGAGGTGGAAGCAATTTCAAGGACTCCCCGGGGGTCAGGAGCCTCAGTTGAGGTGCTAGCCACCAGTCAATCAGCCAGTATGGAGTCCAGGGGGAGGACAACCTCAGGGACAAGGAAGAGGGTTTACTTAAGGAGGATGGCCCTTCCAGGGAGGGGGAACTTCCAAGCAAGGCAGGGACAGTTCAACCCTCTAAGGTGGTGACCTGGTCCAAGACCATTCCATCCCCCTCCCCAACAAGCTATGATGATTGGACGAGGAGGAAAAAGAGAAAGGAGGAACCAACCTAGAGGGGGAGGAATGGGAAGGGTAGCGTTTATCTATTATGACTTCCACCAGGAGGAAGGTCACACAATGAACACCTGCTCCAAATTATTGGAGGTGAGGGGAGTAGTGAGGGCCCCGAGTGGGCAGTAATGGCAGTTGTAGATCGAAGGAGTTGGACAAGGAGAAGGAGCAGAGGTAGAGGACCGGTGTGAATACCGGGTTGGCGTAGGCACCCAAGGTGGGATCAGGATGATCTATGGGAGGTGGGATTGAGGCCACCAAAAAGGGGAATCTCCATGACATCTATCGCCATAGTGTCTCTTTGACCTCCAAGACCCTACCCCTAGAAGAGAAGATCACCTTTTTAGTGAAGGACATGTCAGAGCCCAAAGACTCATTCTGCGATGAACTGGTAATCTAGACAGCGATTGAGAACTTCACGGTTTCCAAAATCTTGGTAAACAACAGGAGTTCTGTTAACGTGATCTTCAAGAAAGCCTTCAACGAGATGAACGTGGAGTCGAAGAGGGTGTTTGCCTCGAATGGACCTCTTTACAGATTTTTTGGGGAGAGGAAGGAAGTGGATGGAGGAGTCAAGCTCCTTGTGACCTTTGGGGGACATCCAAGTACTGTTGTTTAGTCATTGTGGACGCCCCGGGCAGCTATAGTGATATTTTGGGTGGCCCTTCATCAGCGTCTTTCAGTGCATGCCTTCCTTCAACCACCAGTGTTTGAACTACAACATTGGAGGAGTCATGACATTTGTTGGAGTGTCTCTTTGACTCCGCAACCCTACCCCCAGAATAGAAATCACCTTCTCAGTGAAGGACATGTTAGAGCATGAAGGCTCATTTTGTGATGCACTGGTAATCCATACACCAATCGAGAACTTCACAATTTCCAAAATCTTGGTAGACAACGTGAGTTCTATTAACGTGATCTTCAAGAAGGACTTCAACGAGATGAAGGTGGAGGCGAAGAGGGTGCTTTCCTCGAATGGCCCTCTTCATGATGGATTGAGTTTTCAGGGAACAGAAGAGGAGGGGGATTTGGAGGTCTACGTAGACGTCCTGATGGTGAAGAGCAAGGATGTTGGGAGAAGACGATCCTGGATTTGGATGATGGGAAGTTTCAAGATGAGGCTCAACCCTGAGAAAGTTCAAGATGAGGCTCAACCCCTTGAAGTGTGTTTTTGGGGCAGGAAGGGGGAAGTTTTTGGGCCATCTCCTCACCCTAGTAAGAGTGAAGCCCAACCCTGATAAGGTGAAGTAGATCCTAGATTTAAAGTCGCTAATGAATGCTAAGGTGTTCCGACGTCTAATAGGGAAGCTGGGAGGGTTGAGTAGGTTCCTCTCCCGGGCCGGGGAAAACTGCTCACCCTTCTTCAAGGTATTGCAAGGGAACTAGAAGTTTGAGTTGTCGTAGGAGTGCGAGGAGGCCTTCCAAGCGTTGAATAAGCAGCTCATGCAGGCCCCGCTACTCCAAGGGCCGAGGGAAGGGAGGATCTACCTCTGTATCTCTAGGTGTGATTTGAGGCGATAAGCTCGGTTCTAGATCGAGAGGAAGGCAAGAATTTGCTGCCCGTCTGCTACTTTAGCAGGGTCTTGAAGAAGGCGGAGCTCAGGTATCTTATCCTTGAGAAGTTGGCTTTTGCCCTGATCATCTCGGCTAGCAAGCTCTGACCGTATTATGTAATTGAGGTGGAAGAGTCCAAGTGTGCCGAGCCGAAAGCGTGAGAGATGCTTGTTGATGGAGCATCAAGAAGGTACTCCCTGCGAAGAGTGGTATTGGTAAGTATGCAGGGGACAAAGATCGAACAAGTTATTGACATCTACTTCCCTCTCACCAATAACCAAGCCAAGTACGAGCCTATCGTGGCAGGACTCCCTTGGTAAGGGAGTTGGGAATCCATAATGTGGATCTTTCTACAGATTCGATGGTGGTGGGATCTCAAATCAATTGGCAGTTCAAGACGATCAAGCCGACTCTCCAGTGGTACCTGATAAAGGTTAAGGTTCTGGTCAATTTGTTCCGCACCTTCTTCATTCATCACGTGCCGAGGGAGGAGAACAATCAAGCAAACCACTTGGCGAAGTATGGCAATCGCGCGGGAGGAACAATAACAGAGTTGTTTCAGCCATTCATCGAAGAGGGGGAACTGATGGAGATCAATTGGCGACCCTCGTATACGGACCCTTTCATTGCTTTTCTGACCTCAGACAGGTTCCCGGATGATGTCCCGGATAAGAGGCGGTTCAGGTACAAGTCTGCATATTACCCACTTCATAAATGATACTTGTACCAGAAGACCCTATTTGGATTCCTAACATGGTGTGTCACTGAGGAGGAGATTCCCAGAGTCTTGGAGGAGGTTCACACCGGGGAGTGAGACAAACACACTAGGAGGCAGACCTTGGAAAAGAGGGTGTTGCATCAAGGCTACTTCTGGAGGATGATCAGTCGGGATGCGGTCGAGTATGCGAAGAAGTGCCAAAAGTGATAGCTCTTTGCGCTGCTTCAGCTCCCTACCAGCATAGATGCTCACGACAATCACGATGTTCTGGCCCTTTGCAATCTGGGGGATATACCGGGTTGGCCCTTTCCCCCAAGCCAGCAAACAGAGGATATTTCTCCTAGTCATGATAGATTACTTCTCCAAGAGACTAGAGGTTAAGGCACTAGCAAAAAATATTTCGCAAGTAATAAGAAACTTTGTATTGGGGAGATATTCTCCCGGCACGGGTTTCCCTTAGCCAATATTGTGGATATTTTGCGTCCAGTTGGGCATTGACCTTTGCTTCGCATCCGTCCATCATCCCCAAAGCAATGGGCAGGTGGCAACCACCAACAAAATTATTTTGAACTGTTAATGAAGAAAGTGAAGAACCTGAAGGGTAACTGGGTGGTGCAACTCACCTCCGTACTTTGGGCCTTGCGAACCACACCCAACATGGCCACATGGGAAACCCCTTTTAAACTCTCTCATGGCTCGGAGGCCGTATTGCCAGCGGAGTTCAAGGTAAGGTCCATGCGGTCGTCGTCGCGGGGGAAAGGGATGATGAGTGGAGAGTGGAGAACGTGGAAGAGCAGCGTCTCTCTCTTAACCTCATGGAAGAGCTCCACGACCTAGCAACGGTTCGTCAGGTGGAAATCATTCGCAGGATGGATAAGTATTTTAATGAGGACATTAAAATTAAACAATTTGCAAAGGGAGACCTTGTTCTCAAAAAGGTTGAAGTTGCGGGAAGTTGGGTGGCAGTTGGGAAACTCCATCCCAACTAGGAAGGCCCTTTTGTAGTTGCAGATGCATTGAAGTCAGATGGGTATCACCTCTAGAATTCCAAGGGAGATCCTTCAACAATACTTGGAGTGGTGACGACCTTAAGCACTTTTACCCTTAAATGATAAATGAAAATTGCATCTCAGTACATTCCTATTTTCAACAATTTCTATTTCTACTCGATTGGGTTAGGGGCTAGGTATTAGGCAGTCTTCTGCAAGACTAGAGGAGAAGTATCCTGGTTGAAAGCCCCAAGAAGGTTTAGCTGATCGGGCTCTCACAAGCTGGCAGGGCTGGTTGATCACTCGGGTGGCAAGGTAGAAAAGAAATCTCTTGGTTAAGAAAAGTCCCCCGAGAAGGTTTCGCTGATCGGGCTCTTACAAGCCACCAAGTCTAGTTGATCACTCGGGTGGCAAGATAAAAAAGAGTTCTCTTAGTTAAGAAAAACCCCCAAGAAGGTTCTACTGACCGGGCTCTCACAAACCAGCATGACAGGTCGATCTCTCATTCAACAAGGTAGAAAATTGTTCTCTTTGTTAAGAAATGCCCCCGAGAAGGTTCCACTGATCGACTTTCACAAGCCGGAAGGGCAAGTTGATCGCTCAGGTGACAAGGTAGAAACGAGTTCTCTTGGTTAAGAAAATCCCTCGAGAAGGTTCCGCTGGCCGGCTCTCACAAGCCGATAGGACCGGTTGATTGCTCGGGTGCAAAGTAGAAAAGAGTTCTCTTGATTCAGAAAATCCCCCAAGATGGTTATGCTAACTGGGCTCTCACAAGCCGACAGGATAGACTGATCGCTCGAGTAGCAAGGTAGAAAAGATTTCTCTTGGTTAAGAAAATCCCCGTGAAGGTTTTGTTGACCAGGCTCTCACAAGAAGGCGGTGAATGTTGATCACTTGGGTGGCAGAGGGGGAGAAGTTGATTTGATTGGAGGAAAGATAATCCAAGTTGGGAGACCCTCGAAGGGGGCCGACACCATGACAGTGGTTGTGAGAATGAAAGAAAGTAGCAAAGTAAAGCATTGTGGTAATACAAGTAAAGTGGGGATAGGGGGCGAGTACAATAGGCCTTGACCTTTCCACATGCGAAACACACTCGCCCACTCTAGGTCACGGTAGTCGCATGAAGGGTGCGGCCCGCGGGAGCGAGTACCAGGGTCTTTCCTGTAAGACGTGGGCCAAACATTAAGCGAGCTCAAAGAATCTCAAATATTGAACTGTTTTTGACCCAAGGTTTTTCATGGAAAGGTTGTGAACGCACCGAGGACACTAAATATAGGTCTCACAAGTTCCGTTAACGAGTCCAATGTCTCGGCAGACTGCCTACCATCTAAGGCTGACACTCGGCGAGCTCGGGATATTAAAGCGAGTCGTCAATGGGATAAAGAAAGTGGAAAAGCAAAAGACTTATAAAACTTCATGTTTTATTCATCAAAAAATGTTTACAAAATTCTTAGGCTTCACCCTTACATGGCTTTGAAGAATAAAGAAAAAAAAGAAGCGGGAAGAAGCCCCTAGGATAAGAGGCGGGCGGGTCCCTGGAGGATTGGCCCGGCTCACCCTTGCCGCATAGATAAGGGGGCGTGTAGGCATGCTCGCCAGAGGGCGAACTCTCCGCGGACTTATAGAAGTACGGGATGAGCATTTCGGCGGTGATGACTCTCCACTCGTCCCACAACGCGTTGACGTTGCGCATCATCGCGAGCGTGGTCTCTGTGGTCTACGTGATCAGAAGCTTGCGAGTACTTTCAACCTCGCATGGGGTGAACTGCAACAACTCCCCGCCTCTGGAAGTGGACTAGTCATGCTCCGTTGTCGGCACCTTTGCGGGAGCCTCGGCGGGTCGCGCCTTTAAGCCCTCCACCTCCTGCTCCAGCTCGCAAATTTGTGACCTCATTATGTCCACGGTATCAGAATCTCGTAATGAGCTCGCATGATAAAATGAATGGTAGGTGAAATGAATGATTTTCTAAGTAAATGGAACTTGCCAGACCACTGGTGGACAAGGCGAGAAGCCGCTCGTCGATACCCAACCGCATCTCAAGGTCTTCGGCTCACTCCTCCGCCAGCTTCCTCTTAGCTTCGACAGCAAAGTACTTCTTAATAAACCTAAGGTCGCAGCACGACGCCATGTACGAGACCTCAGTGGCGCGCAGTTGGGCCCACGAGTTCTCATATACGAGATCTCACAGGCTCGATTTCTCATATGCAATATCATCTTCCCTTCCATACAACCCGAAATTTAGGGCGTAGGCGCCCTCGCCGGATTGACCATACTCCGCCTAGGAGGGAAGAAGGGAGTAGACATAGACCCTATTCTCCTTGTCCTCCCAGATTAGTAGCGGGTTGCCTGCGCCATCTTGGGGTATCTACCCCAAGACAAAGTTGGGGTGTGAGTCCGACACCTCCAACTCGCTCATCCTAGCTTCACCCCTTACCGAGGGCTCCAGATCGGTCGGTTGGGTGGTCTTATCCTTCCTTGCCATGGTTTTATTTTTCTTTCATGAGTGGGAGTGAGTTGGGGGAGGGTGCAAGATCTACTGCGGTCCTCTTCCCATTGTCGTTGGAAGACGTGAGCTCACCCTGATTTCCCATATAGGCAGTCATGTCAGCCTTGTCGAGTGCGAGCTAAGGGTTGATATTTGCCTTGTTCGCATAAGGTGGGTTCACCGGATTAGGCGCTCACCTGAAAAGAAAGTAAAAAGGGGGGACAAGTGTTACCCCTGAAAGGGGAGCGAGTACTAAAAAGGGATTCAGCGAATGGAAGCATACCTTTAACCAGATAAATGGGGGGAGTAGATCGAGGTTGTGGTACAAGAAGATGACCTCAAAGTTCTTCCAGATGAATAACTCTTGCATCTATCACTCCTTGCCATCTACGCGAGGGGCCCGGTAGGTGGACTCTCCCTTTTGAAATGACGAGTAGAGGATGTTGTCGAGATCTCCCTTGATTAACAAAAATTTGTCCACCCAATGATGGACCTTGTTAGCGGTCTCGCATAGCTTTAGCTTCCAGTTGGTCAGGAAGGTGAGCCCCGTCGTTGGTCGCCTGGTAGATGAAAAGCTTGCGTAAGACGGTAAGGTCAAACTCCACATTCTCGCTATGTAGGTAGTAGGAGAATTCAACTAACATGGTGATCACAATCATGCTTACCTTCGCGGGCACCACACCAAAGTACTTGATGAACAACTTGACCTCTGACCACAGTAGGAGTCGAAGCCCGACGTCGAAGTGAGGGAGGGGGAAGACAAGCTCATCTTGGTAAAATATGTTGATGGACTCACCTTCCCTAGGGCAGCGAGCAGAGAATCTCAGCAGAAGGAACTCAGTCTTAAAAGCAAGATAATCCACCTCTAACACCTTCCCCTCTGGTAAATAGTGATCGGTGAAGTTCTCAACGCACTTCTCCCCTTCCATCTAAAGCTTCACCATCACCGGCCATTTGCGAGTGGGTTGAGCAAGTGGAAGCCTCAAGTGCAATAAAGAATAAGGATGGGGCTTGGGGTGCAGTTAATGTGGTAGGTAAAACAAAATGGGAGGGTATTTATACAAAAATTGTGGGGAAGGTCATGGTTATTGGCGCGAGCCCCCTCACTCTCATCCTCTCGCTCCTACCTGTATTGTGAGTCCCACCGGCTCGCCCTAATAGGAGAGCACGATCCCCCTCCATTTATATCAGCACATCAAATACAAAACATTACATGCAAGTCGTATAGAGTAAAAAGCACAAATCCTCACGAGTTGGGGTCAAACACGGTAGAAAAAATAATTATTTTGAGCACGACAATGAAAACTAAGAAAGAAAAAAGAAGGGATGGAATCCCGACATTCTGGAAAAGTGGGAGGCAGCAGAGAGCAGGATCATTTATGGATTCATAACCTGATACCCCGACCCCGCGTCCGCACTCTCAGGCCTCCCCTTGCGGTGGCGTACTCGTAAACCACAACGGCCTCATGTTGAAGGGTGCACGCGAAGTATTCGACTCGCTTGAGGTGACCCTCCAAATACGTCGTGTTGGCTCCCAGGATCTATTGTATCTCCCCTGCAAGCGAGTCAGAGTCCCTCTCCAAGGCCTCCACTCGTTGCTCCAAGGCGAGGATGTGGGGGAAAGGATTGTTCTTAGGCAAGGCTCTCTCCTCCTGGAGCTTGCAGAGCAGGAACCCGTGCTTTCAGAGAACCCTCGCCACGCGACTTATCAGCTCGGAAATGGTGGAGGGTTCCCCCAGGTAGTCCTTGATCATATCAGGAGTAAAAAGGGAGCAATTCAGCAAAAAAATAAAAGTACAGGCCCTAGAGTCACATGCGCTACTTAGGGGCATGACATGGTGTCTCACGCCCACGGCTCAGTACTCAATACATATTTCACATGACATGTCAATTAAAATTACACGTCCTGAATCACGCTCGTGACCAAGGGCATGACTTCCATGTCATGCCCATGAACCTCCTCCAGACCAATCCAGCGACTCCCTAGCGATCACGCCCTTGTAACGCCCGTGAAACTTGGAATACGCTCATGTATTTCACGTGGATCAGTCGTTACACACCCAACCCACCAAAACTTCCTGCTAGAAGCCGCAAAAGAGAATACACGCCCTAAGTCACGGGCGTGACAGTTGTAACGCTCAGTATTGAAGCCAGATCGCGCCTGCTCCGCCTCCAACCATTACACCCCAAACATGCCCCCAGGTCGTGGTGTCACACGGGTGTGACCTAGGGGCGTATACCCTGAACTTTTCATCTATAAAAGCCCAGCTCCTCCTACCAGCAAGGGATCGAATTTTGGAGTCCAATTTGCATTTTCTTGTACTGTTTTAACCGTTTTAAGCAATCATGCACTCCTCATTTCTTCTAATTCTAATTTGTTTGTAATTTCCTTTTAACTTGTAATTCTTATCTCTTGTAATTTTCTTTTGAAGTAATAAAATATTAGTGTTCTTCCTCTTAATCTCCTTTCTTTTCTCCATATTGTCCTTTATTTATATTAATGATTGCTCCATCTCCATGATTAACAAATTCATATAGTACTCGATCGAGATGATCCAAGGATGAAGTGATGTTGTTATGATTTAGAATTTCTTTTCTCTAATTGTTGAACGTTTAAGATTTACCCTTGATTAATTTTTTATGAGGCTATATCATCGATATATAGTTTTTATATTTGTTTTCGTTCTTTAGTTGGTCGAGAGACTCGTAAGACGAATCGATCACTCATGGATAAAAAAATTAGAACGCAACACTCAAGAGAAAATGGCATAACTCTTTCAAATTTAAGTGAAATCCAATAGCGGAGTTCATAACGTAAAGCATGTCTTAGGTGATGCGATTTGAGAATTAGATGTTCGGTCGATAAACTTAAGCTTAGCTGAATCTAATCATTGAGAGAGGAGTGTTCATACTTCGGAAATCTCCACGGTCAAAGCTTCTTCAACAAGGGAATTGGAATTTTATTTTCAATTCGTTATTTTTGTATTCGAAAGTGATTTGAAGATCGAGTGCTAGCTTTTAACCCGTCGTTTTAATCCGTTAGCAAATTTAGTCTTCATTTCGCAAACCAACTCCAAGTTTTATTTGATAGAATAATAACGATTTTTTGAAATAGAATTACTCGATACGCTCGAGTCTAATACGACCTTGATTTACAAATCATATATTACCTTCGATAAGGTACACTCGTCTTTGCCCTTTGTAGTCTAAGTTTAGCTCATCAAATTTTTGACGCCGTTGTCCGGGACTTATGTTGATAATTTGTAAAAAAATAGTTATTAATTTTTTCATTTTTTTATTATTTTCAAAAATATTTAAAGGCACAACTTAAATTCTCGGAAAGGGAGGAGATTGAGTTTGTTATCTCAGCACATCTCCTAGTACCGGTGCAAACCATTCGCAGGGTAGACCTCGAAAAGTCTGGGACTAGCTTAACCAGTTTTTTAAAAAAAAATTATAATAAAAAAATTTATAATAATATTAATTTTACCTTTTCCTTCTTCATTTTTTATTATCCTCGACCCTTTCTTTTTCTTTTTAGTGTATGTTCTGAGGGATTTCTTCGAACGTTCTTAATTTAAATTTTGATCCGGAAATCGAGTGCAACGTGCGGCGACATCTCCGATTTCATGATCAAAATTTATCGGTAATACTCGAATAATCAATCAGAGAAACTTAGGTAATATAGGTGATCCCAATCCTAACGATGCCCGGCTACGGATCATGTTCTATTATGTGAGGTCAAATTTGAAGGGTACACAATCAAGCATTATTCACCATGTGGGGCGAATAATAATTTTGAAATAAAAACAAGTATCATCTAAATGGTACAACAATCAGTCATATTTGATGGCTTACTGGATGATCTTAATTTACTCCTTTCGAATTTTTTTGAAATTTGCCATATGTTTAAAATAAATGGTGTCACTGACAATGTCATTCGTTTGTGCTTATTTCTTTTTTTTCTTTGTGGACTAAGGTCAAACAGTGATTGAGTTCTCTCCTTAGATGATCCATCACTACATGGACTGAAATGACGGAGAAATTTTTAACGAAATATTTTCCTTTGGCAAAAATTGCAAAATTACGTATGCACATTCTCACCTTTATCCAAATTGATTTAGTGTCTCTATATGACACATGGGAGACTTTCAAAGAACTTTTGCGGAGTTGTTATCATCATGTCACAACCCGCATTTTCTCAGCAATAAAATTATATCAGAGTAGGAGAAAATACGTGTCGTGATGCCACGACATGCAGGGGATAACTGCAGACGCTCAGGCAAGACACCAACCTAAACAAGTTATACAGAATTCATAAGTTATTATGAAGAAAATCATTCAAATTAGATGGTTGTATCCCTCGGCACAGTGAATCAACTAGTCCACGAGTAAAATATAGTTATACGCTGCGTAAAAATACTTTAGTTAAGATGGTTTGACATCCTACATGAGCGTAAACGTCCACGAAGGACAACTCATGGTATGCAAGACTCTAAGTTTAGTACAGTATGAAGATAGTCTTTACGTTAGTTTAGAAAATAGTTCTTTATTTTAAGAAATATGACATGTATGAAGTAATATCGGTAGGAGTTTTATAAGTTAAAAATATCTAACATGCACCCTAACATAAAATAATCCCAGAGAGCAAATAGACAACTTTCAAAAATAGGCAAAAACTAGCAGTTTAAGTCACATGCATAGCATCACATGAAAAACCACCAGTGGGCGTCAACAACCTGACACGAACCCACTAGTGAGTATGTATGTCTATACAGAAAGGAAACAAGGAATGAACCACCTCACAAAGATGAGGAAAGAACCCTTTACAACCTTGTAGATCACCAACAAGCTCCAAAAGAAAACTAGCCGCTCAATCGGCTACAACCCTGAACTTAAGGCATTCAAAGAAAAAACACCTCAGCACGAGAGAAAAACAAGTAGTAAAGGAGCAATAGATCATAAGCAATGGAACCAAGGGATTTACCAAACTCCTACAAAAGGATGATGATACACTCAGCAAAAGGATTAAAATTTGATAGCAAAAGGTAATATACTCATCAAATAGAGTAAACAAAATTGCACCAAGTGCGAGAATGAAGCCAAGCTTCTAAAATAGCTGCAAGTAAAATTAACATGATAACAAAAATCTAAACAGAGCTTTAGAATCAAAAGAAGCATTAACACTAGAGGAAAAGGGCATGAGCCGGTGGTAACATTGTCCAACAAGGACCATCAGACCGAAATCTTTTCAGAGGTACTATGGTGGCGACATCTGTCCAACTCAACCAAACAGTCCAATTGTCTAGCAAGACAAGAAAAGATGGGGCGGCGGCATCAGTCCAACTCAACCCCAGGTACTGTGGTGGCGGCATCAGTCCAATTCAACCCCTAAAGTATAAGAACCAGGTTCTATATCCACTAAAAACCAAGCTGAACCCCATTAAATATAAAACAAACAGCTAAAACACTTAGCTGCAGAAACAGCTGACGGCGTTGAGTGAGTTCAGCTCACTCAACGCTATCAACACTTTCTGGAAGACGACGTTGAGTGAGTTTAGCTCACTCAATGATGTCAACGCTTTCTTGCTTAAATCAGTAAAGCCAACAAAAGGGCGTTGAGTGAGCTCACCACACTCAACGCTTTTGCCTTAACAACTTAATAGAGAAAAGGCGTTGAGTGAGCTTACCACACTCAACGATATTTGCCTTAACAGCAAAACAAAGAAATGGTGTTGAGTGAGCTTACCACACTCAACGCTATTTCACTTAGCAGAAAAACAGAAGGAGGCGTTGAGTGAGCTCACCTCACTCAACGCTTTCTTACTTAGCAACAAATCAAACTAAGGCGTTGAGTGAGTTCACCACACTCAACGCTTTTGACTTAACATCTAAAATAGACCAAGGCGTTGAGTGTTATCACCACACTCAATGTTGTCAACGCTAAACAGTCAAAGGCATTGAGTGAGATCCCCACACTCAACACTTTTGACTTAAACTACCAAGCTAAGTAGACGGCGTTGAGTGAGCTCAACTCACTCAACGCCAAAATACTTAGAAATGTCTGATTGGCTAGACGGTGTTGAGTGAGCTCAACTCACTCAATGCCAAAAGACTTAGAAAAGTCTGACTGGAAAGACGGCGTTGAGTGAGCTCAACTCACTCAACGCCAAAAGACTTAAAAAAAACTATCAAGGCGGACGGCGTTGAGTTAGCTCACCTCACTCAATGCTGTCAACGCTTTTTTACTTACAATACTGGCTAAACAGACGGCGTTGAGTGAGTTCAACTCACTCAATTGCTGTCAACGCTTATGACTTAGCTTAAAGTACTTACAGAAAGGCGTTGAGTGTATAATATGCACTCAACGCTTTTTTAACTGAGACAGCGTTGAGTGAGCTGACCCCACTCAACGCTAAAAGACTTAGCTAAACAGCCTAATCAGATGGCGTTGAGTGAGTTCACCTCACTCAACGCTGTCAACGCTAATTACTTAGACTCTAGACCAAAGCAGCTAGGCATTGAGTTTGTCCACCACACTCAATGCTTTTAAACTTAGCCTAAAAACTGGACTTTTGTACTAAGATACACTCAACGCCAAGGGGCATAGACCTGGCAGAAAAATTGCTCTACTCAAACCGACCATGCTAGATAACAACAACTAGCCCAAAATCATAATATTTTCTCTTATTTGCATCGACTAGCTGGAATGAAAACTTGTTATTGCTAACTATCCTGATACAGACTTAACATATCCTATCCAGCCAGATCCATACCAAAACCAACCCAATCAGACTTCTCTCTAAAAAAACTTGGACTAGCTGGAGCTTCTCTACACTAACAGCAATATAACCATGGCCAAAACCTACAGTACACCTAGGATCTAAGCAAAAAGAGGGATAAAACTAACAAGAAAACATAGAATCAGTCTTGGCAAGGATGAAAGAGCATCACTTGCCTCAATTTTTGGGAATCGGCCAGCTACACTCCTCCTCACTCAGATCTGGCAGGGAGAGCAGCTACCTAAGAAAATCCAGAGCTTTAGAAAGAAAATAAAGTCAACCCACAAACCCTAACCTCCAAAAAAATCCAAGAAACTCGAAAAGCTTACCTTAGGGAGGTAGATCTAGGCAAGAGCAGTCCAAATCTAGACTCAAACCAGAATTTCGAGTTCTAAACCTCAAGAAATCGGCGGACGGAAGCTCCAGGTTTTTTGTCGCCCTCTTTCTTCTGCAAGAAGCTAGCCGTCCTTTTTGGGGAAGATGAATGGGATAAAACGAAAATAAACTATATATAAAGTCTATTCACTCACAACTCAAGTAATATATTATAACTTAAGTAATATAAAACTTAGCCACTATAGATTAAGCTAATAATAAAATAAGTCATTCATATAACCTAATAGTCACTTACAGTCACTTATATTATGACAGTAAATATAATAACAACTATTATAATAATAGCTTATATACTAACTAATATAATAATATATTACATTAGTTACTTATTTTAAACCACATAGCCATACAGCACAAACAATTAACATGATATAATATTATATTAGTTAATTAAAATAAAACGTCAAAATGACGCGAAGACCGAACAATCTCGGAATTCTACGAAATTCACTCCGTAACTAAATACCCATGCTACAAATCTAATGGCGAAGTCAGAATCAACATTCGACAAACAAAACTTGGGCTAACACCTCCTGAAGACAAAACACAAGCATTCCCGAAGAGGCTCCACCGAGTCGCCAAAACAGACTCCGGCTCGCTAGGAAATCTTGCCAACAGACTACAAACAAGCCACTAAGAAATCCTAAAGAGCTAAGACCACGCTCTAACAACGACACATGCCGGAAATGCGTCAACATAACGCCAAATAAAGATTAAATAATCTCAGAAAAACCGGGGGCGTTACAGTCACTCCCTCTAAAAGAAAGTTTCGTCCCAAAACTTTATGCACAAAACTTCTACTATAGACGGAAAAGAATAAATAACCAAGGGTTATAAAGAAGAATACATACCAAGAAAAATCAGAGGAACAGATGAGGGTAAGCCTCCCTCATAGCTGACTCAAACTCCCAAGTCGCGCTTTCCACGTCTCGGTTTCTCCATAAAACTTTAACCATCGGAATGGTCCTCTTCCGCAATACACGATCTTGAGTATCCAAAATGCGGACATGCATCTCAACATAAGAAAGATTAGGCTCCAACTTGGGCACATAATTCAAAACTTGCATGTCGCTTAGTACACACTTCCACAATTGCTCACGTGAAAAACATCGTGCACACCAGGGAAAAATTGCGGGCATATCCAGCTTGCAAGCTGACTCACCAATCTAAACAACAATTTATAAACAACCCTACATATCTTGGATCCAACTTCCGGTTCTTACTGAACCTCTTAACTCCAACCATCGGGAAAACCTTAAGAAAATACCAAGTCCCCTACTGCAAACTCTAAATCAGATATACGCCGATTGGCGTTCTTCTCATAATGTTCCTGAGCTATCCGAAGCTTCTCTCGAATAGCTTCATAGAAACTTCCATTTCTTCGAGCGCATCTGGACCCAACAAAAATCTCTCGCCAGCCTCAGTCCAAAATAGGAGAGTTATGCAGCGTCTCCTAAATAGAGCTTCAAAAGGAGTCATTTGCAAGATTTCTTGATAACTATTATTATAAGCAAACTCCATTAGCCACAAACACTCGTCCCACGCTCCTCCGTGGTCTAAAATACAACATCTGATCGTATCCTCCACGATCCGGTTAACTTGCTCCGTCTGACCCTTTTTCTGCGGATAATATGTGGTAGAGTATCTTAAATCAGTACCCAAACCTTCTTACAAACTCTTCCAGAAGCGAGACGTAAACCTGGAGTCTCGGTCTGATATAATACTGACTGGAATTCCATGCAACCAGATGACTTCATTCAGATATAACTCAGCTATCTTCTTCATAGGGTAATTAATCTTATAAGGTACTGTTAGGTACATTGGAAAATGTGTATCTGATTTGGAGAAGTCTCACTCAGCTCAATGATATACATCAAGGTGTATTTGATGTTATTTTGAGTTTATATGTGCAAGTTAAGTGTTGGCTAAAATGCAGAAAAAAAGTTTCTAAGTCCATGTGTCGACACTTAAGAAAGCCTGTGTCGACACTTGGGGAAGCAGTGTCGACACCAGAAGAAACTGTGTCGACACACAGAAGATTATAGTCGACATCAAATGTGTCCACACCGAGAGGCAGTGTCGACACACAGAAGCAGAGTCGACATCAACTGTGTCGACACCTGAAGGCAGTGTCGACACACAGAATTCTTAGTCTACATCAACTGTGTCGACACACAGGACTTGTGTTGACACTCAGCAGAGTTTCAATAATGTCGAGTGCTGTGTAGTGAAGAAGTGATTGTGTTGACACAAATAATCAGTGTCAACACATTCTTAAGAGGCAGTGTCAAGAAGCTGTGTCGACATCAAGGCAGCTATGTCGACATCACCAAAGTCTGTGTCGACACTTAAGTCACATGTGTCGACACATATTGACAGATTGTCTCGACACTTTATGACAGTCAGTCTCGACGCTTTGCTGACAAAGACAAAGGCTCAAGAACTGTTTGAGGACTTGACAGCTGTGAGTTACAACAGGTTTACTGAAGCTGTCAGACTTGTCAGAAGTTAGTTAGAAACCGGATCAGCCGGTTACCATGGATGAAATCTATATATAGATGAATTCAGAAGAAGAAAGATGATGAATTAACATACAATTAACACAACTATTATGAGATTGATCTCTGATCAAGAAAGTGCAAGTCATAGAAGAAGATCTTTGTGAGAAGATCTAAGAAGACATTCTGAAGTATTCATCCACTCAGATTTTGTCTAAGGAGAATTCATTCCAGAATTCAGAAGAAACTTTAGAAGGTTTGGGGAGAGAGAGCCCCAGGTGTTTTGAAGTCAAGAAGGAGACAATCACAAGTCTCTTAAGAAGTAGATCCTGAACTAATCTACTAAGTAGATCCAGATCCATATCTAGAATCTAAGAAGGAAGCTGGCAGTTAGTCAACTTCAAAGGAGATCAACCCTACTAAGTTCAGATTCAAGAAGCTTTGAAGAAAGCTAAGAACAGGTTGATTTCAGCCATCAGTCTCATCAAGAAGCTGATCAAGAATTCTCTTATCCTTTCTCTCTCATCAAGGGTAAGAGTCCATCAAATTACTTATCAAATTCTGTAGGAACTTATCAAATATCTGAGTTGTAAGCTTGTGTTATAAAAGCTGAGTGTAGGAGATTTACATCTCTGAGTGGTAAGGCTGTTTGAGCCTGAGTGTAGGAGAATTGGTTCTCTGAGTTGTAGGCCTTGTGGCAAGGCTAGGGTAGGGCTTATTAGCCTAAGCTGTAGGAGTGTGGATACATTCTGAGTTGTAGGAATCCTTCAGGATTCTGAGCTGTAAGATCTGTGGATCTGAGAAGAAAAGGAAGGAGTTAGGCTGAATCTAGCATATTGCTGAATAGGCGTAGGGGGAAAGTGGATGTACCCAGACCTTGGGGAACCACTATAAATCTGTGTGCAATCTGTGATTTGTGTTATTATAGTTTCTGTGATTGTATGTGGTGTGTTAGCTGTAGAGATATCTGATTTATATTAAAGAACTGAAGTTAAATTCTGCCTTAAGTTAAAACAAGGATAAGAACCTATTCACCCCCCCCCCCTCTAGGTGTTTAGGTTGTTTTGAAGTTAAAACTATCAAGTGGTATCAGAGGGAGGTTGCTCAAATAAAGACTTAACAGTCTGAGTTAGATCCCTAAGGCAGAATCAAGAATCAAGAAAATGGGTTCTGGAGAAAATCACAAGGAACTAGGGTCTATGAAATTACCCATCTGCAGGAAGGAGATATTTGGAATATGGAAAGAAAGGGTCAGGTTATTTATGGAGGCTTCTGATCCAAGGATCTATATTATAGTTAAAGAAGGTCCATATATTCAAATGAAGGTGTCTGTTCTAGATGCAAACCAGAGAACTCTCAAGGATTTTTCTGAGATGACTAAGGATGAGATTATACTGGCAACTATGGATAAAAGATCTCAGAATATCATAGTAAGTGCCATAGATAATTCAACCTTTTAGAATTTAATTCACTGCAAGACCTCCAAGGAAATGTGGGACACTTTGATAGTCTACATGGAGGGTTCTGAAGAAGTTAGACAAGATAGAAAGTCTATGCCAAATCAGGAATATGAAAGCTTCAGACAAGGGAAGTCAGATAACATATCTGAGTGCTATAAGAAGTTCTATAGAATAGTTAATGAGCTGATGTCTTATGGAAGGGTATTCAGTACATATGAACTGAATGACAAATTCCTGAGATCCTTGACAAAGGATTGAGATACCAAGATTTGTGTCATTAGGGAAATGGCCAAACTTGCAGATATTTCTCCTCCAACTTTATTTGGAAAGTTGTTGTCTTATGAAATGCAACTAATGACTAAAAAAGAGGAAGAAAGAAATAAAAAAGGAAAGCATAGAGAAAAGTCTGTGGCCTTCAAGGTTGAAGCCACTAGAAAGAGCAGGAGGATGTCTCCATCACCTCCTAGGGAAGTTGCTGAAATTGCTTCAGATAATTCAGACAACCAAAGTTCAGATAGCAGTGATTCAGATACAGATTTTTCTGCCTTTACAAGACAGTTTCAGAGATTCTTGAAGAAGAAGCAGTGAAAATCTAGGCCCTCCACATCACAGCCAGTTGATGACTATTATCAAAAGAGAAAGTCATCTAGGAAGGACAGGAGCAGGTCAAAGCCTAGCAAATATACAACATCAAAGATAGTTTGTTATTGCTGTAATAAGCCTGGACATGTTGTGGCTGAGTGTCCTGACAAAATAAAGGAGGCTGCTAATAAAAGAAAGAATCAACAAAAGAGTAAGAAGGAGAAATCCTTTGTTGCTAAGAAGGAGAAAAGCTTGACAGACCGATCAACTTCAGAGTCTGAATCTGAAGTTGAGGCATACATTTCTCTTTATGCAGCTGATGAAGAAGAAGAATTTATGCAATTGCTGAACTCTATCTATGAACAAGAAGACAATCAGTGTATGGGAATGACGGCTGTATCAAAAGAAGACAAGTGCCAGGATCAGCCTGGTCCTAGTAAGATACAATGTTTGTCTAGTAATTCAGTTTGTAGTACTGGCACAGAGTCAGCTATATCTGCATCAAGTGATGTGGATGGATCTGAGTATGAAGGTGATATTCATCAGCTGATAGATGAATATGGGGACTTGTTGCAGGCTCTAAAGAAAAGCAAGAACCTAGCCAAAACTCAGGCTAAGGAAATTGCAGATCTTAAGATGGCTGCATCTGGTTTAGACAAAGAGTTGGATCAAAAATTGAATGAGGTTGCCAAACTGAAAACTATATCAGTTTTTCAGATGGATACAATCACATACAAAAATGATCTAATTAAAAGTCTGGAAGTCAGACTTCAAAAGGAGAAAGATTTGGTGGCTAGTTATTCCAAGCCAAAATCAGTTTTACCTTTAAT
Source organism: Platanthera zijinensis (assembly GCA_039513925.1). Classification (NCBI taxonomy): domain Eukaryota; kingdom Viridiplantae; phylum Streptophyta; class Magnoliopsida; order Asparagales; family Orchidaceae; genus Platanthera; species Platanthera zijinensis. The sequence goes on along the minus strand of CM077080.1, from coordinate 190,348,481 downwards.
AGATGAGTTTGTGGCTCAAAAGGGTAAGGCTGGAATAGACTTTAAGGGTAACACCAGGGCTGTCCAATTCAAGAGAAAAGGCAAAGCCTCAGTCCAGCCACTGAATTTTAAAGTCCCTGTAGTTTTTAGAAAGGTGCATGAGCCTTCTAATAAGTATGACTTTGAGAATACTCAAGGTCATGGTAAGACTGAAGTTCTGAATGACAAGGGTGCTTATGTCAATAAGGCAGCCCATGTTCATAAACCCCATGTTTTTAAGAAAATAGTGGGTGTAGCTGCAGTAGTACCAGCACAATACAAAAGAGTTGATGTATCTAAAAATAGATATTATAAGTATGAATGTTGGTGTTGTGGCAAGACAGGTCATTATGTCATAGATTGCTGTCACAACACTAGTGTCAGGAAGAACAAAAGTCTACCTGTTAGAAGAGCAGCAGGTAGATTTGGTAAGTATGAAGCTAACTTGAACCAAGGACCCAAGACTTACTTGGGTTCTAAGGGAAGGTAATTCTTTATTGCAGGTGAGTCTAAGTCACCATACACCTATATGGTACTTGGATAGTGGATGTTCCAGGCATATGACTGGAACAAAGGGATTGCTGAAGGAGTACTTGCCTATCTTAAATGGGCCTAAAGTAATCTTTGGTGGCTCTGAAAAAGGCATCATCAAAGGATTTGGTAATATTTCTAGTAACTAGATTTCTATCACTCAAGTGGCTTATGTGAAGGGTTTGAAACACAACCTAATAAGCATAAGTCAACTGAGTGATTTAGGATATGACATTTCATTTGTCAAGAATGGATGTCATATCAAAAGGTCAAGTGATCAAAAGATCATTTATATAGGATATAGAAAGAGGAATGTGTACTGTCTTAATTTTGAGTGTGAGAACAAAGGTTCTCCTATTTGTCTTGTAGCTGATGAGAAAGCCTCTCATTGTGTCAAATGGCAAAAGAGGCTGGCCCATCTTAACTACAAAACAATTGGTCAACTCTTTAGCAAAGAGTTAGTGAGAAATGGTCCTCAAGTTAAGTGTATAAAGGGAGGGATATGTTTAGCTTGTCAAAAGGGCAAGCAGACAAAATCCTCCTTTCATAGCCTCGAAAACAAGGATTCAGTGAGGTGTCTATACCTCTTACATATGGATCTCTTTGGTCCTATGTCAGTTCATAGTCTAGGTAGGAAGGTCTACACTTTTGTGGTGGTAGATGACTATTCTAGATATTCCTGGGTGTTCTTTCTGAGACAAAAATCAGAAACCCAAGTGTTTTACATTGTTTTGTCAAACAAATTCAGAATGAACTGGATAGTACAGTGGTCAAAATCAGAAGTAACCATGACACTGAATTTCAATCTAAAAGTATGGCAAGACTGTGTGAAGAATTTGGGATTTTCCAAGAATTCTCCTCACCTAGAACACCACAGCAAAATGGGATTGCTGAAAGGAAGAATAGAATATTGATTGAGGCTGGTAGAACTCTATTGAGTGACACTTCTCTCTTAGAATATTTCTGGGCTGAGGCAGTAAGTACTGCATGTCACGTGATCAACAGGGCTTCTATCACCAAGTGCCACAAAAAGACTCCCTATGAGATCATGAAAGGTAGAAAACGAAATTTATCCTATTTTAGGATCTTTGGTTGCAAGTGCTATATCCTTAATAATGGCAAGACTTATCTAACTAAGTTTGCTGCCAAATCCCAAGATGGGATATTTTTTGGGTACAGCAACAATAGTAAGGCTTATAGAGTCTACAACTTGATTACTCAAGTTGTAGAAGAATCTGTACATGTTATTTTTGATGAAACTAGATTGATCAACAGTGAGTTACCTTGTAGTTCATGCAGTCCAACAGGTATAAATAAGAGAATGGACAAGCTTACCATTACAGAAGAAACAACTGCAGATCAAGAAATGGATAATGGTGGCTACTGTCCAGGGGGAGTACAGGACTCTCTAGATGCTAAAGTACACCAAGAGGTACAGCATAATGAAGAGACTGGAGGTGTTCAACCAGAAGATAGTCTACCTCCAGCTGTTAGACACTTAAAGGATCATCCAGCAAATCAGATAATTGGTGATCTATGACATAGAGTGCAAACCAGAAGCAGGAACTTGAACACAGTGTTATGCTCAAGCTTTCTATCTCAACTAGAGCCAAAGAAATTTGAAGAAGCTATCCTAGACCCACATTGGATTAATGCCATGCAAGAGGAGTCGAATCTGTTCAGAAGATGCAAGGTCTGAGAGTTAGTTCCTAAACCAAGAGACCACAACATCATTGGAACAAATTGGATCTTTAGGAACAAACTGGATGAGAATGGAATCATTGTGAAGAACAAAGCAAGACCAAAAGGAAATACAGGTGAAGAGGGTATTGACTTTGATCAAACTTTTGCCCCAGTAGCAAGACTGGAAGCACTTAGAATGTTCCTTGCCTATGCAGCATATCAAGGATTCAAGGTATTCCAAATGGATGTAAAATCAGCATTCCTGAATGGAAATCTAAAAGAAGAAGTCTATGTAGAGCAGCCTTCAGGTTTTGTAGATTCTCTCAAACCTGATTATGTTTATAGACTTAGGAAAGCTTTGTATGGGTTAAAGCAAGCCCCAAGGGCTTGGTATGAAACTCTGTCTACTTTACTTATTGAGAACAAATTCTCAAGAGAGAAAATAGATAAAACTCTATTCCTAAAGGAATCCAAAGGTAAGATAATCTTAGTCCAGATTTATGTAGATGACATAATATTTGGGTCTACAGAAAACAACCTTTGCAAGAAGTTTGCTAAACTTATGCAAGGGAAGTTTGAAATGAGCAGTATGGGGGAACTTAAGTTCTTCTTGGGACTCCAAGTAAGACAGACTGATGATGGCTTGTCCATATCCCAGTCTAAGTTCACCAAGGAGTTAATTAAGAAGTATGGTATGGAATCATCCTCCACCATGAGAACTCCTATGGGAACAAGTATGCCTATATGCAAAGATGATGCAGGTAAACCTGTAGATGAGTCTTTGTATAGAGGAATAATTGGCTCTCTACTATATCTCACTGCTAATAGACCAGACATTATGTATGCAACATGTGTCTATGCTAGGTACCAATCATGCCCAAAAGAATCTCATTATACTGCTGTAAAGAGAATTTTGAGATATCTAAAGGGCACACCTAATCTAGGCCTTTGGTACCCTAGGAATGGAGATTTTCTACTAACAGGCTATTCAGATGCAGACTTTGCAGGTTGCAAGGAAGATAGAAAAAGTACTATAGGTACATGTCAATTTCTAGGAGGAAGATTTATATCTTGGAGCAGTAAGAAGCAGACTAGTGTGGCAATATCCACAGCTGAGTCTGAATATGTAGCAGCAGGAAGTTGTTGTGCACAGCTGTTGTGGATTCAACACCAGCTAGAAGACTATGGTATTCAGGTAAGTAGAACACCTTTGTTTTGTGATTCTACTAGTGTTATTTCTATTGCTAATAATCCTGTTTCACATAGTAGGACTAAGCATATAGAAATAAGATACCATTTTCTTAGAGAACATATAGAGAAAGGGGACATCTCACTAGAATTTGTTAAGACAGATTATCAAATTGCAGATGTATTTACTAAGCCTCTGGATGAAACTAAATTCAATAGATTTAAAATTGAATTAGGAATATTGACCATATGTTAGTTTAACATAAGTGGCTAAGTAAAATTGTGTTGACACATTCAGTAATAATGTGTCGACATAGAGGGTGTGTGTCGACAATTCAGGGAATTCATGTCGACATAGTGTCGTAGTGTCGACACCTAAGGGACAAAGTGTCGACACATCCAAATAGTGGTGTCGACGCAACCAGAGTAATGGTGTCGACACTTCCAGAAATTGTGTCGACACTTGCAATAAGAGTCGACACAGAATTTCTGATGAACTATTAAAGTATGTCCAGTGTCGACACAACATCAATTGGTGTCGACACATAGTAGTCAACGTTGTGGTCGAGACAACAGGAGTATGTGTCGACACTTTCCAACAGTGTCGACACATTTAGACAGTTTTTGCCCGCCTTTTGACCTTCTTTGATTAAAAGGGTATAAATAGGTCAAGAACATATTCTGTCGACACGCTCTCCAGATTTTCGAGACTAAACCCTTGTGTCGACAAACTCTCTTCTCTCAATTCAAGATTTCTCTCCCTTCCAATGGCGCCAAAGATTGAAGATAACATTAACGAAGGCTACGAGCTGGTACGCAATGCTTTTGATGATGCGGCAACAGAGATTAAAGGGGTCATTACCCTAGTTACTGATTCTGGGTTAGAGTTTCTTGTTTCTGAACCTACAAAGATCTGGAAGAAAGAAGTATTTGAATTCTATGCTGCTGCAACAGTGGACTCTACTGGCCTCAAGATCAAATCAACAGTTCATGGACATAGAGTCAAACTTACTTTGAAAAGTTTAAGGAAGATTCTTCACCTACCAAGAATTCAGGATGAAGAAGAGGTCCCAGCCTCAAAGACAATGGAGGCTCTCCAGTGGTGTGGATTGGATCCAACCATGAAGATTGGAGCAGCCATAAATCGAAAAGGAATAAATCAATAAGGCAAATTTCTATCTGAAGTGGTAGGGAAGGTGATTTTGTGTAAACCAGGAGGATATGATAGGCTCTCTGCCTTTATGTTCAGTCTGATGACAAGAATAATCTACAAGATTAACACAGATTAGTCTGCAGTTTTGTTTGAAAAGATAAAGGAAGGAATCAAGAAGCCTAATTTGGCTAGATTGATGAGCTTATACCTTGCTGGAGCAATTCCAAAGGTAATGCATGAGCTTCAAGGATCTAAAATAAATCATATGAGAAGGATGGACATCATAATAATATCCAGATGAGATAGGGTTCTCTCCAAGGATACACCTGATTTGGATAACCAAGAGACTGAAGCAAAATCACCAGTCCATGACATTACTGATCATGATCATGTGCAGGAGGACACAGTGAATGCACAAGTGCAGGGGGAGCAAGTTAGGGAAAAGGTCCAGGACCTGACTGAAACTGCCCAAGTCCATGAGGAAACAGTTAATGCATAGTTGCAGGGGGCAACATTCTGCACAAGGACCAGGGGAAGAAAGAATTCACTTGGAAAGTGAAATGGATTCACAATCTATTCTTGAAACACCTCATGTCAACAGTCCACCACTAGATGTGATCATGGAGGATACATCTATGGTTGTTGATGCTCTAGAAAAAGTAGTTCACACTCAAAAAGAGTTCACCCTGGAAGAATTATTTCCTGAAATAGAGGGAGAAGTAGTTGAGGGGGAGCAGGTTAACATTGAGGAGGTGCAGGATAGGACTAAAAAGGAGCTGCCTCCTAGTCCAAAAGAAAGAGTGAATATTGACAGTTCTTCTGATTCATAGGATAAGGAGATGGCAAGTATTAAGAAAAGAAAACTAATGGTTTTTAAGAGGAGAAGCCAGAGCTATAAGAAAGCTTTGCAAGCTACTACTTCTCACCCAGCTCTTGAGACTGATTACAATAAATTTTTGGTAGATTTACAAGTGAAATTTGATGAGCAGAGATTGGCTCTTGAAAAATATGTGGATGAAAGCCAAAAGGCCCTCCAATTTGATATAGCCCAATACATAAAGTTAATCAGATTTGAGGTCAATCAGAATAAGAAAGAGATGATAGATTGCTTCCACAAGGGAGGCAATGTTGTGGTATTTCTTACAAAGTAACAAGCAGAAATAAAGAAGCAAGTGGATGATATTGCTGTCAAACAAGGCTATGTCCTTGAAAATCAAATAAGAATGAATGACAATCTGACTGAATCTCACAATGAGATAGTCACTGAGTTAAAAAATACTATTACTGGAATGACTGCTGTAAGGGCTAAAGAAATGGAAGACTATGATAAGAAGCTACAGGCTGCCCTAGATTCAGTTAAAACTACCATCACTTCATCTCAGAAGTTAATTAATGACAAGCTTCAAAATTTAAAGCCATTCTATAAAGATGATATCAATTACCTGGATGGGCAAATCAGATTTCAGAAAGATGATTTGAGAGAACATGTGGCTAGAGAAGTCATAAAGGGGGAGAGGGTGTTAGTATATGCTGGCTCTGATCATGCCAAATGGGTAACCAACAGCATTAGAGCCACTCTGGGATATCCACCCTTATGTGATGATGATAATGTGGCTGAGTCAGGTGTGCAACCAGCTCTACTTGAAGGTGATCAACCTGAGGTTGCCCAAGTTATTTACCCCCCTGCAGATATTGAAATGATACATCAACAAGTTCAGTCTATGTACAGCCCTCCACAACCAGTTACTAATGTTATTATTGAAAAGGTAGATATGCCAGAAGCTGGTCTGAAAGCTCAAGCAAGATGCTCAATTATCAAAGAAAAGATTTAGAGAGCAGGCAGAGTTAAAACCTGATTTTGAGCAATGGAGCCCCACTTCTAGAAATATCATATTAACTGCCTGGAAAGCTGTAAAAGACCAAGTTCATGAAAGGGGTAAATGGTATAATGAGCAGGAGTGGCAGAAGTATGAGGCTAGGCAAGAAGCTATAGTTCAATACAGAAGGAAGGCTAAGATTGGGAAGCTACCTCCTGATGCTCAGGAGCCTAGCAAGTATTTCCCTAAGCCTTTTCATTACTTTGAAAGGCAAAGGATTAAGGCTGAAGCTCAAAAGAAGGCTGATTTGAAAGGCAAGAAGCTCATTGAAGATACAGAACCTTCTGTGCAGCTCAGATTAAATCAGGAAAAGGAATAGTCATCAAGGAGCCAGCCCAAGCCTTAGTTTAGTTTTACTAGATGTTTCTAGAACTATGTAATTCTTAGTTTTAAAGAAATCTATGTAATCAAGTGTTAAGAAACTTTTTGATATAATAAACAAAACAATGTTCCATGTTCATTTAATTTGCATCCTTATTCTGTGATGATAGCTTATTATTTGTTTTGTTTATAAGATACCCTGTTAAATAATGCTTATACACATCATCATGTTTGTTTATTATAAGTGGTGCATATCATTGACTAAAGGATTATGACTTCTCCAAATAGGGGGAGATTGTTAGGTACATTGGAAAATGTGTACCTGATTTGGAGAAGCCTCACTTAGCTCAATGATATACATCAAGGTGTATTTGATGTTATTTTGAGTTTATATGTGCAGGTTAAGTATTGGCTAAAATGCAGAAAAAAAGTTTCTAAGTCCATGTGTCGACACTTAAGAAAGCATGTGTCGACACTTGGGGAAGCAGTGTCGACACCAGAAGAAACTGTGTCGACACACAGAAGATTATAGTCGACATCAAATGTGTCGACACCGGGAGGCAGTGTCGACACACAGAAGCAGAGTCGACATCAACTGTGTCGACACCTGAAGGCAGTATCAACACACAGAATTCTTAGTCTACATCAACTGTGTCGACACACAGGACTTGTGTCGACACTCAGCAGAGTTTCAATAATGTCGAGTGCTGTGTAGTGAAGAAGTGATTGTGTCGACACAAATAATCAGTGTCGACAAATTCTTAAGAGGCAGTGTCAAGAAGCTGTGTCGACATCAAGGCAGCTATGTCGACATCACCAAAGTCTGTGTCGACACTTAAGTCACATGTGTCGACACATATTGACAGATTGTCTCGACACTTTATGACAGTCAGTCTCGACGCTTTGCTGACAGAGACAAAGGCTCAAGAACTGTTTGAGGACTTGACAGTTGTGAGTTACAACAGGTTTACTGAAGCTGTCAGACTTGTCAGAAGTTAGTTAGAAACCGGATCAGCCGGTTACCATGGATGAAATCTATATATAGATGAATTCAGAAGAAGAAAGATGATGAATTAACATACAACTAACACAACTATTGTAAGATTGATCTCTGATCAAGAAAGTGCAAGTCACAGAAGAAGATCTTCGTGAGAAGATCTAAGAAGACATTCTGAAGTGTTCATCCACTCAGATTTTGTCTAAGGAGAATTCATTCCAGAATTCAGAAGAAACTTCAGAAGGTTTGGGGAGAGAGAGCTCCAGCTGTTTTGAAGTCAAGAAGGAGACAATCACAAGTCTCTTAAGAAGTAGATCCTGAACTAATCTACTAAGTAGATCCAGATCCATATCTAGAATCCAAGAAGGTAGCTGTCAGTCAGTCAACTTCAAAGGAGATCAACCCTACTAAGTTCAGATTCAAGAAGCTTTGAAGAAAGCTAAGAACAGGTTGATTTCAGCCATCAGTCTCATCAAGAAGCTGATCAAGAATTCTCTTATCCTTTCTCTCTCATCAAGGGTAAGAGTCCATCAAATTACTTATCAAATTCTGTAGGATCTTATCAAAGATCTGAGTTGTAAGCCTGTGTTATAAAGGCTGAGTGTAGGAGATTTACATCTCTGAGTGGTAAGGCTGTTTGAGCCTGAGTGTAGGAGAATTGGTTCTCTGAGTTGTAGGTCTTGTGGCAAGGCTGTGGTAGAGCTTATTAGCCTGCTCTGTAGGAGTGTGGATACATTCTGAGTTGTAGGAATCCTTTAGGATTCTGAGCTGTAAGATCTGTGGATCTGAGAAGAAAAGGAAGGAGTTAGGCTGAATCTAGCATATTGCTGGATAGGCGCAGGGGGAAAGTGGATGTACCCAGACCTTGGGGAACCACTATAAATCTGTGTGCAATCTGTGATTTGTGTTATTATAGTTTCTGTTATTGTATGTGCTGTGTTAGTTGTAGAGATATCTGATTTATATTAAAGAACTGAAGTTAAATTCTGCCTTAAGTTAAAACAAGGATAAGAACCTATTCACCCCCCCCCTCTAGGTGTTTAGGTTGTCTTTAAGTTAAAACTATCAGGTACGAAGTGAGCACACATCTTCAATCTGTCTACGATAACCCAGACTGAATCATGCCCTCGAGGAGATCTCGGTAAACCTGTGATGAAATCTATCGAAATGATCTCCCACTTCCAACTCAGAATCTCCAAGGGAGACAACTTGCCTCCAGGCCTTCCATGATTGGCCTTAACCCTCTTATAATCAGAGCACTCAGATACGAACTTGGCTCTATCACCTTTCATCCCAAACCACTAGGCAATCTACTTCGAGTCTTGATACATCTTAGTAGAACTTGTGTGGTAGGCAACACTGGAACCGTGCGCCTCACTGCATAATTTAACTCACAGACTTTCAACATTGGGGATTCAAAATTTGTCGCGGTACTTTAAGGTACTCGCGTCATTGATCGAAAAATCTAGCAACTTACCCTTATCAGTTCTATTATGAAGGTGCAGTACTTCAGGATCGTCCTTTTGATGAAGCCTCGTAAGATAAATCCATGAAGGCTCGGACACCGCCAAACTGTTTGGCGTATCACTACTTCTCACCGAAATGTCCATTAAAAGAAATCCTTCTATCAACAACTCAGCGGAGAGATTGGAAACTTTCCATGTCTTCCTACTTAGAGCGTCGGCTACTACATTATATTTGCCCGGATAGTATCAAATCTCAACCTCAAAATTAGCAATACACCCTAACCATTGCCGCTGGCGCAAATTCAATTCTTTCTGAGTGAAAACATACTTCAACTCTTATGATAAGCGTAAATCATGCATTGCGCGTCGTACAACAGGTGTCTCCACAACTTTAGCTCATAATTCACGGCTGCGAACTCTAAATCATGCGTATACACCATCACTTTTTTTCTTCTTGCATCAGCATGCATCCAAGCCCAACATGAGATGCATTCATAAACACATCATAATCCATGTCCTCCGTAGGCAATGCCAAAAACTGGAGAAATGCATAATCTATTCTTTTGTTCTTGAAAAGCTTCCTCGCACTTCTTGCTCCTAACGAAGGCTGCATTCTCCTGCATTGACTTAAATCCCTAGTCCATTCCATAACAGCAGGTATTTTCTCTAGGTCGACTGAAATCCCAATCTTGTTAACCACTTGAACCAGAAACAAACCCCGAGGAAACCAAAACTCGCACTTGCTCAACTTGGCGGACAACTTGTGGTCCCTCAAAGCCGATAAGGCTAAACGCAGATGCTGGTCATGCACCTCAGTATTGCGGGAATATACCAAAGTGTCGTCTATAACCACAACTACGAGTCGGTCCAGAAAATCTTTGAATACTCTGATCATCATATTCATCAAGGAAGAGGGTGCGTTTGTCAAACCAAACGATATCACCAAAAACTCAAAATGTCCATATCTGGAACGGAAAGCAATCAGTGGGATACCTGATTCACGAATCCTGAACTGGTGGTAGCCTAAACGAAGATCAATCTTTGACAACTCAATGCTACCATGCTACTTGATCAAACACATCATCGAATCTTGGCCTTATAAAACCATTCTCTAGCAAGTCATCCAGCTCACACGGGCCATATGGTACGAGGCTTTAATAATAGGATAAGTACCTGGCTCCAGATCTATGACGAACTCTACGTCTCTCTCAGGCAGAAGACCAGAAAGATTGGCTGGAAAGACAACCTCAAACTCGCGCACCACAGGGATCTCCTCTAAACGAGACAAACTAACCTTGGTCTCCAACACCGAAACCAACAAGCAAAACATCTGGAATCTAAAAGCTTCCAAGCAGATACCGCATAAATAGATGGGGAGACCTGGCGCGGATAATTATACTCTATCGAATCGGCAAAAACTAGGAAGTCATATATAGACTCGCACAATATTAATACTTTGGCCCCACAATACCCAACCACCAGATGGAAACTCGACACGAAGCACGTGCCATAAAATCGAGGGCTAAACAAGGGTCCTAGCCACAAACGAGTGGGTAGTACCGGAAATCTTCCTAAACAATCATTCCCGCATTCAAGGAAGCGAATACTAAAACTATAAATACCACTAACAATTAAGACTAGACGTGGACCTAACCTGATATTACTTTGGTAGAAGTCTGAGCTTCTTCTTATGATAACACATTCAGCTTTCCTTTTCCTTTGTCCAATTGTTGCGGCGGTGGCAAAGCCCGAGGTGGAACTTGCTGAATAACGGGCTGGGGCTGTGGGCACTTTGTCTTAATATGCCCCTTCTGTCCACACTGAAAGCAAACCTTATCCTTTAACCAGCAACGGGCAACATTATGCCCCTTCTTCTTGCACAAAGTACACACTGAGTCCCTCTTAGGAGCACCCTGAATCGCATGAACCTACTCCTTCTTCTGAGCTCCAATTCTCTGGTAACATCTTTCGAAAGGGTGGCCCGGTCGGCCACAAAAACTACACACTTCCTTACTCCTCTTCCTTGGAGCAGCACCGGATACCTGGGTGTTCTTACCCTCATCGGACTTCCTCTTGTCCTTCCTTAGTATTATGCCCTGATCCTTAGCATATCCCGCAGACTCAACTTTAAGGGCAACTTCCACTGTCCTCTCATTCGTCTCGAACTAGTAAGTATTGTCGTACTGCTAAATGTCATTTAGGAGGCCACCCAAGAAACCTTTGACTCTGCACTCTTCAACAGCTAACAATCTAGAAGCAATCTTATTTAATTTGCTGATCTCGCTCTCATTCTCCACCACTGCGGGGGTTTGCTCACTAGGCTGCCATCCTAAGGTGGCATCCAACAATGTCCGTAACTGCGCTTGAATCACCACAATCAAGCCTGACATTGTCTCCATGCTCTAGCGCAGTTCTACAATACCGCCTCATCCTACACACCTGACGACTCACCCTCAAGCTGGGGAGTCGACCTTGTTGCATCACGCTCAAGCAACATTCTAATAAAATAATAAACTGCTAATCAAAACCTAGCTTAACGGCTAGAACTCAAACGACACAGTACAGACAAAACATACTTAAGTATTAGCTTCAACTGCTAACTTGCTGTGGGATTTTTCAATAATAATGTTATGCTTAACCTAGGATGATTCACCATCATCACACTAACTCATGTGCTTAGACCATGAATGCATGAATTTATATTCCTTTTGACTCAAAACCATGTGTGTACATATGTCATCATGTAAATCTTTAGCTTGGCACATTGTGCTTATGCTATGTTATGCTATACATGTTGTGTTATGCATTCTAAAAAGGTCTTAATGCATGTTATGAGCGGCATACACATGTAAATGTTATGCATCCCATACTACATGACATTACATGCAATGAAAAGAGAAAATGTGTTAATGGGCATTCATGTGGTGAGGTTATGCATCACATACTACATAACCCTCACATATTGTCACCTATGGTGGATCTATATACAAACACATATTATGCATCACATACTACATAATATGCCCCACAACTTCTTGTCATGCATATGAGTGTAGTTCTCATGCTTCAGCCAAGACGTATTGATGACACCTCGGTGTGTGTATGATATGACACTAAACTACAAACACTAACAAGGGAAGGTTGCCTCCTCATCTTTGTGAGGTGGTTTATTCCTTATTTCCTTTATGTATAGACATACATACTCACCAGTGGGTTCGTGTCAGGTTGTTGACGTCCACTGGTGGTTTTCCTTGTGATGCTAAGTATGTGACTTAAACTGCTAGTTTTTGCCTATTTTTGAAGGTTGTCTACTTGCTCTCTGGGATTGTTTTATGCTATGGTGCATGTTAGATATTTTTAACTCATAAAACCCCTACCAATATTACTTCATACATGTCATATTTCTTAAACTAAAGAACTATTTTCTAAACTAACATAAAGACTATCTTCATACTATACTAAACTTAGAGTCTTGCATACTATGAGTTGTCCTTCGTGGACGTTTACGCTCATGTAGGATGTCAAACCATCTTAACTAAAGTATTTTTCCGCAGCGTATAATTATATTTTACTCGTGTACTAGTTGATCCACTGTGCCGAGGGATACGTCCATCTAATTTGAATGATTTTCTTCATAATAACTTATGAATTCTGTATAACTTGTTTAGGTTTGTGCCTTGCAAGAGCGTCTGCAGTTATCCCATGCATGGCGTGGCATCACGGCACGTATTTTCTCTTACTCTGATATAATTTTATTGCTGAGAAAATGTGGGTTGTGACTGTTGGTATCATAGGGAGGTTGATCTAGGCGAGAGCAGTCCAAATCTAGACTCAAACCAGAATTTCGAATTCTAAACCTCAAGAAATCGGCGGCCGGAAGCTCCAAGTTTTCCGTCGCCCTCTTTCTTATACAAGAAGCTAGCCGTCCTTTTTGGGGAAGATGAATGGGATAAAACTAAAATAAACTATATATAAAGTCTATTCACTCACAACTCAAGTAATATATTATAACTTAAGTAATATAGAACTCAGTCATTATAGATTAAGCTAATAATAAAATAAGTCATTCATATAACCTAATAGCCACTTACAGTCACTTATATTATGATAGTAAATATAATAACAGTTATTATAATAATAGCTTATATACTAACTAATATAATTATATATTACATTAGTTACTTATTTTAAACCACACAGCCATACAGCACAAACAATTAACATGATATAATATTATATCAGTTAATTAAAATAAAACGTCAAAATGACGCGAAGACCGAACAACCTCGGAATTCGACGAAATTCACCCCGTGGCTAAATACCCATACTACGAATCTAATGGCGAAGTCGGAATCAACATCTGACAAACAAAACTCGGGCTAACACCTCCCGAAGACAAAACACAAGCATTCTCGAAGAGGCTCCACCGAGTCGCCAAAACAGACTCCGGCTCGCTAGAGAATCTTGTCAACAGGCTATAAACAAGCCACTAAGAAATACTAAAGAGCTAAGACCACGCTCTAACAACAGCACAAGCCGGAAATGCGTCAACGTAATACCAAATAAAGATTAAATAATCTCAGAAAAATTGGGGGCATTACACATCATGCCCTGCTTATTTGGTAACAAGTTCAAATGCTTTACAATAATTTGAATCTACAAATGAGGCAAATGATTGATACGGCCGCGGGAGGGGGGGTACTCTTAATAACAAAAACCCTGAGGCTGCTCAGGAGCTTTTCAAGGAGATGACCACGAATGTTTATCAGTGGAATGCGCCGTGGTTACGCCCTAACAAGCCGACTAGACTCTTTGAAGTCGAGTCCACCACTAGCTTAACACTTCAAGTAGAACATCTTACTAAGCAAGTGGAGGAGATATATGCTTCCTCTGCCACCAATTGGACTAATAATAATAATTTTTATAATAATTTTATCGAAAAACATGCGCACTACATGGGAAATTCATATTGCCCTTCCATTAGCCCGATTAATAATATTCCGTTCAATAATAATTATAATCCGAGTTTAAAGAATCATCCTAATTTCTCATGGAGAAACCCCAATAATGCTTAACCCTCACCCCACATGAATCTTTCTGGATTCGCACTGCGATCACCACCACAAATGCCCTCTTCAATTGAAGAGGTCTTCAGTAATACATGTCTCTAACTAGTCCAATATCTGGAATCTCACCAGATCCATTAAAAAAATAGAAAATCAAATTGGACAGCTCGCTAAGAAGTTTTCCGAACGCCAACAAGGAGCTTTGTCGTACAACACCGAGCCCAACCTACGAGAGAGTGCCAAGGCAATAACCATTCACAGCGAAAAAGAGGTAATTTCTTCAAATTTGGTTCAGCCTGAGGTAAACATGTCATCTTAACCTCCGCAAATTATTTATTCTTCTGCTTTAGCTCCGCGCAATATTAATAATTTTTTAATTCCTTATCCTTCTAAATTTAAAAACGAGCGTAATGAGGAGCACTATAAAAAATCATTGATACTTTAAAACAAATTCATTTCAACATGTCATTCTGGAAGACAATTTCTAATGTGCCAAAATATGTGAAATATCTCAAGGAATGCTCGACGGTTTTATTAAACAAATTGCCGAAAAAATTGAATGATTCAGGACGGTTCTCCATCCCGTTCTTATTCGGCAATTTGCTAATAAAGCACGTCTTAGCCGATTTGTGTAACGCCCCTGAATTTTTGATAATTAATTTTGATCTTCTTTTGGCGTAATAATGACGTAAGGGCGTTACGTTAACGCGAAGTTAACGGTGCATTGTCATTAGTGTGTTTCCGTGTCCGAGTTGGTCTTAATCCAAATCTTCAAATGAAATGCTAAGTTACTTATATATCATATTATATATATACGTATAATTTCTATGTAAAATCCAGCCCAACCCTAGGAATTAGGTTTTTTCTGTCTTTTTTCTTCTTGTTCCGCCGAACCAGAGCACGAGAGGGAGAGGGAGATCATCTTTTCGGGATCTTTGTAACAGCCGTTGTGGGAGCTCTAGTATACAGAATCTTCGACAGAATATAGATCTGGAAAGCCCTCGCTGAGATCTACGTGTGTCCGGTGAGTATTTCCAATTTCGTAGATTTTTGACATTGGAGTGAGTAGTCCTAACTTTTGTTTTCATCCAAATCTTTCCAGATTTTTATTGTCCTGGTTCTCTTTCGGCCGATCCTTGGCGTGGAGTGTTTAGGAGGCTGGAAATCGGAAGATTTAAGGTAAGTGGTGGACTATCCCTCTTGCTTAGTCTTCTTTTAGTTCCTTCTTCTCTTTTCTTTTAAATTTCTAAGACCCAATGATATTGTTTTTGCTTTACTGGTGTTGGTCTTTCTGATTTCTTACAGTTTCAGTTTGTCTTTAGTTAAATTCGTCGAGTGGTCGAGTCAAATTCGTCGAGTAGTTATGTATAGTTTGTCGATTTCGTCGAGTGGTTACGTCAAATTCGTCAAGGGGTTACATCAAGTGCGTCGAGTGGTTACGTCGAATTCGTCGAGTGTTATCATAAATTCATTGAGTTATTACGACAAGTTCGTCGAGTGATCACGCCGAATTCATCGTATGGTCTCAACGAATGCGTCATGAAGGGCTGCTTTTGCTTGAAATTTCTGGTTTTTGTATTTCCTTGTGTCGTCGTGATGACCCATTGTCAAGTCTTGTGCGGTGGCAGTTTTTGTTATAATATTATTTGGACTGTGGATGTTAGTGAAATATACCACCGCCACAATGCATGTTTGTGAATCATTACATCTGGTGGCTTTGTTATGAACTGTTGGGTTGGGTTGGATGGATGACCATCACAGTGCCTTTTGTTATTTGGATGACCACCACCCGGTGGCTTTATGTCAGAGTGATCTTTGATTGTTGTTGTTTCACAGTTATTTTCGTTGGGTTGGTAATTTTCTTAAGCTTATTAACCTTTTAATCTCTATTTGAGCTGGCTTTTGCACCTTTTGTGCTGAGACATTCTTTTCTTTTTGAATACCTCGGGTTCGAACAAGTAGCAGTTAGAGCTGACCGAGTTCGTTTCTACTAGGCTTTAGTAGCTGATTTTCTTTCCTCTCATCAATGAGAGGTAGTCTGTTGTTTTTTCTTGACTTTGTAGTGTATCTCAGATTTTTACTGTTGATACTATGTGTTCGTGTCAGATTTTTGGAGCCCATAGCATAGTTCTTTATGTGTTAGACTATTTATTTATTGTTTCTGCTACTTCTATTAATCTGTTGTTGATGTCTTGCTCTCTAGGAAGGTTTTATATTAGGATGCATAATAACTATTTTATATGTATAAAAATATGCACCTTTACACATACTCATAACATTTTTTTCAATTAAACGTCACCCTATTTTGAAGATCTAAACAACACTTTTCCTACTTATACTAAATTTAGAAACTTGCATATCATTAGCATATTGTTGGGTCTTCATGCTTATGTAGGATAAAATGAATTAAACTCTATATTTTTTGCTGCGTATATACATTTCTACTTGTGCATTAGTTGATCCACTGAACCAAGGGATACGGTCTTTGAAACTTTAAACTTAAATCATGTTCTTTAACAAAAAATTATGTCTTTTATGAAAATAAATGAAGAGACCGATCTGCCTGAGCGTCTGCAGTTGTCCCCTGCACGGCATGGTATCATGACGTGTATTTTCGCTCACTCTAAAAATATATATAAATATTGAGAAAATACGGATTTTGACAGTTGATATCAGAAGCAGGTTGATTTGGTTTGTTAGACAGGCTAGTTGAACAGCTATTTTTAAGCTAGATTTAGAACAAAAGACTTTAAGATAATAGACCTTGAAGCTTTAGTTTCTTCTATTGTTCTTGTTGATGGTAAGTTTTTGGAGCAGCCCCTGAACAAATTAATATTCTGGTAGAATAGGTTAGGTTTTTATCCTCCTTGATCTTCTTCTATAGCAATTGGAAGAAGATCTAGCTTTGAGTCTTGATTGACTCTCTCTTGTTCTTCTGAAAGCAAACCAGGAAGAACTAACTTGCTCCCAATGCGCCTCTTTAGGTTTTGCGATTGACGACAGCACGTGGTCGAATGCTTGGGTATTGTTCAATTCCCCTAGCATATCTTCTTTTATACTTTTGACTTCTACAACAGTCCTAGATTACGTCTTGTCATCGGCATGGACAAGAATAGAATAGTCTATCCTTACTTTATACATCAGCACCAATTTGAATCCCGCCACTCTTTACGGGCTCAATGGAAATATTTATCACGTCTTCACTATCGTTGAGTAAAGTCTTCTTTCTCAGTAGTATCGGCCTTAGCGCTGAGAAATGATTCATTCAGCTTCTTCTACACGATATTATTCAGTAGAGACTTCATTCTCAACGATATGTCAACGATATAGTGGACACTGTTATACCTACTCGGCGGTATAGTGGATGTTGCTACACCTACTCAGTGGTATAGTCCATCTTTGCTCTAAACTTGTTTTAGAGTCAACAGTTACATACTACCGCTTGTACACATTGTCCTTCATCAACCTAATGTTTTAGGATGCATTTGGGGAAAGGGAAGGAATCTGACTTAGTCAAATTAACTACTGGTTTGTTGATAAACCATCCCTACGCCCAAGAGCCCCGACCGCAGCATTTCCCGCAATACAAGACCCAACCAGAGATCGATGAGATGGAGATGAAGATGCCCACAGTCATGGACCTTGTCCGTAACCTCGTAGTGGTAGTAAAGGAGTTACTGAGAGATGTGAGTTCTTGCTTCTATTCTATGCTCCTCACTTTGTCATAAGGGTATGCATTAGTACTAGTCATAAGGGAAAATTTAGCCCTAGTCTTCTGCTGTAACATAAATCTTTGACATATATATGAAAAAGTGATTTGGACTTCATTTTTGTCTATTATCTTTTGTTATAGAATGGTATTACTGTGATGTAATGATAGCTCGACTTACAGGAAAAGTGTCATATGGTGGAGGTTAGCTCATTTACTAAAACTATTATATGGCAACTGCCCTAAGCATAAGAATACCCTCAGTCATGAACAATTAGCGGGAGGGTTCTTATAGGGAGGAGCGACGCCCCCTGCTCAGCAGATTTGCAGGTCTTCAAATAAATTGTGAAAGTGATGATAGATACAACTCTAGAGGGGGGGTGAATAGAGTATCAAAAATTAGGAACCCTACTCAACTCCCTTAGAGTTAATTTGCGGAATTAGTTAATAGATATTGATAACCCTAGAGCCTAACACAAAGTGTTAGTGCACAAGAGAGAGCTAACTG
The DNA here is from genome assembly GCA_039513925.1 of Platanthera zijinensis. NCBI lineage: Eukaryota > Viridiplantae > Streptophyta > Magnoliopsida > Asparagales > Orchidaceae > Platanthera > Platanthera zijinensis. The sequence continues at coordinate 190,329,964 of CM077080.1, read as the reverse complement.
TAATTACAGTTAAGCTTGGAAATCCTATCACAACAACTAGCAATCCTAGTTATTTCTACTCACAGCCACAGTACAATGAATTAAACAAGCCAGACGACACAAGAATTTATAGTGGTTCCCTCTAAATAGGTACGTCCACTCTTCTACACCAAACTGGTAGGAATTCACTACAGGTTTTTGTTCAGGTGCCCTGCCACCAACTGATCTGCTTCAGGTAGATCAAGTAGACCCTTTGAGCTTTTGATCAGGAGCTAAAATATCCAACACAGGTTTTTGATCAGGTGTCCTGCCACCAAGAGTTCACTTTTGAAGGGAGTAATAACCCTTTGTACAGGAGGTTGAGAGAGTTAAGGCTTCTTCTCTATTGCAAATTAGAGAAGCTAGTGGATTGCACAGAGCAAGAAGCTCTAAAGAATCAAGGCTCCCCCTGGCTTAGAGAATATCCAGGAAGGAGTCTTGCTTCAGGGTGCAGGAAAACTCTTCTGAACTAAGACAAAGAATTGTCTTAAGGTTCTGAAGGAGAGCTTGAAGAAGACTCTTGATTGTTGAATACATTGTCTTCAAGCAGCAATCTTCTTCTTCTTCTTCTTCTAAAGGCCTCTGAGTGAATGTCTTCCTGTAAGCAGGATGAACTCAGGATGAAGAAGAATGCAGAAGAACTTTGAACTTCTCAGTTGAATGTGAATTTCTGAGAGCTGTAGAAGCTTGAGCTTTCTTGAGTGCTTTTGAATATGTTTCTCTCTTCTATTAACTCCTGGGTTCTGTGTATATGATCTTCTTTCAAAGAAGGTTCTTTATATATCAGCCTTTCAGCAAGCAACGGCTCTCTTCCATTTGAGTTTGAATCTTTGTCTTCTTCTGGAATCAGCAATCTGGGCTGCAAAAAGCATAAAGCAAAAACAGAAAATCCTGCAGACAACATACTATAAGAGGATAAAGCTTTCTAAGAAGCTGCATAAACCAATCAGATAAGAAGGGGCTAGAAAAAGTCACATCAGAAAGAACTCTTTACAGCCAGAAAAGACTTTCTGAGTCTAACGGCTATAAAGGACAGCTTGGCAGATAAAACAGAAAATACATTTCAACTAATAAGACAAAACACTTTGTCAGATAAAGATTGGCTCATGCATAAGAATGGAGCAGATATTGCATGGAAACTTTATAGCATACATTAACTGAAAAATATGCCAAATAAATGTATAAATAATTAATCATATAATAAATAGGACAAAATATTAAAGACATACAGCAAAACGTCGAACGACCCTCGGAGATCGTCGAACGACGCCAGGAGATCGTCGAACTATCAAACAGATAGTCGAACGATACAGATAGTCGAGCTATCAAATAGATAGTCGAGCTACCGCAGCAGATAGTCGAACTATCAGGATAGATAGTCGAACTATCAGATAGTCGATCTATCTAGGACAGATAGTCGAGCTATCAAGCAAAACAGATAGTCGACCTATCAAACAGATAGTCGAACTATCACACAAAACAGATAGTCGACTTATCAAAACAAACTAGATAGTCGAACTATCAAAGAAAACAGATAGTCGACCTACCAGCGCAAACAGATAGTCGAACTATCAGATAGTTGAACTATCCAAGCAGATAGTCGAACTATCAAACACAACAGATAGTCGACTATCAAGACAGATAGTCGAACTATCAAGCAACAAAGATAGTCGACTTATCAAACAGATAGTCGAACTATCAGATAGTTGAACTATCCAAGCAGATAGTCGAACTATCAAGAAAAACAGATAGCGAGCTATCAAACAGATAGTCGAACTATCAAACAAACAGATAGTCGACCTATTAAACAGATAGTCGAACTATCAGATAGTTGAACAATACAAGCAGATAGTCGAACTATCAAGAAAAACAGATAGTCGACTATCGGATAGTCGAACTATCAGAACAGATAGTCGACCTATCAAACAGATAGTCGAAAACAGATAGTCGACCTATCAAACAGATAGTCGAACTATCAGACAGTTGAACTATCCAAGCAGATAGTCGAACTATCAAGATGTCTGGTACGTCGAGCGGGGTTCGACGATATTCCACAGAACGTCGAGCTAACAAGAGTTGAACTAACTCAGAGATAGACGATCTGCTCGAACGTCGAACAACTGATAGACGATCGTCGATCAGTCGATAGACGATAGTCGAAGCGACGTTCGACTATAGTCGAACAAAAAACCTACTTAACCTAAATTCTCAATTCTGGATAAGACGAGGACTCTAAATCTAGAGCAAACTAGACTCCTAACCTTTGACCATAGATAAATCTTGAGTCAAGAGCACAGAAAGAGAGGACTGAACTCAAATCAAACTACGGTACCAACAATCTCCCCCTATTTGAGTTAAGTCTCTCAACAACAAAAAAATAAAACTTATTACTGAAAATAGCAATAAAGTACATGAAGGGAAAAATTTAAGCAGATAACATCATTATCAATCAGATAAGTAAATAACTGTCAATCAAACTATTTTAGAATCTTTAGGTCAGGAACAGAAGAACTAGAGACAAAAGTAATCTTCCTAGCGGGATCTGATTCCTTCTTGACAACTTTAGATCCTGTTTCCAAGAATTTAGCTCTGAGCCTGGGGACAACAGCTTCAGGATGTTTTTCCATGTATTTTGGATCAAATATCTCAGGTCTTGGAATTTTTCAAGCTTTCTTTCTATATGGACATCGTAGTAATCCTCAGTGTCTTTACCTTCGGCTTTGCTTTCTGATTTGGGCTGCTCCACAAGCTCTTGAAATCGAGCCATTCTGAAATAGGATCAAGCTTTCTCACATTTTCATATACATGGGCTCTGGAGAAGCAGCATCAGCTATTTTATCTAGAATAACATTAGAATAAAAACTTAGCAAAAGCAAACTTGCTAGAATTTTTAAAAATAAACTTTTACCTTTTGAAACACTTTCACTTGATCTCAGATTGAACTGGAGAGAGGAGGTGGGGGAAAAAGTTGGTTTTGATAAACACCTCCTTCACTGGTCCTTTACATCAGCATCATATCTTTGGTAATCAGATTGCGTTTTGCCTTGATATCCTTGAGAACTTTGATGACTGGTTGGGGCTGAGCAGAAGGATTTTTTGCAGATTATGTTTCCAGAGGCTCCTGCACCGGGAGGTGGAGGAGGAGGACCTTGGGAGTCCATCTTGGAGCAGGATTGTCATACCTCTTTGTTCTCTTCCTTTTCTTTTTGCTGATTCTTAGAAAATGACATCCAATGTTGAAATCTTTGATTTAGGTCAATACCTTCAAATATAGTAGGGAACATTATTTGTTTGGAGGTGGAAGGAGGAGCAGCTTTCCTTTTCTTAGCTTTGCAGATTTCTTTTTCTTGATTTTCAGATTCATCAGAATCATCATCATCCTCAGAATTTGATGATGGAGGGATCATAAGGATCATACGCTTCTGAGACAGCTCTTTCCTTCTCTTTTAAGGCAACTCTTTCTAACTCTTCTTTCAGGGCATCCATGTGCCAGAAGAGTCTAAATCTAACCAGGAGTGTCATCCCAGATAGACTTTTCAATTGAATTTCTCTTTCTCTTGTTCATCAGCAACTGTCATGGGGACTCTTAATTCCTGCAGCGCTTGCTTAACTTGAGAATCATCTTGAACAGCCTCAGGATCATCTGAACACATAGGTTCTGGATCAGTATTGATCACTTGGAGCAGCCACAGAAACAAGCTATTTACTTGGCATCTAATCTTCTTTAATAATATCTGTAGTATTATGAACACAGATCTGCTAAATGACATCGTATCATTCCTTCTAGGTATTCACCAGCAAGCAAATAAATTGAGTAAAAAGGGAATACCTTCAGAATTTTCCTTTGAATGTCCTAACTCCCATAATTCAGATATTTAGTTATGATCCTTAGGATCGTAGGAGAGGTTATATGACTTTCACCAATTTCTGATAGCAGGATTCCATCATTGATACCAGGGGACTGGAGCATTCTTATAGAGCAATCTCTTCTTTGGAACAATTTCTTCCTCAGCTGGAGCAACCACCCTTCCTCAGCTTATAGTTACCATCAGCTGGAACAATCTTTTTCAGCAGGAGCTGTCTCTTCCTATCATCTTTCTTCTGCAATCTGCTTGAGGATCTGGCTGGGCAGACAAGGGAGCCAAGAGGCAGATCAGAGGCATCTTCATAAAGCATCTCCCCCTGCCTGATTTCAGTAGAAACTGAAACCGGGCCCCTAGATGAAGAGGGCTCAGCAGATTTTGAAAGGGCTTGGATAGGCAGTTAGAAGAGATGGAGGAAACAAGAGGAGCAATTGCCTCTTCAATCATGATTTTGATTGAAGGAGTAATTAACTCCAGGATGCTAGAGATGAAGGCTGGGGTGATTTCAAATGAAGGTGGGGGAATCACAGAAGATGGATGATCAGCAGGGATGGTGTGTTCTTGATGAGATGGAGAGTGAACTGGAGAATGCAGCAAGAAGCAACATGATCGGAATGAAGAATTGGAGACTGAGGAGGAGTGGATAGCTCAGAAACCAATAAATCAAAACTAGGATGAGATATCCTAGCAAGATGATGACGGAGAGGGGATGCTGGTGGTGATGCATGGAGAATTGTGGAGGAATCAAGAAGAAGAGATGTAGAAGATGAAACTTCAACTGAAGTAGATGGAACTGAGGTAGATGGTAGCACTTCAGTAGAGGTTGAAGGTAATGCAGATGAGATGGAAGGAAAGGAGAGATTGGCTGAGCCTGCTTCTTGAAGGAGGGGAGTGACTGAAGCAGTCCTTGTGCTCTCTGATGCAACTGGAGCTACCCCTGCAGGAGCGGGCTTCAGGAAGCTCCTTTTCCACTTGACAAACATGGTCGGGTCCATCTTTTTGCTGGCATTTATTGAAGTAGAAACTGAGACCAATAGATGGGGATATTTCTCCTTTAGAAAAATCTCAACCACCCTACCCAGGGTGACTTCCTTCTTGCTATTATTTTTCCTTATCAAATCAAACAAAACTCCTGCCCAGTTAATCTGCTTCTTGTTCACGATGGCACACATTAGGGCAAACTGTTGCCTGGTAATATTATCATGGGCAGAGTGCTTTCCCAGTAGCACTTTTCCGACTAGTTCAGCAAGGAACTTAATCTTCAACGGAAAATTCACCTTTAACAGCTTAGAAGGAATGCCGTCGGCATGTCCTAATTCAGTCAACATTCTCCCAAACTCTGAGGTATCTTGCTCATAATCTTCTTCCCCATTTAATAATCCAAAAATTTCAGTTAAAATGGTGGGAGTCAAAATTACCTCTTCTCCGCCTATCGTTCCGGTCATAGAGTCGTCATTTGAGGACGAAGTGAACGCCCATTCTTTAATCTCGGGAATGTTTATCTTTATTCTTGTTGACATGAGCTTTTTCAATCCTTGATCTTTGCATAGGTTGAGGATTTCCACTATTGCAGACTCGCAGCAGCTGAAGGAGTCAAAGTCCACACTGAAGCCAGCATCGAACTTTACTACGGACAGGAGGGCTGGAGCAATCGCCATCGAAGGGGGGTTGGAGAAGACGAGAAAGACGGCGAAGGCGAAACGGCAGAAATCGCGAGACAGAGAGCAAGCAGAAAGACGGAATGCAAGAAGACGCTCTCCGTCGACGATAAAAAGAACGATCTCTTAACCTAGGTCGACCATCGGTTTTATATTAAACCAACAATAGTCGATCTATTTTAAAAGATACTGGAGATGATGGTCGAACGGTCGTTCGACGATCGTTCCTGAAGCAGAGTAGTCGATCAATCGTTTGACTATTTCTGTCTTCACAAACAACAAGTTGTCATCAACCATAGATCGACGATAAGCTCGACCTGTTCGACGATCTTCGAACGTCGGTCAACGATCTTCGAACGTCGGTCAACGATCTTCAAGCAGATAAGCTATCATCAACCATAGGTCGACGATAGGCTTGATCCGATCGACTATCTTCGAACGTCGTTCGACGATCTTCAAACAGGTTTCAACACAGGCAGACGTCACACTTAGTCTCTTCCATTAATCATGTCTAGTTGAACCAAAAAGAACAGATGCTTCTGTTCATCTAAGGGCTTGGTGAAAATATCACCTCTCTGAAGGTCAGTGGATATGAACTCAAGACTGATCTTGTTCTTTTCCACACAATCTCTCAGGAAATGGTGTCTAATCTCAATGTGCTTGGTTCTAGAGTGGTGCACAGGATTTTGTGCAATTGAGATAGCACTGGTACTATCACACATGATTTTTGTGTTCTTGTATGTGTACCCATAATCCAAAAGCTGGTTTTGAATCCACAGGATCTGTGAACAACAACTAGCAACTGCTATATATTCAGCCTCTGCAGTTGAAGTTGAGACAGAAGCCTGCTTCTTACAGAACCAAGAGACCAATCTCTCTCCCAGGAACTGGCAAGTTCCTGAGGTACTTTTCCTGTCAACTCTACAGCCAGCATAATCAGAATCAGAGTATCCAATTAATTCAAATTCTGACTCAGCTGGGTACCATAGTCCTAGATTTGGACATCCCTTCAGGTATCTCAAGATTCTCTTGAGAAGAATCAGATGAGATTCATTGGGTTTGACCTGGAACCCAGCACATAGGCATGTAGCAAACATTATATCTGGGCTACTTGCAGTTAAATACAATAGGGAACCAACAATGGCCCTATAATTCTTTTGATCAACAGGCTTTCCCTGATCATCAGAATCTATAACTACATTAGTAGCCATAGGTGTATGCATTGCTGAAGCATCAGCCATCCCAAACTTCTTTACCAATTCCTTGGCATATTTGGATTTGGAGATGAAGATGTCATCAGCATCTTGCTTTACTTGAAGACCAAGAAAGTAAGACAGCTCACCCATACTACTCATCTCAAACTTAGAATGCATCAAGTCAGAGAACTTTTAGCACAGTTTGGGATCAGTGGAACTAAAAATAATATCGTCTACATACACTTGAACTAACAGGATTGTGTCCTTGTGGTGCTTGACGAAAAGGGTTCTATCAACTACTCCCCTAACAAAGTTGTGCTCTAACAGGAAACTAGCTAGAGTCTCATACCAGGCTCTGGGTGCTTGTTTGAGTCCATAAAGAGCTTTTTGCAACTTGAAAACAAGTGAGGGCTGAGTTGAAGAAACAAACCCGGGTGGTTGTTCAACAAATACCTTTTCCTTTAGCTCACCATTTAGAAAGGCACTTTTGACATCCATCTGAAAGACCTTAAACTTCATATAGGCTGCATAGGCTAGAAAGATCCTTATTGCCTCTAGCCTTGCAACAGGAGCAAAGGTTTGGTCATAATCTATACCTTCCTCCTGTCTGTAGCTCTGAGCTACAAGCCTAGCTTTGTTCCTTACAATAATTCCATTTGCATCCAACTTGTTTCTAAACACCCACTTGGTGCCTATGATCAGTTGGCATTTAGGTCTTGGAACCAAAGTTCATATTTTACATCTTTCAAACTGATTGAGTTCCTCTTGCATAGCAATGATCCAGTGGGGATCTAGCTCAGCATCTTTAATGGTGAGGGGCTCAATCTGTGAAAGGAAACAAGCATGCATCACATCCTGTCTTAATTGATGTCTTGTTTGAACACCAGTTGATATGTCTCCAATCACTTGAGATGTAGGATGATCTCTAAGTGTGACAACATCAGTAGGTGGGATGTGATCTTCAGCAATAGTTGGGATTAATTCCTCAGGAGGAATTTGATCTACTATTGGTGGTACAGCAACAGTTTCTGCAAAGTCTTCATCACTGTCTGATTCAGTGATATGAAGAGTTGAAAGATGGAGAATCTCTTGAGTGACATCTTTAGTAGATTCTGGTACCTGCAATGAACTTGAGGAAGGGGAAGTTTCCTTCTCCTTGTAAAACATCTGAGATTCATCAAAAGACACATGCACAGATTCCTCAATTTTAGAAGATGATTTATTAAATACCCTATAAGATTTGCTTACTTGGGAATATCCAAGAAAAATTCTCATTGAAGCTTTTGCTTCAAACTTTCTAAGGTATTCTTTATTATTGTTATGAATGTAAACTACACAGCCAAATACTCTAAAATAATTTATTTTAGGTTTCTTTCCTTTAAGCAACTCATAAGGAGTTTTACGCTTAAGTTTGTGTATAAGACTTCTGTTCAGCACATAATTAGCTGTGCTAACAGCTTCTGCCCAATAGGAAAGAAGCATGTTAGCATCTGCCAATAATGTACTAGCAGCTTCAATCAGGGTTCGATTTTTCCTTTCAACTACCCCATTTTGTTGGGAAGTTCTAGGAGCTGAGAAGCTATGTTTGATACCTTCTCTCTCACAGAATTCTTGCATGAGAAGAGAGTCAAACTCAGTACCATGATCACTTCTGATCAAGGCCACATGAGCAGAGTACTCAGTCTGCACACATAATAGAAAATCTGTAAGGGCTTTGAAGTTATCAGCCTTAGTTTTCAAAAAGAACACCCAAGTGAACCTAGAGAAGTCGTCTACAATTACTAAAGTGTAATACTTCCCTCCTAGACTCTGTACATTTATTGGGCCAAAGAGGTCCAAATGTAATAAATACAGGATTCTAGGTGAATCACTTTTATTTACAGATTTAAATGAATTCTTGGTTTGCTTGCGTAATTGACAAGCCTTACATAGGCTCTCCTTCTTGTAGGGGCAAGAAGGTAAACCTCTAACAAGGTTGTATTTAGATAACCTAGATATGTTCTTGAGGTTAACATGGCTAAGCCTTTTATGCCATAAAGTGTTGTTATTTGTTACTTCATTAAATAAGCAGATTTCAGAATGGGTTGAATTAAAATTTACTAAATAAATATTACCTTGTCTAATACCTACTAACACAACATTACTATTTAAAGTAATATTACAAAGAGTGTTAGTGAATGATACCTGATATCCTGCATCACATAACTGACTTACTGAGATAAGGTTATGCTTCAGTCCAGTTACATATGCAACCCTCTTGAAAGTTACTGCTCCAATGATAATCCTACCATATCCTTCAGTTTGACCACAGCTAGAATCCTCAAAGATCACCTTTGGTCCAAGCTTGGCCTTGAACTTTGACAGATTTTCTCTATTCCCTGTCATATATTTGGAGCAACCACTATCCAAATACCACTTGTCCTGAGTGATAGGATAGGTCTTCACCTGCAGTGAGTTAAGTTAAACATTGTGGACCCAGGTAACCTTGGGTCCATTATTCTTCACATAATGAAAACTAGAAATAAAAGAATAAGCAGGTTGGGGTTTATAACCTAAAGGGTAAGATCTCCTAGGTGGGATGCTCCATGCAGTTAATGGGTCCACAAACCTAGGGTTTCTATTCATATTCAGGTTTCTAGGGTTCTGATTATAATTTTGAAATTCATGTTGAAAACGTCGATCGGCGTTCGACGATGGATGCGCAGATCGTCAAGCTTCGTTCGACCACTGAGCATGCGATCGTCGAGCAGCGTTCGACGCTTTTTGTATTTTCTTAAACTTTTGTTTTCTTTTCTCTCTCTTAGCTTTATTTAAGACTTGATTAACTTGTCTTACTTGCTCAGTGTTCTTTATCCCATCAGCTGAGATAAAGTTCACTGGAGTTGAAAGATGATTTTTAAGAATAATTGGGGGTTCACATGATGAAGCTTCTAAGCCTAGCTTATTATTGTCTGACCTAGTGTTTGACATGCTGGTTATTTCAAGCAACTTAAGGCTTCTACCATTCAGAGATTCTTCTAACCTTTTTGACTTAGCTAATTCATTCTTAAGGAATTTTATTTCTTCACTAGAATTAGTGAGTTCTGCTGTTAACCTAATGTTTTCATTAGAGATAGATTCAGATTCAGCAAGCTTATTTCTAAGGTCCTTAATTTCCTTTTCAGAACTAATTAAATCTAAACACAAAGATTTAAAATCTGATTTAAATTCAGCAGATGTAAAATCGTAAGAAGACAATACCTCATCTTCAGTTGGCATTTCTTCATCAGAATCTGAACTCTCTGCAGCTGAGTGATTGCTGCAGGCATCAATTGTCATCAGGCAAACTTCCTTTGCCTTCTTTTCTTCCTCATCCTCACTGGAGCTTGAGGAAGATTCCTCATCAGAATCGCTCCAGGTTTCAGCAACAAAACCTCTCTCCTTCTTTTTGTTTTTGTAGGAGAAGGGCTTGGAATGCTTCCTGTGCTGTTCTTTTTCCTTCCTTTTCTCTTTATTCTTTTCCTCTGGACACTCTGGTAGAATGTGTCCAGCCTTCCTGCAACCATAGCAAATTATTTCTTTAGCAGGAGAACGATCATACCTTGGTTTATCTTCATATCTTGAAGATTTCTTTCTGAATTCTTTCCTTCCCATCTTGAGAAACCTCTTGGCAAAGAGTGTTATCAGTTCCTCATTGGATTGGCTTCCTTCAGAAGCTTCAGCAGCTTTGAGAGCAAGAGATTGCTCTTTTCTTGTTGGAGTTGGAGTCTTTGCTTCAGCCTCAGCTTCCCTGGTCTTCAGCACTTGCTCAAAGGACTTGAGCTTGCCAAGGAGAGCTTCTGTTGAGATTTCATTTGTACTTCTGGCCTCCTTGATAGGTCAGATCCTCAGATCCCATGTGCTAGGGAAGCACATAAGAATCTTATCATTGACCTTTGTCAATGATATATCCTTGTCAAGAGTCCTCAAGCTCATTGATGATTGAGCTGAGCCGGGTGTACATTACTTCAACTGATTCAGCATCAGTTTTCTTGAAGTTTTCATACTGGGAGATAAGGTTGGACCTTCTGTCCTTCCTTTCATCAGCTGAACCAGCTACAATCTGTTTCAGTGTATCCCACATTGCTTTTGCTGAGGAGCAGTCAGCAACTTTCTGGAATACTTCATCAGACATTGTCTGAGCCAGAATATTCATTGCTTTGGCACCTGCTATCTTTGCCTTTTTGTATTCATCGTTGTAATCTGGAGGAGACACTGCACTCATATCAGTTGATGATGAAGCAGTAGCTGCAGCAGGTGCTCTTAATGGTCCTGTCAAAATAGAAGCAAAAATACTCTCATCAATAGAGTTCATATATAACTTAATCATTGCCTTCCAAATGCTAAACTTAGCTAAGTTGCATGCTGGAGGTCTGGTGCTAGAGTAATCCTTGGACTTGGCCATGAAGTGAATATCTATAAGCTTGGTATCTATTAGGATCTTGTGACTTAGGTGTTAGCCTATACAGTCAGTCAACCTCACTCTGATATCAATTGAAAGTGATGATAGATACCAACTCTAGAGGGGGGGTGAATAGAGTATTCAAAAATTAGGACACCCTACTCAACTCCCTTAGAGTTAATTTGCGGAATTAGTTTATAGATATTGATAACCCTAGAGCCTAACACAAAGTGTAGTGCATAAGAGATAGCTAACTGTAATTACAGTTAAGCTTGGGATCCTATCACAGCAACTAGCAATCCTAGTTATTTCTACTCACAGCCACAGTACAATGAATTAAATGAGCAACACAGACGACACAAGGAATTTATAGTGGTTCTCTCTAAATAGGTACGTCCACTCTTCTACCACCCTGGTAGGAATCCACTACAGGTTTTTGTTCAGGTGCTCTGCCACCAACTGATCTGCTTCAGGTAGATCAAGTAGACCCTTTGAGTTTTTGATCAGGAGCTCAATATCCAACACAGGTTTTTGATCAGGTGTCCTGCCACCAAGAGTTCACTTTTGAAGGGAGTAATAACCCTTTGTACAGGAGGTTGAGAGAGTTAAGGCTTCTTCTGTATTGTTAAACAAATTAGAGAAGCTAGTGGATTGCACAGAGCAAGAAGCTCTAAAGAATCAAGGCTCCCCCTGGCTTAGAGAATATCCAGGAAGGAGTCTTTCTTTAGGGTGCAGGAACTCTTCTGAACTAAGACAATGAATTGTCTTAAGGTTCTGAAGGAGAAGCTTGAAGAAGACTCTTGATTGTTGAATAATTGTTCTTCTTCAAAACAGCTTCCTTTCTTCTTCTTCTTCTAAAGGCCTCTGAGTGAATGTCTTCCTGTAAGCAGGATGAACTCAGGATGAAGAAGAATGCAGAAGAACTTTGAACTTCTCAGTTGAATGTGAATTTCTGAGAGTTGTAGAACTTTCTTTCTTTTTCTATTTCTCTATGCTGCTAAGTGTATATGATCTGGGTTCTGTGTATATGATCTTCTTTCAAAGAAGCTCGTTTTATATGAGCCTTTGCAACGGCTTTAATTTGAGTTTGAATCTTTGTCTTCTTCTGGAATCAGCAATCTGGGCTGCAAAAAGCATAAAGCAAAAACAAATCCTGCAGACAGACATACTATAAGAGAATAAAGCTTTCTAAGAAGCTGCATAACCAATCAGATAAGAAGGGGCTAGAAAAAGGTCACATCAGAAAGAACTCTTTACAGCCAGAAAAGACTTTCTGAGTCTAACGGCTATAAAGGACAGCCTGGCAGATAAAACAGAAAATACATTTCAACTAATAAGACAAAACACTTTGTCAGATAAATATTGGCTCATGCATAAGGAATGGAGCAGATATTGCATGGAAATAATAGCATAAATTAACTGAAATAATATGCCAAATAAATATGAAATAAATCATATAATAGAAGAGGACAAAATTATTAAAGACATACAGCAAAACGTCGAACGACCCTCGGAGATCGTCGACCGAAGCACAGAGATCGTCGACCTATCAAACAGATAGTCGAACGATATAGATAGTCGAACTACCAAAGAAGATAGTCGAACTACCTCAGCAGATAGTCGACCTATCAGAACAGATAGTCGAGCTATCAGATAGTCGACCTATCAAGACAGATAGTCGAGCTATCAAGCAAAACAGATAGTCGACCTATCAAACAGATAGTCGAACTATCACACAAAACAGATAGTCGACCTATCAAACAGATAGTCGAACTATCAAAGAAAACAGATAGTCGACCTATCAAACAGATAGTCGAACTATCAGATAGTTGAACTATCCAAGCAGATAGTCGAACTATCAAACACAACAGATAGTCGACCTATCAAGACAGATAGTCGAACTATCAAGCAACACAGATAGTCGACCTATCAAACAGATAGTCGAACTATCAGATAGTTGAACTATCCAAGCAGATAGTCGAACTATCAAGAAAAACAGATAGTCGACTTATCAAACAGATAGTCGAACTATCAAACAACACAGATAGTCGACCTATCAAACAGATAGTCGAACTATCAGATAGTTGAACTATCCAAGCAGATAGTCGAACTATCAAAAAAAACAGATAGTCGACCTATCAAACGGATAGTCGAACTATCAAAAAAGACAGATAGTCGACATATCAAACAGATAGTCGAACTATCAAAGAAAACAGATAGTCGGCCTATCAAACAGATAGTCGAACTATCAGACAGTTGAACTATCCAAGCAGATAGTCGAACTATCAAGAAATCTGTCTGGTCAAAAGACGTCGAGCGGGGTTCGACGATCGGCGAGGCAGATTCCACAGAACGTCGAGCTAACAAGAGTTGAACTAACTCAGAGATAGACGATCTGCTGACAGACGAACGTCGAACAACTGATAGACAATCGTCGACCAGTCGATAGACGATAGTCGAGCGACGTTCAACCATAGTCGAACAAAAAACAACTTAACCAAATTTTCATCTGGATAAGTGACAACTCTAAATCTAGAGCAAACTAACTAAACAACTAACCTTTGACCATAGATAAATCTTGGGTCAAGAGACAGAAAGAGAGGACTGAACTCAAATCCAAACTAGGGTACCAACAGATTGACACTCTTGTCTTATCCCACATGCATTCACTCCTAATTTTATTTAGTCTCATGTGTCCACACATCCATCTAAGTATTCTCATCTCCGCAACTCTCATTTTTTGCTCATGTACACAATTCACTGCACAACACTCAGAACCATAGAGCATCGTTGATCTACTTGTAGTATGGTAAAACTTGTCATTAAGTTTTAATGATACTTTACGATCACATAAGAGCCCTAGCACGCCTCTCCACTTCAACCAACCTGCTTGGATTCTATGCATCACATCTTTATCAATACCTCCATCTTTTTTGAACTATCTATCGATATTTAAAGAACTTTTTACGTACTATACGAGCATAATTTTAAATCAACATATTTGTATATGAGCAAAATTTGTATAATCCCGAACTATCCTCTCTCCGACCATAACAAAAGATATTCCGTTGATACTTCCTCACCACGTGTGTAATTGTTCTAGATATGATGTCCGTCTAGTATAAGCATAAGATTGACAAGCAAAAGAAAAGTGATTGGAGTTGAGATATGTTCTCGAAAATCAGAAAATGCTCAAGAAAATACCAAAGTGAACAAAAAGGCTACATTATGGCGTGCAACTAATTTCCTTCTAATTTGAACCAAGTAAACTTGAAATTAGCTACTTAAATCTAGAATCACATACCATAATATTGGGTATTATATCCACAATTACCTGGATTTGAGGAAGCCTCCTGTCAAGCTAAGATGAAGTCACAATGTATTTGATGAAATCTGTCAAGTTGTGCTTGCAGTTATTCCTCGCTAAGTACACACCAATGTCAGGGTGCAGTGGGTCAATATACACGGGTCTGTGCAACGTAATCCCTCGTTGAGCAGATGAGTGTGTTGGCTTACGTGTACTCTCTCTATTGGAGTGTACTTAATTTCAAGCACAGGGTTTAAAAAGATCAAGAGCAGACAAGGAGCAAGGATGGGCCAAAGACCAGCTCAAGGGAAAAAGGCGAAAATCGTCTAAGTAGAAATCGTCGAGAATCACTAAGTGATTCTCGCCGATTCGACGAGAATGATTCTCGCCGAATCGACGAGAATCACTCGCTGATTCTCGCCGAATGCTGTCGGCTGTCTCGACGCCGCCCTGAATTCTACTAAGGCAGAATCGTCGAGAATCACAAAGTGATTCTCGCCGATTCGTCGAGAATGACTCTGCATTCTCGACGATTCGGCGAGAATCAATTGTGATTCTCGCCGATTCTCTCCGGCTTGCTATTTCAATGAAGCTAGAATTCTGCTAAGTGGAATTCGGCGAGAATCGTAGGTGATTCTCGCCGATTCGTCGAGAATCACCTACGATTCTCGCCGAATTTGACTTAGGCAAATTTCTGCTATTCTCTGGACCGGTCCAAGTTAGCACGCGCTGTTTGGAGCCGGACTTAGGGTTATTACTGGTGGGGCCCACAACGGTCATATTGGATCATGCTATTGTATAAATACATCGGTATGTTGAACAGTAAAAAGCACGAACAGAGAAGAAGGAAAGTCGGGCCGCCGACGTGACCTAGTTCGTGAATCTCGCTCCGTCGCCGTCACCGCTCGTGTGAGTTGGTCGCCGCCGCTGATCGTGGTTTCTTCCTGATCTCCTGGCGACAGAAGCTCTGTCTCGCAACGCGTCTCACGAGTCCTTCTTGAGAACCTTTGTCTCTTGATTTGTAGATCGGGAATACCTTCTCTATCCGAATCGATTGAGACGATTGATCCAAGAAAGACCGTTGGTAGACCTTGTCGGCTTAGCTACGAAGTTTGGATCTACATAGTATCGCCGCCTCTTTCTTTGCCGCCGCCGATCTTGAGAAGATCCTTTCCAAGTGAGATCTAAGGTCGTGGACTCTTCGTTGTCTTCAAGAACACGTCATCGAACGAAGAGGGACACCTTAATCTCCAAAAGTAGTTTGTATTTCTAATACACTCCATTTTCAATTTTGTTGAAAAGGAACGTTGGTTTCTAGTTGTAAGGGTTGGGTGCAACCCGTGGTGTAGGAGTGGTGACTCCTTCGTTTGGAAGGGTTCCTTCCGTTAGTGCAAGGATTGGATTTCAATCCTGTTGGTGAAGTGACCGAGTCGTCCTTGGTTGGGAGATAGGTCGAAGGGGGAGAGTGGACGTACCCAAATCGGGGAACCACTATAATTTGCCTGTGTCTTTCTGTGCTGTGTTGTTTGGTTTATTTGTGCAGGTACAATTTTAATTCCGCAAAAACGCTGCAAGACACTTATTCCCCCCCCCCCCCATAGGTGAAGGTAGTTGGCACTAGGTGGACTTTCAAGTGGTATCAGAGGGAGGTTGCTCATCAAAAAGGTTCACACCTTGAGTAGAATCCTGCCACCAGTGTCTACAAGAATGGAGCTGGATTATGATATCTCTCCGTTAAGACTCCCCACGTGCACAAAGGAGTATTATTCCATCTGGAAGATGAGAGTGTCTTTTCACTTGGAGGCTATCGATCCTCGGGCATCACTCATCCTGGAAGAGGGTCCATTCATTCCCATGAAGACCTCCAGCTCTGAAAAGGATATCCAAATCCCCAAGTCTATTACTGAGATGTCTGAGACTGAACTCTCTTTGTTCAATCTAGATAAGATGATTCGTCAGATCATCATTGATGTCTGGTCTGGACCTTCTCGATATAGATTGGAAAAATGTAGGACGGCCAAGTCAATGTGGCAAACCATCTCAAACCTCATGGAGGGATCAGAGAAAGCAGGGATCAGCTGTCAGCAAGAGGATGAAGCCTATGTGGGGGTCCTCGCCTCTGATGATGAAGGCAATGACCAATCTGTCAGTATCAGGGCTCCGGTGTCCTTGTCAGAGACTGAAGAAGAAATTGAGGAAAGCAGTTCTGATGAAGCTGACTCAACGGTCTCTGCCGATCTTAACAGTAACTCTGAAGAGCTGAATCAGGAGCAGGTAACTTCCTCATCTAGCCCCTCTTCCCTTGATGTTCCTGAAGACAGGAATAGTTCAGATGGCTGCCCATCTAATGATGCACGGTATATGGAGAATTTCAATCAAAAGATTGAAAATCTTGATTCTCTGGAGAGTGCCCTTCAGAAAAGCAACCTACTTGTTGAGGAGCAAGCTCAGGAGATTGCTCGACTGAACACCTTGATGGATCTCCAATTGGCATCCATCAAGTTAAAGGACTCTAAAATCTCAGATCTAGAGAGTCGTCTAGAGAATGAGAAGAGGATAGTATCTAACTTTTCCAAGGTAGATGCTATCAAGAGAAAAGGAGAAAATGGGTGGATCTCCCGAATTATTAATTCATGGAGAAATGGGGAGACTGTGTTCAGACCTCCCACCCCAAGTAGGAAGGGCATTCATCATGCCTTCAGGTATGACCACAAGAACAACCGTGGTCACTGCAAGGATGATCAGCCCTCATGTGGAAACACCCACAGTGCAAGGGCTGTCATGGCCACCCATGTGAGAATACTTAAGGCTCATCCTGAACTCTTTGTATTCTCGGCCTCTGCCCGAACTCGTCATGAATCAGCAGGAACCAGCTCTCACTGCGTTTCTCACCATCCTAGGACACAGGAAAAGGGGGTTAGAAAACATGTAGTAAGTGCCCATGGGGCCTCTGGAAGTGTGCTGACTGAAAGGAAGGCACCACCTCCCAGGCCTCATGACGCTCACCACATGCACTCTTTCCACCCTCCCACGTGTCACGGTGGAAAAGGCCAATTTGTGAGCAAAACCGGCTCTATCCCGTTTAGACCTGAGTCATGACTTCTTCAGTCAGTAGGTCAGGTCTGAAACGGCGATACAACATTCACAAGTGTGTGCTGTGGCAAGGTGGGTCACTTTGCCGTAGATTGTTGGCACAATTCCTCTGTGCCAAGGGCAAGGGTACATCCACGTCCTCTGAGCAGGGTTAGCATTCCTGACAGGATTCCTGTGGGAAGGCATTCGCGGTTTTATACTAACAAGAACCTAGGACCCAATTCAGTTTGGGTTCCTAAGGAAAGGTAATTCTATTTTGCAGGGTAGTCTAGGTTCCCGTAAACATGATGGGAACTAGACAGGAGATGTTTCAAGAATGTCTTGGAACGTGTCATTGAAATAAGAGTTGTCCTATCTACAAAGGCATACTCAATTTAAACACATGGTGTGCCTTGAACTGAAGATCTGAATGAGAAAACTTACGATCCCAGGTACTTGAATTCAGTTTCAATATTTGAGTCCTATTATTCTGATAATTACATCTTTATACTATAAGCAAGGAGCTTTGAACCCTTGGTGTAACATTCAAGTTGCCCAAAATGCCCTTAGGTGTGGTGTAACTTTAATATTCCCAAAAATGCCCTCCCCGATTTGCTGCTTCCGGCCAACAACATCCACCCTCCATTTTTACAATCAAAGGCCACGGATCTTTTATAATCAGAGGCCACGGATCAAACTGTTCCCACCATTCGATCTATAACAATCAAAGGCCACGGATATGTATAGGCGAGAGCCACAGATCGTCCATTTTCCGTTAGCGTTTTAGCTTTGCAGTTTTTCAGTGCTCGCCATTTCCGCCCGCTCCCATCCCTCGCGAGTACCGACTTCTGGCTCTGTCGCGCCAACCGCTGCCGTCGAAGTCCACAGCATGCCCTGCCTTCCCGCCGAAAGAAACTCCCTCCACCGCCTTCCCGCCTCTGCGCGTCGCCCTTCTTTCTCCTCTCCGCACGCCACCGTCGACAAGCGGGGTCACTTCTCCTCTCTCATCGCTGCCCTCCGAAAGTTAACCTTTGCTCCTTCTCCTGTTCTTCTTCTCTGCTACTTCTTCCAATATTTTTTTTGCTGATTTTTGCTTTTCTGTAAAATAGCAACAGATTTTGGGTTGGTTTGCGGCTTTGATTACTGAAAAATGTTAGGTTTCTTGCTTTGCTGCCTCCCCGCTCCTTCTCCTGTAAGACCTGATCTTCCCCATTCTCCAAGTTTTTTTGATTTCAGAACTAATTTTGGGGCATGAAGAGGGCGTGAAGAGTAACTCTGAATTTCAGAACTGATTTTAGAACTCTGGATTCTTTCGATCTTCCCCAATCTCTATGATTTCAAAACTCTGGTTTTTTACATGTTTCATTCCCCAATCTCTGTTACTTTTTCTATGATTTCAGAACTCTGGCTTTTTTCATGTTTCATGACCCAATATTTTGGCCAGAACTCTTTCTATGATGTTCACATTTTGTTTCATGCCCCAAATTTTAGTTTAGTATGTTTAATATGGCATTTTTCTCTGACCAACACCATCCGAGGGGAATGTGAAAAATATGCAGTCAATCCCTACTCTGGGACATTTCATGCATTTCCATAGAACATGAGAATTCCTCATCGAAAAATAATATCATTAGAAGACCATACCTGTATGTGGCTTTTGATTTTTTTACTCAGAGGTAGTATTTTTGAGACATTAAATTTATTGAAAAAAACC
Source organism: Platanthera zijinensis (assembly GCA_039513925.1). Lineage (NCBI taxonomy): Eukaryota > Viridiplantae > Streptophyta > Magnoliopsida > Asparagales > Orchidaceae > Platanthera > Platanthera zijinensis. Next base: position 190,310,716 of record CM077080.1, on the reverse strand, counting down.
TTTCTTTGATGAATTAGATATAATCATTGATGCAATATTACTATTTTTTACAACCATGGCATAAGTAATCCCAAGACACAGTTGAAGGGTTGAACGTCTTCCTTAATCAATAAATTTGCATGGGGAGGCAAATGGTGCTCAACCAGGTCATCCTCAATTGATGTAACATATGGTAGGGTTGGACATGTGCATAGCAAGTTTGCATTATCAAGACAATCTTTCATGCACTATTTATATTTGTCTATTCATGTTATAAGAGTTTAAACGCTGCATCTGCGTGTATTTATATAAAGATTTCCTTGAGTTCCCACAAAGCTACTTTGTGTATATTTAGCAATGGTGAAAGAATTCACATGCACTCTGGAATGGGGGAACTAAGGTACGCCACTTAATTTATCTAAGCAACAATTTTGTTTTGACTTGAGTTTGATGCTCTTCATTGTTAAACCAAACTTCATTGTTTTATGATTGACGTGGATGCTCATAAAATACAACCCTACTTGACTATATCTTTCATTTCATTTGCACTCATTTTTTCTTCTACAACTATATAAACTTTCAAAGTTACTCTACAGTTGCTTAAATATTATGCTACAATTATTTAGAGTTTTCAAGTTACTTCTCTGATAGTTTTTATATAATTATCCATGAGTTCCATACAAACACGTATCTTGGTGTAATGAGTTGGCCCGTCAAATTATTTTCTCACTCCGACAAATGTCATCACCCCCCGACGAATGTTGTCACCCCCCGACGAATGTCTCCGCTCCCGACGAATTTCCCCGCCCCCGACGAATGTCCCCTCCAAGAACGAATGCCCCCTCCCCGGACGAATGTCTCCGCCCAAGACGAATGTCCCCGCCCCCAATGAATGTCCCCGCCCCAAACGAATGTCCCTTCCCCTGACGAATGTGCCTGCCCCCGACGAGTTGCTCCCACAACAAATGTCGCCCCACGACAAATGTCCCCCCCCCACGACAAATGTCGCCCCCACGACAAATGTCTCCCCTTACGACGAATGTCGCTCATCCTCGCTAAATGTAGCCCCCACGACGAATGTCGCCCCCACGACGAATGTCGCCCCCACGACGAATGTCGCGCCCACGACGAATGTCGCCCCCACGACGAATGTCGCCCCCACGACGAATGTCGCCCCCACGACGAATGTCGCCCCCACGACGAATGTCGCCCCCACGACGAATCTCGCGCCCACGACAAATCTCGCGCCCATGACGAATGTCGCCTCCACGACGAATGTCACCCTCACGACAAATGCCTCACCCACGACCAATGTCGCTCCTACAACCAATGTCACCCCACGACGAATGTCGCACCCACGACAAATGTTGCCCGCACGGGGTCCCCCGTGCACGACTGCTTGTATATATATATACTTACATATCCACACAAATTTGTGAATTCCTCCTCTCAAAAGTAATTGGTTATGTGTATATATACACATATATGCGTGTACACCTAAGGAAAAATTGGAATTGTTAAATGAGCTTCAGATATACATTTATACATTTGAAGATGAACCTCAACAGGCATAAGTCAGCCCACTTAACATTAAGGTACGTCAATGGGTGTTACAAAAGATTACAACTGATATCAAAATATTGTGTACGTCCCGATCAAGAAATAACTTATTAAATTTGCTTGCCTCGATTATTTGTCTAGGGTGTAACAAAGTTCTTATGCCTCTTAACGCTATGTGAAAAATTCCTTCTAAACCCTCGGTACAAAACAGTTAGAAAAAATCTGTCGGAATCACGTCGAACCCGCCCGGTTCGCTACTGTATATATAGATCACGTAAATCCCGCTGATTTCTCCCTACGCCTTAATCCCGTCGATTCGCCTTCCTATTCACTAACATCCCGCCAATTCACCTGGTTCGTGTTCTTCCCGTCGATTCGCCTGGTTAGTGGATTCCCTTCGATCGCCCGAACCCAACGGAATCGCACCATCCCGACACCTTCCCATCGATCACAGCTGCGACCGCCAAGGATCTCCTCTGTGCCTCCGACGTCTAAGAACCAAGGACGCAAGGGCTTCCACTCGACATTAGGGTAACTGTCTATTCCCGTTCTTCCTCCTTTTTAGTGGCTTGTCTAATGTGTAGCCTCCTACTAGGATCGCTGATAAGATATCGACTTGGGTATTTCCTCCCTAGGTCTATAATGGCTCCAAGAACCACCGCCGGCCTGGTCACTGGATGTGAACTAGTTCGAACCGGTTTTTCACATGCCTCAGATGAGTTCAGGAACATCATCCTCATGCTTGAAGAGGTTGGACTCACCTTTATACTGGAGCACCCCTGCAAGATATTGGATAAGGAGGTGATGGAGTTCTTTGCGACCGCCAAACTTCGGGATGAAGACACTGTCATCAAGTGTAAGATTGTCGGTGCTAGGATCAAGATGTCTGCAAGGAAACTGACTCGATACCTGCAGCTCTCCAGCTCTGATCACGAGGATTATCTGGAAGAACAAGATAGAGCCAGGACTCTTCTGTTCTGCGGCCTACCTAGAGGAATCAAATCCATCAAAAGGAAGGAGATGAACGAGGAAGGGAAGCTTCTGGCTGACATCGTTGGGAAAGTCCTGATATGTAAACCAGGCTCCCACGATCATATCTCAGGGGAGATGTTTAAGATCTTAATGGTCATCGTCTGTAGAAAGCGATTCAACTGGGGGGCCATGCTGTTTGAGAAAATTAAGGACACTCTGAGAACCCCCAGCTTTGGACGGATCATTAGTCTTTATCTAAACCAACTGGATGGCGATAAGTTTGATATGAGCAAAGGAGTTCCCATCCACTATCTGAAGAAGATGGACTCCAGTGTATTTGATAGATGGGAGAGACGGATAGGGCAAGCTGCCGTGGGAGAAGAACGAGATGAATCTCCGGCAGTGTCACATAGGGCTGAGGACAATAGAACTCCAGCAGATTCCGTGGCTGTCCCCGGTGAAGTTCCTGATGTACTGACTGCAGGAACTGAGGGGGAGCCTCTACCCGCTCCTGCTGATGTCATATCTGATATCTCTCAGATAGCTAGGGATGCAGTTGAGAACCTGCAAGAAGGAAGTGTGGATGTGGAGAAAGATGGGGCGGCCCTGGACAATACTGATATGGGAGATGGAGGTGCTGTTCTGGAGGATGATGAACTGGATGTGGACGTTGCTGCTGATGAGAATGAGAATATGGATGATGAGGAGGAGGAAGAAGGAAATGAGAGGGGTGAAGAGATGGATCATCGGGATGATGCTGAAGTTCCATCTGGGGAACGAGCTCCTGAGGAGTCTGGTGCTCAAATGGAGGGGGAGTTCTCCCAGCAACTATCGGTAAGCATTCCTGAAAAACCTACCGAGGCTGCCCAAATTCCCCCTGTGGAAACAGTACTTGTGTCCAGCTCACCAAGTGCATCTGCTGAAGAGCCAGATAAAGGCTTGCCTGAAGATCATCCACTGCAAGCCAATCTGGCAAATCATACTGTCAATATAGTTCAAGGAATTCTGGATGAGCTAAAGGCCTCGTTTGAGAAAACACAAGCCAAAGTGCTCAAAAGGGTTAAAGAATCTGAGGATCTAATGTTAAAGAACATTGTGGAAGTCAATCACAAGTTGGACGTTATGGAAAAGAAATTCGAGGCAAAGTATAATGAAGCCGGCACAGCTGTCTCTCTGCTGATGCAAGGTCTTAAGAAGAACTCGGATGATCTGGCTGTCGTTAATCAGAACGCATGTTGTGGCAGATAACATTCAAAAATTTGATGCCAACATGGTGACCCTAAACGCCAATCAAAAGACACTGCTCGATGAATTTACAAAAACTGTGAAACACATCGATGAGTCCGTGCACGCTTACGCAAACTCAATTGCAGTGGAAGCCAAAAAGGGGGAGGAAGAGTACAAAGCTAAGATGGCTGGGCTTCAACAGATAATCATCGAAAATTTCGATCAGACTAATAGGTATGCTCTTAAACTTTAACAAAATCATAATTGACACCTTCAATCAATCTAAAAGATAATAATTGACAAATTCGATCATTCGAATAGGTATGTGTTTGAAACGGCCCATTGGTTAGTACAACAAGCCTCGGGCATACACGTTCCCGTTGCTCCTCCGGAGCAAGAGGAGTATACTGCTGCTGCTGCTGAAGAAGAGGCAAGTATTGAAGAAGTTATACTGAGTGAGGCTGAAGCCAAGAAGGCTGCTAGGGCTGCTGCAAGAGCAGAACGCAGTGGCTGGTTTGATCAAGAAGCCCTAGCAAAAGCTAAAGGCAAAAAGAAAAAATCAAGAAGGAACCTCAAAGGAAACGCCAACTGAAAAGAGAATCAGACTGAAGGAGGATGAGGTGCGAAATGAAAGGTGGAGCCCAGTATCAAGAAGCATCATTTTGGACACATTTATGTTGCAACAGAGGGGGGAGATAAAAAGGAACGATGTCTACAGTCAGTACGAGTGGGAGCTGCACAAGACCTTTGAAGCCAAAAGAAACATCTTCTTCAGGTCCAATACTGTGGCAAATAAAGCTCCCCCTCCCAGATACTACCCTAAGCCAAAGGAATACTTTGAACGTCAAAGCAGCAAGCACTTGGCGCAGCAGCTAAAAGACGAAATAGCTAAGGATAAAGAGATTTAGGAATTTAGCTAATGTACTCCTTATGTTTTTATTATTATCATCATGTAAACATATGAATAATTTTTGTGGATATCTATATATATATGTGTGTGATTTGATGATTGACTCTCATATTTCTCTGGTTGATTTTATTATCTTTCTCTTGATTCAATGTATGTATTATCTGGATTGGTGCACTTCATCTTAGCTAGTAGGATTTTGGCTTCTTCAAATAGGGAGAGATTGTTGGGTATTGTATCAACAATTACCTGGATTTGAGGAGGCCTCCTGTCAAGCTAAGATGAAGTCACAATGTATTTGATGAAATCTGTCAAGTTGTGTTTGCAGTTATTCCTCGCTAAGTACACACCAATGTCAGGGTGCAGTGGGTCAATATACACGGGTCTGTGCAACGTAATCCCTCGTTGAGCAGATCAGTGTGTTGCCTTACGTGTACTCTCTCTATTGGAGTGTACTTACTTTCAAGCACAGGGTTTAGAAAGATCAAGAGCAGACAAGGAGCAAGGATGGGCCAAAGACCAGCTCAAGGGAAGAAAGACGAAAATCGTCTAAGTAGAAATCGTCGAGAATCACTAAGTGATTCTCGCCGATTCGACGAGAATCACTAGTGATTCTCGCCGAATCACCGATTCGACGAGAATCACTAGTGATTCTCGCCGAATCGACGAGAATCACTCGCTGATTCTCGCCGAATGCTGTCGGCTGTCTCGACACCGCCCTGAATTCTACTAAGGCAGAATCGTCGAGAATCACGAAGTGATTCTCGCCGATTCGTCGAGAATGACTCTGCATTCTCGACGATTCGGCGAGAATCAATTGTGATTCTCGCCGATTCTCTCCGGCTTGCTATTTCAATGAAGCTAGAATTCTGCTAAGTGGAATTCGGCGAGAATCGTAGGTGATTCTCGCCGATTCGTCGAGAATCACCTACGATTCTCGCCGAATTTGACTTAGGCAAATTTCTCCTATTCTCTGGACCGGTCCAAGTTAGCACGCGTTGTTTGGAGCCGGACTTAGGGTTATTACTGGTGGGGCCCACAACGGTCATATTGGATCATGCTATTGTATAAATACATCGGTATGTTGAACAGTAAAAAAGCACGAACAGAGAAGAAGGAAAGTCGGGCCGCCGACGTGACCTAGTTCGCGAATCTCGCTCCGTCGTCGTCACCGCTCGTGTGAGTTGGTCGCCGCCGCTGATCGTGGTTTCTTCCTGATCTCCTGGCGACAGAAGCTCTGTCTCGCAACGCGTCTCACGAGTCCTTCTTGAGAACCTTTGTCTCTTGATTTGTAGATCGGGAATACCTTCCCTATCCGAATCGATTGAGACGATTGATCCAAGAAAGACCGTTGGTAGACCTTGCCGGCTTAGCTACGAAGTTTGGATCTACATAGTATCGCCGCCTCTTTCTTTGTCGCCGCCGATCTAGAGAAGATCCTTTCCAAGTGAGATCTAAGGTCGTGGACTCTTCGTCGTCTTCAAGAACACGTCATCGAACGAAGAGGGACACCTTAATCTCCAAAAGTAGTTTGTATTTCTAATACACTCCATTTTCAATTTTGTTGAAAAGGAACGTTGGTTCCTAGTTGTAAGGGTTGGGTGCAACCCGTGGTGTAGGAGTGGTGACTCCTTCGTTTGGAAGGGTTCTTTCCGTTAGTGCAAGGATTGGATTTCAATCCTGTTGGTGAAGTGACCGAGTCGTCCCTGGTTGGGAGATAGGTCGAAGGGGGAGAGTGGACGTACCCAAATCGGGGAACCACTATAATTTGTCTGTGTCTTTCTGTGCTGTGTTGTTTGGTTTATTTGTGCAGGTACAATTTTAATTCCGCAAAAACGCTGCAAGACACCTATTCCCCCCCCCCATAGGTGAAGGCAGTTGGCACTAGGTGGACTTTCACATAATTTTATAAAACAAAAACCACATCATACTTCAATAATACTTCAAAGAAAGGAAATATGAGCTTTAAAAAAACAACAGAAATACATCCTCAAGTTTCTTAAGCAAATTCTTACAAAATTAAAGAAGGATGCAAGCTGAGAAAGAGATAATATGCAGGGCAAGGGAGTGAACCCAAAACCTGTAGTGGGAAGACAAAACATTCAGCTCTAGCACCCATATTTCCGCAACAAATTATACACAATGGAAATTCTAAAGACAACTTATGTACTTTGAGATTCTCGTGTGACTCCTAATTGCTATGAAATGCCAACGCAATTGCATCTTAATTACTCAATATAAGTTTAAAAAATTTTAAAAAAAAAATTACATAGTAATGCAATCCAAATTAAATTTCATTTAAACATTTCATCTTAAAAGGAACACTCCAACCTTTCAAAATTCATAATCCCAATTCAACTTGATCTCTAATCAGATATAGTCCACCAGAGTGAAGCAGACATCGCTGAGATTGAGCTTGATCGTAAAAACACAAGAACATTGCATATTAGGCTATAGTTTATGGTACACCTGCTATGATTTTGCGCTGATAATGAATCCTCTCGTGATATATGTCTATTTAAGTCACCATCAATACTTATCATTTTCCTTTGTATATGTTGTAGTAAGACATTCATCTCTTGCCAAAATTTATATGGTTTTTCTTGTAATCAATAAGTTATATGCACGGATTTGCTTGTCTTGTTATTTCAATTAGGCCTGCCTTTATAAGCAAATTGATATATTCTGTTTCTTGGGAATAAGTTTACGTTAATTTTCTCTTCCAATTCATGTTGACTCAATGCTATTGGAATGTAGTGAAAAATATTTCTTAGCCCCAAAAAAAAGTTCTGCAAATCGATTCACTCAATTTTTTTTCCGTTGTTATATGTTAGACGGATCCAACAAAGTTGAGAGAAAAACTAATAGAAGAATATATTATACGATGTGGGTATCTCACAACACTCACTACTATTTAGGAAGCGTTAGAATATATTCCCTTATAACACGTAGACTATGAAATTAATATTGCACTACGGTCCTTATTGCTAAAATGCATTTATGAGGGTCCAGAGTTCAACTGCTTCAACCTGTTGCGTATGGGTAAACAACCATTCAGAAGGCTATGCCACATATTGTTTGCAAGAGGTCTAGTTCACGAAAGAAAACATGTGTCGGTGAGGGAATCTGTTGAACTATTCCTATACATTATAACACATAATAAGAAATTTTGTGATGTTGGATGTACATATCTCCGATCCATGGATATTATTAGTAGACACTTAAATATTGCACTGCGAGCAGTATTGAAGTTAGCTGAAGACTTTATCAAGTTGTCAAAATCAAGATCAGACCGTAGATGGAGATGGTTGGATGGCTACATTGATGTGTTAGATGGTACACATTTAAGTGATTGTTCCCACAGAAGATCATGGCAGATATAAAAATTGGAACCAAGTCATATGACTAATGTTCTATGTTGCAATTGCGCATGCCGGCGGGACTCGCTCACCCCGAGGAGACACTGTGGCGGGTCTGAACGCGGAGGCAGATGACGACGGATTCGTCTGCGAGAGGCGAGACCGAAGACGCGGCGCCAGCCTGACGTTTATTTGTCTTATTTTGTTATTTCCTATTTGGTTGTACGCATTTATTTCTTTCCCGTTATGTTGTATTTCTTATTTAATCACACCCCGCACTTATAAGGGGTGGAGTTGCACTCTTTTGGATTATGTTTTGGATGTATGAGAATTAGGGTTGCTCCCAAACCTTTCCACTTGTTCTCTCCTCCTTCCTTTAGCTCTCCACCTCCGGTCATCCCCCTTGTCGGATTCCTCACCGGGATTTCCCGGGAACGTATCAATTTGGTCTGGCCTCGCTGTCCCGCCAGCTGAAGGCCGTCTGTGCTCACGATCGCACGTTGTTCCTCAGGTTCTCCATCGCTACAGTGCCCCGTCTCGATTCCTAAAACGGACGAATCGCGCCCTGCGTCTGATTCGATCGGGGCTTCCGGACCGCTCCGTCCTTGTGGCCGACTTCTGCTTCTGCATCAGATCGCGGATCGACCTCCCTCCAAACCGCTCCACCCTCGTTTCGAACGCCTCCGCCAATTTCTGCGACGACCAATCGGCTGACACCGCCGATCACCACAAAAACAACGTACGACCAGTTCGGCCGCCGCTTTCAGCCACATCCGCCCAATCCAACCGCCACCCAGCCCCTCTATGGCTCCTACAACCCGATCCACTACAGAACCGCCACCGGAGGACCCCACTGAGGCCCTCCTCCACCACGTCAACGCCCAAGAATCCTTGGCGGCCTCAATGCACGCACGCCTCCATTCTTGCCCTCCACGTAAAGTTCGACGCACTCCAGCCCTCCGCCGCCTCTTCTGCAAACGGCTCCACGTTCCCGGCCGTCGGCGTGTCCATTCTCGGGGCGGTGCCTCTCCCTTACATTGGGGACTCTGCGGCCACGGCGTTTCCCGGCCACCCCTCCCTCGCTTTGGACCTCCCCATTTTTGCCAGGGTGGATCTGATTGGGTGGATTGCCAAGGCAGAGCAGTATTTCGACCTCCACCATACTCCCAAGCAGGATAAGGTCTCAACTATCGTCGTGGGACTCGACGGCTCCGCCCTTCATTGGGTCGGGTGGCTCCGACAGTCCAACCCAACGATCTCTTGGTCGGAGATCAAACAGGAGATGATCCGCCTCTATGACATCCGCTATTCCGGATCCGCCATTGAACGGTTGTGTGGGATCCGCCAAATCGGTGCATTGGATGATTATTAATCGATAAGAAACCAGTTATTGATTCATAATTGCTCGTTAAGGTTGATGCTGACTTATTAGCTGCGGAGGTGTTTGAAGAAGAATTTTATGGATATGATGAAAATATTAATTCAATGCAATCTTCAAATGCATACACATTTTAAAGATAACATAGCTATTGAAATTGTTGGTTGTAGATCAGACATGCAGTGGGATTTAGTCGATTGTATATATTTTCTTAGATATTTGACGCTCATGTGTTGTATATGATTGTGTAGATATTTTTGTAAGAAACGTACTTTACTTAAATATATATTTATTTAATGCTTAATCCTATTAACTTCATCAATTTACTAAGAATATAAAAAGAATAAAGGATAGGGAAAGAGAAATCATATGTTCATTAGATAAATGACATGGATCGTAATGTATCAAATGTATTACACTATTACTAGCTATGTTATTAAAGGCGCGCCTAAGGCTCCAGACTCACCAAGCTTAGAAGTTTGCGTCTATATGCGTCTTATTTGCGTCTTTAGAATATAAAAGGCGCGTCTGAGTGAGATTTTTGTTGTCAATTTTTTCTTCAAATATTAAGAAAAAAATAATGTAAAAACTCAATTTTTTTATTGATTTAGTGTTTGTGAAAGATAATTGTGCGTTAAGACTTAAATAGGATGCAAGTGACCACATTGATTCTATTTTTAAAGAGATATAAATGATGGTAATGAATGATTAATTAGTAAAACAACAACACTCAAGCCTTTATCCCACTATAGTGGGGTCGGCTATATGGTTCCTTTGTCGCCATTGTGTCATATCGTTTGTCATAATCGCATTAATGCCCAAGTACAACATATCTTTCTGTATAGTTTCATTCCAAGTCTTTATTGGTCTAGCCCTCCCTCGTTTAACATGCCTAGTAACTAACTAGACTCTCACAACGCCTAACAGGTGCCTCTAATGGTCTCCTTTGTACATGTCCAAACCATCTTAGTCGAGCTTCTCTCAACTTCTCTGCAATTGGTGCTACTCTTGTATTAAACCTGATACATTCATTATTAATTTTATCCAGTCTCGTGTGTCCACACATCTACCTAAGCAGTCTCATCTCCGCAACTCCAATTTTTTGCTCATGTACACAATTCACTGCCCAATACTCAGAACCATAGAGCATTGTTGGTCTAATTGCAGTACGGTAAAACTTTCCCTTGAGTTTTAATGGTACTTTATGATCACATAAGATCCCTGACGCGTCTCTCCACTTCAACCAACCCACTTGGATTCTATGTGTCACATCTTTATCAATACCTCCGTCTTTTTGAATTATCGATCCAAGATACTTAAAACATTCACTACGGGAAATATCTTGATCACCCAACTTAATAACGATGTCATACGTCCTTCTTGTATTGCTAAATTTAAGCTCCATATACTCTGTCTTTGCCCTGCTCAACCTAAAACCCTTCTTTTCTAAAGTGTCTCGCCAAGATTCAAGTTTTACGTTTACACCCTCGCACATCTCATCAACCAAAATGATATCATCCGCAAACAATAAACACCAAGGTATTGCTTGTGGATATGTTCGGTAAGCTCGTCTAGGATAAGGGTAAAGAGATAAGGACTTAAAGCTGAACCTTGATGTAAGCCAAGAGTGATAGGGAATTCCTGTGTTAATCCTCCAGATGTCCTCACCCTTGTCACTGAATTTGTATACATATCTCTGATTATATCAATATATGATACATTTAAACCTTTCTTTTCCAAGACTCTCCATAAGATCTCTCTTGGAACTCTAACATAAGTCTTCTCAAGATCAATAAACAGCATATGCAAATCTTGTTTTCTTTCGCGGTAGTTGTCAATGAGTCTCCTCAAGAGATGTATAGCTTCCATGGTCGACCGCCCTGACATGAATCCAAATTGATTCTCTGAGATGTTAGTCCCTCGTCTTACTCTTCTTTCTATTACTCGTCCCCATAATTTCATGGTATGACTCATCAATTTAATTCCTCTGTAATTAACACAATTTTGTATATCTCCTTTATTCTTATACAAAGGTACCAAGATACTTTCTCGCAATTGGTCTGACATTTGCTTTGACTTCAGTATCTTATTGAAAAAACATGTAAGCCATAAAATTTTTTCATTTTCATCTAATTTACTAATGATTAATTAGTAAACTAGATGAAAATTTTGATCGAGAAGCTGAAATGATGTTTGAAGTTGATTATTTAAAATGGAAGTGGTTGCATCTTGTCTTCGTCAGCCGCGCGCCTGCGCCTTGAGCCTTGCGCCTAGGCTCCAAGACTCCTTTGCGGCTTGGTGCGGCTTGCGCCTTTAATAACTAAGATTACTAGAGGAGTATGGTAAAGGTCACAAAATGTCGAATGGATGAAAAATTATGTCCTTCACAACAACAATTATTAAATATCATGGATCGATAGTTCAAAACATGGTGGTGTTGATCAAGATGTAATACATAGAATCCAAAGAGGTTGGTTGAAGTGGAGAGACGCATCGGGGATCTTTATGTGATCATAAAGTACCACTAAAACTTAAAGGCAAATTTTACCATACAGTAATTAGACCAGCGATGATCTATGGTTCTGAGTGTTTGGCAGTAAATTTTGCACATGAGAAAAAAAATGGGAGTTGCGGAAATGAGAATGCTTAGGCAAATGTGTGGACAAATGAGACTGGATAAAATTAGGAATGAATGTATCAGGGATAAGACAAGAGTGGCACCAATTGCAGAGAAGATGCGAGAAGCTCGACTAAAATGGTTTGAACACGTACAAAGGAGACCTATAGAGGGGCATGTTAGGCATTGTGAGAGTTTAGTCAATGGGCATGTTAAACTGTGCAGGCTCATCCTACTGTGAAACATTATAGAGATAAGATTATCAATACTGCGGACTAATCATATTGTGCAGGCTCATCCTACTGTGAAACATTACAGAGATAAGGTTATCAATAATTGGTAAGACTTGGGAATATATACTATGCGGCAATGGCAAGGCTACATGTGCTTTTGTGGCGACAACAAACGAGACGATCAATGAGCTGGATGGAGAATCAGTGGGAGAAGAAAGCAACATCGCATTAGAGCCTTCAACTAGAGGGAGCAGTAGGCCGAATAAGAGGAAGGCAACTCCTGACGATGTTATAGCAGACGTCATAAATAATATGATAACAAGTATGAAGCAAGCAACATACGTTATCACAAGAAGAACTGAAACTCTGATAATAACAACCTTTGATCGACTCTATGAAACACTCGCTCACTGTAGGAACTGGAGGAGGCCAAATTATTGGATGTCATTGGTCTTCTAGGTGCTAATCAAGTGAAGTTCAACACGTTCATAGCTCTACAAGATCGCACGAGGATGTCGTGGCTTCACTTGCAGTTCTATGATGAGTAATTGCAGTATTATTTATAAGCTAAAGGGAGCAGTAAGCGGAGTAAGAAGAAGAAAACTCATGATGATGTTATCCCAAATGTCATAAATAATATGGCAACAAGTATGCAGCAAGCATTGACCGCTATCACAAGAAGCACCGAACCTCCGATAGTAACAACTTCTGATTGAATTTATGAAAAACTCGCTCGACTGTAGGAGCTGGAGGCCGAATTACTGAAATCCATGGATCTTCTAGATGCTAGTTAAGTGAAGTTCGACATGTTAATGGCTCTACAAATGAAGACAATAATTAAGTGAAGTTCGACATGTTAATGCTAGTTAAGTGAAGTTCGACATGTTAATGCTAGTTAAGTGAAGTTCGACATGTTAATGCTAGTTAAGTGAAGTTCGACATGTTAATGGCTCTAGATGTCGTGGCTTCACTTGCAAATCTATGGCTTATAAGTGATTGCATTATGATGTTGTACTTTTACTTTTTATGCTAGCAGACAATTGCATATTTCATAGTTTGGGATTCCTATTTTTGAGATAACACTATGTTTTTAATTTCATGCAAATGAAGACAATAATTTTATTTTTTTAAAAAAATATTTATTTTCTTTACACTAGCATAGCTTATGAATCTTTTCTCTCATTCCAATGATTTGGTGCGGTGGACATGAATATAGAAATATAATTATTCTTTATTTACTAGATAGAGATTAATATCTAAGGTTTAGTTATCATTACTAAGTGTAAATAAATTTATGTTTTGCTTAAATTAAGATAAAACTTCTATTTTGATTTTCAATTCCTTGGAATGAATCCCTTCTTGCAACTGAACAATTGAATTGGTCAATTTGAATCCCTGCTACCAATTCCATGTTGCAACCGAACAATTGAATTCTCATTCCTCAATTCCAATTCCGCCGAACGGAACAGGCTCTTATAGTAATCAATACATGTTTTACATCGTCTTTTCATTTATTCCATTTTTGTGATACATGTGGGAATGGTGACTAAATGGGAATTAGTTGGGATAAAACAAAGAAGACTTTTGGGTTTGTTTGTTTGGACAGTAGAGTGGGAACGGTGGGAATTAGGGCAGTGAGAATGGAGTGGTGGGAGGTGAAAGAAGCTGGTTGCATTCCCAAAAAAGACCCAAAATGGATTTTTTGAGCGGTGATGGTGAGAATAGACGTTTACCAAGCAGTTTTAAAGGAGCGGTAGCATTTTTCTCCTAAGAGAGATGGAGCAAAAAAGCCTAAACAAACAGACCCAAGATTATACAAAAGTTACCAACCAAAAACAAAGATTCACAACCAACCGCAACTCCTCTATGGAAAGTTCTAAAAAGAGAGTTAAAATGCAGCCTCCTCTATCAATTTCCTCGTAAACCCGTCTTGGCAAAACAAAGAACAAATGTGATCTAAGAACAACACAACATAGAGCAACAAAAAGAGAATTTGCACATACTTTAACCAACAGTAAGAAACTGCAAAATAAACAAACCCCAATCTACTTCGCAGAAAGATCACATCAAAACAAAAGAGCAAAAATTTCAATCCTTAAGCAAGCTTATAATCCAGACTAAGAGCATAAAGTCATAAAACCATAAGAGAAGTGATCACGTGACACAAATAATGTTTTAAAAACATGCTCAATCGCAATCAAAAACGTAAAACCCCATTTCTCAATGATGTGTTTTGTTTTGGTACCTTGTAGTTTTTATGTTTTTTAAGGGGTATGCTGGTCTTTTGGGAGAAAATTAGGGTTGTGTTTAAATAGCCGGTTTAGGGGGAGAACTGGTATGTTGAAAACTGTATGTGCTTGTAGTGTTGTGTTGGTGGCTGTCACAGGAAGAGTCCCCTACACCTCCTTCCGATCTGTTCAGGTCATCTGGCTTTAGGATCATGTATCTGTGTGCTTTCAGATTATGTGTTCTTGCTGCTTTTACCAATTATAATCCAATGATCTATGCTTGCTGCTATTCCTATTACCAGCTGTAACAGGTGATTTTGAAGAAGATAAGGCTGCCACCGGAGAGATCACAACAAGGGTATAAGAGCTTCCGCGGCGTGCGACGATGCCAGTCTCCAACGCCACGCGATCCAAGGACCAACAATCGGAGCTGGAGATTCTCAAACAGGGTCAGGAGGACTTAGCCCGTTCTGTTCAGGCCATGGGCGAGGAGATGCGCAACATAATGGCGTGCTGGAAGGGGGGCGTGGGAGTGAGACCCGGCAGGGGCAGTCGCCGAACAGCAGGGTGTATCCGTCCGCCTCCACTCATGTCGCCACTCGATTCCAGCGGTTAGAGTTTCCCCGATTTTCTGGAGAAGACTTGCTGGAATGGATTTACCGGTGTGATCAGTTTTTTAATATTGATGTTACCCGGACGAGATGAACGTGAAAATCACTTCCGTACACATGGAAGGTAAAGCTTTGTTTTGGCACCAAACTTTTATGAAAGCTCGCCTGACGCGACAGTGGCCTACGCGCTATGTTATTAAAGACGCGCCTCAGGCACGCGTAAGACTCAAGGCTCACCAGGCTCAGAGGTTTGCGTCTCCGTGCGCCTTAGGAATATAAAAGGTGCGCCTGAGCGATATTTTTGTTGTAAAAAATTTTCTTCAAAAATTAAGAAAAAAATAATGTAAGAACTCAATAATTTTTTATTGATTTAATGTTTGTGAAAGACAATTGTGCGTTGAGACTTAGATATAATGCAAATGACCACATTAATTCTATTTTTTAAGAGATAAAAATGATGGTAATGAATGATTAATTAGTAGTCTAGATAAAAGATTCGATTGAAAAGCTGAAATGATGATTGATGCGGATTATTTAAAATGAATGCGTCAGGCGCGCGCCTGCGCCTTGAGCCTTGCGCCTAGGCTCCAAGACCCCTTTGCGCCTTGGTGCGTCTTGCTCCTTTAATAACTAAGCCTACGCGGGAAGAATACAGTAGGGCGTTACATGGCAGATTCGATTCTGTGTTGTTAGATGATCCTATGGCGAAGCTCAAGAAATTTGCGCCAACGCACGTCGGTACAAGCTTACTTAGATGAGTTTGATTTACTTCTTCACCGAGTGTTTGTTTTGAAAAAACATGCAATTAGTTTTTGCTTAGCGGGTCTGAAGGATGAGATTCAATACGGTGTTCGCATGTTTCAACCCAAGTACTTGCAAGAGATTTTTTCGTTGGCGCGTCTTCAAGAACAACAGTTAACAGGTTGTGCGGGAAGATCATTCCGGGCTGTTGAGCAGCACAGTCATGAGGAGCGCTCTGGACACACCTTGCGACCAGCATTACGCACCCCCAGCGGCAACCAGTGGACCACACTGGATCGTGCAAGTCCAAATCTGCGGGCGGTTGTTCCAGTTGAGCGCAAGATGTCGTCTGCGGTAGTGGATGAAAAGACACGTAAGGGCCTGTGTTTTTGGTGCGATCGGCCTTATACTTCGGGCCACAAATGCCCTAACTGGAAGATCATTCTGAGTTGTTGAACAGCACAGTCACGAGGAGCGCTCTGGACACACCTTGTGACCATCATTACGCACCCCCAGCGGCAACCAGTGGACCACACTGGATCGTGCAAGTCCAAATCAGCGGGCGGCTGTTCCAATTGAGCGCAAGATGTCGTCTGCGGAAGTGGATGAAAAGAGACGCAAGGGCCTGTGTTTTGGGTGCGATCGGCCTTATACTCCGGGCCACAAATGCCCTAACCGGAGGCAGGCGTATGTGTTGGAAGTTGTCGTCAAAGCGGTGTAAGATGAGGAACCGGAAGTTGAACCTGATGAGGTGTTGGACGTTGCGGAGTAGGTGGTGGACCAGCCGGCCCCGCATTTATCGGTGCATGCCTTAACCGGAATGACATTACCATACCATGAGGGTCACGGCGTCGCATCAAGGCCAACCCATTCATGTTCTCATTGACACGGGGAGCACACATAATTTCCTTGACGAGGGAGCGGCGTGACGGCTCCAATGCGCTTTCACTCCCATCACCCCAATTTCTGTAGCAGTGGCTGACGGAAAAAAATATGTAGCGCACACAAAGTTGTTGATTTTCAATGACGGATGTAAAGCATGGTGTTCGCATCGGACATGCTAATTTTACCGTTAGGGGGGTGTGACGTGGTGTTAGGCGTCCAATGGTTGATCACACTTGGTCCAGTCAATTGGGATTTTTACAACCTCCGGATGGAGTTTTCGAGCCAAGGGAAGAAGGTCGCTCTCCGTGGGTCGCAACAGGGCAATGATCTTTGGGGTAAAGACAACCGAGTGAACAAACTTGTGGCAAAGGAGGGCCAAATCTGCATGTTGGCATTGTGCACGATGTAGGCCAGTTAAGGAACACAACAGGAGGCTGAACCAATCAAGCTTCCCACCTGGCAAATTTTGGGAGAACCACCGGGACAACCCGAACAGCAATTATTAGAACCTCGCTGAATCAGTTCGCGGATCTGTTTGCTGAGCCGCGGGGATTGTCGCTGAGGAGAGAATTGGAACATCGCATCGTGTTGAAAGACGACGGCTTGGACATCAACCTACGTCTGTACTGTTACCCGTCACTCCAAAAGTCTGAAATTGAACGCTTAATTGGAGAAATGTTGAGCACGGGAGTGATCCGGCACAGTTGCAGCCCTTTTGCTTCGTTGGTGGTACTTGTAAAGAAGCATGACGGCTCATGGCGTTTGTGTGTGGATTATCGGCGCCACAATCAAAATACGGTGAAGGATAAATTTCCCATTCCTCTAATTGAGGAATTAATTGATGAGCTTCACGGGGCAGTTTACTTCTCAAAATTGGATCTTCGGGCCGGATACCACCAAGTGAGGATAGCGGCGGAGGATATACACAAGACGGCATTCCGTACTCACCAAGGCCATTACAAATTTTTGGTCATGTCGTTTGGATTGACCAACGCGCCATCGACATTTCAGAACCTCATGAACCGTATATTCCAAGGTCAACTTCGGAAATTTATATAAATTTTCTTTGATTACATTCTAATTTTCAGTGCATCATGGGAGGAGCATATGACGCACTTGGCATTCACATTCAACACCTTGGGGTCCAACCACCTCGTGCTGAGAAGAAATAAATGTGAATTTGGATTGCCGCAAGTGCACTATTTGGGGCATGTTCTTTCAGGGCAAGAGGTCGTTACGGACCCGGCAAAGATACAAGCAATGCTAGAATGGCCAACGCCGACCTCGCTCAGAAAAGTACGGGGATTCCTAGGCCTAACCGGATACTACCGCCGCTTTATTCAAGGTTACGGAACGATCGCACGACCTCTCACAGATTTGCTAAAACAGCGTGCATTCACGTGGACAGTAACTGCGGATGCCTCTTTTCAGTCCTTGAAGCAGGCGGTCTCTAACCCGCCAGTTTTGCAACTGTCGGACTTCCAGCAACCTCTTGTGGTGGAAACGGACGCGTCGGACTCGGGTGTGGGGGTTGTTTTGCTCCAGAAGGAGCGACCAATAGCTTATTTCAGCCAAGCATTGGGGGCCAAAAATGCGGCATTGTCTACATATGAAAAAGAGTTGCTCGTCATCGTGCTGGCGGTCCAAAAGTGGCGGCATTACTTGTTGGGCTGCACGTTTGTGATACGTACGGACCACCAGAGTTTGAAGTTTATGCTCGAATAGAAACTAGCCACACCGGCTCAACAACGCCACCTTACCAATCTCATGGGATGACTTCTCGGTCCAATACAAACGAGGCAAAGAGAATATTTGCGCGGACGCCTTGTCCCGGATTCATGAGGCCATGTTGAACATTATTTCCACCCTCCAATCGGATATACTCCAACTTATAAAAAATTCATGGCGGTCGGATTCGCAGCTCCAACAAATCATCACGGCGAAGGAAATGAATGCGGAAGACTACCCTAAATATTCTTGGGAGAATGACGTTCTCAAGCGAAAGGGGAAGTTGGTGGTGGGGAATGACCCAACCCTTAAAAGCCGATTGTTACAATTGTACCATGCGGGCACCTTGGGGGGCACTCGGGAATCTCCGCTACGTACCAACGCATGAAACGGGTGTTGTTTTGGAAGAAGATGAAACCGGAGATTTATGATTACATCCAAAAGTGCATTGTTTATCAACAATGTAAAGCCGGCAATCAACATCCCATGGGGCTGCTTCAACCATTGCCTATCCCGGAGCGCATATGGCAAGACATATCCTTGGATTTCATCGATGGGTTACCAAAAAGCCAAGGCAAATCCACCATTTTAGTGGTTGTTGATCGGCTAAGAAAGCAAGCTCACTTTGTTGCCATGCATCACCCGTACACGGCCAAATCGGTGGCTCAAGTATTTTTGGATTCCACTGTCTGTTTGCACGGGTTACCCGCGACCATCGCGAGTGACCGCGGCACCATCTTCATTAGCAACTTTTGGCAAGAACTGTTTCGGGTGCTCCAAGTCCAATTGAGCATGTCGTCGGCGTATCACCCCCAATCCGACGGTCAGACGGAAGTTGTGAACCGGTGTGTGGAAGGCTATTTACGTTGCATGTGCTTTGAAAAGCCTAAGAGTTGGGCTAGTTGGATACCTCTTGCCGAATGGTCGTACAACACATCGTATCACAGCGTCATCCGGATGTCGCCGTATGAGGTGGTGCATGGTCAAGAACTCACGGCATTTCCGCCATACTTTGATGGCATGGCAAAAATAAGCGCAGTGGACCGCTCTTTGGCAGCACGGGACCGGGTGATGACTATGCTTAAAGATAATCTAACAAGAGCTCAGAATCGTATGAAGGCATTGGCGGACACGAAGCGCCGTGAGCATGTTTTGGAAGTGGGGGAGTGGGTTTGGGTGCGGTTGCAACCCTATCAGCAAGTCACTCTGCGAGGACACCGTATTCATAAGCTTTCACCTAAGGTTTTTGGACCCTTCCAAGTGCTCGAACGGATTGGGTCAGTGGTATACAAATTGGATCTTCCAGAAAGCGCCAAAATACACCATACTTTTCACATATCGCAGTTGAACAAATACGTGGGTCAACCAAGCGGGCAAGAGCAGCCTCTACCAGAGACGGTTAACGACGAGGGCAATCCACTTGTGGAATCGCTTGCGGTCTTGGATTGGCTCATCACCAATAGAGAGAGTCGGGTCGTGATGCAACTTCTCATTGAGTGGACCAATGGGACTCCGGAGGAGGCCACGTGGGAGGACTTATGGCGACTCCGCAAACGTTGGCCGGACCGCATTCCTTAAGGACAAGGAACTTTTGATGGGGGAAGTAGTGATGTGTTTTGTTTTGGTATCTTGTGATTTTTATGTTTTTTAAGGGGTATGCTGGTCTTTTGGGAGAAAATTTGGGTTGTGTTTAAATAGCCGATTTAGGGGGAGAACCGGTATGTTGAAAACTGTATGTGCTTGTAGTGTTGTGTTGGTGGCTGCCACGGGAAGAGTCCCAATGCACCTCCTTCCGATCTGTTCAGGTCATCTGGCCTTAGGATTGTGTATCTGTGTGCTTTCAGATTATGTGTTCTTGCTGCTTTTACCAATTATAATCCAGTGATCTATGCTTGCTGCTATTCCTATTACCAGCTGTAACAGGTGATTTTGAAGAGGATAAGGGCTGCCACGGAGAGATCACAACACTCAACAGCTCGAGCACGAAGAAACAGATCGTAATGCAACAGAAGAGGAATACCTGCTTGTTGATTTCGACTCCAATAGCTCTTTTAGTGACGTTCCAGACTTTACCAGTCCTTCCATGGTAGAACTTATGAGGCATGCCTTTGTGGATAGCTCCATTAACCTTGACATCTACGTAGTCTCCGATCTTGTAGGTCCGGAGATAAGTCGTCAGAGGGATATAACCCTTCTTCCTGAAGGGCCTCGAGAAGAGGTCGCGAGTTCGCGAACGCAGACCATGCCCTGCCGGCATCTTTCTTTTTGTTGCGTGCGCGCCTCGACTGCAAATGAGCGAAGCGGCGAAGTGGTGATAAGGGGAACTAGGGTTTTAAAATAGAGAATGCGGCTTGAAGCAGGATGTCAAAAGTCCTCAATTCCGATTCACGTCTTTCGATTTTTAGATCATGGGCTTGCAATATGTTTTCAGTGAATGAGATTAATTAGGTTTTGTTTGGCACAGGTGACAGTTATGAACATGGTTAAATTGTTATTTGTTACCGTCCAATTTGAAGAACTCCTAAGGGTCCATTTGGATGGGCGTTTTCATGTCGGTGCAGGGAGCAGATGTTGCCCTAAAATAATAAAATAAGAGTAATTTTATGTGCAAAATCATTTTAATTACGTGCAAACCGCGATTATGTGCAAATCGAAAAACTTTAGGCACATTTATATAAAAATGATTTGCACTTAACAAAATTGTTTTACACTTATTTAAAATTGGTTTGCACTTGACACCACTCTAAAATAAATGTGCGACGTTTGCGCCCGCCGCCGTCTGCTCCGCCATAGCATTGTGGAACAAAGGTTTCGTTCCATTCCGAACACCCGCCACACCCTTTAGTTTCGAACGGCGGCGGCGTCTGCGCCCTCCTGTCTGCTCCTGCCGAATCAAACAGAACCTAGGCCCTAAGACTAGTAAAATTGTTAGGCAGGAACGGGAGAGAACTACTGGTCAGAAAATCTGATAATGTGTTAAGTGTTGGAAAACAAGTGAAAGTATTTGGGGGAGTGTTGTAAGCTGTATTGTTCAGAAATAGTGGTCCGAAAAATCTTTGAACAAAAAATAATGTACTATCACTATAAATCATGATAAAATCATGATAAATGAAAAGAATGCTAAATTGCAAATTGTACAATAAAATTCAACTTGTGCCACAATAATATTAGGGGATTGTAAAGCAGATCAAGAATGACTATTCGCATAATAGTACTATTCGCAGACCCAAAGACACTCAAAATTGTTATTCACAGATATTATTGTTATCCGCAGACCAACACTAAAAATTAAAAAAAATATCAAGGAGTGCACCAACAAATGCATAGTTGATTACTATCAAAATATATATAACCTGCAACAAAAAATATGAAGGACCAGCACCACAAGTGCTCAAAAAATATCAAGTACATCTAAATATACATAACTTGCATCAACAAATTTGAAGCACCAGCACCACAAGTGCTCAAAAAATATCACGTGTACATCAAAATATGAAGCACCAGTACCTTGTCACCGACCTGTAAATGAAATATCTTCAAATTATTAACACTCATGCACATACAAAACTATCTGATTCGTAGATGAGTTTCCCAAATGTAGAAATCTATCCACTCATGCACATACAAAACTTTCTCTATCAGAACTCTGTATGGTGACAATAAAGATAAGTGTTCTGCCAACATTTTATACCCACGCAATTAACTCATCTCTTGACCCAAATACAACATTAGACTGAAAGTGTGTAGTCATATCTATACAAAACAAAGTATAAATATTTGCTCCTAACACATAAAAATTTGGAAAAAAAATATTTAGATCATTACCATACGCGGGGACATTTTCTTTGTTGGTCTCTGTAATTGGGACAAAATCCATTGGTCTTCAAGAACTATGCCAAAATTTCACCTACAACAAAGTGAAGAAAAACAATG
Organism: Platanthera zijinensis; assembly: GCA_039513925.1. Classification (NCBI taxonomy): domain Eukaryota; kingdom Viridiplantae; phylum Streptophyta; class Magnoliopsida; order Asparagales; family Orchidaceae; genus Platanthera; species Platanthera zijinensis. The sequence goes on along the minus strand of CM077080.1, from coordinate 190,288,358 downwards.
CTCATTGCAGTCCAAAATCGGGTGGTAAATGTGAAGAACAAAAAAGTGAAGAATCGAACGTGACCAAGAATCGGGTGGTGAAGAACAACAAAATGAATAGGGTATTTGTACTCACAGTGGGGGACTTCGTCGGCGAGGGGAGGAGCTGATCGGGTGGTGCAGCAACCGTGACCTAAAAGGCAGGGACGGAGCAGGCGGATCAGAGCACGGTCGAAGAAGGCGGATCAAGTCGGAGAGCGGGCGGACTTCGTCGGCGAGCGGGCTGTCTTCGTCGGCGCGCGACCGGTCTTCGTCGGCGAGCGGGTGGCCAACATCGGCAAGCAGCCGGACTTCGAGCAGGCGGTCTTCGTCCGGAATGCGGAGGAAAGTATCGGGTGATTGGGGATTAGGTTTGGTTTGTGAATAAGGAGTTTTAAAAACCGGTGGGAATACTTAACGCATTTTGAAGGGGCGTTTTTTTGGTCTACGAATAGCCATTCTTGATCTGCGGTTAACAATCCCCTAATATTATATATAGAGATGCAAACAAGTTGAACTCGAGTCGAGCTTGGCAAAATTTTCGAGCTCGAGCTCGAGCTAATCATTTCGAACTCGAGCTCATCGAGCTCATTTTGTTCTGCCTCGAGCTCGAGCTCAATGTCTGCTTATCGAGCTCGAGCTCGCGAGCTTGAGTCGAGTTCGAGCTGCTCACGAGTTTTTTAGCTCATGAGCCTGATTTTCTTTATATTTTTTATTTTTTTTAATATAGGAATAAAAAACTCGCGAGCTCATGAACAATAATATCCGAGCTCGAGCTCGACTCGTAATCGAGCTCGAGCTCGTCAAGCTCGAGCTCCATAGATTCAAGCTCGAGTCGAGCTTTTTTCGAGCCGGCTCATCGAGCTGGCTCAACTCAACTTGCACTCCTAATTATATAGAATTACAAATATTATTCAGACTATTTTAAAACAAAATAGTAAAAATTAAAGGAGTCTTCTTCCGGTATCAACATAACTCATCAAATTATCGATAATGGGGTTCCCCTTGAATTTTTTAAATCAAACTAAGAAGATTTTGATCGAAGATATGAAGGAAAGACAGTCGTTTGAACGAGTCGCCCACTACTAGTCGCACTCACGCAAAGACCTGAAATCACCTCAAAAGAATGGGTGTGGGCGCTCCCGCTCGTAGCGCGGGCGCACTCTTGAACATGCGCCCCGCGCGTGCGCGCGCTAGAGGTCGGCGGCGGCGCTGGTCGCCCCCGCCACCTTCGGTCGCTTTCGGCCACCTCTGCTGTCGGGCAACCTTCCTGAACCACCCCGGGGGGACTTTCGTCATTTCACCGGCGGCGGCGTTGGTCGCCCCCGCCACCTTCGGTCGCTTTCGGCCACCTCTGCTGTCGGGCAACCTTCCTGAACCGCCCCGGGGGGACTTTCGTCATTTCACTAAAATTGGTGATCCAAGTGACTGAAACGTAGCGACACCATTCACCAACACAAATTCCGTCTCAACGCAATTATCAACATATCCCTCTAGAAAACTATAAAAATGTCATCGGGCCTTCATTTGAAGACAAGCAACTACAAAGGCTAGAGAGAACTCTGAGATTTTCCGATGAGAATGTGAAACTTTGATCGTTTCTCCGCTCCCTCTTTAGTGTGAAGGCATCTTAAGGCTTCCAAGGTGTTGGGTATATTGGAAAATGTGTACCTGATTTGGAGAAGTCTCATATAGCTCAATTATATACATCAAGGTGTATTTGATGTTATTTTGAGTTTATATGTGCAGGTTAAGTATTTGCTAAAATGTAGAAAAAGTTTCTAAGTGCATGTGTCGACACTTAAGAAAGCCTGTGTCGACACTTGGAAAAGCTGTGTCGACACCAGAAGCAACTGTGTCGACACACTGAATTTATTAGTCGACATCAATTGTGTCGACACCGGGAGGCAGTGTCGACACACAGAAATATTAAGTCGACATCAACTGTGTCGACACCCGGAGGCAGTGTCGACACACAGATGTATTAGTCGACATCAAATGTGTCGACACCTGGAAGCAGTGTCGACACACAGAATTCTGAGACTACATCAATTGTGTCGACACACAGGACTTGTGTCGACACACAACAGAGTTTAAATAATGTTGTTTGCTTTGATGTGAAGAAGTGTCTATGTCGACACAAAGAAGCAATGTCGACACATTCTGCAGATGCAGTGTCAAGAAGCAGTGTCGACACCAAAGGAGCTATGTCGACATCACCAAAGCTTGTGTCGATACTTAATCTACTTGTGTCGACACATAATGACAATCAGTCTCGACGCTTTACTGACAAAGACAAAGGTTCAAGAACTGACTGGAGACTTGACAGATGTGTATTCCAACAAGTTTGATGAAGCTGTCAGACTTGTCAGAAGTTGGTTAGAAACCGGATCAGCTAGTTACCATGGATGAAGTCTATACATGGATGAAGTCTATATATAGATGGATTCTGTCAAATCAATAGGAACAAGGTGAACAAAAACAACAACAACAACATGAACAACTATTGAAGTATTGATCATTGATCAAGAAAGTGCACGTCACACAGAAGAAGATTTTCGTGAGAAGATCTAAGGAGAATTCAAGCAAGAATTCTGAAGAAATTTCAGAAGTTCTGGAGAGAGAGAGAGAGATCTCCAACTATTAAAGTAAAGGAGGAGACATTTACAAGTCTCCTAAGAAGCAGATCTTGAACTAATCTGCTAAGAAGGATTCAGACCTATTTCTGGATTCTAAGAAGGAAGCTGGCAGCCAGTCAACTTCAAAGGAGATCAACCCTACTGAGTTCAGATTCAAGAAGCTTTGAAGAAAGCTAAGAACAGGTTGATTTCAGCCATCAGTCTTATCAAGAAACTGATCAAGAAATCTCTTATCCCTTCTCTCTCAACAAGGGTAAGAGTCCATCTAAACAATTATTAAATTTTGTAGGATCTTTTCATAGATCTGAGTTGTAAGCCTATATTATAAAGGCTGAGTGTAGGAGATATAGATCTCTGAGTGGTAGGGCTTTTGAGCCTGAGTGTAGGAGAAATTTTTCTCTGAGTTGTAGGCCTTGTGGGAAGGCTGAGGTAGGGCCTTTAGCCTGAGCTGTAGGAGTGTGGTTACACTCTGAGTTGTAGGAACCTTATAGGGTTCTGAGTTGTAGGAACCTTTCAGGATTCTGAGTTGTAAGATCTGTGGATCTGAGAAGAAGGAAGAAGTTAGGCCGAATCTAGCACACTGTTAGATAGGTGAAGGGGGAAAGTGGATGTACCCAGACCTTGGGGAACCACTATAAACCTGTGTGCAATCTGTGATGTGTGTGTGATTGTGATTTCTGTGCTGTGATTGCTGTAGAATAGTTAGATTCTATTTTAAGATCTGAATAATTATTCAGCCTTAAGTAAAAAAGGAAAAGAACCTATTCACCCCCCCCCCCCTCTAGGTGTTTTGGTTATCTTGAAATTAATTCTATCAAGTGGTATCAGAGGGAGGTTACTCAAAGAAGGACTTAACATTCTGAGTAAGATCCATATGCAGATTCAAGATCAAGAAAATAGGTTCAGGAGAAAATCATAAGGAACTAGGTTCTATGAAATTACCCATATGCAGGAAAGAGATATTTGGAATATGGAAAGAAAGGGTCAGGCTTTTCATGGAGGCTTCTGATCCAAGGATTTGCATTACTGTAATGGAAGGTCCTTATGTTCCAATGAAGGTGTCAGTTCTAGATGCAAATCAAAGAACTCCCAAAGATTTTTTTGAGATGACTAAGGATGAGATCATCCTGGCAACTATGGATAAAAGAGCCCAGAATATCATAATAAGTGTCATAGATGATTCAACCTTTCAAAATTTGATTCACTGCAAGACCTCCAAGGAAATATGGGACACTTTGATAGTCTACATGGAGGGTTCTAAAGAAGTCAGACAAGATAGAAAATCTATGCTGAACCAGGAATATGAAAGTTTTAGAAAGGGAAAGTCAGATGGTATAACTGAGTGTTATAAAAAGTTCTATAGAATAGTAAATGAGTTGATGTCCTATGGAAGGATCTTCAGTACATATGAACTGAATGATAAATTCCTAAGATCCTTGACAAAGGATTGAGACACTAAGATTTGTGCCATTAGGGAAGTGGCCAAACTTATAGATATCTCTCCTCCAACTTTGTTTGGAAAATTGCTGTCATATGAGATTCAGCTGATGGTTAGGAAAGAGGAAGAGAAAAGTACTAAAGGGGAGCATAAAGAAAAGTCTGTGGCCTTCAAGGTGGAAGCTACTAGGAAGAATAGGAGGATTTCTCCATCACCTCCTGAGATTATTGCTGAAATTACTTCAGATAATTCATACAACCAGAGTTCAGACAGTAGTGACTCAGATAAAGACTTTGCTGCCTTCACAAGGCAGTTTTAGAGATTCCTGAAGAAGAAGTAGTGGAAGTAAAGGTCCTCCACATCTCAGCCTGTGGATGACTATTATCAAAAGAGGAAGTCATCAAGGAAGGACAGGAGCAGGTCTAAGCCTAGCAAATCTATAACATCAAAGATTGTTTGCTACTGCTGTAATAAGCCTGGACATGTTATGGCTGAGTGTCCAGACAAAAGAAAGGAGTCTGCTGATAAAAAGATGACTCAACAAAAGAGTAAGAAGGAGAAATACTTTGTTGCTAAGAAGAAGAAGAGCTTGACAGACCAATCATCCTCAGAGTCTGAATCTGAAGCTGAGACATACATTGGTCTATATGCAGCAGATGAAGAAGATGAGTTTATGCAATTGCTGAACTCTATCTATGAACAAGAAGACCATCAGTGCATGGAACTGATGGCTGTATCAGAAGAAGACAAGTGCAAGGATCAGCCTGGTCCTAGTAAGGTACAATGTTTTTCTAGTAATTCAGATTGTAGTACTGGCACAGAGTCAGCTACATCTACATCAAGTGATGTGGATGGGTCTGAGTCTGACGGTGATATTCATCAGCTGATAGATGAATATGGGGACTTGTTGCAGGCACTAAAGAAAAGCAAAAACCTGGCCAAAACTCAGGTTAAGGAAATTGCAGATCTTAAGATGGCTGCATCTGACTTAGAGAAAGAGTTGGATCAAAAATTGAATGAGATTGCCAAACTGAAAACTATAACTGTTATTCAGATGGGAACAATCACATACAAAAATGATCTAATTAAAAGTCTGGAAGCCAGACTTCAAAAGGAAAAAGATTTGGTGGCTAGTTATTCCAAGCCAAAATCAGTTTTACCCTTAATAGATGAGTTTGTGGCTCAAAAGGATAAGGCTGGAATAGGCTTTAAAGGTAACACCAGGGATGTCCAATTTAAGAGAAAGGGCAAAGCCTCAGTCCAACCACTGAATTTTAAAGTCTCTGTAGTTTTTAGAAAGGTACAAGTGCTTTCTAAAAAGTATGACCTTGAGAATACTCATGGTCATAGTAAGACTGAAGTTCTGAATGACAAGGGTGTTTATGTCAATAAGGCAGCCCATGTCCATAAATCCCATGTTCCTAAGAAAATAGTGGGTGTAGCTGCAGTAGTACCAGCACAAAACAAAAGATTTGTTGTCAACCAGACTGTCAAGAATGTATCTAAAAATAAATACAACAAGTATGAATGCTGGTGTTGTAGCAAGACAGGTCAGTATGGCATAGATTGCTGGCACAACACTAGTATCAGGAAGAACAACAGTCTACCTATTAGAAGAGCTGCAGGTAGATTTGGTAAGTATGAAGCTAACTTGAACCAAGGACCGAAGACTTACTTGGGTTCTAAGAGAAGGTAATTCTTTATTATAGGTGAAGGAGTATTTACCAAGGACCCAAGAAAGGTCATTATGGCATATGGATGTTCCAGACACATGATTGGAACAAAGGGATTGCTGAAGGAGTATTTACCTATCTTAAATGGGCCTAAAGTAATCTTTGGTGGCTCTGAAAAAAGAATTATCAAAGGATTTGGTAACATTTCTAGTAACCAGATTATTATCACTCAAGTGGCATATGTGAAGGGTTTGAAACACAACCTTATAAGCATAAGTTAGTTGAGTGATTTAGGATATGACATTTCATTTGTTAAGAATGGATGTCATATCAAAAGATCAAGTGATCAAAAGGTCATTTTGACAGGATATAGAAAAAGGAATGTGTACTGTCTTAATTTTGAGTGTGAGAACAAAGGTTCTCCTATTTGTCTTGTAGCTGATGAGAGATCCTCTCATTGTGTCAAATGGAACAAGAGGCTGGCCCATCTTAATTACAAAACAATTGGTCAACTCTTTAGCAAAGAGCTAGTAAGGAATGGTCTAAAAGTTAAGTGTATAAAGGATGGGATATGTTCAGCTTGTCAAAAAGGCAAGCAGACAAAATCCTCCTTTCATAGCCTTGAAAACAAAGATTCAGTGAGGTGTCTATACCTCTTACATATGGATATTTTTGGTCCTATGCCAGTTCATAGTCTAGGTAGGAAGGTCTACACTTTTGTGGTGGTAAATGACTATTCTATATATTCCTGGGTGTTCTTTCTGAGACAAAAATAAGAAACCCCAAGTGTTTTATATTGTAACGCCCTGAAACTCAATAAGGTGACGGGTGATGTTTGGAGCCAAATATGTGTTTTGGCAGGGGTGACACGGCCTGGGACACGGGCATATCCTAGGGCGTGTCGTGCTCGGGTTCAGTGATGGCCGCGCGGTCACCGATTTTGGGGTCGACGATCGTTGAGAGGCTGAACACGTCCTGGGAAACGGGCGTGTCCCAGGGCTTATCAGTCACTCGTCGAGTGAGGTGCACACGGGCCATAACACGGGCACAGACACGGGCGTATCACATGTGACAAGGGCGTGTCTGGTGCCGTGTCGCAGGCCGTGTCCTTCTCGGGTTAAGAGTGTTGGTCGTTACACACGGGGCGTGACACGGGTCGCGACACGGCCGTGTCGTATGCGACACGGGCGTGTCGTAGGCCGTGTCTAAGGCCGTGTGCTGGTTATCGAGGCGGTCGAGACGGCGAATGGGTGATACGGCCATGCACACGGTCGTGTTGCAACCCGTGTTCGGCCTAGATTTTGTAATTTCAGGCCCCGATCGTGGCCGTTCGTTTCCTTAGCTTTGGATCCAACTGTAGGGAGTCAGTTATGGCGGTTTAAACCCGAAAATAGGGTTGCAAACCCTCATTTTCTTTTGGGTGTTCTCTCTCTAAGATTTTAGAGAGAAGGAAGAGCTAGGTGGAGGAGGAGACCAAGATCCGGCCACCGGTAGAGCGTCGGAGCTCCGAATCGCGATCTGAGTCTAGATCCGCGAAGGCGACGCCGTTGCGGTGCTTCCCAACCGCGTAGATTTTTATAGTGCCACGGAAAAACACAAGGGTAACGATTTCTCATCCTAGGGCATGTGAAACCCTCTTTTCCTTTGCATAGGAAGCCCTCTCTCGCGAGTGAGCGAAGAGTTGGAGTGTTTCTTGGGGTAGATATATGAAGTCCCCCTTGTATAGATGCGAAAACGGGCATAGGCATTGTGTGTGAATCCTATCCGGACAAGTAGAGCCGGATTAGTGATGTTGCATTGCATATGAACCGGGGAAGACTCCGGATGTTTGGGCATTTTTCGGGTTTTCTACGTGGTAAATTGCAGCAGGGAGCCTTGAAGATTAACTCCAAGGTGCACCCAAAAAACTGGGCAAAAGCGAGTTTTGCCAACACGGTGGCTGGGGAGCTAACGTGAACATAACCGGGTTATGTGATTGTTGTGGCGGAAACGGGACTCTGTGAGTCTTGACCTGCGCATATGGCTTAAATTGTCGTTGCGGAATGAGCACGGGACAAGCGGAACCGTACCCGTTCTATGTCGTTCGGTGGGACCATTGACATGGATGAGAGTCTTCGGCGGTCTATGCCTTAAATTGTCGTGACCAAGGCCAGGAATACAAAATGCTCATGTGATTGGCCGTCCAAGGGGCGGTGGTGGAACGGGAACGTCTATGGCTTGAATTGACGTGATGTTGGCCGGTTCGCCGTGAATGTGCCCTGTGTGCACGAGGTGTGTGGCCGTGTGAGCCTACGCCTGTGATGAAGTGTGTTTATACTATTGTATTGCCTATACTAATAAAGTACAGGGAAAGAGCATCGCCGCCCCGATTTTTGGGGCGGGATCGTTATAATTGGTCAGCATAGCTGACCGTTGCTTTTGTTTACCACCGGGCGGTGGATTGTGGCTTGCAGGTGCTGCGGAGCCGAGCGGGAAATAACGGGCTAAAGCCCAAGTTGCTGAGCCGGCCCTCGAAGGCCTAATTTTGAGTGTTTCATTGTAATCATGTGTGGCCGACCTGCGAGCCGAAGTATGAAAACACTTTTATGTCAAGCAAACTGTGTAAGGCCTTAAGGCCGTTTCTATTTCTGTGTATTGAAACATTCCTGCGGGTGTTATTGTAGTGGACATTCATGCTTTTTGGCCGGGTTCTTTCGTCTTGCAACTTAATAAATTGTTTCCGCTAGAATGACTCTGTGTAGGATGTTTGTGATTGGTTGTATGGTTTCAACGCGTAACCAATCGGTCTGTCCGTAGCATATGACGTCGGGCCCCGGCCGGACCTACTGCTATATGCTATGCAACAGATAGGGGTGTTACAAATTGGTATCAGACTACTGGTTTCGGTCAAACGTAAATGAATTCGTGGGCGAATTTACTTTAAGGGGTGGTGAGCACATGTGTGTGCGTTATCGTTATAACATGAAAAGAATCCATGAATGTCCACTTAGGAATGAAAATACACGTGTTTGAGGAACCTGTGTGTTCCTATAATTGCTATTTGCAATATTGTTTGGCTGCTTATAAGTGTTTTTCACGATTATAGGTGACTAGAAGTGGTGTTGGACCGTCGGAACGGCCAGGTTCCGAGGCAAGCAGCGCACCAAGTGAAGCGCCTGCAACACCTCCGTCTGCCGAGACCATTAGGTTGGTGGCACAAGCTGTCATGACAATGATCAATGCGCAACCTGCAAGGCAGGTGCAGCAGCCTGCTCCTACGGTGGAGCAAGTGCCGCTCCAAGCGGCGGAGCCTAGAAGGGTTGAACAGGTGGCGGTGGAGCCGGAGTTGCCTCGGAGAGCAACTGAGAGACAGCTTAAGCATGTGATGGGCTTCCATCCACCGGTGTTCTCGGGAACGGGAACCCCGACCCAGGCTGAAGATTGGCTCTCAAGAGTTAATAGGGTGATGACAACAACAGAAACGGAAGAGTGGCAGAAGACCACAATAGCGACGTTCCTATTGGATGGGGACGCAAGGTTATGGTGGGAAGGTCTAGAGCTACACCAGTTGAGGGGAAGGCTGTTGGCCGAAGTATCTATGGAGGAATTTTCGAGACTGTTCATGGCTCGATACCTCCCCTCAGCGCAGAGGATCGCACTAGAGAACGAGTTCCAAAAGTTGGTGCAAGGAGATAGCACCGTAGACGAGTACCTCCACAAGTTTACTCGATTGGGGAGATATGCTAGCGCTACCTTTGCCGACGAGGAGCGAAAGACGAATCGCTTCTATGAAGGGTTAAGATATGAGCTGAGGTTGCTACTATCGGGGCCTATGGCGCAGGGTTTCCTAACCTTGGTCAACTCGGCCCGGTCCTTGGAGAAGGACATGAGAAATGTGCAAGCTAAGAAGGAATCTGGTGGGAAGAAATCAGAGTTCAAGGCGCCGACTACGTCAAAGTCGGGCTACCGCAGATTCTACAAGAAGGCTAGGACGTCAGGTCCAGCTTCTTCTACAGGTGCCTCGGGGGCAACTACCAATCGAACCCCGGGTGCTTGTTTCACGTGTGGAAAGACGGGGCACTTTGCCCGCGATTGCTGAAGCGGACGCTCAAAGTCCGAGAGAAAACAAGGAGCTACCTACGAAGAGAAGGGCAAGGCGGTGGAGTCAACCACGTCCCATTATGCTCCGACTCAACCTATAGTGTACAACTTGGGCCAGCAGGAGGCCATTAAACAAGCTGACGTGGTGACAGGTACGAGTTAATTTATAGCAAGTTAACTTTAAATACTATTGTCTATTGCTTGTTAGTCTAATATTGTTTGCATAGGCTTTGTTTTGATTAACGATAGTCCGGCACGGGCACTGTTCGATACGGGAGCTTCACACTCCTTCTTGTCCGAAAATTTTATATCGCGCATCGGAGTCCCTTCTTCGATGGCGAAGGACAAGTTGGATGTGCTGCTACCGAATGGGTGCTCGATGCGTGCGGACAGAGTGTGCGCCGTGAAGGTTCACATAGAGAGCCAAGAGTTCGACTTGCTAGCGTCATTGCTGCCGCTAGTAGAGTTCGACATTATCTTTGGGATGGATTAGCTTTCGGAGCAGAAGGCTTGGATTGATTGCGACCGGAAGGAGGTCAAGCTGGGTGTTGGACGGGAGAAAACATTCGAGGGACTCAAGGGGTCGAGCAAGACGCTGATGTCTGCTCTTCAGGTGGTAAAGGCAGTTCGTGCTGGTGCAGAGCAGTTCTTCGCAATAGTGGGGGCTGTAGAGCCAAAGTCCACGTAGGATAGCATCCCCGTGGTTTGTGAATACCCCGATGTGTTCCCAGATAGTCTTCCCGAGGCCCCGCCGCAGCGAGAGATTGATTTCACTATCGAGCTTGTGCCAGGTGCCAAACCTGTGTCACGTGCTCCTTATAGGCTGGCGCCGAAGGAAATGGCAGAGTTGAAAGTTCAGCTAGAGGAGCTAATGGAGCAAGGTTATGTGTGTCCAAGCACGTCGCCTTGGAGCGCACCAGTCCTCTTCGTTAAGAAGAAGGACGGGAGTATGCGGCTATGTATCAACTATAGAGAGTTGAACAAGCTGACGGAGAAGAACAAGTACCCGATCTCGAGGATTGATGATCTCTTCGATTAGTTAGTCGGATCGTCGGTATATTCTAAGTTGGACTTGAAGTCGGGGTACTATCAGTTGAGGATCAGGGAGTGTGACATCCCGAAGACGGCGTTCAGCACAAGGTATGTGCATTTCGAGTTCACGGACATGCTGTTTGGACTGACGAATGCGCCATCTGTGTTTATGGACTTGATGAACAGGACGTTCCGAGATTTCCTGGACTGCTTTGTGATCGTCTTTATTGACGATATATTGGTGTACTCGCAGTGCGAAGAAGATCACTTCAAGCACTTGCATCTGGTGTTGGAGACTTTGAGGAGGAATGAGCTGTATGCAAAATTCTCCAAGTGCCAGTTCTGGCTACCCTCAGTAGCATTCCTTGGTCACATTGTCAGTGGGGAAGGTATAGCGGTGGATCTGGCGAAGATCGTTGCGATACGGGAGTGGCCTGCGTTGTCTTCTGTCGCGGAAGTCCGTAGTTTTTTCGGGCTTGCCGGATATTACAGGCACTTCGTAGAGAACTTCTCGCAGATAGCGTTACCTCTCACGAAGTTGACAAGGAAAGATCAGAGATTCTTGTTGACGCAGAAGTGCGTGCAAACTTTTGAGGAGCTTAAGAGACGGTTGCCCACGGCGCCAGCGCTTAGTTCGCCGAGTGCGACCGAGGGCTTCGAGGTTTATAGTGACGCCTCGGGTAGTGGTTTGGGCTGTGTGCTGTTGCAGCATGGGAGCGTGATAGCTTATGGATCGCGTCAGCTCAAAGTGCATGAAAGGAACTATCCGGTCCATGACTTGGAGTTGGCGGCCGTGATATTTGCACTTAAGCTGTGGAGGCACTACCTATACGGCATAAGGGTCGATATATATACCGATCACAAGAGCCTGAAGTACATGTTGGATCAGAAGGATCTTAACATGAGGCAGAAGAGGTGGATGAAGTTCCTGGGGGACTACACCTTCAAGATTCATTATGTACCCGGGAAGGGCAATGCGGTTGCTGATGCGTTGAGTCGCAGGGCTCCCGCCCAAGCCAATTGGTTGTCGGTGCATGATGAGCGGCTAATACGGGAGTTGGAGGAGCTTGAGATCTGTTGCGTTGACAAGCAGACGAGCGCCAAAGCAATGTTGAACTGGACAGAGGTTCAGTATGACCTGGCTGACCGGGTTCGGCAGGCATTGTAGTTAGATGACTCCATGAAGGAGCTTATGGAGGCAGCATTGGATGGGTCAAATTCCCAGTTCTCGGTGGAAGATGGGTTGTTAAGGAAGGACCATCGGTTGTGCGTCCCAAGCAGGGGTAACCTACGAGCGGAGTTGATGTACGAGGCTCATCATACCAAGTACTCAATCCACCCAGGGAGCACAAAGATGAACCGTGACCTCAAGAAGCTGTTTTGGTGGCCGGGGCTCAAGAAAGACGTAGCGTTGTTTGTGGCTAAATGCCAAACGTGCGCCTTAGTGAAGGCAGAGTGCCAAAAGCCGGGAGGATTCTTGAAGTCCTTGCCTATACCGGAGTGGAAGTTCGACGACATATCGATGGATTTTGTGCATGGTTTGCCAAGGTCGCAGAAGGGGAACGACGCCATCTGGGTGATCGTAGATCGGTTAACTAAAGTGTCGCACTTTATTCCGCATAGGAAGGATGACTCGATGGAGAAGTTGGCAAAGCTTTATGTGGATAATATAGTTAGACTGCACGGTGTTCCCCGTAGCATTGTGAGTGATCGCGATGGGTGGTTCACATCCAATGATTGGAGGTTGGTGCAGTAAATGCTGGGGACAAAGTTGAAGTTCAGCACAGCCTTCCATCCGCAGATGGATGGACAGGCCGAGAGTGTCAATAGAACGATAGAGGACATGCTACGCATGTGTATTCTAGACTTCGGGAAGCACTGGGAGGACCACCTGTACTTAGTGGAGTTCGCGTACAACAACAGCTACCAGGCGAGTGTCCAAATGGCACCCTTTGAGGCCCTGTATGGTAGAAAATGTCGCACGTCGTTGTCTTGGTTAGAAACGGGTGAGGCAAGGTTGTACAAGAAACAGGAGGTGGAGAGTGCTACTTCTTTGGTATGGATTATTCGAGAGCGCTTGCTGATTGCTCAGGACAGGCAGGCTAAGTATTACAATGTCAAGCACCGGAACGTGGAGTTCGCGGTAGGCGATTGGGTGTACTTGAAGATAAAGCCGTTCAAGGGTGTTTCGCGGGTGAGACGCTTGAAGAAGCTGAGCCCAAGATACCTTGTACCCTTTGAGATTCTGGAACGGGTCGGCGAAGAGGCATACCATTTGAGGCTATCGGAGGAGTTAAGTGGGCTACACGATGTGTTCCATATCTCTATATTGCGGAAGGCGGTGCAAGAGCCTTCGCAGGTGATCGCAGTTGATCAAGTGTCGGTGGACGAAGGGTTGACGACTAGGGTCAAGCCCGTTCGTATCGAAGACTCTGAAGTCAAGAGGCTCCGTAACAAGGAGATCCGGATGGTCAAGGTCCGTTGGGACAATTGCGGTCGGGAGGAACTCTCTTGGGAACGGGAGCAATCTATGCTGGAGGAGTACCCGGAGTTATTCCACTCAGGTACCGCTTAAAGTTTTCCGTTTTCTTTCCTTTAGTAATTTCGTGGGCGAAATTCTTTTAAGAGGGAGAGAGTTGTAATGCCCCGAAACTCAATAGGGTGACGGGTGATGTTTGGAGCCAAATATGTGTTTTGGCAGGGGTGACACGGCCTGGGACACGGGCGTGTCCCAGGGCATGTCGTGCTCGGGTTCAGTGATGGCCGCGCGGTCACCGATTTTGGGGTCAACGATCGTCGAGAGGCTGAACACGTCCTGGGACACGGGTATGTCCCAGGGCGTGTCAATTACTCGTCGAGTGAGGTGCACATGGGCCATGACACGGGCACAGACACGGGCGTGTCACATGTGATAGGGGCGTGTCTGGTGCTGTGTCGCAGGCCGTGTCCTTCTCGGGTCAAGAGTGTTGGTCGTTGCACACGGGGCGTGACACGGGTCGCGACACGGCCGTGTCGCATGCGACACGGGCGTGTCGGAGGCCGTGTCTAAGGCCGTGTGCTGGTTATCGAGTCGGTCGAGACGGTGAATGGGTGACACGGCCATGCACACAGCCGTGTTGCAACCCGTGTTCGGCCCAGATTTTGTAATTTCAGGCCCCGATCGTGGCCGATCGTTTCCTTAGCTTTCGATCCAACGGTAGGGAGTCAGTTCTGGAGGTTTAAACCCGAAAATAGGGTTGCAAACCCTCATTTTCTTTTGGTTGTTCTCTCTCTAAGATTTTAGAGAGAAGGGAGAGCTAGGTGGAGGAGGATACCAAGATCTGGCCACCGGTGGAGCGTCGGAGCTCCGAATCGCGATCTGAGTCCAGATCCGCGAAGGCGACGCCGTTGCGGTGCTTCCCAACCGCGTAGATTTTCATGGCACCGCGGAAAAACACAAGGGTAACGATTTCTCATCCTAGGGCATGTGAAACCCTCTTTTCCTTTGCATTGGAAGCCCTCTCTCGCGAGTGAGCGAAGAGTTGGAGCGTTCCTTGGGGTCGATATGTGAAGTCCCCCTTGTATAGAGTCCGTATGCGAAAACGGGCATAGGCATTGTGTGTGAAGCCTATCCGGACAAGTAGAGCCGGATCGGTGATGTTGCATTGCATATGAACCGGGGAAGACTCTGGATGTTTGGGCGTTTTTCGGGTTTTCTACATGGTAGATTGCAGCAGGGAGCCTTGGAGATTTACTCCAAGGTGCACCCGGAAAACTGGGCAAAAGCGAGTTTTGCCAACACGGTGGCCGGGGAGCCAACGTGAACATAATCGGGTTATGTGATTGTTGTGGAGGAAACGGGACTCGGTGAGTCTTGACCTGCGCATATGGATTAAATTGTCGTTGCAGAATGAGCACGGGTCAGGCGGAACTGTACCCGATCTATGTCGTTCGGTGGGACCATTGGCATGGATGAGAGTCTTCGGCGGTCTATGGCTTAAATTGTCGTGACCAAGGCCAGGAAGACAAAATGCTCATGTGATTGGTCGTCCAAGGGGCGGTGGTGGAACGTGAACGTCTATGGCTTGAATTGATGTGACGTTGGCCGGTTCGCCGTGAATGTGCCCTGTGTGCACGAGGTGTGTGGCCGTGCGAGCCTACGCCTGTGATGAAGTGTGTTTACACTATTGTATTGTCTATACTAATAAAGTACAGGGAAAGAGCATCGCCGCCCCGATTTTGGGGGCGGGGTCATTATAATTGGTCAGCATAGCTGACCGTTGCTTTTGTTTACCACCGGGCGGTGGATTGTGGCTTGCAGGTGCTGCGGAGCCGAGCGGGAAATAGCGGGCTAAAGCCCAAGTTGCTGAGCCGGCCCTCAAAGGCCTAATTTTGAGTGTTTTATTGTAATCATGTGTGGCCGGCCTGCGAGCCGAAGTATGAAAACACTTTTATGTCAAGCAAACTGTGTAAGGCCTTAAGGCCATTTCTATTTCTGTGTATTGAAACATTCCTGTGGGTGTTATTGTAGTGGACATTCATGCTTTTTGGTCAGGTTCTTTCGTCTTGCAACTTAATAAATTGTTTCCGCTAGAATGACTCTGTGTAGGACGTTTGTGATTGGTTGTATAGTTTCAACGCGTAACCAACTGGTCTGTCCGTAGCATATGACGTCGTGCCCCGGCCGGACCTACTGCTATATGCTATGCGACGGATATGAGTGTTACATATATAGTTTTGTCAGGCAAATTCAGAATGAACTTGACAGTACAGTGGTCAAAATCAGAAGTGACCATGGCACTGAATTTCAATCTGAAAGTATGACAAGACTGTGTGAAGAATTTGGGATTTTTCAAGAATTCTCTTCCCCTAGAACACCACAGCATAATGGTATTGCTGAAAGGAAAAATAGAACATATATTGAGGCTAGTAGAACTCTATTGAGTGACACTTCTCTCCCAGAATATTTCTTGGCTGAGGTAGTAAATACTTCATGTCATGTGATCAATATGGCATCTATCACCAAAAGCCACAAAAAGACTCCCTATGAGATCATGAAGGGTAGAAAACCAAACTTATCCTATTTTAGGATCTTTGATTGCAAGTGCTATGTCCTTAACAATGGCAAATCTTATCTAACTAAGTTTGCTGCTAAATCCCAAGATGAGATATTTGTTGGGTACAACAACAATAGTAAGGCTTGTAGAGTCTACAACTTGATTACTCAAGTTGTAGAAGAGTCTATACATATTGTCTTTGATGAAACAAGACTGATTAACAATGAGTTGCCTTGTAGCTCATGCAGTTCAACAGGTATTAATGAGAAAATGGACAAGCTTACCATTATAGAAGAAACAACTGAAGAGCAGGAAGTGGAAAATGGTGGCTACTGTCCAAGGGGAGTACAGGACTCTCTAGATGCAGATGTACACCAAGAGGTGCAGCATATTGAAGAGACTGGAGGTTTTCAACCAGAAGATAGTATACCTCCAGTTGTTAGACATTTAAAGGATCATCTAGCAAATCAAATAATTGGTGATCTAAGACATGGAGTGCAAACCAGAAGTAGGAACTTGAACACAGTGCTTTGCTCAAGCTTCCTATCTCAACTTGAGCCAAAGAAATTTTAAGAAGCTATTCTAGACCCACATTGGATTGATGCTATGCAAGAGGAGCTGAATCAGTTCAGAAGGTGCAAGGTCTTGGAGTTAGTTCCTAAACCAAAAGACCACAACATCATTAGAACAAAGTGGATCTTTAGGAACAAACTGGATGAGAATGGGATCATTGTGAAGAACAAAGCAAGATTTGTTGCAAAAGGATACATACAGGAAGAGGGTATTGACTTTGATCAAACCTTTGCCCCAGTAGCAAGACTGGAAGCAATTAGGATGTTCCTTGCCTATGCAGCATATCAAGGCTTCAAGGTATTCAAAATGGATGTAAAATCAACATTCCTAAATGGAAATCTAAAAGAAGAAGTCTATGTAGAGCAGCCCTCTGGTTTTGTTGATTCTCTTAAACCTGATTATGTTTATAGACTCAGGAAAGCTTTATATGGGTTAAAGCAAGCCCCAAGGGCTTGGTATGAGACCCTATATACTTTCCTTATTGAGAACAAATTCTCAAGGGGGAAAATAGACAAAACTTTATTTCTAAGGGAATCCAAAGGAAAGATAATCTTAGTCCAGATTTATGTAGATGACATAATATTTGGGTCTACAGAAAGCAACCTTTGCAAGAAGTTTGCAAAACTTATGCAAGGGAAGTTTGAGATGAGCAGCATGGGAGAACTTAAGTTCTTCTTGGGCCTTCAAGTAAGACAGACTGATGATGGCTTGTCCATATCCCAGTCTAAGTTCACCAAGGAGTTAATTAAAAAGTATGGTATGAAATCATCCTCCACCATGAGAACTTTTATGGGAACAAGTATGCCTATATGCAAAGATGATGCAGGTAAACCTGTAGATGAGTCTTTGTATAGAGGAATAATTGGCTCTCTTCTATATCTAACTTCTAGTAGACCAGACATTATGTATGCTACATGTGTCTGTGCTAGGTACCAATCATGCCCTAAAGAATCTCATTATACTGCAGTAAAAAAGATTTTGAGATATCTAAAGGCTCCTCCCCTCTCTCTTCTTTATTTCTCATTCACCCCTCTTTCTCCCTCTCTCATTCTCGTTTAAACTCATCCATCACCCCTCTTATATTTATTTTGTTCCTTTTTATATTCCAAAATGAAAATGCATGCATTTAGCCTCTTCTCTCTCCCCCATTAAATCTCATTCATGCACTTCCCCATTCATCCATGCCCCCCCTTGTGCCCCTTCATCTCCACTTCCCTCTAGAACCTTCCCCCTCATCTATAAAAGGACCCTTAGCCTCAAACATTTGGAAGGTTGGACATTGGAGAGAAAGTATAGTGCTAGTGTAAGAGAGTTTCCTTCTTCTTTGATTATTGTTGTTGAGTTTTTCTTTTCATTATTGTAATCTCTTTCTTAGTAGTATAATATTGTCTTATTATTATTATTGTGTACCTCTTTTTATCTATCAATGAAAATGAATTTCTTTTATCTTATTGTGATTTCATTCTTAAATATGCGTAGCTAATTTTTCTTTAGCATTCAATCATGAGGATCCATGAAATGAGATGAGATTTCCTTTTACTTCTTAGTTTTATTTTTTTCAAAATTATTCTCGATCCTTCTTTGATTTTTCTCGTGTCGACTCCGTATTTCCGGTATACGGTAGTAGGCAATTTGATCTCATTTCATAGTAGTCGAGAGACTCGTTGATTTGAAAGATCACTCAAAGAAGGAGGAAGTTGCACGCAATCCTAAAGATAGGATGACGTAAATCCTCCGGATTGGAGTCAAATCCAATAGTGTGGATCACTTCTATAATACAACTTTAGGCCTTTTTTATTTGCAAAGAGATTTCGGTCAAAACATCTATAAGTTAGGAGATTTAATGCTCTAGCGAGATTATTTCTTATTTTCGGATCCGCCACGGTCGAGTTTGATTTGCAATTATAAAACTATATTTTTATCCTTCTTATCTTTTTTTCATGGTGAATCATTGATCGAATGCTATCTTTTTATCTGAAGTTTTCGTCTTATTATTATCTTTAGTTTAACTCAAAAATTCTCAAAACACCCATCAAGCGTACGGTAGGATAATAGTAGAAGCGTGAGTAATAGTAATTGACAACCCCGAGTTTTAATATGACCTTGGTACTACAATTCGATAGGTACACTTGCCCGTTCGGGTTGATAGTCATTTAATCCACCATGGCTGTAGGCTCACTCGGTGGTTGGAGTTGGTTTGGAGGAGAAACCCCGAGAAGACCCGCTGACCAGGCTCTCATCAAGCTGGCAAGGTTGTAGGCTCACTCGGTGGTTGTAGTTGGTTTGGAGAGGAGATCCCGAGGAGACCCGCTGACCAGGCTCTCATCAAGCTGGCAGGGCTGTAGGTTCACCCGGTGGCAGAGTAATGGGGGAAATCTCTTTAAGAAGCATCTCTACTTAAGTTCATGGAAAATAAATTATGGGAGGTAAGGATTGGAGCAGTGCGAGTGGAGGTACTCTCAGCTGGCGACCGCGGGGATGGTCTCGTTTATGGCGAGTGGGCACTCGCGGGGGACGAAAGGCCCTGCCTAATAATGAGGGGGCAGGTTAAATCCCTGGAAGCCACTCGCGCTAGAGGTATCTTGAGGTGAGACGAGAGGTTCAATCAGTTGGGCTCGCTCACAAACATAGTGGGGAAAGTAACGACTTGCACTCTGAACAAAGTCAACTCTCTAGTGAGGTGGCGAGACGAGGAGTAGCCCCATCTCGCGAGCGGGAGCGCATAAAAGGGTCATCTCGCAGTAAACAAAAAGATACAAAGTGAAAAGAGAAAAGCGAGGCGGCGAGACGAGGGGTAGCTCCGTCTCGCAAGCCAAAGAGTTGTTTCGCAAAAATATAATATAAAATAAAGTAACAAAATGAGTTTATCCATTTGATCAATGTGACTATCCATTGCAGAATTATGAATACGCCTTCAAATGTTGATCATAAAAAGAAACTCAAAAAGGGAATAAGTAAAATTATACAAAAGCAGAAAAAAGGAGGGGGGTCCTGGATCTCGTCGGCATTAGATCATTCCCCCTCGCTGGAAGAAGAATCGTCACCCTCCACGCCGTAGAGCTCGAGGACTAAATTGCGAATGGTCACCGCCTCGGAATCCTCCTTAACGACCCCCAGCTCCTTCATCATCTTTAGAACAAGATCCGCCGCCTTGATGCTGGCATCTCGGCAATGTTCCTCGACTTCGTCCAGAGAATAGTGGGGCGGAGGTGCCTGGAGGGTTCCACGGAGAGACGAAGACAGCGCGCTATCCCGGAGGCAAGCGACCGGAGTTTTCAAATCCTTATTCTCCTCCTCCAGGGCCGCCATACGCAAATGCATCTGCTCCACCGTCTCGGCATCCTGCGAGACGATCTCTAGTTAGCAAAGGACGTGCTGAAGAGAAACTAATCACGGGTAAGGGCTAGAACTTACCACTCCACCCTGGCTCTTGGAGAGAAGGGCCTTAGAAACCGCCAGCCTCTTTTCAAGGTCTCCCAACCTCTCGCACTCTGCCGCCAGCCCATCCTCATTCTCCTTCCACTTTCTATTATTGAAGACTAGGCGGCACGAGAAGTGGTGCGAGAGCTCCAAGGCGCGAAACTGGGCATGGGAGGTCTTCAGTGCCAGGTCCCGCGAAGATTCCCTCTCAATGGAATCAGCTTCTGGACCTCCGTATAAGCCATAACCTAGGGAGAAGGCGTGACTTGTATGGGCGTCCTGCTCATTCCACGCAGGAAGGAGGGTGGAGATGGACACCCTATTCTCGTCCTTCTCCCATATAAGGACAGGGTCGCTGATGGCGTCTGGTACCGTGGGACCCATGTTGTAGTTCGGGTGGGAGGAAGGGTCTGGGAGGCTGGATGAAGCGGCTTCGCGAGACGGCGAGGAGGCCAGTCGGTCGGGAGTAGCAGCAAGCTGGGCGGTAAGAGCTGCCTCGCGGGCAGGCGAGACGGCATGCCGAGGAGGCGAGCGGGGTGATTGGGACTCCCCTATGGAGATGGGGCTCAGGGTCCCCGACATCTCCTTCCTCCTCTTTGGGGCATTCTTCTTTTTTTCCTTAGAGAAAACCATGACTTTCTTCATCTTATTTTTAGGAGGGCTGGAGCGAGACGGATCAGTGTCTTCTACAGACCTCTTCTGGGGGGCGGGGGCCAGAGACTCCTTTGCCACCTCCGCCGCCATACTGTGAGAGTGAGGCCCTTAGACGGCTTGGCACTGCTCCGGTAAGGAGGGTGGACGAGAACATTGCGCTCTTCTAAAAAATCAACCAATAAGGTGATGAGGTGGCGAGATGGAGAATAATAAACGCGAGACGAGTGAAAAATGAGAGTACCTTCGCCGGGGAGAACAGGAAGTATCGAGTCGAGGCCCCGCCGCAAGAAGTGGACCTCAAAGTTTTTGCCGATGAAGAAATCGCGCAGCAGCTTATCATTGCCGCCCACCTGTGGGGACACATAAAAAATCTCGGGGGGGGCGACACGGGCGCGAGCGGGACACTCCCGAAGTTGTCGCGGATGAACACAAACCTGGTGAGCCAATGATGGTTTTTGTTCGGCATCTCGCACACCTTGAGCCCTTGCCCCATAAAGTATGAGACGCCAACGGCATTGGCGTGGTAGATGAAGAGCTTGCGGAAGACCGTCAAGCTAAACTCGATGCGCTCCCGGCACATGTAATTGGAGAAAGCGATTAACACTGAAATAGCGTTCGGATTAAGCTGTGCGGGGACGGTGCCGAAATATTTCAAGACCTGTTTTACCTCTGGCCGGAGGGGCAGTATCAACCCCGCCTCGAAGTGCGAGACAGGGAAGGCGAGTTCTCCCGGGTAATAGGTGTTGATCGCCTCGCCGACCTTGGGGGTCGTGATTCGAACCCCTCCCTCATGAACTTGCGGACGAATTTATTGTAGTCCTCGTCAGAAAGTCTGCCGAGAGGGAAGTCGTTGTCTGTAAAATGTTTCCCACAGCGGCTGCGCCCCTCGCCCTCGTCGGCTTTCTTCTTTCCCATTTGTGGCGAGACAGTTGGAAGTGAGACGATTGAAGGGAGAAAATAGCAAGAAGAATTGGTGAGACGGTCGAAGGAGAAAGAAGCGAGAGGAATAAAAGGCGAGAGGGATAGGCGAGACGGAAGAAGCAGGAAGGCAAGAGTTGGGACGAAACAGGGGTGAGAGCGCAGGTACCTCTTTGATTCGGGGGTTGGGGTATTTATAGCGGATGTTGTCAGTAGAGAAAATGGGCGGGAAAATATATGGAGGAAGGGGGAGAGTCGGCCGACATTTTACACTCTCTCTCTTAACCACGATTTGTGTGGCCCATCGCGAGCTTCCTCAGCAAGGCAGAACAAAAAGTAAATAGCAAAGAAGGAATAAAAAGAAATTAAACTAAGCATAAAAATAAACCAGAAATAATGATTATTTAATTATCCCATCCCACACAAGGCGGGCAATATGTTAACAGGTCCTAAGCCATGGGCGAGACAGTAACATAACATATATTACAGAAGTATTACAAATTAGAAGAGCGAGACGGATAAACTGGGCGAGACGAGCCGGGAGACCTTCAGTGTTTGTGCCATTTCCAGCGGCCACTGCGAAACCCCGCGCATGGGGGTCGGCTAGGGAGGTGAAAAGCGCGAGCTGTGTAGACACCGCGGCACGCAAGACGAAGTTGCTGATCGACCTCGTTTAGGATGGCCTAAGGGTCAGTCTCGTCTATCTCGATGTCAATGTTGACACCGTAAGCGGCCGACAAGCGGTCTATTCGCTGGTCGGCCGCATGCTTATCTCGTTCCAACTCGCGGATAATATGCGCATGCTTCTGGAACATCTCGGCTATCCTACGCTTCATCTCTAGCGGGTCCATGGGGTCACCCAGGTAGTCTTCAATCTCGTATATGGGAGGAGGGGGCGAGACAACGAGTTGCCTAAAAAATTCCTCAGTAGGCGAGTCGACCTGGATGCCTGCGCAAGGAGCTGAAGGGAAGAGTAAGGGGGGTTATCGCATGGGTGCATGGGAGTAGCGAGCTGGACAGAGGACTGAGAGGGAAGGTTTTTTACCAGGATGGCGAGAGGTCCCAGCGACCTGAGAAGGGTTATCCTTCCTCGCGCTTGTAGGAGTAGATGGAGGAGTGGATGGCTGAGGCGAGTCAGAGTTTTGGGTGATGGGCGATGGTGTCATCCCGTGGATTTTTGGGTCGATGTTGAGGTGTGAGGTCTCCCTGATAAAGCAAATAGTAAATGAGAAAATGCGAACAAAGGATAAATTGGAATAAAAGGAGAAAGTTCAACTCTTATTCTCTAGGAGATGCGGGATGAGGAGAGGCGTGGATCTCCGGGGAAGTATGAGAAGTATCCTCTACCGAAGAGGAGGGGTCAGTTGTTTTTGCCTTCTTCGAGCGAGACGATGATGATGGTAAGGAGGGGGGTGCGAGCCGGAGCCAAGGTCAGAGCGACCATGTTGGCCTTGTTCTGCTTGCGCACCATCGCAATGCGTTCGCGGAAGCTCTAGCTGTGAGACATGATCGCAGTAGAGCTAGAGAAGGATGAAATGCGGAAAGGGTGCATCCTCTATACGGGGTGGGAATCATGTATTTATAGGCTCCGGTGGAGGGGCCCACGAAAGATTCTCTCATAAATATACGTTAATGACACGAGCCTCGGTTGAACTTTCTTTCCGAGCTTGAGGCAACCTCGAAAAGAGCAGGGATTGTGTACAACCTCGGGCTCGCAAGAGCAGAAGGATCAAGGAAAAGAAGGCAAGATTATTTTAAGGAGAGGGCTATTTACTAGGCAAGAGGGTCCCAAGCGAGAGGTGACTCGCTAGGCGAGTGGATCCCAGGGAAAGGGCAACTCGCGGGGTGAGAGCTGCTCACTGGGCGAGAGCTGCTCACTAGGCGAGAGAGGCTCAGGCGAGAGCCATGTCGTTGGTTAGGCGAGTGGATCCCAGAGAGGTCACTCGCGAGGAAAGAGCCAACTCGCTAGGCGAGAGGGCTCCATAGGGGAGAGCTCTCGCCCGCGAGACAATGCTCTCGCCAAGCGCAGGTTCGACAAGAGGCCTAGTGTCGGTTTAATGTTTGGTCAAGGGTCAGTTTAGTTGGAAAGGGATTTACCTTTTTAGCCCCAGGTGATTTTACACTTTTGCCCTTAGTGGTCTGTATATAGCCCTTCAGAACAGCAGGGTTTGGCTATTGGCAGACCCGACCCAGGGTATTTTGATAATTTCAGGTCGGTTCAGTTTGGTTATTGGCAGTTCAAACTCAGAGGCCTATAAATAGACCGGTAAGGTTCTTGGTAGAAGGTTATTGTTGACCCTTCTTTTTCTTCCATTAAGGCACCTAGCTTAGCATTCGCTAGGGAGGGGAAGAATTGCTAATTCTTCCGGGTAAGAGGTGGGACCTCCAAGCTGAAGCCTACGGTCTGTTTCTTTAAGACTCTCATCCAGGGGGTGGTTCGAGGAGAGTAGGTGTGAGCTACAACTTTAGATCCGAGCTTTAGGAGGAGCTGGGTTTGCCGGCTTCAACAAAGAGGATATCATCTCATGAAGAAGAGCCTGATATTCCTTGAGACTTCCTTCTCACCTCTTCGTTCAGGATGCCACTCTTCGCAATCTCCATAGTAATGATTCCTCTGGGAGAGGAGTTGATTAGAGAAACTATAACCATCTCCCAAGAGTCTAGAAGAGACTTTAGTAGCCATAGAGCATTGACGTCATCCTCGAAGGTCACCTTAATAGCAGTAAGTTGATCAATAATACCTTGGAACTCCTTCACATGATCTAATATAGGCAAGCCATCTCTATACTTAAACTCTCCAAGCTTCTTCAGTAGATATAGCTTGTTGATGCTAGTACTCTTGGCATACAACGTCTCGAGAGTCTTCCAAAGTATTTTCGCATCAACGATACTTGCAATATAGTTGTATATGTTTGGTTCTACAAACTGACTGATGAATCCACAAATTTTTTGGTGCTCCACCTTCCACTTATTTGGATCTATGTCTATAGGCATCTACTCAAAGATAGGAGCATGCCAGCCCTTGACGTAGATGTGATATTCCATCAATAAGTGCCATTGGTGGTAGTTTGCGCCATTCAATTTAACCATTTGCTCGGAGCCTGAACCTGATGTAGACTTCATCGTGCTCTGTCACTGATCGGACTGACCTCAATTCTCTGAGCCGACTATTTTAAAGAAAGGAATCAAAGAGGATAGAGAGCGTACCAATGGTCGTCACCTACCGCACCCGATCACTAACCCTAAATATCTGATCGACTCGTATCGAATCTCAGACAGGTCAGCCTGATAACTGCTCTGATAATGAACCTCCCTCTGATACCACTTGTTGGGCTAGAGAGCACACAAGCCTGACTAGAGCACCTGCAAATTAGTTCGAGCAAGTACCTGCATGACCGCTTAATGGTATATCGATACACAAACATAGCACAAAACAAGAATAATAAAAGTGACACAAGGTTTTAACGTGGAAACCCAATTGGGTGAAAACCACGGGATGATCGGAGTCTAACTCAGAAAGCCGCCACTAAAATGTATGAAATAATAGGCAATTAATTACAAGGCTTTCCCTCATCGATCCTTATAGGATCTTCACCAGCTTCACACCATACAATACAATAAATAGTAACAGAAAAACTGTAAGTTATCGACAGCGGCGGACGAGACAGATTACACAAATCCTCTCCAAGATGCCTCTTCGAATGCTTTCCCAAATTTGCTCCAGATCTAATCTGTGTAGGCGAAGTACTCCTCGTCAACGTTGTACAACAACGTTCGAAATCTCTCCCAAACTAAGACGATTTACGCAAAGGCCTCTCTAGAAATCTTGCAATGCTTGAGTTTGGAGAGAAGTGGATTCCTTACCCATCCTCCTTCATCCCTATTTATAGGACCAAAACCAAGGAGGTTGATGTGGTAGATGACATGTGGATGAAACTTCCATGAAGTTTCCTTTGGTCAAAAAACACATGTTGGTTTAGAGGTCAAAGGTGGCTTCTCCTTTTCACACTTGTCATGAAACACATGCTTGAAAAGCATGGTCAAAGTTAGCTAGCCTCTTTCACACTTAAGAGGAAATTATCTTAACAGTATTTTTATCCCAGGATCGATGCATATCAACTTACTCCTGCGATTTATTTGAAAACCTTTCTTGTTAATGATAACTTTATCCCTCAAACCTGTAAAGTTCATAACTCATTTCCTAGTTTTCGATGTCATCAAATCTTTTTTCTTATGTCTGTCTAGTTTTAAGACTTGAGTAAATATTGTTCCTTGACTTGATTCTCAATTTCCATGTTTATGGACTCTATTCTTGTACATTTGCATCTATTAATTAGTAACAAGTTTTGATATGTTAGAAATCTTCTAAATCATGAATCTTTAAAGTCATTAATGTTATAAATAATCATTGAAAATTAGTGTTAAATTTATGTGACGCTTTGACTCAAGTTTCCGTTTGACTGGCAACAGAAATTAATAAATGGTCATATCAAGCATAATTACTTTGATAAGCCTTGCATTTAGACTTATATTAAAATCACGTGCATCAAATAGAAACACTTACACTGTTCACTGATTACAGCTTATGACATTACGTGATCGAAACTTGCTTTTCTCCGGAGTAGTCTTGTTGGTTTTGTTTCATGAAAACTGGTACACATATATTTTTGTTTCTTTTACTAATTGAAATTTACCTTGCTTATATTACAAATGCTCTGAGACTTTTCCTTCTTATTTTGGACTTGCCTTAGCATTCATGCCAGCGCCGCCTGCTTCTTGAGCCCAATCTATGTCAAGCTTCAGGTTCTATGTTTACGTTTCATTTCTTTTACTGTCAGATATTTCTTTTATATAATAATTATGATCAGTAAATCATGGACAATTACTAGGCTATATTATGTGCACTCGAATTTAATATTGTTTGTATGTTCATTCATCTGAGCCAGTTATTGCATGAAATTTGTATCTGAATTTGTGTCATAAGTTTTATTAAAATGCATGTGCACCTGTTTCACAATATCATATTTAAAGTTTCCGCATATCGAAACAACTAATTTCCTTCAAAGTAATTATTTTAAAACCTAATTATCAGTTTCTCTGCTCCCGCCTTACAGACATGAATTTTCTTTCTGCCTATGTTTGTGACATCACGACCCGCCCGAAGCGCACTGACTTTTGTTGAGACGGATCGTGACATCTGCAATTTGAGTCACTACCACCACACTATCTTCAGCTGAAAAGGTATGGCAAAAGAAAGCGCTTCAATTCACCTTTTTCCTCGTGCCCCTAATAAAAAAAACACCCTCACTATCAATGTGCAAGACTCAGCAAAGAATGATACACACAGCATATACATATGTTCTATGACTCACCCTGCAAAATTTGCTCAACTTGCTTCCACTTGCACCAATATTCTACAATGGAGCATAGTTATTCACCTTTCCCTGGACAGAAGCAACATTTCAAACATTCAATGCAAGCATCCACGCATGGTCATGTTATGCATTAGTAACACCCATGCACACAACCCAATTTCTTCGCTCTTTTGGATTACAATATGAACAATCACGCATACCATAGATCCGCTTCAAGGTCATTGTGACGACCATCGAGCTACAACTACTGCCCGAACACCCAACACGCTAGTAGCAAGAAATGACTATCACTGTGTAACAATCCAAAGCCTCTCTACTATGGTTCTGCATCAGAGGAACATGTCCGGTCTCACCATCGGGTTGCAGCCCACGCACCCCATGTTGAAAATCTTGAAGTGAAAGTGGTGGACTGGGCGACCTGTGCGACCTATCTGCGCGGCCTGTGCGGACAGGACTCGCGACTTGCCAGGTCGGCAATGGTGCTGCAATCGGTTTGTGCTTTAGCGGCCTGGGCGGTCTGTTCTTGCGGACTATACGGACATAGGAGGCAGCTTGTAAGGCCGGGTTGTGTTCATCCAAAAGTTTGTTCACAGAAAGTAACTTGGCGGATAGGATTGCTATCTGCGGAGCTCGCCAAGACTGGTAAGGTGCGGACTCGGTTGAGGTTCGCGGAGTCCGGGTTGCGGACTGGACCAGAGCTAGGGGGATCGGCATGGCGTGTGCCTTGTTCTAGCTCTGGTTGCGCGGTTGGTGGAAACCGCAGAGTTCACCGGTTAGAGCGGACTGGTGTCGGGGTTTGCCAGGTTATGCGGGATGGCTCAGTCTGTGAGGTCACGCGGTCTGTGCGGACTGATGACTCTATCCACCGAGTTTGGTAGTTAGCCTTGTGCGCTTTGGCTGTTGGCTAAGGTATGCGGACTGGAGTACAGTCCGCTAGCGCATGCGGACTGGAGTTGTTCACTGGTGGGCGAACTGGGGCAGTGTTTGCAGAGTCCGCTTGTATGATAAAGTCTGGCTGGGCCTTAGAGACAAGGCGGATTGGCTCGATGTCTGGCCATGGTGGTACAATCCAGGCGGACTGGCTAGCTCGCATTGTTATGGAGGTCTGGTTGTGTATCCGCGGCTTGGAGGATACACTTGGTGCTCGCCGTAAGATGGGGCGGTTATCCTATCAGCTAGGGTGGTGATCACACTCCTCTCCGCGCCTATAAATAGGACCCCCTTGTTGGAACACCCTATTACTAATTTGGGCAAGGATCACTATGTTTTTAGGAAATCAGTTTGACCTAGATGTATAGTTGAAAAGGTCAAGTTAGAATGAGTCTAGGGCTTAGAACTTAGGTGTAAGACCCCTTTTTTTTTGAAACCCGGGGTCTTATGCCCAGAACCGCCGCTTTGAGGCGACACCTTTGCACCCAGGAAGGTCGTCACTGCAACGCGCCGATTCTGCCGGCCTTTTCGATCACAATAAGAAGCAAGCAAGAAAAGTAAGCAAGTCCACCAGAAGAAAATATAACATATAAATAAAAACTCCACGAAGGGAGTGTCCACAGAAAACATCAGAGTACAATGATACTAGAAATATAAGGGCTCATGCAAGGTACATCAAGTCCTCACTACAAAATCACTCAATGCGGAAGCAAGACTAAAACTCTACTAAAGGTCAGGACTCACGGTCCCTGCAGTCTGGACTCCAGTGCTAGACTGCCCCATCTCCAAGCGTACTTGCCTCCTGGGCTGCTCCTCCATGCTGGGCTCCGCGATCCCCTAATATGATATGGTTCAAAAACCGTTAGTCTAAAAGACTAAGCCCTATCATCCCCCACCCCTTCCCCCACGCTCTAAGACACCGGGCGGAGAGGAAGAAAGGGGAGGACATGAAAGTGGAGATAAATTCCAAAGCAGATGACGGTGGACCTAACTAGCAAGTTATAACAGGTGAACAGTATAAATGTTGTAATAGGTATAACAGAAAGGAAGTAAGTAAGAAATTAAACCTTCGCTTATGTGAGTACACATAAGCCAAGGGATCTTTTGCAAGGCTCCCATCGTATAACGCGTCCCATACCGCTTATACGTTGGGGTGTCGGTTATCAAGCAGCAGATTTACATATATCAAATTGACCTTAATTTATAAACTTGCCCACACAAGCTTATAGACCAAGGGGTCGTTTTGCAAGTCCTAAAGTATAAGCGTCTCATTCCACTTATATTTTAGGTGTCAAGGTTGTTATGAATGATTATGACATGCAGCTATATGGTGGGTTATGATGTTCAAGCAGTGCAACTCACACACCCAACTTTGTGTACACAAACCTTTAGTTTCCCCCTTTCTGGAGATAACTCTCAGGTTACTCCCGTAGTGGCAAATGGAAGCGGTGGGTTGGGCCTCGCCCACCTCAAAACTAGTAAAAGCACCACTGGTCTGACCTATCGTACGCCCTCAACACCTGGTGCATGAGGCGGACTCCTGCGTACTCTTGCCGACTGGTCCGCCAGACTTAACCTTGGCTAAGTGCTAGTCACCTTGCCGAGTCAACGATATCGGTGTCAGTGCAATCGAACTCCCCGATATCGAAAACCCACCACCTTAACTTTTCCTATTTTTATGCACATGCAGCAGTTTAATATTTAACAATTTAAAGTGTCAAACTCCCGGACTAAACCGTCCGTATTAACCATATCCGAGACCAAATTCCCCGGACTAAACCGTCCGGCTCATCTCCAGACTTCATCCCTTAGAACACCACGGGACGGCGCCCCCTTGAACACCTCGGGACGACTTAACCATTACCAACCCTAACAAATGAGTGTGTGCAATGTGAATCCCTATTAGGCTAATTACTCTTTCGTTTGTTTTAAGATTTACGTTAGCCCATGACTGCCCCCGGCATACCCCGTGAAGGGCTCTCAAAGGGCACTAGGAACCAAGACGACGGCATTACGGCCCGAAGTTCCCTTTCGCAAGGCACTTATTGTTATTGGTTGTTTTTCCCTTACCCGTTCCCTTTATAAATTGCATCAACTAAACCTAGGGTGGATTTGACTCTTCACTTTTACGGGGGCGACGATCTTTCGTCGGTCCCGCGCACCTTCTAGAGCGCATCAACACATTCCTCACCACACTTGAAACCTCCTATGGTGATCCATCCTCTTTCTTTAAATCCAACCAACACAAACTGTCCTTATGCTAACCCAAACCTTATCCTGTTACTCATTTCCCAAAGTTACTAACTACAGACCACCTTATACTAAGTGATGTCTATAATAGGATGTCCTTTGTGTTTTCATTCGAACAGCCTAAGTTATTTACTAGGGTCCTATCACAACATAATTGAATCAATTACCGGTTATAACAATTTTCTCAATTAATCTATTAATTAATTAATTTTACTAAAATCCAAGGTCTTCCAAATATGAACAAGGAGTATACTTTTCAGTCATGTATAAATCATAATAAATTTAAGACAAATACTACTATGTCTAAAAATGATATATCCAAGGTTTGGTAATTTTCACTAAGGTCTAAGGGGCCTAAACATATTTTTGCAATAATCCATTTCTTTCATGTCTAATGAATAAACCACATCAATTTCTCTTCTAAATAATTTGAATTAATTACAGGGTACTAGAAATACCATGAAAACAGTACTATAAAAGTTTCATAATTTTCCTGCTGGAAATTAATTTATAATAAAACATTTACTAAAACCCTAATCTAGCATTCTTGTGAATCAAGTACAATATTCATAACTCCAAAAATCCAGAATAAAATCCCACTGATTCAAAATGATTTAAAAACCCTATTTACCAACTTTCATAATTTTCCAGAAACTATTTATGCCATAAAATATTTTTAAACCATAAAGCCCTTTAATAACACTTGTGAAAGAACTACTCTATTTATTTAACATAAAATTAAACTAAAATTCATGAACATTCCTACTGGCCAATAACATCTAATTCCAGAGTTTCAAGGGGGCCTTATTTGACTTAAAAATCTTTAATAAATAAAACATCAAATAGGGCTATTCCCACATTCATGAGTGAAGTACTAGAAATAATTATCAAAAAATTCTAGTAAAATTATCCAAAGGTCCTAACTACCCTAGAAACACCCTACCAAGGTTTCATAGCTTTTAAAAGAATTTAAGATACTGTTTTGACCTAAAATCCCTTCTACTCTAAAACTAGGGTTTAGGTTTTTAGGTACCTACCTACCTCAAAATCCTCTAATATTACAACCAGAGAGTTAAATACTCATAAGAAACCTCTCCACCAAAACCCAAGGCCATACAAGGGCATTTGCCCCTATGTCCTTCACAAGCCCCCAAAGTCCACATTTAGGGTTAGAACCTGGGCCCTAGGGTAAACATACCCTAATCCATCCCATTTTCCCTAAGGGAGTTCTTAGGACCATTTAAAACCAGTGGTCAGAATCTCAACCTCTGTTGAGGTGAGATGATCTCACAAGTGTCAAAAGTACCTTTTCCCTAAGCTTCCCTTCACTAGGTCAAAACTAGGGTTTAGAGGATCCCTATTCAAAACTCAACCAAAAGAGTTGAAATATGAACCAGACCTAGATACCTATCACAGGGACACCTCACCAAAATTTTGGAGGGTATGGAGGTCATTTGACCCTTAAACTATCTTACCCTAGCTTTTCTAGGGTTAGGGCAGAACCCTAAGTTACACTATCCCAAATGGTCTCCAATTTTTACAGGAGTTAGGTCTATGTGATATTGAGTTCCTGTCCAAATTTCAAAGCATTTGGACCAAGGGTCAAGTGTGGGGAATTATTTTAAAATCTGCCCTACATATAGGTCCTACCCTAGAAAAATGGCCCTATAGGTCAGTAGACTTGTCCAAAAAAATTCCATTACATAACAAACTATAGATAATAAAAATTCCTACAACATTCATGTTGATCATTTTTGATGAACATGCCCCTAAAGGGCCTAAATAATTTTTTGAATAAATCTGCCCTAGATTTAGGACATACCCATATTAAAATGACCCTACAGGTCTAGGTTCTCTACCAAAATTTCACCACAGCATATCAAATTGTATGTATTTAAAGGACCTACAACTTTCATGCTATAAACTTTTTCAGTAGGTGCCCAGAAGGGGCCTAAATTTCATATACAGTGAATCTGTGTAAATAAAATACAGAAATTGAATTCAATAAAACCTTAAATCATATAAATAGGGTTGCACGGATCTTAAAGCAGATCCGACGGCATCTGGACTTCGTATTCTCCAAATGATAGATTTGGAAACCGCTGGGGAGGAGGAATACGGGGTCGTTTTAGGAGACCCAAGGCGGCGCAACCACCAGGAAACATCTCCCCTATGTCCCTGGTGGTGGGGGATGACCTCTGCCGGCGGTGGAGCGGCCGGAGGTGGCGGCGCCGCCTCACCCGAAAACACCCAGAACTCCATTAAAATGGAGTTTTTTCCTGGTTTTGCCACCCCACGACCGGCTCGGTTGAGCCCGAAACCTACACCTAACATGCTCTAAGATCTAAGCACGAGAGAAGGAGAGGAGGAGGACCTGAGTTCGGGCTTGGATGCGGGTGGAGCGACGGGAATGCATGGCGGCGGCGGCGGTGGCGTTTCCTCCCTTGGTGGCTCCGGCAGCGGTTCTCCCTCCTATCTAGGGTTTCGAAATCCCTCACCCTAGCTTGCTGATGGGGTATAAATGGCCAGGAGGGGAGGGGGGAGGTGGTTTTGAAAATGGCCATCAAAGCCATTAATGGCTAGGTTCGGCCATGGAGGAGGGGGGCTGAACCAAGGCCTAGGTGGCCGGGAAATGGCTGAAAACTTCTCCCCTTCCCCTGGGGAGTTGAATTCAGCCATTAAGGGTGGCCTTTGGCCTCCCTTTGGCCGATCCCTCCATTCCCTCCTCTCTTAATTTTTCTCTCTCCTCCATTAAAAAGAAACTCCCCTTTTCTCTCTCCTCACACCAAGGCAATTGATGTTATTTTCATCCCAAGAGTCAAGGGAGTTGAATGGGGAATAATAACAAGGCTTGATGGTGGAGAGAGAGACCCTTGGTCATGAATACTCTTCCTCCAAATTTTTTTCTCTCTCCTCCATTATTCATGAAAATGATATTTTTTTTCTCTCTCCTAATTATCATGAACGAATTTACTCATCTCCCTCAACCTATTGGCAGCCCACTAAGGTTTATAATTCCCTTAGGAAATATCATGAAGGGAGTGGTTCACCTTCCACCATAAGTGGCCTCTTTAAACACTTTCTCTCTCCTCTTTATTTCTCTAAATTTAGGCTTCTCTCTCTCTCTCTCTCCTAATCACTAGGTTGACTTGGTCAATCCTCTAGGATATGGGCAGCCAAATTAATACATAATAATCATGCAAGAGATTAGCCTAAGGGGAGGGTGGCTTGAGGTTGGGTTAACCCATAAAGACTAGGTTTGACTTGATTTGGGCTTGGGGTTGACTTGGTCAATTTGACCACTGTGGTTTACCCAAGTGGATCCTTGGTGACTCCTTGGGCCCACATTATGTCTAAGGGGATCTTTAGAGTCAAAATGAACCTACTAGGCCACCCAAAAATCAGAGTTTAGAAAATTACTATTTGCAGACCAAGAGGGTCTCAACTAGGTTTTTAGGTTACTTGGTCTCCTGGGTTGACCTAGGTTAACTCATAGGACCTAGTTATGCTCAAGTCACTCCTAGGGGGGGTCCAATTTGAAAATGGGATGTTACATTAGGTTTGAAGCTTCCCCCAGGACCATTCAATGATCAAGACTTAGAGCTGAGACAAAGACAATTATCGTCGAGCTTAGGTCGACGAACGTCGAACTCCGTTCGACGATCTCTGAGCTAAACTCTGCTAAGTCGTCGAACTCAGGTCGACGATCTTCGAGCTCAAATCGACGATCTATCCTCACTTATTCTTCAGGTCGCTGAGCTTAGTTCGACGATCGTAGAGCTCAGTTCGACGTTTTCTGTCTGATGTTTAATCCAATCTCTGAGCTCAGTTCAACGATCGTAGAGCTCAGATCGACGTTTTTCTGAGAGATCGATGACTTTAAGGATTCAAATTCAGTAAGCTTTTGGAATGTTTTTCAAATTTTCTCAGCATTTATTTCAAGAGATTTGTTAGCCGTTTTCATTTATTCTAGAGCAAGTTTCAAGGGATTTCTCAGAGAATGTTTATTGGACTTTCCTCCAGAAGACAAAATATTTATGGAAGACATTTATGACTGCTAACGGCTATCTTGGACAGAGGATCATCAGAGAATAAAATACACAACAGTAGATCAAGAGAGGAATAACACTCAATACAGACATACACAGATAGTGAGATCAACTCAGAGAAAAATCAAGTGATCAATCCTGAAGAGTTAGATCGAAAATTAGCATACTGAAAAGTGTTCATAGCTTCAACATCAAAGACTCCAGACAAATCATATTTCAGCCTCTGCTGAAATCATCTTCTGCTGGAGATCTGAAGTTTCTGAAGGCCTATCACCCTAGCAAAGCTCTCACTCCTGAACCATCTACATCTCAGGGAGAGCTTTGACAACACAATCAATCCACTAAGTCTTCTCTCACTGATTGAGACAGAGAAGACAACCTCACCTCTTCCTTTTTCTTTTCCTGCTGTAAAAGGGTTATCAAAACTCCCTTCAAAAGTTCTGAATCTGGTTCTGAGAGCCTTGTCAAAAATTAGTGGTGGCAAGACACCTTATCAAAAAATCTAGATCTGGTTTTTGAGCACCTTATCAAAAGCTCATTGGTGTCAGGACACCTGATCAACTCATCCTGAGTGGATTCCTACCAAGGGTGGTAGAAGAGTGGATGTACCCAGATTGATTGGGGAACCACTATAGCTTCTTGTGTTTGGTTGCTTGTGTGTATTCTTTGTTGTGTGTTGTGAATCTTTTGTTTTCTTTTTATTATTACTTCTGTTTTATTGCTGCAGCACAATACACATACTATATTAACTTAACTCTTCCTCTGCAAAGTTTTATTTTGAAAAATTATTTTAACAAACTCTATTCACCCCCCCCCCCTCTAGAGTCAGACTGATCTTATCCTCCACTTTCAATTGGTATCAGAGGCAGGTTGGTTATTCATACAGGCTAACACCTGAACCAAAAGATCCTTGATAAGATCAATCCTTTAAGAGGGTTATTTTCATTATATTTAATTTTATATAAAGACATGGCACAGAACAAAGATTATGCAAGCATCAGGCCTCCAGTGTGCAATCTATCCAAGTTTGCACTTTGGAAAGCTAGGATTAAACTTTATATGAATTCTATTGATGAAGATATATTTAATTCTGTTTTGACAGTGTGCCCAAGTCCACCAGCAAGCTCAAGTACAAATGCTGTTCCACCTCCTTCAGGAACAGATGCTGAAATAAAGAAGTGGAAGACTGCAAATGCCAAGGCCATGAATATCTTAGCTCAGTCAATGTCTGATGAGGTATTTCAGAAGGTAGCTGAATGCAACTAAGCTAAAGAAATTTGGGACAAACTTTCTGAGATTGTCTCAGGATCTGCAAATGAAAGAAAGGATAGAAGATCCCATCTCATAACCCAATATGAGAATTTTAAAAAGGGAGAAGCTGAGTTAGTAGCAGACATGTACAACAGATTAAGTCTGATTGTCAATGAGTTAAAGACTCTGGATAAAGAAATCTCATTGACTGAGCTGAATAACAAAATCCTAATGTGTTTCCCCAACACCTGGGATTCAAGAATCTGGCCAATCAAAGATGCCAGAAGTCTAAATGAAATCACCACTGAAGCTCTACTGGGCAAGCTCAAATCTTATGAGCTGCTCATTAAGAATAGAGAAGAAGAACAGAAGGCTGCCTCACCAGCCACAAGGAAAGAGAAGTAAATAGCCTTCAAAGCTATTGAGGACCTGCCTGAAGAAAAGGTCACTGGCAATGAGGAGCTAGTCAGCCTATTGGCCAAAAGATTCTACAAAATGGCCAGAAAAGATTTCAGAAAAAGGTCACACAAGGGACATGATAAGCTAAGGTATGATAAATCAAATAACAACAAAGAAATTATCTGTTTTTGTTACAGGAAACCAAGCCATATTGTGCCTGACTGCCCAGAAAACAAAAACAAGGACAAGAAGGATAGAAGAGAAAGAAGAAAGGAGAAAGACTTTAAGAAGAACAGCTCAGACAAACCCTCCTCCAGCAAGAACAAACATACAAGGAAGGGATTTGTTGCTGAGACATGGAGTGAAACTGAAGAGGATTCTGAAGCTTCATCCAGCTCCAGTGATGACGAGGATGATGCTGATGAAAAGGAATTTTGCATGATGGCTATCAATGCCTCTCAATCAGATTCAAAAGCAGAAGAGTTAGAGTCAGATTCAGAAATTCAACTAGAAGAAGATCAGGTAATCAATTCATTTGATTTCAGTTCTGAGGACTTTAAACATGAGTTTAAAGTACTATGCCTAGATCTATTAGAGTCTGAGAAGGAAATCATTTCCCTCAGAAAACAACTGTCTGAGAATAGCACTTTAAAATCAGAGAACCTCAAACTCTCTGAAGAGTTAGAATGCTATAGGGAGCAGATAGCTTCACTGAAAAGTGAACTATCCAAGGCCAAGCAGTTTGAAGAATCCCTTAATGGGAGAAGCATCAAACTCATGGATATCACAAGCACAGTGAACTTTAGACTTAATAGTACACTGGGCTTGGGAGCTTCATACAGCCAGCCTATAGTTCTGACAACTCCAATCAAATTTATCTCTGATAAAGGGAAGGAAGTTGTAGAGGTAGCTAGGAAGAATGCAGATTTGCCAAAGAAAGTTATAGTTCAACAGAATGCGTAGAACAGAGCTCGACGATCGTCGAACGGCGCTCGACGATCCAAGAAAAAATCGTCGAACTCAGCTCGACGACACCTGAACCCTGAACTCCAGGACAGTCAATCTTCGAACAGAGCTCGACGATCTGACCCAAGATCGTCGACCTCAGGTCGACGATCGTCGAACAGAGATCAGGGCTTTGAACAATCTTTCAAAGGTACATCTAGATTCAATCCTAGAAGTCCTACATCCCAAGGTTTCAACCCCTATACTGAATGGATAGTACCTCCTAGGAGATACCATCCTGAAGGTTATAAGAGTCAACCTGGGATGTCTCTCATTTCTGAATTTAAAGGATATCAACCTAGGCCCAAGGTAAACTGGGTCAAAAATATGTAAATTCTTGTATGTACAGGTGAAGACCTATCCAACATCAAACTAGCAATGGTATCTGGATAGTGGGTGCTCAAAGCACATGATAGGGAACAAGGACAACTTCACATCCTTTAAACCCAAGCTTGGACCCAAAGTAATTTTTGGTGATTCAAACTTTGAAACAACAAAAGGATATTGTGCAGTCCAAATTGGAACAGTCACCTTCAAGAAAGTAGCTTATGTTGAAGGACTCAAGAACAACTTGATAAGTATCAGTCAACTTTGTGATGAAGGATATCAAGTGACTTTCAACAAAGCTATATGCAAGGTCAAGTCAGAAGACAACATAACTGTGTTGACAGGTAACAGAAAAGGTAACATTTACTTAGTAGATTTTCATTCATCTAAAGTAGATATCTGCTTGTTCAATCCCATATCTAGACCCAATATACTGTGGCATAAGAGACTATAACATATTAACCTTAGAACTATTGCTAGGCTATCCAAGGACAATCTTGTTAGAGGACTATCTTCTGGCCCCTACAAGAAGGAAGGACTTTGCAAGGCTTGTCAATTAGGCAAGCAAACTAAAAACAGTTTTAAGTCACTTAATAAGAGTGATTCACCTAGGATTTTGTATCTGTTACACATGGATCTTTTTGGACCCATTACAGTACAAAGCTTAGGAGGGAAATCTTATACTTTGGTGATTGTAGATGACTTCTCCAGATTCACTTGGATATTCTTTCTGAGGAAGAAGTCTGATAACTTTAAGTGTCTGACAGAGTTTCTCAAATGTATACAGATTGAGTTCAATACTCACATTGCCCTGATCAGAAGTGATCATGGGACAGAGTTTGATTCTCTTCTTATGCAAAAGTTCTGTCAGAGTGAAGGGATCAGGCATACTTTCTCAGCTCCTAGAACTCCTCAACAAAATAGGGTAGCAGAAAGGAAAAATAGAACCCTAATTGAATCTGCAACTACATTATTGACAGATGCTCACCTCCCTCTATCCTTTTGGGCAGAAGCAGTGAGCACCTCCAACTATGTGTTGAACAGAAGTTTGATACATAAACTGAAGGGCAAGACTCCCTATGAATTACTCAAAGGGAAGAAACCTAAAGTAGATTACTTCAAAATTTTTGGTTGCATTTGTTATATTCACAATAATGACAAGAGATATTTAGCAAAATTTCAAGCAAAAGCTGATGAAAGAGTGTTTCTGGGATACTCCATGATCAGTAAAGCTTATAGGGTTTATAATAAAACTACTCTAAAAATAGAAGAATCTGTCCATATTTCCTTTGATGAAACTAATATGTCTTTAAAGGAGAAGAATACTTCTACCATAGAACATTTGCAGGTACACTCTCTAGCTGAAGACTTCGATAGATTGCAAGTTACTCAAAAGGATTAAAGTAGTGAAGATGAAGAAGTTGCTCAACATCTGGAAAAAAATCTTCTTGAAGAGCCGGTTGCTGTTCCACAAGAGGAAACAACAACACAGGTTGGTGAACAATCAACACCCCCTGTTGATTTAGTAACATCAAGAGATCATCCAATCTCCCAAGTATTTGGAAACATCTCAACTGGTGTGCAAACCAGAAATCAGGTCAACCAAAACCTAATGCACACTTGCTTTCTCTCTCAAATTGAACCTCAATCCATTCAAGATGCAGAGCAAGATCCACACTGGATCATTGTAATGCAAGAGGAGTTGCATCAATTTGAAAGAAACAAAGTTTGGGAACTAGTGCCTAAGCCAAAGGATCATTCCATTGTTAGAACAAAATGGGTGTTAAGGAACAAGTTGGATGATCAGGGAGTCATTGTAAGGAACAAGGCAAGGCTAGTTGCTCAAGGTTTTTCTCAAGAAGAAGGGATAGACTATGACCAGACCTTTGCACCAGTGGCAAGGTTAGAGGCCATAAGAATATTCCTAGCTTATGCAGCTCACAAAAGTTTCAAGGTATACCAAATGGATGTGAAGAGTGCATTTCTCAATGGAGACATTAAAGAAGAAGTGTATGTCAGACAACCCCCCGGTTTTATCTCTCTAACTCATCCTGATTATGTTTTTAAACTACATAAAGCATTATATGGTCTAAAGCAAGCTCCTAGAGCATGGTATGAGACCCTAGCATGCTTTCTTCTGGAAAATGATTTTATAAGGGGTAGAGTAGACCAAACTCTTTTTATTAGAACTCATAAGTCTCATACCCTACTAGTACAAATATATATTGATGACATTATCTTTGGTTCTACTGATTCAAAATTGTGCAAAAAGTTTTCCAAGCTGATGCACTCTAAATTTGAAATGAGTAGCATGGGTGAGCTCTCCTTCTTCTTAGGATTGCAAGTAAAACAACATGCTGAAGGCATATTTATTTCCCAAACCAAGTATGCAAAAGAGCTGGTTAAGAAATTTGGTATGTCTGATGCATCATTTATGAAAACACCCATGCCTACCAATGTTGTATTGGATGCTGATGAACTTGGGAAACCAGTTGATCAGACAACATATAGAGCAATGATTGGCTCTTTATTGTACCTTATAGCTAGTAGGCCTGATATAATGTTTGCTACATGTATATGTGCTAGGTTCCAAGTAAGCCCTAGAGAGTCACACTTAACTTTAGTAAAGAGGATTCTTAGATATGTTAAAGGTTTTCCAAATCTAGGTCTCTGGTATCCAAAAGATTTAGCATTTGACTTAACTGGATTCTCAGATGTTGATTATGCTGGATGCAGAATAGACAAGAAAAGCACCAGTGGAACTTGTCAGTTTCTTGGTGATAGACTTGTCTCATGGTTTTGTAAGAAACAAACATCTGTGTCAACCTCAACTGCTGAAGCTGAATATATGGCTGCAGGTAGTTGTTGCTCACAAATATTATGGATACAAAATCAACTCCTAGACTATGGTTATAACTTAGATAAGTCTAAAATATTTTGTGACAACACCAGTGCTATTTCCATTGCACAAAATCCAGTCCTCCATAGTAGGACAAAACACATAGAAATTAGGCATCATTTTCTAAGGGATAATGTTGAGAAAAACAAAATTGAATTTCAATATATCCCAACTGATTTGCAAAGGAGAGATATCTTCACCAAACCCTTGGATAAGAAGAAACGTACATTCTTCCTAAATCAGTTAGGCATGTTAGATGGAGGAAGCCTAAAATAAATTCCAAGATCTTAAAAGCTAAAAACAGACCAAGATTAGGCTAAAAACTTTTTTCTTTTTGCGTATGTAGGATAGTTTCTGTCTCTGAACTGCGCTCGACGATTTTCCTCAAGATCGTCGAACGGAGATCGACGTTTTCCTAAAACGTCGACCGGAGTTCAGCGTTTATCAGATAGTTTTATACTATCTCTTTCAGGTCAACGATCGTCGAACGTAGATCGACGCTCTCAAGATCGTCGAACTGAGATCGACGATGTTGAAGACCTTTCAGCTTCCCTTAGGAGCCCCGATCGTCGAACGGAGATCGACGATCCTTCCTTTTCTGCGTTGAACCCTAATATAAAAATCATTTTTCGGTCGTCGTTCTCTTTTGCGCGTTCATAGTTTCTGCAGAAAAACTCTTTTTCCCTCCAAACTCTTGCTGCACTTGTTCTTTGTTTGTTCATCTTTGCAGGATCAAATGGCCGTTTCAGTTGCAGCTCTGTCGGCAATGAAATTCGATACCGGATTTGACATCGATATGAATTCCTTTGAATGTAGTGATCAAATATTCAAAGACATACTCGAGCTCTTCAAAGAACAGCAACTAGAGAACATCATGACAACAAGAATTAAGATAGCAGCAGATGAAATCAAAGAATGGGTATATACAGCACAGAATCTAAATAACAACACCATCGTCAGCACGATCTCGGGAAATCAGGTATCTCTTTCACCTGAGGTTTTATCAGAAGTTTTTCAGTTAAGTACAGGAGAAGATAGCATTGATTTGTCTGGAGAAGAATTCTCCAATATGCTTGAGAGGATGGGGCATACAGCAGCTAACCCCAACAAGCTTTTGAAGAAAAATCTGTCAATGGAATACAGATTTTTGGCAGATGTGGTAGGGAAAGTGCTGTTAGCCAAGCACTCTGCCCATGATACAATTTCCAGGTATCAGCTCTGTTTGATGGGAGCTCTTGTGGACAAAAAGCACCTAAACTAGGGAGAAGTCTTTTTTGATTTAATTAAAAAGAAATTAAACAAGAATTTTGTTTATTTTGGTAGAATAATTGGGCTATTTCTTCATGCTAAGTGCCCTGAACTGTTAGTTTCAAGTGGAATGCATATCAATGCTTCCAAGAGGCTCACTTGTGCCTTATTTGGAAAATGGGATAGACAGATTGTCAAGCCCAGCAGACCTTCAGCAACTCCATCTTCAGGCACAAGGACTACTACAGTCACTTCCCCTCAGGTCTCTGCCCCAGCAGAAGATTTGCCTGTTTCCTCTCCACTTGTTTCTACAACCATCTCCACATCAACAACAACAATCACCTCAACCTTATCTATCTCTTCCCCCATTACCATTTCATCACCTTTATCTCCTCCAGCCACTTCAGAATCATTCCACCCACTACACTATTATCCACCTCTCACCATTCCATCATTCCACCTCTTGGAAGACTCCTTCATGGATGATTCTCCTTCCTCTCCTTCTGAGATTCCATCTACCTCCTCCTACCAACAACTCCTTCAGGATATACTCTCACAACCATCCTTTACTCCATCCATTTCCACTCCCATATCATCCATCTCCTTTCCAGTACCATCCATCTCCACAATCTCTACTACTGAGCCATCCATCCCTATACCTCCTACCACCACACCATCCAACATTATGCCAGCAACATCAACTCCTACCTCTACTCAAGCCCATCTTGAGCATATAGATCTTCCTGCACTGGCAGACAGGCTGTATGAGCTGCTAGCCCCCAGGCTATCCTCATTGCTGGAGACCACATTGGCTCCACTTCTGAAACATGTTCAGGAGCTGTCTGAAAGGTTATCTTCATTCCTCTCTTCTCAGGCAATCCCTTCCTCTGGGTGCCTTGATCCAGTTCTTACTGAATCCAGGCAGGGGGAGATGCCTAATGAAGTTCTGGAATTGCCTGCTGCTGCTGAAGCCTCAGTTGCTACTCCAGTGTTTGCAGTGGATCTCTAGAGCCTGCTTTCAATTTTTGATGTTGTTTACTTCAACTATCTACCAGTTCAACAGTATGAAGATCTCTCCAAGGCAATTATGCCTGTTTCAGTATGTGAGCCAATTTTGCTAGCTTCTTTTATAGAATCTGTCGAAGCTGAGGACAAGGCCACTACTGTTGTTGTTGCTGCTATGCTTATATCCACTGATATTGAAATGCTGCTTGTTGATATTCCTGCTGATATTGATAATACTGCTGATGAAGAATTGGTCAAATATTTGGAAGTACAAGTATCTGAGACTCCTGCTATTTCATCTGCTCCTGCTGAGAGTACTGTTGTGATTACTGCTGTTGTATCAACACCTCCTGCCCCTGTTGATACTGAGAAATCAAAAGCTCAAGAGGAATACATCAAAAGTATAGATGATTTGTATGGCAGACCACAGAGTTCTGAAAGTGATCAATTCAATACAGAATCTGATGACTCTGCTGGCACTATTGCTAGGAAAAGGAAAGCTAGAAGTAAGGCCATGATGAAGGTCCCTCCTGCAAAGGCCAAGAATGTTAATGACATACCTTATTATATTCTACATGATTGCCAGATAACTGAATCTTGGATGCAGTATTCTAAAAACCAGCTAAAGGCCATG
Source organism: Platanthera zijinensis (assembly GCA_039513925.1). NCBI lineage: Eukaryota > Viridiplantae > Streptophyta > Magnoliopsida > Asparagales > Orchidaceae > Platanthera > Platanthera zijinensis. The sequence goes on along the minus strand of CM077080.1, from coordinate 190,245,505 downwards.
AGGAAAAGAAGAAAGTTGGATAAGTATGAGAAAGGATCATCCCAGTTTCAGCCTCCTCCTCCTCCTCTTCCAGATTCAGGATTAGGTGGAGGCTCAGCTTCTCAAACCTCTGCTCCAAAGCAAAGCTCCTCCCAATCTTCACAGAGATATCATCCCAGAGGGCAATATCAAAGAGGTTATCAGTCCAGAAGGGGACAATACAGAGGTAATCATAGGGAACACAGGATTCAATCAAGACAACAAAGGGAAGGAAAAAGACATATGGACTCAACTCAAGGTCTTTTCCTTATAAACTCAGAGAAACTGTTGATACAAGGACTTCTACTGCTTCAAAAACTATTAATAGATATGAACCTGCAATCCCTTTTGAAGATCCAGAGAATAATCCTTTATCATGGACTGCTAGGATGAAAGAACTTGCTGCCTTAGATCAGTTGAAGAAGGCTAGAGAGCAAGGAAAAGACACTTCCAACATCACTACCTTGTCAGAGCAAAGGAAGGCAGAACTGGAAAGATATGTTTCAAGGAAGTTCTTTGACCCAGTGGATTACATGAAACTGCATCCTGAGGCTGTGGTTCCCAGGCCAAGATCTCAAACCTCCTTAGGTGCAGATGATGACAGAAGGCCAAAGAAAAAGGCTCTCAATCCCAACAGGGAAATCTTATTTAAGAAAGGAAGTGAAAAGAAGTGATCTCTGTAAGCAGACAGTACATTCATTTTAAAACACTTGTTGATATTCTATCTGAATGCTGCTATGCTGCATGTTCTGCTCTGTTGCTTTAATATTTTGCTTTTCTGTATTTGCTTTTGTATTTATTACTGAGCTCTGTAAATAGTAATCCTAACCCAAATAGGGGGAGATTGTTGGAACACCCTATTACTAATTTGGGCAAGGATCACTATGTTTTTAGGAAATCAGTTTGACCTAGATGTATAGTTGAAAAGGTCAAGTTAGAATGAGTTTAGGGCTTAGAACTTAGGTTTGAAGCTGCCCCCAGGACCATTCAATGATCAAGACTTAGAGCTGAGACAAAGACAATTATCGTCGAGCTTAGGTCGACGAAACGTCGAACTCCGTTCGACGATCTCTGAGCTCAACTCTGCTAAGTTGTCGAACTCAGGTCGACGATCTTCGAGCTCAGATCGACAATCTTCGAGCTCAGATCGACGATCTATCCTCACTTATTCTTCAGGTCGCTGAGCTCAGTTCGACGATCGTAGAGCTCAGTTCGACGTTTTCTGTCTGATGTTCAATCCAATCTCTGAGCTCAGTTCAACGATCGTAGAGCTCAGATCGACGTTTTTCTGAGAGATCGATGACTTTAAGGATTCAAATTCAGTAAGCTTTTGGAATGTTTTTCAAATTTTCTCAGCATTTATTTCAAGAGATTTGTTAGCCGTTTTCATTTATTCTAGAGCAAGTTTCAAGGGATTTCTCAGAGAATGTTTATTGGACTTTCCTCCAGAAGACAAAATATTTATGGAAGACATTTATGACTGCTAACGGCTATCTTGGACAAAGGATCATCAGAGAATAAAATACACAACAGCAGATCAAGAGAGGAATAACACTCAATACAGACATACACAGATAGTGAGATCAACTCAGAGAAAAATCAAGTGATCAATCCTGAAGAGTTAGATTGAAAATTAGCATACTGAAAAGTGTTCATAGCTTCAACATCAAAGACTCCAGACAACTCATATTTCAGCCTCTGCTGAAATCATCTTCTGCTGGAGATCTGAAGTTTCTGAAGGCCTATCACCCTAGCAAAGCTCTCATTCCTGAACCATCTACATCTCAGGGGGAGCTTTGACAACACAATCAATCCACTAAGTCTTCCCTCAGTGATTGTGACAAAGAAGACAACCTCACCTCTTCCTTTTTCTTTTCCTGCTATAAAAGGGTTATCAAAACTCCCTTCAAAAGTTCTGAATCTGGTTCTGAGAGCCTTGTCAAAACTCAGTGGTGGCAAGACACCTTATCAAAAAATCTAGATCTGGTTTTTGAGCACCTTATCAAAAGCTCATTGGTGTCAGGACACCTGATCAACTCATCCTGAGTGGATTCCTACCAAGGGTGGTAGAAGAGTGGATGTACCCAGATTGATTGGGGAACCACTATAGCTTCTTGTGTTTGGTTGCTTGTGTGTATTCTTTGTTGTGTGATATGAATCTTTTATTTTCTTTTTATTATTACTTCTGTTTTATTGCTGCAGCACAATACACATACTATATTAACTTAACTCTTCCTCTACAAAGTTTTATTTTGAAAAATTATTTTAACAAACTCTATTCACCCCCCCCCCCCCCTCTAGAGTCAGACTGATCTTATCCTCCACTTTCACCCCTGTTACATCAAAAATATTCAACTGAACAGTAAGTGAACTCGTGGATAGTTGTTGTGGTTAGGATTTTGTATCCACGCGGTTTGGGGAGGTTGACCGGTTTGTGCTGTGTAGTTTGTGAGGGTAGCACTGGAAAGCCAGAGACTTGGTTCTGATTGCTGTTAGGGGCAGTGCGGACTCTGAGGATAGCAACCAGCGGTTAAACAGCAGGTCGCGGTGTGTGACTAGGCGGTCTCTCTTCTGCAACTAGATTCCCAATTCAATAAGCTATCTGCATCTGTCAGCTTGGTTCAGTTCGGCAGCAGCTCGCGCGGTCTGGCAGCTTGTAGATCGGTGGTTAGAGTTCAGTATTAGAATAACGGGCAGTCTGCGTGGCTAGATTGCGGTTTGGCGATCTGTCGGTTTGAGCGGACTCCGTAGCAGTTAGCAGTAGGGTCGGCGGTTACTCTTGGAGTTCACGCGGCTTGTTTTTTCTTCCTTGTAATTTGCTTCCATCGAGTACATCGGTGAATCACGTCTCTCCATGTATACATCGCCTTGTAAAGATTTTTTGATAGTACAAGTTTCTTGTTCTTCTATTTTCATCTGGTTATTTGGACCCGGATAGGTTGAGTGTTCCTGCACCTGCTTTTCCATTTTCCGCGACTATCAAATTTTTTTCATGGTATCAGAGGGAACAGAGGCCTGAGCAGCAAATCATCCGGCAGTGTGCTTCATTGCTTCTGGGAGTCTAAGTAACCAGGGTTAGTACAATGGAAGGTTGTATGGCAAGAGGTCTTGGAATTGAGTTGCCTACATTAACTAACTTCAAGAAGTGGAAGTCATGTATGGAAAGCTATCTTTTGGGCGAGGACCTTTGGGAAATCGTCTGTGGTGACAAATGGCAATAGGTGGCTACCAATGCTAGCAATGCTGGAGCGGTGAGAGCTTGGAGGAAGACAAACACAAAAGCGGAGTTTACTCTCAAACGGGCTATCTCATCGGAACTCTTCGACCACATCATCGGATGTCGGTCTTTTGCAAAGATTTGAACTTCCCTTGATGGGTTGTTCAACATTAAGAATGTAGCTCGGCTATAGCTCCTGGAGAATGAGTTGGCGGGAGCCACTCAGGGAGATTTGTCTATCTCAACGTTCTTCCTGAAGATGAAGAACTTATGCGCTGAGATTTCAGCGTTGGACCCGGATGAGCCTATTTCGGAGGCGAAACTGAAAAGGCACATAATCCGCAGTTTGCGGAAGGAATATGTGGCATCTGTCACTTCCATTATAGGCTGGGCCAATCATCCATCTTTGCTGGAGCTGGAGAACCTGTTGGCTTCGCAGGAGAGCTTAGCAAGTCAGATGGCTGGAGTCACTGTCTCTACAGGAGATGGTGAGGTGCTCTTCTCAGGGAAGAAAAGGAGATGGGACAAGAAGAAGAAGAAGTCGGCTGCTGGTGATGAACCTTCTACTTTATATCAGCAAGAGGAGAGGTATGTTCCTAGGCTTGATGGGAAGAGGAAGGAAGGTCCAAGGTGCTATAGATGCAACCAGCCTGGCCACTTCAAGAAGGACTACAAGTTTATCTTTCAGTCGGCGAATGTCGCTCATTTAGGGAGAAGGGATGAGAACTTGGTTGTGGCTTTAAAAAGTTTTTATGTTGATCGGATGAGGGCCAATGATAGTGCAGCTATCTGGCATGAAAGACTGGGACATGTCGGGATGGACAAGTTGAAAGCAATGGCGGAAAGGAGCCTTGTGAAAGGCTTGCCTAGGTTGTCATCCTTCGACGATGGTCATGTTTGTGTGGGATGTCAATACGGTGAGGCTTATCGCTTCACATTTGATAAGTCACGGACTGGGTGTTCTCAACTATTGGAGTGCATCCATGGTAAGCTGTTAGGACCAACCGTCACCACCAGTCTTGGCGGTAGCAGTTATATGTTGGTGTTGATTGATGACAATATGAGGTACACTTCGGTGTACTTTATGAAGAAGAATTCGGACGAGTTCTATTTATTTGTGGAGTTCAAGAAGCTTGTGGAGGGCCGGCTTAGCCTGCGGATCAAGAAGTTGAGAACGGGCAACGGAGGTGAATTTGATTCAATCGCATTCTCTAACTTTTGCAGGATGTACGGAATCCGGAGAGAGCTTTCTTGTGGGCATACTCTACAACAAAGTGGAGTAGCAGATCGGAAGATCCGTCATTTGACGGAGACCTGCAAGTGTTGGCTTTATGGCAAAGGCATTCCTAAGGCCTTTTGGGCGGAAGGGATGGCCTGCGCGCCGTATGTCATCAATCGGATGCCTCTGAGTCCGATCAACATGAAGTCTCTTGTTGAGCTGATTTTTAAGGAAAAGCCTAGCGTGGAACACCTTCGGGTGTTCAGATCGACCTGTTATGTACACGTCCCGGATGATCTCAGGACATAGCTGGATGCGAAGACGAGAAAGCTTATCTTTGTGGGTTATGATGAGCAGAAGAAGGGATGGATGTGTATGGATCCTGCGACTAAGAAGTTCATCGTGTCCATAGACGTTATTGTACAACCCCGTATCCAGCGAGTGGGGTCGGCAGGAGCCAGACTGGCCAAGTCCAACCCAATACCCAGGTGAGCCAGGTCCGCGGCGTCGAGTGAGATGAGCTCACTCGATGCCCCCAGTCGTGGAGTCGAGTGGGGAGAGCTCTTTCAACGCCTCTAGTCGTGGCGTCGAGTGGGATGAGTTCATTCAACGCCTCTATCCGTGGCATTGAGTGAGGCGAGCCCACTCAGTGCCTTCATCCGCGACGTCGAGTGGGGTGAGTTCACTCAACGCCTTCAGACTAGGCGGCGAGTGAGGTGAGTTCTGTCAACGCTTCTTACTCTTGTCGTTGAGGGACATCCCGGCATCCGCCGGCTCGCACTCACCCCAGAGAGCTCGGCAGTAGCCCCGACTCGCCCAGATGGGGTAGGATGTTTTGAGAGGGGCGAGCTTGCACTCGCCAAGCCCCATTCGTCGAGATCTGGGCCTTTCGTCGAGCTCTTGGCCTTTCGTCGAGCTCTGGGCCTTTCATCGAGCTTTGGGCCTTTCGTCGAGTTCTTGGCCTTTCGTCGAGCTTTGGGTCTTTCGTCAAGCTCTAGGCCTTTCGTCGAGCTCTGGGCCTTTCGTCGAGCTCTAGCCGCTCAACGAACTCGCAGCAGGCGAGCAGGGCAAGCCAGGCCCGTACTCGCCAAAGGCCGAGCAGAAGCAGCGAGTGTCAGCTCCATCGAGCACTCGCCGCCCTTGCCGAGCAGAGGTTGTTGAGGGCTACTCGCCCAGTGATCTGTGAAGTATTTTTACCATTTTCCCCCGCTGGCCTGCCCATAGCCAGTTAGAATAGTGGAGTTATGTTGTTGGCAAATCCAGTTGGGTTGCACATAGCTGTTCAGAACAGCGGAGGTTGGCTATTTGCAGGCCATTTTCAGAAATCTATAAATAATACTCAAGGGATACCTCAGAAGGCATGCGTACTTGTCTCCCAGACTTCTAGCGCTTTCTGAGGTTGCCTTAGCTCGGCTCTTTGCTAGGGAGGGGAAGTGCTCTAAGATCTTCCGGGTGTGTGGTGGGACCTCGCGCCGAGCCCTTGGGTCAGTTCTTTATTCTTTTTCCTTGTCATTTTGCTTGTATGAGAGAAGTAGGTGCACGATCATCCCTTTCCCAAGGGTGAACTCCACAGAGACTGATTTTTCGGTTTCAACATTTTGGTGCGATGAGCATGGAGCGTGGTCAGCACAGAAAACCTTCAGCAGGCTCGATGATGGGAGGAGAATTACAAGGCTCGGATAGATCCGACTCACCACCCCCCCCCCCCCCTCGCCTCTCGCCACGGTGGGGATGTTCGAAGACTTCAGGCGAGAGGTGCTTGGCCTCATCAGTTTCGTACTTGGCCCGCGTGCCGAGTGCTCGACTCCAGTGGTTTCAGTGCTCGCAGACCCGACCCTTGGCGAAGATGCTCCTGGCAGGCGAGCTGGGAAAGAGGTTGCAGAGGAAGGGAGAGGCGGCGAGCTCCCCGGGCGAGTACTCTTCCTGGGCTCGGCAAGCGGCGGCAGGCTCAGCGAGATGGGGGTGCGAGACCCCTCAGCTCGCCTAGTAGGGGGAGGCAGCCCCTTTAGCGAGCTGGTTTCTTCTGCCCCGATTCCAGAGGGGTTCAGGGAGCTCGAGATGTCCAACTATGTCGGGAAGGGAGACCCGGTCCAACACGTCCAGTGGTTTGAGGATGTGGTCTCGATCCGACAGATGTCGGATGGGTTCAAGTGCAGGCTCTTCACCATTACTCTCAAGGAGAAGACGAGAGAGTGGTTTCACCAGCTACAGGCCAGCTCCATTTACTGTTTCGAGAACCTGCGTCGGGGGTTCATGTTGAGCTTCACCACCTCCAAGAGGAGGAAGAAGAAGTCAGAGTCCCTATTCCACATCAAGCATGGGGTGAACGATACACTGGGGAGCTACGTCAACCGGTTCCAGGAGGAGGTCACCCAGGTCCAAGATATGTCAGGGCACGCTCTAATAATGGCCTTTACCCTGGGGCTACAGCAGAGTTTCTTCAGAATGGAACTGAAGAGGGTGTTTCCCCTCTCCTACGAGGATCTAATGGAGATGGGGGCGATAGAAGTCGACGGGGAGGCATCGAACTCGGAGTTCCTCGAGATGAGAGAAAATATGGAGTAGCAGCAGCAGCAAGACCGCCAGGAAGTGCGGATCGAAGAAGTCCTGCCTCAGGCGGAGGAGGACAGGTGTGAGGATCGGGCAGATGTTGGGGCCCGGGGAGGGATCAGAGTGATCCATGGGGGGTGGGGGTCGAGGCTTCCCACAAGGCAAGCCTCCACAATATGTACCGCCGGATCATTGGCTCCACATCCTAGACCCCACCCCCAGAGGAGAAGATCACCTTCTCAAGGAAGGATATGCCTGACCATGAGGACCCCTTCTGCGACGCGCTAGTCATCCAGACAGTGGTCGAGAACTTCATCGTCTCCCGGATCCTGAAAGTATCTAGTGTCAACCTAATCCACCTATAGGGGGGAAATAGGTGTCGTGTAGTCTTTTGTGGAATTAAACTAACTTGCACAAGTAAGCAAACAAAACACAGAAAACACACAAAGAATTATAGTGGTTCCCCGATTTGGGTACGTCCACTTTCCCCCTTCGACCTATCTCCCACCAAGGGACAATTCGGTCACTTCTCCAAACGGATTGAAATCCAATCCTCACACTAGGAGCAACGCTCCCCTAACCACGGAAGGAACCCTTCCAACAACGGAGTAACAACTCCACCACAACGGGTTGCACCCAACCCTTACAAATTTGAATGAAAATTCCTTTACAACAAAATTGAATGTAAATAAAAATACAAACAATGTTTTATGGAGATTCTGATGTCCTTCTTCGTTCGTTGAAGCTTGCACGAAAAGTACGAAGAATCCACAACCGGATTTCTCACTTGGAATGGATCTTGTCAAGATCGGTGGTGGCAAGCAAGTGCGGCGGCGATGCTTTGTAAATCCAAACTTTTTGACGAAGCAAGCTAGGTCTTCGAACGATCTTAGTCGGATCAAATGTCTAACCCGATTCGGAAGGGAGAACAAGTCTCGTTCAACGAATCAGAAGACAAGAGATCTCGAGAGAGACACATGAGACCGGCTGCTTGCCTCGGTGCTGTCGTCGAGCGATCAGAGACAAGCTGAGATCAGCGGCGGTGACAACTTCCGATCGGCGACGTGCGTGCGGTCGGAGCTCGCAATGCGCTAGATCACGGCGACGTCTTCTAGTTTCGTATTTTTCTGTTGGTACTGTAGAGTTTCAAAATACGCAAGTATTTATACCAGGAGCCAACCCTAAGAGCCGTTGTGGGGCCCACGAGGAAAAGCCCTAGCCTCGGCCGAAATAGCGCACGGCGGCTCAGTTCGGTCCAGTGAGCGGCGAGAATCTGCCTAAAGCAAAATCGGCGGGAGTCGTTGGTGATTCCCGTCGATGTCGGTGGGAATCACTCCTGACTCCCGTCGATTCTGCCTTGGCAGAATTTCTAACTTTGCCGGTCGGAAGTAGTCGGCGGGAGTCACTTAGTGATTCTCGTCGAAGTCGGCGGGAATCACTAACGACTCCCGTCGATTCTTACTTGGAGGAATTTTCCTCCTTCTTTATTTTGATAGCTTGGTCTTTGATCCATCCTTGCTCCTTCTTCTGCTCTTGATCTACCTTGACCCTGTACTTGAAAATAAGTACATTCCAATAGAGAGAGCACACGTGGATCAACACACTGATCTACACAACGAGGGATTACGTTGCGCAGACCCGTGTATATTGACCCACTGCACTCTGACATTGGTGTGTACTTAGCATGGAATAGCTGCAAGCACAACTTGATAGAATTGTCAAATACATTGTCAATTCAACTTAGCTTGTTTAGGCTCTTCTTCAAATCAGGTCTATTGTGGATGCAATACCCAACAATCTCCCCCTATTTGAAGAAGCCTAAACCCTACAAGCTAAGGTGAATAGAACAGATGGAAATGAAAATCATAAAATGAAAATTCAGTTGAGTGTGAAATTCATTACCATTTTCCTGAGAGCAACATAGCCTTAGCCGAGTTGATCTCCCCCTATCTGAGAGCAACATAGCCTTTGTGGCCTACTTAGCATTAGAAGCCACCTTAGCCTTGGCCGAGAGGGTAATTGGTATCATCTCCCCCTATTTGAAGAAGCCATTTTCTTGAGAGCAACATAGCCTTAGCCGAGTTGATCTCCCCCTATCTGAGAGCAACATAGCCTTTGTGGCCTACTTAGCATTAGCAGCCACCTTAGCCTTGGCCGAGAGGGTAATCTCCCCCTTTTTGGCTTCTACAAACCAGGGACTTCACTTGGAGCAAAATGCTCCCCCTCAGTTCTTGCATCCGTGCCCGATTTGAGTTCCTAGCAGATGCTTCCCCTTGATCCAAGAGCCTTGAGCCTTTCAGTCTTCAATCTTCAAAGTTAAGCATACTGTAAGACCCCCATTTTTTTTTCTTTTTCGACACCGGGGTCTTAGGCCCAGAACCGCCGCCTTGCGGTGACACCTTCGCACCCGGGAAGGTCGTCACTACAAGACGCCGATTCTGCCGGCCAATTCGATCATAACAGTAGCAATATACTTAAGAAGGTAGCAAGTCCACAAAGAGAATCACATATATAGAAATAAACTCCACGAAGGGAGTGTCCACAGATAGTACATATAAAAAAATCTCGGGCTTATGCCCAGTACATCAAATCCTCACTACAATTCACTCATCGCGGAAGCAAACTAATACAACTACTATAGATCGGGACTCACTGTCCCTGCTGTCTGGACTCCAGTGCTAGACTGTCCGATCTCCAAACGTGCCGACCTCCGGGGCTGCTCCTCCATGCTGGGCTCCGTGATCCCCTAAATGATGTGGTTCGAAAACCGTTAGTCTAAAAGACTAAGTCCTATCGTCCCCCACCCCTTCCCCCATGGCTCCTAAGGCACCGAGCGGGGAGAAGGAAAGGGAAGGACATGAAGGTGGAGAGTATTCAAATTTCAGATGGCAGCGGAACTAAACTAACAGTGTAAGATGATAATAATCGTACAAAATAAATAAGTAACCTTAACTTATGCGAGTGTACATAAGTTAAGGGATCTTTTGCAGGGCTCCTATCGTATAAAAAGTCCCATACCAATTTATACGATAGGGTGTCGGTTCTATTAGCAGGTTTATAATGTTGAAAGAGAACCTTGACTTATAGGCACGCTCACACGAACTTATAGGCCAAGGGGTCGTTTAGCAAGGCCTAATGTATAGAGCGTCCCATACCGCTTATACATTAGGTGTCAGGTTATATGCGATGGTTATGCTATGAAATACATTTATGCCATGATGTGAACATGCATGTGCAACTCACCCACTCGACTCTGTGTACACAGACCTTTAGTTCCCCCTTTTAGAGCCGTTACCTCCCAGGATACCTCCGTAGTGGCAGACGGAAGCGGTGGGTTGGGCCTCGCCCACCTCAAAACCAGTATTTGCACTACCGGTCTGACCTATCGTACGCCTCAACGCTTGGTGCACTAAGCGGACGTCTGCGTACTCTTGCCGGCTGGCGCACCGGACTTCTGTTGGCGAAGTGTAAAACCACACTTGCCGAGTCAACGATATTGGTGTCGGTGCAACGAACTCCCCAATATCGAAGACCCACCACCTTATACCTTTTATGCACATGCAATAGTTATGAGTCCAATAAATAACCGAGCCGAATCTTCCCGGACTATCCCGTTCGTCACAATCTACAACCGAGCCGAAGCTCCCCGGACTATCATGTCCGTCTACAACCGAGTCGAAGCTCACCGGACAATCCCGTCCGTCGTAATCTATAACCGAGCTAAAGCTCCCCGGACAATCCCGTCCGTCATAATCTACTACCGAGCCAAAGCTCACCGGACAATCCCGTCCGTCATAATCTACTACCGAGCCAAAGCTCACCGGACACTCCCGTCCATCGTAATCAACAACTGAGCCGAAGCTCGCCAGACCACCATCACAACTACTGGGCTTATTGCCCAAGTAACTCATACTATCTCCCGGGATACTGGGTGGGAAAGTGTGAAACCCTAAGTTTACTATTTACTGTATGCTTACGAAGTTTTGACTCTTCCTAATTACTACGAGAAAGACGATTTTTCGTCGATCATGCGCACCACCTAACACTAGCCAACCCACTCTCACTACTCTTCTTTTCTTTCTATTGGGAAATCATCCACAATAAAAAGGGTCTAACTCCAATAACTATCCCCGACCTTGTCTTATTCCAATTTAGCAATTTTGCTATATGCACACCAACTCAGACGATACGTTGAACCAGATAGGGGGTATTCTAAATAATCATCCGAATGCCCTGAGTTATTTACTGGAGACTTATCATGATGCAAATGGACTAAATCCAAAAGATTATCCTTTTTTCCAATTATTCTGATATTTATTTAAATTCCCGTAAAGCTTCTAAGGGCTACCCATTGAGCATGAAGTGCACTTTTCAGAGAGGTATAAAGCTTCATAAATTCATGATAAATTCTAAATAACCATTTAACAGTAAATCCAAGATATAACAATTTTTCAAGTATTCAAGTGACACTAATCAATTTTTGAAAATATATCCTTTTTCCTTTTATTAATGAAGTAAGTGCAATAAATATTCTTTCAAAAATTCTTAATTAATTTTCTAAAGCAGATACTGACCTAAAAACATCATTGGCCAAATTTCATAATTATACAGTAAGTAAATTGCTCAAAATGATTTAAACAAACTAGATCCAAAATTGCTAAATGCAGACCACCAAGTCAATCTTCATGTAAAATGGGATGTATATAAAAATAATCATCCTACACCCCTATAATAATTAATGTAGGTTCATTATGACCTTTAAGTTCTAAATCCAGAGATCCAAAATTTTCTTTACTTATTTGATAATTCATTTAATTATTTTAATGTCTAAAATTTCCAAAAATGAACATGAAGTACTACTTTCATTCAAGGAATCATTTTACAAATTGTATATGTTACTCAGAATAATGATATAACTTATCTTCCAAAATATATATTTCTTTTCAGTAAAGCTTTATCTTTAAATCAAATATTCATTTAAGTCCTTGGAAATTCATTTAATAAATATAAAATAATGTATTGCTTCCAAAAATTCAGGGAAATTTCAATTATGAATCTAATGGCATATACATGGTTTGGGACAAATTTCATAATTTATTTATTAGTAAATAGGCTTAAATGAATTTTTGAATAATTCCATCAAATGACAATCTTGTGAACTAACTACCTCATATACTTGTCCAAGAATTCTTATAAAATTTATATAAACTCTTTATGCTTCCAAACAACCTCTGCCAAAATTTCAGGACCTCTCAATTATCAGAAGTAGCATAATAAATTATTTACTTAATTTAAGCATTTCTTGGGTTACAAATGAAGTGCTATAATTATTGACCCAAAATTCCCCATTAAATTACCAGAGGCTCATAATGTCCTTAAGACCAATCTACCAAAATTTCATCTTAGTTTGATGTGTTTAGCTAGCCCATTTCAACCCTAGAATGTTTGTGCCCTAAACTAGGGTTAGGGATTTTAGGGTCCTAAACCTTCCAAAATGCCCTAATACTTTTACCAGAGGGTTATAGTTACCAAAAATCTATCCCTACAAAATTACATAGCCATACAAGGTGATTTGGCCATATGCCCTTCACAAGGTACAAAAGCCCTTCCTTAGGGTTTGACCTAAGATCTTGGGCCAAACCAACTCCACTGCCCCCAAATTTCCTTTGGGAGGTGTATCTTGTCATCCCAAACTAGTGTACAAAATTTGAACCTCTGTTGAGGTGAATTGGACACTAAAAGCCAAAATTACAATTTGGACCAAAATACCCTTCTTAGGGCAAGGCTAGGGTTTGCTTGAATCCTATTCAAATCAACTCCAAACTTAATGAAATTTTAACCAGAGGTCTATATTGACCTCATAACCATCCCACCAAAATTTGGTTGAATTTGGACTTCATTTGACCCCTAATTTAATTTACCCTAGCATAATTAAATTATTTACAAAAACTATAGGAAAATTATTCCCAAAAATTCCCATTTTTGGGCAGGGTCTAGGTATAGGGTAGGGTGAGCTCCTGCCAAAATTTCAGCTTATTTGGACCAAGGACCAAGTGTGGGCATCCAATTTAATGACTGACTATTCATTTGTATAGACCCCACCAAAATGAGTGCCCTGGCCAAACCAGTTACCAAATTTGGTTCAAACCAATTTTGGCTGAAAGTAGACTCATAGGGATAGGTTTTTGATGTTGACCATTTTCTCTGAAACAGGCTCTATATATTTTTAATAATTAAAACCAGTAAATACCAATACTGTGACAATAATGAAATGAGTCAAATATTAATCCTATAGTTTAAAATCATATGGCACGAATCTTGGCGCAGCCCTGGACGGGATCGGGTCATCTCCTTCCTCCAGCCGACGGCCAGGATTACTCCCGCCTGGGCCAACTTCCAGCGGCTGCCGCCGGCGATCCGGCCACCTCCCCGGCCTGCCACCGCCGCCGACACCTTCGTGGTGGTCGGGGCTATCTCCGGCCGGCGTCTAGGCCGCCGGGAAGCCCTATTCCGGCGAACCCGACGGGATGAAATTTCATGAAAAATCCATGATTTTCAAAATCCGATTGGGCTCCATTGAGCTCCAACCTTGGTTCTATTGATTCCTACGATCTACCCATGAGTGAAGGAGTGGAGGAGGACCTTTTTGGGCGGCTGTAGCCTGGCTGAACGCCGGATTGGCATGGTGGTGGCCGGTGGTGGTCGGCTTGCTCAAAAAGGCAGAAAATGGCTTGGTTTCTTCAGGGAAATGGTGGGGATTACTCCTTGGAGTCCAATGGAGCTTTTAAAGAGGTGAGGGGAGGTGTTAGGTGGCTGAAATGGCATGTGCCATTTTTGGCCATGGTCAAGGTTGGCGGCTAGGTAGGTAAGGGTGGTGGAGCTTGCTCCAGCCAGTCCAAAAAGGCTGCTAGACTCCCCCTTGTCCTTCTGAATTGAATGGGGAGGTTGGGGAGGGGGGAGGAGGAGCACAAAGCCCTCCTTCCTTCTCTTCCTTCTCTTTCTCTCTCCTCCATGGATGACTTTCTCTCTCCTAGTCATCAAGCCTGAAATTTAGGCTCCTACATGTCACATGTCAGCCCACCAATCCATTTGGCCACTTGGGTTAAGGTTAGCCCTAATGAAATAAGCTTGAGCTTGAGTTAGCCCATTTGGGCTAACTTGACCCAAAGTGGGACTAGGGCCCACCTAGGTCAATTTGATCCTTGAGGTTTCCTTAGTAGGTCCTTGGTGACCCATTGGCCTCTCACTAGGCTTATGAGGGTAGGGGTGGTGTCTATTGGGCTAAGGGACTGCAATTGACCCTTGTGTAGGTCAATTTGACCTAATTAGGGCTATATTTGACTTTGGTCAACTTAGCCCTATTGACTGCTTTCCATGGGTCCTTAGTGACCCATTGACCTCTCACTAGGGTTATGGAAGTTTGGGTGGAGTATATTTGGCTAATAGACTGAAATGGACCCTTGTCTAGGTCAACTTGACCTAGCTAGGGTTATAGTTGACTTTGGTCAACTTTGGTCTTTTGACTGCTCTCCATGGGTCCTTAGTGACCCATTGACCTCTTTTTAGGGTTATAAGGGTATGGGTGGGGTCTTGGAGTCTTGGTGAAGTCCCATGATCACTTTTAGTCAAGGTTCTGAGATCTGCTAAGTGCAGACCACAGTGGCCCTATTCACACTACCAGGTCCACTTGCCTCTTCCTTGGGCTTCCTAGGGTTTTGTTATGACAAAACCACTCCTAGGGGTCTAGTTGGAAATGGGATGTTACAAATCCCAATAAACAAAACAAAGATTTCGTCCCCGAAATCCAGGTTAAGCTTACGGGGACTCGTATCGGGGAGGAAGAAACTTGTAACATCCCATGTAAGTTGAAAGTTTTATGCCACGACTCCGTGATTGTCATGCGAGGTTTAAGGCGTTTGTCGATGTTAAGACCAAATAGTCCAAATGACAAAAATCTAGACCCCAATAAACAAAAGTTTAGCCCATATCCTTGAAATTTTAGTTCTACTAGTTAATCATATGAAGGGAATTGAACATTTTGAGTGGTTGCGAGGAATACCTGACTGAAGAGTTCCGGGTATCTTTGTCGCATCAAGTCCTGGGGCTCCCATGTGTGCTCCTCTCTTCCGTGATTTCTCCACAGGACCTTGACTAACGGAACCTTCTTGTGGCGTAGAACTCGTACCCCCTTGTCGTCAATCCGGACTGGTTCTAGGTGAACTGATCGATCAGATGCTATCGGTCCATCTGTGGTTGAAACTTGCTGCTCTAGACGTAGTAGAGCTCTCCTAAGAGAGGATATATGGAACACGTCGTGCAGACTCGCCAGCTCTGGTGGCAGTTCCAGTCTGTATGCCAAGGGACCGATCCGCTCCTGGATCCTATAAGGTCCCATGTACCTTGGGCTGAGCTTCTTCCTTTGTCCGCGTACCCGAGTAACTCCATGCATGGGTCGGATTTTCAAGAACACCTGATCTCCCACCTGGAATTCCATCTGACGGTGCCGAGCGTCGTAATACTTAGCCTGCCGGCTCTGTGCTTCTAGCATCCTGTCCCGTATCAATCTCACCTGAGCCTCGGTGTCCTCAACAAATTCCGAATCCAATGCCTTAGGGTCCTCGTCCTGTATCCATGACAGCGGAGTCCTGCACTTTCGTCCGTACAACGCCTCATAGGGAGCCATCTTTATACTAGACTGGTAGTTGTTATTATATGAGAACTCGATCAATGGTAACAATTTCTCCCAAGGTTCACCACGATCTAATATGCAGAGTCGTAGTAAATCCTCCAGCGTCCGGTTGGTCCGTTCCGTCTGTCCATCCGTCTGGGGATGAAAAGCCGTACTGAATGTTAGTCGAGTGCCCAAGTAAGTCTGCACTGACCTCCACTCCCTGGATGTAAATCGTCCATCCCGGTCTGACACAATCAACTTGGGGACGCCATGATAGCGAACGAACTGCTCCACAAACTTCCGGACTAACACTCCCACCGAGTCATCCTTCCTGATTGGTATAAACCTCGCCACCTTCGTCAGTCGGTCGATGATTACCCATATCGAATCGTTCCCTGTCCTGGATCGAGGAAGTCCATGTATAAAGTCCATGGCGATATCATCAAACTTCCACTCTGGTACTGGGAGGGGCTGTAATAATCCTGCGGGGTTTTTGCACTCTGCTTTTACTAATTGGCACGCCTTGCAACGGGTCACGAAGTAGGTGATATCCTTCTTCATGCCGGGCCAGAACATAGTCTTCTTCAGATCTGCAGTCATCTTCGTAATCCCCGGGTGTACCGAATATCGACTGCAATGAGCCTCCGTCATGATGTCTTCCCGGATCTGGCCTCCCTCTGGTATGTAGACCCGTCCTCTGAAGCATACTAAATCATCTCTCAGCGTGTAATCTCCCACAGTGCCTGCTTTTAAGGACCGGAATACCGGATCTAGCTGGGCATCCTGCCTCTGTCCATCCTTGACCCGCTCTCGTATGTCATCCGTGGCGATTAATGATGACAGGTATTCCCGGTATAGCCCAGGGTGATCCTCGGATACTAGGGATATTTGCATTTTATCAAACGTCTGAATCAACTCCAAGGCCATCAATGGTGTTCCTACTTCAGTGTTTGCGGTCTTTCGGCTCAATGCATCTGCTACCACATTCGCCTTTCCCGGGTGGTAGTGCATCTCGTACTGGTAATCTGCCAAAAATTCCACCCATCGTCTCTGTCTGATATTTAGCTCCTTCTGCGTGTCCACATACCTCAAATTTTTGTGGTCGGAGTATATGTCGCAGTGGACACCGTATAGATAGTGACGCCAGACCTTTAATGCAAAAATAACAGCTCCCATCTCTAAGTCATGGATTGGGTAGTTTTGCTCGTGCTTCTTCAGTTGCCGAGAAGCATAAGCTATCACATGGCCATTCTGCATAAGTACTGCCCCCATGCCCTGGTAGGAGGCGTCGGTGTAGACCTGGAATCCTCCTTTCCCTGAAGGGAGGGTAAGTATAGGGGCTGAAGTGAGTCGCCCCTTTAGCTCTTGAAAAGCCTCTTCACACCGTGGGGTCCAGGTAAAGGGCACCTCCTTCCTTGTCAGAGATGTGAGTGGGAGGGCGATACGAGAGAATCCCTCTACGAATTTCCGGTAGTATCCGGCAAGCCCTAGGAAACTTCGTACATCTGTGGCCGTCTTTAATTGTGGCCAGTCCCGAACTGCTTGGATCTTGGCCGGGTCCACTGCTAACCCAGCACCACTGATGATATGGCCTAGGAAGGCCACCTCCTTCAACCAAAATTGGCACTTGCTGATCTTTGCATAAAGCTTGTGCTCCCGTAGTTTCTTCAGAGTCAGCGTCAGATGTTGTGTGTGCTCCTCTTCTGTCCTTGAGTAAATGAGGATGTCATCGATAAACACGATGACGAATATATCTAAATACTCCTTGAACACCTGATTCATAAGGCTCATAAATGCTGACGGCGCATTTGTGAGCCCGAAGGGCATTACAGTAAATTCGTATAGTCCGTATCTGCTACTGAATGCAGTTTTCGGAATGTCCTCTTCCTGGATCCGTAACTGGTAATAGCCCGATCTCAGATCCAATTTGGAAAAGAAGTGCGCCCCTTCTAGCTGGTCAAACAGCTCATCTATCCTTGGCAGCGGATACGTATTTCGGACTGTCAATCGATTTAGAGCTCGGTAGTCGATGCACAGTCTCAGAGTTCCGTCCTTCTTTTTAACAAACAAGACCGGGGCTCCCCAAGGCGAAGAGCTCGGTCGGACAAATCCAGCCTCCACCAGTTCTTGGAGTTGGCTTCGAAACTCTGTCAATTCTTTTGGGGCCATCCGGTAAGGGGCCCTAGCTGCTGGCTTAGCCCCCGGCACCAGCTGTATCCGGAAATCTTGCTCCCGGTGCGGGGGTAGCCCAGGCAGTTTCTCCGGGAATACGTCGGCAAAATCTCGCACCACCGGAATATCCGAGGTGGAGACCTTGGTTTCAGTCATCTCAAATATTACTTCATACACTTCTTCTCCTTGTAAGTGAGCCTTAACGGCCTGTACAGATGACAATATGAGAGGGAAAGTAGATCTAATACCTTCAATGACGAGATAGGAGTCTCCATGTCTCACGGTAATCCTCTTGGATGAGCAATCGATCTGAGCGTGATTCCAGTTCAACCACGTCATTCCTAGGATCAAATCAAAGATTGGCATCTTTATGATTGTCGCTGGAGCTTCAAACGTCTTTCCGCCGATCTCTGCCTCCATGTTGCAATGGGCAGAGGTGAACAACTCTGATCCGTCGGGTAGTCGTATCCTCATCATCAGACCCGTGAATCTTTCTACGCCTTCCAATCCTTCTATGAAGGCCTCCGATACAAATGAGTGCGAAGCACCCGTATCAAATAGAGTATAAGCGGGTTTGCCGCTGATGAAAACTATTCCTGGGGTTTTGGGAAAAATTAAATGTCTCAGAATTCTAGCTATGGTTTTCTTTCCTAGATTGTCACTTCTATATAAAATTTAAGTTCATGAGGAATAACTTAAACCAAAATTTTCAGACGTACCAGTGATTACTTGCTCCGGGTTTCGGGGCTGAGCCAGATCCAGTGCATAAATGTGCTCCCTCTGCTGCCTACGATCTGCACCCTGGAAACCACGTCCTCGACCACGTCCTCGTCCTCCAAACTGCTGGGCATGCGGGGCAACCTGTGGTGTTGGTAGAGGTGCTTCCCTCATAGGGCAGTTTCTCCGAATATGCCCTATTTGATGGCAGTTGTAGCACTCCGGTGGGGGAAATGCCATGCCCCCGGGTCTTGGTGCCTCCCTCATCTGAAGAGGCTGAGGAGCCAGTACCACCGGCTCCCTCGGCTCTCGTCTTATTTCCTGACGAGGTTGGTCTTCTGTTCTTCTTCCTTCTCTCCCATCTGTGATGCGGCCCCGCCGCTGATCATTCCGGGCTCCCCGGCCCTGGTCCTCTGTTGGCCTTTTTCGACCCCGAGTGGTGTGCCAATCGGCCTCAATCCTCTTGGCCATTTCCAAGATCCGAGAGATAGGTCCATCAGAAACGAACAGAAGGGCCTCCCTCAAGTCCTCTCGTAGACCTTTATAAAACCTTTTTGTGTAGCCCGCCTCATCTAGTTGATACGAATCCGCGTAGCGAGCTAAGTGGTCGAACTCCCGATGGTACTCTACCACCGTCCTGGTACCCTGCTTCAACTGTAAGAACCGTTCCTCCAACTCATCCCTGGCTGATTGTGGAACAAAATGTTCCAGGAGAGCGGTCCTGAACTCTTCCCAGGAGATTTCTGTAACCTCCCTATCAGCAAATGTTGTATCCAGCAGCGTCTTCCACCACCTCTTTACGTGAGACTCTAGGCAGGAGACAACCAAGGCCACCTTCTCCTCCCAGGGACATCGTATCCCAGTCAGCATTTCATACATAATATCTAGCCACTCCTCTGTCCGTACAGCGGATTCTGTCCCCAAGTAAGATGGAGGAGAGAGTCCTCGAAAAATGCTCATCCAATTGGCCCCCGGGTTCGGCTGCGGAGCCGGAACCTGCTGAGCCCTGAAAGCATCTAGAATGGCCGTCAGCGTTTGACCCATCTCCGAGTGTAAGAATGGAGTGGGGGCCGGGGGAGGTGGTGCAACAGTCGGAGTCTGCTGAACTCCGCCTTGTGGTGTTGGCTGCGCTGGGGGCTGCGTTATAGAAGACAATTATAAGAAGTCTCACAGGTTTAACTAAAAGTGGACAATTTTCATGTGATTTCCCATATGGGCCCACCACTGCTTCCGCTGCTTAGTTTGTCCCCAAACTAAACTCGAGCGGGGGTGGCCCAGGGTTAGTGGACTGCTACTTGTCTGATCGAGGTTTCCTCTGATACCACTTGTAAGACCCCCATTTTTTTTTCTTTTTCGACACCGGGGTCTTAGGCCCAGAACCGCCTCCTTGCGGTGACACCTTCGCACCCGGGAAGGTCGTCACTACAAGACGCTGATTCTGCCGGCCAATTCGATCATAACAGTAGCAATATACTTAAGAAGGTAGCAAGTCCACAAAGAGAATCACATATATAGAAATAAACTCCACGAAGGGAGTGTCCACAGATAGTACATATAAAAAAATCTCGGGCTTATGCCCAGTACATCAAATCCTTACTACAATTCACTCATCGCGGAAGCAAACTAATACAACTACTATAGATCGAGACTCACTGTCCCTGCTGTCTGGACTCCAGTGCTAGACTGTCCGATCTCCAAACGTGCCGACCTCCGGGGCTGCTCCTCCATGCTGGGCTCCGTGGTCCCCTAAATGATGTGGTTCGAAAACCGTTAGTCTAAAAGACTAAGTCCTATCGTCCCCCACCCCTTCCCTCATGGCTCCTAAGGCACCGAGCAGGGAGAAGGAAAGGGAAGGACATGAAGGTGGAGAGTATTCAAATTTCAGATGGCAGCGGAACTAAACTAACAGTGTAAGATGATAATAATCGTACAAAATAAATAAGTAACCTTAACTTATGCGAGTGTACATAAGTTAAGGGATCTTTTGCAGGGCTCCTATCGTATAAAAAGTCCCATACCAATTTATACGATAGGGTGTCGGTTCTATTAGCAGGTTTATAATGTTGAAAGAGAACCTTGACTTATAGGCACGCTCACACGAACTTATAGGCCAAGGGGTCGTTTAGCAAGGCCTAATGTATAGAGCGTCCCATACCGCTTATACATTAGGTGTCAGGTTATATGCGATGGTTATGCTATGAAATACATTTATGCCATGATGTGAACATGCATGTGCAACTCACCCACTCGACTCTGTGTACACAGACCTTTAGTTCCCCCTTTTAGAGTCGTTACCTCCCAGGATACCTCCGTAGTGGCAGACGGAAGCGGTGGGTTGGGCCTCGCCCACCTCAAAACCAGTATTTGCACTACCGGTCTGACCTATCGTACGCCTCAACGCTTGGTGCACTAAGCGGACGTCTGCGTACTCTTGCCGGCTGGCGCACCGGACTTCTGTTGGCGAAGTGTAAAACCACACTTGCCGAGTCAACGATATTGGTGTCGGTGCAACGAACTCCCCAATATCGAAGACCCACCACCTTATACCTTTTATGCACATGCAATAGTTATGAGTACAATAAATAACCGAGCCGAATCTTCCCGGACTATCCCGTCCGTCACAATCTACAACCGAGCCGAAGCTCCCCGGACTATCATGTCCGTCTGCAACCGAGTCGAAGCTCACCGGACAATCCCGTCCGTCGTAATCTATAACCGAGCTAAAGCTCCCCGGACAATCCCGTCCGTCATAATCTACTACCGAGCCAAAGCTCACCGGACAATCCCGTCCGTCATAATCTACTACCGAGCCAAAGCTCACCGGACACTCCCGTCCGTCGTAATCAACAACTGAGCCGAAGCTCGCCAGACCACCATCACAACTACTGGGCTTATTGCCCAAGTAACCCATACTATCTCCCGGGACACTGGGTGGGAAAGTGTGAAACCCTAAGTTTATTATTTACTGTATGCTTACGAAGTTTTGACTCTTCCTAATTACTACGAGAAAGACGATTTTTCGTCGATCATGCGCACCACCTAACACTAGCCAACCCACTCTCACTACTCTTCTTTTCTTTCTATTGGGAAATCATCCACAACAAAAAGGGTCTAACTCCAATAACTATCCCCGACCTTGTCTTATTCCAATTTAGCAATTTTGCTATATGCACACCAACTCAGACGATACGTTGAACCAGATAGGGGGTATTCTAAATAATCATCCGAATGCCCTGAGTTATTTACTGGAGACTTATCATGATGCAAATGGACTAAATCCAAAAGATTATCCTTTTTTCCAATTATTCTGATATTTATTTAAATTCCCGTAAAGCTTCTAAGGGCTACCCATTGAGCATGAAGTGCACTTTTCAGAGAGGTATAAAGCTTCATAAATTCATGATAAATTCTAAATAACCATTTAACAGTAAATCCAAGATATAACAATTTTTCAAGTATTCAAGTGACACTAATCAATTTTTGAAAATATATCCTTTTTCCTTTTATTAATGAAGTAAGTGCAATAAATATTCTTCCAAAAATTCTTAATTAATTTTCTAAAGCAGATACTGACCTAAAAACATCATTGGCCAAATTTCATAATTATACAGTAAGTAAATTGCTCAAAATGATTTAAACAAACTAGATCCAAAATTGCTAAATGCAGACCACCAAGTCAATCTTCATGTAAAATGGGATGTATATAAAAATAATCATCCTACACCCCTATAATAATTAATGTAGGTTCATTATGACCTTTAAGTTCTAAATCCAGAGATCCAAAATTTTCCTTACTTATTTGATAATTCATTTAATTATTTTAATGTCTAAAATTTCCAAAAATGAACATGAAGTACTACTTTCATTCAAGGAATCATTTTACAAATTGTATATGTTACTCAGAATAATGATATAACTTATCTTCCAAAATATATATTTCTTTTCAGTAAAGCTTTATCTTTAAATCAAATATTCATTTAAGTCCTTGGAAATTCATTTAATAAATATAAAATAATGTATTGCTTCCAAAAATTCAGGGAAATTTCAATTATGAATCTAATGGCATATACATGGTTTGGGACAAATTTCATAATTTATTTATTAGTAAATAGGCTTAAATGAATTTTTGAATAATTCCATCAAATGACAATCTTGTGAACTAACTACCTCATATACTTGTCCAAGAATTCTTATAAAATTTATATAAACTCTTTATGCTTCCAAACAACCTCTGCCAAAATTTCAGGACCTCTCAATTATCAGAAGTAGCATAATAAATTATTTACTTAATTTAAGCATTTCTTGGGTTACAAATGAAGTGCTATAATTATTGACCCAAAATTCCCCATTAAATTACCAGAGGCTCATAATGTCCTTAAGACCAATCTACCAAAATTTCATCTTAGTTTGATGTGTTTAGCTAGCCCATTTCAACCCTAGAATGTTTGTGCCCTAAACTAGGGTTAGGGATTTTAGGGTCCTAAACCTTCCAAAATGCCCTAATACTTTTACCAGAGGGTTATAGTTACCAAAACTCTATCCCTGCAAAATTTCATAGCCATACAAGGTGATTTGGCCATATGCCCTTCACAAGGTACAAAAGCCCTTCCTTAGGGTTTGACCTAAGATCTTGGGCCAAACCAACTCCACTGCCCCCAAATTTCCTTTGGGAGGTGTATCTTGTCATCCCAAACTAGTGTACAAAATTTGAACCTCTGTTGAGGTGAATTGGACACTAAAAGCCAAAATTACAATTTGGACCAAAATACCCTTCTTAGGGCAAGGCTAGGGTTTGCTTGAATCCTATTCAAATCAACTCCAAACTTAATGAAATTTTAACCAGAGGTCTATATTGACCTCATAACCATCCCACCAAAATTTGGTTGAATTTGGACTTCATTTGACCCCTAATTTAATTTACCCTAGCATAATTAAATTATTTACAAAAACTATAGGAAAATTATTCCCAAAAATTCCCATTTTTGGGCAGGGTCTAGGTATAGGGTAGGGTGAGCCCCTGCCAAAATTTCAGCTTATTTGGACCAAGGACCAAGTGTGGGCATCCAATTTAATGACTGACTATTCATTTGTATAGACCCCACCAAAATGAGTGCCCTGGCCAAACCAGTCACCAAATTTGGTTCAAACCAATTTTGGCTGAAAGTAGACTCATAGGGCTAGGTTTTTGATGTTGACCATTTTCTCTGAAACAGGCTCTATATATTTTTAATAATTAAAACCAGTAAATACCAATACTGTGACAATAATGAAATGAGTCAAATATTAATCCTATAGTTTAAAATCATATGGCACGAATCTTGGCGCAGCCCTGGACGGGATCGGGTCATCTCCTTCCTCCAGCCGACGGCCAGGATTACTCCCGCCTGGGCCAACTTCCAGCGGCTGCCGCCGGCGATCCGGCCACCTCCCCGGCCTGCCACCGCCGCCGACACCTTCGTGGTGGTCGGGGCTATCTCCGGCCGGCGTCTAGGCCGCCGGGAAGCCCTATTCCGGCGAACCCGACGGGATGAAATTTCATGAAAAATCCATGATTTTCAAAATCCGATTGGGCTTCATTGAGCTCCAACCTTGGTTCTATTGATTCCTACGATCTACCCATGAGTGAAGGAGTGGAGGAGGACCTTTTTGGGCGGCTGTAGCCTGGCTGAACGTCGGATTGGCATGGTGGTGGCCGGTGGTGGTCGGCTTGCTCAAAAAGGCAGAAAATGGCTTGGTTTCTTCAGGGAAATGGTGGGGATTACTCCTTGGAGTCCAATGGAGCTTTTAAAGAGGTGAGGGGAGGTGTTAGGTGGCTGAAATGGCATGTGCCATTTTTGGCCATGGTCAAGGTTGGCGGCTAGGTAGGTAAGGGTGGTGGAGCTTGCTCCAGCCAGTCCAAAAATGCTGCTAGACTCCCCCTTGTCCTTCTGAATTGAATGGGGAGGTTGGGGAGGGGGGAGGAGGAGCACAAAGCCCTCCTTCCTTCTCTTCCTTCTCTTTCTCTCTCCTCCATGGATGACTTTCTCTCTCCTAGTCATCAAGCCTGAAATTTAGGCTCCTACATGTCACATGTCAGCCCACCAATCCATTTGGCCACTTGGGTTAAGGTTAGCCCTAATGAAATAGGCTTGAGCTTGAGTTAGCCCATTTGGGCTAACTTGACCCAAAGTGGGACTAGGGCCCACCTAGGTCAATTTGATCCTTGAGGTTTCCTTAGTAGGTCCTTGGTGACCCATTGGCCTCTCACTAGGCTTATGAGGGTAGGGGTGGTGTCTATTGGGCTAAGGGACTGCAATTGACCCTTGTGTAGGTCAATTTGACCTAATTAGGGCTATATTTGACTTTGGTCAACTTAGCCCTATTGACTGCTTTCCATGGGTCCTTAGTGACCCATTGACCTCTCACTAGGGTTATGGAAGTTTGGGTGGAGTATATTTGGCTAATAGACTGAAATGGACTCTTGTCTAGGTCAACTTGACCTAGCTAGGGTTATAGTTGACTTTGGTCAACTTTGGTCTTTTGACTGCTCTCCATGGGTCCTTAGTGACCCATTGACCTCTTTCTAGGGTTATAAGGGTATGGGTGGGGTCTTGGAGTCTTGGTGAAGTCCCATGATCACTTTTAGTCAAGGTTCTGAGATCTGCTAAGTGCAGACCACAGTGGCCCTATTCACACTACCAGGTCCACTTGCCTCTTCCTTGGGCTTCCTAGGGTTTTGTTATGACAAAACCACTCCTAGGGGTCTAGTTGGAAATGGGATGTTACACATACCGAGTTCTTTTTTGAAGAAATTGAACTTGGCCTCATCTAGTGGCTTCGTGAAGATATCTGCAATCTTCTTAACTGTGGGGACATAGCAGAGAGATATATCTTTGTTCTCCACATGCTCCCGAATGAAGTGGTAGCGCACTTCAATATGCTTTGTTCTATTGTGCGACACTGGATTGTTCGCAATTGCAATTGCGCTCGAGGAGTCGCAATACATGGGAACTTCTCTGAACTGCAAGTCATAATCTTCGAGTTGATTTTTGATCCATAGAAGTTGTGCGCAACAGCTGCTTGCTGAGATGTACTCGGATTCATCCGTAGAGGTTACGACATAGTTCTGCTTTTTACTACTCCACGACATAAGCCTTCTTCCGAGGAATTGGCACGTCCCGGAAGTGCTTTTCCTATCATCCCTGCTTCTTGCAAAGTCAGCATCTGAAAAGCCTATCAGCTCGACATCATTATTTCTTGGGTACCACAAGCCAAGATTTGGTGTACCTTTAAGGTATCTAAGAATCCGCTTTGCAGCGACATAATGAGATTCCTTAGTGTTCACCTGATATCTGGCACAAACGCATGTGGAAAACATAATATATGGTCTACTAGCAATAAGGTAGAGCAGGGATCCAATTATGCTTCTGTACTTGGTTTCATCAAAAGGTTTCCCTTTCTCATCCTTGTCTAGAGACACAGTGGATCCCATTGGAGTCCTCATAGAGGTTGCACTCTCCATTCCGAATTTCTTGAGGAGTTCATTTGTGAACTTTGTCTGATAGATGAAAATTCCATCCTCAGACTGTTTCACTTGAAGTCTCAATAAATACTTCAGCTCTCCCATACTGCTCATTTCAAACTTCCCTTGCATATGTTTGGAAAGCTTCTTGCACAGGTTGTTGTCCGTTGAGCCGAATATTATGTCATCGACATAGATTTGCACCAGCAAAATCTTGTCTTTGACTTCCCTAAGAAACAATGTTTTATCTATTTTTCCTCTCGAGAACTTATTCTCAAGAAGAAAACTAGACAGAGTCTCATACCAAGCTCGAGGAGCTTGTTTTAAGCCATATAATGCTTTATTAAGAAAGTAAACATGATCAGGGAGAGTTGGATTAACAAAACCTGGGGGTTGCGCGACGTATACTTCCTCTTTTAAATCTCCATTCAGGAAAGCAGACTTCACGTCCATCTGATAGACAGTGAATCTTTTGTGAGAGGCATACGCCAGGAACAACCTGATCGCCTCGAGCCTTGCAACTAGTGCAAAGGTTTGGTCGAAGTAAATCCCCTCCTCCTGTTTGTATCCTTGAGCCACCAGTCTGGCTTTGTTCTTGATGATGACACCATGTTCATCTAGTTTATTTTTGAAGATCCACTTAGTGCCGATCACATTCTGTTTCTTTGCTCTGGGAACTAGCGTCCAGACATTGCATCGTTCGAATTGATGAAGTTCATCTTGCATGGCCAATATCCACGACGCATCTTTGTTCGCTTCGTCGAACTTCTTTGGCTCAACCTTTGACAGAAAACTAAGGTGTAGAATCTCGTTAATTGTATCTCTGCGAGTTCTGACACCGTCCCGAGGATCTCCTATGATCTGATCTCTTGGGTGATCCCTCACGTGTCTGAGCTCTAAGAGTCTGGCATCTGGAGCTCCTACAGCTTCTCGGGCTCCTCCCTCTTCTGGGAGAATCTCCCCATCCTGACCGTCATCTTCTCTAGTTGGTGTTGAGGTGGAGACCTTGACGTACTTGGGAGCTTTATTTTTAGCAGTCTCATATAGACTTAGCTGTTCAAGCCTTGCACCTGCATCTTCAAGAATGCCACTAGAAGAATTGTTGTGAAGCAAGCTTCCTTCATCAAATACAACATTAATTGACTCTTCTACCACTAGGGTTTTCTTATTGAAAACCCAATATGCCTGACTATGGCTACTATAGCCCACGAAGATGCCTTCGAAGCATTTTTCTCCGAATTTAGTACGTGGGTACTTCCCATTATTGAGTACATAGCATCTACAGCCAAAAATCCTTAGATAGGACATGATCGGTTTCCTGCCTTTCAATATCTCATAAGGCGTCTTGCAATGGTTCTTGTTGATCAAGGCTCGGTTTTGCATGTGGCAAGCTGTATTGACAGCCTCTGCCCAGAAGTACTCTGGAAGAGAAGCGTCATTCAACATTGTCGTACATGCTTCAATGAGCATTCTATTCCTCCTCTCTGCAACTCTGTTTTGCTGAGGAGTACGCGGGGAGGAAAACTCATGAAAGATACCATGTTCTTCACAGAATTCTTTCATAGCCCCAGACTCGAATTCTGTTCCATGGTCACTTCTGATTTTGACCACGGAGCAGTTAAGTTCGTTCTGAATCTGCTTGACAAACTTAGTGAAGATGTCAAACGTATCTGACTTTTGTTTCAAGAAGAACACCCACGTAAAGCGAGAGTGATCATCAACAATCACTAGCGTATACGATTTGCCTCCTAAGCTATGAACTTGCACTAGACCGAACAAGTCCATATGCAGAAGATAAAGACATATGGAAGAGTCTTTGTCTGCAATGCCCTTAAAGGTAGCCCGAGTCTGTTTGCCCTTCTGGCATGCAGGACAAGGGCTATCTTTGATGACTTAATAGTAGGGGCATCCCTTACTAAGTTCTTAGAAAATAGCATATTAATAGTTTTGAAATTAATATATGCTAATCTCTTGTGCCATTGTTCACAGAGAGATGCACTGTCTTTTGCTACTAGGCCAACGGGGGTAGAAGAGTCTATGCTAAGAAAATCTAAGCAAAAAATATTTCTGCTCTTAATATCAGTTAATACCGTCTCCGAAGAGGCACACGATATTATCAGGAACTTTTCATTGCAGAACTTAACGTCGTATCCTTTATCACACAACTGGTTTACACTTATCAGGTTATGGTTTAACCCTTCAACATAGGCCACGTCTGTGATAGAGAATACACCGTTGGATATCATACTATAACCCTTGGTGACTCCTCGATCTGATCCTCCAAATATGACTTTGGGTCCATTTTTGACTGGGGAGTAAGCACGCAATAGGCTTCTTGTCCCGGTCATATGCCGGGAACATCCACTGTCCAAGTACCAGATTGGAGTTTTGGTGGCCTTTGGACATACCTGCAAAACAGAATTAGTTTCCCTTAGGAACCCAATCGGACTTGGGTCCTAGATTTCTTGTTAGCACACTCCCCCTCGGGTGGTTAACCCTACGAGTGGTTGGCCTCGCATTGCTAACATGAGGAGTCTCATTGTTTCTTGGATTAAACTAGCAATCCACGGCAAAGTGACCAACTTTGCCACAGCACCAACAGTCAAACATGTTGTACCATTTCCTAGGCTCCTACTTCACCCTTGGAACGGTGGGTCCAGCCGGGGCCTTGGATCTTGAGGTGGAGGCATCATGATGACAGCAGTCACACGATTTCTTCACTTCCTGTTCCTTCTGTATAACATGCTTGGCCTTTTGTGCTTGCTTCCTATTATGGCCGCAAGAGAAGTGGCCATAATTCTCCACTTGGATTTCCTCATAAGGTGCCTTGAAGACACTCTTACTGTAGTTGCGGGGGAAGGTCCATCCATCATACCGGCTCTTGGGTTTTTCAACAGTGGGCCGGAAGAGGTGGTCATAGGTTGACTCAAAGTCAAGCTCATTGTAGGGAAAGCTAGGCTTTCAGAATAAAATATGACTGAGTGGGGTTTTTCCCTTTTCTACAGCAGAGGCCTTCTTAGTAGCCTTATTTTTCCTCTGATTTTTGTTTCTCCTGGATGATTTTCCAGGCTCAGCCACATGCCCTAAGCCATCCCCCTTAGCCTGAGCAGAGAGTTCATCAACCAGAGGAAGAACGGTCTTGGGCATAAAGAAGCTTTTGACAATCTTCCTCTCGGCCGCAAGATGTTCTTCCAGCTTGTTAATTTCTTCCTGCTTTTGGTCAAGGAGCCTTAGATAATCTGAGTGCTCAGAAGTCAGGTCCAGGTGTTCCTGTTGGAGAGATATCAAGCCAGTGATCTCTTCTCTTAGGGACACTCCCTCAGCCTTAAGGAATTTGACTTCCTTTTTCTGAGCGCTCAACCTCTTTCGGCATTCTTCAAATGTATTGAGCAGGAGCTCATACTTTTCGAGGAGTTCAGCTTCATGGGTAGATGGGTTGTCCTCATGATCATCTTCAGGAGACTCAGAGTCAGAGTAAGAGTCAGAGAGGGGGGTACGATCTTTTACCTTTCCAGTAAATGGGGGACAATCTCCATCTGAGTCGGAGCGACCCATTAGCCCGAAGTAGGCTTCCTCATCATCACTGGAGTCTGATGAGTCAGATTCACTCAGTGTCTTTGGATTCTTGGCAATGTAGCTCCTCTCCTTCTTATTGTCTCAAGAGGACTTGTGCTCCTCTCCTTTCCCCTTATCTCTCTTGCTTTGGTGGCAGTCAGCAATAACGTGGCCTGGCTTATTGCACCCAAAGTAGATAATATTAGCAGAACGATGTTTGTTCTGTTTAGAATCATACCTGTCAAAAGAGTAATTCTTCTTCTGATGTCTGGAGGAGGAGCCATCTCCTTTTCTCTGATTCCTCATCTTGAAAAACTTCTTGAACTCTCGAGTGATGAAAGAGAATTCTTCTTCAGATAGCTCTGAGCCGGATGAGCATGGCTCAGAGTCTTCTTCCTCAGCCTTTCTCCGAGAGCGGGATGAGGTTGCACCCTTGTCTTTCCTTGAGCTATTAGCTTTCAGGGCCACAGTCTTTTCTTTGGCTGCAGCCTTATCGGCCTCCTCTTTAGCTTTTTTGGTGTTCAGCTGAAGCTCGTAGGACATTAGCTTTCCAAACAGAATCTGGGGATCAGTTTCTACCAGCTTGTCAAACTCTCTGATGGCATAGATCTTGGTGTCCCATTCCTTAGTCAGGGATCTAAAGAATTTGTCATTTAGTTCACCATTGGTGAACACTCTGCCATAACCATTCAGGGCATTAACAATCTTTAGGGAGTTCTCGAATGTCACTACGATTTCTTCCTTGGGACCTTGCCTGAAGGCCTCATACTTCTGGTTCAGAAGGGATCTTTGATCATCCCTTACTTCATCTGTGCCCTCCATCAGAATGATCAGGCAGTGCCAGATGTCCTTTGTTGTCCTGCAGTTGCTGAAATTCTGCATCATTGAATCATTGACGGCGCTCACTAAAATGTTTTGAGCTTTCTTGTCTAGGCCGACAAGCACCATCTCATCCTTATCCATTTCGGAGAGCCTCTTGGGCACCATCTTGGTCAGATCAATGGTGGAGGCCTTAGTGGGGATATTAGGGCCCTCCTCCACTATCATGAAGAGTCGGGGATCGACTTCTTCCTTGTAGAACCTGATCCTTTCCTTCAATATGGGAAAATTCAGCTTGGTGCATACTGGAATCTTTCCTGTATACTTGAGTCCATCCATTCCTGAGATCTTCTTTCTTCTTTACACTAGACACAGGATCCTACTCAAGGTGTTAACCTTATTGATGAGTAACCTTCCTCTGATACCACTTGAAAGTATCTAGTGTCAACCTAATCCACCTATAGGGGGGAATAAGTGTCGTGCAGTCTTTTGCGGAATTAAACTAACATGCACAAGTAAGCAAACAAAACACAGAAAACACACAAAGAATTATAGTGGTTCCCCGATTTGGGTACGTCCACTTTCCCCCTTCGACTTATCTCCCACCAAGGGACGACTCGGTCACTTCTCCAAACGGATTGAAATCCAATCCTCACACTTGGAGCAACGCTCCCCTAACCACGGAAGGAACCCTTCCAACAACGGAGTCACAACTCCCCCACAACGGGTTGCACCCAATCCTTACAAATAGGAATGAAAATTCCTTTACAAAAAAATTGAATGTAAATAAAAATACAAACAATGCTTTATGGAGATTCCGATGTCCTTCTTCGTTCGTTGAAGCTTGCACGAAAAGTACGAAGAGTCCACAACCGGATTTCTCACTTGGAATGGATCTTGTCAAGATCGACGGCGGCAAGCAAGTGCGGCGGCGATGCTTTGTAAATCCAAACTTCTTGACGAAGCAAGCTAGGTCTTCGAATGATCTCAGTCGGATCAAACGTCTCAACTGATTCGAAAGGGAGAACAAGTCTCGTTCAACGAATCGGAAGACAAGAGATCTCGAGAGAGACACGTGAGACCGGCTGCTTGCCTTGGTGCTGTCGTCGAGCGATCAGAGACAAGCTGAGATCAGCGACGGCGATACCTTCCGATCGTCGACGTGCGTGCGGGCGGAGCTCGCGATGCGCTAGGTCACGGCGACATCTTCTAGTTTTGTATTTTTCTGTTGGTACTGTAGAGTTTCAAAATACGCAAGTATTTATACCAGGAGCAAACCCTAAGAGCCGTTGTGGGGCCCACGAGGAAAAGCCCTAGCCTCGGCCGAAACAGCGCACGGCGGCTCGGTTCGGTCCAGCGAGCGGCGAGAATCTGCCTAAGGCAAAATCAGCGGGAGTCATTGGTGATTCCCGTGGATGTCGGCGGGAATCACTCCCTACTCCCGTCGATTCTGCCTTGGCAGAATTTCTAACTTTGCCGGCCGAAAGTAGTCGGCGGGAGTCACTTAGTGATTCCCGTCGAAGTCGGCGGGAATCACTAATGACTCTCGTCGATTCTTACTTGGAGGAATTTTCCTCCTTCCTTCTTTTGATAGCTTGGTCTTTTATCCATCCTTGCTCCTTTTTCTGCTCTTGATCTACCTTGACCTTGTACTTGAAAATAAGTACATTCCAATAGAGAGAGCACACGTGGATCAACACACTGATCTACAAAATGAGTGATTACGTTGCGCAGACCCGTGTATATTGACCCACTGCACTCTGACATTGGTGTGTACTTAGCATGGAATAGCTGCAAGCACAACTTTATAGAATTGTCAAATACATTATCAATTCAACTTAGCTTATTCAGGCTCTTCTTCAAATCAGGTCTATTATGGATGCAATACCCAATAGATCCTCATCGACAACGGGAGCTCGGTCAATGTCATCTTCAAGAAGGCGTTCGACGCGATGAAGGTAGATGCCAAGATGGTGCTGGCCTCAGATGTACCCTTGTTCGGGTTCTCAGGAGAGAGGAAGGAGGTTGAAGGAGGAGTGGGCCTACATGTCAATCTGGGGGGCAGTCCTGCACCTGTAGGTTCGTCATTGTTGATGCCCCCAGTAGATACAACGCCATCTTCGGGAGACCCCTCATAAGTTCCTTCCTTTGTGTTCTGTCATCCTTCCACCAATGCCTGAAGTTCAACGCTGAGGGGATCCAAGTCTGGGTTCGGGGTGACCCCAAGGTGGCAAAGGAGTGTTATGTCACGGTAGTGAACTCCATCTCATGGCAGCAGGGGGCCGAGGAGATGGAGCCAAGGATGGAGGAGGCGGAGCAGGATGCAGGAGTGGAGATGGAGGTGGAGGAAGACCGCACCCGGGTGGAGGTGGCGGAGGAAGTCCAGGAGCTGGACGAGGCAATGGTCGTGGAGGAGGCAGAGGAGGAGATTCCTGCCCCAGGAGGGGAGGATGCTGGAGAATGGGGAGAGCAGTCTCGTTTGGAGGCTGCTGAAGAGGCAGTGGAGATGGAGGTTCTCACCCTCGGAGGTAAGGTGGAGAAGGTCCGCATCAGCGGGGGCTTACCCCGGAAGATCAGGAGAGGATGTTGGAGTGCATCCAAAAGAACGTGGATGTCTTCTCCTAGAGCGTCGAGGAGATGCCAGGGATTGATGTGGATGTCGCCTTCCACCGCCTCAACTTGGACCCAGAGGCTCGCCCCATCCAGCAGAAGAAGAGGTCCGTTGCGCACAAGCTAGCCGAGTCAATCAAGGAGGAAGTGGCCAAG
The DNA here is from genome assembly GCA_039513925.1 of Platanthera zijinensis. Lineage (NCBI taxonomy): Eukaryota > Viridiplantae > Streptophyta > Magnoliopsida > Asparagales > Orchidaceae > Platanthera > Platanthera zijinensis. The sequence goes on along the minus strand of CM077080.1, from coordinate 190,212,300 downwards.
CTCCTCAAGGCTGGCTTTGTATCCAAGATACAATACCACGGCTGGGTCTCCAATGTAGTAATGGTAAAAAAGGGAGACGGCCGGTGGAGAATGTGTATTGATTTTTCTTTACTTAATAAATCGTGTCCTAAGGACTGTTATCCTTTGCCTCGGATCGACGCGCTAGTTGATTCAGTCATTGGTTTTCTTGTAATGAGTTTTTTAGATGTATTTTCAGGTTACCACCAGATCAGGATGTAGCCCTCAGACATCAAGGATGTCTCCTTCATCACAGGGTATGGGTGTTACTGCTATAAAATGATGCCCTTTGGGCTAAAGAATACAGGGGAGACGTACCCAAAAATGATGGATAGGGTCTTCCGAGAGCAGAAGGTGAGGAACCTGGAGGTGTATGTAGATGACCTCATGATCAAGAGTCGAGACGTGGTCTCTCACCTTTGGGACCTGGAGGAGACCTTCACCACCTTACGCAAGTATAAGATGCAGTTGAACCCCCTAAAGTGTGTCTTCGGGGCAAGCAGGGGCAAGTTCTTAGTCCATATCCTTACCCCTGCAGGTGTAGAGCCCAACCCAGACAAAGTGAGGGCAATCATGGAGTTGGGATCACCTCGGAACACTAAGGAGGTGCAATGGTTGACAGGGAAGCTGGTAGGATTGAGCAGGTTCCTCTCTCGGGCCGGAGAGAAGTGCTCCCCCTTCATCAAAACTCTGAGGGGGGGCAGAAGTTCGAATGGACTAGGGAGTGTGAGGAGGCATTCCAGGCCTTGAAGTGGCAGTTGATTCAGGCCCCCCTTCTCCAAGGGCCAAAGGAGGGGGGACCTATCTTTGTATATAGGGTTCGGAGCAGAGGCCTTGAGCTCCGTCCTGGTTCGGGAAGAGGGGAAGAAACAACTCCCCATATATTATGTGAGCCGGGTCCTGAGGAAGGCAGAGCTTCGGTATCCCATCTTGGAGAAGCTAGCCTTTGCTCTGGTCATCTCAGCTCGAAGACTCCGGCCTTACTTCCAGGCACACTCAATCCGAGTGGTGACTGACCACCCCCTCTACAACATCTTCGAGGGGGTGGAGCATTCTGGTAGGTTGGCCAAGTGGTCGGTGGAGTTGAGCGAGTTCAATATCTCCTTTATCCCACATCTCTCGATCAAGGCCCAAGCAATGACCGACTTTCTGGCTGACTATGTGGTCAAAGTGGAGGAGGCGGAACTCACTCACCCGGTTCCCTAGAAGGTGATGGTAGATGGCGCTTCAGGAAGGCATTCCCTGGGGGTGGGGGTGATCTTGGAGAGCCCACAGGGAACGAGAATCGAGCAAACGGTGGTGGTGCACTTTCCCATCACCAACAACCAGGCCGAGTACGAGGCGGTGATCGCAGAACTATGCCTGACCAGGGAGCTGGGAGTATTTGATGTGGAGGTTCTCATTGACTCCATGGTGGTGGCTTCCCAGATCAACGAGGAGTTTGAAGCAAGGGAGCCTACGGTCCAATTGTACTTAGCAAAAGTAAAGGGGGTCATCGGCATGTTCCAGACCTTCTCCATTCGACATGTGCCCCGGGAGGAGAGCGAGCAGGTGGATCGACTGGCAAAGCATTGTCCCCGGGTGGGGTATCATCACTGACCTATTCCACCCTTCCATTGAGGAGGGAGAGCTGATGGAGGTGGATCAACACCCCTCGTGGATAGATCCGTTCACGACCTAACTTTCCATAGGGGAGTACCTAGAGGGGATAGATAAGAAGAAGTTCAAGTACAAGTCGGCGTACTATCTCATCCGCGATGGGCAGCTGTACAGGAAGACCCTCTCGGGGATGTTGGTATGTTGTGTGGCCAAGAGGGAGGTCCAGAGGATCTTGGAGGAGGTCCACTCCATGGAATGTGGGAGTCACTCCAGGAGTCGGACCTAGGAAGGAAGAATTGTCAGGCAGGGATATTTTTGGCCTACCTTGGGCCATAACGCGGCAGAATTTACAAAGAAGTGCCACAAGTTCCAGTTGTATGCCCCACTCTAGTTGCAACCAGCCCAGTGCCTCAGAAGTATCACAGCCCCCTGGCCCTTCGTCATCTAGGGAATGGACTTGGTGGGACCTTTCCCCCAGGCCAGCAGGCAGAGGAGGTTCTTACTCGTCATAATAGATTATTTTTTTAAGTGGTTGGAGGTAAAGGAGCTGGCTAAGGTGACCTCCTAGGTTATCCGAAATTTTGTGTGGGGAGAGATCATCTGTCGACACAAGCTACCCCAGGCCATTGTCACGGATAATGGGCCTCAGTTAGCCAGCACCGAGTTCATCAGCTTCTGCGGGCAGCTCGGTATTGATCTCAGATTTGCCTCGGTTTATCACCCTAGGAGCAACGGGCAGGTGGAGGCGGCAAACAAAATCATAGTGAATCTCCTGAAGAAAAAAGTTGAAAATCTTAAAGGTAGCTTGGTGGAGCAGCTTCCCTCGGTTCTTTGGGCCCTTAGAACCACCCCCAACACGACCATGGGGGAAACCCCCTTCAAGCTCTCCCATAAATGTGAGGCAGTGATTCCAATCAAGTTCGATTTCCAGACGCCCCGGGTGGTCGAGGTAGAGGCAGGCAGGGAGGAATGGCAAGCGGAAAATGAGGAGGAGCTGCGGCTCTCCCTCGACATGGTAGAGGAGTTACGTGACCTCTCTGACATTCGGCAGGAAGATATTAAGAGAAGAATGGCTAAGTACTTTGACAAGCACGTCAAGGTCAAACAGTTTACGGAGGGAGATCTGGTCCTAAGGAAGGTGGATGCCGCGGGAAGATCAGCCACTGTGGGGAAGCTCAACCCCAACAGGGAGGGTCCATACATTATACAAGAGAGATTGAAGTCAGGAGGGTACCGTCTCCGGAATGTGGAGGGCGAGACCCTAAGTCTCACCTAGAGCGGTGATGACTTGAAACGTTTTTATCCTAGAATCATGTAAGTGACATTCTTCTTTCTAAGTAAAATTTCTTGAAGTGTCAATACTTCTGCCGTGTTTTGTGTGAATGGGTGGTGTTCATTTGATAGACCCCGAGCAGATCCCGCTGTCAAGCTCTCACCTAGCTGGAAAGGCTGGATGTCACTCGAGGGAGTCTACCCAGACCCCGAGCAGATCCCGTTGTCTGGCTCTCACCTAGCTGGCAGGGCTGGATGTAACTCGAGAGAGTCTACCCATACCCCGAGCAGATCCCGATGTCAGGCTCTCACCTATCTGGTAGGGCTGGATGCCACTCGAGGGAGTATACCTAGACCCTGAGCAGATCCCACTGTCAGGCTTTCACCTAGCTGGTAAGGCTGGATGTCACTCGAGGGAGTCTACCCAGACCCCGAACAGATCCCGCTGTCAGGCTCTCACCTAGCTGGCATGGCTGGATGTCACTCGAGGGAGTCTACCCAAACCCCGAGCAGATCCCGCTGTCAGGCTCTCACCTAGCTGGCAGGGTTGGATGTCACTCGAGGGAGTCTACCCAGACCCCGAGCAGATCCCATTGTAAGGCTCTCACCTAGCTAGCAGGGTTGGATATCACTCGAGGGAGTCTACCCAGACCCCAAGCAGATCCCGCTGTCAGGCTCTCACCTAGCTAGCAGGGCAAGATGTCACTCGAGAGAGTCTACCCAGACCTTGAGCAGATCCCGCTACCAGGCTCACACCTAGCTGGCAGGGTCGGATGTCACTCGAGGGAGTCTACCTGGACCCCGAGCAGATCCTACTATCAGGCTCTCACCTAGATGGCAGAGATGGATGTCACTCGAGGGAGTCACACCCTCTCCGAGAGTTATTTGAGATGATCGGTCTTCCCTAAGGGTATAGAGGAGAAAGCCCTTATAAGCGAGTTAGAGCTCGCGGGCCCAGCTCGGTAGAAAAAAGGCGAGCCTGGCCCTAAGCCTCCTTTGAAGAAGGCGAGCTCTGACAATGCCTTCTGCCCCCCTCCAGTTTTACTTGTGAAATATTTTAGCAATTTTGGCTCGACATTGGAAATAGAAGAGGCAGGTCGCGCGCGAGCTGGGTGGTTGCGAACCCAGCTCGGGGGGTGGTCAATTCCTAGTTAACCTGGGAGGAGGCGAGCTCTTGGAATCTATTCAAAGGTACGAATCCTAAACATGCATTCTAGCGGCAGGTCCTATCCTAGCGAGGTCTCTCGAGGAGGAGAGCTCGCAGGCGAGTGCTTCACAAAAAGAAAGACCAAGGAAAGAAGATAGAAAAATTCCTGGCAGAAAAATCCTTCATTAAGAGGTTGTTACAAAAAGTGAGCTCTCCTAGGAGAGATTACAAAAAAAGGGGGGAAAAGAACTACAAAGAGCGAGCTCGCCTAGTCAGCTCTCGCTTCCTTCCCCGGACTGGCGATCTTCGCCCGCTCCTGCAGAAGGATCATCCTTGAAGCCTTTCCCGAAGAGCATGTATGTAAGAAGCGAACTAAAACAAGCCGGAAATGGTATAACTGAAATTTTATTATCAGAAAAAGGTATCTATTACAAAGGTATGGCCTCCCTTATATAGAATGGAGGAGAGAAGAGAGAATACAAATAAGAGATGTGGGACTAAAAACTATACAAAAGAATCTGGGCGGCTAGAATAACAGGCCGGAACAAGCCGCGCGGTTAGACAGAAGGGCTAACCGCTCGGCCACTACCAGAGAGAGACAAGCCGCCAAGTGAGACCGTTAGACCGCCCGGTCTCCTAGTCGCCAGTAACAGACCGCTTGGACCTCAGACCTCAACGTAGCAACCAACCCGCTGGAGGCAAACCGCCAGACCGCCCGGTCAATAACCCGCCAAGCCAGACCGACAGACCGCCCGGTCTCAACTTCAACACTCCCCCTCAAGCTGGAGCATATATGTCGATCATTCCCAGCTTGTCACATATATGAAGAAATGAGGCGGATACAGGCTTGGTGAAGATGTCGGCCAGCTCTTTTTCAGACGTGACGAAGGGAGTGCAAATTTGTTCCTTCAGAATCTCTTCACGAATGAAATGACAGTCGACCTCAATGTGTTTGGTTCTCTCATGGAAGACTGGATTTTTGGAGATATATATAGCAGCCTTGTTGTCACAGAACATAGGTAGAGGATGGTTGTAGACCTCTCCTAAATCCAACATGAGAGCTCGTAGCCACTTTAGTTCGCAAGTGGTCGATGCCATACTCCGATACTCAGCTTCAGCACTGGATCTGGAGACAACAGATTGCTTCTTGCTCTTCCAACTTACCAGATTGCCCCCAACAAAGGTACAGAAACCGGAGGTAGACTTGCGGTCCCCTTTGTCATCCGCGTAACTCGCATCTGAGTAAGCTTCAACCCTCAGATGATCATTCTTCTGAAAGAGCAATCCTTTCCCAGGGGCTGCTTTGACGTACTCCAAGATCCGCAAGGCGGACTGTAGATGGCACTCCCTGGGAGCTTGCATGAATTGACTCACCTTGCCCACAGCATAGGAGATGTCGGGCCTAGTCACGGTGAGGTATATGAGCTTACCAACTAGACGCCTGTACCGCGAAGCATCTGAAAGAAGAGGCGAATCATCTGTCCAGGTTTTGTCTTCTCCAACAGCCATGGGACATCGGGCAGGTTTGGCCCCAGTCAATCCTGCTTCTTTTAAAATATCAAGAGCATACTTACGCTGAGAGAGGACTAAAGAGTTGGGCTTCCGAGAGATTTCGATCCCCAAAAAGTACTTCGGAGAACCCATATCTTTCGTGACTAGATGTTGGCGAAGATGCCGCTTTGTCAAGGCTACCCCTTCCTGGTCATCACCAGTGAGAAGAATATCATCCACATATACTGCAAGAACCACCAGTCCCGAAGAGGTTTTGCGAATAAATAGAGAGTGATCAGCAGCGCTGCGAGCAAAACCAACGGCCGCCACGATGCCGCTGAATTTGTCAAACCAAGCTCGAGGGCTCTGCTTGAGGCCATAGATTGCCTTCTGTAGCCGACAGACTCGTGTCTCCCCCTGAGCAACATACCCTGGAGGTTGCTCCATGTAGACGGCCTCCTGAAGATCACCATAAAGGAAGGCATTCTTGATATCCAGCTGGGAAAGGGGCCAGTCTTTGTTGACTGCCACAGAGAGAAGGACCCGTATAGTGCTGAGACGAGCCACGGGAGAGAAGGTGTCAAAGTAATCAACCCCATAGGTTTGAGTAAAGCCCTTAGCCACCAGACGAGCTTTGTACCGGTTTACAGTGCCATCTGGGCCAAACTTGACTACAAAGACCCATCGACAGCCAACAACATCTGTATCAAGAGGAGGAGGGACAAGAGTCCAGGTACCCCGCTCTGTGAGGGTCGCCATTTCCTCATCCATGGCCAGCTTCCAGTGAGGAATGGCAAGGGCCTCCTGGTAGGAACGAGGTGTGGTGGTAGCAGAGATAGCCAGCGCAAAGGCCCTGCGAGAAGGGGTAAGACGATCATATGAAACAACAGCAGCAAGGGGGTGTAGGGTACACGTCCGCACCCCTTTGCGAAGAGCTACAGGAAGATCCAGGTCGGCGGGCTCCTCGGCATCCAGAGCATCCGTGGCAGAGAGAGCTGGCCCGGGAGGAGAGAGCGACGGTAGCGGAGATGAGGGAGATGGAGGCGGAGAGAGAGGTGGAGGGAGAGGAGTGGGCGGAGACGGAGGAGGAGCGGATATCGCAGTAGGAGACGAGGGAACGAACGGAATAACAGGAGAATCCGAGGTGGGAGGAAGAGAAGAGGAGTCATCCGAGAAGTAGGAGGCATTCTCGAAGAAGGTGACGTCAGCGGAGACAAACTGTTTACGAAGAACAGGATCAAAGCAGCAGTAGCCTTTCTGAGTGACCGAGTACCCCAGAAAAACACATTTGGTGGAGCGAGGGGAGAGCTTATCACGGGTGGCAGATGGGACATGCACAAAAGCAGTGCACTCAAAGATTCGGAGAGGGAGAGGAAAAGGCTCCTTGCCAGGATAAAGGATGGAAAAAGGGGTTTTTCCCTGAAGAACGGAGGAAGGAATGCGATTGATGAGATAGCAGGCAAGAAGAACAGCATAACCCCAATATGAGTGAGGGACATGCATTTGAGTCATTAATGTGCGAGCAACATCGAGGAGGTGACGGTTTTTGCGTTCCGCCACCCCATTTTGTTGGGATGTATAGACACAACTTGTTTGATGAATAACGCCATGTTGAACACAGAAAGAGGTAAAAGCATGACTTAAGTATTCTTTTGCATTATCAGAGCGAAAAGTTTTAACACTAACATCAAACTGATTTTTGATTAAATGATAAAAGGAGGTCCATACATTAAACAGTTCAGAGCGATCTCGTAAGAGATACACCCAAGTACATCTAGAAAAATCATCAATAAAAGTTACAAAATAAGAACTACCCCGACCAATAGTAAGGGTAGGAGCAGGTCCCCAGATGTCGGAGTGGACTAGATCAAACGGACGGGTAGAGCCCCGACCTTGCTTCGGCGGGAAGGAGGAACGATGATGCTTGCCAAGTTGACATGCTTCGCAGTGGAGAGGAGTAGTGGAGGGAGGGAGGTGGGGCAGAAGCTGATGCAGAAGCCGTGGTGGAGGATGACCGAGACGGAGATGCCACTGGAGAAGATCCGTACAAGAAGAAGAGAATGCGGACAAAGCGGAAACGTTGTCGAGGAAGTAGAGGCCGCCACTCTCAGTCCCAGTAGCAATCGTCCGCTGGGAGCTCGGATCCTGAAAAGAGCAAGAAGATGGAGTAAACGTCACAGAACATTGAAGCTGCTTGCACAAAGAAGTAACCGATAACAGATTGCACGGAAACTTGGGCACATAGAGAGTGTCCTCTAGCCGAAGGGACGGAGTAACATGAACCACTCCCGACCCATGAACCGGGGAGGGAGAACCGTCTGCAATGAGGACCGGGGGCAACCGATCATGCTGTTCGAGGAGAGAGAAGCACTGAGGATTGCCCGTCATATGATTAGTAGCACCGGAGTCGATAAGCCATTTACCTTGAGTGACTACATGGGCACTACCTGATGATGTGACTACGGAAGCAGACGGCTTGGAAGAAGAGGCGGAAGAGTCACCCGAGGGGCGAAGATGGGGATGTTTTGTCCAGCAGCGGTCAAGAGTGTGTCCGGTGCGGCCGCAGTGAGAGCAGAGATAGTGGGAAGAAGGACGTCCGCCAGACTGATGACTGCGGCTACCAGAGCCACTCCGCTGAGTTTGATGAGCATAGTTATCCGGAGAAGGAGCGGGTAGAAGCGGGCGCTGAAGGAGAGAGGTGACAGCGGCGATGCGAGCCGCGGTGGCATCTAATGTAGGAGATTCCGCCTCACCCAGAATTTGTTGGCGGATCATGTCATAAGTGTCAGGAAGACGGAGCAGATAACACACAACCAGAAGCTCCTGGAAGTGCTTGTGTTGTTGAGCCAGATCCGCAGAAAAGGGGCGATTCTGAAGAATCTCAGCCCCAAGAGCTTGAACTTGTTGGTAGGCAGCAGCGGGAGACAAGGTAGGCCGGGCAAAGAGGTCCGCATACAACGTATAGATGCGGGACGTCTGAGCCCCTTTGGAATACAAAGCAGCAAGATGAAGCCAAGCGGCCTTCACCGTCTCATCATGACGGATGACGGGAAGGCATTCATCGGATAGACTGTTAGCGAGCCAAGTACGCACAAGAGCGTCACTCGCATCCCAGTCATCAAAGAGAGGAGAAGTGGTAGGAGGAGGGTCATCAACGAGATGGTGGCGTTTGCGTTGCGAGCGAAGGAGAAAGGTGAAAGAGACGCTCCAATCCGGGTAGTTGGAGCCGACAAGCTTGGAAACGGTGCCAAGGTTCCCGGAAGGAGTAGGAGGAGGAGCCGGAGTGGCTACAGGGGTGGCGGCAGGAGTGGTGGCGGTAGAAGCATCAGAAAGAGCCATAAGAGCAAACAACAGGAAGCCGCGCGGTTAGAAAACAGGCCGCGCGGATAGGCAGAAGAGGAACTGCAGCGGTCAGGATGACAGACACCAGCGGCCAGAGAGACCACGACCAAGCCGCAGTAACAAGCGAAGGGGAAGAAGTCGAGCGGCAAGCAGACAGTCCGCTCGAACAGAAGCACAAGAGAGGGCAAGGCACACGGCGATAGGTCGCGGCGAACAAGGCGACAGATCGCAGTGAACAAGGCAACAGGCCGCGCACACAGAGGGCAACGACAGGGAGACCGCGCGGACAGGGCGCAAGCCGGAGAAGCAAGCCGCGCGGACAGAGAGAAGAACAGAATCAGGAGGAAAAGATCGATGCCTCTGATACCATGTAAGAAGCGAACTAAAACAAGCCGGAAATGGTATAACTGAAATTTTATTATCAGAAAAAGGTATCTATTACAAAGGTATGGCCTCCCTTATATAGAATGGAGGAGAGAAGAGAGAATACAAATAAGAGATGTGGGACTAAAAACTATACAAAAGAATCTGGGCGGCTAGAATAACAGGCCGGAACAAGCCGCGCGGTTAGACAGAAGGGCTAACCGCTCGGCCACTACCAGAGAGAGAGACAAGCCGCCAAGTGAGACCGTTAGACCGCCCGGTCTCCTAGTCGCCAGTAACAGACCGCTTGGACCTCAGACCTCAACGTAGCAACCAACCCGCTGGAGGCAAACCGCCAGACCGCCCGGTCAATAACCCGCCAAGCCAGACCGACAGACCGCCCGGTCTCAACTTCAACAATGTAGAAGTTGTCCTCCTTCTCGCTGGGGGCGTCGATGGGAATAGGCTCGGCATGAGGCCTCGTTCCGTGATCTCCTCGCATCCTTTCACCAGCACCCATGTATCCTTCATGATCTGCAAGGTGCATTCGACAGACTCAATCAAGTTGATCTGCAACCGCTCAACAACCTCAGACTTACCAAAAATCCTTGGCCTCTTATACGGGAAGGAAGGCTCGCTACCACCAAGAGGGAGGAGGACTTCCGCCTGGCGGATGATCTCGCCATGGAGCCCACTGTTCTCCTCGCTCAACTTTGCATTACTCCCCTCCAGCTCGGCGGTGCGAGCCACTAGCTCAGCGGCACGAGCCTCCAGTGCGGCGGAGTAGGCATGCAGCTGGTTGTTTTCTTCCTCCAGCCTGATGGCGTTAGTCCGTAACTCCCTAGCGGCCTAGGCATCCTGTAAGGCAGAACAGGTAAGTAAATCTGAGGCAGGAAAAAATCCCAAGTAAAAAGAGAAAGGGATGATCAGTGCTTACCAGCCTGCCAGTGCCTTTTATGAGTAAATCATCGGCAATGTTGAGCCTCCTCTCTAGGTCGACGGCCTTGTCCTGGGCGACATCGCGCTTCTGCTCAGCCTTCTATAGGAGGTGGCTGAGGTTGAAGACACGACGGACCATCATGTGATGGAGCTCCAGGGCCCGCATGTGGTCTTGCAGGCCCTCATGGCCAAGCTGGCGCAAGGTCATGCGCTTGTAGGCCTCGGCATCCTCGCGCCCATAGATGCCAAAGCCGAGCGCATAGGCATGACCGGAGGAGGGCTTGCGGTCTGCCCAGGAGGGCTAGAGCGTGGAGATGAAGATCCGGTGGGCCGCCCCATCCCATTGTACCATGGGCTCGCCGGCTGAATCTTTCCACCTCCCCCGAGGCCGATGAGGGGGTGACTCTTCGGCAGGCCCGGCACGCGGGCCGCGGTCTTCTTAGCGGAAGGAGGGACAGAAGGCTCGCCTCCCTCCTTCCCTTTATCTGCTGTCTCCTTCAGCGGGCTCCCCGGCGATCCATCCGGGGTGGTCTCGGGCGAGCTCATGTATTTGGGTCTATATTGTTGTTGTTGCCTCGCTCGAGGTACCACCACTGCCTTCAGCTTATTTTGCGGTAAGTAACGGCGAGGTGACCTAGACCCTACAGGGTCAGCCCTCTTCTTGCTGGATGAGGGCTTGGATAAGGCCACCTCATTTCGGCAGGTAGTTGCAGCCGCCTTCTCATGCACGAGGGGGTCTGGGAGTAGTCCTGAATGCGCAAAGGGAGGGTTCTCGGGAATAAGTCGCTCCCCTGCATAAAAGACTTGGTCAGAAAAATTTTGTTGTTTTAGCGATTTCGGAAAGAGAAGAAAGTGTGTATACCTTCGCCGGGGTGGATGGGGAGAAGTGAGTAGAGGTCCCTACGGAGGTGGGCGACCTCGAAGTCTTCGTGGAGGAAGAACTTGTGGAGCTTGGCGTCATTACTGGATACTGTGGGTGGTCGATACACCTCCTCGCCTTTTTGCTGTGGCGAGTAGGGGATATTGCCGAGATTGCCATTGATGAAGACAATCTTGGTCATCCAGTTGTGATGTTTGTTCGCGATCTCGCGAACCCTGATGAAGGAGCCCCCGAAGTAGGCGACGCCATCCAGAGTCGCCTTATAGGTGAAGAGTTTCCTGAACACGGTCAGGTTGAACTCTATTCACTCCCAGCGAAGGAAGCACGCGAACCCCACCATTATGGCGATGGTGTTCGATTTGAGATGCGCGGGCACCATACCGTAGTATTTCAGGATCTGGCGGATTTCTGGCTAGAGCCATAGGCACAACCCCACCTCGAAGTGTGAGATGGGGAAGGCGAGCTCCTCGGGGAAGAATGTATTGATGGCCTCGCCCTCCTTAGGTCGGCGCGCCTCAAAGCCAGAGGGTATGAAGCCGGCAGTGAACTCTGTGAACTCCTCTTCAGTCGTGTTCCCCTCAAAAAAGCAGTAGTCGGCAAAGTGTTGAGCGCACTTAGCGTGTACATCAGAATCAGGGTTGGTCTTACCCATGCTCGCGGGAGGTTTGTAGCGCGAGTACAGGTAGAAGAGAAGACGAGCAGGGGGGTATGAAAGCAGTAAAGACGGTGGTCTGAGGTTGGTGAGGGGGCTATTTATAGGAAAAGAAGTCCAAGGCCGAGTCGACCGGTCAGTCCTGCTTGCCAGACTCAGCTTGCCAACCCCAGCTCGCCGACTTCCGAGACCTTCCCTATCACATGTTGAGCTAAACATGAAGGTTATTACATCCAAATAGCAATCATTGAAATCTAAAAATATTCTGAGTTATTACAGATCAGGAGAAAGATATTGTTCAAGGAAATCAGAGGTAGGAGGAAAAAGCAATAAGTTCAGTACATGCGCAGGCTGAGGGGGGAGGAGGCGAGTGCCGGTAGGATCGGTGAGGGAGTCGTTTCTATCTACCCCGGCCTCGTGTCTCCTTCCCCGCAGGTCGCCACGGGTTGTGGAGCTCGCGAATCCGCCCCAAGTTCCTCCGGGCAATCTGGAGGCTCTCCTCGACCTCGTCCAAGAGCCGAGAAGGGGACATTGCCTTGCCTGCAGGGCTTCCCAGAACCTCGTCAGCAAGCCGCTCATAGTCCCGCTGCAATGCCTCATTGTCCTCCTGCACCTTGCGCAGCCAGCGCATCAGCTTCTTGAAGATCCCAATCCCCCACCGTGTTAGCTCGTCGTTCTCCACCTCGGGGCCCAGGAAGGAGTCTAGTGAGCTTGTAGAAGGGAAAGGGCGAATAGCGGGCTGGCCCCGAGGAATAGTCAGCCTCAGACTGACTGGGAAGAGCTGCAAAGGCAGTCAGGCATTAGTATGAAAGGCGAACGCCAGGAGGACTACGGGGTAGGAACCGTTGAAGGTCAACTTGCCTGACGAGCTCAGCGCCTCGAAAGAAAGGCGGGGTTGTGGCCGTTTCAGGTTTTTTCCCCGGCCCGGGGGTTGAGTCCTCGACGGAAGGAGATTGAAGCCCGGCATGGGGATGACCTCAGCACCTCCTCCAATAGTCCCGACGAGTGGCAGGGATAAGGGGGCGCGGGCTGGAGAACTCGACCTCTGTGAGTCCAGCCCCAGAGTCCCGAAGGGAGAGGGGTCTCATGGGCGGGTCTTAGGGGTTTTACGCCGCAAGTTATCAGGAGGGGTCTTAACTCACGGCGAGAAGGCCTCACCATCATCCTGTCGGTTGTCTGGGTCGGCGCAGAGGTCGATGATGTCTTTCTCCTTCTCAGGGGGGGCGAGTAGAGGAGCTGGCCCCAAGCTCCAGGGTCATTTTTAAGTCTTGGAGGATGTGCTCGACCGCTTTGGAAAATGGATTCACCCTCTTAGCAGGATTGGTTTCGGTCAGACCCCCCCTATGGAATGACAGTAGGAATATCGGTCAAACTGGCGACGCGGGCGGAGGAAACCTCACGAGCTTTGGCCAACCTCTCTTGGATCTCCTTGGGGATAGGCATCTCGGCAAGATTAGAGCAAAGGGAAGGGAAAAGGCCACCTAGGTACGTTGGCGCATATTTATAGTCGCTGGTGGTCCTTACCGAAAGATTCCCCTCAAACTCCTACCGCACTCGCCGAATCCTGTGGGGTTGGATGATTCTTTCTGAGCTTGTTCCAACCTCGCAAAGAGCGGGGATTGTGTACAACCCCGTATCTAGTGAGTGCGGTCGGCAGGAGCCAGACTGGCCAAGTCCAACCCAAGACCTAGGCGAGCCAGGTCCACGGCATCGAGTGAGGCGAGCTCACTCGACGCCCCCCAGCCGTGGCGTCGAGTGGGGTGAGCTCATTCAACGCCTCTAGCTATGGCGTTGAGTAGGACGAGATCATTCAACGCCTCTAGCCATGACGTTGAGTTAGGCGAGCCCACTCAGAGCCTTCAGCCGCGGCGTCGAGTGGGGTGAGTTCACTCAAGGCCTTCAGCCTAGGCCGCGAGTGAGGGGAGTTCTGTTAATGCTTCTTGCTCTTGCCGTTGAGGGACATCCCGGCATCCGTCGGCTCTCACTCACCCCGGAGAGCTCGGCAGCAGCATCGACTCTCCCCAGACGGGGTAGGATGGTTTGAGAGGGACGATCTTGCACTCTCCAAGCCCCGTTCGTCGAGCTCTGGGCCTTTCGTCGAGCTCTTGGCCTTTCGTCGAGCTCTGGGCCTTTCGTCGAGCTCTAGGCATTTCTTCGAGATCTTGGCCTTTCGTCGAGCTCTGGGTCTTTCGTCGAGTTCTGGGTCTTTCATCGAGCTCTGGGACTTTTGTCAAGCTCTATCCGCTCAACGAACTCGCGGCAGGCGAGCAAGGCAAGCCAGGCCCGTACTCGCCAAAGGCCAAGCAGAAGCAGCGAGTGTCAGCTCCATCGAGCAATCGCTGCCCTTACCGAGCAGAGGTTGTTGAGGGTTACTCGCCCAGTGATCTGTGAAGTGTTTTACCATTTTGTCCCCGCTGGCCTGCCCATACCCAGTTAGAACAGCGGAGTTACGCTGTTGGAAAACCCAGTTGGGCTGCACATAGCTGTTCAGAACAGCGGAGGTTGGCTATTTGCAGGCCTTTTAAGAAATCTATAAATAGGACCCAAGGGGTACCTCAGAAGGCATGCTTACTTGTCTCCCAGTCTTCTAGCGCATTCTGAGGTTGCCTTAGCTCGGCTCTTGTCTAGGGAGGGGAAGCACTCTAAGATCTTCCGGGTGTGTGGTGGGACCTCCACGCCGAGCCCTTGGGTTAGTTCTTTGTTCTTTTTCCTTGTCAATTTGCTTGTGGGAGAGAAGTAGGTGCGTGATCACCCCTTCTCCAAGGGTGAACTCCACAAAGACCGATTTTTCGGTTTCAACAGTTGTCTTCGATGAACTGACGTCATATAGTGATAGCTCATCTGTGGAGCTAAAGGAGAGCGGGTCAGACGGTAGGCAGAAGGAGGCTGCTGAAGATCTTCGGTTGGATCTACCTATGTCACTAGGAGCTCCAGGTTGTTCTAGCTCCGGGGCAGAGGTGTCGAGTTCAGGAAGTAGGGGGAGTGATGCTCCAGGTGCTTCTAGTTCAAGAAGCAGGGGGAGTGATGCTCCAGGTTCTTCTAGTTCCAGAGCGGTGGCTTCTTGTTCAGGAAGCAAGGGGAGTGATACTCCATGTTTTCCCGGGATCGGAGCTGGTTCAAGAGATATAGTGGAGGTGGTTAGCCGTGATCAGGCTATTCGGAGTTCGAAGAGGATCACCAACCCAACAGATCGATATTGTGAAGGAAATGTGGTGAGCTCGGTCTTTTATTTCTTTGCAGGCACTCAGATCGAGCAAGAGCCTTCTAGCTTTAAAGGCATCACTGAAGTCAAGGAGGGGGAAAGCGCCAAGGATGAGGAGATGGTTGTCCTCAGGGGTGAAGAGGCTTGTGACCTTGTTCCCAAGGTTGGTGTTACTCCTGTGACGTAAAAGTGGGTGTTGAAGCTGAAGAAGAAGGCAAAGGGAAGCATAACTCTTTTCCGGAGATGCTGGAGGGATCCCTTATGGTCTGGCATATGCGGAGCGAGGACTATGTCGCGTACTTCTTCTCAATGCCGCTATCGAAGAGGTCATGTTCATGGTCACGGGGACTGCTGGAGTTGGTCACCACTTCTCACTTCAAGGGGGAGTGTTGAAAATCATGAAGTGAAAGTGGTGGACTGGGTGACCTGGGTGACCTGTCCGCGCGGCCTGTGCGGACAAGACTGGCGGCTTGTTAGGTCGGCAATGGTGCTGCAGTCGGCTTGTGCTCTGGCAGCCTGGGCGGTCTGTTCTTGTGGACTGTGCGGACAGAGAAGGCGGCTTGTCAGGCCGGGTTGTGTTCAGTCGGCAGTTTGTTCCCAGAAAGTAACTGGGCGGATAGGATTGCAATCCGCAAAGCTCGCCAAGACTGGTGAGGTGCGGACTCGGTTGAGGTTCACGGAATCCGGGTTACGGACTGACCAGAGCTCGGGAGATCGGCATGGCGTGTGCCTTAATCTAGCTCTGGTGGCGCGGTTGGTGGAAACTGTGGAATTCGTCGGTTAGAGCGGACCGGTGTCGGGGTTTGCCGGGTTGTGCGGTATGGCTCATTCCGGGAGGTCGCGCGTTCTGCGCGAACTAATGCCTCTGTCCGACGAGTTTTGCAGTTAGCCTTGTGTGCTTTGGCTGCGGGCTCAGGTATGCGGACTAGAGTACAGTCCTCTAGCGCGTGCGGACTAGAGTTGCACTGGTGGGCGAACTGGGCAGTGTTTGTAGAGTCCACCTGTATAATGAAGTTTGGCTGGGCCTTGGCGACAAGGAGGATTGGCTCGATGTCCTGCCTTGGTGGTGCAATCCAGGCGGACTGGCTAGCTCGCATTGTTGCGGCGGTCTGGTTGTGTATCCACGACTTGGTGGATACACTTGATGCTCGCCGCAAGATGGGACGGTTATCCTATCAGCTAGGGCGGTGATCACACTCCTCTCTGCGCCTATAAATAGGACCACATGTCACATCAAAGATATCCAACTGAACAGTAAGTGAACTCACGGATAATTGATGCGGTTAGGATTTTGTATCCGCGCGGTTTGAGGAGGTTGACCAGTTTGTGCTGTGCAGGTTGTGCGGGTAGCGCTGGAAAGCCAGAGACTTGGTTCTGACTGCGGTCAGGGACAGTGCGGACTCTGCGGATAGCAAACAACGGTTAAACAGCAGCTCGCGGTTTGCGACTGGGCGGTCTCTCTTCTGCAACTAGTTTCCCAGTTCAATAAGCTGTCTGCATCTGACAGCTTGGTTCAGTTCGGCAGCAGCTCGCGCGGTCTAGCGGCTTCCTGATCGGCGATTAGATTTCAGCATTGGGATAACGAGCAATCTGCGTGGCTAGATTTCAGTTTGGCGATCTGTCGGTTTGAGCTGACTCCGTAGTAGTTAGCAGTAGGGTCGGCGGTTACTCTTGGAGCCCGTGCGGCTTGTTTTTTCTGCCTTGTAATTTGCTTCCATCGGGTACATCGACGAATCATGTCTCGCCATGTATACATCGCCTTGTAAAGATTTTTTGATATTACAAGTTTCTTGTTCTTCTATTTGCATCTGATTATTTGGACATGGATAGGTTGAGTGTTCCTGCGCCTGCTTTTCCGTTTTCCGCGACAATCAAATTTTTCACCCCAAAGCCTCTCCGCTCTTGTTTCTAGGCTGCGGCGCATTGTTGAGGCGGGGTCTCGAACCCGCAACCTCCTTGATAAAGAGCCTCCACAATGCGCCGCGACCAAGAAATAGGTGCGGAGAGACTTTGGGGTGCTTGGGCTGCAGCCCGGTGGCGAGACCGAACGTGTTCCTCTGGTGCAGAACCAGAGCGGGGCGGCTCTGGATCGTTACAATAAAAAGTGTGTGGGCAAGTCAATTGGTGATAAAGAGTGATTTGAAGGCTCTTTATCAAGGAGGTTGCGAGTTCGAGACCCCGCCTCAACAATGCACCGCGGCCGAGAAACAGGCGCAGAGAGGTTTTGGGGTGCTTGGGCTGCAACCCGATGGCGAGACCGGGCGTGTTTCTCTGGTGCAGAACCAGAGCGAGGCGGCTCTAGATCGTTACACATTGCCAACTGCAATTTTGTATTTGACGAAAAAAATTTGAGGGACAACTTCAGGGAAGATTAGTGGTGGTGGTGGAGTAGCTGAGGGTACTTCTGCACGAGCTAATGTCATCACCGGCATACAAGGAGACTCAATACACAACTATCCTTTTGTTAAAAATACATACAAATAGTATTATTGGCGCATAACCATACATAATTGAGACATCTTTTCATTGCTTTGTTTAGCGTGGCTCCCATGAGTTTGGACAAAAACGTTAACACCATATAATGCATGTTTGGCAAAACAATAGATATGACCACCACCAAGAAAAGAATAGTAGGTTTGAACATAAAAGTGGGTGAAGATCGTCAGGTGAGGTGAGGTCGGATATTCATGAACTACGGTTTATAACCAGCGCGTTCACGACAGCCACCGGCCCATCATCATGCCAAACAGAGCCAAAAAAATAGAGGAAAAAAGTTAGATACAAACTTTAGTACTATCAAAAATTGATTTTTACCTTTTTTTTCAACTCAACCACGCCTAAATTAGTAGAATAGATGAGAACCCAAAAACAATTAGCACTAGAAAACATGCTCTTGAGAATAAATATTAAATAAAACACTTCTTCGGACTAAGGTTTCGTTTTGGGAGACTTATTTTCACCGGTCAAGCGGTTACAACCGCATGAATCGAATCTTAATTATGCTCTGATTCATGTGATCGTAACCGTTTGACCGGTAAAAATAAGTTCCCCAAACGGAGCCTAAAAAGGGTTGAAAATGATCGCGCTTTTAAACTTCAAGAACAAAAGAAAGATCAAAAGCTAAAGATAAATTTTAGTAAAAAAAAAATATATGAAGGATACTCACATGGGGATCCTCCAGTAAAGAACTTCAATATCTATCATAAGCAAGAAATCCTGCATAGAAAATTCCAAAACATTTCACTGATAAATTTAATCAGGTGAAAAAAAAATTCAGAAGTCACGTAGATAAAGGCTCTATTTGGCGCAGCTCTGGTGAATGAAAAATTTCTATTCCAGTCATTAGAGCTGATTTTAGGTTGTTTGGAAGGACAATTCTCTGAAAATCCCAGTTGTGAAGATCCCGCCTGAACTGATTTTTAGGAAGCTGACGACCCCCCGCGTTTAGAGCTCTAAAAATCGCTTCTTGTCCCCTCACTTTCGTTCCCGATCCCTAGCAGACGAGAGGGCTGCGAGCGATCCCACACACGTCTTCTTCCAGATATCTGGCGACAGCGGCGGCCACTTCCAAATCTCCGGCAACAACGACAAACTCTTCAAGATCTACGGCAGCATCAACGACCACTTCCAGATCTCCGGTGACAGTGGCGACCACTTCCAAATCTCCGGCTACATCACTTCCTCTTCCAAATCTCCGGCGATAGCGGCGACAAATAGTTGTTTTCCCTTCCGGTCTCACATGCATCCTAATCTCCAGCGATAGCAGCGACAGTGCTAGGGATTCGACGACACTGGCGAGCTTCTCGATGGGGATTCAACACCCTCTGGTTCCTCGTTTTCGCATCCAAAATCCGCGACCTCCTCCACGCAACCCAATTTGTTTTTCCTTTTCCCTATTCATTAGGGAAAAGAAATCGACCGACGTTTGGTTGGAAGAGGCAGAACACTAAAGCAGGAGAAAGCTCAAGTTGAGATCCAAACAGCCTAAAAGCTTTTCAAAACAGCTTCTCAAAGAATTCTCTTCAATTAGCTCTATTCGATGAGCAGATTTTCATTCCACAACAACTCTCCCAAACAAAGCCAAAACATAACCAATTTGAGCTTCTCTTATACGCTAGCTCCCAAGTCGGCATCCAAGTGCTTTCTCTACTTCTAAGGTGTTTGTTTTAGTTTTGCCAAGTTATTGAAAAATCTTTTTTTGTAACAGTATGTATAACCGTTTTGAAAGGGATTTTTCGTTACAGGACCAAAATGAACTGATCCATGCAAACAATATAAAATATAAATAAATACCATATAACAAATTTAAGGAATTAAGCTTTACATAAAACGATTATACATTAAATTGTTAGGGATGAACCCAATTTTATAGGAAATAAGGGGGTGCATATAGTCACACCCCCATGATCTCCACCCAAAAGGTGCAGGATCATGGGTTTGACCGCGCACGCGATCACCACACCTGATCCCCCGCGCTCCGATCCCACTCCGCATGATGAGAAAACCACCACACCTTGCTGGTGGCGGGCGGCCGACCTCCTCCCCGGGCGGCCGCCCCCTCCTCAGCCGCCCGAGCGGCCGAGGGGGCGGCCGCCCGGGTCGTCCCCTCGCTCGTCCGCCGGTGCGGCCAAGGGGGGCGGCCGATCGGGCCGCCGGCGGCCAAACGGGCGGCCGCCCCTCGCCCAGCCGCCCGTGCGGCCATTGGAGGAGGCCGACTGGGCCCCCCCCCCCCCGCCTTGGCCGTCGGTGACCAAAGGGGCGACCGCCCCGGCCGCCCGTGCGGCAAGGGGGACGGCCACCCTCGCCTTGGCCGCCGGTGGCCAAGGGGGCGGCCTCCCCGGCTGCCCCCTCCCTCGCCCGCCGGCGCGCGGCCAAGGAAAGCGGTCGCTCCCCCGGTCGTCGTCGGCGGCCCTCCCTCGCCCTCCCTCGCCGCGAACTTCGCGACAAGTTCGCCGACCGCCCGTGAAGGCCCGCTCCCGCCGTCCAATTAGGGGGAACGACCTCCGGCCGTTCGATCCGAGCGTAACCACCCACTAAGCACCAGGTTAGTGAGGGAATTTAGTAAATATTTTATTATTTTATTAATGACGGTCTCCAAATAGCGGGATACGCACATCTAAACCTATAGTAAAAATATTTATGATGGTGGTTGTCGTGTGCGGATAGTCACATAGCCATCGTAACCACCTCTCAGAGCCTATAAAAGGAGCCTCAGAGCTCCTCATTTCTCATCTTTTTCTGATCTTTCTCTTCGTAGTCTTCTTCTTCCTTAGGTCGAAGCTCTGTCAGTTTCCTTCTACGAGCCACCTTCGAGCCGCCTCCTACCCACACCCGAGTCACAAGCGGGTCAAGTCACAACCACCCGGCAAAGCCAAATTTTCCAAGTCCCAAGCGGCTCAGCAACTGCAAGACCAAGTGTTCCGCTTCCCATCCAAAATCAACAAGTCGCTATACGCAGACCACCAGAGCGAAGAGCAAGCTGTAACAACTCCCGATGTGACGGTCTGTCGTCCTCCGCGTGCAAAGTGTTCTCTCACCTTATAATTGTAACGAGAGGTGGTCTTTCACCCTCGACTTCACGAACCAGCTGTAACCTCCAAGAAATAGTGGATTTTGACCGGCACAGATCCGGTCACGTGGTTTTTACCAAGTTGAGGGGTTTTTCCACGTTAAAACTGCTTGTGTACAATCAACCCACTCTTTTGGCTGTGTGCGCGCTCGACCGTTCCGAGAGCTAAGACAGTCCAAGAATTCCGGCCCGGGCGGAACGTCGAGTTAGTCTGCAACAGTTTGGCACCGTCTGTGGGATATGAGTTCCCAGCATCCTCAAAGGATTGTACCACCCGGCACAGCGGTACTCAATATAAAACTTTTAACCCGACAGTTTCTAAGGAACCGCCTTGATGGAAAAGAGAAGCGTCCGGACAGCTGAAGCATCCATCCCAGGGGGGGCGCACTGAACCAGCCCATTCTCATTTACTCGTGAATGTGCCCCTCGAAGCAGAGACTATTTTCGCACCTGGAACAGCTTTAGAAACACGTGTTCAACAAATGGAGGAACAGCAAACTGGGATGCTTGCACTGCTCAGAAACATGGGAGCGCCTCCCGCGCATCCTCATCCACCAACACCGACCAATCCCTCACCGCAGACGAATCATGGCTTGGCACAAGAAGCCCCACAAAGAGAAGAAGTGTCAGAACATCTCTCTGACGCCGCTGGTTCCACTCAACCAGTTCGTAGGGGAACCGGAGCTGGTCGTCGTAATCACATCCCGGAAGAAGAAGCCCTCTTACCGCCACGCGAAAGATTCACTCGGGCAGAGATACGGGAAGTGATCTCCGAGGAATGCAGACAGGTTGGTCGGCGAGATATTCTACCTCGTTGACCACTTCACCAAGGCTCCTCGCTTGCACCCCCGGTTTTGTCTCATCGAATCCCACATGGCTTTAAACTGCCGAATATCGAAACCTTCAACGGAACAGACGACCCGTTAGAACACGTCAACCACTTTACTACGATCATGAGGATCTACAATGCGCCAGACCAGCTACTTTGCCAAGTCTTCCCAGCCACACTTAAAGGCTAAGCTCGGACCTGGTTCCACTCTCTGAGAGAGGGAACTATCACAAACTTTACAGAATTGACAAGGCAATTCACTGACCAGTTTATCTCTAACCGAAAAATCATCTGAGAACTTTCACATTTGTCAGGGATCCGTCAAAACGAAGTCGAGTCTATGAAGGAATTCTTCTGCCGGTTTACCACAAAAGCACGACAAATCTCGGGGGTGGACCCCGAGCTTCTGAGAGGCGTCTTCCTTGGTGTACTCCGCCCCAGCAATTTCTATTCAGCCCTCATGAGGGAAACCGTGCCCAGTTATCCAGATCTTCTCCATCGGGTCGAGGCCCAGATAGCGGCCAATGAGGCCATCGAAGCACACCGACAGCATTTTGAAGGTGGACAAAAAAAGGAAGAAAGGACAGGAACAAGCTCCCGTAAGGCAAGAAGAACGACGCCAGGATGAGCGTCGAAGTGATAACCGTCGACGTGACGCGCCAAGGAATGAGGGTCAGCACCCACCTCAATAATACACCCTACTGAATACCACCCGCACTAACGTGATATACGCAATACAAGACGATCCAGCATTCCAATGACCAAGAAGAATGCCCCCAAACCCCAGGGGCCGACCAAACAAAATACTGTGAGTTTCACCGCACAACCGGTCACACTACTGAAGAATGTTCCGGACTGAAAAACGAAATCGATGGACTCCTCGGAAGATTTCTACAAGGACAAGCGCAACAAATCCGCCGCACAACTTAAAAGCTCTTCGTAAAGGAAGAAGGCCCCGCACCAGCCGGGGGCAAGACTTTACCTTAACTATGTTTCTATTTTTGTCCTTTTATTTTCTTAAACTCTGAGTGACGTAAAAGTTACGAGCCATGACTCACACAGACTATCTTTGGCTTAATCATGCCGCATTATGTTTCTTTTATTTTCACTTTGAGACTTCTTCGACCAGGCTAGGTCACTCCCCGGATTGAATACTTACATTCTCTAGTGAGCCATTTCTGACCAGGCTCAGACACTTCCAGATTGATTCCTTATATTTTCTGGAAGACGCTTCTTCCGTCAGGCTACGGCGTGCAACCGGATTGAATACTTACATTCTCCGGCAGTTGGATTGAATACTTATAGTCTCCTCTGTTACTACATGCCAATGCTCTACCATCGCCAGGGTCTGCCCCCTCGCGATCTCACCTCCGGATTGAATACTTACATTCTCCGACAATCGGTTCATAGTCAGGCTAGGCCGTGCAACCAGATTGAATACTTACATTCTCCAGCGGTTGGATTGAATACTTACATTCTCCTCTGTTACTACAGGACAATGCCCCGCCATCGCAAGGGCCTACTCCCCTCGTGATCGCACCTCCGGATTGAATACTTACATTCTCCGGTAGTTGGATTGAATACTCACATTCTCCTATATTATTACAAGACAACGCCCCGCCATTGTCAGGGCCTTCCCCCCTCGTGATCGCACCTCCAAATTGAATACTTACATTCTCTGATACCTGGATTGAATATTCACATTCTCCGGCAATGCTCTCAAGGCCAGGATCGGCCCAACAATCAGATAGAATCCTTACATTCTCCGGCCTTTGGATTGAGTAAGGTACTCTCTGACGCTATCATGAGCTTACATTCCATAAACTACCAGGACTCGGGCCACAAAAGATAAAAGTGTAAGGACAATGTTAGCATATCAACATAGGCACAAATGCGCTACAATAAATCACCAAAGGGCGATGATAAATATACACAGATACAACAATGCAAAAACAAATGTATCCAAGCATACAAAAATAAAAGTACAAGCTGCTACTCGCTGGACACATCTACAACAAGCTCAAAACTCACCACCTTGGTCATCAGAGATATCATCAAAGCTGAGGCCGGATACGTCGCATCCCAAGCACCTGCCAACAAGATGAAAAGCCTTCAGGACTCCACGCCTGAGGGCCAACTCTCGAACGTCTTCCATCTGAGGATCCACCGCCTTGCTCTAGATCTCCTCGCGAACTTCCACGCCGATCAAGCATCGATCCCGCATGTAATCTAGAGACTCCATATACTCCACAAGACCAGCAGCCTTCAACTCCGACACACAGTTATTGGAAGACAACGCCTCCACTTGGGCCTTCGCCGTACCAAGCTCCATCTCCAAACGAGAAGTCTCCTCTTGAGCACGCTTCAACATCTGCGTAGTCCTCTCCACCAGAGACTTCTCCACCTCTAGAGAAGCCCGAGTCTCCTCCAACTCCGCCTTCAACTCTGATCCAATTCGGCGAAATCGAGAAACATCCCAGTCACAATCATCCTTCAAGGAAACAAGAGAACCCGCCGTGACTTGAAACTTCTCCTTAAGGGCCAGATATCCATCCTTCAAGCTCACATAATGATCATTCCAGGTAACGGCAATCTGAACCTGGGCATCAATCTGCAAAAGAAGAAGGATGGAGAAGAAGTTAGCACAAAACAATAATAAAGGAGAGCCAAAAAAGATTAAGCTCACTTACCACTTCATGCATCGCCTTCAAAAAAGAAGATAGCCTCGGAGTCGTTGCCTCCGCAGGGAAAGACTAGGGGGCAGATGAACCAAGCATCTGTACCTCGGGAGGCGAACCTCCACGGCCACCAGAAGGAGGGTTATCACTCTGAGAATACGAACAAGGCATCGAGCTAGCGCCACCTCGAGAAACTGCAACGGCCTTCCGTTTCCGACTAAAACCCAAAGATGTCTAAGCGGTCTGCCCAGAGACTGAAGAAATGCTACACCATAACAAACGCTTCTCTTCCACGAACGAAGAAATGCAGAACATACTGTTAGCCAACTCACGAGGCTCCGAAAATTCCAAGTACTGGAGAGAACTCCCGCTCCTTTCCCTTTTGGCGACGGCAACGGTCAGGCAACGCGTTCCACAGTTCCGGCAAGCCCCAAGAATTTCTGACATAACCAAACAAAGTATTTCTATGGAGGCGGTTCGTCCAAATTTCAAAATCAAGCCAATTCTTGTTGCTGAAAATCTCTAACCGCTCGCCACCATCAGAACAAACATCGCACCAGTCCCGAAAGCAATCCAAAGAAAGTTTCCCGCTGTACAACCCCGTATTCGCAGAGTAGGGTCCTTTCGGCAGGCGCAGAGCCAGTTTTAAGTTTTTAAGCTTTTTAGAGATTTTGGACTCTTGGTGGCCAATTTTGGCTTGGACTTGGAAATATACTAGTAGGGGATGAAATATTTTTCTCCCCCCCCGGCCCCCTCGGGGTGTCACCAGTCCGCCGAGCTCCCCAGGCCGCCGAGCTCCCCAGTCCGCCGAGCTCCCCAAGCCGCCGAGCTCACCAGTCCGCCGAGCTCCCCAGGCCGCCGAGCTCCCCAGGCCGCCGAGCTCCCCAGGCCGCCGAGCTCCCCAAGCCGCCGAGCTCACCAGTCCGCCGAGCTCCCCAGGCCGCCGAGCTCCCCAGTCCGCCGAGCTCCCCAAGCCGCCGAGCTCACCAGTCCGCCGAGCTCACCAGTCCGCCGAGCTCCCCAGGCCGCCGAGCTCCCCAGTCCGCCGAGCTCCCCAGGCCGCCGAGCTCCCTAGTCCGCCGAGCTCCCCAGGCCGCCGAGCTCCCCAGTCCGCCGAGCTCCCCAGGCCGCCGAGCTCACCAGTCCGCCGAGCTCACCAGTCCGCCGAGCTCCCCAGGCCGCCGAGCTCCCCAGTCCGCCGAGCTCCCCAAGCCGCCGAGCTCACCAGTCCGCCGAGCTCACCAGTCCGCCGAGCTCCCCAGGCCGCCGAGCTCCCCAGTCCGCCGAGCTCCCCAAGCCGTCGAGCTCACCAGTCCGCCGAGCTCCCCGGGCCGCCGAGCTCCCCAGTCCGCCGAGCTCCCCAGGTCGCCGAGCTCCCCAGTCCGCCGAGCTCCCCAGGCCGCCGAGCTCCCCGGGCCGCCGAGCTCACCAGTCCGCCGAGCTCCCCAGGTCGTCGAGCTCCCCAGGCCGCCGAGCTCCCCAGTCCGCCGAGCTCCCCAGGCCGCCGAGCTCCCCAGGCTGCCGAGCTCCCAGGCCGCCGAGCTCCCCAGTCCGCCGAGCTCAAGGCCAATTGGTCGTAGGGGCATTTCGGTCATTTTATCCCCAGGACTTGGAAAAACTATAAATAGACCCCCTTGGGTACCTTTGGAGAGGCATTGGCTTTTGGCTTCCTCCTCCCTAGCTTTCCTCTTGGTAGAGTTGAGAGAACTCTCCAAGGTACCCAGCTCTTATTGGTAAGGGAGGGGAAGTGTTCTTGTGACCTTCCGGGTGTGTGGTGGGACCTCCGCGCTAGAGCCGAGGGTCTGTTCCTAGTTTCCCAAGTCTTCGGCCCGTGACATTCTTCCAAGTGTAGTAGGTGTGAGGTCACCCCTTCCCCAAGGGTCAGACTCCACAGAGACCAAGTTTTTGGTTTCAACATTTTGGTGCGGTGAGCGTGGAGAGTGACCAGTACAGAAGATCTCGGGAGAGTGTCATGGCTGGAGATCAGGGAGGTAGTGATGACCTCAGCGGTCTCCCCAACCCAGGACTCTTCGTAGGAAGGGAAGAGTTCATGGCTTCCATCTCTGGCATCATGGAGATGTTGCGAAGCATTGCTCCTCGGGCTGGCAGCTCAGCTCCCACCCCCCAGGGACCGGCTCCCGGGGATCTCAGTGAGCTGCCCCCCAGAGATCTAAGCGAGATCACCCCAGCAGGGGGAGAAGGAAGTGCCCCAGGGAGGCGACCTGGGAAGGAGAGGATGGGAGAGGGGGTCGAGCGAGACCTCCCCGGCCGGGAGCTGTTCCCCAGCCCGTCGAGTGCTCGCCCCCCAGGCGAGCAGGTCGCGCGAGTGGAGGTGGCGAGAGCTCCCCTTAGGGGATCACCCTTTAGTGAGTTGATCATCTCAGCTCCCGTTCCCGAGGGGTTCAGAGAGCCAGACATGGCTTACTATACCGGGAAGGATGACCCCGTCCAGCACCTGCAGTGGTTCGAGGATGCCGTCTCCATCGGGCCAATGACGGACGCCTTCAAGTGCCGTCTATTTGTGATCACCTTGAAAGAGAAGGCGAGGGACTGGTTCCATCAACTCCCTCCAAGGTCCATCTTCGGGTTCGAACTTGAGCCGGAGCTTTCAGCTTCGCTTCTCCACCTCCAAGAAGAGGAAGAAAGGTCCCGAGTCCCTCTTCCTGATAAAGCAAAGGGCCGAGGAGTCGCTGGCCCACTATGTTGACAGGTTCCAGGAGGAGGTCCTTGACATCCAAGAGGTGCCAGGGTATGCCCTCCAGATGGCGTTTACGGTGGGGTTGCGCGAAGGGTTCTTCAAGATGAGCTTGACCCAGAAGACCCCCCTTTCCTTCGAGGAGCTGATGGAAAGGGCGGCAGAGGAGATAGCCATGGAGGCAGCCAACCCGGCCTTCGTGAAGAAGTTGGCAAAGTTGACAGAGGTGGAGTCAAAAGAGCAAGGTGGCTCAAGGCATCAAGAAGTAAGAAGAAGGAGAGAGGAGCCGAGAACTCAGGGGTTCCAAGGACGGGAGGGTCCGGAGCTAGGTTGGAGGCACCAGGGAGGACCTGCCCAGGGTCCAGGAAGAGCTCTCATCCAGGGTGGGGGGACTTTCAAGGAGGCCAAGGAAGATACAACTTCCAAAGGCAAGCCCCTAGACAGCTCCTACCCCCACCACAGCAAGCGATGGCGATCGGTCGAAGGGAGAGGAGGAACCGCACGGGAAGAGGAAGAGTAAGAGTAGAGTTACCCTACTGTGAGTTTCACCAGGAGGAGGGCCAAGCAACAACTACTTGCCCCGAGTTCCAGGAATTGAGAAGGACAAGAGCTCCGGCACCACAACCTCAACAACCGCAAGATCCGGTACGGATTGAAGAAGTCCAGCCCGAGACAGCAAGGGAGAGGTGTGAGGATCGGGTCGACGTGGGAACACGAGGGAAGATATGAGCGACTCACGGTGAAGTGGAGATCGTGCCCAGGTCCTCTGAAAAATCCTCGCCCCAGTAGAGTCATGTACTTTTCTTATGATGTAATGAGTCCATCCACCGACCGGTAGAGTGAGTCGGGGGGTCATGTAACCCATCATTTTTTTCCCCTTTTGAGGATGTTGAATTTTGGCAGAGTTCAGGTAACATGCCCCGTCCCCAAGTCCCTTAGCTCCGAGATGATTCCGCTGCCAGGCTCTCACTAGCTGGTGGGTTCAGGTTGATCTCTCGTGGGAGCTAAGTCCTTTTGCTCCGAGATGATTCCGCTGCCAGGCTCTCACTAGCTGGTGGGTTCAGGTTGATCTCTCGTGGGAGCCAAGACCCTTAGCTCCGAGATGATTCCGCTGCCAGGCTCTCACTAGCTGGTGGGTTCAGGTTGATCTCTCGTGGGAGCTAAGTCCTTTTGCTCCGGGATGATTCCGCTGTCAGGCTCTCACTAGCTGGTGGGTTCAGGTTGATCTCTCGTGGGAGCTAAGTCCTTTTGCTCCGAGATGATTCCGCTGCCAGGCTCTCACTAAGCTGGTGGGTTCAGGTTGATCTCTCGTGGGAGCCAAGACCCTTAGCTCCGAGATGATTCCGCTGCCAGGCTCTCACTAGCTGGTGGGTTCAGGTTGATCTCTCGTGGGAGCTAAGTCCTTTTGCTCCAGGATGATTCCGCTGCCAGGCTCTCACTAGCTGGTGGGTTCAGGTGGATCTCTCGTGGGAGCTAAGTCCTTTTGCTCCGAGATGATTCCGCTGCCAGGCTCTCACTAGCTGGTGGGTTCAGGTTGATCTCTCGTGCGAGCCAAGACCCTTAGCTCCGAGATGATTCCGCTGCCAGGCTCTCACTAGCTGGTGGGTTCAGGTTGATCTCTCGTGGGAGCTAAGTCCTTTTGCTCCGGGATGATTCCGCTGCCAGGCTCTCACTAGCTGGTGGGTTCAGGTTGATCTCTCGTGGGAGCTAAGTCCTTTTGCTCCGAGATGATTCCGCTGCCAGGCTCTCACTAGCTGGTGGGTTCAGATTGATCTCTCGTGGGAGCCAAGACCCTTAGCTCCGAGATGATTCCGCTGCCAGGCTCTCACTAGCTGGTGGGTTCAAGTTGATCTCTCGTGGGAGCTAAGTCCTTTTGCTCCAGGATGATTCCGCTGTCAGGCTCTCACTAGCTGGTGGGTTCAGGTTGATCTCTCGTGGGAGCTAAGTCCTTTTGCTCCGGGATGATTCCGCTGCTAGGCTCTCACTAGCTGGTGGGTTCAGGTTGATCTCTCGTGGGAGCTAAGTCCTTTTGCTCCGGGATGATTCCGCTGCCAGGCTCTCACTAGCTGGTGGGTTCAGGTTGATCTCTCGTGGGAGCTAAGTCCTTTTGCTCCGAGATGATTCCGCTGCCAGGCTCTCACTAGTTGGTGGGTTCAGGTTGATCTCTCGTGGGAGCAAAGTCCTTTTGCTCCGGGATGATTCCGCTGCCAGGCTCTCACTAGCTGGTGGGTTCAGGTTGATCTCTCGTGGGAGCCAAGACCCTTAGCTCCGAGATGATTCCGCTGTCAGGCTCTCACTAGCTGGTGGGTTCAGGTTGATCTCTCGTGGGAGCTAAGTCCTTTTGCTCCGGGATGATTCCGCTGCCAGGCTCTCACTAGCTGGTGGGTTCAGGTTGATCTCTCGTGGGAGATAAGTCCTTTTGCTCCAGGATGATTCCGCTGCCAGGCTCTCACTAGCTGGTGGGTTCAGGTTGATCTCTCGTGGGAGCTAAGTCCTTTTGCTCCGGGATGATTCCGCTGTCAGGCTCTCACTAGCTGGTGGGTTCAGGTTGATCTCTCGTGGGAGCTAAGTCCTTTTGCTCCGAGATGATTCCGCTGCCAGGCTCTCACTAGCTGGTGGGTTCAGGTTGATCTCTCGTGGGAGCAAAGTCCTTTTGCTCCGGGATGATTCCGCTGCCAGGCTCTCACTAGCTGGTGGGTTCATGTTGATCTCTCGTGGGAGCCAAGACCCTTAGCTCCGAGATGATTCCGCTGCCATGCTCTCACTAGCTGGTGGGTTCAGGTTGATCTCTCATGGGAGCTAAGTCCTTTTGCTCTGAGATGATTCCGCTGCCAGTCTCTCACTAGCTGGTGGGTTCAGGTTGATCTCTCGTGGGAGCTAAGTCCTTTTACTCCGGGATGATTCCGCTGCCAGGCTCTCACTAGCTGGTGGGTTCAGGTTGATCTCTCGTGGGAGCTAAGTCCTTTTGCTCCGGGATGATTCCGCTGCCAGGCTCTCACTAGCTGGTGGGTTCAGATTGCTCTCTCGTGGGAGCTAAGTCCTTTTGCTCCGAGATGATTCCGCTGCCAGGCTCTCACTAGTTGGTGGGTTCAGGTTGATCTCTCGTGGGAGCTAAGTCCTTTTAGCTCCGGGATGATTCCGCTGACCAGGCTCTCACTAGCTGGTAGGGCAGGTTGATCTCTCGTGGAGGCTAAGTCTTTTAGCTCCGGGGTGATTCCGCTGACCAGGCTCTCACTAGCTGGCAGGGCACGGTTGATCTCTCGTGGAGGCTAAGTCTTTTAACTCCGGGGTGATTCCGCTGACCAGGCTCTCACTAGCTGACAGGGCAGGTTGATCTCTCGCGGAGGCTAAGTATTTTAGCTCCGGGATGATTCCGCTGACCAGGCTCTCACTAGCTGGCAGGGCAGGTTGATCTCTCGCGGAGGCTAAGTATTTTAGCTCCGGGATGATTCCGCTGACCAGGCTCTCACTAGCTGGCAGGGCAGGTTGATCTCTCGTGGAGGCTAAGTCTTTTAGCTCCGGGGTGATTCCGCTGACCAGGCTCTCACTAGCTGGCAGGGCAGGTCGATCTCTCATGGAGGCTAAGTCTTTTAGCTCCAGGATGATTCTGCTGACCAGGCTCTCACTAGCTGGCAGGGCAGGTTGATCTCTCGTGGAGGCTAAGTCTTTTAGCTCCGGGGTGATTCCGCTGACCAGGCTCTCACTAGCTGGCAGGGCAGGTCGATCTCTCATGGAGGTTAAGTCTTTTAGCTCCGGGATGATTCCGCTGACCAGGCTCTCACTAGCTGGCAGGGCAGGATGATCTCTCGTGGAGGCTAAGTATTTTAGCTCCGGGATGATTCCGCTGACCAGGCTCTCACTAGCTGGCAGGGCAGGTCGATCTCTCATGGAGGCTAAGTGTTTTCACCCCGAGGCTGTCTCGTCACCCAGGCTCCCATTAGCTGGCACGACAGGTTGACCCCTCGGGAGGCTAAGTGTTTTAACCCCGAGGCTGTCTCGTCACCCAGGCTCCCATTAGCTGGCATGACAGGTTGACCCCTCGGGAGGCTAAGTATTTTAATCCCGAGGCTGTCTTGTCACCCAGGCTCCCATTAGCTGGCATGACAGGTTGACCCCTCGGGAGGCTAAGTGTTTTCACCCCGAGGCAGCCTCGTCACCCAGGCTCCCATTAGCTGGCATGACAGGCTGACTCAGCGAATACGTTGGGTTGGATGTTTCTTTCCGAGCTTGTGCCAACCTCGAAAAGAGCGGGGATTATGTACAACCCCGTATTCGCAGAGTAGGGTCCTTTCGGCAGGCGCAGAGCCAGTTTTAAGTTTTTAAGCTTTTTAGAGATTTTGGACTCTTGGTGGCCAATTTTGGCTTGGACTTGGAAATATACTAGTAGGGGGATGAAATATTTTTCTCCCCCCCGGCCCCCTCGGGGGGTCACCAGTCCGCCGAGCTCCCCAGGCCGCCGAGCTCCCCAGTCCGCCGAGCTCCCCAAGCCGCCGAGCTCACCAGTCCGCCGAGCTCCCCAGGCCGCCGAGCTCCCCAGGCCGCCGAGCTCCCCAAGCCGCCGAGCTCACCAGTCCGCCGAGCTCCCCAGGCCACCGAGCTCCCCAGTCCGCCGAGCTCCCCAAGCCGCCGAGCTCACCAGTCCGCCGAGCTCACCAGTCCGCCGAGCTCCCCAGGCCGCCGAGCTCCCCAGTCCGCCGAGCTCCCCAGGCCGCCGAGCTCCCCAGTCCGCCGAGCTCCCCAGGCCGCCGAGCTCCCCAGTCCGCCGAGCTCCCCAGGCCGCCGAGCTCCCCAGGCCGCCGAGCTCACCAGTCCGCCGAGCTCACCAGTCCGCCGAGCTCCCCAGGCCGCCGAGCTCCCCAGTCCGCCGAGCTCCCCAAGCCGCCGAGCTCACCAGTCCGCCGAGCTCACCAGTCCGCCGAGCTCCCCGGGCCGCCGAGCTCCCCAGTCCGCCGAGCTCCCCAAGCCGCCGAGCTCACCAGTCCGCCGAGCTCCCCGGGCCGCCGAGCTCCCCAGTCCGCCGAGCTCCCCAGGTCGCCGAGCTCCCCAGTCCGCCGAGCTCCCCAGGTCGCCGAGCTCCCGGGCCGCCGAGCTCACCAGTCCGCCGAGCTCCCCAGGCCGCCGAGCTCCCCAGTCCGCCGAGCTCCCCAGGCCGCCGAGCTCCCCAGGCCGTCGAGCTCCCCAAGCCGCCGAGCTCCCCAGTCCGCCGAGCTCAAGGCTAATTGGTCGTAGGGGCATTTCGGTCATTTTATCCCCAGGACTTGGAAAAACTATAAATAGACCCCCTTGGGTACCTTTGGAGAGGCATTGGCTTTTGGCTTCCTCCTCCCTAGCTTTCCTCTTGGTAGAGTTGAGAGAACTCTCCAAGGTACCCAGCTCTCATTGGTAAGGGAGGGGAAGTGTTCTTGTGACCTTCCGAGTGTGTGGTGGGACCTCCACGCTAGAGCCGAGGGTCTGTTCCTAGTTTCCAAGTCTTCGGCCCGTGACATTCTTCCAAGTGTAGTAGGTGTGAGGTCACCCCTTCCCCAAGGGTCGGACTCCACAGAGACCAAGTTTTTGGTTTCAACACCCGCCATGCTCACGAAAGAGGACAACCAACCCCATGAGGCACACTACACCCAAGGGAGTGAACGAGGAAATCGACACGCCGCAGAACTTCAGAATCTCAACCACTTCCTTGCATGGGGGGAATCGAAATCCCAATCTCAAGGTAGTCTCGTAGATCGTCAACTAGCCATGAGGAGGATTTTGCGCCCTCTCCTCAGCACACGGTATCCTCACTTCAAAGTCGGCAGAAAGGTCAAATCTCCTCCTCCAAATTGCAACTTGGTCCTCGGTAAGAGAAGAGCTTCGACTGCTCGGCTGATGCGTCTGCGCACGCTCTCAACTTGGTCCTCGCGCACGAGCACGCACGCGACAACGCGCAACCGCATGCGCGGTCAGGCACGTGCCTGCATACCCGGCCAGCCGCGCACGCTCCAACGCGGGCATATCTGCCCACACCTCCACAAGTACGCCCACACGCTCCCTTGTACATGTCCACGCACGCATGCTCACGCTCGCCCATGTACGACCCCGCGCACCTTCAAGACGAAGGGAGCAACAGCCTCCTCCCTCAGGCACGACCATCGCCTTTCCTACACCATAAAATAAATACTAATATTTTTTACCCGAGTTTGCAGGGCGCAACCACTCGCCCGCGCAAGTCCGTCATCATTCTCCACCATGAAAATGAACAGAAGAAGATCCTTGTTTTTCTTCGTCCGAAGCGGCCTCGTGCAACAAGGATCTGGGGGCAATTGTTGGGGATGAACCCCATTTATAGGAAATAAGGGGTGCACATAGCCACACCCTCATGATCTCCTCCGAAAAGGAGTGGGATCATGGATTTGACCGCGCACGCGATCACCACACCCGATCCCCCGCGCTCCGATCCCACTCCGCATGATGAGCAAACCACCACACCTCGCCGGCGGCAGGCGGGCGACCTCCTCCCCGGACGCCGGTCGCCCGCCCCCATTCATGCGGCCGAAGGGGCGGCCGTACGAGTCACCCCCTCCTTGGCCATCGGTAACCAAAGGGGGTGGCCGCCCGGCCGCCCTTGCGGCCAACGGGGGAGGCCGACTGCCCCCCCCCCCCTCCCGCCTTGGCCGTCAGTGGCCAAAGGGGAGGCCGCCCCCTCGCCCGGCTGCCCCGGCCGCCCGTGCGACCAAGGGGGACGGCCGACCAGGCCGCCCCCTCCTTGGCCGTCGGTGGCCAAAGGGGCGGCCGTCACTCGCCTCGGTCGTCGGTGGCCAATGGGGCGGCCACCCCGGTCGCCCCCTCCTTTGGCCGCCGGCGCGTGGCCAAGGAGAGAGGCCGCTCCTCCCCAGCCGCCGCCGCCGGCCCTCCCTCGCAGGCGAACTTGGCAACAAGTTCGTCGACCGACCGTGGAGGCCCGCTCCCGCCGTCCGATTAGGGAGGAGCGTCCTCGACCATTCGATCCGCGCGTAACCACCCACTAACCACCAGGTTAGTGGGAGAATTTAGTAAATATTTTATTATTTTATTAATGACAGTCTCCAAATAGCGGGATACGCGCATCTAAAACTATAGTAAAAATATTTATGATGATGGTTATGATGTGCGGATAGCCGCATAACCACCGTAACCACCTCTCAAAGCCTATAAAAGGAGCATCAGGGCTCCTCATTTTCATCTTTTTTCTGATCTTTCTCTTCGGAGTCTTCTTCTTCCTCAAGTCGAAGCTCTGTCAGTTTTTTCCTACGAGCCACCTTCAAGCCGCCTCCTGTCCACACCCGAGCCACAAGGGGTCAAGTCACAACCACCCGGCAAAGTCAAATTGTCCAAGTCCCAAGCGGCTCAGCAACTGCAAGACCAAGTGTTCCGCTTCCCATCCAGAATCAACAAGTCGCTATCCGCAGAACACCGGCGCGAAGCGCAACTTGTAACAACTCCCGGCGCGACGGTCTGTCGTCCGGCGCGTGCAAAGTGTTCTCTCACCTCATAATTGTAACGAGAGATGATCTGTCACCCTCGACTTCACGAACCAGCTGTAATCTCAAGAAAGAAATAGTGGTTTTTACCGGCACAGATCCAGTCACGTGATTTTTTACCCAGTTGAGGGGTTCTTCCATGTTAAAACTACTTGTGTGCAATCAACTCACTCTTTTGACTGTGTGTGCGCTCGACCGTTCCGAGAGTTAAGACGGTCCAAGAATTCCGGCCCGACCGGAACGTCGAGTTAGTCCGCAACAAAAATTAATAACATAAAATTATATATGGATACATAAGAGCGAAAAATACCAATTAATATTGTAAGCATTAGGTCAACATTCAGGTTCCCATAATATTGTTTTCAAAATGAATCCTTATCGCTTTTCTACTAGATCACGGACGGATTCATACTCAGAATTTTATCTAGTGTAAACCGTTGTAAGCAAAATCAAATAGTGTAACAAGCGATTGAATTTCACAAAAATACAACTAGAAACAACGAAAACCTACTTAAATCCTAATACTAGAGACGGCTAGACTTCTTCAAAAATAGCCAGATGAGGTATCTTTGGGAACTTGCCAAAAAGGTAAAAAAAAAATCAAATGATTTAAAGAACAAATAATTTGCTAATACTAAAATTGGAGTATACACTTAGTGTAACTATACAGTTCAAACGCCATGGTTATTAGTAAGAACTACACCCAAGACAAAATTGATTAGGCCATAAATAATGGGAAATCAAATCAGACCAGCTTGAAGACCTACATAAAGGACAGGCACTTCGGAATCTTATTAACGTACACTTTATAGCAGAGGAATATTCAGTAGGATTTGATTTAATACTTGTGACTTGGGTTTCGTTTGGAGGGACTTATTTTCATTGGTCAAACAGTTACGACCGCATGAATTAGACCTTATGATTCATGAGGTCGTAACCGTTTGACCGGTGAAAATAAATCCCCCCAAATGGAGCCTAAAAAAGAATATGGTTGAAAGAAATGTGAGGGTATTGGTTAAGTGAGTGAAAAACAGTGAATGAGGACGGTTTAGAAGAGTTCACACAAAAATGATGTGAACAGAATATTAATGATAAATTATCACAAATCTAAATTACTTAAATATTAATTGTTCAATAAGGACTACAATAAACCTAAGGCAATGTTATAAGCACATTGTTATTGGCTAATAATTTTGCCAAGCTTTAATAACACCAAAATTGATTATTTTCACAAGGACCATTAATGTCACACTAATTCAAAATTTTTTATTTTTGCACAATAAATTTAAACACTTCATTGTTGCACACCAAAGTTACAAATTTATTTATGCACGCCAAAGTAAAAAAAATGGTTTTTTCTAAGATACTTTTGTTATATTTTGTAGGAATGGTAAATATGTAGTACAAAATACCAAACATCCATAATAAATCTTATTTTTTGTGGAAATCAAAACACAAAATATGATTAAAATTATGCAAATCCATGGATCCAAAACTCCATCAATTGCCTAGACCGGCATACAACAACAATCAAGCTTTTATCCCTCTATAGTGAGGTTGGCAATATGGATCTTTTGTCACCATTGTGCCCTATCTTTAGTCATAATTTCACTAATGCCTAAGTACATCATGCCTAGACCTGCATAATGGAGAAAATATTAAAATTAGACAGTAAAATTAACGAAAAAAATATTAACAAAAATACCCAAATTTTATACCAATGTATTTGTATCAATTTTGTTGATGAACCGTTGCAACGCAGACTTCACTATCTACATGAAATGTTAAGGAATTTAATATTAACAAAACATATTATAAGTATGAATAGCAATAGACAAACAGCATACCTTATCTTAAGGCTCGGCAATTCTAACTCGGGATACATAATTCAAGTCTCATTCTTCAGCAACAAATGTGTGATATCTTATCCACATACTGATCACCGGCAGAAGTGGAATAACATCGCGTATTAACAGTACAATGAAGTGATTGTTGTCCACAAAACCAATAAAAATAATCTTCCAAGCGTTAGAGGGGCGGAATGCAACGGTAGAAACGTGAATGATTGAAATTTTGAAAAAGGAACAACCAAATTGTAACATGACTCGATGACTAGACTCATGTCCGATATCGACATCCACTTGTTAAGTGGAGTTGTAGTACAATCAAGAGATGTCAAGAGTTGTCTTTCTTACAATGTCGCGGATGTTGTTAACGCACTAGTGACATAAAAAAGACATCCACATCGCTTCAAACTAGTTTTCCTAAGATTTCGTACCGAATTCATTGTTGACTGTCTCGAGAAAAACCGGATCTATCACATCCCAAAAAAACTCTTGGCCTAGGTGTTCCATCAATTTTATTTGTTGTTTGAATTGTAATAATAAACCCTAACCCTTTGCGAACATTGTGAGCCCACTGCACTAAGCTCTCTTTACTAGAAAATATCACATCCATGATAAAATGCATTCCTACATCTGCTTTGTTTACTTCTCAACTATTTCCATCCTACAAACAACAAAAAATAAAGTAAACATTATTCATAGAATTCCCCTAAAATGCACACAATGAGATAATAATACCCTCACATTATTCATGTGTTTTCATGTGAACAACTAAACACACTAACACATTATTCATTGGATTCAAGATAATACAAAAGAATCAGAGAACAATATTATACTAATACAAGGATACCTCCAAATGCCACCACAAAAACCCAAGTACTCCAAATCAACACCTATTGTGAGGAAGAAGAGTAATCATTAGGGTTTTTGGATTGGCAGAGCAAAATTATTAGGGTTTTCATATTAGAAGAAATGTGCCCAAAAATCCAAATAAGTTCATACGAACGTGGAGGAAGGAAATATGAGCGAATGGAAGGCTGAGATAGAGGAAAAACCAACGAGAGGAATCGTCCATGCACTTGTCGGGCAGCGTGAACAGAAATGGTGAAATGGGGCGGAACAAAATGTAGAAGCTACGAGAGGTTGGCTAAAGAGAAGGAGCCGCGAAAATGAAGTTTAATGGTTGTGATTTCTTTTTTC